>OX328099.1:40069298-41519298 GCA_946811185.2 Hippopus hippopus | reverse complement strand
TTTTGCATGTAGCTTCATGTAGTAGACCCCTACTAATACTATTCAAATTGTAGCCGTGGGGTCAAAATTGGCCCCACCCCAGAGGTGAAAACTTCAAAATCTTTTTTATCCTAATCATAGGGCCTAGGGCTAGCAAATTTGGCAATCCACTTCATGTAATATACCTCTACCAAAATTGTCCCTTTATAACCCTGGGGTTAAAATTTATCCACCCTGGGGGTCACAGGTTTAACATGGGTTTATAAACTGTAAATTAAAAGAATTAGTTAGGTTTAGGTTTACCAAATTTTGCATGTAGCTTCATCTAGTGGACCTGTAGCAAGATTATTAAAACTATAGCCCTGGGGTTAACACATTTTACAAAGGCTTAAACAGTGAAAACTTTTAAAATTTTCTTGTAGTACATGAAGTCATTATGACTTCAGCTTATGTGTAATGATCAAGGGGAAAAAATCCTGTAATAACAGATTTATACTTTGTTACCATTTACCTACCTTGATTATGAAAACTATAACAGTATTTCATGATTGATACTGGGTATACAAGTTTTTTGGAAAGAAATTCTTTTTTCAGTGAGAGTGATTTATTTTGATGTTGATAGTTGTGTTCAGACGTTTATCTTTTTAGTCCCCTACCGGCGAAGCCAAAGGGGACTTTAGGTTTGCACTCCGTCTGTCTGTCCGTCAGTCCGGTAAATCAGTTTTCCGGACTTTTTTTTCTAAACACTGGCAGATATTGAGCTGATTTTTGGTGTGTAAGTCAACCACCATGAGTTACAGATCAAGTTTGAGTTTCGTTCTGGTCTGCTGATTTTTGCCGAAATTACGGGCCTTGGACTTAGAAATTTTCACCGAAAAAACAGTTTTCCGGACATTGTTTCTAAACACTGGCAGGTATTGAGCTGATTTTTGGTGTGCAAGTCAACCACCATGAGTTACAGATCAAGTTTGAGTTTCGTTCTGGTCTGCTGATTTTTGCCGAAATTACGGGCCTTGGACTTAGAAATTTTTCACCGAAAAAACAGTTTTCCGGACATTTTTTCTAAACACTGGCAGGTATTGAGCTGATTTTTGGTGTGCAAGTCAACCACCATGAGTTACAGATCAAAATTGAGTTTCGTTCTGGTCTGCTGATTTTTGCCGAAATTACGGGCCTTGGACTTAGAAATTTTTCACCGAAAAAACAGTTTTCCGGACATTTTTTCTAAACACTGGCAGGTATTGAGCTGATTTTTGGTGTGCAAGTCAACCACCATGAGTTACAGATCAAGTTTGAGTTTCGTTCTGGTCTGCTGATTTTTGCCGAAATTACGGGCCTTGGACTTAGAAATTTTCACCGAAAAAACAGTTTTCCGGACTTTTTTTCTAAACGCTGGCAGATATTGATCTGATTTTTGTTGTGTAAGTTAACCACTATGAGTTAGAGATCAAGTTTGAGTTTGTTCCAGTCCACTGATTTTGACCAAATTACAGGCCATGGACTTAGAAAATTCCACTGAAAAACCATTTACCCCGACTTTTTTTCTAAACGCTGGCAGATATTGAGCTGTGTTTTGGTATGTGAAATTACCACCATTGCATGCAAACCCATAATGATCAAATTCGAGTTTCGTTCCAGTCCACTGATTTTTGACGAAATTACGGGCCTTGAAAATTTGCTTTTAAGGGGGCGCATTTGTGTTTCACAAATACATCTTGTCTTCGTAAAAACTCTTCAGTGAACTTACATTAACAAGGAAAAATGTTTATATCTCTGGCTTTCATTAAAGCATTGCATACAAAGACAAACGCGATGCTTATAATTCTGAAAGGGGGTCAAATACGTTCTTTCTCCTCCACAGAGTTTCATAAACTATACATGCCAGCGATATATATGGCCGGCAGGGGACTAGGTATTGCTATGCAATACTGTCAGAATGCTTGTTTTCTTCAGATTTTGCCACTTTATGCCACTGAGAAAAATGTTTTCTGCTTCTAAGACATGGAAATATTCTCATCAAAACACCCTTCATTGATGATTGGTATGAATGATATTTGATAAGACCTGTTTGTATTCACTGACAATCTTTGCATTGAAAAAGATTTGACTTTTTTTTTTTTTTTTTTGGGGGGGGGGGGGGAGGCTATTTTTTCTATGAAAGGTTATTGCCATACAGACTTCTTACGATCTGTGTCTCTGTCAGTGCTAAGTGCATGATACATTTGTTTTAAAGGAAATGGAGCGATGCTGGGCCATCATGGCCATCTTGTTTGCATTTTTTGCATCCAGGGCTGCCTTTCACTTTTCATTGTATGCACGAAATGTATGTTCACAGTTTCGGTAAGTATGCATCAAGTCTGAGGACAAGTTTCACTAAACTACATAATGGTTTGAGTAAAGAGTTGATTAACTTTGTGCCAGTTCATACCTTCAGGATCCTATCAAATAATTTGCATAAATCTATGCAGTTTTGTGAAAGGCAGGCTAAAACTCTTTCATTGTTTAGTAGCTTTTATTTTTTGTAGAATGAGACTATCTTAGAATGCCGTGTGTGTGATGAAGTATTCAGGTTACAGGGCGAGAAGGTTCCCCGCCTCATGATATGTGGACACACTGTTTGTCACCAGTGTTTAACTCGGCTGACAGTCCATGGAAATGTGATATTGTGCCCTTTTGATAGACAACCTACAGATATTGGTAAGTCACTACATGTATGTTGAGTTTGTAATGGATACTGGATGACATTGATGATTGAACACTTGCCTTGAAAGATAGTGGTTGTGGGTTTAACCCTTTACCACCCAATCCTGAGTTTTAACAACCCAGAGAGAGCTTTTAAAACATTGTGGAAAGAGGAGAAAATGCTGGAAACCAGCATTTTCTCCTTTTTTCAGCAATGTTTTGTACCCTTTCAAAGACTATTTTGTCTTTTGAGCCACATTTAAACTTCCATCTGCAAATGCTTTCAGTTTGGACATGACTTCATTTTGTTGGGTGGTAAAGAGGTAAGACATAGCTTATTATGTCCTAAAGGCCTGCTTGAATTACTAGATTGCAAATTTCCTTTCCATAGAAAACAACAGAATAATTAATCTTTAGGTATTTTGTGGTATTTTTCCAATTACTGAACAGCCTAATTTCAACCCGCCAGTGTATTCATAAAAAATACCATAAGGAAGAACCATTTGAAGGAACAGAAGGTGTCTTATTTGGCCAATCTGGAATTCTTGTTAGAAAAGGGATAACTACTTGTTTCATGGTTATAACTGAGGGATGCAAAGAATTGTATTGATGTTTTTGTTGGTAGATGATACCACAAAATTAGGATGTTATGTTCTTTTGCCTTGAGTGTTAAAAGTTGTGTAATCGAGTGTTGGCGGGGTCATACGAAAGGCCTGCAAACAACAGTTGGTATTCAGGGATTTCATTTAGGTATAGTTCAAGATTGTGAAATTGTTGAAAGAACATCTGTAATACTTGGGTATAATTCTTATAATGAGTGTAACTAGGGGAGAATTAAGCACAACTTTTTCATAAAGCACAGTAATGAATAAGACTGGAAGATCTGACAGCATATACTTGCAAGACTGCATTCTACTCATTGGATATTTACTGTCTGAGGTTGTATGATATATTCTCACCAAAACTCTTGCGATTGTAAACTGCAACACTTGGGCCTTTTCTTTGGCGTAAGGATTTCTTCTGTGCCTTCTTTTGACAATAGACTTTTAGCCACATACGAGGGCTGTTCGATAAATTTGTGGAATTTGTTGTCAAAACCATGTTTCTTGATATTTTAGGCTCAAAATTTGCATGAACATATTTTAAACTTGATACAGAAATTTTGCAATTTCAAAACATTTTAAACACAAAATATGCATAACCATAGTAACCCATGTAATGCGCATTGCTGGGCTCAAATTTTCTCCCGATTCGAAACATGTTATTTTGTGTAAAATGAATATTAAGAAATGTGCAAAAATGCACATTGTGCACGTAGCCAAATAACATCTTAACAACATTCTTGTAAAATATCACTGTGGCACTTTAGGTTACTGTAATAACATAGTTTTTGTGTTGTCATTGAGATTTAATTTTCGATGCAATGACTTCCTCATTGGACGCTGAATTTTGGTACACACATAAATAAAGTTTTGTGTTGGACACGGCAAACCACCTGAACAGCCCATAGAATTTAGTTAGGGATTGACATCTTTGAGTTCCTGTAGTACTTCATTTGACTACAAGTGGCATGAGCAATTTAGGAAGGATTCAGAATATAACTTAAGGATGATTTTTGTGAAGGGTGGCCAGTTAGCATAACAGCATCAATTTTGGCTACTGTGCCTGACAAGCTGAATAACGACCAGTGGGTTACAGTATGTGTCAAATTGGACAACTCAGGTGTGTCTTGTTCCATAGTACACGTCTAAATTGAGCAAGCGATGGGTGTTCATGGGAATTATGTGGAAAAAGTATGCTGATCTTTCGACTTTAAATGACATTGACGTTACATGTATTTTTTCTCATCCAGAGCTAGGCAATGTGCGCTTACATGTGTTTTGCAATTCTCTGCTGAAAGTGTATGTCTTTATAAATTTGTATGAAATTAAGAGGATGTTTTAGGTATAGATTGTTTAATATCTATGCTAAAAATGATCTTGATTGGTCTCCTAGTTTTATTTTTGCAACAAAATTCCATGAATTCATCGAACAGCCCTCATACTATGATCGTAGCAGATGTTTCCATGCGTTGAGAAACAACTTGCCAAAAATCAAGACAAATTGCCACTAATTTACTCAGCAATTCCTGTATTTAATACTTTTTTCTCATTTATAACTAGGTGATTCAGGTATTTGGGGACTGAAGAAGAACTTTGCTTTGATAGAGTTATTGGAGAAGTTACAGTTCACTCCTAGAGCCAGCTGCAAAACTTCAAATCTGTCAGAAGAGGTTTTGGCAAAAGAAAAACAGGTAGATTAATACATGATTATACAAGTACATGTTCAACTTTTTTACTGAAGCACTTCCAAGGTTTTAAAAAAACTTAACAAAAAAGGATAAACAATAGATCCTTTGAGTTAGTCCTGGTTAATTGTTCACCAAACAAATCCATGTATTAATTACACTGACAAAGAAGGCTTTGCTATGCAACAAAATTTAAATTTGTCCATATTGAAAACCTTTGAAGGCCACAACGGGAACACATTGGACTTTTCTTTGAAAGACTAAAAAATGTTTTATGCAAAAGGAGAAAATGCTGGTTGACATTTAACCCTTTATAACACAATCTCAAGTTTTAATGACTCTGAGCAAGACAGGTTTTGAAAACCAGCATTTTTTCTTTTTTTTCCCACAATGTTCTCTACCCTTTCAAAGACAAACTCTAACATGTGTAACACATCCAATGTCTCATCTGAAAATGATTTGGGTTCGGACAAAGCGTGAAATTTGTCTTTTGGTTAAGAGTTGAAGAATTCAGAAAAAAAGTTTAAAAGCCATAACAAAGTCAAAAATGTTGGAGAGTTCACTGGTGAAGGGATATAAGATTCTATGATCGTTTGATGTGCATTCAATATTACTACTTACAGATTAAACTCTTTACCAAGCGACAACATTTTAGACTTATCTACACTGTAAGTACTTGCAGACAATAACTTCAGGGTCATTAAAAATGGTATAGTTTGGTGAAGGATTAACTACATCCACCCAACATCTAGTCCTGAGTTTTAACGACTTTTACCCTCATCCTACCAACATATTTTTATACGCCGCCAAAGGCGACGTATGTTGGCGTCATCTTCTCCATCTGTCTGTGAGTGCGTCTGTTCCTTCGTCCGTCTGCACGTACGTCCATTTCTTGTGAACGCAACTCCTCCCACATTTCTTGTCAGATTTGGATAAAATTTTCACAGAATGTTTCTCATCATGTGACTTAGCGCATATTGTCAAGGTTTTGCGATTTATAGCGGCATCATGGAAAAAGGGGGCTTCATGTTATATTTCATTCCATTTCTTGTGAACGCAACTCCTCCCATATTTCTTGACGGATTTGGATAAAATTTTCACAGAATGTTTCTCATCATGTGACCTAGCACATATTGTCAAAGTTTTGCGATTCAAAGATGCGTCATGGAAAAAGGAGGCTTCATGTTATATTTCATTCCATTTCTTGTGAACACAACTCCTCCCACATTTCTTGACAGATTTGGATAAAATTATCACAGAATGTTTCTCATCATGTGACTTAGCGCATATTGTCAAGGTTTTGTGATTTGTAGTTGCGTCATGGAAAAAGGGGGTTTCATGTTATATTTCATTCCATTTCTTGTGAACGCAACTTCTCCCACATTTCTTGACGGATTTGGATAAAATTTTCACAGAATGTTTCTCATCATGTGACTTAGCGCATATTGTTAAGGCTTTGTGATTTATAGCTGCGTCATGGAAAAAGGGGTCTTCATGTTATATTTCATTTTTCACCAATATCTCTTTAATTACTGGACATATCTCAACAGATTTGGATGAAATTTTCACAGATCATGTGACCTAGCGCATATTGTCAGGGTTTTGGAATTTATTGCTGTGTCATGGAAAAAAGGGGCTTCATGTCAAATTTAAACTGCGTCTGTCTGTACATGTGTCCATTTCTTGTGAAAGCAACTCCTCCCACATTTCTTAACCGATTTGGATAAAATTTTCACAGAATGTTTCTCATCATGTGACCTAGCGCATATTGTCAAGGTTTTGCAATTCATAGCTGCATCATGGAAAAAGGGGGCTTCATGTTATATTTCATTCCATTTCTTGTGAACGCAACTCCTCCCACATTTCTTGACGGATTTGGATAAAATTTTCACAGAATTTTTCTCATCATGTGACTTAGCGCATATTGTCAAGGCTTTGCGATTCATAGCTGCGTCATGGAAAAAGGGGTCTTCATGTTATATTTCATTTTTCACCAATATCTCTTTTATTACTGGACATATCTTAACGGATTTGGATGAAATTTTCACAGATCATGTGACCTAGCGCATATTGTCAGGGTTTTGGAATTTATTGCTGTGTCATGGAAAAAAGGGGCTTCATGTCAAATTTAACCCTTTACCACACAATGACGCCTTTTAACACCCCTGAAGAAGAGGCCTTTTGAAAACATTGTGGGAAAAGGAGAAAATGCTGGTAACCAGCATTTTCTCCTTTTCCCACAAAGTTTTCTACCCTATCAAAGAAAAGTTGTGTCATTTAAGCCACTATGAAATTGTCTCCTGCAAATGCTTTCAATTTGGATAGGTCTTAAATTTTGCCGTGTGGTAAAGGGTTAAACTGCGTCCGTCGTTACATATGTCCATTTCTTGTGAACGCAACTCCTCCCACATTTCTTAACCGATTTGGATAAAATTTTCACAGAATGTTTCTCATCATATGACCTAGCGCATATTGTCAAGGTTTTGCGATTCATAGCTGCATCATGGAAAAAGGGGGCTTCATGTTATATTTCATTCCATTTCTTGTGAACGCAACTCCTCCCATATTTCTTGTCAGATTTGGATAAAATTTTCACAGAATGTTTCTCATCATGTGACCTAGCGCATATTGTCAAGGTTTTGCAATTCATAGCTGCATCATGGAAAAAGGGGGCTTCATGTTATATTTCATTCCATTTCTTGTGAACGCAACTCCTCCCACATTTCTTGACGGATTTGGATAAAATTTTCACAGAACGTTTCTCATCATGTGACCTAGCGCATATTGTCAAGGTTTTGCGATTCATAGCTGCATCATGGAAAAAGGGGGCTTTATGTTATATTTCATTCCATTTCTTGTGAACGCAACTCCTCCCACATTTCTTAACCGATTTGGATAAAATTTTCACAGAATGTTTCTCATCATGTGACCTAGCGCATGTTGTCAAGGTTTGGCAATTTATTGCTGCATCATGGAAAAAGGGGTCTTCATGTTATATTTCATTTTTCACCAATATCTCTTTAATTACTGGACATATCTCAACGGATTTGGATGAAATTTTCACAGATCATGTGACCTAGCGCATATTGTCAGGGTTTTGGACTTCAGTGTCTATAGCTAGCTGCTTAAAATGGCAGCCATGTGGCAGCATATATTGCGATGACGGCACTCTTGTTAACCTAAATCCTACCAACTGGGATCTGTTTGGATCCCAAGTTGAAAAATTAGCACTGATGCTAGGAAAATTGAAAAACAAACGCAAGTCATTGTTAAAACTGTTGAATGGCACAAAATCAGTATTTAAACTGGTAAATGAGATAATTTTGGTAAAATTTTATATTGTTTGGTCCATCCACTGATTGGTGCTGACGTTCGTCGTGTTCTTTTACTAACAAATTTTCAACGATAGTTTGTTTGACACTACAAGTGTGTTTCGGACAAACTGGACAGCTGTAGGTGTTGCAGGTCATATGTTGCATGCACATGTTTAGTGTCTTGCTTGCCGATTAGTTTTGAACACAAGAATGTCAATCATGACACATTCTAGAGTATGTGAAGGAATCCGTTGGGTATTCACAATTCACAGCATTTGTAATTCCCAGTTGTTGCTTTATAATGCCCTGTGGCTGTCAAAGACCAGTATCCGGAGGGTGTCTCTGCCAGACAGTTCCATTGCAGGCAGCGTATCTGTCTAAGAGGTCCTTTGTGGCTCAATGGTAAAGTGTACGGCCTGGGTTCAATCCTCACTGAAATCAACAGGCTTTTAGAAGGCTTGTCCTTGGGCAAGACACTTCAGATCCATAGCCTAGATATGGTGAAATCCAGGACAGACATGAATATGTGAGCTGTCATCGTGATATGACAGAAAAGATGTTGAAAGTGGTGTACAACACTAATCAATCAATTAATCAATCAATCAGTCAATCTGTCTTCTCTTTGGCATCTGCTGGTTGTTGGTGAGGGTGTGGCAGATGCACTCTGTGGTCCGCGTGGGCGCCGCGTCACCTAGTTCTTGGTCATTTGGTCTCATCCCTGAGTCTCTATATAGATCTAGCCCCTCCTCTAGCCTGACCTTATGCTTGGGCTCATTCCTATCAGGAACAGGATGTACATATTTCTCCACAACACCTATGGGATTAGTATGAGGCTATACCTTTGCATCTAAAACTTTTGTGTAACCTTGGTCCGATGGTTAGGATGCATGGTGAGCATTTCCGACTGAAGCGTCTGGGTCCTCTAATTCAGACTGCAGAATGTCTTGTAATAATGACTCTCAGAGACTGTGCTGCTATATACATGACTTTGCTATTTTATTTGGTCATAAATTAACCGAAACAAATGTGAGAATTAGTTATAAAGTTGAATTGGACCCCACACAAAAATAGTTAAGTATCAGCTCAAAACTCGAGAAATCATATTAATATGGCTATTTTTATCATAAGATCACCAGTTTTGACAAAGTCATAAGATGCCACAAGTTTAGCATCTGTACTTTTTTGATAGCTTCGTGAAAATGGTCGCTGCGTTCAAAATGACCCCAGTTGGTAGGATGAAGGTTAAAGAAGAAGACTTTGGAAAACAGTGTGGAAGAAACAGCATTTTCTGGTTTTCCCATATTATTTTCTGCCCTTTTATAAAAGAATTCGATCATTTCAGTCATATTAAGTTTTTGTCTGCAAATGCTTTCAACTTGGACTTGCCACATTTGAGTTTGTTTTTGAGTTTTTTGTTGAATTTGTTGCAAATGCTTTCAGTGCTGCGAGTCTAAAATTGTGGTGTTTGATAGAGAGTTTGATCCTTTACTAAATAATTTTGCTTTTGAAAACATTGCAGGATACACAGGAACTGCTGGTTACCAGTGTATTCTTCTATTCCCCCACAATGTTTTCTAATCTTTCAAAGACAAATCCTATCATTTGAGTCACTTTTAATTTGTCTTGAACAAGTGCTCTCAAAATGAGCTAGTCTGAAATTTTGTCATCCAATAAAGAGTTAATCCTTTACCACACATCACAAGTTTAACTCTTTCAGTGCCAAATAAATAAACTCGACCTCTTTTGACGCCTCTAAATACAATCTATTGAAACTTACAAAGATTTTGATTGTATAGGCTTGACTACACAAGCAGACAGTATAGATCAAAGATCAGATTGCACGTTTTGTGCAGTCTGATCTTGATCTATGCTGTCCGCAAAAGTCTGTGTTTTCGCCTATGGGGCCGAAAGGGTTAAACAGCTGTGAGGAAGAAGGCTTTTGAAAGTATTTTGGGAAAGAAGAAAATACTGATAACCAGCATATTCTTCTTTTCCAACAATGCTTTCTTTCCTTTCAAAGACAAATACCACCACTGTAGACACATTAATTTTGTCATCTGTATTTGCTTTGAATTTTTGCAAATTTTGTTATCTGGTAAAGAGTCAACTAATAAACTGACTAATGAACTGATTAACTTTTTAGCTCACCTGAGCACAAAGTGCTCAAGGTAAGCTTTTATGATCATGCTTTGTCTGCCATCCGTTGTCAACTTTTACCTTGTGTACACTCTAGATACTCATGAAACTTGGTCAGAATGTTTGTCTTGATTGTATCTCAGACGAGTTTGAAAATGGGTCAAAAACTAGGTCCGTCGGTCAAATCTTAGAAAAACCTTGTGTACACTCTAGAGGCAACATTTTCAGTCCAATAGTCTTACGAGTTTGTCAGAATGCTTTTCTTGATGATATCTCAAACCAGTTCAAAAATGGGTCATGTCGGGTCAAGAACTAGGTCAAATTTTAGAAAAACTTTGTGTACACTCTAGTGGCCACATTTTCAGTCCAATATTCTTGAAAATTTGTAAGAATGTTTATCTTGTTGATGTTTCGCACAACTTCGAAAATGGGTCACATCGGCTGAAAAATTAGGTCACTGGGTAGAATCTTTGAAAAACTTTGTGTATACTCTAGAGGCCAAAATTTCAGTCCAACACTCATGAAACTTAGAATGTTTGTCTTGATGAAATCTTGGATTAGAAAAAAATAATAAAATAGATCATATTGGGTGAAAAACTAGGTCACTAGGTCAAGTCTAAGTAAAACCTTGTGTACACTCTTAGAGTCAAATTTTCAGCTCAATACTCCAGAAAATTGGTCAGAATATTTGTCTTCATGACATCTTGGAATAGTTTGAAAATGGGTTACATTGGGTCAAAAACTAGGTCACTAGGTCAAATCTTCAAAAAACCTTATGAACACTGTAGAGGCCACATTTTCAGTCCAACACTCATGAAACTTGATCAGAATGTTTGTCTCGATGATATTTCAAATTAGAAGCAAAATGGGTCATGTTGGGTGAAAAACTAGGTCACTGATCAAACCTTAGAAAAACCTTGTGTACACTCTAGATGCCACATTTTTAGTCCAATACTCATGAAAGTTAGTCAAAATGTTTGTCTTGATGATACCTAATATGAAATTGAAAATGTGTCACATTGGGTCAAAAACTAGGTCACCTGATCAAATCTTTAAAATAGCTTGTATACGCCTAGAGGCCACATTTTCTGTCCAATACTCATGAAAGGCTGTCAGAATATGTGTTTTGATAATATCTACAATGGAAAAAAGGGCTATGTTAGGCTAAAAAGTAGGTCACAGAGACAAATGCTAGTAAAAGCCTGTGTACATGCTAGAGGCCAAATTTTCAGTCCAATGCTTATGCCAGCTTGTTAGATAATTTGTCATAATAACTTTGAAGAGATTGAAATGAGTCAGGTTAGGTCAAAAGGCTCAGGTGAGCGACTTCAGGGCCATCATGGCCCTCTTGTTGTATATTTCCATAGTATGCCATGCCATGCGATGAGAATGAATCACACACAGCTGTCGTATACTGCCTAACTTGTGAAACCCATCTGTGTATTGAATGCTCAGATTCTACACACAGCACAAGGACACTTATTAAACATAAGAGGGTGCCCATTTCAGAAAAACCCAAGGAAAATCCAAAATGTATCTATCACCCAATGCATCTGGTAGAGTTTACTTGTTTAGAAGATGAGTGTCAAAGTAATCCACTCATGTGTTACATATGTAAGGATTATGGACGTCATGTGAAGCACAAGGTTTGATATTTCATATTTTCTTCACCTTCAGAGAAGAGTCAATGGATTTTGATTTTCATCAGTTTTCAGAATGTAAACATAATGCGGTATCAGTATATAAAGATCTGTAATTTATACCAGCTGTTATTCAGAGGTAGTAAAAGTGCATAGACTTTTTACAATTGATATATGCTTGTGTTTGTCTAAAGCAATTGCAGACAACATATTTAGTGTGGTCCAAATAATGAAATCTGTTCTCAAAAGAGTATTGTGGGAAAAGGAGAAGCATTTTCTCTTGTTTCCAATAGTGTTTTCAAAAGCCATTAAATTTTACTTCAGGGATTGTGTGATAAAGGATTAATCAAGTCACCTGAGCACTTTCACCTGAGCACAAAATGCTCAAAATGAGCATTCTTGATCCTGCGGGGTCCATTGTCTGTGATCAAAATTATAGGCAACATTTTTAGCCCAGTGTTCATGCTCTTGTGAAACTTTGTCAGAATACTTGTCTGAATGATATCTCAAATAAGTCTGAAAGCTAGTAACATGCTGTAAGGATAAAAAAAGTGGGTCACTAGGTCATCTATAAAAAAACAGTGCATTCTAGAAGCCTGAATTTCAGTCCAATGCTCATGACATTTGGTCAAAATGTTTGTCTAGATGATATCTTACAGGAGCTTCAGAATGTATTAGGGGAGTCAAAAAGAAGGTCAAATCTGAGAAAAAGCTTTGTGGGTGTTCAGGAGGCAACATTTCGAGTCCAATGCTCATGAAATTTAGTCAAAGTATTTGTCTAAGTATTTATGAAAGTATATGATATCTCAGACACATTTGGATGGTTGAATACTAGGTCAAATCTTAGAAAAAACTTAATGCACACTCTAGAGATTACATTCTCAGTCCAGTGCTAATGAAATTTGGCCAATAAATTATGATTTTCTCAATATCTCGGACAAGTTCGAAAAGTAGGTCACAAGGTCAAATCTTTGTGCACTCTAGAAGCCACATTTTCAGTCCAATATGCATGAAATGTGGTCAAAATGATATTCTTGATATCTGGGACAAGTTGCAAAATATCTCAAAGAGTAGGTCACTGGGTCAAATCTTAGATAAACCTAGTGTGTCGTTAGAGGCCATGTTTTGAGTCCAGAGCACATGAAACCTGGTCTTTCTCTGACATGTTTTTTTAAATGCATTTCAGTGGGACAAAAAATAGGTCACTTTGTTAAGCCTTTGATATAGAGGATCTTACATAAGTGTTTATGTATTACTGTTTTTATCAAACAATTTAACTAAAATTGTATGAAGCAAGCCTTGGCGGGTGTGAAATACAAATTTGTCAAAGAGTTTGATAAAAATGATAATTCATAAACATGAATGTTAGATTCTATTTATCACATACAACGAATGACAGACATAAAAATATCCTGCATCATCACCTTTAGCCTATATACTGTTCACGGGCCCATGTTTACATTTGTAGTTCACTTTCAAATGTGTCCGTAAACAAATAGAGAGCTCTTTGACTTTTACACCAAACGGCACCCAAAAAGTGACAATACACTAGTGTATAATCAAAAATAAGTCATGGGTTTAATACACTGCTGGAGGAGGTTTTATGTGATAAATAGAGGATAATCAACTGGTGGTGTGTGATATTAAAAATCTGTCACTAGAATGGGGTGTGATGCGGTTGAAAAACGAGTCCGAAGGACAAGTTTTTTAACCGTATCAAACCCCATTCGAGTGACAGATTTTTAATATCACACACCACTAGTTGACTATTCTATTTATTATATTCCTAATTCTCCCCTTGTTTGCTAATTATTATCAAGAACGGTAGGTATACATGTATAGGACTTTTCTTTACAAACAAAATGAGTAATGATCCATTTTGGCAGAAGCAGCTGACGCAACAGATGACGTAACACTCGAGGGTATGTTACGTCATCTATCTCTCCATTTGAATGCACATTATTTTGCACTTCTACAATTTAAAACCAGCCATATGAAATTAGAAGTAGAAATAGTTTTAAACCCTTTCCCACATGACAAGTAGATCTATAAGACTTTCCCAAATTAAAAACATCTCCAAATGACAAATACTAAATTGGTACAAAAGATCTTAGGTTTTCTGATAGGATAGAAAACATTATGGAAAAAGAAGAAAATGCTGGTCGGTAGTATTTTCTCGTTTTTCCACAATATTTTCCAAGAGCTCTTTTCCACAAAAGCTATCTTCTTTTCTCGAAATGTTTTCAAAAGATTTCTCCCACAAGGTCGTTAACTTATGGTTGTTTGGAAAGACTGTACCAAAAATCTTTTCACTGTGCTATTGTTTACTAAAGATGTTTGAAGCAGACACAGAAACATTAGACTGTGAGAAATATAGGGAAAAAAATAGTTCCGGCAAACATTCTAAAACTATATCATCACTAGTGATGATACCATATCGTCACTAGTGATGTTATTCACTGTGAAAAACTGAAAAAATAATACACTGAGAAATCCCAGTAATTCACTGATAGGAATATAATAAAAATCTTTTGTACACTGTGAAGGCTATGTTTGGACATAGGAATATAATAAAAATCTTTTGTACACTGTGAAGGCTATGTTTGGACTAAAAAGCACATTAAACCTGGTCAGAATGACTATCTTGGTACATGGTACTACCTCTGATATGTTTGAAAATGCATCACATTGGACAAAAAGTAGGTCACTTTGTAAAACTTTAGAAAAACCTTTTGTGTACACTAGAGCCCCAAATTTCCTGTCCATTGCTCATGAAAAGTAGTCAGAATGTTTGTTTGGATAATGTCTAAGACTCTTTTGAAAATTGATAACCTTGGTTAAGAATTAGATCACTAGGTCAAATAGAGGACCCTTTTGTGCAAGCTACAGACCAGACTTTTTTTCAGTGCTCATGAAATTGATCAGAATACTTGTCTTGATAATAGCTCAAATAGGTTTTAAAATTGGTAATTTTGGGTAAAAAATTAGGTCACAATGTAAAATCATTTAAAAACCGAAACCATACATGCACTATAGAGGCTTCAATTTCTTTCCAGTTAGAATGTTTCTCTTGATAATATGTCAGAAGAGCTTCCATATAATTTCATACTTGTTCATGAAATTTAGTAAGGCCTTTGGTCTTTGTAACACCTTTGTTTAACTATTGTTATTCTTTTAAAGTAATGATTGCTGAGGTGAGGGATGCCAATTTTTTCCCTTGATACATACATGCAATACATACATGCACATAGTTTCAAGTCATGCAAAATTAGTACTCACTTGTAAGTTTATGTTTACAGCATTGTCTTTTAGAGACAGAAGCAGAAAATGTGCGAGGGTCCATAGTAAATGCTGTACAACACATTAAATCCTTCGGGGAAGAAGTCAGTGATTCTATTCGCATGATAGGCTCTGTCATACAACAGATGGAAGGCAGTTACCAAGTTTTGCAGAGTTCTGACAGCTCTAGTTCAACACAACAGGTAAATTGCAAAACAAAAGGTACTGCAGGTTTCTTCATAGAACAATTTTGTTACATTCAAAGTAATGTTATGCAAACACAATAGACTGAGTTATTGTTTGTAAATTGGCTGTCACGTTATTTAAACGCCATATTGCATCTTTTTGCTGAATATAGACGTCCAGTTTATGCTTACAGAGAAAACTATATATTGTAGTATTTATCAGTGCTTTACAAGAAAATTTGATAATCATCAAAAAATCTAAGTAGGCCCTTTTACCATACAATCATGATTTTTGATGACCATGACAAAGAAGGCTGTTGAAAACATTGCAAGAAAAGGATAAAATGCTAGTAACCAGCATTTTCTCCTTTTCCCACAATGTTTTCTACCCAATAATAGACAAACTTCATATTTTGAGTGACATTTATTTTGGTGCGGGTAAATGCTTTCAATTTGTAGAAGTCTAAAATCTGGTCATCTGGTAAAGGGTTAAGTATACATAGCAATCTTTAGGTTATCAAAATGTGTTGGTTAGAAATTACATCTAGCCTTATTTGGCATGAATATTCTTCAGTAGACCTATTTTGGGTTTCTTGAAAGAATCTGTCAGAACTGATCTGTGAAGAAATCCATGCAGACTTTGCCCAATTTGCTGGACTTGTGGATTTGATTGGCAAAATTGGAGTTGGTCCAGTGAATTTGTACCTGAACTCAGTCCGACATGAATTCACTCGCACAACATTAACAGTATATGTTAACTCCTTACCAAAGAACAAAAATTTGGAGTTGTCCAAGTTCAAAGCAATAGCAGACAACACATTAAATATGGCTGGAATTGCACTTTTGGCTTGTGAAAGAGTAGAAAACATTGTGGGAAAAGGAGAAAATGCTGGTTACCAGCATTTTCTCCTTTTCCCACAATGTTTTCAGAAGCTTCCTTTATCGGGGGGGTCGTTAAAACTTTGGATTTTGTGGTAAAGTGTTAATCATAGACATAGAATATAGATATACATGTAACGATCTGTTGTTATAGTTTGTGAGGAAACCTTATAACAGAAAAAGAAGAGACCAAAATAAAAAAAAAATACTTTGGATTTATCGTGATTAATTGTAGTTGCTTTGGTAGTAAGGTACTGATAAACAGAATTGGTGAAATGTTAGGACTTAAAGATTTGAGTTTGTGTAATGTCTGACTGACACTTTTTCCCTACTTTCCTAGAATCTGGCAATGGGCAAGTCTTCTTAGAAACTAGTTGTCAGCCTGTTCAAATTACTAGTACTGCTCATTTACTATGTCAGAAACAGGTTATATGATACATTGCCCTTTTGTTTTTCGAACTCTTTATTCAGATTTATTTCAAGAAACTTTTTTTTTTTTCCAGTAGATAACTCTCAGTTGTGGCATATCTTTAATTTTAACCATTTACCAAACAATCCTGTGTTTACAAGACCTTGAGGAAGATGGCTTTTTAAGCATTGTGGTAAAAAGAGAAAATAATAATAACAAGCATTTTCAAGCAATGTTTTCTATTCTTTCATGACAAATTCCATCATTTAAGCAACACAAAATTTGTTGTCTGCAATTGCTCTCAATTTGAACAAGGCTAAATTTGTATCATGTGGTAAAGAGTTAAGGATGTTTTTACCGAAATATCGCACAAAATATCCGATGGTCCTCTCAAAGGAAAGAGGTGTATAACACCTTTCAAATCTTTGTCTGATCTAGATGTACAGTCTCTACTACAGTTGCTTGCCACTCCAACAATTATCAAAGAAGAATCTCTAGCCATGATTATTATAGCAAATTAGCCATAACTTATTTAGAAAGATTGGTTTCAATGACAGGTTCAAGGAACAGTGGAGGAAGCAAGAATGAAAGTGAGGAATTATTTCCATGACCTGAGGGAGACCTTGAATCGACAAGAAATAGTAGCCCTGACCACTGTTGATACCCACATACGTGAGAAGTTGTGTATGTTACAACAGCAACAGGAGGATATGACGATGCTTCTGTCACAAATATCTGCGGTCTTACACCAGTGTGATAATACTCTACAGAGTGTAAGCAAAGACTTTGTAGGGAAAATTTTTGAAATGAGTAGTGCTCAGGGAAAAAGAGGTTTAATACATCTCTGTTGTGTATTATACCAAGCAAGTCATCCCATAATTATGGATTCACAAAATCCAGTTTGTCTAACAACAGACTAAATCATGAAGTAGAATGGTCCTTGGACATGCAGAAAATTTACAAATATGACCTATGCCAGCCTGTGCGGATTGCGCAGGCAGACATAAGTCGATACTTTTTACTTATTTAGAGATATTAATTATCCCCAACTGAAAGATAGAGGGATACTGCTTTGGAGCTATCTATCTTTCTAGGCTTTTGTATATCCATTCCCTCCATCTATTTTTTATACCATGTAATGGTAAAAGAAGCTCAAGAAAAGGGGCACCAGCGGCCGGGATAGAAATAAAATAATGTTGAAAACAAAATTGTTTCTCACTAGGGAACTAAATATAGACAGTTCTAAAATTTTGTTGACTTGCAACGAGTAAACTTGTTACCAAAGAAAAATTTCACTGGTCCAAACTCAAAGCAATTGCAGACAACAATTCATTTTGGGGTTTATATGATTGGAATTTCTTTAAACGGGTAGGAACATGCTGGTTGCCAGCATTTTCTTCTTATTCCACAGTGTTTTCAAAAGGCGTTTTCCCCATGGATGTTAAAACAGGATTAAATGATTTTCTCCATACTTTTTAAATAATTTTTCATAGGATGATACAAAGGTGGTTTTAGCAAAATCAGAAGTAAGCACTTTGTTGGAAACAGTACAGAAACAGCAGCAACAGTTTGCAGAGTTACCAGAACACATATCTCTGGACCCACACATTCCCATCACTTTTACTAGGGTAAGCTTTGTGTAAAATATTACTAACACAAAGTATGCAAGAAATGGCATCTGGCCCAATACTAAATTGTTCTAGGCCATAGTAGGAAGGTTTGACAAAACTTCAATGAAATATGGGAGTCTTTGATATATGGATGCTTTTTTTTTTTGTGTGTGTGTGTGGGGGGGGGGGGGGGGGGGGGAATTTTTGAAACAATATCTGTGATTCTTTAAAAAGAAACGTGAGACAACTGTTCATGATGGACTAACCTGTTCTTGTCCAGTTCTGTAATTTTTGGTTTACACATAGATAGATAAGGTACTTATATAGATGTATTTCATAATTAATGAAAAAGCATTTTTACTTACACTTGAAATATGGGTTTATTCCAAAAAATGGTCTTTGAAAAATCATACTTTTATTACTTGCCTATAATTGTTCAACTCATCCAACATACTTATAATGCTGTCTTACTGTTCTTACATTACTTGCGTGGGTTCAAGCCCCAGTTAAACACTCCAGAAAATTTTAATGGCGTCTCCTTTTATCCTTTAATCATGAATTCATGATATATGCTAGAATATAATCAAAATGTCAAAAAAATTGTATGAAAATAGTTTGCTTTAGCCCTTTTTAGCTCACCTGAGCACAAAGTGCTCAAGGTGAGCTTTTGTGATCGTGCTGTGTCACGTGTCTGTCATGCGTCGTCCATTGTCCGTCGTCAGCTTTTACTTTGTGTATGCTCTAGAGGCCACATAATTATTTAGTCCAATACTCATGAAACTTGGTCAGGATATCTCAGACGAGTTCAAAAATGGGTCATGTCGGGTCAAAAACTAGGTAACTAGGTCAAATCTTAGAAAAACCTTGTGTACAAAAGGCCACATTTTTAGTCCAATACTCTTGAAAGTTGGTTTGTCTTGATAATATCTTGGATGAGTTTGAAAATGGTTCATGTCAGGTCAAAAACTATGTCACTAGGTCAAATCTTTGAAAAACCTTGTGTACACTGTAGAGGCCACATTTTCAGTCCAATACTCTTGAAAGTTGGTCAGAGTATTTGTCTTGATAATACTTTGTACAAGTCTGAAAATGGGTCACATCAGGTTAAAAACTAGGTCACTGGATCAAATCTTTGAAAAACCTTGTGTATGCTCTAGAGGCCACATTTTCGGTCAGAAAATTTTGAAACTTGGTCAAGATGTTTGTCTTGATAATATCTTGGGTGAGTGTGAAAATGGGTAACGTCGAGTCAAAAACTAGGTCACTAGGTCATATTGTTGAAAAACCTTGTGTACACTCTTGAGGCCACATTTTAAGTCTGATACTCATGAAACTTGGTCAGAATGTTTGTCTTGATGATATCTTGGACAAGTTTGAAAATGGGTCATGTTGGGTAAGGAACTAGTCACTAGGTCAAATCTTAGAAAAACCTTGTGAACCCTTAAGAGGCCATTTTCAGTCCAATACTCTTGAACATTGGTCAGGATGTTTGTCTTGATGATAGCTTTGACAAGTTTAAAAATGGGTCCTATCGTGTCAAAAACTAGGTTGCTTGGTCAGATCTTTGAAAAACCATGTGTTTGCTCTAGACGCCTCATTTTCAATCCATTAATCTTGAAACTTGGTCAGAATGTTTGTTTTGATAATGTCTGGGATGAGTTTGAAAATGGGTCATGTTGGGTCTTAAAACTAGGTCACTTGGTCAAATCTTTGATAAACCTAATGTACACTCTAGAGGCCATATTTTAAGTCCAATACTAATGAAAGTTTGTCAGAATGTTTGTCATTATATCTCGGAAGAGATTAGAATTGGTCATGTATGGTCAGAAGGCTCAGGTTAGCGACTATAGGGCCATCATGGCCCTCTTGTTTCAAAATTTTTTTAAATGGGGTGTCTTCCAACTGTATGATGTACACATGAAATCCTTAGATGTGACATTTGATTTTCCTATTTTAACTCTAGCATAAAGTTCATGGCTTACAGCTGATGGTTGAAATGAAAATTTATAATTAATTTTACACTGTTTCTTTCACACTAAGATACACAGGTCATTAATTGCCAGCAGAGTGATTCGGGTCCTCATGTGACTCATGTTTTGTTAATGCATTGGATTCGAGTTTAACGCCGTTTTAACAGCTTAGGTCATATCACGGCGATTGGTGAACCTACACATGTTTTTTCTGGCTTTCTCGGGGTCCTGTGTGGCTCAGTGGTAGAGTGTGGGACTCGTGACCTGGAGGCCCCAAGTTCGAGCCTCGCAGGCTCCACTGGGTTTTTCACAGGAGCATCCATGGGCAAGACACTTCAGAGCCCTAGCCTAGTACTGGTGGAACCCAGGACATACATGAATATGTGAGCTGTCACCATGATATGACTGAAATAATGTTGAAAGCGGTGTAAAACACCATTCAAACAAACAAACAAACAATTTTCTTCAGAGCACTGCTCATTTGTTTTGGCATCATGCGGGTGTGGGTTTAACTCTTTACCACACAATCCCGACTTAACAACCCTGAGAAAGATGCCTTTTTGAAAACATTGTGGGAAAAGGAGAAAATGCTGGTAACCAGCATTTTCTCCTTTTCCCACAATGTTTTCTACCCTTCCCAAACCAAATTTCAAATTTTCAGCCACCTTTATTTTGTCGTCTGCAAATGCATTCAATTTGGACAAGTCTAAAATTTTCTTGTGTGGTAAAGAGATAAATGTTGACTGATGAACATTGTTATATCTGCAGGATAACAGGGTCCATATTGGTCCAAAAATAGAAATGCGTGTGGTAATACTAGGACTTGATGATGCTGGCAAAACAAGCCTACTATTTAAGATGAAGAACAATGAATTCATAACTACTATTCCAACTATTGGTAGGTCCATCCCCACATTGTATGTGTAAAAAACATTTTTTAGAGTCTTACAAGATTCAAGGTTATAATGCATGGGGTTGTCAAGCTCAAATATAAGGAGTCATCCGGCTCCAATTCAAGGGGTTGTCAAGCTTCTATACAAGGGATTGTCAAGCTCCAATACAAAGGGTTGTCAAGTGCCAATACAAAAGGTTGTCAAGCTCCAACACAAGGGGTCATCAAGCTAGAATGCAAAGGGTTGTGAAGCTGCGATACAAGGGGTTATCAAGTTCCTATACAAGAGTTGTCAAGCTCCAGTACAAGGGTCATCATTCCCTAATGGCTTTGTGTGGTAACACACAGGGTTCAGGGTTCAATATCCAGGAGCTGTGGATGCAGGCTTGGCAACCTATGTATTTTTAGGGTGAGTGGGGTTATTAAAGTCATTGCAACAGGATTCTTTCCTTTGCATCTCACTCTTACATCGTGTGACTATACATCACCTCAGCTTTATGCATAGTTACCTCTTTACCAATCAAAGAAAATTTTAGACTTATACATGGCTCAGATGATGAGGGTTATCTTTAAAAGGGTAGAAAACAATGTTCAAAAAAGGAGAAAATGCTGGTAACCAGCATTTTCTCCATTTCCCACAATGTTTTCAATCACATTATTCTTCAAGGTCATGTAAATTTTGGATTGTTTGTTAAAAGGTTAAGCCCAAATGAAGTAAACTCCACTTGTAACGATATCCCATATAGCGATTTATCGCTTGTAACGAACCTGATTGGCTGGTCCCTTCTGAGTCGCTTCATGATTCCATGCATGTAGCTCTGCCTAACGTGATAACGCTTGTAGAGATCTATTGGATCTAAAGTAATCATTTTGAGGTCCATGGCTGTCATATTCAATGGAGATAGCAAGATATCTGTCACCAATTATCAACAATGTCAATAGCTGCCTGAGCAAGGTGTGAAAAACTGTTATCCAAACCAAATAACAAAGCAGTATGGTCTAAATGCCTGTCGGCACATTTCCTGATTGTCTCAGAAATAAAATATTGTTACAACTAAACTAAAAAGTGAGGCTGATATTGTTCAAGGAATTCTTATGAAGTATTCATCCTTGGCTACTTATCAGTCAGATCCAACAGTGATACAGATGATCAATCCATTAAACCCCTCCCCCCCTTCAAGACATGTGCAATAAAATCTTTAAAATGTTTGAAGCATATTACAAGATTTAAGATCAACTACGGTAAATACAATCAAAAGAGACAGACTTACTTAAAGCTGAATAATTTTAAAGTTGCGTTTTAGTCTTAGCCATGAATATATACATGTATCATTTATCGATTCTGCTTTTTAGCTCACCTGAGCACGAAGTGCTAAAGGTGAGCTTTTGTGATCATGTTGCATCCGATGTGCAGTCAGCAACATTTACCTTGTGTGCACTCTAGAGGCACAATTTTCAGCTTGAAACTTGGTCAAAACAGTTGTCTTGATAAAATCTTTGGCAAGTTCGAAATTGGATTACGGGTCAAAAAGTAGGTCACCGGATTAAATCTTAGAAAAACTTTGTGTGCACTCAGGAGGCCACATTTTCAAGCTGATACTCTTGAAACTTGGCCAGAACATTAGTCTTAATGGTATCTCGAACAAGTCTGAAATTTGGTCATGTTGGGTCAAAAAGTAAGTCACTGAGCCAAATCTTAGAAAAACCTTATGTGCACTCTGTACCCTAGAGGCCACATTTTCATACTGATACTCATGAAACTTGGTCAGAGTATTTGTCTTGATGATGTCTTGGACAGATTTGAAATTGGGTCATTTTGGGCCAAATCTGAGAAAAACCTTGTATGCACTGTACAGACCACATTTTCAGCCTGATACTCATGAAACTTGGTCAGAATATTATGTCTCCCCCCGTCAGGGTCGGGAGACATATTGTTTTTCCCCGTATGTCCATCTGTCTGTCCATCTGTCTGTCCGTCTGTCTGTCCGTCACATTGTGTCCGCACTCTAACTCGAAAACCTTTTAAGATATTTTGATAAAACTTCGCACATTTGTAAAGCACCATGAGACAAAGTGTCATGCACAAGAACCATAACTCTGGCTTGTATATTTTTTGAGTTATTTCCCTTTGATTATTTTCCTTAATCATTTTACGTACAATTTCGTGTCCGCAATAGAAATCTGAGAGAAAATGTTATTAACTTTATCATGGATTATTAATCCTTCTGACACCAAAAAGGGGGGAGACATCAGTGTTTTTTTGTAGAAAAACAAGTTCTAGCTTGTCTTGATGATGTCTTGGACAGGTTTGAAATTTGGTCATTTTGGGTCAAAAAGAGGGTTTTTGGGCCAAATCTGAGAAAACCTTGTTAGCACTCTAGAGGCCTCATTTTTTACCCGATACTTAAGAAACTTGATCAGAATGTTGTCTTCATATCTTGTACAACTTCGAAATTGGATCATTTTGGGTCAAAAAGTAGGTCACTGGGCCAGATTTTAGAGAAACCTTGTGTGCAGTCTAGGGGCCTCATTTTCAGCCCAATACTAATGAAACTAGGTTAGAGGGTTTGTCTTGATGATATCTCAGAGAAGTCTGAAATTGGGTCGCCTCAGGTCTGAAAGTAGGTCACTAGAAAACTTAGAAAAACCTTGTGTGCACACTACAGGTCACTTTTTCAGCCTGACACTCATGAAACTAAGTCAGAATGATTGTCTGGATGATATCTCTGACAAGTTCAAAAGTAGGTCAAGTTGGTCAAAAAGTAGGTCACTTACACCCATGTTTTTTACATCATTAAAACCAGGATCTCTTCACCTTTATCAACTATAGATGACTTCACTCAGGTGAGCACTTCAGGGCCAATGGCCCTCTTTTTTTCTTGGTGGTTGTCAGCATGCTGTATGTACAATGTAGTAAACATATAATCAGATAATGCTTTTCGGATACCAAAAGTTAGCAGTTTTAAAAATATTTGGATTTATACGGAATATTATGCTGTAGTAATTTTCCTGGTGCTTGTTATATACCCCACAATGAAGTGGAGGGGGGTATACTGGAATCGCCATGGCTGTCCTTCCATCTGTCTGTCTGTCTGTCCGTCCGTCAACACAAATTTGTCCGGCGAAATACTCCTAGTTTTTCAGGTACTGAACACAAATTTACACACAGTGTTCCTATATATATGAAGTTGTGCATGTGCAATTTTCATGACCCTGCTGCGATGTGTTGCAGAATTATCTCCCCTTGAACTTTGCAGTTTTTGCTAAATCATATCGCTTTAATTCACAGTTTGTCAAGTGTAATACTCCTACAATTTTTAATGTACAAAACTAATTAATAATGTGTTTCGTACAGTGAATTCTATGTTTAATATAATCTGTCCGTCTGTCTGTCCGTAGACACAAATTTGTCCGCTGAAATACTCCAACAGTTTTTCAGGTACTGAACTCAAATTTACACACAATGTTTTTATTTATGTGAAGTTGTGCGTGTGCAATTTTCATGACCCTGCTGCAATGTGTTTGCAGAATTATCTCCCCTTGAACTTTGCAATTTTTGCTAAATTATCTCCCCTTGAATTCACAATTTGTTCTGTGTAATACTCCTACAATTTTTAATGTACAAAACTAATGTGTTTCACAATGTGAATTCCGTGTTTAATGTAATATGTGTGTAGTTCAAATTACTGCCTATGTATATTGCTAAAGATTTATTATATACCTGTGGTCTCTGTGTTTTAACGGTGACAAATTAACCTAACCCTTTAACGAGTGCAAACCCTTTGTTGGAAGTTTCATTTTTTTTTTCAACTCTTACTTTTGTACTAAACCATTATGCATTCCGTGACAAAGAGCTGTTTTGTGACAAGGAGCTGGTGGGGGGTTTGATCATGCTTATTGATAGCTCTAGTATTTAACTGAGAGAAAATTTGATATCATGTGAGAGCGAAGGTCAAGTACGATGTCAAAATTTTCTTACTCAGCGAGAAGTAAATACAAGCACCAGGAAAGGTACTACAAAATATTATTATATACCTACAACTTTCAAAGACAACATTTTGGAATTACTGACATTTTATTCGAAAATGGCAAACAAAATGAGATAATTAATAGTGTGGATGGTAGTAACTCTGTTTTATGAATGGCGGATTAAATTACAGCGTAACTTTTTACTAATCAAATCGCAAATCAATACATGCTTTGTCCGTGCCCGAGATACGACATCATACTATATTTGGGACAGTATTTCACAGTGGTGTAGATACAGATTTTTTTCAGTCTTGTATGTTGTTTCATCTGATTCAATGCATGTATTTGATCCAGAAAATTTACTGGTATATAATAAAACAATATATTTCAATGGGTCCCTTGAATATCGTCACAAGTGGAAATAACTATGATTACTCATGATTTTTAGGGTTCAATGTGGAGACAGTGGAGTACAAGAACGTTAAGTTGACAATATGGGATGTGGGAGGTCAGCACAAGATAAGACCATTGTGGAAACATTATTATTTTAATACTCAAGGTTAGCCACATTTTTTATTTTTTATTTTTTTTTTGGACTTGAGACTTTTATAAAAATTTCATCAAGGTATAGGTACAGAAAGGGAGGTTTTGCAAGTTCATAGAGTATGATCTTTAGTTCTTCTCAAAAACCTAAGGGTATGTGTAGAGTTTTGGTCCCATTGTAGACATTCTTATGAATACCTACAACATAGGTTTTACTGAACAGTTGTGTTCAGATTTTGATGATTAATACCAAATGAAAACTGGATCAATATAATGTTGTTTCACTTTAAAACTTCCGACCAAAGCAAACAATGTAGATTCAGATCAAAGATCAGACCAAACATACCGTCTGCAGTCTGATCTTTATCTGCACAGGTTGCATATAAGCAACTAAATACTAAACCTTGTTTCTTTTCTTTATGGGTAAGTAACTTTTTTTGCATTAACTGCCAGTTTTTTTTTTTTTTTTAGCTCACCTGAGCACAAAGTGCTCATGGTGAGCTTTTGTGATCGTGCTGTGTCTGGCGTCCGTCATGCGTTGTTCGTCGTCCGTCGTCAACTTTTACCTTGTGTACACTCTAGAGGCCACATTTTCAGTCCAATACTCATGAAACTTGGTCAAAATGTTTGTCTTGATAATATCTCGGACGAGTTTGAAAATGGGTTAGGTCAGGTCAAAAACTAGGTCACTAGGTCAAATCTTAGAAAAACCTTGTGTACACTCTAGAGGTCACATTTTCAGTCCAATGCTCTTGAAACTTGGTCAGAATGTTTGTCTTGATTATATCTCAGATGAGTTCGAAAATGGGTCAGGTTGGGTTAAAAACTAGGTCACTAGGTCAAATTTTAGCAAAACCTTGTGTACACTCCAGAGGCTCCATTTTCAGTCCAATGCTCCTGAAAGGTGGTCAGAATGTTTGTCTTGATGATATCTTGGACTAGTTTGAAAATGGGTCAGGTCAGGTCTACAACTAGGTCTCTAGGTCAAACCTTAGAAAAACTTTGTGTACGCTCTAGAGGCAACATTTTTAGTCCAATGCTTTTGAAAGTTTGTCAGAATGCTTGTCATGATGATATCTGGATTGAGTGAAAATTGGTCAGGTTGGGTCAAAAACTAGGTGATTAGGTCAAATCTTAGAAAAACTTTGTGTGTGCAACAGAGGTTACATTTCCTGTCCAATACTCTTGAAATTTGGTCAGAATATTTGTGTTGATGATATCTTGCATGAGTTTGAAAATGGGTCACGTGGGGTCTAAAACTAGGTCACCAGATTTAATCTTTGAAAAGCCTTGTGTACACTGTAGAGGTCACATTTTCAGTCCAATTATCTTGAAATTTGGTCAGAATTTTTGTCTTGATAATGTCTTGGACTAGTATGAAAATGGGTCATGTTGGATAAAAAACTAGGTCACTAGATCAAATCTCGGAAAAAACCTTCTGTACACCCTATAGGCCACATTTTCTCTCAAATACTCATGAAAGGTGGTCAGAATGTTTGTCTGGGAATTTCTACATGGTTGAAAATAGGCAATATTGAGCTTACAAGTAGGCCACTGAGACAAATTCTAGAAAAAGCTTGTGTACACTCTAGAGGCCATGTTTGTAAGTCCAATACTAATGAATGTTTGTCAGAATGTTTGTCTTAATATCTCGGAAGAGATTGGAAATGGGTCATGTTTGATCAAAAGGCTGAGCCCCGGTAGCTCAGTCGGTAGCGTGCAGGAGTTGAGAAAACGGGGTCCAGGGTTCGATCCCTGGCCACGACCCCTGGCTTGGCCAATTTCTTTCTGAGGATTGATGATAGTCACCGCGACAGGATTCATTCCTCTCCCACCGCTGACTATTGTTTCGATGATGATTATGTGGGAAAGCAGCCAGTGGCTTGGAAAGAAAATTGTGCGGAGTACTGGTAAAAGAGACTCCAGGAAAGCATGGATAGGCGCACTGGCCGCCGCAATATAACTGAAATAATGTTGAAAACGGCATTAAACACCATACAATCAATCAATTGATCAAAAGGCTCAGGTGAGCGACTTCAGGGCCATCATGCCCCTCTTGTTTTTTATGCCCTATCAGAGACAAATGGTAATTTTCTGAGTCCCTTTGGATTTAATTTGTGCAAATGATTTTTTTTTTTTTTTTCAATATGTACATGTCTAAAATATCAGGTTAAAACTTAAACACCTTTAAATAAAATGAACTTATTGATAAAAGACTAAAGATTAAGAGGTTTTCTACTTTTTATGTTACAGCTGTCATATTTGTGATAGATAGTCATAACAAGGATAGACTGAAGGAAGCATATGCAGAATTGGTGAAATTAGTGCAGGAAAAAGAGCTGAAAGATTCGTCTCTGCTAATATTTGCCAATAAACAAGTAAGTTATACAGAAGTTCAAAATATGAGGAAGATGTCAAAAAGACAGCATTGAATTCAATATTGCACTTCAAAATCAGTATGAAATATATGACCCATACTCTGTCAAAAGGGGGTTTAATGCATCTGCAAAAAGTATAGAACCAGGTCAGCTTGCACGGACGGACTATGCATGCTTACTTTGGTTGAAACTTTTTGCCATTGGTCAATCTCCCGTGTGGCAAAGGACATAAATTCTAGCTTATGATTCAGTCAATTGTTAGAAAACATGGATTTTATGGATCCATAATTAACCCATTACCACACAATCCCTACTTTTGACGACCCTGAGAAAGAAGCCTTTAGAAAACATTGTGGGAAAAGGAGAAAATGCTGGTAACCAGCATTTTCTCCTTTTCCCACAATGTTTTCTACTCTTCACAAAACAAATTTCAAATTTTCAGTCACTTTTATTTTGTCGTCTGCAAATGCTTTTGATTTGTACAAGCCTAAAATATTGTCGTTTGGTAATGAGTTAAGTGATTACTTGCTTGGTTTAATGCGTCATGGAGATGTGCAAGCTAACTTTGGTTGAAACTTTTTGCCATTGGTCAATCTCCCGTGTGGCAAAGGACATAAATTCTAGCTTATGATTCAATCAGTTGTTAGAAAACATGGATTTTATGGATCCATAATTAAGTGATTACATGCTTGGTTTAATGCGTCATGGAGATGTGTAAACCCCCTTTTGTCAGAGCATGGCTCATATATATATATAGACACCAGAAAGCTTGTTTTGCAATATATCATATTTCATGTGTCTATTTTTAGAAATTTTATGGGTAAAGAAATGTCGTAATTTAAGCTGGGGGGGATTATTTCCCCGTCACAGTGAATATTTTCCTCCTGCCGAAAATCTGGGACTACTTTTTTAAGTTTTTTAAGTTTTTAAGTTTTAAAAGTGGCATTCTTTGACAAAATAATCAGAGGAAATATAATATATAATTTATTTCATCAGCTTGTTGTTAATATGGGGAAATATTTGCCTCAAAAGGGAAAGGTCTGCGAAAAAAACTTGTGCCTTACGGCACTCGTTATTTTCGCATACCTTTCCCTTTTTCGGCAAATATTTCCCCATATTAACCAAAAGCTGATGAAATAAACTCTATTTACTGACTTTCTGAGACAAAGACTGATCAGTACCAACCCAGGCTGTAAACTGATTTTCAAAATTTGCTTGTATTCTTTAAATTCCTGAAAATTTCCTGTATTTTCCTATAATTTGGAATCTTTTCTTTACTTTTCCTCAAAAAGTGCCAGTGGTACTGCTATATTGAATGTAACATTCTTTGTTTTTTGCCCTTAGATATATTTGTTTGCATATTACAAGCACTTTCATGTGGTCTAAAGCATTCTTACCTTGCAGAGGTACTCCTTTACACTTTGGCTCATGTATGTGGACATCTGTATGATGAATCACTTGTGTGTCAAACTTTAGGGTGTTCATATTGATAACCAGGAGTCTTGCTACAGGATGCTTGCAATATAGGTGATGCTTAGTCACAATAGTGAGACACTACGGTGATTTTTTTCATATTTGGACATTTACTGTTCACCGTACCGTCTCAAGTCCATCATAAATTTTCCGGTAGCAAAGATAGAGCACGCTACTGACTTTCTGTTTCGTTGGTTTAATCTGTATTGCAGCGAAATGTAATCAACTTTCAGAACCAAACTTGACCAAAGACAAATTATTAAACCTTCCATTACTCTAAGAGCTTGTAGAAGTCGTTTATAACATGCAAATCTTGGAAAAGAACTGACGAAATCTATCATGTGTGGTGGCCATTTTGTGTATTTTCGGCAATGTAAATTACTCGAGTAAGAGATGAACTGTTTTTTCATATGTTTAGCATGTAAATTGAAAATATTTGTATTTCAAACGAAGGATTATTGAATACGCAAGCAACAGGTATGTTCAAATCCTAGTTTTGTGCTCTATTTGTGAAATTATGAGAGTTCAAACTTGCGCAAGAAATCTGTGCGGAGCTTTCAGCTGATTTTGTCTTGATCGTCTCTGTACCTAGAGGCGAACAGTCAAAAAGTAACATAGTCTTTGGGGACAGTTATCTGTACTAAGGTGATGCTGTACATGTGACTTGTTTAGTTCAACACATGTCAAATAATTTTATCCTTGTAACAGGTATTGTCTTGTGAGCTATATGCAAAGAACAACATTTTACCGTAGATTTTTCTTTATTGTCCCCCAAAAGGCTTAAAACTTGTGTATACTTTTTGGTAAGAATCTTATTTTTCATTGAATTTTCACCAAAACTTGGATGACAGCCTGCAATCAACAGACACATTATACAGACTCTATCTGTATCAAGTATTCCTCAGCTTGCAACTACATAAAATTATATTCATGGCAGTTTTTGAGTGAGTGAGATTTCCCAGAACTAGGACATAACAAACAAGAGGGCCATGATGGCCCTGAAGTCGCTCACCCGAGTCTTTTGACCAAACATGACACATTTTCAATCTCTTTCGAGACATTATGACAAACATTCTACCAAGCTTTCATAATTATTGGACTGAAAATTTGGCCTCTAGCTTGTACAAAGGTTTTTTTTTTAATTTCTCTCAGTGAACTACTTTTTAGCCAAACATAACCCATTTTCCCATTGTAGATATTATTAAAACAAAGATTCTGACCACATTTCATAAGTACTGGTCAGAAAATGTGGCCTCTAGAGTGTACACAAGGGTTTTTTCAACATTTGACATAGCCACCTAGTTTTATAACCAATGAAACCCATTTCTAATTTCATCATATTGATCATCAAGACAAACATTCTGATTGATTTTCAAAAGTATTGGACAGAAAATGATGATTGTAGAGCTACACTGGCTATTTTAAAGATTTGGTGACCTAGTTTTTGACCCAACATGACCCATTTTCAAACTCGTCAGAGATACCATCAAGACAAACATTCTGACCAACTCTCAAGAGTTTTGGACCAAAAAATGTGGCCTATAGAGCGTACACAAGGTTTATCTTAGATTTGACCTGGTGGGGCCCTGCCCGGGTGGCTCAGTGGTGAGCGTGTTGGACTCATGACCTGGTGGTTGTGAGTTCGATACCCGGTTGAGGCGAACTTTCTTTCAGGCGTATTTTCGCCTCTCACCTCTGCTGAAGCATGTGAGAAAAGTAGTCGGTGGCTTTGGAAAGAAAGTTGTGTTAGTACTGGTGTGAGAAAGCCAGGAAACACATGTGCGTCACAGACTGCCATGATATGACCTTAGCTGTTAAAGTGGCGTTAAACCCCAATACAACCAACCATTGACCTGGTGGCCTAGTTTCCTACCCAACATGACCCATTTTTGAACTCATCCGAGATATCATCAAGACAAACATTTTCACCAAGTTTCATGAGTATTGGACTGAAAAAGTAGCCTATAGAGCATACACAAGGTAAAAGTTGACAACGGACGACGCATGACTGACGACGGACACAGCACAATCACAAAAGCTCACCTTGAGTACTTTGAGCTCAGGTGAGCTAAAAATAGACAATGTTCAGCTCTAGATGAATGATTCTGGTTATGATGACTATCATCAAACATGAACTAAGGTCATGTACAAGTTCTGCTTTTTGCAAATATCTTTTTATTACAGGACATTCAGCCATGTGTGTCAATTGAAGAGCTCACAGATCAGTTTGGACTGTTTAAATTATGCTGTAACAGAAGCTGGCATATCCAGGCTTGTGATGCTTACTCTGGTCAAGGACTACAAGAGGGCTTTGAATGGCTGTCACGTCAGATTGTGGCTGCAGGTGCTCCTGATTTAGCATGAATAATCTTGGATTGTCATTTTGATTCGAGCCGTGCTCTTGAAAAAGGCAGTTTAGTGCATCTCCGTGATGCTTTATATCAAGCAAGTCATAATATATTTTTATAATTATGGATCCATAAAATTCATTTTGTTTAACAGTTGGCTCTGCCGAGCCCGGTAGCGCAGTCGGTAGCATACAGGACTCAAGAACAGGGGGTCGCTGGTTCGATCCCCGGCTCGGCCAATTTCTTTCTGAGGATTGATGATAGTCATTGTGACAGGATTCATTCCTCTCTCACGGCTGATCATCGTTCCGACAATAATTATGTGGGAAAGCAGCCAGTGGCTTGGAAAGAATATTGTGCGGAGTACTGGTAAAAAGAAACTCCAGGAAAGCATGGACAAGTGCACTGGCCACCCTGATATAACTGAAATAATGTTGAAAACGGCGTTAAACACCATACAATCAATCAATCAATTAACTATTGGCTGAATCATGAGGTAGACTGGTCCTTTCACAAGCAGAAAATTGACCAATGGCACTAAATTTTGACCCAGGTCAGAGGTATTAAACCCTCTTTTCACAGAGCATGGCTATTTTTTTTTTTTTTTTTTTTTACCCTTTACCATACAATCCCTTGTTTTAACAACCTCAAAGAAGATGTGTTGCAAAAACAATTTCAGGAAAAGGAAAAACGGAATGTTTATCAATATATTCTCTTTTCCAACAAAGTTTTGTACTCTTATAGGAACAAATCTAATAACTCCAATTATGGTTTGTTGTCTGGAAATGCTTTCAGTTTTGACAAACCTAAAATTTTGTTGTCTGATACAGTTAACGAGTTACTGCTATAAAATGTTTATGAAAGATCATGTAGAGGAGTAGTTTTGAAATTCAAACAGAAAAACGAGGAATGCATTGTAACATGGATTTGCTTCTTTTGTTTACTGCCAATACTCCTAGTAATGGTTACCAGCATTTTCTCCTTTTCTCTGTTTTCAAAAGCCTTCTTCCACAAGACTGTTAAAACTCGGGATTGTGCAGGAAAGGGTGAAAAAATTGTAAACGTTAAGTCTCAAGTGAATTTGTACAGAGTTTGTGTTAATTCAGTGTAACTATATTGCTTATGTTTTTTACTCTTTTCAATGAGAGCGTGTTTTTTTTTATGTATTTGTTACTGACTATTGGATATTGTTAAGTAAAAAAGTCAGAATTACAGCAAGTACTTAGTATTTCTTGATTTCTTTTTACCTGAGCAGCAACATTTTTACATGTATCTTTATGCATGTAAAAAGTATCTGCCCCTTTCCTACAATGATTTGTCTATCAAACAAGGCTATAAAAAGCAGTATTTGCACTCCAACAGGAAAGGATCAATAAGTGCCATGTGCAAAAACCTTTTCCATTCATTGGCTGCTTTTTCTTCATAAGAAAAGTTGTAACAACAAACTGCATTTTGAGATTAACCCTTTACCAAACAATCCCTGGTTTTTACGACCCTGAGATAGAAGCATTTTGAAAACATTGTGGGAAAAGGAGAAAATGCTGGTAACCAGCATTTTCTCCTTTTCCCACAATGTTTTCTACCCTGCTGGAAACAAATTTCAATTTTTGAGTTACGTTTATTTTGTCGTCTGCAAGTGCTTTCAATTTGGACCAGTCTAAAGCTTTGTCGTTTGGGAAAAGAGTTAACTAGTCCAGCTATAATGACTATCAGCAAACCTGGGCCATTCCATTTAAATTGATAAACCTTGATTTCAAAGGTTTCTGTCTGTGTCCTTCAGCAAGACACTTGAGAGCCCAGGCTTAGCACTGGTGAAACCCAGAACACAATTGGGCATTAGTATAACTGAAAAGAGCATTATAAAACACAATTTATCACCACCAGTGAAAACTTGTGATTTCTAGCTTTACACATGACCATTACTGAACTATTTAGTATCTGCTTCAATTGATGGAAAACAGCTGGAGACTAACCAAGTGTACTACTGGAAACTATCTTAGCCTATTACTGTACTTTCAGAAATCTTAATTCCTGCCATTTGCAACATTTTCATAGTAGGTCCAAAATTAGCCTGTACAGGTAAGGTTTTGGCTCAAAGCAAGCCATAAATAAACTCAAAACTAAAGCCTGGGTCATAGTTTGTGCATTAAAGGCTCACTAGCAACAAAAAACAAACAATTTTAGAGTAACAATGCTTGCATATTTCCAACCATTTTAAAGAGAATATTGATATGAATTTGACAGTCTGTTAAAGTAGAGTCTGTCAAGGTTCCTGTTGCTGGCAGAAAAAATGAATTTTAAAGCACTAATTAAAGTTGGGAACTTTAATTTTAGTTTCAAGATTCATTTTTCTACCTGGGATTGGAACTTTCACAGACCACTGTAACTCAATGTCTTGCACATTAATGAAAGCGAGTCAGTAAGTAACCAGCCTATCTCATTTCCGATTGACTGAGATGTTCATGATTTTCATACCTTGTTTCAATACACATTTTAGGCTTGGGGGCAAAATTGCTACCGTATTAGCTCATTCATTAATAATATACATGTATTGAATGTCAAACATGGCTAGTGATACAAGGCATGCTTTTCATTTAAAGTTGAGTACTGTGCTGTAATTTGATATTTGTACTGTATTTAAAAGTGAAAAGTTAGCTGATTTTTATGGGTCTTCTGCACCATCATATGCTCAGGCTAAATTTTGGGTTGGAGAATTCAAAAGCCCTAGAACGTCTGTAGATGATGAAATCATGTCTGGACACCCACCAGATACCACCGATGAAGAAATGTGTAACAAAGTTTGGGATCTGGTATACTCTTATAGGCGAATCCAGGTAGAAGAAATAGTGAAGGCGGTACACATTTCACATGGTAGCATTTCAACAATCTTACATGATCGCTTAGGTATGCACAAGCTAACAGCTGGCTTGGTCCCCAAATCCCTTAGCAAGGAGCAAATGGCAACAAGAGCATCAGTACGCCATGCCTTGATGAAGCGGTTAAGTTCGAAGGAAGATGATTTTCTTTTGCGCCTAGTGACTGTAGATGAGACTTGGGTTCATTATTATGAGCAAGAGAATAAAGTCAGAGTCGTCAGTGGGTAGGGCCTGGGTCCCGAGGCCAAAGAAGTTCAAGAAGCAACCCTCGGCTGGCAAAGTGATGGCTACTATATTTTGAGACATAAAAGGCGTTTTGATAATTGACTTTTTACTAGAAAGAAGTACAAAAACTGGTGTGTACTATGCAAACCTTGTAGACCAACTAAAAATGCAATCTGTGAAAAACGCCCAGGTAAACTCCCTAAAGGGGTTCTGCTCCAACAGGACAACGCAAGAGTCCACTATTGCAAAGTTGCAATGGATGGTGAAGGGCGAAAGCGGTAAGAATTAATGCCACAGCCTGCCTATTCTCCAGACTTAGCTCAAAGCAACTTCTCCTTGTCCCTAAACTTGAAGAAAGATATCCGTGGACGTCATTTCCGGTCTGACAAAGAAGTGTGGCGGCAGCTGAGGGGTGGATCAAAGGAGAGGACCGTGACATCTTCAGTTCTGTGCTGATGGCACTAGAACACTATTGGTTGAAATGCATCGTTCTAGAAGGCAATTACGACGAAAAAGAAAAGGTTGATCTCGACTGGAAATAATTTAGGCTAGTAACTTATTGCCTTATCATATATTTATAAGGCAGTGGGGCGATTCAAGACCATGATGGCCTGTTTGACAAATACTTGCCATTTAATGTGATGTACTTGAGATGACATTCTTTAGACCCATAGCACAAAAACATGTCTTTTTATTTCCCATTTTTAGAGACAGTAGATCTACCTGCAACACAAATTTTATGCAAGTTTTTAAAAAGGCATCTCCTTAAGTCACTTTTCAGCTTTGTAACATTCCTTGGGCATTAAAAAAAGAGGGCCATCGGCGCTAAAGCACTCACCTGAAAAAAAAGTGATCCATGATAAAGTTGAAGAGATCCTGGTGATGATGACGTAAAACACATACAAAATGTGGTCTGAGTGTATGATGGGAATTAACATTTTCTAAATGTAATGCTAGTGTGGGGGAAGTGAGTGCAGCAAAAACTTTCATAAGAATTTGAATGAAAATGGGGCCTCTAGAGTGCCTCTTGGATTTGTCCCAGAGACCTACTTTTTGACCAATGTGACTCATTTTTAAGCTAGTCAGAGATTTTATAAAAACAAACATTCTGATCAATGGTCATGAGAAGTGGACAGGGGAAAAAAATGAGGCCTCTAGATTGTGCACAAGGTGTCAGAAGGATGTGTCCCAGTGACCAAAACTGACCCATTTTCACACTCCTTAGTGATATCATCAAGACAAGCATTCCAACAAACCTTCTGGAGTAATGGACTGAAATGGGGCCTCTAGTGTGCACACATTGAGATTGGTCCAAGTGATCTGCTTTCTGACCCCAAGTGACCCATTTTCAAACTCATCTAAAATATCATCACAACAAATATTCTGAACAACTTTCATGAGTATTGGAATGAAAATATGGTGTCAGGAGAACACACACAGTTATTCTAAGATTTGTCCCAGTGACCAACTTTTTCACCCAAATTGATCCTATTTCAAACTTGTCCAAGATATTATCAAGATAAATATTTTGATTAACTTTCATACATACTGGACTGAAATGTATTCTCTAGACTGTACACAAGGATTTTCATAGATTTGTCCCGGTGACCTATTTTCACACTCTTTTGAGATATCGTCAAGACGAACATTCTGACCATTTTTCTTGAGAACTAGGTAGAAAATATGGCCTTGTCCAAAATATCACCAAGACAAACATTCTGGTTTACTTTCATGAGCTGAAAACATGGCCCCTGGAGTGTATGCAAGGTGTTTCTAGGATTTAACCAAATAAGCTACCCAATTTTTAACTCATCCGAGGTATTATCAAGACAGAGATTCTGACCAACTTTAGGTCCAATACTCATGAAATTTTATTGGCATGTTTGTCTTGATATCTCTGAAGAGATTGGAAATGGGTTATTTTGGTTCAAAAAGGCTAAGGTGAGTGGCTTTAGGGCCAATACGGCCTGCTTGTTTATGATATGTATTACTCAGTAAAAGGTTAACAGAAGTATTTTAAAGAACACTGAGTACAAATGTACAAATGATTTTATTTCTCTGATCACAGAAAATGCATTACCCCTATATAAGGGCTGTCAGAAAAGTTTATACACACTTGTTATGAACAGTATTTTCTCATGACACTTTTGAATGTCCATATTTTTCTTGACCTTGAAATTATATCATGTTTCTAAAGCTGTTGCATCCAGTTTAGTAGACCAGGCCACCAAATCATCAACTTCTTTCTCCCAAGGTTCATCTTTACCTTTACTGGAAGGGGGCTGGGGGATATCTGTGGCTTGAAAATTTGCTGAAATGTCAAAAACAAAATCATAATGTTAAAGAACTTAAAAGTAAGTGCTAAATTTTCCACAGCTTTGAACATGATTTAAAGACATTTTCCTTTCAAAGGATTCTCCTTTGTGACACAAGTGATCAGAAGATTAAACCTTAGTCTGAGCCACAGCAGTTAGATGGGAAATTACGGTATCTGAATGTTCACTTAATATGTGCAATACATTGACATTAAGATTTTTTTTTTTTTTTTTGTCAAAAGGTGTAAAAACCTGCTAAAAATTTGTTGAAACCTGTCAACAACATAGTAGGTAACTGGTGGTATTGCCTACTTCATTTAACCTGATCCTGACCTTTATGCTGAATATATAAGTAGGCATATAAATAGAACTCCGACCATTATTCGGCAAGTTATATATACACCATTAGGTACCTATAAACACAGGTAATCAATTTAACCCCTAGCCAACAGAGCGCAATTCAAGGCGCTTTTTCGGACAGTGTAGATGAAGATCAGACTGCACAGAATGTGCAGTCTGATTTTGGATCTACAGTGTCCGATGAGGAGATATTTTCCCCAAAAAACTTTGAAATTGCAATATTTGCTTTTTCTACTATTGACCGGAAAGTTTCAATTAACTTATCTAGTAGGTTAAGGGTTGATTGGCGTATACCAAGCGAAATATTTCTGTGACCACTCGGACATATGCCCAGGGTAAAAATAGAATATTACTTTATGTAAATGATTTTGACCTGGGTCAGGTTAAATGAAGTTGATAATAAAAGCGTGAATGGGAAGTAACTTTCATAAGCTGCCAATAGACCCTTTCCACAATCAATCAAAATATTTCCAGAAATCAGGGTGGCAATATAGATAAAGCTGAAAATACTAGACGCTTGTCAAAAAGCACTTCATGTAGTATTATCCCCCACACGTTTTCATGGACGTTATTTTCTATTCAGTGAACAAGTAAACATTTATTTAAGATGATGCCTCTGAGCATTATTCCATCCATAAAGACCTTAATAAGTCTTACTCTTCACACAATTCTTCCATTTATTGCCCTGCCACAAACTCTTCAACTTTTGTCTTTGTCATTCTGCTTCTGTCTCTTTACCTTGTTGCATTTTTACACAGAAATTTCAATAATTATTCTTAAATAATTAGCAGTTATTGTAATTTTACAAAATTTATCATGAACTTATGATGGAAAAAAAAAAGAGGCCATTGGCCTTAAAGCGTTCACCTGAGTAAAGTCATCTAGGGTTGATGATACTGAAGAAATCCTGTTTGTGATGATGTAAAACACATAATTGTATGTGACCAACTTTTTGACTGACTTTACCAATTTTTTAGCTTATCAGAGATATCATCAAGACAAATATTTTGACAAAGTTTCATGAGTATAAGACTGGAAATGTGGCCTCTGGAGTGTACACAAGGTTTTTTGGAGTTGGAGATTAGGCCTGGTGACCTACTTCGTTATCAGTTTGGACTGACTTTCGAACTTGTCTGAGATATGATCACAAAAAACATTTTTACAATGTTTCACGTGTATCAAACTAAAAGTGTGGCCTCTACATTGCCCACAATAGTTGGTTTTTTTTTTATGATTTGGCCAAGTGAACTACATTTTTACATAATGTGACCCAATTTCAAAGTGTTAGAGATATCATTACAAATATTCTGAGCAAGTTACATAAGTATCAGACTGAAAAACCTATAATGCACACATGATTTTTTTCCTAAAATTTGGCCTAGTGACCTACTTTTTGACCCAACATGACCCAATTTTATACTTGTCCAAGATATTATCAACACAAATACTGACCAATTTTCACAAGTATACGGCTGAAAATGTGTCCTCTAGAATGCACATTAGGTTCTGAGATTTGGCCGTGTGACCTACTTTTTGAACCCTACAAAACCCGAATTCAAACTTGTCAGAGATATGATGAAAACAAACACTCTGACCAATTTTCATGAGTACAGGGCTCAGAATGTGGCCTGTAGAGTGCATACAAGCTTTTTCTGAGATTTGGCCCAGTGTTCTTCTATTGAACCCGACATGACCTAAATTTAATACTGTCTGAAATATTATCAAAACAAACACTCTGATCAATTTTCATTACTAAATGGCTGAAAATGTGGCCTATAGAGTGTACATAAGATTTTTCTAAAATTGGCCCGGTGACCTACTTCCTAATTTGACATGAGCCAATTTCAAACTGGTCCGAAATTTTATCAAGACAAACACTTTGACCAATTTTCATGGGCCTGAAGATGTGGCCTCTAGAGTGCACACAAGGTTTTTCTAGGATTTAGCCTGTTGACCTACTTTTTGACTTGAGATGATCCAATTTTGAACTGGTCAGAGATTTTATCGAGACAAACACTCAGGCCAATTTCATGAGTATAGGCATGAAAATAACATCTCTAGAGTGCACACAAGGTTTTTCCTTAGATTTGGCCAGTTGACCTACTTTTTGACTTGAGATGACCCAGTTTCAAACTCATACAACATATTGAATCAAGACAAAAACTCTGGCCAATTTTCATGAGTATCAAACAGAAAATGTGGCCTCTAGAATTCACACAAGGCAATTGACCAAACGCCAGCTGTCAATCAAAAAATCAACATGAGGGCCATGAAGGCCCTGTATCGCTCCACTGGCTAATAAGTAAAAACACTACAAGCCAAACATTACAATACTTGGCCAATTGGTTTCAAACTAGAAGACATACAAAATTTTCTCTATAAAGTCCCACGAGAAAGTTATGACCCCAGAGCAAAGCCATTTTTGACCACAAAGCTATAATTACTTGAATCCTGGTGGAGGTCCACAAGATAAAGCCCCATACCAAATAATACATGTGTGGAATGTGTGGTTATAAACAAAAAGTTTTTTAAAGTTTCCTCAATAAAAGGCCCTGTAAAACATGAGGCCCCTGAGACAGGGCTAAATTTAGTAGCCCTAGGTCTTACGGTAAGTAACAAGAAGATTTATACAGTTTTCACCATAAAAGCCCATGTAAAACTTGTGACCTCTGGGCTGAGGCCAAACTTGACCCCAAGGCTATAACTTGGGCACTCTTGATAGACGCCCACTTGATAAAGCTACATGCAAAAGATGGTAGCCCTAGGCCTTATGGCTAGGTACTAGTAGATTTTTAAAGTTTTCTCTACATAAGACCATGTAAAACTTGTGACCCCCACAGCGGGGCCAAGTTTGACCCCAGGGCTATAATTTGGGCACGCTTGGTAGACACCCACTAGATAAAGCTAAATGCCAAATTTGGTAGCCCTAGGCCTTATGGCTACGTACGAGAAGATTTTTTTTAGTTTTCCTTATATAAGCCCGTATAAAACTTATGACCCCCGGGACGGGGCCAAGTTTGACCCCAGGGCTATAATTTGGGCACTCTTGGTAGATGCCCACTTGATAAAGCTACATGCCAAATTTGGTAGCCCTAGGCCCTATGGCTAGGTACCAGAAGAATTTCTAAGTTTTCCCTATATAAGCCCATATAAAACTTGTGACCCCCAGGACAGGGACAAATTTGACCCTAGGGCTATAATTTGTAGAAACTTGGAAGAGGTCCACCAGATAAAGCTACATGCAAAATTTGGTAGCCCTAGGCCTTATGGTTTCAGACGATTGATTGATTGTTAGGTGTTTAATGCTGTTTTCAACATTATTTCAGTTATATCGTGGCAGCCAGTGCACCTAACCATGCTTTCCTGGAGTCTCTTTTACCAGTACTCCGCACAATTTTCTTTCCAAGCCACTGGCTGCTTTCCCACATAATCATTGTCGTAACAATGGTCAGCAGTGGGAGAGGAATGAATCCTGTCGCAATGACTATCATCAATCCTCGGAAGGAAATTGGCCGAGCCAGGGATCGAACCCACGACGGTTTCAGACAAGAAGAACTTTAAAGATTTTCAATATTTTTCAGTTTTGTTGCCATGGCAACCAGAGTTTTTGAAGGAATCAAATTTTTTCAAGAAATTCTGAAGAGGACCATGGCAGGATCATTTCTGTGAAGTTTCATCAAAATTGGATTGGTAGTTTCAGAGATGTTTGAAATGAAAGTTCACGGACGCACGACGGACACCGGGCCATGACATAAGCCCACTGGCCTTCGGCCAGTGGAGCTAATAAGCCAATCAGCGATCAGCATTTTTCCCATTCAGAGCAGAACTTGTCACGCCGTTATGAAACCTAGACAATCTGAATCATTAGGAGTTACAAATATATATAAATGTATAGTATATATGATTAAAAAACTGATGGATAACACAGAAATTAATATCCATCATTTATCCTTAGACTCACAATTTCAAGATGCAGAGTTATACCAGGTAAAACTATTCATGCAAAATACAGCTTTGGACTGAAAAAGATAAAATAATATAAATAGATGAATAATTTCTGTATACATGCTTTGATATTGTCACAAAGTTATCAGAATTTCAGTCTTGGGTAACAGATACCCATTTCATTACTAAAAGAAATATACAGATCATATTTTAGACAAATGATTGGATTTTATGAAGTTCATTTAGTTGTTTCCTTTATCTTATTGTTTATTAAAATGTATACTTTTTAATTCAATTTCTTCCCAAATCCAGTTGAGTTGCTAGTATGAAAGCTGGTTATATTTTTTTTGTGGATTTTTTTTCAAAATAACATTTGATTAAAATGTGAATCGAAAAAATTCACATCATAATGATTAATATTCTCGAAAATGTTATTGACATAGTTTTCTTGGAAAATCAAACTTAAACAGCCTCCCTGCTTTAAAATAAAGTGCTATGTAGACACATTTTAGAAGTTTGTTTAAATTAAAAACAAATGTCATCTTCCTTCGTTAGTAAACCAATAAAAACGTTGTTCTCATTGGTCACAGTATTTTAACTTGTTTATGCATGCAAACTTAAAGCCTGTTAAAGACAATATGTCACCTTGTAAAATACCACATTTCCCCCTCCCTTTATTTTCAATATTTTAATCCCTCTTAAACTATGATTTATCGAAAATCATAGAGAAACCATTCAAGCTGTCTTGCTTTTGAAATAAGATTTGTTGTACACGCAAAACATGGAGCAAGGGTTTATGTGGCATTTCTTTCATATTGGTATGCCACCCCACTAGTGTCCGGTATTGTCCTACTTGTAAAATTACACGTATGTGTCATATCAGTCTGACTCTTTGTGACTGTCTATAACCACTTTGATTATTAGTGATTGAAATTTGGATTTACATTCTTAATGTGTAAGTCACTGAAGTCAATTTCTTTTTTCTATTACTCTTACAGAATAGTGTTTAGCGGCAAATGCCAAGAAATATGTTCATGTTTCTTTTCTTTATTCTTCTCCTCGGTTTTTACCCTCCATCTGGAAAAAATTGAATTTGGTAACCTATCATTTGTTTTTCTATCTTCAAATGTCAATTCAAAAACCATTTTACCCTACTAAATACATGTATGTATACTTCGATGGGTATTTTTGAAAGTCTTGCAATTCTAGTGAAGCTACTGAAGCGCATATCACAGACTAAATAATGAAAAAAATCTCTGTAAGTGAAGTTTGAACTTTAAGAAAAGTTACTTTTTCTCAGGTAAAAGATAAATTGTATAAGAAGACCAATGATTTTAAGACATGCTTTGGCAGTATGAGTTATATGTACGGGTAATTCATTATCAAATGTACGTGGTGTAAGAGGAGTAAGTCAACCGACTTCGAATGAAACCAGCCTCTATTTCAATTTTCACCTCAATAACTTTGAAAAAACTATATCAAAAAGACGTAACTGCCTTTACTCAAATTTTTCCCATGCTCATTGTATCTAGAATTATTATTTCTTGGTTAAATCATGTTCTGGTAACTTGTACATGTCTCCTAGCTAAGCCCTAGTGTCTTGGTATAATGTCTAGGTTTTTTGATTCGCAGACCACATGACTCACTGGGAGGAGCAATCTATCGTGTGTCGTTTGGTTAATTGTTTATGCCCAGACAACTCACGACGGACCACAGACGACGTAAGACGGACACAGCATTATCCCAAAAGCTCACCTGAGCACACAGGTGAGCTAAAAAACAAAAAAAAGACAAGAAAAAAAAAAAGACTTTTATTGGAAAAATGGGCATTTGAACAGGGCTTGAACCAATGCCAGGCAGGGTGACTTTATTAACTCCATACCACACAGTCCCAAGTTTTAACGACCCTAAAAAAAGAGCCTTTTGAAAACATTCTAGGAAAAGGAGAATATGCTTGTAACCAGCATTTTCTCCTTTTCCCACAATGTTTTCTACCCTATCAAATATAAATTCAATCACTTGAGGCACATATAAATTGTTGTCTGCAAATGCTGTCAAGTTGAACAAGTCTACTTTTTTGTCATGTGGTAAAAAGTTAAGACACTGAATGGAACAAATAGAAAAATTATCAGTGTAATTTCTCAACCCCTAGTATTGGGATTCAAGCCAAATGTAAAGAGCTTTAGTAATTACTGTGATTAACAATCCCAGCAAGTTTCAAAGACATTGGATCAATCATGTGACTTTTGGTGCATGAACAAGAAGTTTGACATACAAGCTATAGCTGGCTACTTACTTGGTGATATTCGAGGAGGTAGATAAATTTTCTTCATTTTGCTTAATCTTGCCATTTTGGCTGCTTTTTCTTCTTCCTCTGACGGTTTAGTCTTGAATCTGCCATACATCAAGGTTTCATGCCTTCAAAAGCAGAAAAGAGAAGTAACTTGCTTTTGGTTGGTAAAAAAGAAACTTGCATAACTGTTACAGCATATTTTTTTTACTTATCCAATTTCAAAGCATTTGTAGAGATGAAATAATACATGGCTCAAATGATTCTACCCTTTCCAAGACAAGTTTTGTTGTTTTAGACATATTTCATTTGCCATCTGTTATTCCTTTCATTTTGAAAATGTCTTAAATTTTGTTGTTTGGTAAAGAGTTAACTCTTTACCAAACAACAAAATTATAGACTGGTCCAAATTGAAAGCATTTGCAGACGACAAAATAAATATGTCTGAAAAATTGAAATTTGGTTTGGAAAGGGTAGAAAACATTGTGGTAAAAGGAGAAAATGCTGGTTACCAGCATTTTCTCCTTTTCCCACAATGTTTTCAAAAGGCTTCTTTCTCAGAGTCATTAAAAGTCAGGATTGTGTGGTAAAGAGTTAAGAGGCTTTGTACTTCATTAAGAAATTACCACCCAAAAAGATTTTGTTCTCACACTAAGTGTTGTCTTTCTTCATTATTGCAAATTTGCCAGTTATCACCTTCCTAAATTCAGTGATAACACATTTTTGAAGTTTGGTATGATTATAAAAATATGCCTCTTTAGCCTTTTACCAAACATACCCAAGTATCACAGCTCTGAGAGAGAAGGCCATTGTCGGAAAAGGAAAAAAAATCTGATAACCAGCACTTTTGTCTATATTCGTAATATTTTTCTACTCTTTTGAAGACATCTCACATCATTCAAGCCACCTTTTATTTGCCATCTGCAAATTCCTTTAGGTTGGACAAGCCTAAAACGTTCTTGATGGATAAAGAGTAAACTCAATACTGCCTGAAACAAAACACTGAAAAGATCCTTTATAAAATGATCCATCAATACTAGATAAACCGATAAATGTACAAGTGAAATTTTGAGGAAAGAAAAGAAACTCCTCATTACAATATTTTTAACAGTTTTCCCCTGCAAGGCTCAAAAAGCCTTCTACAGGAGCTAACTAAAGCTACTGCAAGCCAACATTCCCCCTTCCCATCATTGCCTTGCGACTAGACCAAAATTAAATATAAAGGGTCATATCTCCTGTTACAGTCAAACAGTCACAATAATCCAATGGTAGGAAGACTTTTGATAAAATTTGATCCCATTCAGTTGAAATATATGGTAAGTAGAGGGAAAAAAAATCTCTTCTACAGCCATACAGACAAGCAACCTTATTCCAGAATTCCACCAAACTTTGCCCTCTCTCTCTCTAATCAGTCAAAAGAAGACTATTACTCTTCCAGCTGCCTCTTCATCTGTTCTTCAATTTCCTCCTGAGGTAAACCAAGATGGGCTTTCTGCATCGCTGGATTGTCTTTTATTGCCTCCAATACTGTAAAAACTAGAGCTGTCACTGAATGTGACTTAATACCCCCGCCAGCACTTTGACAGAAACGGGTAATTTAACAAAAAATTTTCTAAGTTCAAGGGGAGATTACCCTTGAATGATAGGGAGTAGATGATTGAAAACTGCATCTTGCACAACTTCAGTATACCATCAATGTATCAACAAACTTTCAATACAATAGCAGCAAAACTGTAGGAGGAGTTCGCAACACAAAATTACTAGTATTTTGAACACAGACAGACACATGGACAGACAGGCTGATTCCAGTATACCCCCGAAAACATTCGTTTTGCGGGGGTATAATGATAAAACAGAGTGACCTTCTTGTGACCCAAGGCCACAACACTGCAAAGCTTAAAAAAATCAACCTGCCATATAGAACAACATTGTTTATCCTGAGGATCATAGCTTTTTGCTACCAAGAATCTAAGACCTACATTTCATCAGAAAGGAATAATAACAAATCCTCCTACATTTTGCAACACCTAATTTATATGTTTTAATGGTGCTTTACGTTGCTTTTGAATGTATTTCAGTCACATCATGGCAACAGCCCACTACAAGCTTTGAGCTCTGTAGTGTCGCACCCAAGGACATTCAGGCGTAACCAGTGCTACTGCCAGGAACATTCGTTTTGCGGGGGTATAATAAGAAGTAAAGGTGTGTATCCTAACAACACCACAATCCTTTCAGGGCCACAAGCAAAAACACAGTCTTTTGTGAATAGCATTATTTCAGATCACATGTCATAGAATGTGCAGTCTGATCTAAGGTCTATACTGTCTTCTTGTTTATTAAAGCCTATACGATAAAAATCTTTAGATTACAGTTAAATTGCATTATCAACAGTAGAACAAAGGTCAAATCAATATGTTTGACAATTATCAAAATCATAATTATTAACTTGCATTAAAATACTTTCTTAAAACAAATAGGCATCAGCTGGCTTTCAAAAACATCCTTGCAAATTATGAAATTATTGTTTCATGTCATTAACAACATTGTGGAAAGGAAAAATTGCTCTCTATGATCATTTTCTCGACTTGCAACAATGTTTACAAAAGTAGTATGCTGCAAGACTGTTGAGCCCTAAAGTCCTAAAGTTTGCTGAAGGTAATAATGAATTACTTGTATATTAATGTTTGCTCCATAAACTAAACATAAACTGAATATAATCAAAGCTATCTATTTAATGTAAGTTGTAATACTTACATGGATTTTTCAAATCTGCCCGAGCTTTAGAAGTAGCTATTCCACTCCATGTTATATGATAATCTTCAAAAGATAGTTTTGCAACCCTATGAGAAGATCCTTTGGAATCAGACTTTCTGTGAGATTTCTGATCTTCAGGAATTTTAAATCTAACACGAGATTCTAGTTCAGCATGTGGAGTTGCACCAACTGAAATTACATGTATATGCATTTCAATCCCTGTTATATGACCCTTTGTTTTACAGGCCACTAACAAAACTACAAGCCTCTATTATAAAATACACAAAGAACAAAATATTGAAGGAAAGAGAAAAAACATGTCCTAAACCTGAATTAGTGTTGTAATCAGCAGGTGAATTTACATAGCACATAGACAGAGATCAAATCCTGGGCCAGTTTGACCCAGGTTGTGGAATATAGATTTTAAAAAAATGTTAATTTAAAAATTGATTTGTCTTTCTTTTTAAATAACTTGCTGAACATGATTTTCTCTCAAATTGATTAAAACAAACAAAAGAGCCATCATGGCCCTGAAGTCGCTCACCTGAGACTTTTGATCAAACATGACCCATTTCCAATCTCTTCCGAGATATTGAGACAAACATCTGACAAACACTCATTAGTACTGGAATTACAAACATGGCCTCTAGAGTGTACACAAGCTTTTTCTAGAATTTGCCTCAGTGGCCTACTTTTAAGCTCAATATTGCCTACTTTCAAACATCTAGAAATTATCCAGACAAACATTCTGACCATCTTTCGTAAGTATTTGAGAGAAAATGTGGCCTATAGGGTGTACAGAATGTTTTTTCTGAGATTTGACCTCGTGACCTAGTTTTTTATCCAACATGACCCATTTTCATATTAGTCTAAGACATTATCAAGACAACATTCTGACCAAATTTCAAGATTATTGGACTGAAAATGTGACCTCTACAGTGTACACAAGGCTTTTCAAAGATTAAATCTGGTGACCTAGTTTTAGACCCCATGTGACCCATTTTTAAACTCATGCAAGATATCATCAACACAAATATTCGACCAAATTTCAAGAGTATTGGACAGAAAATGTAACCTCTAGTGCGTACACAAGGTTTTTCTAAGATTTGACCTAATGACCTAGTTTTTGACCCAACCTGACCCATTTTCACACTCATTCCAAATATCATCATGACAAGCATTCTGACAAACTTTCAAAAGCATTGGACTAAAAATGTTGCCTCTAGAGCGTAAACAAAGTTTTTCTAAGATTTGACCTAGTGACTTAGTTGTAGACCCGACCTGACCCACTTTGAAACTAGTTCAAGATATCATGAAGACAAACATTCTGACCACCTTTCAGGAGCATTGGACTGAAAATGTAGCCTCTAGAGTGTACACAAGGTTTTCCTAAAATTTGACCTAGTGACCTAGTTTTTGACACAACCTGACCCATTTTTTAACTTGTCTGAGATATCATCAAGACAAACATTCTGACCAAGTTTCAAGAGTATTGGACAGAAAATGTAGCCTCTAGAGTGTACACAAGGTTTTTCTAGTTACCTAGTTTTTGACACAACCTGACCCATTTTCGAACTCGTCTGAGATATCATCATGACAAACATTCTGACCAAGTTTCAAGAGTATTGGATGGATAATGTGGCCTTTAGAGCGTACACAAGGTTTTTCTAAAATGTGACCCAGTTTTTGACCCGACCTGACCCATTTTCGAACTAATCCGAGATATCATCAAGACAAACATTCAGAACAACTTTCAAGAGCATTCGACTGAAAATGTGGCCTCTAGAGTGTACACAAGGTTTTTCTAAGATTTGACCTAGTGACCTAGTTTTTGACCCGACCTACCCCATTTTCAGACTCGTCTGAGATATTATCAAGACAAACATATTGACCAAGTTTCATGAGTATAGAACTGAAAATGTGGCCTCTAGAGCATACACAAGGTAAAAGTTGACAACGGACGTTGCACGACGGAAGCCAGACACAGCACCATCACAAAAGCTCACCATGAGCACTTCATGCTCAGGTGAGCTAAAAACTCATAATTTTGGTCTGTATCAATGTACTGTTGTCTTTGTGAAGGGCTAAATACATTCTCATTGTAATGCAATCTTACATGGGAGGTATGCCATGGGGAATAACCAAAAACAACTGTACTGGAATTTGATTAAAATCCAAACAGAAAAGGAGTTGAAATAAATAGACAATTTATTTTTTGCAGCAATAGATTGAAATTATTTCATCTTGTGAACATCATTTGGTAATAGTTTCACTCATGGCTGCCCCACTCTTAAAAATATTACTGATAATGTTCACTTGATGAAATAAATTTTGATCTTTCACCTAATACAACAAACATCCTCTATGAGTTGAAATTTAAATCCTATGAATTAAAATGAAATGATATGAATTATGAATAATGCAATCATGTGATTATATAGTACGAATCATATCATCATGTAATTTAATAGAAAATAAACAGAAACTGTGTTTCATACACATAGGATATACATGACATACATTCAGATGATGGTTGTACTTTATTTCCCCCCACCTTTCCGATGAAATTTTATACAAAACATCTGAGCCACAGGCCGGCAATCTATGACCCCAGGTGAACAATTTAAACAACTTTGATACAGGACTCTCTAATGATGCTACATACCAAAATATCAACACTCTAGGAATTTGGATGTCGCAGAAGAAGATTTTTTAAAGTTTTTCTAAATGACTCTATGTATAACCTATAGCCCCTGATTAGAGCCAGTTTTGGTACATTCCATGATTCTACATACAACGATTATCATCACTCTAGGCCTTGTGGTTCTACACAGGAAGATCTTAGAAGTTTGCACTATGTAGTGTAAAGCATTGTACAACGCTTACTTGACTCCTAAAAAAAATAGGTCAAACCTGTACTTACTGTATTTAGCAGGATCTATATCTTTATAGGAGCCCTCTACTCTTTGACTTGCAGCAACACAGTCGAGCACCATTTGTCTGTAGGAGTGAGGAGATCTCATAATCATTTCTGCTGCTTCTGGATTTACTGGCTTTTTTAAATCTGGTGAGGCCAATAATTTCTGAAATAATACAAGAACAGTGTAACTTGAAGAAGAGTAAAAACAAATAATAGCTGTTTTTTGTATGTTCAGTATGATTTAAGCTATTTAACCTATTGCCAGACAAGAACACAATTAACTTTTCATGCCACTGCAGCTTTTGAAAGTAAACAGGGAAAAAGAGCTTTTGATGTTCTTTAGATGATTCTTCCTACCCAATATCAAACCTTTATATCTTACGGGGCGGGACTAGTGTAGTCAACTGTTGTAAAAGTTTTTTCTTTTATAGGAGTTCACTTATTGATGAAGAAACAAGTCAAATAAACCTTCTATAAATGGATTGAAAGACAGTCAGAATTTTCAGTTATACATTTATAGATCAACAAAAAAGTTGAAAATTAATAGAAACAACTTGACAATTCTAGAATATTACAAAACCTCCCGTGAACCAAAAAGTGTAGGTATATACTTCTGAAAAAACCCAACACCTAAATATGTGTTTTCGTTTAATTCCCCTTTTTTCTCTCTTTCTCTTTCACATACCCGCCCTCAAAAAAAAGCTCTAAAGCCACACACGTGGACTAAATATTATAAAGATTTCTGTATCTGAGCCATGCTCTGTGAAAAGTATTGACCCAGGTCAGCCTGCGCAGTCTGACCTGGGCCGAAACTTTGTGCTATTGGTCAATTTTCTATATGTCAAAGGACCACTCTACTTCATGATTCTGTTGATTGTTAGAAAAAATGGATTTACGATCATATGAGGACTTGCTTGGTATCCTGCATCATGGAGATGCATTAAGTCCCCTTTGGTCAGAGCATGGCTCATTTGTATGTTTGGATATCATAATTTATTTATGAGGGATGAGGAATGGCCAATGCCCTCACATGGAAATGGACATAGCTAATAAAGATTGAAAAAAAAAATAAATAAAAGACTTTTTACCCCCTGTTCTATAAAATACTCAACTCTTGTACAGATCTATTGGGTGGACTACATTCAAAGAATCTATTATATAGATTTTTCTGTTTCAAAAAAGATGATAAAAGTTTTGCCGTCTTAACTCTAATACTTTTGACCCACAGCAATTGGCATTTTCTTGTCCAATGAAATAATTTGAGCATTTTTTACACATTTTCACCTAATAATGCTACATACAAAAAATTAAAGCTTTTAGCCTTGTGGTTCCAGAAAAGACCAGGTGAATGGTCAACCCATGATGTTACCTCTGAAGACTGTTTACAGTACTTTCTGAGAAGAAGCTTTTTGAGACAACTACTTGATAAATAAGATATAATCGGCAAAGGACATTGGATCCAAAAAAATTAGACTATCACAAGGGCTAACTATGGCAAGCTCAGCTCAGGTGAGCAAAAAACTACATTTCTTACCTTAGTCACAATAATTTCCATACGAATGTTCTTGCACATTATGCTTGGTACTTCATAATAATTTTGACGGTGAATATATCCAAAAATAAATACTAATATTTTACCTGTATAGTGACTAGAATATGTGAAATAGTACAAGTCTTTTTCCACAGTGAATAGTCATCCAAAAAATCAACTGTAGGCCTACCAGTAATCATGTCCACTGAAAGCAAATTTGTAATGAAACGTGTTTTGCAAACATTACATAAAAATAACATAACATGTAAAGCAACACTAAGGACAAACATGGAAATCATACAGTTTCAAAAATATCTTTGCAAACTATGATATTGTGAAAATAAATTAAGATTTAATACAGAAATACATGGAAACATTGTGACAAAATGTTTCTCAATAACATTTTCCAAATGTCAACTGCAAAAGGCATGATATTACAAAAATGGAAAATTTTCACTTAGACATGGAAACTATAATATTAAAAGGTCTCAAAAGAAACAACCTGTTAAAAGGTCTATTTGTATGGTACAAGTAATTGCTATAGAAAATCAACACTTCTGCTGTTTAGGCTTTGAAATTTGGTAGAAACAAGAACAGACAGAGATACAGGATATAACACAAGTTGGTGTTATAGATAAGACTTTAATTAAGGAGTCTAAAAAATTAGTTATTTCAACCTTACCAGATGAGCAAAATTTAGACTTATGCAAATTGAAAGCATTGGCGAGCTTAATAACATTTTCTGTCCATGAGTTTGATAAAATTTTACCTTAGAAGCCAACAAATGTTAGGCTCTTTTTATCACAGAACTTGATCTCAAAAATTATAGTTCATGGTGTGTTTTAAAGATACAGGCCTACATGAACATGCCTTGAAATTTACATGAAATTATTTTCCTTCTTTGACAAGTGTGTACATCAGAGATGAAATACGGTTCCACAGAAGCTTGCACATTATGATTTTGTTTTGAATCTGCAGAGCCCGGCCGGTTGGCTCAGTGGTTAGCGTATCTGATTCATGACCTGGAGGTTGCGGCTTCGATACCTGGTTGTGGCAAACTTTCTTTCTGGCGATTTTTCGCCTCTCACCTCTGATGCATGTGAGAAAAGTAGTCAGTGGCTTTGGAAAGAAAGTTGTGTTAGTACTGGTGTGAGAAAGCCAGGAAACACGTGGGTGCGTCACTGACCACCATGATATGACCTAAGCTGTTAAAATGGCGTTAAACTCCATACAAACCAAAACCAAAATGAATCTGCAGATGATAAAATTTGCAGCTATATCAAGATAAAGAATTTTAACTGTTGATTTAACAAAGAAATCTGGGTTATCAAAGTTTTAGAAATGAGACATGTGATTAAAGAGCTTGGACCAAATATGGTACTATTTGCTCATATCAAATGTGTGTGTACAATAAGAAAATATGTAATGGCTGACTAAAAATAAAGGTAGTTATACAATAAATTCATCACCTCCTATAAATGTCTTTTTCCTCTGCCAACAGAGAGCTTTTCCCATTAATGTTGCAGATGTGGAAATTGCCAATTATGGGCATTTTCTTGTATTACAATAATGTATCCCTAGTTTCACAAATTATTCTGAGGCAATTTTTGAAAGGTATGAAGTAAAACAGTTACAGCATTTTGGTACCATGCCATAATTTGCTTCCTTTTGTGAGCAGTTAAATAAATAAGAGCACCACATGTAGGTATCAACGCTCAGCTGCAATTGCTTGATTTTCAGTGAAAATTCAAAACCGAAAAAGGGGAACAACTTTGTCAAAAATACTTTGATGGCTACCTGCCCTTGTTGTATGGGTTCCCCTTTAGATAGTGAACAACGCAAAGTTTGAAGTAAAGATCTTCAGCAATGACAGAGATATTATAAAATATCAAAGTTTTGAAAATATCAAAGTTTTTGCATGACGACGACACAGACAACGGCACCAGGGCTATGATGATACCTGGACGTTTTTGGTTTTTAGGTCTTTTTAACAGAACAAATGCCACTTTAAGTTGTGATTTATGTCAAAGCCTTAATACAATGTCTTAGTGTTGCTTGAACTTACCATTTGGATGGAATGGGATAGTATGGAAACAGACTTCTGGAGGTCTTTCATTGAAGTTTTCATCAAATTTCAGGTAAATAGTAAATGTTCCACCTGCAGAGATAGACCATGTAATATTTATTTCCTTGTTAATATGTACAATTGCAGTTTGTGCATCATAGATGATTTTCTTAACCCATTCCCAAACGGCAAATTTTGGACCATACCAAATTGAAAGCATTTTGCAGATGACAAATTAACAGTTGCTAAAAAGATGATTTTTCTATATGATAGGGTAGAAAACATTGTGGGAAAAGGAGAAAATGCTGGTTACCAGCATTTTCTCCTTTTCCCACAATGTTTTCAAAAAGCTTCTATTCCTGACCCGTAAAAACCAGGGATTGTTTGGGAAAGGGTTAAAAGAATTTTGATTATTAAAACACACACATATACAAGATACTGAAATTGCTCATAGGACTATGGCAGTCCTACAAGGGCTATCCCACAAGTATATAGGCTTTTCTATTACTTGCCTATTCATTTACAATTTAATCCCAAAATTTGGCAATGATTCAGTTGATGTATCATCAATACATACTACAAATTTCATCAAAATAAACTGATCACTAGCTACCATCTGGTGCACAACATAGAGTTACTTTGATGTCATGTTGAAAAGTCACCATAAACTTTTTCCACTTAGTGGAATATTAGTGCATTTCTATCATTTGCACCGCCTTTTTTTTTTATCTACCAAAATATATTTATATTATGTATAACTGTAGTCTATGTATAAAATAGTACTAGAATTATCCAGTACTATTGTAACACAATGAATTCCTCACCTCTGAAAAAGGCAAGAGTGTCCATATCTGGACAGCACATGTTTATCTTTTTAACAATCACCAATGCCTGTTGGTAGTGTGCAGGGTACCAGACAAACAGTTAATTCATCATACTACAGTTAAATAGATAAAATGTACTAATATCCAAAACGGCAAGGCTTTTTCTTAGTTTCTTCGCATTCATGTTTCAAACTTTGACAAGCAGCTGGAGGCCTTTAAATGTATATGGATCACACTCTACAAACAGGAGGTTTAATACATCAGAATGACATGGCTCAAAACATTTTGCAATTACAATATATTCTGCATGCCAAAGGACTATTCTACCTCATAATTCATTTTTTAGACAAATTGGATCCATACTATGCAACTACCTGCTTGGCATAGTGCACTATAAAGATGCATTAAACCCCTTTTCCCAGAGTGACACACACATATGTACAGATATATTCTTTGTTCCTTAACCCTTATCCTGCTAAATAACTAAAATGAAAATTTCAGTTTGATTGTAAAAATCCAAATATTGCTATTTCAAAGTTATATTTTGGTGAACAATATCTCAATATCGGACAGTGTAGACCTAAGATCAGACTGCACGTTCTGTACATTCTGATCTTGATCTACACTCTCCGCAAAAGGTCAGTGAGTCACACTTAGCAGCCTAGGAGTTATAATATCAAGATTATATTTAATTCCTGAGCAAATTTTTCATCCAGCAAACACCAACCCAAACAATTACCCTCTATATAACCATAAAGACTTGCCTTCCCAGACGGTATCTTGAATTCCTTTGATTTTGGCAACCCACTCAAATATGTTCTTATTGGTCAAAGGGTAGGCTTCTATTCCCTATATAGATAAAATATATATGCACACAGTGATTGCTTAACAAAATTCTCAAACATTGCAATCATTTGGCATTCACTGACACTCTGATTAGTTTTTAAAACCTAAAGTGATTTTGCTTATTTTCTTGGATACATCATTATGTAGGCATGGTGAATGAAAGAAAATAGATAACTGAAGTACAACTTCTAAAATCCAATCATTTGGAATCCAGCCAAATTTCATAGGGTTTCAGTACTCATTGTAGTAAACAATCCCTGCAAGTTTCAAAGAAATGGGACCAAAAATGTGGACTGTACTGTGTAAACAAGACTAAGTCATCAAATGGCTGCTTTTCCAAACAGATTACTGGATTTTCTTTATTTTTGTTAAGGCTCAATTCCTTGATGATACAATAATCTGTGCAAGTTTCAAAAGAATTTGATAAAAAATTGTGGACTATATAGCTTAAACAAGAAATGAAAATGTTCAGCTTTAAATGGCTACTTTTCCCCTACAAAGAGTGATTTTTTTTTCAAAATCAATATGGGTTCAAGCTAGTGATGATATCAGGCAACTATGCAAGTTTCTTGAAAATCAAAATACAAAATTAATGCAGGCAAAATAGCTTAAGCATGAAATATAAATTTTCAACTTTATATGGCTACCTTTCTTTTCCCATACTAATTCTCAGATTTTTCGCTCACCTGAGCATAAAGTGCTCAAGGTAACCTTTTGTAATCGTGCTATGTCCGTCGACCATTGTGTGTCGTATGTTGTGCTGTCATCAACATTTACCTTGTGTGCACTCTAGAGGTAACAATTTCAATCTTATAGTCATGAAACTTGGATAGAATATTTGTCTTGATAAAAACCTTGGACACACTCAAAACTGGGTCATGTTTGGACAAAAAGTAGGTCACTGGGCTAAATCTTAGAAAAACCTTGGGTGCACTCTAAAGGCCACATTTTTAGTCTGATACTCTTGAAACTTGTTCAGAATGTTTGTATTGATGATATCTCAAACAAGTTTAAAATTGGATCATGTTGGGTAAAAAAGTAGGTCAAGGGGCCAAATCTAAGAGAAACCTTGTGTGCACTTTAGAGGCCACATTCACTGCCAGATACTAATGAAACTCACTCAGAATGTTTGTCTTGATGATATCTTGGACAAGTTTGAAATTGGGTCACATTGGGTCAAAAGGTAGGTCACAAGGCCAAATCTTAGAAAAGCTTGTTTGTACTGTATAGGCCAGAGTTTCAGCCTGATACTCAAAAAACTTGGTCAGAAAATTTGTCTTGAAATCTTGAACAAGACCAAAATTGGGTCATGTCGGGTTGAAAAGTAGGTCTTTTACATTCATGTATTTTACAGCATTAGAACCAGGATCTCTTCACCTTTATCAACCATAGATGACTTTACTCAGGTGAGCACTTTAGGGCAATTGGCTCTGTGAAACTGTAAGTTTCACGAAAATCAGACCACAAATGCAGACTTTATTGCATAAATCAAAAATTATAAATTTTCAACTTTTAAACGGCTTCTTTTTTGTAACTTATAGTCCCTTTTTTTTCAAAATCAATCAAGTTCGAGCAATTGATATTATTAACAAACACTGCACGTTACTTTTATCACGTAAACAAGAAAAAGATGGACAGACGGACGGATGATGGAAAACATGCCATCACATTTATAAGCTCTGCTGGCTTTCAGCCTATAGAGTTGACTAGAAAGTCACACAAGTATTAGTAACGAGCGACAGCGAGTTACGGGCAAAGCCCGTAACAAGCAAAGCTCGTTTTGCAGTAACACCGTTCTAGATTTTTAAAAATAAAATTACGACTTCATTCTGGGTTTTAGTCTAAATCTAGAAGGGGATGACTAAAAATTGAGTGTATTCCGGTTGGTCGCACAGCGTCACACGTATCACAATCTTTCGCACATTTACCTGATTGGTCAAAAATGACAAAAATTATCTACCGATCGGATGACAACTTAAAAATCATCATCAGTTTAATGAGTACAGGTTATCTAATTTCCTCCTACTTTCAGCGTATTAAACGTCTGTTTTTTTTTAATAAATATACGAAATGATCTATGCTAGCAAATGATGACATCATTAATCATACTATTTTTATGTCATGCACAAACCGGTTTTTCGCGAAAAATATTGTGTTGAAGAAATCACGACTAAAGTAGTTTTTTGATTAATGATTGATTGATTGTATGGTGTTTAACGCCACTTTTGACATTATTTCAGTTATATCACGGCGGCCAGTGCACCTATCCATGCTTTCCTGGAGTTTCTTTTACCAGTACTCTGCACTATTTTCTTTCAAAGCCACTGGCTGCTTTCCCACATAACCATCGTCGAAACAATGATCAGCGGTGTGAGAGGAATGAATCATGTCGCAATAACTATCATCAGTCCTTAGAAATTGGCCGAGCCGGGGATCAAAGGAGCGACCCCCTGTTCTTGAGTCCTATACGCTACCGACTAAGCTACCGGGGCTTGGCAACTAGTTTTTTGACTGTTTCAAAATACCGTGTACAGAGAAAGTCGGATTTATGATCCGTGAAAAGGGGACTAAATGCATCCGCAAAAACTATCGATCCAGGTCTGCCTGTGCAGTCCACGCAAGCTGACCTGGATCAAAACTCTATGCTAAATCTATTGATCAATTTTCTGCATGTCAAAGGACCAGTAGGCATGCCTCATGATTCAGTCAGTTATCATACAAAATGGATTATATGGATCTATAATTATGTGATTACTTTCTTGGTATCATGCATCACGGAGATGCATTAAACCCTCTTTATCGCAACATGGCTCAAATATATTTATTCAAATGTTATAACGTTAGAAGTTGTTGATAGATCTAAAAGTTTGGGGGGGGGGGGTTTACCATAAGTTAGATATCTATCTGATAACTAAGTAAATTTCTATCTTAGGACTGATGATAGATCTAGTCATTGCGACAGAATTCATTCCTCTCTCTACACTGATCACTGTTTCAATGATGGACTTGTAGGAAAGCAGATGGGATGAAAAAGGAAAGCTACAAATAATCTAATTTTGGCGATCTACGCACTTTCATTTTAAAGAAACTCAAGGAAAAACATGTCGCCATTGACAGATCTACATGTGAAATAAAGTGTTAAAGTGTTAAAAATCATAGTTGAAAAAAACATCATAATTCTCCGAAGATGGAGAGATGATGATGTGAATCAGGTCTGAGAATGATTAGATGTCGCTGCAGTAGCGCCCGGGTAGCAGTGGAAACAATCCAGTCGTCCTTAATCGCCAACTAAACCCTTGAAAATGTGGTGGTCACATGATTCCCTGGCGATCAAAACTACCGGTGGTATTTAGAAAGACAGCAGTGTGCCGCGGAATGATACAGATCTATGAAAGTGAAGGTTTCTTTTTCCCCTTCTCCTTTTTACATGCAAATGTGAAAATATGACTGTGAATTTCTTCCTTTCTGTCTTTTCTTTTTTTTTTCTCTCTAATAGATCTAGATCTACATGCAGTGAGGAAATGTCCCTGTAAAATGTTCTTTAAAAGTATGTGAATTAATAATCACTCCAAGTTTTTTTTTTTTTTTTTTTGATATAAATTAACAAAATTGCAGAGGAACTGTCTTAATTTTGTTTAGGGAATCCGGGACCGTTCGAAATATTTCACACGTATACATCAACGAAAGAAGCATGCTTTCTACTTTTAACAACGCTCAAAATCAGTTTTGGCAAAGCCGGAATTCGAACTCAAAACCCTTTGATTTCAAGATTTAGAATCTAGGTCGTCATTCGAATTATTAGATATTTGTTCCACAAATCATTCATGTCGCTCGTACTGAGGCTTTGCCTTTTTCATATTATAAAATAAGGAAGGTTTTTATTTTTCTGCATAATTAAAAATATATAGTAAGTATACCTTGCAAATCAAATTAATTTGGCCATTGGTAAATTCTTCATGTTGCACATAAATAATTTGCATGTTATTTATAAATAATCTCAGCACTCTCTAGATCAAAGTCTACCTTTTATAACTGTAGTATACTGGTCTATCCCTCAGAGAGATGTAAGGGTATAACTTGTGTTGGTATAAGGGGACACTTATACTGCCTTGCTATAGAGCTAGCTTTTGTAGCGACGTGGTAGAGTGTTCGCCTTGGGACCTGGAGGTCCAGGGTTCAAATCCCACCTCTGCCACCAAATGTAACAGTTCTGTCACATAGCCTCACCAGGCCGGATTTGAACCCTGGACCTCCAGGTCCCAAGGCAAACGCTCTACCACGTCCCTACAAAAGCTATCTCTATAGCAAGGCAGTATAAGAGTTCCCTTATACCAACACAAGCTATACCTTTACATCTATCTTACTACATAATTTTCATTGCTATGCACAAAATGTAGATGTTTAGTCATTGTTCTAGCGTCAGAACATTACTCCTATATGCTTTGTAGCACCCACTATGGATGCATACAATGTGCTTATTTTTAATCAACTTGAAATCAAAAACCATTTCATTGCAATAACAAGCCTACTTTTAAAACATAATTTTGTAACCTTCTACATTTTGTATTGATATATTAAGTATGTGCATGCATTATGTACCTGGTATCACCGTAAAGTTTTGATTTTTTTTTTCCATTGATTTTGTAAAAGCATTGTTCTGTCACTTTAAAGACCGTGAAAAGTTATTATTTTAAGAGCTTGACTCTTTACTTAAAACTGTTAGACTTGTACATACTAAAAGCATTCACAAAGTATATAAATATGGCTTGAATGATGAACTTTATTTTTAAGGAATAGAAAACAGTGTGAGAAAAGGAGAAAATGCTAGGTACTAGCATTTTCTCCTTTTCGTACAATGTTTTCAAAGCGCTTTCTTCTGAAGATCATCCAAAAACATAGGATTGTGAGTAATAGGTTAAGAGAACCCAAAATGAAATATCCTTATTCTCACCCATGGTTTATTTTTGTTGAAATGTTCAAGTTCTCTTTCCAGCAGTAAATGTGCTCTTGAGTATATAATGACTTTGCTGAAAAATGTAAAAATAAAAACTGTCATAGTGAAACAGATAAACATAATGTCTAAACAATATCATTTTCAACATGAAAAAATGAATAAAGTCATGTTCTTGTTTTTCTTCTCCTTATTCTTCAAACTGTTCAAGTCTGCAGTTGTTTCTAAAGTGTCTATGATACTACACAGGACATTTCACATAAATATGAAAGCACACATCTCAGAAAATATGTCTAGTGTCAGCATTAAATGAATAATATACATGCATCACCTTGGTCTCCCTTCCAAGCTCTAAACAAATAGCAAGCACATTACTGAGGCCTAAAAAAAAAAAAATATCTGTGTTTAGGGTTTCTCTACCCTACCTAGAAAATGCTGCCGACCCTAAACTTTTTACGCTACGATTGGAAAAAAAATGTATTTGTAGGTGTGATTTCAGTATATGGTCCATGTAAAAAGTTTCTGGAAAAAAAAATAAATCCCTACCTACCCTACCCCTACAGCATCTCAGACCAAAACCCTAAACACAGATATTTTTTTGTTAGGCCTTAGCCAATCAATTTCTTACCATTATGTATAATAGTACTCAAAGAGAGATAACTCTATCAAACTGGCTATAAGTATCTTTACTATCAAACTATAAACTTTTTTTGTCCTTTAATGAAAATTACAGACTCTGCTTTATTGGCCACAGACTTTTTTTTAGGAATCTGGCATCAATGAGTTTGTATCATCATACCTATTCACAGTACTGGCATTTTTATACATAGAAAAGTGATAATGGAGGAAAGATAAAGGAATGTTTATTATACTATTCAGTCTGACAAATTTATAATATTAACAATATTTTTTATAGAATTGCTGATAATAGCTAGTCAATGGTACAAATGTGTAAATGCAGATAGGCCTACAACACAAATATACATGCTTTCCCTTTGGACTGAACCTGAAGGACAACATCGAAGTTCTTGTTCATTGCCTGTCGATAGAATAAGCTCCATCCAGTCTTCACCAATGGAGAATACAATTCTTTGAATTAGGAACGTAAATTGACAAAATATCTTACTCTTTTCACCCATTGGCTACAGACAGAGCAAGCAACACCCCTTCTTTATGCAAATAAATCTTGAAACTGACAATCAAAATGGTGCATCTAGTGTTGATTTGTTGCTTCACGATAAGGGCAGACCAATCACCGAACAGAGCCATTCTCATGATTGTGCAATTGAATCTTTGCACATATACCAAGGGATTTAGACCGATCCTTTTACCGTTCAGCTAATTTATTTCATGGAACAAAAAAGGTTAAGTCAATATAAAATTGATTTTGCTTTGATATATTATCGTTAAACTTTTCATAATGTTTTTCCTTGTGAATCTTGGATCTATTGTGGTTGTTAGACCTATTCTTACATCGCGTGCAAGAATTTTGCAAAGGTTTGTAAGAAATTTATGTATTCCTGGTTTTTTCTTCTGTCTTGAAAGTCCATAGATATGCATTTTAGGATTCGTTCAGATACATTCCGGATTTTCCATAGTCCAATATCAGATCTTTTCAATTCAGTTCTGGTTCATTCTGATGTTCCCTACGTCAAATGTTTGATGTGTCTGATACAGTTTAGGTTCAATACCGATTTTCCGATTGTTTTGAAAGACCATAGGAAGGCCTGTTCCTTTTAGGTCTGTTCCGGTTTTTCCATGCCTTGAGATCTGATCTTTTCAGTTCATTTCTACTTCATTCTAATGACTTATATTTCTGATATTTGATGTTTCTGATAAGATTTTGGTCCTTTCCAGATGTTCCCTTTGTCTTGAAAGTCCATAGGTTCGCTTTTTGGGGTCCGTTCAGGTCTGTCCTGGTATTTCCAAACTCTAATATCATATCGCTTCAATTCATTTCATGTTTTTTCTGACAATTCCTATGTCCAATAATTGACGCTTCTTATAAGATTTTGGTCTGTTCCCAGTTTTCTGTTTGGTTTTAAAGTCCATACATATAGGCCTTTGAGGGTCTGTTGAGGTCTGTTCCGGTTTTGCCATGCCTCAATATCTCATCTTTTCAATTAATGTCTAGTTCATTCTAATGATTCAATTTCCAATTTTTTATGTTTCTGATAAGAATTAGAACTATTCCCAATGTTCCCCTGTTTTTGAAGTCCATAGGATCCCTTTTTGGGGTCTGTTCCAGTATTTCCGATATAATCCAATATCAGATCTTTTCAATTCAGTTTATGTTCCTTTTGATGATTCCATAATCCATTATTTGATGTTTCTGATAAGGTTAAAGTCTGTTTCCAGTGTTCAATCTAGAGCTCACCATTGCACCATAGAAGTCCCAAAAAAGTCCCCTAAGCTACCAAATGGCGCAATTCTAAACTAATCCCAGGCCCCTCGGGCACACTCGATTGAGAAAAAGCCATTTCATGAATAAGGGTCATTTTCTTCCGTTTCTGCTCTTTCCGCTAAATAAACATAATACAGCACTTTCCAGTAAGAATTCATCAATTGAATGTTATGGTTAGTAGTGTTGGGCAATCGGTTTAAAATCACAATCGATTATCACTTTATAATCGGAAGAGCAAACCAACTAGCTATTGATTGAACAATCAGTTTCTCCGTTAAACTCAGAATGCCTCTTTGTTCTAAATACTGGGACAATTTGTCTACATGGTATTAAGTTTATAAAGATGTTATGTTTTGTACTATAAGAATCAAAGGAAATTCATTACCATTAAATTCTTTGCTTTATTTAATACCCTTTATTTTGGTCTTTTAATCTTAATTTCCAAACCAGTTCAAAAAAAGAAAATCAGACTTGTTCATATATCAAGCATTTGCAGACGACAATTCCCCTCCCACCTGTTTTCATAAAACAACCATTTTTTTCACTCATGAACAGAGATTTTAGCTTCCACTTATTGTTTTATTCAGAGATTTGTGTAAATTCACTGTTTAAATTCATTATTAAGTATGAGAAGATAGTTTGAAGTGCCTCTGATCGGACGATGCCACACTAACCTTTGTAGTGTCATGGGTTTTCACGTTTTTTTCGGCGATCTATTTTTCATGTCAATTAATTCATGGAGTTCTAAGTATTATCGCATGATTTCACATGAATTTGTATTTGATATAGCAGATAACTTTAAAACTGTCACTTTACACTAGATATAAGGATTTACACCTTTATTACGTTTTCATAAATGACTCGCCAGCTTGATTTATACCTGTGATAAACAGAGTCACGTGTGTCCTTCGCATTTGATACTGATCATGTTTATTAAAGCCCATATTTCTGCCTGATGCATGCCAGCTAGTTAATATGAAGCTTTAGAAAATAATTTCAAGCGTCAGATTGACATTTTGGTAGATATTTTTGAGCGTCAAAGATGGGTCATTTCCAATTTCCAAGCATCAAAACCCTGGGTCCGGGGTAAAATGAGAACCCTGCCGAGTTGTCAAGTTTTATCAAGACAACCATGGACAAAAATTTCTTGCACATTTTTCCAGCCAATTTTTCGTGTTTGTTGTCCACCATGTTGAAGAGTGTGATTAATATTAGTCACAAAACCAAGCGCTAAAAACCAGTATTCATGTTTCGGGATGGAGCGAGTTCCAGTACTGACTACAACTGATTCCAGGATTTCTCAATCGATTATCGTAATCGGAAGCCAAAACCAACTGACTTTCGACTATAGTTGATCATCGGCCCACCACTAATGGTTAGGCATCGTTTGGCAAACCTTGGGTGATCCATTGTCGATCAAGTCCCTCAGCTGTATAAGGTAGCTTGATATGCACCTACGCAGTACATTTCTTCGTCGAAAATACACCACTTCACTGTTCTTAAAAGCATAACACTCCACTTAGAAAGCAAACACAGGTCACAGTTTTCTGTAGGAATCTTTCTAAATACATTTCAGATGACAAACAGTTTGTACATTTATTTTCTAACTTTATCGATTACGTTGGCAATTTTCAGCGATACGTTGCTAATCACCGTGGCTGTTGTTGCTGCTGCTAATCAACTTACAGGGCACAACCATGTTTGAGATCATGTGGCTGGCAATATTTCGCAATGGAAACCTCCTTGATACGGACAAGATTAGATGTAGGTATGGAATCAGCCGAGTTGTGACGATTGAGTTAGGGATCAAACTGGTATCCTGCTATCAATCTTCGTATCAGATGGTTACAGGAGATACAACAGGTACCAGTTTGGTTACAAATCTTTCAGCTTCCATTGATCACTCAACATCACAATCAAGTGAATTTTTGAGTGTTAGAGCAGCCTAACGGGGGCAAAAAATGCAAAATCTGTTGATAATACTACTTTGGAAAGCATAATTGGGCCAGTAACTATCCTAAGTTCAAGCGACAATAATAAAACCCAACAGAAAGGCGAGTTTCAATCAAAATGGCTTCAGCCAGTTCAAGTTCCTGACGATTAGTTAAAAAATTGGTTAGTAATTCAGGTTTTTCTTTTCTTGTATTTTATGTAATTTTATTATTTCTTTTCCAAGAAGGTTTGTGTCTTTATATCCAAAGTTGGATATTAAATATTTTTGCTTCAAGATAAAGGTCCACCATTTCCGACTTGGTTCTCTTTGTTATTTGTGCATGATAATTATCTTTTCAGACAGACTGACAAATAAATTCTGTTTTATAATCAGATATTGACTTCACTTACTGTGTTTTCATATAAGAAACGCAAAATCACGGCATTGGCTGTGAGTGCAGACAAACGCACTTGGCTTGCAAAAATCTGATAACGAATGACAACTCAAGAGACTTCAACGGCGACATGTAAAAATTATTAATTTTTTTAACAGCCGTCGAAGGGTATTCTCAGTGTGACATGACTGATGTTTATCCAGAATAAAAAGAATTACCTGATTTGTATTCACATGTAAAATTTAGAATATTTAGGTGATTGACCTTCAATAATTTGCACTTGCATCCCCCCCCCCCCCGTGCTTGAAATTTTAGTTTGCATTTTCCAACTATATGGGAATTTCGAACCCTGCTGACTGTAGTTGTATTTTTTTACGTACACTACCAAATTTGGACCATCTCTATAGGCGTTTACTTATCCATTGAAGACAGATTTAAAGAGATAAAAAGCATAGAATAGGCAAAGAGAAAGTAACAAGAAAAACACTTACTCATCCGCCATGTTTGTTTATCCTCGTAACGGAACATTTCGGCCTGTAACAATATCGACCCATTACAATCTCGGCCCATCACAATTTCGGCCCATAGTCTGTATACGACACTTGAGTGCTTTCTTGCAAGTTTGTTTTTCAGCTTACATTCTCCTGCTTATCTGGCTATAAGTCTTTTTGCAAATTGTTTGCCTTTATGACATTGTTGTAGCCGCTGGTCTTACTGGTACAGATAACTCTCTCCAAAGGCGATGTTACTTTTTGATTGGTTGCCTCTGGGTACAGAGACGATCAAGACAAAAACAGTTGAAAGCTCGCACAGATCTTGTGCGTAACTTTGAACTCTCATAATTTCACAAATAGAGCACAAACCTAGGATTTGAAGATGCATTTTGCTTGCGTATTCAATAACCCTTCGTTTGAAATACAAATACATGTATTTTCAATTTGAACGCTGAACATACGAAAAAACAGTTCATTTCATCCGTTACTCGAGTTGTTTACGTTCCCGAAAACACACAAAATGGCCACCACACACGATAAATTTCATCAGTTTTTTCCGAGATTTAAATGTTGTAAAGACTTAGAACTACAAGCTCATTAGGTAATGAAACGTTTGATAATTTGTCTTTGGTCATGTTTGTTACTAAAAGTTAATTGCATTTCGCTGCAATACAGATTAAACCAACGTAGCGTCTCATTATTGAGACTACTAGTCTGACACATTCTGTAGTTTGCAAAAAGAAAAACACAACGGCATTATATATTGGGCAAGGAGGATTAGTATCATCGTTTAAAATAACACAGTGGCACTTCCATACTCATAAACTTGCCAATGATATTAACTTTATTTTAGGCCATTTTTTTTTTTTTTTTTTTTTAACGAACGTTCAAAAAGTTATAGATATCTCGGTAACACCACAAATCTACACACACACACACACGCATACACACACACACACACACACACACACACACACAAAACATTTTATCAGGGGTCCAGATGAAAGTGGTAATTTGGACTTCTGCATTTAAAACATTTCACAATTCTCCCTCAAAAACCTGTGTTGTTTAGATTTGATATGAAAATAGGCAACGCCTAGAAACGGGCGAAAGATACCCTTTTCTGAAACATATTCAAACATAACAAAAACAATAACTGACCAGTTTAGATATGGTAACATGACATTGTCCAGCAAATATTCATGGCAACTCTCTTTTCTCCTGTGAAAAATATTAGCCCCAAATTATCGCTGGTTATAGAATCCTAGGCTTGATGATAGTCACTGCGACAGGATTCAACCTCATGTCACAACTGATCATTGTTTGGGTGAAGGTAAGGTAGGAAAGGAGCCAGTGGCTTTGGAAGAAGTTGGTGTGAAATCCAAATAAAAGGCAGCCCAAGAAAGCACTGGTCGTCACCATATAACTGAAATTATGTTGAAAGTGCAATCATACAAAACAAAAATACAAAATAGATCTACATGTACCCGTATTATTTTATTTCTGTTTTTCTTAAAAAATTCTGTTCATTTTCATTTCGCATTGCAGAGGTATAGATCTAGTTCCTATCCGCAAAAAAAAAAACTCTTTACAGGTCTGCATGCGTTGAACAATAAATATCTCTGAACAATGAAAGACAGCGTACAAAGCACTTGAATATGAATATTTCAAAATTTTTGTGGGATTCAATATGAAGAGAGATAATGAAAAGTAAAATCGCCAGAAATCGTCGAAAAGCAAAAACTTCAACTACAGATCTAGATATTTTTCACCGTGGGATCAGATGTTAATCAAACCCATCTTTGGTGTGTCTGAAAAAATAGTCATGTAGCCATATACGGTTTTTAATGGGTGATATTGGGTGACGCTTACAAACTATCAAATTAGATTTATCAATTAGTACAAGAAAAGGATTATCCCATATCATATTCATTTGCTATGGTGTGGATAAGTCCTTGCAAATAGGCCTGCAAGAGGCCTGCAGGAAAAAAAAAAGATATCGACATTTTTATGCATTCCATTATCAAAACCAAGAAACAGGTCGAAACCCAGCGCATTATTTAAGCGAAAACCAATTTAGCAGGTTGGGACCTAGATCTATATTATGCTTCTTCCAGCAAGGACATATTCTCCACCAGCGTCAGCCCCCTGAGCACCTCTGATATTGCGTGAATATACATGTGTACATAATGTCTGTAGCTCTGCTTACCAACTGTAAGAATCTATCGGGGTTTTGCTTGTCTACCTCTGAATTATTTTAATACGATAAACTCTAGGTAGATCTTCATGATCTTGACAACTGGGATTTTTTTTTTTTTTTTTTTTAAGCTGCATATAGATCTATTGATACTAAAACTTAACCTTAATCCACCTTTCCATAAGTATATCTTTCTACCCATCTATCTATCCATTCCGCTTCTTTCAGATTTAAATCATCCATCCATCCATCATCTCCGAAAATGTTTCAACCATCCTGAAAAGAATCCATCAAGCACTCTCCTTCTCTCTGTCTCTCCTTTTCTTCTTCCCCCCATTAGCCTAAATTATTTTTTTATCCAATCCTTTGCGTGTAGTAAGTTAGTAACCAATTATCTATCCCTCGTCCTCATTTCAGCTTTCTAAAAATCAACAATATTTATTTTTATTGATTAAATTATAACTTGGAATAAGTTAGTTATTTATTAGCTTTGTGAACAAAAGGTAAAGGAACAAAGGACATGGACAAGGGTGTTGAAGAAACCGGAATATATATTTATCCTGTCACTTCCGGGTTTACCTGACGGATAACAGGGTGCCGTATATTTTTTTTGTTATCCGTCAGTTGGTCACGTGACCGCTAAGTGCGCACCTGCTGACTGGGACTATTTTCAACCAAGCGTCTTACTGCCGTAATGAATGAATCAATCGCTAGCGAATACTTTTGCTCGTTCAATTAATAGTCTGTTATGTTAAAACATATTGTCTTCTTCGCCACAATATTTTTCTGCGGATATACGTCACGTTTACTAATTATGACGTAGCCAATATCATTCATGACGTCATTATTGCAGCTGCATATCCAGAGGGTTTTGTAAACACGGTTCTTCATTTTTTAAAATTTCTCATAGATCTAGTGAGAAAGATGTCAATATGTGCCTTATTTCGAGCGAAATGTTTAATTTAGTCGGATTTTGGATTGTAATTGAGAAAAGGGATAAATAAAAAAGACGGTTGGTGTCTTGGATTGGGAAAGTCGATCAGGCTCGGCTCCGGGAATTTATTAAAGGTACGGTCTTTATCAATTTTTTTTTTTTTCGTTTGTTTGTTTTGTTTTGTTCCGTTACAGTGAGTGACAGGATAAATAGAATAGATGGTTGGTGTCTTGGATGGGTTAAGTTTATCGGTCTCGGCTCCGAAATTTATCCGGTTCGCCTTCGGCTCACCAGATAAATTCCTCCGCCTTGCCCGATAAACTTAACCCATCCAAGACACCAACCATCTATTCTCTATGTAGTTTCAATGACGTATGAATTATATACGCAGTACGACAGGAGCTTGCGCTGACGTCATTTCTGATGTTCAGCCTTGATTCCGTTCGTCCTTTTTTAGTTCGCCTTATTTCATGTTCGTTCCGGTTTCTTCAATACCAATATCGGAAAGCCATTTTTCAACTTTTCTTGAATAAGGGTGAAATGATGTAGATTTAAAGAGACTTAAACAAAATGTTATGTGGAATTTAATCTTGCGGATTTTATTAGACTGTGTCGAATTCTTCTTGTGTTAAATGAATCTTCTGGTTGTCAGGTATGGTGGCATATTTCTGCCATGAGATACGAGATAGCTACCATGATAATTTTGGAAAACTATCGCGATAAATCAAAGTTTCCTGGAAATTTTATCGAGATAGTGAAAAAGTTTCCTGAAAAAAAAATCACGATAAACTTTGTTATCTAGAAAATTTTACATTGATCGGTATATATTTTAATGCAAAATTTCTCAATCGTGCACGAAGCTGACATTCGAGATAAAATTATCATGATAGTTCTATCCGTTTCTCGATATCTATAAATAGAAAATTCACCATTTGGATGAACTCGGTAGTTTTTGACTTCACAAGATTGCAGTAAGTAGAAATGCAAATTATTAACAGTTATAGCTTAATTGGTAAATTTTGACATGACTCGAAATGAACAGAAGTCTGTAAAATAACAAAGACGACTCGAAATGCCTCCTACGAACAACTTTAAAACCATTCAGAGAAAAGGAAAATTCATAATGTTGTGGACGAAGATGTTCCGAAAATGTATCTAATTATTCAAATTTCTCAATCGTGCACAAAGCTGACATCGAGATAACATTATCGTGAGTTCTATCTGTGTCTCGATATCTATAAATAGAAAATTTACGATTAGGATAAACTCGGTAGTTTTTGACTTTACAAGATTGCAGTAAGTAAAAAATTCGAGTTATCAACAATTGTAGTTCAATTGGTAAATTTTGACAAGACTCGAAATGAACAGAAGCCTGTTAAATAACAAAGACGGCTCTAAATGCCTCCCACGAACAACTTTAAAACCATTCAGGGAAAAGGAGAATTCATAAGGTTGTAGACGAAGATGTTCCGAAACCGTATCTAATTAAAGATACCTTGAATGTCAGTTATGGCCACAAAAGCAAAAAAAATTCATGATAACAGTTAGAATTATCGCGATATTTTTATCGTGAAAATGTTTATTTTCTGGATAATATTTCCAGGAAACTTTGTTTTATCACGATAGTTCTCTTAAATTATCGCAATAGCTATCTCGTATCTCGCGGCAGAAATATGCCACCATACGAAAGCAAAAAAAATCATGATAACAGTTAGCATTAGATCGCGATATTTTTATCGTGAAATTTTTTATTATCTAGATAATATTTCCAGGAAACTTTGTTTTATCATGATAGTTCTCATAAATTATCGCAATAGCTATCTCGTATCTCGCGGCAGAAATATGCCACCATAGTCAAGAAGGTTTAAGTACGGATATAGTACTTCCAACTTTTTCTCCATTTGGAGAAATTCAAAATGGCCGAAAAATTGTCCGTCAGGTTTGAGATGTCCTAGATCTATATACATGTAACCTATAGGCTGTCTTTTCCTCGTATTATAGAATATATATAATATGATGTAGTACCATAGGCGTAGCCAGCTGGATTAAAATATTTATACGCACAGAGAGGCACAAGTGCCGATGGGGGTGAAGCCGCTGGGGGAGGAGCAGGAAGGGGGGGTGTCCCCCTTTTACATGGGGGGGGGGGGGGGGGGGGTTACGGGAGATTGAAAATGGTGGGTTCTGGCAAGTTTTTGACAGCATTTTCCTTGAAAATAAGTTGTCACTGACATTAATTACCAGAAGGTCAAAGTTACGGATTTTCATTCAATTTTCAATGCAAAACAAACAAACAAACAAACAAACAAACACACAGCTGTAGTATGACACAAGTATCAAAGCTGTCCCTTTTAAAATTTGATTTTGACCATGCAAATTAAGATGTGATATCTAGCTTTTCTAGAACTCTACGGTTTTCTCTGATGAGATCAAAACACAGGTCTCAGATTTGTTCACAATGTTAATGAGACTTTTTCTTGAGATAGTGAGTGCAACTTTGCTCTTTCTTGAGAAAGTATTTGGTGACTCTGACCATATAGGCCTATTTAAGAAACTCTTTCGACAACCGGCGGAAGCCATTTTTTTAACACTGTTATTTTCAGAGAGTAGTGTCTTCGGAGAAATACACAGAGATTTTTTCTTTTATTTTTTTTCGGTGAAGAATCGAAATTCATTTCATTGAGTGAACGTCAGCGGTAATATTTTCACTCGTGGCTGCAGCACTCGTGAAAGTACGAGGGTGGATCATAAAATATGTGGCCATGATTTTCGATACAGTAATATTGTTTTTATAGTTAACAAGATGTAATATACATGGTAATTCCATATCGGCATTTTTTTTTTTATAAATCTGTTAAATTTGAGTACGATAGGTCCAGTGGGCCTCCCATGGCAACCATTCTTAAATGGTTAGTGTAGTGGTACCGGCGCACGGTAACGACGTCAAGATGACGTTTCGATGTTCACTACTTACGATTCGTTTCCGTCCTCTCCCAGTGTCGTCTTTTAGAGGCTCCCTACCTTTCGAAAATTGTTTATGCCATTTAGAAACAAGAGATCTGCTCACATTTGAAGATCGATTAACATTCTTCATTATTTTCATCGTGTCTGTTTTGCGTTTTCCCCAATTCCATGCAAAACTTTATTATTGCACGGTTCTCTTCCTGCGCCCGAGTCGCCATTTTGATCTTACGATTCTCGTGTAAGCCTTAAGTTTACTGGCTGTACATTCTAAAGTACCCAACGGATGACGCTCAAATTTACATCGACGTTACATTTGACTTATTCACATAAACCATAGGCCTCTGAAACTCCATTGGTCCATCAAGGGAAAACAAATTTTTCATTATCGAACACCGTTACTATAAATAGCACATTGGCGATTCCCCTCTTTATCGTATATATATACTATATGGAGGGAATCGCCAATGTGCTATTTATAGAAACGGTGTTAATGAAAATTTGAGTATATTCTGTAATATACAGGCGATGCACCAATGTGCTATAAGTGTTCGATGATCGACCATGGGAAATCTTAGTGTTCTGTGATAGACCAATAGAGCTTTAAAGGCCTGTGCATAAACAGACGACGTTTGGTATAACTTGGCGCCAATTTAAGGAACCAACAGAGATATTAACAGTACGCAGTGCAGTCAAGAAATGGGTTGCTCCGGGGATACCTATTCCGGACGTTTTAAACTTGAATTTTGTTAAACACAAGTATAACCCATCTATATCAATGTAAACCATACAACTCTTTAACATTAATTGTTCAAAACGTGTGCAAAATTTTATCGATTCACGCTGAGTAGTTTTTAAAGTTATATCTAATAAAAGTCCACATATTTTTTTTTATTCACCCTCGTATTACCGATGATGTTCAATTGATGACATCAATTTCGATCTTTCACTGAAAAATAAAACAAATATTCTATTTATTTCATGCTTCTAACCCCTGTTTTCTTGGAACTTTCGTCAAAATCCTGTACAGCTGTTTTTCGGAATTCCCCGGAGCATACACTCTCCGCATAAGAACGCATTACAATATTACGTAAAGCGCAAGAAATGTAGGGTAAATGCGCGTAAATTACGTCATATTTCCCTCTGATTGAATGACACATGCTGTTTACCTAGGTAACTAGTGCACGGGAACTACTGTTTCCGTCTTCAGTTGAAGAGTTAAAAAATATGAAATCGGTATTTTTCACTGGTCGGAACCATGAAATATTATACCATAATCCACCATTATTTCACTTATATGGCTAATATGTAATCTTTTGTAGACCAGCATGCATGCCCAATTGATATATGCCGAAAGACATTGACATTGGGCGATTCTTTCAATAAAACGGGTGACAGAAGGTTGGATTTTGAGCTGACCCCCCACTCACCTGAGTCACTCATTTCGATATGAATTGTTCTATCTATTGTTCAGATCAGCTTCCGTATCTCACATTGATACTTTGGATATGTTGAGACCATCAACTGTCTATGTAAAAATCATGAAGAATCATAGCATAAGTGAATAAACCAGAGAGACTACTTTTTCAGAGGGTACTACTAGCTGTTGCATAAAAAAGAAACAAAATAAACTTTCAAGTGCCATTTTCTCTACACAAAGTTGTTGATAACACCAGGAAAATTATTTTAGTTTTTACGGATTGTATGTTTCGACTGGAAAGATGTGGGAGAAAATAAATAAATTATTGATAAATAAATAGATCTAGATAAATAAGTGAATAATGAAAATAAAACAGGGATCAGTGCAGTCAGGGGGGAAAGTTGCTCAATAATTACCTTTGGAATAGCCTGATAGGTTGAAAGGACTTATCAGTTAATGTTACATGGTAATGCTGAAAGACCAAATGGGTTTGTCACGTTGCACATTGCCAGGTATACAGCTGCTAGGCTAAAGCCGACAAAATGTCTCAAATTTATATATGTCACTCGTACCCGCAATGACATTGTTTGAACCCTCAGAATGCATGCAACAAATAGAAGTAAAGTAGAAACTGAAATAGATTTCGATGATGATCCTGCGATATATGGCTCTTATCTATGCGAAAACATGAACTTGACAAAAGGCAATGATACTGCTGTTTTTCTTGAAATTTTTGTGGGAAAAAAAAAACATACCAAATCACATCTTAGAACTCCGAATGAAATTCTCTTCAAATCAGAGTGACAGAATTAGTGACACTGTTAGTATGTGCACAAACGACCGATGTGAAAAAGTGAATGCTAACCCAGATTTACATTTTATTGCATGTGCCAAAATACCATATATCTTTGGGTACTCATCACAATTGATTTCTGGGTCTGGCCATATTATCATTGTTTCCCTTTATTATTAGTTGAAGTATGTCATCACGTTCGCAAGCAATATCATGTCGATTCAGGACATCTTCCCAGCTAAAGCCTGGCAAGCAGTATGTGTTTGAGTTTTAAAAAATGAATGAAAGTAGATGAAGAGAGATTTTTGTGTTTTGATATGGGAAATAACCCTTACCACTCTGATTGCAGACTACACGTTCCCTTTAAGAGTTACTGTTCCTGATCCCTTTTATACTGCACGAATTCCTCTTTGATAGCAGTCTGTAACTAGTTAGAGTTAGCATATACTAAACATCTATAAGGAAACCACTACTCATATTCATTTACCCTGCTCCCAGACCAGCAAACAAAATAACAGAATGAGAATTTTCACACGTTCTTTATTATTTGAACATGACATTTGTATTAAATGTTTACGAATTAGGGAGAGTAAATGAAAACAAAAAAAAAAGGGGGGGGGGGATGGGAAAAACAAGGTAGCAGTTACTCAGGTTCGAACCCTGTCCACCAATGACCAAGACTAAAAAGATTTTAGGACCTGCCTTCTGCTGCACTAATCTAGAGAAGCAGTTAAATTCAACTCAGAAAATTAATCCGCTATAAACATAGTCCCCCCCCCCCCCCTTTCCGTTGTCTGCGCATGTCATATTCTTCGAAGATTCGACCTGTTTGCTATGACACATCACCGATCCCATATACTAGGGAAAGTAGGGCTTATACCGAAGCTGTTACCCAAGCCTGTAGGGGCTGTTTTAATAAATGGCCGCTGCATACATGTAGGTTACATGCTAGCTGACCATAGCTGAATGAATCGCACCAGGTAGCGTTTTATTGAGTGAACGTTTATTTGATTTTGAAATTCAAAGTAACGGTTGTCGTGTTGAAAAGTAGTCCGGTTCTGTACCCAGAATGCCCAAATTAGATGTGTATTTGTACAATGCCATCTAGCGGGAGATAAGGCCCCTCTTTCTTCCAAAATATTCCGATAGAAGTCAAAAGAAGTTTCATTTGAAAATTTGATATCAAGCAAATTCAATACTCTGCTTTATCACAAAAATGAAAGGACATGTTTAAAAGGTGTTTTTGGTGTTGGTTTGATCGTATCTTGAAAAAGTGAGCGTGCCTGTGTTATTTCTTTAGGAACTATTTTGTTTTTGTGACCTTATTACGCACCATGGTCTACTACGAATAAGAAATTCGTTTTACTCTGATTTTCCAGGTGTATTTGAAGGCTACTATGAATCTTTTGCAGACCAACAGGCATACACAATCGATACTTGCCAAAAGACATCGATACTGGGCGATTATTTGAATAAAAACGGGTGACAGAAGACCGGGTTCTGAACCGACCCCCACCCACCCGAGTTACCCGTGTGGCCGTTTCGATAGGAATTTCCCATATTGTTCAGATCAGCTTCCGTGTCACACATTGATTGAAACTTTGAATATGTCGAGACTATCAATTGTCTATGTAAAATTCGTGAAGAATCATAGCCTAATTGAATAAACCAGATAATCTGGTGCATAAGAAAAATAAAGCAAATTTTTCAAGTGACTTTTTCTCTACATAAAGTTGTTGAGAACACCAAGAAAATAATTTGAGTTTTTAGTGATGGTACATTTTCACAGGAAAGACATGAGAGATAAAATAAATAAATCATTATTAAACGAATAATGAATGTCAAACAGGGAGCAGTTTCCCTGTTGCAGTCGGGTGGGGGGGATTTTGTTCAATATTGCTTTTTGAATAGCCTGAAAGGTTTCAAGGACTTAGCAATTAATGTCGCATGGTAATGCTGAAAGACAAAATAGTCTGTTGCACTTCGCTTTGCCTGGCATGCAGCTGTTAGCCTCAAGCCCACAAAATGTCGCAAATTTACATATGTTTCTTGTGTCCGCAATGACATGGTTGAACCCCCTGTATTCACACAACAACAAGACACATGGAAGAAGCTGAAATCAGTTTCAATGACGACATGTTGTTTTTCTTAATTTCTTTCTGGGAAGAAAAACATACTAGAACACATTTTCTCCGAATGGAATTCTTTTCAAATCAGAATGCCAAAATTAGTGTCACTGTAGAGTATGTACGGACGGACCGATGCAACAACGCAATCCCAGATTTATGTTTTATGGCATGTGCCAAAATGGCATATATATTTGGAACCTCATCACAACTGATTTCAGAGCCTGGTAATACTATTTTTATTTCCCCTTGCTAGGGACTTGAATATGTCATCATGATCACAATGAATATCGTGTTGATTTGGTACATCTTCCCAGCTCGAGCCTTGCTAGCTGTATGTGTTAGCGGGGAAAAAAACTATGAAAATGCATGAAAGTTGATAAATAGAAAATTTTCACACATTCTAAATGATTTGAATATGACATTTGTATTAATGACTTACAATTAGGGAGAGTGAATGAAAAGGAAAAGGTGGAAAAAAGGTACCGATCGCACATGTAAACATTCAAAACTGGTGCTTGTTTTTCCTGTTCCCAACATTACCAACATATGTGCGGGAGGCGGAAGTGGCCTTTTCTCATGCAGTTTAACCCTTTCCCAGTCGACAAGTTTAAGGCTCTGCCAAATTCAAACATCTGCAGACATTAAACCGGAAATCTGTACCGATGAATTGAAGTTCTTTGACAGGGTAGAAAATTGTGCGGAAAGAAGAAAATGCTGAGTTTTCGATAACCCGTAATGACCAACAACATTTTCCTTCAGCCACAATGCTTTCACTTTATTCATGTACTATACCTAAGTTCTAGTTTTTCACACACACTTTTTCAAAGTCGTTGGGTGCATATCCCCCCCCCCCCCACTCCCCCGAATTCCAATGAGTTCGGCTACTAAGCAAAGATTTTCATGGTGTAACACGTAAGGAGGGTGGGCCTACAGAAAAAAGGAGCCAGGCGAAGTAAAGATGTAAAATATATTCATATTCAAATAAATTCACAATGAATCCTATCGATCACACGTAAGGTACAGAAGTAATAAAATTAGTAAAGAGCGTAAACATTAAAATCTTCGTCAAGAGTTGAAGACCCGCAGCGCTGGATTTGGCAATCCACCAAAAGCAAAATGTTCTTTCCGTCTTCCAACAATTCATTCGTCAAATTATCTCCCTTTTTAACTCAATGATCCATATATAACATGCATATTTGTACATTTACCATGCTCAAAACTAGGCTTTTATTTATTTTTGTGCAAAAATATATGAATTTTCATTAAAATGATGTATATTTGTATATTTTTCCTGAAATTTTCCTGTTTAACTGACTATAAAGAAAGGCGATTTAAATCCAATATAAGCTGAATTTTGGAACTGTATACACCTTTTTCAAAGGCAAATATCTCAGAAACGAGCACTTTAATCCACATCTTTTTTTACTGTAATCTCCTTGAGACACAATGAGCTTTGTATGTGCAAAGTTTTTAAAAAATCTGTAATATAGGTCGTTAAGCCCTTCAAGCACCTTTCAAAACTTCACTTGCTTATATGCGGCCTATGCAGATCAAGATCAGGCTGCAGACAGTATGTTTGGTCTGATCTTTGATCTAAATCTACACTTTTTGCTTTGGTCAGAATTTTTAAAGCGAAAGAACTTTAGTGTGCAAAGATTTTGGCCAAATTATAAGACTTAAAATGACCCCTGAGCAACTCAGCTCTCAAAGGATTAATTTCATTATGAACATTATGACGTAGAAATGTGCTTTCAATTATCTAAACGGCTCAGCCACAATCAGACGTAAATTTTTGTTTCATCAGAGGTCAAAAATAAAGTTCTTCCAATCCACTTTTTGTATGCATTTTCACATTCTACATACCATATCTTGTCTTAAACCAGTTGGCGTTATAGCGTATCGAATGTAAAAATCCTCACATTTCTGCTTGAAAGATGAATTTATGAGGAAAAAAGAAGACAACACACTATCAAAATTTAACTGTCTCTTTTTCACTGACGATAAATCTATACACTTAAATGGTCTTATTTTTTGAAAGGCACATCATAGAGAAAATTTTGGTACCAAAATGAATTCGTTTCGTTCATTTTCATGTTTTTTCTGGTCTGTGGAAGCACAAAATTGTATATGAATACAAAGAAATGGCTCCTATCAGTTGCTATAGACCTGTTTTAAAGAAAAAATGCTATTAGCAAGGAACATTATGACAAACTAGAGCATACGACAAATTCACAGAGCTTTCAGTTTTTGTTCTATGTCATCTAGTTGCTAAGTTACAGGGCTTTAAACATTCTCTTTGAAATTTAACCAAAATGTCTATGGACAAGACAAAAGGTACATGTTTCAAATAAATCTAAGAAAGCATACATGATACCTTCTTTCTTATGTCTCAATATGATAAACAAAACAAATTATACAAAGCGGATAGAATGTACATAACTTGTCACAATTTTCATTTTTTGGAGTGGAACTGAATGAAAAACGGTACAGAAGTCTTAGATATATGTTTTGATTTAGGCAGAAAACTGTTTGATACGGCGAAATCCGTCTGAAATGTGTATTTATGCTTTGGGTTTGATAAAATAGGGTGTCTACGGACAAGACAGTTTTACCTTGTAGAAGCCGCATATATATACAAATAATCAAATGCAGAAAATGTAATTACTGCAAAAAATGACTTCATTATAGAAATTCTGAAATAATCAAATGCAGGAAACATATTAATTGCAAAAGAAAATTCATTACAGAAATTCTAAAATATGTATAGAATGTGGCTTGCTTAGGGAATATGTATTTTACCTAACTCCAAATTGAAACATAGCCAACTTTCACAGACATGCCTTATCAGCAGTCTCGCATACCAAGAAATCGATGAGAATAATCGATATCAAACGTAAAGGTTCGGGAGTTTCCGGAGTTTGGCGAACTTAAACCGTGTATATGTTACAGCCAATCTGTGAAATCAGCCATTTCATGAAACGACTGAAACATTTTAGCCATTTCATGAAATGCCTAATTCATTCAGCCATTTCACGAAATGACTAAGATATTTCAGCCATTTCATGAAATGACTGAAAATCTGATGTCAATATTACACAGATTGTCTGATGGATTTTCAGCCAATCTGTGTAAAAGAAAAATCTAGAGTTTATTTAAATTGGTAAATGAATATATTAATGAGTTGATTCATTATTTGATTAGAAAACTGATGATTTTGTTGTTCTTGTAATTGATTCCTTTTAATTTTATTCATTTATTTATTTATTTATTTATTTAGAAAAATATCATTACATTTTCGATTGAATGATTGAGTATTTGATTCATTTTTTGAGGAAACATACATTGATTAGTTGTTTGCTTGTTTATTTTTTAAATATTAGTTTGTTTGATTGATTGATTTTCTTATCAAAAATTCTCTAATTAAAGGATAACTTTAATGTAACAGATCAAAAGATTATCTGTAGTATGAACTATAAATGTGTGAAAACATCCTAACGTCCAATTATTGGTTACTTTGATCATGGGTGATGTTATGGAAACTATCTTTGTGTTATTAATTACCTTGGCCATTATCAACTTAAAGACTAATTTTTAACAATTTCTGATTGTGCTTTAATCATTGTTTCCAAACTGATTGATTTTAGCAATGTAATTAATTTCTCTGATATAAAAAGACCACATTCAGAAATTCCTTGTTTAGTTTGTTACATCCTTGCTATCAAGATGGATCAGACAACAGCTGAACTCAAATTCAGAGAAGCTTTGTTTCAGAAGTACTCCCAATGTGAGAAGCATCTCTTACCAAGAAGTATCTACAACCAGACAATTACAGACCTGAAATTAGCCATCGACCCACAAACGAAGAAATCCAGACACCAGTACTACTTGCTGTCCAAATACGAACTACTCCAGTGCGGCGATGTAGAGAAGCTGATCAAGAAAAGACTATCCCCTGAAGAACGTCCACTGTATTTTACTACTATCGAAGACACTTTCCACATTATCCATAACGCTCACATTACTACAGGTCACGGTGGCCGAGACAGAATGGTGAAACACCTGAAGGACAAGTACGCCAACATAACGAAAGACTCAGTGGAATTGTTCAAGTCCTACTGTCTCGTCTGTCAAGAGAAAAGAAAACGTCCAAAGACTCAAGGTGTCGTCGTTAAGCCAATCCTATCCAGTGAGTTCATCTCCCGCGCCCAGGTTGATCTCATCGACATGCAGTCTCTACCAAAAGGACAATTCAGGTGGATTATGGTGTACCAATGCCACCTAACGAAATTCGTGATTCTAAGACCACTTACTTCGAAAAGAGCCACAGAAGTCGCTTTCCAACTCCTTGATATCTTTCTTCTCTTCGGTGCCCCAGCGATCCTACAGAGCGACAACGGATCAGAATTCACAGCCCAGGTCATTACAGAACTGAAGAGTTTATGGCCACAACTTGTTATGGTTCACGGAAAACCAAGACATCCCCAAAGTCAAGGCTATGTGGAGAGAGCAAACAACGACATAAAAGATATCTTAGTATCCTGGATGAGAGACAACAATACGAATGATTGGACAATCGGCCTGAAATTTACCCAACAGCAGAAAAACTGTTCTCACCACTCAGGAATAAACCAGACACCCTACAAAGCACTGTTTGGCGAAAATCCAAAAGTAGGACTTACATCTTCCAGTCTGCCAGCTGAGATCCTGGAAAGACTACAGTCTGAAGACGATCTACTAGCACTCTGCCATCAACCACAATTACCTACACCATTGTTACAATCTACAGCTACCAACATTCTACCATCTACCACTACCAACGGTCTACAGTTTACAACTACAAACACTCTACCAGCTACCACTACCGACGGCCTACAGTCTACAGCTAACACTACCGATGGTCTACAGTCTACAATTACCAACACTCTACCAGCTATCACTACCGACGGTATACAGTCTACAACTACCAACAATCTACCAGCTACCACTGCCAGTACTCTATCAACTTCCACTACCAGTACTCTACCAGCTACCACTACCGACATTCTACAACCCACAACTACCGACACTCTACCAGCTACCACAACCAGTACTCTACCAGCTACCACTACCAACATTCTACAACCCACAACTACCGACACTCAACCAGCTACCACTACCAGTACTCTACCAGCTACCACTACCAACATTCTACAACCCACAACTACCGACACTCTACCAGCTACCACTACCAGTACTTTACTAGCTACCACTACTAGCACTCTACCAGCCACCACTACCAGTACTCTACAAGCTACCACAACCAGTACTCTACCAGCTACCACTACCGACATTCTACAAACCACAACTACCAACACTCTACCAGCTACTACTATCAGTACTCTACCAGCTACCACTACCGACATTCTACAACCCACAACTACTAACATTCTACCAGCTATCACTACCAGTACTTTACTAGCTACCATTACTAGCATTCTACCAGCTACCACTACTGACAGTTTACAATCGATGAATAACAACACTCTACCAGCTACCACTACTGACGAGCCATCTTCGATCCTTGATCAACGGCGTCAGCAAATTGTAGAACAAAGAAAGAGAGCTCGAATTTCACAGTTAACACAAGCAGAGAGAATGGTTAAAAGATCCCGTGTAGAGCTCAAGTCCGGAGAAGTTGGAGACAATGTTGCCATTCCTATACCTATGGTTGACAGGGGAAGGGGTGACCCAAGAAACATCCTTGGTGTGATTCTTGATCGTGATGAACTAAACATGTACACTATTGCTGTTAAGTCTGGAATTATAAGTTCAAAGTATTCAAGAAATCAGTTTGATCTGTGTCCGCAAAAACTTCTAACTGACTGTGATGTAAATACGGAATGTAAAGTGACACTTCGCCAAGCAGTGAAAGCAACAACTTTAGGTGGACAGGGTTATTTCCGATGTGATTGTGGACATGGTAAAAAACAGTGCCAAACCAATCGGTGTAAGTGCTTCAAGGCTGGTAAAATGTGTAACAGTAGATGCCATAACAGTCTCACTTGTAAGAACAAATGAACTCAAAAAACTTGCAAAATGTACATATGCTGTTAAAATCAATTGTGCTTCAAAAAAATTTCAGAAACAAACATATGGACTTATACTACCAGGGATATTGTTTATAGATATTTTGTTCTTTTTCTATGATGTTTTCCATTTTAACCAATATTGAAATTTGACAATATTTAAGACCAATCGATATTGAAAAATGTTGCAGACGGCGTTTAAAAGTGCATGTGAATTGAATAATAAGTATCATCTAGGTTAGAAAAAATAGTGGAAAAATGAAAAAAAAAAAAAGGGTTATTTTTTCATTTTCCACCATGTTTTCCTATACATCATTCTTAAAAGGGTGTTAAAACAAGTGATTGTGTTCTAAAGGATTAATATAAATGTTTTGTTTAAAATGAAATTATGTGGTATTGGTTTAAAACAACACTACCTGTATTAACCCATTACCAGACGACAAAATTTAGTCTGGTCCAAATAGAAACAAATTGCAGACATTTCCGAGTGCATTTAAAATGGAAAATGAGTACCATATAAGGTAGAAAACATTGTGAGAAAAGGAGAAATTGCTTGTTACAAGCAATTTCTCCTTTTCTCACAATGTTTTCCACGGCTCTATATCTTTAGTGCATCAAAATGAGGTATTGTTTGGGAATGAATTAAGTAACTGAATTGACTTATGTGCATTATTAAAAAATGATACATTTTGAAATATCATCTTTTTTCCTTAACATCAGTTTGTTAATTCTAATATTGTTTCTAAGACCATTTTACTTGTATTTCATGAAAAATAAAGTTCTGTTTTATAGACTTGAATTGCTTTCTTCTTTATGCTTTCTGAAGAATTAATAAATAAAGGAAAGACAATAAGATGTAGCTGCTGTGTGTGTTCACCAAGTCATGTTTTAATGTCTTTTCTTTATTTATTATTAACTGTACAACACAACTAGCCGAAGCTGCCCATAATAACCTTCTGCTCCCTCATCACTTGCGTTCATCGACAAAACATAACCTTTTCCCAATAATATGAAAAAAGCTGACTTGCCGGAATTCAACAATTTTAGTCCTTAAACACAACCCCGCATTTGACCTTTTGCCAAAAAAAAAAAAAAAAAGGAAAATGTAAAGGAAAAGAAGAAATTGCTTGTAATAAGCGATTTCTCCTGTCCTCACAGTGTTTTCTGTTTTTATAGGACTTGTTTTTCATTTTAAATACACTATCAATTGTTGTCTGTAATCTTGAATTTGGACTAGTCTAAAATTTTGTTATCTGGTAATGGTTTAATGCCCACCCAATTTGTCATCGACTAGTTTAGAGCTTCACTTTTGACAAAAAATCAATGTACGCACGTTCAAAATAAGAAATACATGTATAATTTTAAGTTTCAGCCATTTCATGAAATGGCTAGAGCAAATTTCCAGCCATTTCATGAAATGGCTGAAATATTTTAGTCATTTCATGAAATGGCTGAATGAATTAGGCATTTCATGAAATGGCTAAAATTTTCAGTTATTTCATGAAATGGCTGATTTCACAGATTGGTTGTAACATATATACTAGTAATCCGTATTTGATATCCCGCAGCTATAAAAGATAAGAGAAGCGTAACATTACGTAACAGTAGCCTGCATCAAATTTACAATCCTTGCCTAGACTGTATATCTGCCCTGGCGTTTTTTTTTTTTTTCGGATTTCAACCTAAACCCTTTGTCTCCTTGAAGATCAATATATGGCTGCACAGAATGTGCACCCATATCAGAAAATTTGATTTACATTGGTTATCAGATACAGCAAGATTTTTCTTTGGAAAAGACCATTGAAATTGTTGTATTTAAGCTTTGTCAGTTTGTAAATGAATTCATTCCTCTGTTTAAGGGTCAAGTTTGGATTCTCTGAATCATTACTGATCCCTGCTGTTCGGCCCTTAAACTGCTCTGTGCGCCTAAATGCACTTTTTGCTGACAATGTAGACCAATAATTAATAAACTGCAAAAAAAGCAGTCTCATCTTGAATTCTAATTCGTCCAAATGCACTTTTGTTGACAGTGTAGATTTATAACAAGCTGCACAAAACAAATAATCTGATCTTGGACCTGATCGATTCTGTGCGTCGATTTTTAAAAATCCTTGATATTACTATATCAACAGGTTGCTGCATCCAGCAAAAAAATCGGCATTTTGGGATTCCGGTTTAACACTAAATTCATCATACACATTTGGTAACGAGTTCAACTTTTGACGGGAAAATGTGCTATATGCAGTTAAATACTAGTACCTTAGCAAATAATTCCATGGTTTTACGACCCTGAGAAAGAAAGCTTTTGAAAACACTCGGAAAGGTGAAAATCTTTGTGATCGACAAGTTCTCATTTTCCTACGATGTTTTCTACCCTTTCAAAAGCAAGTTTCATTATGTGCCTCATTTGTCATCTGCAAATGCTTTCAACTTGAAAAAATAAAACTTAGAATTTAGTCGTTTAGTAAAAAGCTAAAGGTTATATCTTGATGGGGTAATTAAGTCAGAATTTACAAATTGTATTTTGTGTGTGTGGTTTGATTGTTTTGATTTGTATAATTTCCACTTCGTACGATTAAAGAAATAAAAAAAAGTGGGGGGGGAAAGAGAAATAAAACCGATTTATAGCACATATATTAATTTTGAATACTGCTCAGAACCGTCAGAGTAAATGTACATTGTTTTATGCACACGAAAAGTTACAGATTCAGCATATAAGAAAGCATCCATTTAAAGTTGGTTTCGATCGAACAAAAAGGAGAAAATGTTTTGTTCCGAATATTCTATAGACCGTGTGGCGCCGATTTCTATTCGGTAATACTTTTGCTTAATGAGCGATGTCGCCTTTTCTCACAATGTCAACTACTATTAATAGTTCTATCCATGCATTGAACTATATTTTGATACATGAAGATGGGTACAACCTTTTTGCGGTTATGCTTTTTGCAGGTTGCGTCGTTTTAAATATGGAAGAATCAACAATTAGCCCCTCACTGTTTAGACTAATTCTTACCAATGAACAATGAATATATGAAAGTTATTATAAGGGGAACATTTGGAAGATGCAAGAATCTGTTTGATTGATTTAAAAAAAAGAGTTGTTTGAAAAAGTTAGAGATCAACTGCATGGTCTTTAGAAGTCGTATTTTATACAACAATAGGTTAAATTTGTAATTTAATTCTTCACCAAACGACAAAATTTTAGACTTGTCTAAATTTAGTTGTTGTTTTTTTTTTTTTTTTAAGACAAATAAAAGGTGACTCAAACGATGATATCTGTCTTTAAAAGGATCAAAATCAGTGCGAGAAAAGGAGTAGATGCAATAACTTTTTACAAGCTGTTTTCAAAAGCTTTCTACTACAGGATCGTTAAATCTCGGAATTGTGTGGTACAGGGTTAAGTATTACCTTTTCCCACAGAGCAATTTTAGAAGAGGCTATTTCTCTGGGGTTTTCATGAGTGTATACGTAAATGATAATTATGCAGAAGCTAACTTTTTAAGTCATTTGTAAAGGAATATTCGTTTGTTATACTCAGTTTTTCCACAATATTCATAGTCTATGTCAATTTTTGTGGTATTTGTCGAAGACAATACCACTATGAGTTCAATATTGAATTTTTAAGACCATGTATCGTATTTTGTGCAAAGCCGAAGGAAATAAACCCAATTAAACTCAATTTTTCTCAGACAAATGAGTTTTTTGGTCGCACTCAGATATGTAATTGGAAATAGCATGTTAAAATACACTGGGTGAGGCCATCAATCGTGGAATTACTAATCTTTTATTGAAAATAGCTTCACTCGCTCATAGCCCTCTATTGGCGCAATGATACAAAATTTGTCTACCCATCACTTGGTCCTGGGCTTTTTCGTTCCAAAACCAGTTCGTCCCATGGCTTGTTCATCCAATGAATGCGTGCTACTCCATTTGATTGGGCATGAATATTTATAGATCGAAATAATTGATTGTAATGTTGGGAGTTAAATGTTAACGGCCAAAGATATTGCAAAATCATAGTTTTCAGGTACAAACTTAATTTTATTCGATATATTGACTTCGTTTCTCTCTCTATCCATCATGCATCCTACTGTCAAGGGACGTTACATCTGACTCCTAATGATCAAAGGGAGACCACCAATACACAAATAATCCTAACTTTGTCATGAGTACTCTCCCTTCAACCAAAAAAGGTATTCATTTGCTTAGTAGGTTGACTTTCAAGCCAATATTTGAATAATATTATTCTTTTTCTTTCAAATTATTAATTCCACACAATGGCTTCCTTGACAAATACCACTTCAGGGTTCTCAACGCTTTGATAATATATTGGATCTAGTACTGTCATTCTTTTTACTGTTAATACTCTTTGTAGCAGAAACTGAGTGGTGTAAAAAATATTTTTTTGAAAAGAAGATAACTTGTAAAAAGTTATTGCACTCGTTTCCATACTTTGTCCTAAACAATCAACCGTATTTGTACAGCAATAGGTTAAAGTTGTTATTTAAATCTTTACTACCAAAAGACAATTTTTCAGATTTGTTCTATTTGAAGTCATTAAAAAAAAAAATGAAACATGACTCAAACGAAGGAATTTGTCTTTTAAAGAGTTAAAACATTGTGAGAAAAGGAGAAAATCAGTGGATTTGTCTATGAAAGGGTCAAAAACATTCTCGGTTAAAATGCTGGTTACCAGCATTTTCTCCTTTTCCTAAAATGTTTTCAAAAGCCTTCTGGCTCGGGGGTTGTAAAAATTCGGAATTGATTGGTTAATGGCTAAAACGCTAGGTTCAGTTATAGTTGCCAATACAGACAGTGCCGGTCAAGATAACACTACGAGGTCTGATCTCCGCTACTTTGGTCTGGTCAACACAACCTTGAAAAGCCTTCTACCTCAGGATCATTAAATCTTGGGACGGTGTGGTTGTGTAAAACTCTTTTTAGAGTATTGAGATTAGCTATTTATCTCTCATGGCTAAACTTTTTTTTTTCAACTGAGTTTGTAAGTAGTTAGAGCCCAATACCTCAGGCCGTGGCGTACAGGGCTTGACACTGGAGGTGCCCGATTCCAGTCCCCAGCTCGGCCAATTACTTTCAGAAGATTGACAAGACAAATTTATAATGCATAGCATCATAGAAGCCGCAATCTTTTGGTGGACAATTTCAGAAATATTGACTCTCTTGAGAAATTGTGATGACATTTTTTGTATCTGTTTTTACCCCCACCCCCCACCAGCGAAAAATCATGACAAATGGTACTAAAATTCAAGGAAAAAAGAAACAGAAAATAATATGTACATGTATTCTAATTCTTAAAAGAAATTTAGAGAGGAATCTTAAATAATCTTGTTGATATATTATTATTATAAAGTGATGTTTATTTGGGGGGAAAAAAACCACGTAAAAGCATCGGAATTTTTAAATTTCTACTCGAAATTTGAAGATGGAGAAATTGCGCATTCAAATACAGCATTTTCCATTTATTTAATGATTTTAGAAAAGAAACTTCTATTCTATAGCGGCATTAAAGGCAATACTACAGAATTATTTAAGTTACCAATTATTCAAAGTGATATTAAGATCGTTATTCACATATGATGTTTACATGTATTTACAATTCTTATCAGTGATCTCTTCTTTGTGTTTCTTTTTTTTTTACAACAAAAAAGAGAAGTAGGAAAGAAAAAAAAAAAGAAAATATTCAACAACTTTTTTCTAAAAGATGATCTTCTTGCTTGTCAAACTAGTATCTTAGCATGCTTGTAACACAGTGAATCTTTACATTTCTCCTCTAGAAACAAAAACTTTTGCATGGCATCTCTCAAAATTATTCTGATCATAGCCTGCACAGTTGGCACAAACCACGTTTCTTTTATTCCTGAAATGGCAGCCACACACACACACAAAAAATCATTTTTTAAGTCTTTAAAGATCTGATCTATTCAACCACAACATAATAACTATTACTATACATATTTCGTTTAATAAACAGTAGTTTGAACCATTTTCTGCATAGGCCTTGTACATACCTAGTGTAAAACTTCTGATGTAAATTTCAAGAGCTATTCTAAACCTTTGACCAGCAGCGACGTAAAAAGTCGTATATTCACAGTAATAGGTTCTGTAATGAATTTAACCCTTCGACTACACAACGAAATAAATACACTGAGTAAGGAAAACAAACAAGATTTTCTTTTATGTTTACGAAATATCTTACAAAATATTAAAAAAATATTACACGGGCTATGTGCTGTCTGATCTTCATCTATTTCCGTCATTTTCGAGCAGCTTCAACCCTTAGAGCACCAGGCACCACCACGATAATTACTGTAGTCAATGTACATCACGATCCATACGTCATGTTTCAAGCAGGCCTGGTTTCAAGGGTTTCGTAAATCAGAACCATACTGTACAGCACGTACAGTCTGATCATAACAGCTTCGACACACAATACAGTAAATGCTAAATTTCACAAGTCTCATAAGGTAGATGTTCCGTGTAACAAAAATCCATTGGGCTAATGTGTCGACGAAGGGAATAAAAAGGGTTATCTTTTCGCAAGTATTCTATAAATAGCTGATGTAGACGCCTCTTGTGTAGGGAGGTAACCAGTCTATACCTCGATCAAAGGTTAACCGCCGTTTTATCCTTTACAAATTAAGATTGGACGAAAAACTTGTACATAAAATTGCTTCTGATTATCATATTCTAAGATGCTTTCTGTATCATAATCATCATTATTTTGTTTTGTAAAAAAGTAGACAAATGCGAAAACCATTGAGGTGTGAAAGCTTGTGATAAACCGAAAGCGTAACGACTTCGTTTGGGAAAATAGAAGGAATCCTATATGTTTGAAAACTTCGGGGGACTAGCCAATTAAAGGATGTTTATCTTTCTGTATTTTTTATTGTTATTTGGGAATGAACTATATATTGCAATAAAACCAGGTTTGAATTTCATGTAGGTCTGTTGGAATACTTAAGAAAGAGTCATGTGGAGTAATTCTGTCACAACAACACAACATTATTAGAAATTTTACAAAAATTATCACCTATCGAATAATTACTGATCATCTACATGGTAAATAGTTTAGCTACATTCCTACTGGAAGCCGCTTTCGAGCGGCTTCCAACTAGTTTCAACGTTGATTAAACGGTGGTTACGAGAAAAGGCAGACAGTAGCTTGGGAGGAATATTGTGCCAAGTACTGGTTATAGAAACTCCAGGAGTGCACAGATTAGTTGGTTGATGGCTATGATAAGACTGAAATAATGATGGAAAATGGATCAAACACAAAACAACTAAATCTTGCTTTCAAGACAATCTGTGTCATTTGACAGCACAAATATCATCTATGCGCTATACTGCGTTTTGATTGGCTGATATGCTTCATTTCGCTCCACTACATCCCCTTACAACTGAATCCTTTATCTATTAACGCTTTGGCTGCTGTGCGCGACTTATTGATCTTTTGCGGACAGTGTAGATCAAGATCAGACTGCACAGAACGTGCAGTCTGATCTAGAATGTCCGATAAGGATATATTTTCCTTAAAAAAAAAATACCTTTGAAATAGCAAAATTTGTGTTTTTACTATCAGCTTAAAAGTTTTATTTCAGTTATTTAGCAGGCGAAGGGTTAACTCTCTCACTACCAATTAAATGAACTATGCTCTGGCAAAAGGGGGCTTAATGCATCTCTGCCATCCATTATACCAAGCAAGTCATTACATAATTATGGATCTATAAAATCCATTTTTTGAAACAACCGACTGAATCACGAGGTAGAATGATCCTTTGACATGCAGAAAATTGAAAGATAGCGTAAAGTTTCGGCCCATGTCAACCTGCACGGACTGTGCAGGCTGACATGGGTCAATACTTTTCGCAAATGCAGTAAGCCCCCTATTCCCAGAGCATGGCTCAAATACATTCTACTTTTTTCGAAGGCTTTAAATAAATTTGCGTTGCGTTTGGAGCTGACTCTAGTAAAAGATGAACATGAGGTAGCGGAAGATGTAGATCAAAAATCAGTCTGCACATTTTGTGCAGTCTGATCTTGATCTACGCCATCCGCAAAACTTATCCAAGGCGACATTGGCAGTGAGAGTTAAACATGTTTAAAATGACCCTGAGTTGGTGGACTCTTGAAAACATTGTTGGAAAAGAAGAAAATGCTACATGTACTTTCATTTACTCAGTTATTTTTACCCTTCTCTTTCCTTCCCACCCCCACCCCCCACTATTTTAGCCATGTTTGGTGCATTATATCATCTGCAAAGTCTTTTAATTTGGACAAGTCTGATTTTTTTTTCATACCTGATAAAAAGTTTAGCTAGGTAAGCTAGCATTTGTTTCTTTTCCCAAAATGTTTTCAAACACTTTTTAAAAGAATAGTTCCATCACACAATACGGACAGAGCTGAAAATTAACCGTATACCACACATTCCTATGTTTAAATGGCCCCTAGTTAAAAGATTTTTTATGAACATTGTGGGAAAAGGAGAAAACGTTGGTTACCAGCATTTTCTCCTTTTCCCCAGTGTTTTTTTTTTCTAAATTCCATCATTGGAGCCACATATACGTTGTCATCTGCAAATTTGTCGTCTAATAAAGGGTGAAGGTCAATCTGTGTAATGTAGGGAATAGCCAGTATAAAAACAAATGGAAAATGTTCAGTGTAGGAAAATCAACTTTGGTTCAAACCCCTGTAACAAACAATTGCAAGATTTATTGAACTTCAGGTAGATGACTTCTCAAAATATTCTAGGAAAAGAGAAAATGCAGGTAAACATAATAATTTACTCCTTTTCTTATAATGTTTTTCATTATTTCAAAACCACATTTGTCTTCTGAAAATGTTTACCAATTGGACAAATCTAAAATTTGGGTTTTTGGTAATGGGTTAATTCAAAAACAAACTACATGTAAATGTTCTTCATTTCTTATTTTTTTTTTTAACCCTTTACTAGACGACAAAATTTTAGCCTTGTCCAATTTGAAAGCATTTGCAGACGACAATTTCAGTGTAGCTCAAATGTTTCGATTTTTCTATGAGAAGACATGGTTAACAGCCTTTTCTCCTTTTACCACAATGTTTTCAAAAGGCTTTCTTCTCATGGTCTTTAAAAGTCTGCATTATGCTGTAAAGGGTCAAATGGTGTTTAATGGCGCATCGGCATCTATGGTCATTAGCATGCTTGAAAGGTAATGTATTATCAATAGTTGTAAGAACTAAGTGGTAATTTAAAGTTAATAAACTGCTCAAAAGTATTAAAGGATCACACAAACGCTAAAATTCAACTCTTTCACTCTGCTAAACACTCGGTCTTTGTGTTCTGAAAACCATCAGCTTACACTCTTACTAGACAAAATGGCTAAATAGTTTTCTTGTTTGTCTCATTTTAAATGCTGATAAGCCATGTTAAGAAGAAAATCAAGAAATTTGTTTTCCTTGTTGTTTTGTTAAACAGCTCATATTTTTCCAATCTTTTGTTCATATTCTTGTCAAATCTAATGAAAGAAGAGGACGAGATGAAATAATGACACCTCCGATTCTCTTAAAAGCCTGTGTGACATATCAAAAAAAAAACGGCTTTGACAAGAATAGCCCATACATCTTTTGTGCAAACCAAACTGTTTTGCCTGCTCTGAGATTTTACAGTGTTAAGACTGAATAAACTTATGAGCAGAAAATTATTTGCATTGTCCTGGACTGAAAAAATTATCTTGCGATCGAAGTTGAGGACATGTGATCCTTTAATTTTTTTCAGCAGCGTAATACTTCATGAACAAGAATTAAAAATTAAAGCAGAAAAATGTGGAATATATCTATTATATGACTGTAAGTGCTCGTAGACTTAGCAACGAGGCAATCCTCATTGCAGAGTCATCCAGCGTGTTTTATATTTATGTCCTAAATTTAAAAGTTCTATATTTTACTATAAAAATCTATGTCTTTCAAATATTGTAAGATGTTATTCTGTTTAACGTTTAAAGATAAGATGTACTTCATTTTTCAAATTCTGCCATAACAGCTGCATTTAAGTTGCTGTCTGCAAATGCTTTGAATTTGGACAAGCAAAATTTTGGTCGTTTGGTAAAGTACTACTTAAGGTCTTTATCAGCAAATCAAACTTTGTACACTTGAAGCCAATGCTGTGAATGTCTTGCATCTCTGAATGTAAAATTTGTAAAATATCTTAACCTGTAACCATACTGGCTAATTTCAGATACAGCATTTGCTTGTATACCCTAGGACTGTACATGTGTCACCGTAGCCAACATATTTTCAAATAACTTGAATGAATTCAAAGTACGCAGAGGATGACCAACTGGTTGTGTTTGATATTTAAGATCTGTCACTCAAATGGGGTGTGATGCAGTTAGAAAACCACATCACACTGCATTTGAGTGACAGATTTTTAATATGCCGTCTGCAAACACTTTCAATCTGGACAAGCCTACTCTTTTGGTATTTGGTAAAGAGTTAATCTGTCTACAGTACGGATGTAAAGAATGTTGTGGTAATCGCTGGGACTGTATCTTTTACACTTGTATATTGTATATCACCAAATGGTTCAACTTTCAAATATCATCTCAGTTTTGCCTTCCATGGTCTGTCTGTTTTTCTCTAGATCTGTACTTTACCTAAAATTAAACAAAAACAGAGGTAAGGAACTACATCCACATCCCCAAGAAGGCCAAAGTGGTCATTTGATTTAGCCTGTAGCTCTCAAAGAATTATCTTTTGATGATAAGAAATAACTTCATTTATGTAAAATTTATTTAATTCCTTTCCCTTTAAGCTGACGTAATATTGCATTCTGCATTACAACCATTCAACCAGACAAGACCGTTTACATAGCACAGTGTGGCTAATATTTTAGCGAATATATTACAGGCATGTTCATGGTCATTTTTTTTCAAAACAAATGCTCATTTTGGTGTCAGCTTTTTAATGACCATTCTACTGTCTGCTGTGTCCTTTTTTCTCAAAGACCAAAACCAAAAACCCTGTATGGGAATAAGTAGAAACCATTACTTTATATGCTGACACAATATATAATATTTATTTTATACACTCCAGACATCAGACAAGACTGTCCACCTAGCGTGGTGTGGCCAATATAGGGAGGAGCTTTTTGTCTAGGCATGTCGATGGCCATTTTCTTCCTTGCTCCATACAATGTGGGTGTCAGCATGTAAATGGCCATGTTGATGTCACTATGGGATTATATTACAATGTTTTCGGACATGCCTTGGCCTGACAGTCTTACATGAGAGACGGGCGCAATATGTATAGTAAATTAGTTGGGTTGAGGTTTTAATGAGACTAGGCAGCGATCCTATAATCTCTATAGATGATCTCTGCACCAGGGTACCCAACACACTCCATGACAGTACTATCTTTACCTGCAAATACTTTGCAACAGAAAAGGCATAAGGCCCTATATCCTCTCTGTCCATTGGCCATATCAGGTACACTTTTGCAGGCCAGTACCTAGGTTATCAATGTGGGGATAGCACTGTCCACAAAAGCTCCTCTAAAGTATGAAATAAGCATGAAAAATATACATGTACAAACAAACATAATTTTGAATTTAGAAAATTTTAGAAAATTATTTGAGTTTGTTATGAAGAGGTTTTCTGGTACTTGTTTTTTCATTCATTTTGATACAACACAGCATGAAGAGCCAACAATCCAGATGTATAAGAACAGAGATGCAAGACATTCACAGCATTGGCTTCAAGTGTACAAAGTTTGATTTGCTGATAAAGACCTTAAGTAGTACTTTACCAAACGACCAAAATTTTGCTTGTCCAAATTCAAAGCATTTGCAGACAGCAACTTAAATGCAGCTGTTATGGCAGAATTTGTTTTTGAAAGGGTAGTATGCATGGTGGGAAAAGGAAAAAATGCTTGTTACCAGCATTTTCTTCTTATCCTACTATGTTTTCAAAAGCCTTCTTTGTGAGGGTTGTTAAAAGTCCGGATTATGTGGAAATGGGTTAAATCTTTAGTCTCAGACTCTTCCATAATGAAGGCACCTGCAGACAACAAATTAAATGAAGCATGTATGATGACCGTTTTCTTTAAAAACCTTCTCAAAAGAAAATATTGTGGGGAAAAGGGAAAATGATGTTTAAAAATATAGAAGATTATTTGCCAGCATCCTCATTCAACTACAGGAAAGATTTTTTTTTTTATTCCATGATGTGCATTTGACCTATTTACAAAAAAAAAAAAAAAAGATAAATGTTATTTTGAACAACCTGATAGCTCAGAAATTTCTTGTTTTCGAAGTGAAATTTATGTACAGAAGTTGTATAAGTGATCTCTTTTTTGATGCTTTGTTATGTCTGACCTTGACATGAACTTTACACTTTCATACTTTATGTATATTTGATGTAGTTACATATAATTTGAAAATGTTTTTGACAGCAACCTGATAGTTGAAACTTCCATTTGTTTTATAAAACCCCTGTCCCTGGCCACAATGCATATGTACCGGTAATGGAAATTCCAACTGTCAGTCTGCCGACCCTCACTTGCCTATACGAACCCAATGTAAGATGTTTTGTTTATGAACTTTTAGTCCAATACTCTGATTTATTTTTAACCATTATGCTAAAAGTAGGTTTTCCAGGAGCATCAATCCAATATTCACTAAATTTGTTACTTTATGTCATAATGCCTATTTAACCTAACAGTTTACATACAGTTTAAGGAAGATATTGTCAGCAGCTAGATTTCGCAGTCTGTAGGTCTTCTTGAGTTAAAGCTTATATTTAAGAACTTTTTACTGGATAATTAATTAATATTTTCTACCTCTTTACAATTGAAGTTTTGCCAGCAACCTGATAGTTGAAACTTCCATTTCTCGTTTTAACCCCTGTCCCTGGTCACAATGTATATAATGGAAATTCCTACCATCAGTTAACTGAGCCTCACTTCTTTATATTAACTTTATACTAAGGTAAAGCATTCTCAGTCATCAAAAGAACTTGTAGTGCTTAGTTTGAAAATAAAGGCTTTAGAAACAAATCCTTCCAAACATTAAATTTGCTTTTTCATTGTTTATGAACTTCTATACTGTGAAAAAGTTTAAAACTATCATTTCCTTATTGCTTTAACTAATTGCCAAACAACAAAAATTTTAGACTTATCCAAACTTGAAGACAACAAATAAAATGTGCGTCAAATAACGGTTTTTGACTATGGTATGGTTACCAGCATTTTCTTCTTTCACCACCGTGTTTTCAAAAGCCTTTTTTGCCGTAGGGTTTTTGAAAGTTTGGATTGTGTGTTTAAAACTTAACCTATAGTCTGTCATAAATATTCAGAAAGAAAGACACTTGAAAATATAAAGATGTTATATGGAAACTCAAACCTAGCAAAACTTTGTACAAACAGGACAAGTATGAATGTCTTGCACCCAGTGTTCCTCCTATTGTGCCCATACTGATAAGATGAAGTGCATTGCAGGCAGGGATTTTATGCACAAAATGATGAAACAAAAAATACACTAAAACCTTCTAAGCTCTACTAATAAAAGTTTTGTTGAGCCAAACACATGTGAATTTAGAAAACTTTAACAATAGTACAGCTAAAAACTGACTGACAACTTTGACCTACCTCGAGTCCACAATCACCCCGAAATTTCCATGTAGGCGAGTTCATTCCCTCCCTGCAACAGATTTCAAAGGAATAATAATAAACTTTAAACAAAATTTATCATTCTACATATACATAATTTTAGCATAAAATCAACACCTACGTAAAAGACATGTACATGTACCACAATCATTGATTGATTGTATAGTGTTTAATGCTGTTTTCAACATCATTTTGGTTATATCGCACCGATCAATGTTTTCTCCGCACAATAGTCTTTCCAAGCCACTGGCTGCTTTCCCACATAACGATCATCAGGACAATGGTCAGCAGTGAGAGGAATGAATCCTGTCGCAATGACTATCATCAATCCTCTGAAAGAAATTGGCCGAGCCAGGGATTGAACCCATGACCCCGTAGTCAAGTCCTGCGTGCTAATGACTGAGCTACTGGGGCTCGGCATGTACCACAATGAATGAATGAATGGCGATTCAGCAAGGCATTGGCATCTAGGTCTTTAACCCTTTACCACACGCCAAAGTTTTAACCCTGCTAAAAAACTGGTATGAAATTTTCATTTCGATAGAACAAACCCAAATATTGCTAGTTCAAAGTTTTATTTGGGGAAATAATAAATCCTTTTCGGACAGTGTAGATCCAAGTTCAGACCGGAAATTCTGTGCAGTCTCATCTTGATCCACACTGTCTGCAAAAGGTCAGAGAGTCGTGCTTAGCAGCCCAAGGATTAAAGTCCTTGAGTAAGACGGCTTTTGAAAACGTTTTGGTAAATGGAGAAAATGCTGGCTACTAGCATTTTCCCCTCTTCCAACGAGGTTTTTTTACCCTTTCAAGGACAATTTCATACAAAGAGATACATTTGTCATCTGCAAATGGCAAGTCTAAAAATTTGCCATTAGGAAGAGTTAGATACATTTGAGTATTGCTGAAGAATACATGTACATTAGAAAATACTGTGGCAAAAGGCATATTCCTCATTTTTCCACATATTGGCATATTCAAATTAAGGTCTATGGCCACTACCTCTCATATTAAAAGACGGAAGCCTCCGAGATTGGCCGAATAGTCTGTACATCGATGTTACACGATATTTACCGATGTGTTAGTGAGTCTACTGCCCCTAACTCTCATATTAAAAGATGGAAGCTTCTAAGATTGGCTGAATAGCCTTAACATCGACATCGATGTTACACGATGTTTACTGATGAATTAGGGAGGTCGTAGTCCTTAAAATGAATATTGAAAATGCCTATTTTACAAGAGTATTCTCAAAGATACCTGCAGCAAATTTACTCAGCAGTTGCTAAATAAACTAAGTGGATATTTTCCATTAGTTTAAACTTTTACCACACATTCTTAAGTTTCAAAAACATGTTTTTTATCTCTTCAAAGGCAAATCCATCTTTTGAGCTATATTTACCGTCTACAGCCCCTAAATCACATATTAAAAGATGGAAGCTACCAAGATTGGCTGAATAGCCCTTATGAAAACCTCAATGTTACACAATATTTACCGATGAGTAAGTAACTCTGCAGCCCCTAACTCTCATGTTAAAAGGCGGAAGCTGCCAATATTGGCCGAATAGCCTTTACAAAAATGTCAATGTTTACCAATGAGTTAGGGGCCGTAGACCTTAAATTTGTTGTCTACATATACTTTCAATTAGTACAAGTCTAAAAATTTCATTTGGTAATGACTTAAAAGATTGTCAAGATACATGTATTACAATTTCATGTCATGTTGACAGAATATCTGTACAGATAATCGTAATGTAGATCTCAGATCAGATTACGTATTTTGTTCAGTCTGATCATACCACACAATCCCAACCTTTAACAACCCTGATAAAGAGACCTTTAGAAAACATTGTGGGAAAATGAGAAAATGCTGGTAACCAGCATTTTCTTCTTTTCCCACAATGTTTTCTACCCTACCCAACACAAATTTCAAATTTTGAGTCACATTTATTTTGTTGTCTGTAGATGGTTTCAATTTGGTCACATCCAAAAGTTTTGCTATTGGTAAAGCTAGGGTTAACCCTTTACCACACAATAAAATTCTGGACTAGTCCAAATTAAAAGCATTTAAAAATGACCAGAGAAATATGGACCAAATGATGAACCCTGGTCTTTAAAAGGGTAGAAAACATTATGGGAAAAGGAGAAATGCTGGTTACCAGTATTTTCTCCTTTTCCCATGTTTTCAAAAGTCTTATTCCATAGGGATGTTAAAACTTGGGATTGTGTGGTAAAGGGTTAAATACCTGATCTATGTTCAACTTCCCATATAGATGCGCTGCTGAGTTGTAGATTGTTCTGATAACTGCTGCTGACAAAGTGTCTGCCATCTTTTCCAAGCAATGCCACTTTGAAACAATCTTGAATTGAAAACCCTAAAAAAAAAAATAAAAAGAAAACCTCTGTATTTTATTTTGGAGGAGGGTTAGGGAGATGGGAGTGGGGAATTGTTGTGAGGCAGTTTATAAAGTTACTTTGTGTTGTTATTTTTTACTTTTCTTTTTTTTCAAATCTTTGCTTGTTTCATTTATCTCTTTACCACACAAGCAAAACGTAGACTTGTCCAAATTGTAAGTTTTTGCAGACAACAATTTATGTGTGGTTGAATTGATGGAATCTGTATTTTATAAGGTAGAATTAAAACATTGTGGGAAAAGGAGAAAATGCTGGTTACCAGCATTTCCTACCTTTTCCACAATGTTTTCAGAAGGGGTCTTTATCAAGGTCATGAAAACACGGGATTGTTGGGGAAAGGCTTGAATACAAAACAACAGAATTTGACTGTTATTGAATGGTGTTTTATGCCTCTTTCAATATTATTTCAGTCCTAACACAGCAACAGTTCACATATTCACTTGTTTCGTGGATTTTACCAGTACTAGGCTAGAGCTCTGAAGTGTCTTGCCCAAGGACACTCCCACGAAAGGCTCAGTGGATCTAGTGCTGCTTGAACCCAGGGCCTCCAGGTAACTAGTCCCACACCACTTTACCACCGAGCAACGCAGGACCCCGACTGGTCCAGAGTGGAAGATTTTCCAGATGACTAATATCATTCAAATGATGGAATTTGTCTGTGATAAGATAAAAAACACAGCAGGAAAAGGAAATAATGTTGGTAACTAGCATTTTTTCCTTTTCCCACAATGTTTTCAAAGGTTTTTTTCCAGGGTCTTTAAAACACAGGATTGTTTGTTGGCGGGGTTAACCCTTCACCACACCATCCCGAGCTTTAACAACCCCGAAAAAGAAGCCTTCTGAAAACATTGTGGGAAAAGAAGAAAATGCTGGTAATCAGCATTTTCTCCTTTTCCAACAATGTTTTTTACCTTTCTCAGGACATGTTTTAATTTTTCAGTCATACTGATTTTGTCGTTTGCAAATGCTTTCAATTTGCAATGACTTAAAATTTTGTCGGTTGGTAAAGAGTTATAGGACAATTTAGACTATTTTTCTTTCCAAATTGTTGTTTTGGAAAGAATCTGTGAAAAAAAAAAAACAGTTTATGTTTAAGATTACAATGCATAGTCTATTTAGCCTGATCTTAATCTACCTGTATAGCTTTTAACTTACCATGTAGATACACTGCTACTTGTAGCCTTAGGCAAAGTGTCTGTCATCTTTTCCAAGTACATGTATTACCACTTCAAAGCCGTGGGATCTTAAATTGAAAACAAAAAAAAAAAACAACCTCTGGTTCCTTTTTTCTATGGGGGTGGGGATGGGGGTGGGCTAGTTGTATGAAAAGTTGTTTCCTGTAACTTTATTTTGCTTTTTTTTTTTCTTTTCTGATTTATACACTTTAGATTGTTTTAAATCAATATGACTATTTTTGGTTTAACTGTATTTCTATTGTAAGTAAATCTTAACTTATGTGACTCACAATTCAATTTTTCTTGCTCAAACCTGTGTTTGTACGTGAGAAATGACCTGCTGCTGTAGAAAGCTGACTGTATGCATTCTCAGTGTGAACATTTTATTTTTGTACTGTTAATGCAGCTTTACTCATTTTTATCTTCAAGCTTGAGGTAGTTTTTAGTATTCATTTAATCAATTTTTCTTTCTGATAACAGGTTTTAAGATTTTTAGAATGGTCCAAATTGAAAGCAATTGCAGATGACAAAGTAAATGGCACTCAAATAAGAAAGTTTGTCTTTGAATGGGAAGAAAACATTGTTGAAAAAGGATAAAATGCTGGTAACCAGCATTTTTTCCTCTTTCCTCAGTGTTTTCAAAAGTCTTATTTCTAACAGTAATTAAAAAACAGAATTGTATATTATAAAGAGTTAATAAACCATACCCTTATTTGTTTCTTTTTTTTTTTTTTTTTTTGTTGTTTTTCAATTTAATTTCATCTTAATATGAATATATACATGTAATCTTGATTTCTTTGCTCTTGCAAAGGAATCAATCTTAAACTTACTATTCAAAAGACTTTATTGCTCGCATGTGCTTGTGACCTACTGCTGTTGAAATCTGTATGCATATCTAATTTGTTAATCACACTTTTGTACTGTAACTTTATATTTATTCCTTTATGTTTTCTTGAAACATAGAGTAAACTCTGTTTCTTATATGTCAATATTTCTATTTTTCAATCAAAGATTCCTCAATAAGAAAGTACTGAAAATTTTCGGTTTATTATTTGTATCCTATTTCATGACTGTTGATCAACAATTTAAATATTCTTTGGTTTTTAAGTTTGTATCTAAGGTAACCTCTCCTGATGTTTCCTTCGCATTTTACAAATGTGTATGTTTTAGTTCAAGCTGAAAATTGTTTATGTATGCAAATTCCTGTCATTACTTAAAAAAAAAAAAAAAGGATTATGGATAATGCTTGCTTCTGATACTTTCTGCAATACTTTTGCCAGGGACAGGGGGTATCAGAAACAAACATATTCCTATTGAAAACCTCTAAAGAAAAAAAAATAATGATTTTTTCAGTACTACACGTACAACTTTGCCTATAAATAATTCAAGTACACTGCACAGATGTGATTATTTGTTTAACCTACAGAAAAACAACTTGTATAAATAGAAAATGAACATTAAGGTTTACTTTAATGGTAATGGTGAGTAAAATCATATTCCTAACTTTTTTCCAAATGACCATTTCATTTTGTCCAAATCGAAAGCATTTGTAGACTATATATTAATATGTGGCTCATATGGTTGTATTAGTCTTTAACAAGCTCATAAAATATGTTGGCAAACAGAGAAAATGCTGATAGCAGTGTTTTCAATTTAAGCCTTGATCCTCAGGGCCTTTGAAACTCAGGATTATCCGGTAACGGTTCAATATTAATCTATGGTACTTAAGATTACACCCTTTTTTTTGCATTTGTGAGTAAAAATTAAGTTGTTGCTTTATGTATAAATGTTTGTTTGAACTTGGCAATGTCATTTTTTTGTATTGTAACTCCATTTTTTGTGTTAGAATTTAAAGCAGCGGTTCTTGTATTTCTATACCTTTTTTATCCCCAATACTGTTTTCTTTTATTCATATATTCTTGTATAATTTTTTTTCCCTGTTACCATTTTATTCCTGTTTTTATTTTCTTTTTTTTTTTTTTTTTTTCTTTGTAACTTATTTTTTTCTAATTATTTTTATTGCTTTCTTGTTATGTTTCTTTAATTTTTTTTTGTTTTTTACTTCTCATGTTATTTTATTTCATTCCTTTTCAAGTTTTTCATTTTTCACAAGTTTTTTTTAATGAGATGTTTTGCATTGTTATTATTACCTTTTTTTTGGTCATTTATAATAATATATATTTTTTTTTTTTCTAGTTTAGTTTTGTGGGTGTTTATTCTTTTCTGTATTTAGATATTCCTTTTTTTCTATTTTTTTTTTTTTTTTTTTCTGTGTGGTTCAGTGTTTTTGTTTTATGATAATTATAATATTCCTATATTTTCCTGTATTTCTATCCTTTGTTTTGGTTCATTTGTGTAAATGTCCCTATTTGGTGTGGAAAACCATTATCTCAGACACATAGGGATGGGACACTGATTACTTACATACTTACAGCTGAGACAGATCTGTTTCGCTTTGTGTGTTTTTGCTATTTTAAAAATCTGTTTTCAATGAAGTATCCAGATAAATTATCAGTGTTCATGATCCACTATGACCAATACTCCATTCAATCAATCCCACAAATCTCCGTAGGATGAATGGAAATAACTACCCATGATTTACCCATTACATAGTTGATATTGAAAGTTGCAAATATGTTATTTACAAGATATTTATTGAAGTGTGCTTGAATTATGCTTTTACCGGTATGCGAATATTGTTGACACATTAAATGGGTAGTGTACTGGGATCGTCTAAGCTAGAAGTTCATTAGTTATTAAGAAATGTTCCAACGATTAACAAGTGTTCCTAGGCTTGCCAAAATTGTTGAAACCAAGACAAAACATCATTATCCTCATTTTTGCATTTGAACTTTGAAATAATCTAGCAACACTTAAAAATTGTGATGTCTTTGTTTTCCAAATGACACTTTGAAACATGACTGGAAATATAGTATATGACAAGTTTCTTTAACAATTAGGTCTATATGAAATTGGACTTGGATGGTAAATTTCTTGGCTGGTAAAGTGTTTGAAACCAGCCTAGCATTTATGATCTGAACCACTGCAAATTCAAAGTAGATGTTTTCCTTTACTGTTTTGATTTAACAGAAAAAAATAGTAATTCAAACATCATAAATGTAATGTATTGCTGTTGTCTATTCGTTTTCTTAAATAACCTTTATGCAAATACTTTGTAAGAAAAGCCCCTAAAATGAAATAGTAAAAATTTGCATGCATAAGTTGCAACAGCTGTAGCATAAAGTATAATTTAATACATTACATAGAAAAGTTTATTATAAGGTTTTCATGGTGTGGCTGGTTTTGGTATTCAAGGTATTCCAATAGCTGATCTGTATGTGTTACTACATTGAAATCAGACAATGACAATGCATTTATATATAGACCAGCCAATGAAACTTTTAAAAGCACCAAGTCTTTGATTGTCCGCAATATCTATTTGATATTGATTCCCCAGTTTGATCCAAAATCTTTTTATAGAAAACATCTTTGAAATGTTTTTAAACCAAAAGAGATTACATTCACATAGAAAGTATGACTTTACTTCTCAATATATTAACTCTTTACCAAATGACAAAATCTTAGACTTGTCCAAATTGAAATCAGTGGCAGACGAGAAATCAAATGTGATTCAAACACTGAACTTTTCCCTATAAGGCTAGAAAACCTTGTGGACAAAGGAAAAAATGCTGACAACCTAACCTAATAATGATAAATAAAAATACCCTCTTTATTACAAAGGTCAGCAAGAGATGCATTTATAGACAGTCAGATCACATAAATTGAAACCTACATGTACTATACTGAGGAATAGAAAAGCTTTGCTATTTTAAGCCTTCACCACACAACAAAAAATTGTACCATTCCAAATTGAAAGCTTTTGCAGCAGACGATTTCAATATTGCTCAAATGATGTGATTTTTGTTTGATAGGGTAGAAAAAAAATGTGGGAAAAGGAGAAAATGCTGGTTAACAGCATTTTCTCCTTTTTCCTCTATGTTTTCATAAGTCTTCTTCCTGAGGGTCGTTAAAAGTTGGCATTGTGTGGTAAAGGGTTAAATCAAATGTGAAAGAAAGGAAATGAATGAATGAATAAATAAATGAAAAATTTAGGACAATGATAATAAGATAATTTGATCGAGGAAAATTTCAAAAGAAAAAAATAAATATAAGTACATTAATGTAGATCTAATATAAATACATGTATAAAGATAAATGTACAGTACCATTAAGCTCTACATATCTATTTTATATACCCTTCAAGTGCCAAACAAACTATGTAGACATGGAACAGAGGCCAGAAAAAATGTCATTTTAATGCTGAACTTTACTCATTAGGTAGAGCAGATCTAAGAGCAGGCTACATTATACAGTTTGATCCTGATCTGCACTAGCCTGAAAAAATCTAAAGTTGTGAGAGGCACTTGACAGGTTAAGATCCTTTTCATTCCAAATTACATGAACCTTATATACATTGACACACACACACACAAAAACTGTGTGGTCTTTTAAACCCAGTACCAAACAATCATAAGTTTTAAAGCCCAAAAGGAAGGCTTTTGCAAACAGTGTGGGAAAAGACAAAAATGCTAGTAACCAGAATTTTCTCCTTTTCCCTCAATGTTTTCCACCCTTTCAAGGGCAGGTCTTATCTTTTGTGCTGTATTAGTGACGGTGTCTGCAAAGGCTTTTAATTTTGAAAAGTCTGCAATTTTGTTGTTTGGTACAGAGATAAGTCTAATATTAAATATGAAAGGCCAAAAATCTATATATTGTCTTCGTCAGTCTAAAGGTAAGATAAATGCATTCACATAACTTGTGAAAATGGATCTTTTTTTTCACTGATAAAATTGTTTTTCAGTGACATGTACTTTGGTTTTGATAAAAAAGCTCAGATAAGGTTAACTTTGCAAATGAAACACAGCTGCTGCCCCTGAATAGACCAACAAACCTTTCTGACTTGCCTTGATCTATCATTGGTGACAGTTTATCTCTATATTTTTGTTTGTTCATGATTAAAAAATCTTGCTGCCCCTGAATAGACTGACAAACCTTTCTGACTTGCCTTGATCCGTCATTGGTGACAGTTTATCTCTATATTTTTGGTTGTTTATGATAAAAAAATCTTGGTCAACAGACAAATTTTTCCTGGATGCCACCCAGTAATCAACTCTGTCCTGACTACATGTATCTCTCTGCTGTGTTTCCTGGATTCTAACCAGTCCAAGGTATTCATCAATTGGGCAAGGACAACCTTTCAGAGCAATTAAGTATAAAACTAATTTTGTTTCATGTATTCTAATTTGTAACTTATTTTTTCAAAAAAAGTTAAGTATACTTAATACAAGCCATTTTCAGAATTTACATGAACAGATTTTACTTACTTATCAAGCTATCATTCAAATTCTGCTTTTTTTTTTCATGATCAGTCTTATCAAAGTTGGATTTAAGATCCTTAACATCAAAAACTGTGTGAGCTAATGAGTTATTTCTTGTTTACTTCTGGATCTAAGATCCTCTACATCAAAAATTGTATGAGATAAAGAATTAATATTTATAAGATCCTTAGCAACACAGGAATTGCTTGGGACTTGGGTAAAAAGAAATGCAGTGTTCATTTCAGAACAAGTTTCTGTACAAAAAAAGATGGTATAAAATCAATGCAACAAGAAGTTAATGGTTGGCTGGGTGGGCCACAAAAAGGGTAATCAGGTGCAGTAACAATTACTTGCCTGCTGATCTCCAGTTTCTCTAAAATTAAATTTTTGCAGTATTTGGTCAACATCGAAAGTATGATTTTGATTTTTATTCGCTCATATTTACAAATCTTTAATTTTGATTGAAACTGTTTTTCCATGTTTTGGTCAGTTTCCTTAAAAGTCTTTTACCTCAATTAGCTTGGCCCATGCAAAAATGATTTAGGAGCCAAGAGCCCACCTCAGACAAAAACTAAAATGAACCCTGCAGAAAAAGATCTTTACCAAATGATAAATTGGATTTGTCTACTTGGAAACATTGCAGATGACATATTACATGTGTCTCAAATGCTGCAAATTATCTTTGTAGGTAGCAAAACACTGTGAATAAAGAAAAAAATGTTGTTCCTCTTTTTCACACAATGTTTTTAACAGTCTTAATATTTCTTTAGGATTACAATGAAGCAGGATCATTTGGTAAAGGGTTAAACAAGGCATATAATAATAGATCAGAAAAACACACTAAGAGTAGTAAGAAATTACATGCACTTTAATTTTTAGGAGTTAAAATCCTCAACATATAATAAGGTATGCTGACAATACCTTGGTGGCTATTACAAATCCCTTTGGTTTACTAACTCTCAAACATGTTTTTAACTTAATGTGTGTCTTACAGACACACATCATGTTAGGATACTTCAAAATGTATCAAACCTATCAGTTTCATAAACATGGTGCTGATTTAAAAGATTCATATGTTGTAAACTTTTATGTCTTCTGTTACCTGTCAACTAATGAAATACTTGGAATACATTGGCCACAAACTTAAAATTTTAAAAACTTGGACACAGTTCTTCTACAAGAGTCTATTCTGCTCTACTCTACTATAATTTAAGGAGTCATGCCCAATACAAATGCTTACATGCAAATTCTTGACACATTACATCCTTATTATTTGTATGTAGCTGTTAAACATTGAATGAAATTTGGTGCTAAGTCACTATTATTTTGAGGACAATAATTATGTAATTCATAATTAATAAAATAGATGTTTTTTAGTCAATAGAAGGCCACGTGTTCACCAGCAGTTAGTCCATACTGTCATTTGGGTTAAGAAACATGTCCTTTACTGATCTGTTTCTCGCAGAAAATCTAAATCATATTCATGAGTATACCTGACTGTAATTGGTCTAGATCTAATCATTTCTACATAAAGTGACAATTAAGTATTTGTGATTCATAAAAATCAACAAAGTTTAGCCTCAATAATCTATGTAAAATCATAAATGATGCAGTAATGTGTGTGATGTAGTAACTGCTAAATTATTGTGGTTGTCCCATCCACAATACCCTACTTTTAGATGAATTCTTAGACAATCACATGCAAAAACATATATATTTAGTACAAAGACAACCACTTTAGAGTTTTAATATGCAATATAGTGAGACCTATAAATAACTGTTGACTGATCTACCAATCTACATGATCAATGTAATGTGACTTATCTATGATAGTGTCAGATGATTGATAGTTAATTTCCTACTTTATTGAAGCGTCTTTGCAAATAATGCTAGTCATATTGACATTTATATGCAGTGAGTTTTTTTGGTGGTTGGGTTGTAGCAAGAAGGGGGTGGTCAAGGAGCATCATCAAGTTTTCACAAGAAGTAGATCTACTTAGTCTTAGAACCATAAGGGTGTTACAGGATATAAGAGACATAATGTAAAAATATGCATAAACAGATGTCATGAGGGTCAGAATATATCTGGAACTGCTTTAAGATGGTTTGTCTTAGAGACTGATAATGTATGTTTCATCAACATGGCAATCTTAAGGTTTAGCAAGACAATATTTGCTGGCCATTTTGGGTTTTTTGGTTAAGTATTAATCTGTATTGATTTATTTGGTATAATTTAAATTATTTTTAAAAAAAAAACACCGGCACACACATACACACACACACACAAACACAAAATATGTAGGTCTGTCAACAAAGTAAGATTAACATTCATGATACTGTTTTCTTTTTCATTTAGTAGTGGCTGACTCCAGGGGATGACCTTATAAATTAAGGCAGGATGTTGTAATTTGAAGGTAGAGTGTGGCATCTTAGTGAAATGGCACTTTTTTTTTTCAAACTTTCGAAGTTTGCTACCCTTCAACAGTATATGGCAACCATATTGTCTTATACGCTTGACACCATGGCTGACAATCAGTTTAGAACTACCAGGTTATATTTAAATTCTGATTTTTAGGCAGGTAGAAGTACATGTATATCAAAGTCATACCTGAATGTCTCAAATTATAAATATTGTATTCCAGAATTTTAGAAATTGTTGATAAGTTATCCATCATTACATGGACAGATTTTTTATAATTTTATATGTGCTCAAATTGACTTTTAATTACCTCATGTAAAGTGATTCTTACCTCAACAAAGTCCAAATCTGGTCATATTGTAAATCTACAAAGAAAAAAAAATAAAATCCAAGTTTTGTATAGTCATTAACAAACAACGTAAAAAATTCTATTTCTTTGTAAGTGTGTATTTTTAACCCTTTATCCCATATTCAGTTTTAATGACCCTGAGGAAAAGACGTTTGAAAACATTGACGGAAAAGGAGAAAATGCTGATAACCAGCATTTTGTCTTTAACCATGTTTTCTAGTCCTTCAAAAACAAGTTTCATCATTTGAGTCACATTAAATTTTTCATCTTGAAAGGCTAGCAATTTGGACTGGTAAGTAATGTCTTTTGGTGAAGGGTAATAAAGCCTGGTGGGGTTGCTCAGTGGTTAGCCTATCTAACTCATGACCTGGAGGTTGCAGGTTCGATACCCGGTTGCGACGAACTTTCTTTCCGGTGAATTTCGCCCCTCACCTCTGATGCATGTGAGAAAAGTAGTCAGTGGCTTTGTGTCAGTACCGGTGTGGGAAAGCCAGGAAACAAATGGGTGCATCACTGACCGACATGATATGACCTAAGCTGTTAAAATGGCGTTAAACTCCAATACAAACTAAAGGGTAATAAATACACCAATATTAATTATGTTATCCTTTTACCACACAATCCCGAGTTTTAATGACCCTGAGGAAGAAGTCATTTGAAAACATTATGGGAAAAGGAGGAAATGCTGGTTACCAGCATTTTCTCCTTTTCCCACAATGTTTTCTACCCTAAGACAGCAGTCATCTTTTGAGCTATATTGTTGTTGTTGTTGTTGTCGGCAAATGATTTCAATTTGGTCAAGACCAAAATTTCATCCTTTGGTAAAGAGTTCATCATTGTAAGGATACTCTTTGACTTGCCTTAGTATACTGTAATTGGAATTTTTCTACCCTAAAATTTTTAATTCACTGTTGAAAATAGGCTAGAGAAAATTCCTCCAAACATTCCCATACTTGAATGATTCTGACAAAGACGGCTTTCAAAAACATTTTGAAAAAAAAAGAACGCTGCAACTAGAATTTGCTGCCTTTTCCACAAAATTTTCTACCTTGGATCAGTACTGCTTAAGACGCCGGCGATAATTTGCGAGAAAATAAAACAATCGTAATTTGCAACCATGTGTACCATGCTAGATCTAGATTTACACATACTTCGATTATTTATGAAAATATCTATAAATTTCAAATAAATAAGACACTTACTTCATTTTTTCCGGATCAAATTGTCTGGGTCTCTCTGCGAAACACCATACTGCCCACTCAAACGTTGACTACTCACTGAGCAATCTCGTGCGCGGTTGATTAATCACGTGATCGGGGTCAGCCTAAAAACCAACCAGAACAGACGGGAACAGAAGCCTTTATTGACCCTCAATCGCCTTCACAACTAAAGCCGCCTAAATGCGGCCGCTAAAGATTGATATCAGACTGAAAAAAGGTATTCTGATCTTTGATCTACACTGTCCGTTTTGTTGAGATAATCTGGCCAAGAGCAACCTTAAACTTGCAATTATTTAGGCCTTATTTCTAGACTTGCATTGTCTTTTCTCAAGGTTTATTCGGAGCTCTCGGGTAACCAACAAGTCACTTATTTATAGATGAACTTGGAATTGTACCAATAACATGTCCTTGGATTTCTAGATTCATTTCTTTTTTTTTACTTTTGTTTGTACATAAATGGCGAGCATCACACGAAAAGGGGCATTCGGACATTTGCGTAAACAAAATGGCAGCAAGTAACAAATGGAGTCCCGCAGGGGAGTGTCTTAGGACCAGTTCTCTTCTTAATATACATTAACGATCTACCAGATGCATTAAACTGCCAGGCCAAACTCTTTGCAGACGACACAAAATTATATACACATGTTGCCAGACGAGATGACCAAGAAAAATTGCAAGATGACATACATGAAGTTTGTAACTGGGCACGTACATGGGAAATGACCTTCGATGTAAAAAAAAATGCAAAATAATGCATATAGGGAAAAATGATGCCAACGAATACTACATGACAGACAAAGACAATAATATTATAAAAATCACCAACACTGAATCAGAAAAGGACCTAGGAGTTCTGATAGACAAGAACTTAAATTTCAGCCAACATATCATATCCAAAATCAATATTGCCAACAGAAATCTAGGCATGATATATCAATAAGAGTATGTTTTTCCCACTATACAAATCCCTAGTACGTCCACATCTTGAATATGCTTCGGTAATATGGTCACCTAGGTACAAAAAAGATGCAATACTACTTGAAAATGTACAAAGAAGAGCAACCAGAATGTTAAGGTATCTGGGAAATAAAAATTATACTGAAAGATTAAAGGAATTGGGCCTTCCTACATTAGAACATCGACGGCAGAGAGCTGATCTCTTGCAAAGTTACAAATTATTAAACAATATTGACCAAACATCAACTAAAATTCTGAAAATTAGTATTTCAAGAACTACAAGAGGTAAGAAATTTAAGTTATACAAAGAGAGATTTAACACAGAAACTAGGAGAAATACATTTAGTAGTAGGGTAGTCAACATTTGCAATAGTTTACCCCAAAGAGTTGTAGATGCACCCTCATTAAATTCCTTCAAGTCAAGATTGAATAGTCAGTGGGTAACTGAAAATAAATTCAAAGCTAAGTGCTATGATTAAATGTACTTACAACAACATGTCAAAACCTTTATGCATTATTGAAACAATAAATTGGTTAAAAAAAAAAGAAAAACGACTTTCTGATATTGATCTGAGATGAGGAAAATATAGGGCTCCCACACCAGTAAATTAATAGTCAAATAAAAGATTGTATTAAAAATCGTTGAATAACAGTGAGAAAAAAAAATAAACTAGTTAATAAACAGAAACAAATGAGGCAGTAGATTATAAATATAACTTAAGTAGATTTAGCTCAAGTTTAGAAAAAAAAAAAACACTAATGTTGCATGAGGCAGTCACCTAATCTGTTAGGGTAATACAAGCCAGCAGTATTGTTGGCAGTTCTTGGTTTTAATATTTTTTTTAGTGTATATATGATGTGTAAGTAAAGCAGTGTAAATGTAAATACAACAACTGTGTAAATTAAGAGTAAATATACAAGTGATACCGTGGTGACATGTTCTAAGTGTTGTGCAAGTCGGAAGTGTCAACCAAATTAAACTAAAAGTATTGAACTGAGGAAAACGACCATGAAAAAGGACTTAGAGAAGCATCTTGCTTATACACTGAGAAGCGTATCAGGTCTCTACAACTATGTGAACTATGTGAACTAAACTGTTGTCTCGGATCAGTCCACGCAGACTAATCCGAGACGGCACTTTACGACTACCGGTACATTAGAATTTGTTCTTCAGTAGACGCGCAAAAAAGGAAAATTACATAAAAGCGGAAAGTGTCGTTTCGGATTAGTCTGCGCTGACTGCGCAGGCCGATACGAGACGACACTTTACGCAAATGTCCGAATGCCCCCTCTCCGCGTTTTTCAGGCCACATAGGAATTTATCCACTCCAAAGTTTACAATTGTGCTCACCTTTGACCGATAGGACACGTGAGAGGGCTTGTTTCTTCGTAGGTTGACAAACAAATTTTTCTTGATATTTTTTGTATAATATTAATTTTGGGATAAAAAATCGTTTTTTTTATAAACGTTTTCGCTCTTTTTTCATCCCTTTACTTCGTCATTATACGATGCCCTTTATTTGCAAGATGGTACAGCTAGTGTTTCAATACAGCAGTATTTAGAACGGTTTGTGAATGCAGTCCCTCATGCAAGTCACTGGCAATCAGGTCTTACCAGGGATCGTATATGTTATATACGATCCCTGGTCTTACAGATCAAGTTGGAAACATGGTCATTTAAAGGTAAAAATTATATCAATATATGAATTCCGTCTAAAAGAGACTAAATTTGAATCGTTTAGTAAAGAGTAAACATCTATGGCTTCATATGAAAGGAAACTTTTTTTTTTTCGGCTGTAAAGAATTCCTTAATATTGAAAAGTGCAGGTGGTTTCCGGTCAGACAGGCCAGGGATCAGGAAAAAAAACCTTCTACTTTACCGTCTTCTTTCGTTTTTGCCTTTTAGTCGTTCACAACTTTCAGTTATTGCCACTTTGTATCCGACACTTTCTTTCTTTCTTTCTTTCAAACGTTCAAATGTTCGTTCGTTTGTTCGTTCGTTCAAAACTAGGAAGATTGTTTGGTAAAAGCTGTAAATGGATGAATTCAAGGCTGTTAAACACTACCAGGTATCGGAGAAGATCAATAGGCCTACCAGAGTACGTCCGTTCAGTCTGATGCCGATCCCTCCTCGCTATCTCAACCGACATCTGCCGTTGGTTGAACTATGAAATGTTATAACCTGTAGGCTGTTAAACGCGACTCAGGGATCTTTTGCGGATAGTTTAGATCAAAATCAGACTGCACAGAACGTTAAAACTCGGGAGTGTATGGTAAAGGATTAAACCGGTACTCCAAAAGCTTCGAATTTTCTGCTGAATTCAGCAACCTGGTGATATTTCGGTATCAAGAATTTAAGAAAAAAATCGATGTATAGAGTCTATCAGATCCAAGATCAGTCTGCTTGTTTTGTGCAGCCTGTTATTAATCTACACTGTCAGCAAAATTGAATTTGGACGGATTAGGTTTCAAGATTAGACTGCTTTTTGTGAAGTTTATTACTGGTCTACATTGTCAGCTAAAAGTGCACTTAGTCGCACAAACGGCCGAACGGCAAGGATCAGAACTTTAATCTAAGAGCATCAAAACTCAACCCTTAAACCGAAGAATGAATGAAGTATGAACCGTCAAACAAAGCCCAAATATAGCAATGTTCTTTCCAAAGAAAAATCTCGCAGTATCTGATGGTGTAAGTCTAAGATTATGTGTAGTCTGATGAGGGTGCACATTCTGTGCTGTCTGATACTGATCTACAGGGGCTACAATGGCTTTTAGCAGACAAAGAGTTAAGGTGGAAACCCGAAAACAAAAAGTCGGTCTAGGCAAGGATTGTAAATTTGAAGCAGGGCTACTGTTATCCTGTTACGTAATGTTACGTTATTCTCATCTTTTACAGCTGCGGACTATCGATTATGAATAGATTATACGCGGTTTATGTTTGCCAAACTCCGGAAAATCCCGAACCTTTACGTATAATATCGGTTATTTTCATCGATTTGTTGATATGCGAGCCTGCTGGTAAAGCATGTCCGTGAAAGTTGGCTATGTGTTACAAACCAGCATTTAAACCCTTTCCTCAATGTTTTCAAAAGCCTTCTATATGATGTTACAGGTCAAGGACCGGTTTGAAAATGGCAAGGAAACATGAATTTATAAACTGTCGCAAGAAAAATACTTTTGATACGGCATTAATATCCAGGGATCGTATATACACATGTATATATAGGATCCCTGTAAAATCTAAGAATGGAAAAAATAGCAAACGTACATTTTCTAATTTCAAATCTTAATCTTAGTGATCGTAAATCCATGGGAATAATCTCATAAGAATCAAATTCTAGTCTTTTATTAGATCTATGAGATACATAATAAAAAATCATAGGGATTTTTTCATGATCAAACAACCCGGGTAAAAATTCGAGTTCATAATCATGTGGACACAACATAGCAGGGTGTCCGTTTGTCAATATAACATTACGTAACACAGCAAAGATACCCGGGCGGCTTATCTTACAGTTAGACTCGGCCATCATCGGCAAAATCCGGCACAATCCGAGCTATTACAGAAAAAGAAAAAAATAGGATAGGGGCATTAAAAAACTGTAAAAAGGACCAAAAGTTTATTTTTTTAAATGACTCAAACTTATACCAATTTAAAGAGCAATGAATAAGCTTTATGACCTCACTTGAGATAATTTTGACTTTTCAACAAAAAGAGAGGAAATTCAACAAATACGTCAGTTTTTATCTTCGGAAAAAGTATTTTTCCTCTTTATTCTATATAAACCATACCTATAATTTTAAAGTTAAAAAAGGACTAAAAGTTTCATTTACGAAATTTATAAAACTTAGTTCATAAGAGAATAAATTGAATTTTCTTACCTCACTTGAGATAATTTTCGATTCTGAAAATTGATGAAGTTATAAGTGTTTAGGCCTATCTACCAAGGCCCTTCATAATTCTATGTTAAAAAAAAAATACAGGTAAAATGGGCTGATATCGATTTTTACATGTCCGCGAAAGTTGGCTATGATCCCTTTTATCTCTAAATCTTACATTTCATTAACATTTCATTCACAAGAAGTAAAAATTGCTAATATTATATAATAGAACTATCCATCATGCCCAGATACCATAAACAAGCCTCACTGAACTTTTTAAACGTAACTGAAGTATTATGAACAATATGAACAATTCAACATGAACGACTAGAACGAAAACATGCATATTCAGCGTAAGTCTAACAGCTGTAAAATTATAATTTCAAGATGAACAATTGTGATATTTTTCTTATTTCTGCTCAGAACATCAAATGTTGGTACTTGTTAGAACCGCCGTTCTAAGAAGCACCCACAATCTAAGTTTTAAGAGGTAAGAAAAATGATATACATGTATACCCATGAAAACCCCGGTTTTACTTTATAGTAAGGATACAGTCTGATCTGGTGGATACATTCTGATCTTGATACACAATATCATTATGAAAGTTTGTTTAGGTAAAATGAATTTGGCCTACAGAAAAAAGGAGCCAGGCGAAGTAAAGATGTAAAATATATTCATATTTAAATAAATTCACAATGAATCCTATCGATCACACGTAAGGTACATAAGTGATAAAATTAGTAAAGAGCGTAAACATTAAAATCTTCGTCAAGAGTTTAAGACCCGCAGCGCTGGATTTGGCAATCCACCAAAAGCAAAATGTTCTTTCCGTCTTCCCACAACTCTGTTCTATTCTGCTCAGCATAGAACTATTAGCAAAAGAGACAAGTTGCCCTGACTGCAGCATGCAATCACCAAGAAGTGTCTCCACCCGTTTCGAGTTAATCAAACTTTCTATTTGACAGTCACACAAGAACCCGTTTCGTGATATGTTTAATCCATAAAATGTACAAAGTTGCGACTCAAACACGAAGTCCAGGGAATCTAAAACGTTATTAGAAACATCCAGAATAATTGGTCTCACGTAGTGCTCAAAGGCGTTAGGGTTTATATATCGTATTCTGTTTCCACCAAAATAGAGTTTCCTGGCTTTTATTCCACCAAGAGAATAATTAGTAAGCGTGGTAATCCTGTTGTAAGCAACATCAAGCTCTCTTAGCTTGCTAAGTTTAGACAAAGGAATCGTTGGAATATTGGTCAGGCCGACCCTTTGAATGGTCAATCTAAGTAAACTATCTTTAACACTTTCAAACATATTCTCATCCATCAGCCAAGGATTGCTGCTTATATCAAGTGATTCCAGGTTATATTTGCCTTCAAAAGCATCACTTGCCATTATTTGTATGTTGTTGAATGACAAGTCGAGCGATTTCAGTCTCTTGAGGTCTGCAAGAGTGTCTCTTGGAATGAATGCTAAATGGACGTCACGAAGATACAATCGTGTAAGGGAGTTCCTTAAGCCGAGGAATGACCCTGCTTGGAACGCTATCAGCTGTCCCAGAAGATTTACAGACAGATCAAGCTCTTCTAGACAATGAAGATCAATAAAATCTGCTTTATGGATGACGGTGATGTCATTACCACGAAGACTTAACTTTCGTAGCAAAGCAAGTCTATTTATAGCCCTTGGTACTCTTTTCAGGAAATTTTCACTTAAATCCAGCTCACGTAAATTATTGAGTCCAATAAAGGCATGTGCATTTATAGATTCGATTCGGCAGTGAGATAGTGATAATATTTTCAACGTGTGAACGTTTGTGTCAACAAACAAAGGTGGTAACATTCTGACGCCATATTCAAAGTTCCTAGATAAATCCAGCTCCTCTAGTGTGCTGCAGTCTTCGATAAACAACAATGAATTGTGAGATTGTAAATTTAACCCCACTTCCCTCAGTCTGAGAACCTTTAGACCAATGATCTCCTTGAACAGGGCACGAGGTAAAGATGGTCCAATCGGATTGTAGCTCACATCTATTTCTTTAATTCTGACCTTTTTGGCAAATGCTTGTGGATCTAGTTCAACTAGAGAATTATTCTGCAAGTCGAGTTTTTTTACACTTGTTCTCTTGTTAAAATCGAATACTGGGGTTTGATACAGTTCTCGCGATGAACAGTCAACCGTACCGTGGTCCGTCCATCCACTCTGATGACATGTGCATTGTATGTTCACTTTATCTGGGCATGTAAATGAAACAACCATTCTAAAAGCACAGTATAAAACAACGAATCGGGCTAACATGACTCATTTGACGATATAAGTTGCTACACACAATTTTCTCCGCTGAATCGTTTATGAAACATTGAAAAGACATGAAAGAAGAACTGTTCTGACACAGCTTTGAAAAATGAAGTTAACTTTTGCTCTTTCTATGACTGAACCTAACGTGTTCCTTTTTGCTCTTGTAAAGTCGAAGCAAAGACTCTTCCGAAAAATGGTCCAAGCAGCGTGGTCACAGAGCTAATCCAATCGTAGACAGTTGGTCATGCTGAGGTAGTCTGTCTAACCTGGATCATAGGAAAGTAGAATTAACCCTTAGGCTGCTAAGCGCGACTCTCTGACCTTTTGCGGACAACGTAGATCAAGATCAGACTGCACAGAACGTGCAGTCTGATCTTGTATCTACAATGTCCTATAGGGCGATATATTTCCTCCAAAAATACCTTTCAAGCAATAATCAGCAAGATTTGGATTTATGCTATTGGCTTGAAAGTTTCATTTTTTATTTACCAGGATAAGGGTTAAGATTAGTATGGTCTGTTCCTGCAAAAATCCCTCATCATCAGGACCGTTAAAACACGGGATTGTTTGGTAAACGGAAAAGGAGCAGTAAATATTTACCTATCCATTATCTCCTATAATAAATTTACAATAAAAGATTTTGAAAACATCCTTGTCAAGTGTAGATAATTAGAATCGAGGGTTCAAACATACATTTAACTCTTTACCATTAGGCAAATTTTAGATTGGTCACAATTGAAATCATTTGGGGACGACAAATTCAATGTTGCTCCCCTGAGTGATCAATGGGATTTGTCTTTGATATGGTAGAACAAATTGTAGGGAGCTGAGAAACTGCTGGTAACTCGGGTTTTCAGCATTTTCCACGATGTTTTCAAAAGCTATTTTTCCTCAGGGTGGTTAAAACATGGGATCTTTTGGTAAAACGTTCAGGTTTGAGTGGTTACCGGGATTTTCTTCTGTTCCCACAATGTTTTCAAAAGACTTGTGTGGTAAACGGTTAATCCTTTACCATATAATCCCGAGTTTTAACGACCCTGGAAAAGAAAGCTTTTGAAAACATTGTGGGAAAAGAAGACGATAAAATACTGATAACCAGTATTTTTTCCTTTTCCCACAAGGTTACCTGCCCTTTCACACAAAAATCTCATCATTTGTTTGATCGACATTTGTTATTGTCGTCTGCAAATGCTCTAAATTTAGATCAATTCTGTCATCTGGTAAAGAATCAAAATCCTCCTTCAGCTAAAATAATGCACAGAGTCCGTTGTCTTGCTCCAGATTTAGAAAGAAACACAATTTCTAATTGGCTAAACAATACTGTTTAGACAATCAAAACTTGTTATTTTCAAGTTTAGAAAATACCAGAGTACTAGACAAAACAATGTCCTTGAGAATTGGTGAATGCGGGCCCTGATATCGGTAGGTCTAATACGGTAAATGTACCTACTTTGTATTAAACCTCCGACTCTTCCTTGATCTTTTATTTAGGTTTACCCATTTCGGTTATACGAAATGGTTTCGTAGGTACAAAATTTACGTTCCCATGCGGTAGATTACTGTTTTAAAACATTGTGGGAAAAGAATCAATTGCTTGTTACATGCAGTTATTTTTTTCCCTCACAATGTTTTCTTCACCATTACAAACTAAAACGCACTCGTTTTCCCCTTTTCCTCTGACTGTTCCTCCTTCATGTCAGTTCTATACAGTCATAGCCGGTGCAGTAATAAATTAGCTATGCAATAAAAAATTATAAAGAACTATGCTTGTTGCAGCGTTACCAATAGACAGAAACAGCGCAGTCATAACACCTACACATTTATAGTACTGCTATGTGGCACCAAAAAACTAGAATCTTTTTTTTTCCCAACATTTTATTTCCATTACAAAATGTTCTGAGAAGTCCTGCGTGGCTCAAGTATGAAGGTGTAGGAATCGATGGGGTGGTGGGGGCACGAGCTAGATCCTCTTTAGAAGCGCTGGGTTCTTTCCATTTACAGTCCTTGGGTAAAACTCTTTGCAACCCTGGCATTGGCATTATGGGTATCAGTCTGTGTCTTTACCAGTACTTTGCACAATATCTTTCAAAGCCACTAACTGCTTCCCACACAACCGCCGTCGAAACCATAATTAGCAGTGTGAGAGGAACGAATCCTGTCGCGATGACTATCATCAATCCTCTGAGGAAATTGGCCGAGCTTGAGTTTCGAACCAGCCACCCTCTAGTGTCAAGTATTGTACGCTACCGACTGTGCTACCAGTCCTCGACTTTATCTTAAACATACTGGTTGAGTAAATATGCTCATGATACAAGAGACGTATTTACTTACGTGAGGATGAAAACACATGGATTACAATTGGATAAGTAAAAGTATAGTTGTCATGCAAAATATATGAGCCATGCTCTTTGAAAATAGGGTTTAATGGATCTGCTAAAAGCATCCACATAATTGTGTCAGCTTGTGCAGCTTGTCCGAAACTTTTTTGCTATTTGTAAAATTTCTGAATGTCAGTGAACCATTCTACCTCATGATTCAGTTGCTTGTTAGACAAAATGGACTTTATAGATTTATAATTAAATGATGACTTGCTTGGTAGTGCATCACGGAGATGCATACCCCCCCCCTTTTGCTAGAGCGCCACTCGCCACTTTTCAGGAGAACGTAACACTCTATTACCAAAGTGTTGATAAACCCAAGCTTTGCACATACAAGCAAACTGATGTTTCCTGGCTAGATCTACCGAGACGATATAGGACACGCTGATAACAGGTGTAGGACAAAAGTCCCTTGGACAAAAGCCCCCTAGGACAAAAGCCCCCAGCACAAAAGCCTCGTGTTATTTAAGAAAGTGATATATTACGAGCAATGACCTTATATCTTCAAATTTGCAAACTCATTGTAGTTTTAATGTTCATTTATCAAATATCTAACAACAGAGAAACTATTTTGGTGTATGAGCTGATAGGTACGTGGTAATTTCTAGTAGGCCTACATGTAGTTTTCTTGTGTTTTCAAACGACCCGGGATATCATTGATAATTATTTAGAATGTGTATTTGCACAAAAATTCAGCAATGACTTCTGCTCTATTATGTTTTGAAAACAACGGACAGGATTATTAAGTCAAGGGTTGAAGCTTATTTTCTGTTGATTGTCCCTAATTGAAGAGATGTTTTCAAATGTCTGATTAGCTAAATCAGAGACTGAAAAAAGCAAATAAGTACAAACAGTTACTTGCAAAATCAAGTGTTATGATGTAATCGTCATTATCATTTATCTTTTTCATTGACGGTAGTTTACACAAGTGATTTTTTGTATTAAATCAGTCAACTAAGCAGAAAGTAAAAAAGTCAGAAGATACACAATAGTTAATATCCGGGGGGTTTAATTCGTATTTCAGTTAAGGGCATGGGGCGTTTATCCTATGGGGCTTTTGTCCCCGGGCCTTTGTCCTATGTGGTTTTTGTCCCTAAGCACCCCCCCCCCCACGGGATGACTGTGATTCCAGTATTACGACTAATTTACATGACATTACATCAACTAGTTCGGGTGAGCCATTTCTGATGTTAACGTTACTAGCATTGTTTAAAAAAAAAATAATGTAGTTTATTCAATAAACGAACAGAAATAGAGAATTATGTTTTTGATTCGTTCGAACCGTTTTTTTTTTTTTTGTTAATGAAATTTTACTAATTATTCTTACGGTTTTGTATATTGTCGTCAATGGGAGATAATTCTTCAACAACCTTGTAATGAAAATACAGTGGTTATTTACTTATAATCGATAATTTAAAGAAAGGCAAAATTTGAAGAACAAAAATATGTGGCTCAGTTAAGTTTATGTAACTAAATTATAATAATATACGTGTTAGTTATGTGAATACCATCATAATCGACTTTCTGTTCCTGTTATCAATACCTATTTTGTTTTTATGCCTTAAATCAAAATTTCTTTGAAATACCGATAAATACAAGTAGATATATACTCCTCTTTGCAATCGTATAAACTGTCCAGTTACATTCAATAAAAAGGTGCAAGTTTTGCGTTTGAATAACGGGATGGTTGTTTTGCAATCAGTAACTCCGTCTACATCTATTACATCAGATATGACGTCATCATACTGATTAAAGTCACAGTAAAGTCCAAATGTAAAAAAAACCTGTTTATAAAATAAAAGTAAATTTCATTTTTACCATGTAAAAATATGGCGATTATTATGACTTTAACGATATGTAAAGGTGCAGTTCGTAAAAGTTCCAGTCAATGGCAGAAAAAAGAATTTTGAAACTAGAACAAATCCTACCATGTCGCATTATCTGTTTGTTTACATCGATGATCGCCGACGATTAGCCGACTTTTCGTCGTAAATCTCCGCAGTGCCCACAAAATAGTGACGTAAACACCACGTGATCATTCAAGGCGTCGAAACAAAACTTTCATTCACTGGCCAATACTTGATCGTTTTGTCCCCCTTCTAGGCTTGAAAAAGGTAAGTTTATCGACATTGTAAACAGAAACTACGACACAGGCTGATCATCGCTTATTCATTTACCATCAATACAGGAAGAGTTTACTACATCTAAATAAGAAAACAGGTTCAGAATGAGCAATCTTACTCTCCGATGACATAATATTGGAAGTGTAAACAATAATCCTGTGTACTACGTCATAGCACTAATGAGATGCAGTATTTTCACGTGACGTTCTCGAAGACCTAAGTAGAGTTCGAATATACATGAACGATAACGAAGGTTGTCTCGATCAATGGCGTCCCTGAAATCGACGGGCTTCTCCATGCATTTTTGCACACGTATATATCATGGCAACCAATGCAGTTACCGACACGTTCGGGTTTTCTCCGATCTTATATGTGTGTTGTGATGGGTTATCCGATATATTTTCGAGATATAAACGGTGAAAATTACCTTTTGGACTTTACTGGGGCTTTAAACATGAATCTTCGTAATCGATAAGTGTTATTGATGATGTGACATTGCCACAAGCCTTTGAAAAACTCTGGCACGAAATTTAAGAAATCTAGAAGTATACCTACCTAGAATTAAGTAGCTATTTAGTAAAATACCGTGTAGAAATCTTTGTTTCTTACTGATAACTGTCATCTTTACTGATGGTTTGCCAGCGATAGTATAACTTAATTCAGAGATAAATGATTTTTTGAGTTTGGTGAGATTATAAAAATCTCAATAGCTTCCTTTAGATATGGCTGCAAAGAAAAATGCTTAAATTGTGGTAGGTAGAGTAAGCCGTCTGCAAAACGGCTCTCGTCGTGAACTTAGAATGTTTGTCTCATTGTTGGATACATACTCAGAACCTAAACACGTAGACCTGCTGTCGAAAAAAAAAAACAGCCAAGCTAACAATAAATGTAGATACCGGTGTCAAGTAGTCTACTCAGCTACTTGCTATGCAAATTCTATTGGCATGTGAATGCTGGGTAAATATCCCTTTACTTATAAATGATATAACACAAATATTGGGTAAGAAAGGTAGAACAGGGTATTCGTTAAAATACATAGGCATGAATAGAACTAAATTCCATGAATTTAAATGCTTTGATAGTTATTTTAGGCGGGTATAGGACTACACAATACACTTTACTTTCTTTAAATAGCTAAAGATTTAAAAAAGACATTTTGCGGTCTGTCATACTGTTTTACACCTTTGCACAATGGACGAGTCGATTGTTTAAAGTCACGTCTCTATGTCTGCGGATAATCTATTCAGTATAGATCTGCGTGTTTATTTTTACTCAACACGTAGTCTAAAGTCAGTGCACGTGAATAGGAGCCTTAAAGTTGTCGTCTGCAAATTTAGTTTCCGCCTGGAAGGGGACGTTAGGCCTATATTGCTTGCAACATGCGAAAAGGGGCATTCGGACATTTGCGTAAAGTGTCGTCTCGGATAAGCCTGCGCAGTCCGCGCAGGCTAATCCGAGACGGCACTTTACGTCTACATTAGATTTTGTTCTTCAAAAGACTTGCGCAAAACAGAAAATTACATAAAAACGGAAAGTGTCGTTTCGGATTAGCCTGCGCCGACTGCGCAGGCTGATCCGAGATGACACTTTACGCAAATGTCCGAATGCCCCTTTTCGTGTGTTGCAAGTCATATACGTTTACCCTTAAACTGCTAAATGAGTTAAATGAAAAGTGCCAGGCGATCGTAAAAATCCAAATATTGCAATTTCTAAGTTTTTTTGCCGGGAATTCTCATCGTATATTACGTATCAGACAGTGTAGATGCAAGATCAGACTGCACTGTCTGATCAATGTAGATTATGACACTGTCCACAAAAGTGCCTTGCGTTCTGTTTAACAGCCTAACGAGTAAAAAAAAAAAAGCTTCACTCCACAAAACAAACAGAACTATTTTTTACATGACAAGGTATTTCACGGCGTCTGTATCCGAAGGTAACAAACAGTCGAAATGTTGGCCAGCTTCCACAATTTACATTAATTTTGGAAACTTTATGACTCACACAAAAATACGTACAACGCGTTTTTTGTCTGTTTCAAAAGACTATTCTCCTGCGGCTATATTCCGATACGATCTATTTGAGAAAGGTGTCTTTCTTTCATTGGTCCGGATAGCTGGTGATATTCCTTCATTTTATAACCTGGACTCGACACACATGAAAACCTATGTTGAGGGAATTCCAATGAATTGTCTCTATGAGATAATTTATTTCAGCACTTATGAGATAACTTATTTGAGCACTACAGCTCATTCAGCTACGCCAAAAAACACTCAGTAATTGCGCGTGTTATCTACATGTACTTCTATCTTTGTTTAATCTCTAAAGCCATCTCATTCATTTATATTTTCCTTGGTTTATAGGTATCTGTCCGGCAGTGCTATGGAGACAGACAGACAGACAAACAGGCCCACGCACAAACATGCGCGCGCAAAGCCAGAGACTGCGAAACGAGGAGATCTGGAACCAGGGCTTGAGAGAGAGAGAAAGAGAGAGAGATGTTGGGAGAAAGACGTCGGCAATATTATGATGGAGATCCTTACTACATACTACACTTCAAAGAACTGAGAGATTTCTATCACTTTGACAGCAATGATCCATCTGTGTTTCATGATTCAGACGGTTCAGCAACGCTTACTTTTTTTCAAATATACAAAACTATGAAACATTCTGACAAATGAATGGTATATCGCGTTAGGCAGGTTAAATAGTTGGACACCGTGTCTTATTTAACCCATATCCTGCTAAATAAGTCCAATAAAATTTTCAAGCCGATAGTAAATATCTTAACAATGCTATTTGAAACTTATTTTTTGGTGAACAATATCTCCTTACCGGTCAGTGTAGATCCAAGATCAGACTGCACAGAACGTGCAGTCTGATCTTGATCTACAATGTCCGCAAAAGGTCAATTATTCGCGCTTAGCAGCCTGGGAGTTAAGCTTTTAAAAAATCAAGTGCTTGTGATTTGAGCGCCTAAGTGTAACAGAAATACTCAGTAGATAAGACTATAACCTTTTCAGGAATTTTGATATCAGAATAGCTAACTTAGGCCTAATATCGGATCGCGAAAAGATCAGACTTTTATTGTTTTAATGGCGCTTATGTGGGAAAGCAACTAATGGCTTGGGAATAATTTTGTTCGAAGTACTGGTAAATGAAAAACCAAGAAAGCATGGATATTTGCACTGGCCGCGCCGCGATATAACTGAAATAATGTTGAAAACGGCGTTAAACACTATACAACCAATCAGCCCACCCAAATAAGATTCAAGTTTTATGCTTTGGTCTACACTGTCCACAAAAGTGACTTAGATTACCACTGACAGAGAAAAGAGTTCAATGATTTTATCAGAAATGAAAGGTCATGGAATTCCACTTTTGCTGCGCTCTCAGACACGCTGTGAGGAATATGAAGTGCACCAGATGTTTAATTTTGACGGTATAAATATGAACCATGCTCTGTGAAAATGGGGTATAATGCATTTGCAAAAAGTATCGATTCAGGTCAGCCCGCGCAGTCTATTGGTCAATTTTCTGCATGTCAAAAGACCGGTCTACCTATAAGTCAGTCAGTCGACTGTTAGACTAAACGGATTTTATGGATCCATTGTTATGTGATGTCTTGCTTTGTATAAAACATTACGGGGGTCCATTAAACCCTCTTTTGCCACATCATGACTCATGATGCAATTGTTGTCCAAGAAATAGTCAGTGTAGACATTTCTCAAAGATGGTTAGTTTCTTAACTCTTTATCAGACGGAGAACTTTTGGACATGTCCGTACTGATATTTGCACATGACAATGAAATGTGGCTGAAATGATCAGAATCGTTCCTGAGAGAGCAGAAAATATTGCGGGAAAAGGAGAAAATGCTGGTAACCAGCATTTTCTCCTTTTTCCGCAATATTTTCCATAGCCTTCTTACCCTATATCGGGATCAGCTGAGATCATCCGTTTGATCTATCAAAACCGAAACAAGAGGTGATATAAAGAAATTATACTCATTTATAACTTTAAAAAGTGGAAAATAATTTCATAACTAGACAGGGCCTGAGTTTAAAGTTACACAGTATAAAATACATACTTCACTGGCGCCCAGCTCAAAGCATAACGTCACAAAACGTCTATTCGATATAACATAGAAACAAGCCTTTTTCCTGTTTCCAAATACCATCTATTGCAAAATTTTTGGCGTAGCTGAATGCGCTGGCTTTTGACCTAATACTTCTTGGTATTGTTAAATTCGAATGAATAAATAGAAAGTTGTGATTGGACAAAAATGTAGACGTGTTTATTTTGCGGGCAAATTTAACGCCGTCTATCTTATTAAAGATATTGCTTGTTCTGCTTGTGATCGAAAAGTTTTCTCTTTTTTTTTTCACCTAATGTTTCGTTTAACCCAAGTCTCCTTCTTTATCGATCGAGATTGATTCAAATCTATTTTGAGTAACTTTCAAAGATTGCCAGTTGCAGACGAACTACATTTGTCCTTTGGCAAATTAAAAGATGTTTGAAATGAGCACGAGTTCACAACTTTTCATGTATTACTCGGAATTCTCTGCTTGGAATTCGATTCTGTTGTTAGTTTCTGATTAGATGAGTTTATTTCGTTTTCAAATACAGTGAAATCAGAAACAAGTACAAAAATTCATGATACATATGAGCCGTTCTGTGTGAAAAGAGGGTTTAATGCATCTGCAAATAGTATCGACCAAGTCTACACAGTCTGCACAGGCTGATATGTGTCGGAACTTTTTGCTTTTGGTAAATTTTCTGCATGTCCAAAGACCATATTACCTCATAATTCAATTGGTTGTTAGACAATATAGATCTTATGGATGCATAATTATGTGATGACTTGCTTAGTATAATGCATCAAAGCAATGCATCAAACCACCGTTTGCTAGAGCATGGCTCATATATGGCTCGCAACACGCGAAAAGGGGCATTCCGACATTTGCGTAAAGTGTCGTCTCGGATCAGCCTGCGCAGTTCGCGCAGGCTAATCCGAGACGGCACTTTACGAGTACATTAGATTTTGTGCTACAGTAGACTTGCGCAAAACAGAAAATTACAAAAAAACTGAAAGTGCCGTCTCGGATTAGCCTGCGCGAACTGCGCAGGCTGATCCGAGACGACACTTTACGCAAATGTCCGAATGCCCCTTTTCGCGTGTTGCAGGCCAATTATTATCAAGAACAGCCCTGTAATAAACCATAGACAAAAGTGATATATCTTTCAGCATGTACTCAACCCTGTACCATATAATCCCGCGTTTTCGATTCTCAGATAAACAGCTTTTGAAAGCTGGTAACCAGCATTTTCTCCTGTTCCCATAATGTTTTCTATCCTTTAAAAGATAAATTTCATCCTTCGAGTCAAACTTCCTGTGCCGTTTGCAAATGCTTTTAGTATTGGGAACAGGTTTTGAACCAACATTTTCTCTTATTCCGACAATGTTTAAAATCTTTTCTTCCTCCATGTCGTTAGATCGATTGATTGAATTGTGTTTTACTCCGCTTTCAACATTGTTCAAATCATATCACGACGACAGCTCACATGTTAATGTATGCCTAGGCTTTCATCAGTACTAGGCTAGGGCTCTGAAGTATCTTGCGCAAGGACACCCCCACAAATAGCCCAGTGCTTCCAGCGAGGCTCGAACCCGTAGCCTCCATGTCACGAGTCCTACACTTTACGAGTCCTACACTTTACCACTGGCCCACGCAGGACCCTATGAAGGTCGTTCGAACTCGGCATTGTGTGGTAAAGGATTAAGACATTAAACCATCCCCCACCCCCTGAAAAATGGATGCAGCAGACGACTCTGAAACCATAATATGGATTTTAATTATCAATCGAGTTCTAATACACATACCACAGCTAAAAACATTGTAACAAAAAGTGAAATTACTCATCATGAGCACTGTCTCCTTTTGGCACAATATTTTCAAAAGTTGTCGCCTGTAAAACTGAAAAAAAAAATCGTTTGTACATCGTAATGAAATTACCGGTAGCACTTTATGAAAACAGAAAACATGCAAAATTTACCTTCGTATACACTATCCAATAGCCGAGTTTCTGCTTCGTGAAACATTCATGAACAAGAACCTATAAACGTATTTATAATCCGGCGTTTGTTACAGAAGCAGACGTACCTTTTCGTCTGGCAACGTTTTATGAATGATTCTCGTGTGATGTAACTTCTGAAAGGTGGATGATAGACCCCTCCCCCTTGTTACCTGGAAAATACAGATAGCTTCGTCTGCAAACGAATTTTTAGTCTTTCTTTACTTAAAAAAAAGCCATTTCGTCGCTTTTGAAGACAGTGTAGATCAATTGCAGATTAAACAGAAAGTATAATCTAATATATGATCTACGTTATCTGATATTTTGTATTTTGCATTATTTGGTTACTGATTTTTTTTTTTGCTCAGCGAATGTTTCCGAATATTTCTGAATCACCTCTGGCGCTGATATTCTTTTCCTCTGGATGCACGTCTGGTTCTTCGACACTTCCCTATGATTCAGCGCTTGTACATTTATTCCCTAACCATTGTACAGTTTAAGTTTTGTCAAATACTCAAGAGTTTGCTTAAATTCAAAGTAACCAAATGGAAATAAAAAAAATTGTCATACTCAAAATTTAAAACTAAGAATTAAATTTGAAATGGTTTGTAAATACGACCAGTACCATTTCTTAATTCCGAGACAAGTTATCTGATTGGAATTAAGAAATGGTATTGAATTTAGAATGATGACTGACTGCAAACCCAAAACAATATACAAATGGCCTGCAACACGTGAAAGGGGCATTCGGACAGTCCGCGCAGGCTAATCCGAAATGACACTTTCCGTTTTTAGGTAGTTTTCTGTTTCACGCAGGTCTATTGTAGGAAAAAATCTAATGTAGTCGTAAAGTGCCGTCTCGGATTAGCCTGCGCAGAGTGCGCAGGCTGATCCAAGACAACACTTCATGCAAACGTCCGAATGCCCCTTTTCGCGTGTTGCAAGCCAAATAACATCAGATAACAAGAAAATGCTTGTCTTATGGACTGCCTCAGTGATGAGCCCGACAGCTTAGTCGCTAACGTTAACTAGGGTGTCGATGGTCCGAATTACCGACCAGACCAATTTCTGCCCGAGGACTATGACAGCCAATGCTACAGGATTCATTTCTCTCTCATTACTGATCTTTATTTCGACGATGGTTATGCGGGAAAGCAGCCAGTGGCTTGGAAAGAAAATTGTGCTAAGCAAGGAAAGCATGAATTTGTGCCTTGGCCGCTGCGATATACCTAAAGAAAAAAAAAAACAACCGGCTTTCAACCATGACTACAAAAACAAGCAAACTTCTCCGAAGGTGCACTGCTGGAATAAAGGTTATTTTAGGTTAACACATGTGCTGTTCGTAGTTCAAAGCAGTACACCTACACGAAAGTTTCTCAGCATGGTACAAGTTTTACCTATGAATCGTACTGTAAAGTTCTCTTTACCTGCGATAAATTCAAGACTAGTCAAAATTGAGAGAATTTGCAGATGACAAAATAAACGTAATTCAAAAATCGGAATTTGTGTTCCAGAGGAAAAGAAAACATTTTGATTGAAGGAAAAAATGCTGGTTTCCAGCATTTTCTCCTTTTTCCACAATGTTTACAAAAGCCTTCTTCCTACGGGTCGTTAATACTCGGATGTTGTTTGGTAGAGTTGATGCTTATTTTATCTTATTTCTCGAGAAACAGTTTTGTGGCAGACGACATAGAGAAAACAAGAAATATCTTTAAAAGAGATAGACGGCGTAAATTTCCCAGCAAGTAGGCAAGGGCCCATAGAATAAACTTGTCTACTATTTTTTTTACCACTGGGGACCCATAGAATAAACATGTCTACATTTCTTACCAACCACAAATTTCTATTTATTTGTTTGTTATCAGTACCAAAAATATGTCAAAAGCCAGCGCATTCAGCTACACCGAAAAAAAATATAATATATGGATAATTTACATAAAAAGAGGTATAATTCGTGGATTCCCTTCAAAACATTTAGACAAATAGGAAAATTTGAAAACAATTATGCAAAAGGAGAAAATGCGCGCTACAATTAATTTCGCTTTTTACAATGCTGTTTCGCAAGAAGGTCTACTGTGAGACGCCAAAATACTGTCTGCATGGGAGGGGAGGGGAGGGGGGGGGGGGGGTTCGGGTAAAGTGTAATCACAAACTTGCCTACTAGATTCGTCTGTTCTTATCTCTTTCCCAGACGACAAAGTTTTCCAAACTGGAAGCCTATTCAGACGACAAATAATTGTATAGTTGACATGCTGTAGTTAGTTTGTGAAAGGGGAGAAAACGTTATGGGAAAAGGAGAAAATGCTGGTCACAAAAATTTTCTCATTTTCCCCATTATGTTTCCAGTGCATTTGTCGGTAAAAGACGGGGGTGTTTAAAAAAGGGTTAAACCTTTACCAAACTAACATGTGCTTATGCAACCCGCGGGAATGTAGCTTTTGAAAATACTGTCGTAAAAGAAGAAAACACCGATATCCAGCATTTTCTCCTTTTCTCATGTTTCTACTTTTTCACTGACTAATCCTGCAACTTGAACAATATTCAAATTCACGTCTGCAACCTTTCAATTAGGATAAGTCGTAATTCTTTGTCGGCTGGTGAAGAGTTTTAGCAATATGGATCCATTAGTCATTTACATACTTCTGTTGAACTTCCCATCTATCTTACTTTTAAAAGCAAAGAACATCATCCCTTTTAACCCTTAGACTGCTAAGCGCCACTCGGGCACTGTTTGCGGATAGTGTAGATTAAGATCAGACTGTACAGACCGTGCAGTCTCATCTCGGATACACTCCGTCCGGTACGGTAATTTTCCGTGAAATCAACTTCGCAATATTTGGATTTTTATTATTTAGTGAAATCCTTTATTTCATTTCTTTAGAAGCTAAAGGGTTATCTCTAGCAGTTGACTTTTGTCCCAGGGTACTGTAACGGCAAGCGTAATTACCTCCCTTTAACCCTATCCTGCTAAATAAGTGAAACGTAACTTTCAAGCAGATAGTAAAACCCGAATTTTGCTATTCACGGGAATTTTTGGGGGAAAGATTATCTTCATATCGAACAGAGTAGATCCAAGATCAGACTGCACGTTCTATGAGTCGTGCTTAGCAGCCTAAGGGTTAATAAATGTAAATGGGACAGGCTATAAATCGAAATGGGGCTAATTAGCCGAAATGTTGGGTACATTCCACAAATATAAAGCCATGAATGTACTTTAACCCTCAAAGCCCTGGAACCGACTTGAGTTGTTTTTGCAGACTGCAGATCAAGATCAGACTGCACAAAACGTGCAGTCTGATCTTTGATCTGCACTGTCTGCTACCACGTTACATATTTTGACGGAAACAACCTTTAATTAGCACTATTTTGGCCTGTTTTTTCCCATTTAAAAAGGTTCAGATTATAAATTCAGTGCATTAAGAGTTAAACAATTGACTGGTCTACAGAGACGGGTTATGTAACATTTGATGGGTCACAAGGTTCGAGACTCAATCTACAGCGCAAACGCATTTTCTACTCTCACATGCCCAATTTACCTGGGACGACTATCTCAAACAATTCATGCTGTAGAATTAAAGTTTGAATTCCACATAGATAATTTTATAAATACCTGGTCAAACTGTTCACTCTTACAAGTCAGTTCAGTGTTTGTGGTTTATCTGTACGTATATCAGTTGAAGCTAAAGCATTTCTATTAAAACGTAGGCAGCCGCAGTCTCGTTACGTTAGGTGTCCCAGATAGGCGTCTTAGAGTCGTGCATATGCAAAAGTTATCGACTCATGCCAGTCTGCGAAGTCCATGCAGAGTTACGCGAGTCGAAACTTTTTGCTATTTATAATATTTGTGCATATCCAAGGACCATTCAGAATGATTTTATGTGATGATTCAGCCAATTATTGCACAAATTTTCTGCATGTCCAGAAGTGACAGTCCAAGGACAATTCTACCTCATAATTCAGTTGGGTGTTAGACAAAATGGATTTTATGGATCCCTAAATTTGTGACGTTTTGCTTAAAACCCCCTTTTGCCAGAGTGCCACTCAATAAATTGATATAAACGTAGTTTGTCTCACTTGTGTTTCGTTGCGATATGCTGGTCGTGACAATTCAAGGCTTACGTCCATGGTGAGTCTATTAAAGACATTTGTACTTCATGCAAAAAATGGCTTCATGTCATCAAAGGGCGATTTCTTGTATTTAACTTTCGGATTGACCCGAAACAACATTAATTTCCGCTTGTGTAGTTCAGATATATTCGTGTATATCCGTAAATGGCCGTGTCCTGTACGATTTAGACAATTCTAAAGTTTTTACCGTCAGGTACAGAGTAAGGGTATCATTCATTGCAGTATGTGGAAAACCAGAGAAAACAGATGATGAGCATGATGAATGTTTTAACTGCGCTCGTGTAAGCATTTCCTTTTTCAGAATGTGGGAAAACATTTATTTCCAGCTGTTGCTGAAAACGACGCATCATCATCTAGGTCGAGCGATTCGTGTTACATAATAGCGCTTTTTAAAAATCGTCACGTGATACGAGTACAGTTCTGCGCATGTTTGATATAGTCACGTGGCTGACACTCGTCACAATTCGGTTGACTAATTTCGATCGACTTATGACAAGAAGTTTGCCGAATGTATCCAGGAGCGGCTTTTTTGCCGTTGGAAGTAGATCTACCATATTATGGTGGCATTTTCTGCCACGAGAGAAAACCATCGCGATGAATCAAAATTTCCTGGACATTTTATCTATATAGTGAAAACTTTTCTGAAAAAAAAAAATCTTGATAAACTTTGTTATCTAGAAAATTTTACATTGATCAGTAAATATTTTAACGCACAATTTCCCATTCGTGCACAAAGCTGACATCGGGGATTATATGGCGATAGTTCTTCCCGTTTCTCCATATCTATCTCTACATAGAGCAAATTCACCATTTCGATAACACGGTCGTTTTTGACTTTACAAGATGGCGGTAAATTAAAATTCGAATTATTTACATATCATAAATAAAACTCATATATACTCTGGCTGGTTATGTGACATACTGTCTAGTAAAGCCATTTCACATGATTCAAATACCAGCTAAGTACTCGAATTTAAGAGCATCAGGTTGGAGACAAAGATGTTCCGAAACTGTATCTATTTACAGATACCATGGATGTCAATTTGACACCCCCCTTGTTTATATGCCACTGAAATTTAAATGTTTGCCATTTTTATTCCTTTTTATTCATATGAAGGAGGTCAAATCCCCATAATATCAATATGAGAAAGTCTATGGAAAACCTGTCAAAATAAGCCATTTCTCCAGTCCTCATGTTTGCAAAAAACTAATATAGTAAAGCTCTGTGGATGGTATAGAATGATGTCTGATCCTGACCAACAGTCGACATAAAAGCAAGGTTCACTTTTAGTGCTAGGGATGCAGCATGTCTGTTTCAGGATCTTCCAAACATTGGACTGTACGGTAAAGGGTTAAATACAATACTTTCATTTGTCATAAATGTACACATTTACACAAAGCAAGATAACTGGTAAAATAAATACATGAAAAGGTCATATCCCATAGATTTATCAAACCACGAAAAGATTACAACAAGGCACCAGATATAGCCCTAGGATTAATTGAGCTATGAAAAGGTAACAACAAAGCCCCAATTATATCCCACAGATTTATCGAACTGTGAAAAGGTAACAACAAAGCACCAGTTATATCTCACAGATTTATCGAAAGATAACAATAAAGCACCAGTTATATTCCACAGATTTATCAAACTGTAAAAAGATAACAACAAGGCACCTTAGCAGATTTATCAAGTTGTACACAGACTAGAATGAAGCAACTGATTTACTGCATTCCATGTATTTTGAAAAGGTGAAAAGAAGATATCTTCTGTTTTTGCAATGAAAAAATGACATAAGCAAAGGCAAACTGTCAAATTTTATTGCTAGTAATGCCTTAAATGCTTATGTAAAATATTACATTGATAAAGGCTTGGTCAGACCGGCTAACGGATATGTAACAGAGGGAAAACGGTGACAAAATTCATCTCCTCTGCCGCTCGAGGCTCACGCGATCGGTGTGTGGAGCGAAGAAGCCACACAATGACCGCACGAGTACCACACATGGAACGGAAAAAATGCACATTTACCGGATATGTACCGGATAATAAACGGTCTATTAACGGATATCACTGTACGAGTAACGGACATGTACCGGATGAAACGGAAGTGCAACGCATGAGAACCGGACAAAACGATCTTCCAACGTACGATGAACGGAAATGTACCGAAAACCAACATACGAGGAACGTACCGGTCTCGTGACATGCCGAGGGTATAAATATTCAGATGCATCCAAAGTCTGTCATTTGCAGGTCTCTGTCCGTTTTGTCAGGTGGAAATTTTTGAACATGCTCAGAACTTCCCACCGGACGGAACGGACATCACCGGACATCGCTGGACAAGTAGCGGATTCACCGGATAAGAAACGGATACGAATGGATACGAACGCTTAACGCTTTCAAAAGGCCTTTTCCTCAGGTTTATTAAAAACTTGGCTTGTGTAGTTAAGTCAAACCCTCCCCTATTTAGACCTGTCATGATGCTACTTGTAGGTCAAAAACCTTCAAGAGCACAGACCATTTTTGATAAGTATCAGCCAGAGTGACTGACAGAGAAGCACAGTGATATTCAGATCATCTCCTTAGCTCCAAACAATCTTTAACCCTTAGCTGCAGAGCCCCAGGAGCTCAGTCGGTAGCATACAGGACTTGAGAACAGGAAGTCGCTGGTTTAATCCCTGGCTCGGCCAATTTCTTTCTGAGGATTCATGATAGTCATTGCCACAGGATTCATCCCTCTCTCACCGCTGACCATTGTTTCCGTGAGTAAGCAAGTAGTTTGGAAAGAATATTGTGCAGAGTACTAGTATAAGAAATTCCACGAAAGCATGGATAGGTGCACTGGCTGCCATGATATAACTGAAATAATGTTGAAAACAGCGTTAAACACCATACAATCAATTTAACCCTTAACCACTTTGCCAATGAAATATATAATGAACATTATCACTGTATCAAGTTGCATCAATTTCATGACTTTTTTTTACAAGAATGCCTTGCAAAATGTCAAACAATGTACATCATTGATCAGACTGCACACAGGTTGTGCAATCTGATCTTGATCTGAACTGTCTGCCAAAACATGATCCCAAGCAAGTTAACATGACATTAGAGCCTACTGTAGTATTCACACAAACATAAGAAGACCGCCATCAAATTTTGTCCATCACACACATTGTTACCCCTGCCACAACCAACAACATTCCAGCCAAAGTCTCTGAAATAAATAGTAAGAAAATGTTAGAAATTGATCCTTTTCCATCAGTGTTTCCAGTTTTCTTTAACTCGTCACCACACACTGCCAAATTTAACTACCCTGAGAAAGACAGCTTTTAACCCTTTACCACAAAATCCCATGTTTTAACAACCCTAAAGAAGAAGGCTTTTGAAAACATTTTGGGAAAAGGAGAAAATGCTGGTAACCTGCATTTTCTCCTTTTCCAAAAAATGTTTTCTTTTCTGTCAAAGGCAAATTAACATCTAATTTGTCATCTACAAATGCTTTCAGTGTAGATGATTTAAGATTTTCTTATGTTGTTTAAGGGTTAAAAACATAATGGGAAAAGAAGAAAATGTTGGTAACCATTTTTTTCTCCTTTTCTGAAAAATTTCCTCCTAACTTTCAACGGCAAACCCAGTCATTTAAGCCATATTAAATTTGTTGTCTGCAAATATTTTCAATTTGGAAGGATATATAATAATTTTGTTGTCTGGTAAAGTGTTAAAAAACTAAATTTTTCAATTCAGTAAAATGTGTGCTTCCTGTAAATCTAGCCTGTACTTAACCCTTTCCCAAACAAACAATTTTAGACTCTCCCAACTCGAGAGCATCTGCAAGCAACAAATCTCAAAGTGGTACAAAGAACTTCAGTTTCTGAAGTAAAAAAACATTGAGCTAAAAAGGAGAAAATGCTGATAACTAGCAGTTTCTTCTTTTCACACAATGCTTTCAAAAAGCCTCTTCCTTTGGGTTATGAAAACATTGGATAAAACAGGTGAAACCATATTGTTGGCAGTTCTAAAGGCTGACCCTCTTTATCCTGGGATTCGACCCGAAAACCTCAGGTGTGAGGATGGTGCTCTACCTTTATAACACTATCTCCCACAACCTTAATCCCTAAAAACAGATCCCAACTAGTTGATTATCATTTAACTATACAAATAACTGGTACTGCCTAAATGATAAAGTATATACAGAACATTCTTTGTAAGCATTTGGCCCACTGCCTCATTCTTTTGATTTTTATGGTAACTAAACTCTATCTTTAGCAGACAACAAAATTTTAGACTTGTCCAAATTGAAAGCATTTGCAGATGATATATCAAACAAGGTTCACATGATGTTATTTGTCAATGAAGGCATACAAAACTCTGTGGGTAAAGGGGATAGTGCTGGAAACCAGCATTTTGTCCTTTTCCTATACATTATTACAATTTCAAAAACAAATCTAATTATTTGAATCACAATTAATTCGTCATCTGCAAATATCTATATAAAAGGTGAGTACAGATGTCTGGTACAAGGTGAAACAAAGACAGAATGTTTTTTACATTTTTTTTTCCAAAACAACTTACTTTTTGATGATATTTTCTCACCCAGTAAATGTCCTGTAACACCAGTGAAAATAAATGTCAATGAGTTTGTGATAGGTACTGCAAGTGATAAATCTGAAAGTAAAAGAAATTTGCTTAAAATTGAGCTGACTGGTAAAAAAAAAAAATTATTTCCTTGAAATGATATTGCCCGCTGAAAAAGCCTGCTTTTTCCATTACATGGTATATCAGCAGACTATCATAAGGAACACATGTATGAAGTTTAATCAATTCTTGTCAAGTATTTTAGAAGATATCTGTCAGACAGACAGACAGATAGACAGACAAACTGAGGGACAACGCAAAAACTATATCCCTTCGCCGAGGGATGATAAATGGAAACTAAAAAAGGACACATTTAACAGTATTTTTTCTAGGACACATTTAACAGTATTTTTTCCTCAACATTTTTAATTACTTCTTATCATGTCAAGGCATCTTTAGGTGCTTCTGCAACAGTATTGGTATAAATCAAGATAATACTGCACATAATTGCTCTGTTTGTATGGTGTTCAACACCATTTCCAAAATTATTTCAGTTATATCAAGGCAGCCAGTGCACATAATTTCATAAATTTGTTTACCTGCTGAAGAGAGTGTCAGATAATACACAACAGACCCAGTCTGGTTGATCAAAAATGGAACAATGTACTGAAATAGATAAGAATATGTTTACATCTGTATGAAGAGACAGTCTTTCTTTGTATGGTGTTTAACACCATTTTACACAGTACCGGTATTTCGGTTATATTGCAGCCGCCAGTGCACCTGTCCATACATTCCTGGGAGTTTCAAATACCAGTACTTCACACAATATTCCTCTCAAACCAATTGTTTCTTTCCAACATAACCATTGCTGAATCAATGATCAGTGGTGAGAGAGGAATGTAACTTGTCAAAATGATTATCACCAATCACTGAAAAGAAATTGGCCCAGCCAGGGATATTACCGACTGAACAACGGGCTGTCTGAAGTGACAGTCAGCTGGGCCTGTATTCACTTACAATTCTAAACTGAATCCAATTCTGGAGAATTTTCTAAATTTCAAAAGAACACATTTCTGAGTGGCTAAATCAAATGGGTTGGCCAATCAGATATTACCTGGTATGATACTTTCAAAATTGAGATCTTAGTCGGTATTCACCAACCATTCTTAAGAACATTCTTTGTCTTATTCCCCAAGATTTTCTAAATTTGAAAGTAACACAAATGGTTTAGCCTATCAGAAGTTGTGTTACTTTCAAATCTAGAAAAGTCTGGACAGTAAGACAGAGAATGTTTTCAAGAATGTTTGGTAAATACCAAACCTGAATGCAAGCTAGAATGGTTGGTACAAGTACAGACCCCAAGTAAACAGAATAGTGGTCTTTCAAGACAAACGCTGCTGTTAGGTATGTATTTGAAAAATGCTACCTAGCGGAAGATGATGCTAGGTAGCATTTTTCTAAAATTTGGTCATCTGGTCACAAGTTAACCCTTTACTACACAATGCCAACTTTTAACGACCCTGGAAGACAAGCCTTTTGAAAACATTGTGAGAAAAGGAGAAAATGCTTGTACCCAGCATTTTCTCCCTTTCCCACAATGTTTTCCATCCCATCAAAGGCAAGAGTCATCTGTTGGGCTACCTTTAATTTGTCGTCTGCAAACACTTTAAATTTAGTCGAATTCAAAATTTTGTTGCTTGGTATTGCCTACTTCATTTAACCTGATCCTGACCTTTATGCTGAATATGTATAATTAGGAATATAAATAGAACTCTGACTATTATTCGGGAAGTTATATATACACAGGAAGGTACAGGTAAGCAATTCAATTCATGCATACCGTATGGAATATTTCCGTGACCATTTGGGACAAAACCGAAGGCAGCCCTGTGTGATTTCTAAGGTAAAAATAGAATTTTGATTTATGTCAATGATGTTGACCTGGATCAGGTTAAATGAAGTAAGTAACAAAGAGTTTAACACAGCAAACCTTCAAGTTAGTTGTTAAGAACTGTAACTCTGCATGGAACTGTTTGAGTGGAGTTGAAGCTTTGATTGATTCTATCCCTTGACTGCCCCGCTTTATAAAAGGGTTTGTGACTCCCCACAGACCTGCCACTACTATCAACCAGAATGCCACCACTGAAATATAGTAATAATCATGTATAGATCGGTTCATTAACCCTACACCATACAACAGAATTTGAGACAGCACCAAATTGAAAGCCTTTACTTGGTTTAAATGATGGAATTTATCTTTGACAGGATAAAAAACATTGTAAGAAAAGGAGAAAATGCTGGTTACCAGCATTTTCTTCTTTACCCACAACGTTTTTAAAAGCCGTCTTCTTCTGGGTAATTAAAGCTTGATATTGTTTGGTAAAGGGCTACTAGGTTACAGTTTGCTTCTAGAGGCTTATCTAGTACAATAGTTACTCTTTACCAAACAGCAAAAGTTTAGACTACCAGTCCAAATTGAAACCATTTGCAGACGACAGAGTAAGTGTGACTCCAACATCAAAACTTGTTTTTGTTTGGGTAGAAAAACATTGTGGGAAAAGGAGAAAATACTGGTTATCAGCATTTTTTTCTTTTTCCCCCCAGTGTTTTCAAAAGGTGCCTTCCTCCGGGTTGTTAAAATATATGTTGCAAGCGGGGGGTGTGGTAAAGGGTTAGATCTATATAATTTAGTCAAAGGGTCCAAAAAACATCAACCCTTTACCAAACAATCCCATGTGATTAGCAACGGGGGGGGGAAGGTGTTTGAAAACCTTGTGGCAAAAGGAGACAAGAGTGCACACAAAGTTTTTCTAAGATTTGTCTAAGTGACCTACTTTTTGACCCAGCATGACACAGGTTTTAAATCATCCAACATATAATCAAGACAAATGTTCTGACCAAGTTTCATTTGTTTAAGACTGAAAATGAGGCTTCTAGAAAGCACACAAGGTTTTCCAAAGATTTGTGCCAGTGACCTACCTTTTGACCCAAAGTGACCAAATTTCAAGAAAGTCTGAGAGATCATCAAGACAAACACTCTGACCAAGTTTCATGTGTATCTGACTAAAAATGTGGACTCTCCTTGATGAGTTTAATAAAAATTTTATCTCATAGGCCAACGAATGTCAGATTCTTTTTATCACATAACAATATTTTACAAATCATAGATAACAAGATGCAAAACCACCTATAGATGCACACGCCGTAATATCCATAAACCCATTCACTTCTATGAAATACGTACAAAATGACATCAAAAATGACATCACACAATAGTGATATTAAACGTATAATGAGATAAGAAAATTCGTAATGGCTATATTACACTGAAAACAAGGGAGGTTATGTAATAAAACTAGTTACCAAACAAATCTGTGTTTTAACGAACCTGTGGAAGAGAGCCTTTCAAAAAATGTGGGAAAAGAGGAAATTGCTTGTGACAATAAATTTCTCCTTTTCCCACAATGAAATTCTTAACTCATCCAAATTGAAAGCACTTGCAGATAGCAATTTGTCTCAAACAGTGGGATTTGCCTTTGGGTCTTGGAAGAAATGAAAACATTGAGGGACAAAGTGAAAATACAGATTACCAGCATTTTCTCCTTTTCTGCAAATTTTTCAAGACTTCCTTTGGGTTCAGAAAACATGGGATTGTACGGTGAAGACTTACCGGTATGCTTGAATTTGTCACATTTCCTCAGCAATGTTCAACAAGCATTACACCAGTCTCAATAATTATAGTTTCCATGTATTGGCAATTAGGTATCAAATTGTAAAGCTACTCCCATAATTTTTTTTATTCCTGGCCACCAAGATGTGTTAATGTGGGAAGCGGCTTTAAATCACATCCAAACAGATAAACCACTAAAAAACGCCCATTTAATTAGACTGGTATAAGATAACTTCAGCAAGGGCATAATTGTAGTATTAACTCATTACTTTGTTCTCCTGAACCAAATGTGTAGCAGATAATTTAGAACCATCAAAGTGATACATGAATATGGTTTACCTTTTACCCAAATATGCTGTGTTTTAACTTCCCTAACAAAGATGACTATTGAAATTCCGGTGGAAAATGGTGAAGATGCTGTTACCAGCATTTTGCCCTTTTTCCACAATATTTCTTACCCAAAGCTATGACAATACCATCATGCCTGGTAAAGAGTTTCTCCATGAAAATTAAGGTTAAATAGATCAATAAATGATAAAAGACTGTAACAAAAGGAGAAACAGTTCATTATGAGGGATTTCTCCTTCAGCCAAAATATTTTCAAAAGTAGTCTGCTGCAAGAATTTGTTCATGTACTACTTTTTTATTTTCTATACAATAAAATTTTGCTTGTGTGTTAAGATTGACAGACTGACACCTTAATGTTCTTTGGACATCCATCTTGCATCAGTCAAACACCACTTGGGGTCTGACTTTTTCAGGATTATGGAGTGTGAGGAGCATGTTTTGAATGATTTTGGGCAGTTTCAATTTTTTAAATGTGTCTGACAGTTTAAACATGTGTGTATGACAAGGCACACTCCTGGCAAGATGTATCAAGGGACATAATATTTGAGCTGCACTCTGGGAAAATGGGCTTTAATGCATATAGCCCTCTGGAAAAGGGGGGTGGGTGGGTAATGTATATCTGTGATGCATTGTATTGATCAAGCAAATCATCACAATAATCATGGATCTGTAGAAGTCATGTAGTCTAACAATCAACTGTATCATGAGATAGAATGGTCTTTGCACCAAGAAAATTTACAAATTGCAAAGTTTTGACCAATGTCAGCCTATGCGGACTGTGCAGGTTGACATGGGCTGATACTTTTTACAGATGCACCAAAGCCTCTTTTAGCCGGTCACACTAAAATATGCCACAGGAGTAATTTACGTCACAGGTATGCCACAGGAGAAAGTGATATGCCACAGGACATAAATAACATTAACTGCTTATTTTTTATGTTTAAATATCTTAGTTAAGATATCATTTTTAGTATATCGAAGTATAGCTGATAACTTTTATGTATTTTGGTTGAAATCTGGTCTTGAAAGATGGCCATACTCAGGGTCACGATCTTGATGATGCCATAGATTTACTTTGTATAAAACATGAATGTTTTGAAGTTGTGTGTTTGCACAACTTTGAATAGATTTATTATTTAATTCTAAGAATATCTAACAATATTAAAAATTGAATCGTAAATTTGTAAACCATACCATTTCCAGGCTATTAACTGATCTGTATAGATAGTGAAGGGAAATAACATACGTTTGATACTTGTCACTTTAATCTTTAGTCTAGAAACGTTACAATTTACAAAGTGATAATTCAATGATAAACATTGTCAAATATCCCAGGAATTGAAAAAAAATCTGGATGTATTATACAACCATGGTGGCATTGAGATCACGACTTGCGAACAACACAGAATTCTGCTGTCTTTCAAGATCAAATTTCTACCAGTAAACTTCATAGCTGTGCATCAGTATATCATAAGTAACATGTTAATTATGATATCTAAATATAAAAATTACGAATTACAAGTTAAAAATGTACTGTGGCGTGTCGTTTCTTCTGTGGCGTACCAGTGGCGTAAACTATTGTGACCCCCTTTTCACAGGGCCACAGCTCATTTTATTGTAATGAAAATATGTATCTTCTGAGAATGGTGCAAAAGGCAATAGGAGCAATTTCTGACAATGATACTCACTTCTTAAGAAAAAAATCAATTTCATCCATGGTGGCTGACACTGACAGAAATTTAAAACTGAACAACTTGTCACAGGATTTTGACAAAGTGTTGTGAAAGTCTCTTTGGTCAAAGGAGCTAAAAATAACTGGACGATTCAAGCAATGTTTCAATAAGATAGATCTACTTGAATTGTATCTTATTAAAGGTAATTCTGAAGTGCATGAAAGGGCCATTAAAAAAAAAGGGAATTGAATTATTCACGCACGAAAGTAGACAGAAAGGTAAAAGAGTGGGTTTAAGAATTTGTTAAAATATTAACCTAGTGTTTCCATCCGAAGAGGTCCCTTACGGATAGTAGTGAACAGTTTCCATTAGTACTGTTCGCTACTATTTCTTCAACTTATCATACAAAACACAAATATTTCTTATCCTTCATGATAATTTTCTATTTTTTATTTGAAGAATTGATGAATTCATTTTTTTAAATGAAGGTACTGTTTTAAGTCGATACCTACATGTGGAAATATTTTAAAACTGTTCATTGCTATCGGATTTCGGTATATGCAGGTGCGAGCTAACCTGAATATCGGAGGCACGACCCAATTTCGAAAAGTTTGTAAACATTTGGACATTTTCCTAACACAGAATTAGGTAAGTCAGCAAGCATTGGTTTTTTCTTGCTTTACAACTTTTAGAAACAACCTTGTCTGTTTCTATCACCAATTAACAAAATAGACATGCTTGGCAGACGACAAGCAGATCACCGAAGATGCTGTCATCATTTTGATTTGGTCACCTCGAGAACATTTCTTGTCGGTTGTTTCAGCGAGTGGATTTTTGTCTCACAGTATAAACGTTAATGGTCAGAGACCTTTTTGTACAGATTGTAGCTCTTAATAACATCATAATTATTTTCAGATTGCAGACAACAACAGCTTCCGAATTTTAAAGAGCTAACTGTGGAGAGGTGTGGCAGCACATTCCATTAGACCCACTTTCACCTGACTCATTAAATCATTGTATTTGACATTTTGTTGACAAGTCTTTCCGAATTTCGGTCAGTCCAATGGCTAATCTTGTAAAAGTCAGATTGTTCTGCCAAATTTCTTCAGTTCACAAGACCGACAGTCCGGTGAAAAATCCGACATCGATACAGAATATTCCTTTTGATACTCAGTGACAGTGATTGCATTATTTGCTTACACACATATAGGAGCGTAAGTGAATTTCGGTAGTAATCGAATTTCGCCAACTATGTTCTCGGGCAATATTTTTGTATCTGTGACATCATCCATTCACGGAAATGATTGACATCTTAGCAGCAAAGGTGTTTTGAACTGTCATTTGAATCTAATGACAGAAAAATACCTATCAGTAGGAAAAAAGTTCATAAGCGACCTCTCACATGCTTTTCCCCGTCATTTTATTATCACTTTTCAGGTGTCTCCTTTATATGCAGATTTTAAAAGATTCTTTCAGCTTAAAACTTTTTTGTTTCGTCTATTTTCGGTTTGACAGGTTATCTTTTGAACTTTAATAGCCGAAATTTCGTATGGGGCACCTAAAGGGAAATATATCCAAATGAATGACAGAGGGGTCCTTATTCATTTTTTCCTAAGAAAATAAATTGAATCAGTTACAAAAATCACTACAAAGACAAGAAAATACCTTTTTTCTGTGAGCTACAAAAGGTTATCTTTTTTTGGATTTACAGCCTGTTTATCCCCAAAACTGTCATCCTGATTTAGATTGTAATATTTCAGTGCCACAGCAGAAATAATTAGATCTACACAAAAAATCACATAACTGTTGATTTTGTTTTCTGAGAGCTGTGTTTTGTTTTATGTTCTTCAGGTTTTCTCGAAGGAAGTAAATGTAGAGTTAATATCCAAGGGAGGCAATGAATATTGCTGAAATGATGCTGTGAATTTTTTATTTCATTTTACCCTCTCTGGGGCCTCTAATTTTTGGAAAACCAGAGTTGTCGAAATTGGCTTACTCTTTTTATAGATGGCGACTTTGCACTGTCTCACTTCTAACGATGTTTTGACAGATAAATTTAGATGTTTAAGTGGTAAAAATTATTTTTACAAAAGTATTTGAATACAAGTGCATAGATATTTAACCATAAAGAAAATTACTATTGTTTTGTGCAATCCGCAAGAGCAGTTTCCCTTACATTGGCGAAATTCGATTACACCAGTATATGTTTAGCTCTTTACCACACTACAGAATTTTAGACTGGTCCAAAATAAATGCATTTGCAGATGACATAATAAATGTTGCAAATACAATGGGAGTTGTCTGAAAGGTAGGAAAAAGGGAGAAATTGATATGTCATATAATTGTACAATGATTTTTTATTGTTCTATTGAAAATATGGTGTCCAAATTACATGACATTTAGCGATTTCTAAAACTTTCCTTGCTCTGTTGCATGAAATAAAACCAGAAGATTCATGCATTAAATGTATGTAGGGGTCTTGATTAAAAACTTTATGAGACATGATAAACATTCTGAAAATTAAAAAAAATCTGTGAAAAAAATGAGATTAGACGTATCTAGGTACATCCAGAATTCTACAAAAATGTCTACTGGGGGTGTATAAAGTCATAACTTAGGATTCATGGAATCAAGCATTTAACAAGACATCTGTTATTAGTATGGCAATAGACGATTTGCCAATTACATTTGATATAAGCGATATTTCCTTGTTATCTTAAGCGGCGCACTGGAAGTATCGAGTTACACTGGACAAACAAAGCACTATTTTAAAGACAAATGCCACATGTCCTGTTCGCAAATCCTTTAAATTTTGACAAATTCACAACAGAAAAGAAAATGACATAGCAAGAAATCTAGAGGAAATTAGTTCTAACACAATTAGAACGTATTTTATGATACTGCTTTTGAAACAAAAAAATCATGGACAGACAAAATATGCATTTTATGAGATCGTATTGAAATATAGAGTATGTAGAGACTAAGAATGAACATACCCTCTGTAACCTGTATAAAATTCAAAATCCCATCCACTAATGATCAACAAACGGGTAAATAATATGAAACAAAAGATAAGAAGAGTCAGTTTAATGTGACATGTGTGCATTAATCTGTACGAAGCAAGTACACTACAGCTCTTCTAAAGGTCACCCACCCTGCAGTGCGATACCGAGATCAAAGGAACGCGGAGTTAACCCTTCACCCATTTTTTTTGCAAAAACTCATAGACACATATTTTTATAAACTCAAAATGGAGCTTGAAAAAATATTTTGTGAAGAAGGGATGGAAGGTTTGAAATTTGGTCTGAAGCCACGTTTCTTAAGTTCATGATCTATTACATGCAGTTATTCGTCTGTAGGAACATGGCTGAAAGTGCAAATCAAAGATGGTTTCATAATAGTGCTGTAACTTCAGTAAATGGACTGTCCCTTTCCCTTTGAAGACACTGGGCAGCTGTTTAACCTCTTACCAAAGTATTTTGAGTTTTGGCGACCCGGATAAAAAAGGAAAAAAGGGGGGAGACGTGGTGATTTGTCCCACTTTCTGTTATTTGTCTCACTTCCTCAACCTTACCCCCCCCCCCCCAAAAAAATTTTTTTTTTGAAAAACAAAACGTAAGCAATATATACATGTAGTCCAGCAGAAACATCTGTGAAAACTGAATTTCAATCAAAGTGTGGGAGAATATATTGGAAAAGGAGGAAGGGCTTGAAACTAGCATTTTCTCCTGTTTCAACAATATTTTTTATTTTTTCAAGGACAATTTCAACCATTTGACCCACGTTTATTCTATCGTGTTCATATGCTAAGTATCTAGATGAGTCCAAAATTTTGTCGTTGGCTGAAAGCATTCACTGTAACTATTTAAAACCCTATACCACATAACCCCAGCATTGTACGACCCAGAGAAATATAGCTTTTAAAAATATTGTTGAAAAGGGAGAAAATTCTGGTAACCAGCATTTTCTCCTTTTCCCACTATGTTTGCTATCCTTCCTACAGCAAATTTCATTTTTTGAGTCACATTCATTTTGTTGTCTGCAAATGCTTTTGATTTGGGCAAGTCTAAAATTTTGTCCTTTGGTAAAGAGTTGATGAAGATTCAGTGTTGTTAAAAATAGGGGGGAAAATGGGGAAAAGAAAAATAAATAAATAAATAATAATTAGAGTGCAATAGATATCTTTTCCTATTTTATGTCTGATTGGTCAACTAATGTTTGCCGAACCCTGTAGCTAAGTTTGTAACGTACAGGGCTCGAGATCCAGTGATCGCTGGTTTAATTCATTCAAACTAAGTGATAATTTTTTGATAAAGAAAAATCATTCCAGTATCTGAGAGGGACAGTCTATTTGCAAAAAACTGGAACATTATACAGTTTGAATTTACTGCGAAAATCCTGACCTTAAAATAACATTTAAAATCTTTATAGTTGCATTTTTGTTAAGTTTCTGTTTGAACTACCTTATCAGATGACTATCGTAACAACAAAGTTCAGTTCAAATTTCAAACCTTCCATTCCTCCTAGAAAAAAGGTAGTTCCAGCTTCATATTCAGTAGGGAAATATGTGCAATTACTGTTTTCATTGAAAAGCTGGTAAAGGGTTAGCTGGATGTTCCTTTGATCTTCGTATTTCACCGTCAAAGTGAATGATCTATATGAAAAGCTGTGATGTACTTCTTAGGCACCGACTAACACACACGTGTCATAATAAAGTGTTTATCCTGTTCAGTCCTACCTTGATCACTTGTAAAGGATTTGGAATTGCTAAAATCTGTTACAGAGGGTAAGTCCATTCTAATAACTGACCCCAAAAAATGCATTTTTCTGCCCGAATACTTGTTGTTTTGAAATGCATTATCATGTTACCCTGGTTTAACTGTATATTGGAACTTATTATTATTATTATTTGTTCTTGCCCTATGAAACCAAGGCAGTTGGCGAGAATTTCATGATTTCTTTATCGGGGATTCGTTTTTTTCAAGTTATTAATGTAGTCTGCATAGAAAAGGTTCTATGAAATCGCCTTTAGATACGACTTTCCTTCCTGTAGGCTACCGAAAGATTGATAAAATGGCTTTGTTCTTTTTGTGTGTGTGATAGTTGATACAACTACAGGCATGGCCGTTTATTTGCTTATTTATCGCGTTTACGGTGAATTAAATGTAAAAAATGTGACCCTATAATTATTCAGGTGTATTCAAGATTGCATTAGCTTGTCCGGTAGAGAGTATCCGCAAGGAAAGTAACTCTTGGTGACGCGTCGGTATCGGTATTTGGTAAATGGTCTGTTACTATTGACCCCCCCATACCTGACCATTTGAGACACACACTTTGTCACCTATTGTACCAGGTAATGTAAGTCCAATCTCCTTGACAAACAATTAAATTAATAATAGGAAATGGATGAAATCAGGTTATGCTAATCAGTTAAATTTGTACCAAAATGAAAAGCAGTGGTGTGCCCTAGTGATAGCCTATGACAATTATTATTCAACTTGAAATATGTTGAAATATAGAGCTAAGTTTCCCTCTCCACAATTACATTTTCAAGTGGAATTTTTTCAAGATTGTATTAAATCTAGCACAGAAAATAATGATTTTCGTATCTTTCTGTGTATGTCAAACAGTGGAAAAGACAAATGAGTAAGACATTCATACAACAAACTAGACTAAAAAAAGGCTTGAATTGAAGCACCTCGAGTTTTTTCCTCTATGAAATAGTGACTCATGAAAGTGAATTACATGCTTCAAGTAATTAAAGTAAAATATGATTGTAAAATTGTTTTAAGTTCATTTCACCTTGAGTATCCAGATAAGAGAAGTATTTACTTGCTTATCCAGCTAACTTTCCCTCTGGACTGGGATTAACGCTTTGTTGTTAGTACTTGATGAAATGGTGTCATTGTAATAATTCTAATGAGTACTCACACCACAGGGTTTTAGGATGATTGTTGAATGATTCCAATGTTGAAGCCAACATATTGTCATCTGGACAACTGATACAAGGGGGGAGGGAGAGGGGGATTAATAAGTTGTCATGTTATTGAGATACGTTAAACTTAGTAAATTTTCTTTAAAAAATTCCTAAACTTCAGACATGGAATTTCAACATTTCTGAAATTAGCCCATACTTAAAGTACTAGGTGGTTTCGTTTTCATTTTACTTAAGTTTAAGTACTAAAGCTGGGGAATACAGTATATGTAAATGAATTCATAAACATTTCATGTAATAATTTCAATCTATTGGTATTTTAGGTCTAGTAAAATAAACATTTGGTCTGGTAAGAGATTTTTTTACCAGGCTGGATGTCCAGTAAGAACAACTTTCACAAAGACTGGTCGACTATTCAAGACACAGGAGATAGGTAGTGAAGTACGGTAATTTAGTTTGCTACATGCCGGTAGCTATCGGCAAGTCCAGCCATTATGAGCCTGCACATTTTATATACCATTTGGTCGTATCAAAAGCTTGGGAAGTGCAAAAATATACACTGGAAATTTTTCAACGAAATGACAAAATGGACATTGTTTGACAAATTGGGAAATTGATTGTGTAGTGATTTCATGTTACTAAAAGTTATGACATGATGCTATGAGGATAATTTTGATATGAAAATTACGTAGAGCAGGTGCAGGTATTCCCCAATATGTATAGAGTACCAACTGAAATTTTTAATCTTTCACATTGCAAAGAAATTAATATCTTTCTATGTGGTGTCATATTTTCAATTTCAAAGCCCGTTGCAATGGATTTGATGTTTTAAACTTGTCATATTTGGACGTTTGAACTCTGGAAAAGCGATGACTCTGCAGGGTTTTCCCTGGACTTCCTCACAAAGGGGTCATTTGACTCCCATCAAAAGAAGTACCGGGTAACAAAGGCAAACATTCAAATTTTTAGGGACATTTAGAAAACTTGGAGGTCCAGATTCAAAGATACAGGGATTCAGGAAAAACACTGCTGAGTATCAGGCTAAAAATGTGGCCTGTAGAGTGCACACAGGTGTGCAGAAAAAATGTCAGAGGTAAAAATACCAGAGGTAAAAATGTCAGAGTCAGAGTGGTAAATATGCCAGAGGTAATAATGTCATAGGTAAAAATTCCAGATGTATTAACTATTTTAAATATGTGGGGAAAAGGTATGGCCATCCAGGTTAGCTCAGTTGCGGATTTGATACCAGGTTGAAAGACACTCATTCTAGCGAAAAGCATTAAAATTTTGCTTCTGACCTTTCACCAAATGTATGTACATCACATCAGAGCATCTTCAGTTGATAACAGATAACTTGTTTAGACTGTTTGAAATAAATGAGGAAACATTGGAACAAAAGGAGAAATTGCTCATGAGCACATTATGGGTAATTTTTTGTGTAATCACAATATTTTTCAAATTACCTCTGCTGTTGGACACAAAAATACTGTTATGTAATTTATATGCATGTAAATGGACTGGAGCAAAAGGATGACTTTCTCGTTTGTCAAAACGTTTGATGATTTATGATTGAATAAATGGTAGATGATAGATATAACATTTATAGTCACATTCTTGCTTTTCCATTGATGTTTCATCATATGTATTTCAATCAAAATTGAATAAAAACAATGAGGTATCTGTGCAATATTGTTCATGAATTGCGATAAATGGGTATTTCAAAGAAGTTGTCCTAAATATAGTGTTCTTTTGAAAACATCACAATCCTGAAAAAAAAAACCTGTGACAAAGTATCTTAGATGATAGTATGCAATCTTAGTCCACACATTTCTTCTGTGTGTCCATAAATCAATCTTGATTTTGACTGACTGCATTCTCAGATGATTCAGAGGTCAGAATTAAGTGTGTTCCGACCAGGTTTCAAACCTGCTATGCCTTGACCAACTGAGCTAACCTGAATAGCTACTGCTTTTTTCCCCATATATATAAATACTCTACAGTTAATACATGTGCATCTGGCATTTTTACTTATCACATTATTACCTCTGGCATATTTACCACTTAGACTCGGACATTTTTACCTCTGGTATTTTTACCTCTGGCATTTTAATGCCTGGCATTTTTTTACCTCTGACATTTTTACCAACATTTGTGCACACAGGCTTTTTCTATAGTTTGTCACAGTGGCCTATTCTTTTACTAAATGTGAACCAATTTCAGACTTGGTGTTACACCTGTCTTTTTTAGCTCACCTGAGCTCAAAGTGCTCAAGATGAGCTTTTTGATTGTGCTGTCCATTGTGCACCATCCGGCGTGCATTATACAGGCGCCAACAAATACCTTGTGTGCACTCTAGAAGCCACATTTTCAATCTGATACTCATGAAACTTGGTCAGAATGTTTTTCTTGATAATACATGAAATTAATTACTTGTGTCAATTGACATAATTCCACCTTATCAATAAACTGGTGCTCTTGTACATACTTCATTTGGGTTGGGAAGGGAAGAAAATGGTGGTTACAAGCATTTTCTTCTTTTCCTTTGATGTTCTCAGTCACTCTACCCTTTCAATGAAATATTCTATTATTTGAAGCCCATTGAATTTGTCATCTGCAAACACTTTATATTTGGACCGGTTTAAAATTTTGCTGTGTTTTAAAGAGTGAAGGGTTGAAGTCTGTTAAAGTAAGTGAAATCCATATCATTTAGAACAAACTCATCCCAAGTCAAACACAGTCCATTAGCAGATTTGAGACAACTAAGAATCTAAACTTTTTAATGAAATAGGGCACAGCATTTTCTCCTTTTCCCAAAATTTTTTCAAGAGTCTTTTTCCCTATGGTAAAAACTTAGAGTTGTTTGGTACAGGATTAAAGCACAGGGTTGTTTGGTAAAAGAATAAATCTCTCATTTCGGGTTTGATTTTTATGATATCATGAAATTGATGCAATATTTTAGGAATTTTCAAACAGGGTTTTTAATAAGCTTAGAATTTCCTAATTCTTTGTTCCAACTATGGGACTTTCGGTTTAGACATAAAGAATTAAAGTTTCTTTACCACAGGATCAAAACTTTTAACAACCTTCTGAAACAAGACTTTAGAAAACAAAGTGGGAAAATGAGAAAATGCTGGTAACCTGCATTTTCTCTTTTTTCCACAGTGTTTTTTATTTCACCAGTTGAGCCTGCACCTGCAAGTGCCTTGGGTTTGGACAAGTTTAAAATTTTGATGTATGGTAAAGGATTAAGAAAATCACATATTTAAAGATGCATCTTTACTGGTTTTCATCCAGTTTTGTAACCAATTTTATCTTTATTTTATGAAATCATAATCATTCTTGCACCTTCATGTCAAATGTTGCCCCTGACGGTTGCAAGGTTGCACAGATTACGATGTATAGAAAATGCATTTCATTCTATTGCGACTAGCCATAGACATAACAACCACAGTTTCTGGTTTAAATCCAAGACAAATCCCTGGCGTCTTTATCACGTACACCTTATACTGATTTTTTATCTACGTTTACACGGCTATCTAGATTCTACACATTGTAAAGTTGTAACAGCGTTTGTTTACTCTCTGGCTGTAAGGGTGCATCTTTAATCTTTACACATGCTTGTGATTTCAGTTTCCTTCTGTGTTTTTCCACTTAATTGATGTGTTAGCAGCATGTCCTTGGTAGAAGGTAAGTGACTGTAGACCAGACTAGCTCTATACCATAAAAGCATTGACCATACATAATCATTCCTGTATTTTTAACAACAGTAAGAAAAAGGGCTTTTGAAAACATTGTGGGAAAAGGAGAAAATGCTGGTAACCAGCATTTTCTCCTTTTCCAACAATGTTTTCAACCCTTTTAACACAAATCTCATCCTCTGCAACAACTTTGTTGTTTGTTTGTAAATGCCTTCAAATTGGACAAGTTAAAGGTTTTGTCACCTGTTAAAGAGTTGACCATTTACCACACAATCCCCACTTTTAACGACCCTGAGAAGTAAGCCTTTTAAAAATATTGTGGGAAAAGGAGAAAATGCTGGTAACCAGCATTTTCTCCTTTTCCCCCAATCTTTTTTGCACCCTTCCCAAAACAAATTTCAATCTTTCAGTCACATTTATTTTGTCGTCTGCAAATGCATTCTAGTTTGAGAAGTCCAAAATTTTGTTGTTTGGTAAAGAGTTTGGTAGAGTTCAGCAGACTGCAAACCTTTTGACTCCTTGAAATTGAAGGTAATTACAGACAATTTATGAAAGCAGAAATATGACTGAAATCAGGGGAGTCTCTAAATGGATAAAAACACTAGGAAAAGGACAAAATGCTAGTTACCAGCATTTTCGTTTTTTTATTCACCTTTTAAAAAGTTATCTTTCTCAGGGATGTTAAAACTTGGGATGGTTTGGTAAAGGACTAACTCTGATTCCTCTCCAGATGTCATTTTAGACAGGTCCAAATTGAAAGCATTAATGGATGACAAGCTGAATTCTGCTCAATTTTGATTGGATTTGAAAGGGTAGAAAGCATTGTGTGAAAACGAAAAAGTACGGATTACCAGGATTTTGTCCTTTTCCCACCATGTTATCAAAAGCCCTATTTCAGGGTTGTAAATACTCAAAATTGTTTGGTAATGGGTTAACTCTTTACCAGATGACAATATTTTAATTGAAAGCATTTGCTAATAACCAATCAAATGTCACTCAAAACATAAAATTTGTCCTTCATAGGGTAGAAAACATTGTGGGAAAAGGAGATAATGCTAGCTACTGTATTTTTCTCTTTTTTCTACAATGTTTCAAAATCCACCTTCCTTGTTTGTCAGAACTCGGGATTGTTTAGTAAAGGTTTAAATAGCTCTTTGTTGAAGGCATGCATTAAGGCCAGACTGTTTAGAGCTATTTCAATCTAAAATATTATCCATAAATGGGGTCCTGCGTGGCTCAGTGGTAAAATGTAGGACTCAAAGCTTGGAAGCCCCAGGTATGATTCTCACAGAAAGCACTGGTCTTTCTAAGGAGTGACCTTGGACAAGACATTACAAAGCCCTAGCACAGTACTGGTGAAACCAAGAACAGACATGAGTAACTGAGCTGACACCACGGTATGACTAAAAAAAGAGATAAAGGCGTAAAACACCATTCAATCAATTAATATCCATAATGCATCTTCACTTGAAATAACTGAAAATTTTGGGCTGTTAATTAGTCAAATTTATGTACTTAGTATTAATTTTCAGTTTTGAAAGAACTGATTTACCCGTTATATATTTCAAACAAACATGTTTTATGAATTTTTTTCTATGAACTGGCAAAAACAATTAATAATTCATGGAAAGAAACTTTACAGTCCTGTCTAACCATTTTAAGTTTATTTCTCTCCAATTCTAAATTGCAGCTAGCAAACTGATTGGCTGAGGCACCAATCAGGTGACTAGTCTTGGAACTTTGATATCGAACAATTCACATAATGATTGTTGAATACTGCTAGGACTTTGAATTAGGAATACTTTCACTTTTCGATGCCACATGGTATGATAACTTGTTTTATTTCCCACCAGACACAGAGCAGGCATCAGAATGCCTGGACCACTTACAGACCATGTTATGGGACCTCGGAGATCACTCCCAGGATGATGAAATCTCCTCCCTGATATGTATGTTACAGAGCCCCCTCCTGAGACAGCTCCTTGTTCTCCAGGATTCCATTGAGGAACTAAAACAGGTAATGTATGCTCTTCTGATGTAAAATCTCTTGTATAGCTATTGAAGAGGATGAGGTTTGTTATACAGCCTTCTCCAGGGTTCTGTTGAGGAACTGAATTATATGTATGATGGTCCATGAGATCTTGAAATCTCATCAACCTTTTACCACACAATCCTGAGTTTCAACAACTCTGAAGGGGAAGGTTTTTTCAGTTATTGTGGGAAAAGGTGAAAATGATGATAACCAGCATTTTCGTCTTTTTCCACAATGTTTTCTGTCCTATCAGAGACAAATCCCACCATTTGAACCACGTGTAATTTGTAATCTGCAATCGCTTTCAGTTTGGATGAATGTAAAGTTTTGTTGTTTGGTAAAGAGTTAATATAGGTTGCTTGCTGTAGAGAGGTGGCCCCTAAGACAGGTCTTGCTGTATTTGTATTCTTTTGCCAAGCCCAGTAACACAGTCTGCAACATACAGGACTTGAAACCAGGGGGTTGTTGGTTGGAATCCTGAGCCTGGCCAATTTCTTTCCGGGGATTGATGATAGTCATTGCAGCAGGATTAATTCCTCTCTCACCTCTGATCATTTTCTTGACAATGGTTATGGGGGAAAGCAGTAAGAGGCTTGGGAAGAATATTGTGCAAAGTGCTAGTGAAAGAACTCTATGTAAGCATTGATAGTTGTATTAGCTGCCTTAGTATAACTGAAATAAAGTTGAAAACAGTGTTAAACACCAAACTACAAACAAACAAATTTATATTCTCTCAGGTAAATGATACCCAAGGACTTCAAAACACTGACTTTCAATTCATGCCAGAACTGAGGATTGAATCCCAGACTCAGCAGAGCAACCAGCATGCCTATCACAGCATGCCCAGCTATAATGAAGAACTGCAAAAAGTGATTGACAAGGCTGCTCAGGGACGAGAAGTTGAAACCATCAAACTATTTAAACCAGAAAAGCAATCCTTAGGGTTCAGTGTTGTGACCCAAGCTGAAGGAGGGATTTTTGTGCAAGACATACAGCCAGGTGGCATAGCTGACAGGTAGGGGTGATTTTGTTTAAACCTCCTTGTTTTACAGCCATTGTGAAACCAGGTCTTACAACTCATATTGAACACACTCAATGATTGCTCCTTGGAAACCTAAACCCTTTACCACACAATCCAAAGTTTTAACGACCCTGAGAAAGAGGCCTTTCAAAACTTTGTGGGAAAAGGAGAAAATGCTGGTAACCAGCATTTTCTCCTTTTCCAACAATGTTTTCTACTATTTTAAAGATAGAAATTATCTTTTGAGCTACCTTACATTTTTCGTCTGCAAATGCTTTCAGTTTGGACAAGTCTGCATTTTTGTGGTGTGGTAAAGAGTTAACCAGTGATGAGGGTAGTTCCAAAGGTTGGCCCCACTCATCACAGGATTCGAACCAGTAACCCCTGTTACAAGATGCTAGCCTTTTACCCCTACACCATTGTCTCTCTCCTTTGATTTGGAGTTGAAACTTAGTGACAGTTTACCTTTCCTTGCTTTTTGGACATTTGTTTGTAAAAGTGTTTTGAAATAATGCAATGCTAATAAAAGATTCCACTCCCAAATGACTCCAACTGGAGGCAAACTTGACACACCTTGTGTTTAGCCATTACCACACATAAGAAGAAGGCTTTTGAAAACATTTTGGGATAAGGAGAAAATGCTTGTAACCAGCATTTTCTCTTTATCCCACTCTGTTTTCTATCCTATCACAGACAAATCTCACCATTTGAGCAATACACCCTATGTAATTTGTCAGAGTGGACAAGTCTAAAACTTTTTTCATTTTGTGAAAGAGCTCTTGACTGAACAAACAATTTTTAGACTTGTCCAAATTGAAAGCAGCTGTAGACAACAAATTGTGTGTACTTAAAATGTTAGGTTTTATCTTTTATAGGATATAAAACATTGCAAGAAAAGGAGAAAATGCTAATTACACACATTTCTGCTTTTTCCACAATGTAATTCAAAGACTCCATTCGCATGGTTGATAAAACTCAGGATTGTGTGGTAAAGAGTTAAAATATACCCCGAAGTTCCTTTGGTACGATATTTACATAGACCTCTAAGTCAGTTCAGAATCTTGTACAAATATTATTGCTTCATGACTGTAAAATCAGTGGGCAAGTTTTTGTAACTGTTTTAATAGTATAATCCTTTCAACTGTTTAGATGAATGATGATTGATTGAATGATGTTTTACAGTGCTTTCAACATTATTTTAATCATCACTGCAACAGCTCACATATTCATGTATGTCATGGGTTTCACCAGTACTAGTCTAGTGCTCTGAAGTGTATAGATGAATATGAATACATATACAATAGATCTGTTACAAAAAAAGTGTTGCTATTGGAAAATTGATTTGTATGAACAATTTCTCATTTTCTTTTGTGTTGTAAACTTTTATCAAACAATACAGTAATTTTCCAATGCTAAGGAGTAAGGATTTTGAGAACATTGTAAAGACATGCAAAAAGTGTGTTAGAATGCATAAAGATTGAAGATAAAACTTTAATAGAGGAAAGTAAAGTACTGATACTTTCATGGTAAGAAAAACACTGTAGGAAAAGGATCAATGCTTGTGACAAGCTGTCCGCTGAAAGCATATTTGTATGGTAAAGGGTTTTTGCAGGTAGGAAAGTTGAACAGGGAAATTGGTGACATAAGTGCTGTTTGTGAGCAATTTTTCCTGTTGTTTTGATGTGTTCAAAATACCTTTGGTCTTGTCAAGTATTTTACCGAACAACAATATTTTAGACGGGTCCAATCTAAAAGCACTTACAGACATCAAAGTAAATGTGACTTGAATAGTGCGATTTATCATTCAACAGATAGAAAACAGTGAAAAAAGGAGAAAATACTAGTTTCAATGATTTTCTCCTTTTCCCATAATGTTTTCAAAAGCCTTCTCCAGGGTCATTAATTCAGAGGATTGTTTGGTAGAGGGATAAATTTTTTATCAAAGAATCATGCAAAATAATTATGCTACTTTAGTGACAAATGTTGAAACTATTCTTTAACAAAAAGTTTTGGCAAATGACCTTATTCTTCATAAAATAACAATTTCCCCATCTGTTACAAGCCATCCACATTAGGTTAAGGGATGATAATTACTTGATATCAAGATAGTAACACACACCGGAGATGAACATCATTTATGAGTTATTCTGTCTTGTCATGCAATTTGATAATTTCAGGAGACTGTGCATTAGTTTTACCTTCTATCATTCTATCAACAGTAGGGCAAGGTAGCAATTATTGTGCAAGCAGTTTATGGTTGAAACCTTGACATGCAATTCAGTTTTTAGCTAGCCTAGACGGAGTCCAGGAGGAGCTATTGCACTACCCACAGTGTTGACATGGAGGCTGGTGTCCACATTTGCATTAAAGGTTTTTTAAGAGGTCACATTTTCCAAATCATCTGATGGATTTGGTTCATATTTAGTATGATACTGGATAAAGTTTAAGTGTCATTCAGCTATACCCCTGCCCATGCTTCCAGCCAGAAGTTCAATCTCAAGCTTTTGCACTTACAATGGCATCTGGGTTTGTGTTGGGTTTTCTGTCCCAGGCTGGGATCCTGTTGCTGTTTCAAGGCATTGACAAGATAAACAAATAAATTTTCAAGGCAAGCTGTACTGTCTGATGACAGTTCTTGTTTATTCTGTCATTAGGTTGGCTTTTTTCAAAGAAAACGTCGAGGTATTTTCATCATCAATCAGTCATGGACGTTTTGTGAAAACTTTGAAATTTTCTGACATGTCTCATTGCTGAAGCAGGGTTTTCCATGACCCCCCGTTTCTTTGAATTTTGACCCCCAAATTTTCAAAATGACCCCCAAAATTCCCATGTATGCCTTCTTTTCTTCATTTGAAGGGGGTCAAACGACCCCAAAATCAGAAAGTCAAGGGAAAACCCTGTTGAAGATATTTACTTCGAACTCATAACTTGTTGTTAACTCTATACCAGATGGCAAAATTTTAGATGTGTCCAAATTGAAAGCATTTGCAGACGACAAAATAAGTGTGACTCAAAACTTGACACTTGTTTTGGAAAGGGTCGAAAACATTGTGAAAAAAGGAGAAAATGCTGATTACCAGCATTTTCCCCTTTTCCCACAATGTTTTCAAAAGCCTTTTTCTTTAGGGTCGTTAAAAGTCAGAATTGTGTGGTAAAGGGTTAAGTATTAAAAAGAGAACCCTTACCAGAAGGGCAGGTTACTGTCAGAATAATTTTGACAAGGTTATTCTAAAATTTTCACTGAAAAAGTAACCTCATGATTGCTCCCACATTCGGTGCTCTTTTTCTTTTTTCAACTTAACTAAACAACAAAAATTTAGATTTGTCCAAAATGAAAGTATTAGCAGATGACAAATTAACTCTTTACCACACAATCCCGAGTTTTAACGACCCTGACAGTGAAGGCTTCTGAAAACATTGTGGGAAAAGGAGAAAATGCTGGTAACCAGCATTTTCTCCTTTTCCCACAATGTTTTCTAGCCTATCACAGACAGAAATTATCATTTCAGCTACATTTAATGTGTCGTTTGCAAACTGTTTCAATTTGGTTTAGTCCGAAATTTTGCCGTTTGGTAAAGAGTTAAGCATGGCTCAGATAATGAGATTTGTCATTGACAGGGTAGAAAACATTGTGGAAAAAGAGGAGAAATGCTGGTTTCCATCATTTTCTCCTTTTGCCACTGTTTTCAAAGCCTTCTTTATCAGGGTCATTAAAACTTGGGATGGTGTGGTAAAGGGATAATTGATCAATTGTTGCTTGGAATCAAACCCAGCAGTGACTCAGGGCTTAAATCTACACAATTGTTGCCATTCTTTTCAAAGCTTTCGATACTTTTTATGTGCAGTATGATGTACCATAATACTAAGCATAACACCATCTGATCTCAGTAGACACAACTATCTTATTTCAAATAGGAAAGTAGACAAAACATTGCAATTTCAAAGCCTTTTTTCTTTTTTTGCAAACATTTCAGAAAACAGTAGACAGTGTAAACTCAAGATCAGAATACACTTTCTGTGCAGGTTGATCTTGATCTACAGTGTATGCATGAGTAACATAAGGTTTGTCTAGCACATTATTGGTTAATTCTAGCATTGGTCTTCTGTAGAGTTTGTTAACAAATATTTAGGTAGACAAATTTTCCCCTCAGGAGGTCTCACTTGAACTGGAGAAGAGTAATCACAATTTTCCATAATGGATTGAGATATTACAAACTTGTCAAAGACAAGCCTTCCATTAACTCTTTACCGCACAATCCTGAGTTTTAACAACTTTGTTAAAGAAGACTTTTGAAAACATGGTGGGAAAAGGAGATAACCAGCAAGAAACCAGCATTTTCTCCTTTTCTACAATGTTTTCTACTCTCTCAAAGATAAATCCCATTATTTGAGCTACAGTTAAACAGCTGTCTGCAAATTCTTTCTATTTGGGCATGTCTCTAATTTTGTCATGTGAGTTAATTCTTTGGCAGTCAATCCATGAAACACTTTCCCGTCTTATATTTTAAACTTGTCCAAATTTAAAGCACTTGCAGACTGCAAAATAAATCTGACTCTAAAAGTAAGATTTATTTTCCGAAGGGTAGAGAACATTGTAAGAAAAGGAGAAAATTTTAGCTACCAGCATTTTGTCCTTTTCCCAATTTTGTTTTCTGAAGCTTTCTTTCTAAGAGACGTTAAAAATCAGGATTGTGTGGTCAAGGGTTAACAACCTTTGATAAGAAGGTATTTGAAAAAATTGTAAGAAAAGCGGAAAATGAGCAACATTTAATTTGTCACATGCAACTACTTTCAATTTGAAGAATCAAAATTTCATCTTCAGGGTAAGTTCCTTCAATGCTGAATAAATGACAGTGCTGAACAAATGACAAAATTTTCAGTCCTGGAAAACTTTAAGATTCACAGTTTGTGCCAAAATATCTGTTAACTCTTGACCGAACAACATTATTCTAGACCTGTACAAATTGAATGCAGTTGCAGAAGACAAACGTGACTCAAAGGATGGAATTTGACTGAAAGGGTGGAAAACATTTTTGAACCAGGAGAAAATGCTGGTTATTAGTATAGGTTTTTAAAACTGTTGATTGTGTGGTGAAGTGTTAGAAAATTGGACAGTGTTGATTTATAGGCAGTCTGATCTTGATCTAAACTATTAGCAAAAGCAGTTAAAGAAAAATTTCTTAGTATGTTGGTAAAGCTCTAAGGTTGAACCTTTTTTCCCTGATCTCTTAGGCAAGAATGTCTCAATAGTGGACAGTATGATCAGAGTACACACTTTCTGATTTTGATCTACACTTTCTGCGGTGGCATTTGGCGCAGCTCTCAACATGTAGTAAACTTCTTACGAAACAGTCCTGAGTTCTAATGTCCCTATGGAAGAATTCTTTTCGTAACATTGTGGGAAAAGGAGAATGCTGGTAACTATCATGTTCTCCTTTTCCCACAATGTTTTCTGTGCTTTCTCAGATGACTTATATCATTTTGACAGCATGTAGGTTGTTGTCTGTTCAAGCTTTCAATTTGGAAAAGTCTAAAACTTTGTTGTCTGTAGGGTTTAACTCTTTACCAAACAAGCCCTGGTTTTCACGACCCTGTGAAAACCTTGTGGGAAAAGGAGAAAATGCTGGTAACCAGCACAGGGTTTTCCCTCGGCTTTAAAAATTGGGGGTCATTGTGACCCCTTTCGTCATTAGTTGAGGGTCATTTCTTTAACTTAGGGGGTCAAAATAAATGGACAACTTCGTCGTCAAGCACGGATTACGATGCATTTCACCTTTAAACTCCAAGAAAGTAAAGTCTGTAAATCATTTCTGACGGAAAGCTCGATTTCACTTTTTGACAGACGAAACATTCTCATCCAAATCACTGCTTGACGTGGCTTGATTGGCAGTTGTAGGAAGCAGACGATAAAAAGAATGCTACACTTTACTTCGTCGTGACATTATTTTCTGCGAACAACACAGACTGGTAATGTGTACTTTTATATACCGGAAGTCGTGAAAAATAAGCTATGAAATACAGCGAATCCAACCAACACTTTGACTGGGCCCATATTTACAACACATGTCCAATGTACTTTATGGCAATAATGCGTAAACCAGTCTTATTCTATAAATAAATTACTGGAAAACCACTTTTGTCTAAAATAAACCCTGTAGTTAAAAAAAAAGAATGGTGTTCGTCTGATATTGAAGCAGAACAGACATGTATTTATGGCGCTTTATTCAATTTCGTAGATGATTTAAATTCTGGAAAGTTGCGTCACTGATGACGCACTGTCATTTATTTTGGGGGTCATTTGAATGAAAATCGCATCTATGACGCAGGATTTGTGCGTCATGGAAAACCCTGCCAGCATTTTCTCCTTTTCCCACAAGGTTTTCTATCTTTGCAGAGACAAATTTCATAAATTGAGACACTTTTAATTTGTCGTCTGCATATGCTTTCAATATGGACCAGTCTGACATTTTGTAGTTTGGTAAAGGTTTAACAGTAAAGTCCACAGTTAGTGATTAGACTCATGTGACACCGTTTGTTTAACTCTTTACCATGCAACGAAATTCTAGATATGTCTCGATTAAAAGCATTTGCAGACGGCTATTAAAATGTGGCTCAAATCATAGAATTTGTTCTTGACAGGGTAGAAAACCTAGTGGGAAAAGGAGAAAATGCTGGTAACCAGCATTTTCTCCTTTTCCCACTCTGTTTTCTAAAGTCTTCTTTGTTCAGGTCATTAAAACCCGGGATTGTGTGGTTAAGAGTTAACTATTTACCAGATGACAAAATTTGTGACTCCTCCAATTCAAAGCATTTGCAGATGACAAATCGTCACATTATTATACTAGTCTTCCAACTCCTTTTTTGTAAAATTTGGGATTTTTATATTGTTGGAATCGTCTTCAAGAGTTCTATCTCCCCATGACATCAGTTTTGCATTATAGGCCCTGGTTAAGAGGTTTTCAGTATTAACTTGTTCTAACTCCACTTATGATTTTACAACCATCAGAAACTTTGGAGCTAATTTTCTCGAAAACATCCAAATGGTGGTTTGAACACTATTATAATAATGCAACGAAATATCATGATTTAAATAATGAGCTTTGTTTGTGTACAGGTAGAGAAAAAACATTGTTGGAAAAGGGGAAAATGCTGGTAACCAGCATTTTCCCCTTTTCCAACAATGTTTTCAGGAGTCTTCTTCTTCAAGGTTGCTAAAACTGGGGATTGTGTGGTCTTACGAACAATGTCCGTAACAAAGAAACAAATGAACAAATGCATAGCAGAAATACAGGGACCGGGCAGGATTCGAACCTAGAATGCCCGGACGAAAGGCCAATGCCATAACCACTAAGCTAAAGAGAATTCTCCCTAACACAGTTGTTAGGTATTGTATTTAAATCAGGATGAAGCCATGCATGAAGGAGTGGTCTCCCATAACAGTGGTAAAGAGTTAGTACTGTACCATCAAGGGCTGAACTCTTAAATTCAATGGCTAGGAGAAGGAAGTAGCATTATACAAGCCATCATGGGCCCCCTTTTTGTAAGATTTTGAGTTTGGAAGAGCAAGAACTTTTACTGGAGGTAAATGTGTCAGGGCAAGAACATTCCCTATGATTGGTGATCAATATTGGGTATTTGTGAACCGGAGAAAAACCACATTTGTTCCACAGAATGATGGTCAGTTGTGATCTCCTTTTTCTCCTCTCAATACCAATTTGTCTTCATTTACTCTTCGTGTTGATGTGTTCTTTCTCTATTTCATTAACCCTTTACCACACAATCCCAAGTTTTAACAACCATGTAGAAAATACTTTTGAAAAGATTGTGGCAAATTAAAAAAAGGGTTGATGACCAATATTTTCTCATTCTCCAACAATGGTTCTACTCTTTCTAAGATAACTCTTTACATAAAACAAGAATTACCTTTTTGTGTGCAAATGTTTTCAATATATACAGGTCTAAAACTTTGTTGTGCTGTAAAGTGTTCAGGTTATAAAGAGATAGCAATACTATAAATTGCATTTACAGACAGACATTAGTATGTTTTCGGGAAAGGTCTTAGAATTAGTTTAGTCATGAAAGAAGGTGATGTGTTTTTATTCAACCATTTACGACACAATTCCAACTATTAAAAACCCTGAAGACTTGAAAACATTGTGGGAAAAGGGGTACTGCTGTTACCCACCATTTTCTATGTTTCACACTTTTTACCCTCTTTAAGACAAAAAACACATTAATTTCATCGTCAAGAAACACTAGTGGACAAGTCTAAAATTTTGTTGTTTAGTAAAAAGTTAATGTTAGATAGCAACTTAAGTTGTTCCCCTATGAAACAAATTTGAAACTTTGCAGACGACGTTGAAATATCTTTGTAGAGTTTGGAGAATGATTGTGAATTAATTCTTAACCAGATGACAAAAATTAACTAGTCATCCAAATAAAATTCATTTGCAGTTGGTAAATAATAAGTGATGTTTATATGATGCAATTTGTTTCAGAAAGAAGAAAGAAAGAATTGTGGAAAAAGCTCCTTCCAAAACAATTGCCCAAAAAAAGTGTTTGTCCCAATGTATTGCAAAAACTTTTCATTAATGCAGCAGAGGTTGTAAGACACAGGCACGTTCTTCATCTCCCACAATTTTTTCTTCCCTTTGAAAGGCAGCCTTAGTCTTTTGAGCCATATTGTGTGAATATAATTATAATTCAACTCTTTACCACATGACAAAATCTTGACCTTGTCCAGATTCAAAGCATTTGCAGACAACAAATTTGATATGTCCTCAATTGTTGAAATTATTTTTGAAAAGTTAGAAATAATTGTGGGAAAAGGAGAAAATGCTGGTTACCAGCATTTTCTCATTTTTCTGCAATGATTTTAAAAGGCTCTTTAGGGTCCTTAAAACCTTGGAATGTTTGGTAAAGTGTTAATTATGTACAAGTATAGAATTGTGTAGTCTAGTAGATCTTCAATGTAAAAGTTTTAAAGTTAATTGTTTCAAATATTGAAGCACCATACAGTAGATGTTCTGAGGAAGTGGTTACATCACAGTTGCCTCCCTTACATTATCTTTTGCCATTCAACTGGCCAAGAATTCATTAGAGATTAACAATGTAAAAACTGTGAATCAATCAAATTGATATTGTTTTACTCATCGTAATTATATGTCCTTGATTTCATCAATACTAGGGCTCTCCAGTGTCATAAGAGAAGATGGACCTCTTCCTCGGGTTTAAAATCTTTTTAATATCACTGAACAATGCAAAGACCCTACCTCCATTCTTTCACTAATCTAAGGCAGATGAGAAGCATTTTCTCCTTTTCTTGTTGTTGTTAAAATTAATCTTTTTCTTGAGGGTTTAACTCTATACCATACAACAAAATCTTAGACTGATCCAAATTGAAAGCAAGGGCAGACCAGAAATTAAATATGGCTTAATGCTGTACCAAACAATCTTGATTTACAATGACCATGAGGAAAAAGCCTTTTGAAAAAATTGTGGGAAAAGGAGAAAATGCTGGTAATCAGCATTTTCTCTCTTTTGCACAATGTTTTCTATCCTTTCAAAGGTGAATTCCATCATGTGAGCCATATTTGATTTGTGGTCTGAAAATACCCCCATTATGGATGAGTCTACAAATGTGACATTTGGTTCAAGGTTAACTTTTTACCAAACGATATAAATGTAGATTTGTCCAAACTAAAAGCATTTGCAGATGACAAATGTTGCTTAATTAGTGATTTCCGTATTTGTTAGGGTAGAAAACATTGTAGGAAAAGAGAAAATGCTGGTTAACAGCATTTTCTCTTTTTTTTTCTCATTGTTAACAAAAAGTTTTTTCTTCAGGGTTGTTAAAACTCAGGATTGTATGGCAAAGGGTTGAATAGTGGGATATGCTTTTAAAAGTGGAGAAAACATTTTCTTTGTGGGAAAAGGAGAAAATGATGGTTTCCAGCATTTTCTCCTTTATCCACAATATTTTCAAAAAGCCTTTACCCCAGGGTCATCAAAACATGGGATTGTGTGGTAATGGGATAGCTACATTTTTGTTGACTGAATGGGAAGTATTGCAGTCTTCAAACTGCATGTCATGTGCATTTCCCCTTTGTCACAATGCTTTCATAGCTAGTAACATTAAATGTTAGCTCTACCAGATTAGCAAAATTGAGACTAGTCTATATTGAAAGCATTTGCAAATTAAATGTGGCTTGAATTATGGAATGTGTCTAGGGGAGAGGAGACAAATTTTGGAAAAGGAGAAATAGCATTTTCTTCTTGAACCACAGTGTTTTAAAAAGCTCTCTACATCAGAGTTGTTGAAACACAGGACTGTTGATTCTCTGTATTTTACGAGATTCAAAGTGTTCTGCTACAGATTGTCTTGCCAAACCTGAATCTGTACAGGATATGAGACCACACTGGGTTTTTCGTGGGAGTGTCCTTTGACAAGACACTTCAGAGCTAGTACTGGTGAAACCCAGGAAAACATGAATATGTGAGCTGTCTCTGTGATATGACTGAAATAATGTTCAAAGCGGCGTAACACACCATTCAACCAACCAACGACATGACAACAGGGGTTTGCTGGTTTGAAACCAAAGCTTGGCAAATTCCTGTCCAAGGATTGATGAGAGTGATTGTAACAGGATTCATTCCTCTCTCATCACTGATCATTGTTTTGATTATTGTTTGTGGGAAAGAGCCAGTTGCGTGGGAATAATGAGAAACATGTGCAAAGTACTGGTGATGGAATTGCTGAAAAATATGGATAGGTGCACTAGCTACTGTGATGTAACTGAACTAATGTTGAAAATGGCATTAAACACCATACAAGCAAACAAAGCAATTTTGTTACAGGAGGTAGAGAGTCTGTGAGTCATGAATTATTTTCTACAAATAGTATGTTCTTTAAGCAAAATTGGAAAGACAACTCTTGCAGAGTCCAAAGAGAAAACAGTGGCTTTTGCAGACAGCAAAGATCAAGATCAGACTGCACAGAATCTGCAGTCAAGTATTGGATCTATACTGTTTGCTTGTTAAGTCAAGTCTGTAAGATAATAAAGGGCTAGAAAGCTGAATTTTTAAGGATTTCAAACTGGTCAAGTTGTTATACATGTATAAGGTGCCAATGGAGTTAACCCTATACCACACAGTACCAAGTTTTATTGATGTTGCAGAAGATTTTTTTTGAAAGCACATTGTAGGAAACACAAAAAGTGCTGGTAACGATCATTTTCTCCTTTTCCTATGATGTTTTAATCTTTCAATATCAAACACCTTATTTCAGGTATATTTAGTTTGTCATCAGCAAATTCTTTCAATTTGGACTTGTCCAAAATCTTCTTATTTGGTTAACTCTTTACCAAACGACAAAATGTAAGACTGGTCCAAATTGAAAGCATTTGCAGACGACAATTTTAACATGGCTCAAATGGAAAGAATTGTCTCAGATAGGGAAGAAAACATTGTGGGAAAAGGAGAAAATGCTGGTCACCAGCATTTTCTCCTTTTCCCATAATGTTTTCAAAAGGCTTTCATCCTTAGGGTCGTTAAAACTCGGGATTATGTGGTAAAGAGTTAAGGGTTAACTAGTTGCATGTGGTGTAGCATTGTTTATACCAAATGTCAAAGAAATGTTTTCACAATATATGGAATCCTATGATTAACCATTTCTTCTCAGAAAGACCAATTTCGCCCTGTCGTTAACTCTTAGTCTACCAGGAATAATTCTAAGTGTTTTTTCCATCTGACAGTGGTAATCAAGAAGAGATTGACATTGTATGATATGCAGTCTGATCTTAGATCTACTTTGTCTGATATTGCCCTCAGTGTCTTATCTTTTGTGTGACATTTTGCACAAAATTGTCTCACTATTGTGATACCCGTCTTTCTTATGTGGACTGTTGATGTCTCTTTTTCCCATCCAATGCTCAAACCTGAAGAGAAAACGTTGTTAGCAAATAGCAGATGGAAGCTGTCGATGCGCCATAAAACAACATTCATTCATTCATTCATTCAAACCTTTTTCAATTTAAAAATTCTACTTTATTCATCTTTTAACACAGATATGCGCGCTAAATGACCAAAGCTGTCGATGCGCCATAAAACAACATTCATTCATTCATTCAAATAGCAGATGGTCATGACATAATGGAAATGGTTTAACATGAGATTAATTTTCCATTTGCCATAGTGTAAATGATGTTTTATTTTAAATCCATATTGCGTTTGTCTACAGTTTCTGTCAGATGATGTTTCATTTGAGAAAAAAAATATGAATACTTTGAACAGCGTAAAGAGTTACTGAGAGAAAAATTCTGTGAGCCTGTGACACTCTGTAATCATCTCGGTTCCTTGTCTTTTTAGAATGGAGTCATCTCTTTTTGTCATCGCTAGAGCTTGCTTGCCCTTGAAAATCTTTGTGGGCCTAACATTGCAGAAAAAGAAACTATTGCTAGTACAGTAGTAACAAGCAATGGCTTTTTTACAAAAGTGTTTTCGAATGTATCAAAGATAAACCATCTGAAAATGTTATTACATCTTACATTGAAATGAGAAGCTTTAATTTCTGAAACCTGAAAGCAGATATTGGGTTGAAAGGTATGCTCTGTCAATCATTGTCAAGTCCAAATTGTCATGTGACACTTGGCTATTCTAGAGGTCTTTTACAGTATAATTTTCTTTGGTCCATCTTCAGTTTCATTCTTATTGTGATTGGCACAAACCTCTTCTGCTCCTTTGCATTATACTTTCTTAATTCTAAATCTTTGGCCATGTTTGTTCTTTAGTTCTAGACTGGGTAGCTAACTGGGCAAGACTTTGACAGCCATTGTAAAGAGCAGAACTCTCAGACTGATAAACAGCATTTTCTTTTCCCATAATGTTTTCTGGCCTTTCAAAGGCAAAATCTGTCATTTTGGCCTCACCAGATTTGATTTCTGGAAAAGATTTTAACCCTTAATGCACCTTTCATGACTGAAGTTGCTGTTGCAGCCATTGTAGATCAAGACCAGGCTGCACAAAACATGCAGCCTGATCTTTGATCTACACTGTCTGCTTTGCTGAAACACAGTAGACAAAAGCAACAATGAAATTGGAATTATTTGGTTCATAATTCTAGGATGAAAATGTTTGATAGGTTTATTTGGTGATAAGGGTTAATTAATATTTATGGGCAAAAATTTGTTGCCTGGTAAAGAGTCAAACCATAAGTCATGTTGATTGTCTGTATTTTTCAGGGATGTTTTACAAGTCGACTGCTGCAAATTTGTCTTTTGATTTAATGTTTAACCTTTTACAGACAACAAAATTTAGACTCGTCCAAATTCAAAGCAGTTGCAGACAACAAATGTGGCAGATATTGTGAAATTTGTCTCAGAAAACATTGTGGAGAAATGTGAAAATTCTTTTAATAAGCATTTGCTTCTTTTTCCACAATGTTTTCAAAAGTCTTCTTCAAAGTCGTTAACACTTGGGATTGTGTGGTATAGGGTTAATTTAAGCCTTGTAGCACTGAACTCAGACAAATCAAGATCACACCACACAGAATATGCAGTCAGATCATTATATAAATATATAATTTATTCTTATTATCAATAACAATTTCAATTTGGCAGGATAAGGGTCAACAAAAAAAAGTTCACAAATCCTATTTTCTTTCTAGCCCAAAGATAATGCATATAGAACTAATGTTGTCATGAGTATTGTGTTCCCAGGGCTTTGTAACAGGAATATGATTGTTGGATGAATAAGATATATTGAGAATGACAGTTACATTATAACATAACCCAGTTTTCCATTTAAACCTTTGTCACATAAACTCACGTTTTTGCTTTTGGAAAAAAAAATGTCGGAAAAGGAGAGACTGCTGGTAATCCAACATTTTCACCATTTGCTTACTCTGTTTTCTTCTGTTTTAAAATGAATCCATCTCTATGAGCCACTTTTTCTCCTTTTCTAATAATCATTTTTTCTAAGACAACTTGAACCATTTGAGCCATTCTATATATCATCTGTTAAATGAATGCGGTCTACATGGACAAGTGTGAAATTTTGGTGTTTGGCAAAGATTTAAGATGTATCGCATGATATCGATTTCATGGCTTAAAATGGTTAAATCTTTACAAGAAAATACTTAAACCTAAAAGTCCTTTAAAAATAAAAAAACTTACAAACATATCGGTGTACTTCTTCATGATTTATTTATGAGTTTGACATCTTGGAGCTTTAACCCTTGATCAAATAACCATTTGTTCGACTCCTGAGAGGTAAAATACACAGGAAAATGAACGACGGGACCGTGATAGGTGTTCGAAAGTTCCAATTAAGGATTGTGCGAGCTTTCCGAGGTAGAACGATATGAATTATATAGGGATTTTGCCAGGACCGATATCGTTGTTCGAGTTTTCTTTGGTATTCGAAATTACCCATATTCGAGCCACCGAAGTTTGACTGTATATGTTCTGTCTATCCTAATACAATTTCTATGGATTGAGCAACATTTTATTTTTTGTCTGCAAGAGCTTTCAATATCTGAAAAGCTAAAACTTTGTTTTCTGAGATAGCTTTATGAATAATAATCATGGATAGTGATACTATGATTAGTTTCTATTGACACAGGGATTCACCTACATTCACCATTCGGATTTAAAGGACAAGCTTAAGCATTTTGAGGACAGTCTAGGTTAAGATCAAACTACACATACAAAATACGGAGTCTAATCTTGGGCCTATGCTACCTGATAATTACCTGGAAGAAAAGGTCTTGTAATTAGGCAAATTTAAGAATTTAACTTTACAGAAATATCCCAATTTTATTATGATTATATTAAAAAAATTAAGAATTGTTCAAGAATATTATGGCTCTTAATCTACCCTAGTTTGAGTATTTTGAAAACCAAGGCTAATCACTTCACTCCAATGACTGCATTGAAGCGGATTTCCCATGCCTTTATTAACCCTTTACCACACAATCCCGAGTTTTAATGACCCTGAACCACACAATCGCGAGTTTTAATGACCCTGAACAGGAAAGCTTTAGAAAACATTGTGGGAAGAGGAGAAAATGCTGGTAACCAGCATTTTCTCCTTTTTCCCACAATGTTTTCTACTTGATCAAAGATGGAAGTCATCATTTGAAAAGCATTTAATTTGACGTCTGCAAATGCTTTCAGTTTGGTCGAGTCCAAAAATTTGTCGTTTGGTAAAGAGTTAAGGAAGCATCAAAGGGACTATCAAAATACAGTTGCTTTAGAAAAGTGCTTGCTTGGTAAGGTTCCCTTTCAAGCTATATAAGATCTGATAACTTAGCAATTGAGGAAAATTTTATAAAACAAGTCTACAAAGATGTTATTAAGCGAGTCCCTGGCAGCTCATTAACATTTTTGTAGATAAGTTTAATAAAATTCAATCTCTAAAGCCAACAAATATCGGATCCTTAGGCCTCTGCCATCTCTCAGACTTTGGGGAGAAGTGGCTTCTCTTTCGTCTGAGAATTTCAAAATGGGAATAAGTGGTTAGACTTTGAGGAGAAGTTTAGACACACCCGTGTTTTTTTTCCGTTTTTTAATGGGTCAGTACAACAGACTCGTTCCCAATCCGAAAATATTACCATTTTTCCAAAAGTAGCACATGAAAATTCCCAAAATGAATTGTGTTTCTCACTGCATAATGGAGCCATTCCCAAGCAAGACTCGGGTGTCAGTTTTTCACATGATTGTGTGATGGATTGAAATTTGTATTGTGGATATCCCCTGTAAACTGTTCAGAATACATAACATAAACAATCCAAATATCAGTGATTTCATAGATCAAAAAGAGGGAGTTTCCCAAAGTAGTATTCAACAACAAAAAAAAGCATGACGTCTGTCAACAGTTTATTTTGGGTAATCTGGTCCTTGTGTCTGATAACCAAGTTTAAGCCTTTATAGAATAGAGGCTGGCATGCAGTGTATGTGTTTCAGCAGTCTCCGTAGCAATTGTCAAATACAATGCAGATGCACTGCATGTGTTTTTGTGTAGCCAAAACTTTGGATTTGTCAGTATTTCTTTACGCCATATGTATTCGCCGAAATTTCTTTATTTCTTAGCAGTCAAACTGAAAAATGAGCCTTAACTGCAAATAATATTAAAAAGAAAAATCAAACTGATGGGTTTTAAACTCGCTAATTGTGTGGGTCACACTTTCTACGTCACATCTGGTTTTGTGAAGATTTCACAAACTCGCTGAGGTGTGCCAACCACATTTATGCATATAACTCTCTTTTTAAGAAAGACATTGAAATAAGGTTTTCAATTTTAAGATTGTTTCATTTGAGGATTCATATATCCAAAAATAGCTTTGCGCTTAAGTTGCCCTTTAAGAAGAGTGACAAGTCCAGTCAAGTCAAATATGAATATTAAAGCATCATGATGCAACAATTAGCATGTCCCAAAATGAAATGGATATTAAATCAGACATTCCATCAAGCCTAGGTTCAAATGTAGAACAATGGTCATCAACAAAATTCATGGACAGCATGAGAATCAGGACCATTTTTTTCTCTAAGGTCAAATTTGTTTTCAATGTTTTGAATTTCTAGTGCTTAATGCTTTGATTTTAGTTGAAATAACTGAAAAGTATCCATTTTAAATAGTAAGTAACTTGATTCTGTTTTTATCATGAAAATTCCCAATTCTGGAGAAAATAATGTTTTTTTTTTCCCTAATCTGCATGGTTTTGGACCCATTCCCAAAACAGTGAAAAAACCACTGCACACATTAACAACCAGATGTGGGCGGAGTTACAGAAGGAAGTAACAATATTTTAACAATTTGATTCAGTAGAAAACCATGTAGATCTATATTAAATGAAAATAATTTGTACTTTTTATTTTTTTAATAATCAAAATATATTTATCCTATTAGAAACTTTCTTAAAAAATGCTTATTCATTGTTTACCTTGCTCAGTTCATACTCTTTGGGATAGAAGCATTATTGAAAGAAATAATAATGGAAAAAGTAAGCATTACTTGTTCGAGCAATGGTTTCTCCTAGCACAATTTTTTTTCAAAACCTTCCAAGCACTAAATTTCCAAAATCCTGGATAGATTTTTTTGCTGAAAATCATTCTCTTTACCAGGTGAGAAAATTCTATCAAATTGAAATCAGTTGCAGCAGACAAATAGAATGATAACTCAAAGGATGTAAATAATATTAAAAAGTTTTAAAAAGTTACTGTCAAAAGGAGAAAAGCTTGCTACAAGCACTTTCTCTTACTGCCACAATGTTTTCAGCTTTCTCATGGTAAGTAAGACCCAGTTTCAGACAGAGACATAAAAGACAAGTGTCTGAATACTGTTAGTCTTTATATGATGACAGATAAATCGTAAATGAAAACATTGTTACGGACATGCATTTCCAATTTACACCCGATTTAGCCGTGTAAATAGGTGGTTTGCCATAGAACTTGACATCATTAAAATTTCGGCATTTTTCTTGATCAGACCGTAAAGTTTTTTGGCAAATCACGGATCACCAGAATTTCAGACTTATCCATGTAGAATGCATTCATTTAACAAGTGACATATAAAATGGCAGTAGGTAGTGTGCAGTACTTGCATCCACGTGGGTTTGCCCAGTTAGGCAAATTTCTGTTCGAGGATTGATTGAATTCATTGCAACAGGATTCATTGTTTTGGTAAAGATCATGTGGGAAAGCAGCCACTGGCTCAGGAAGAATATTATGCAAAGTACTGGTTTCAAGAATTCTAGGAAGGCACGGATATATGCGTTGGTGGCCAGGATATAACTGAAATAATATTGAAAACGGTGTTAAACACCATACAAACATCAAACAAACAAATAAATCCTCATGCAGTGCTACAGGAACTCTCAACTGATAGGTACAGGCTTAACTTGGTAGTAGATTATGTTACATGCAGACAAAAATATGAAAAACTTGTAGTGAAATTCCACATATCAAAACTAATATTTCCCACAATTCCATTTGCGAAGTCAGTGGATTCATTATAATACCCTTTGGGACTCAAGATATAGATGTAATGATCTTCCGACTTTATTGATATGGCTGTTGTTCTGGAAATTGTGTTCCGTCCTTGATTATGGCTTGGGCTCTGGATTCGTTTTTACCATGATAACCCTTTACCAAACAACCTTGTGATATTGTGATCCTTAAGAACACTACTTTAGGAAACATTGTTGAAAAAGTGCGTTCAACCATTTACCAAACAATCCTGTGTTTTAACCACCCAGAAGAAGAAGACTTTTGAAAACATTGTAGAAAAAGGACAAAAAAAAAAAAAGGTTTGAAACAGGATTTTCTCCTGTCTACAAAGTTTTCTAGCTTTTCTAAGCCATATGCTTACATTTTTACTTGTTTCATTTGTGTTTTTTTTGTGAGCTTTTTCAATTTGGGTGGATCTAAATTTTTGTGGTGTGGAAGAGAGAGGCTTTGATCTATAGCAATCCTGAGATTGATTGTGGCAGGCTGCACATATCACATGGGAGTGTCCGTGAGCAAGACACTGTAAATCTGCAGCTGGCGATACCCAGAAAAGACTTGAACGTGTGAGTTATTGCAGTGGTATGACTGTAATATAGTAGAAAGTGTCTATTGGCAGACCATTCAATTATGAGCATCAGCAGACCTGCTTGCTTCTAGAGAATTCCATAGCTGCACTTAACAGCTATGAAGTGTCTGCAAAGTAAATAGAATGTAAACAAGAGCAATACAGTTAAACAGATCAATCAATAAAAGTTTCCCATTGATTTATACAAGGCTATTGTTGCATTAATTATTGAAAGTGGACATGCTTTCGTGGTCTACAGATACTGGCTAGTCACTTACATTTAGTGTCCTATTTCAGGTTTAACCTTTACCTTTGCTGAAGCCTATTTGAGATGCTTTTGCAGACAGTGTAGATCAAGATCAGACTGCACTAAATTTGCAGTCTGATCATCAATCTATTCTAATGAATTGAGATATGTTTCTTCACAGAATAGGTGTGAAATTGCTCAGTGTGTCTTCTGACTGATAATATAATGTTTTTAATTACCTAAATTGTTTTAAGAGTGGAATGTACTGGCCCTAGGACTGTGAAATATAAGAAACATTTTTCAGTCAAGAGAAAACAAAAGCAGTCCCAGTGCCTTTTATACCATAGTATCCTCTGAAATTCTGCACAATGTAAACCAAGATCAAACAAGATCAGACAAGATCAAACAGTCTACAAAAGCAATCAAAGTTGTAATATTCACACTTAGAATTAAATTCCTATACCTTGCCTTTTAGACTTTCCAAAATCAAGACACTAGGAACTTGTTCTCTACTTACTGATAATATTGTCCCTTACTGGTACTACCCCTCTGTTAAACACTCCCCCAGCTTACCAAACATCCATTCCATTGATCAGGTTGTCGTAAATCAGCTGGAATAACCTAACAACATCTGCAAATCCTAATTACATCACAATGTCTTCAACACCTGACTTTACCAATATACATACATTTCATAGAAGGTAACTTCCGGTAACAGAAAATTGGTTGAATGTCTTAGAAAAACTTTAAGAAAGAAAAAGTATGGAAGGTTAGTTTCTCCCGTTCATCATGCATGCTATTCAATGACCAAATGGTCTGCATTAAATACAGCGAGTTTCTCACATGGCAGATGCTGTTGACACTGAGATGCTATATTGTTATTGTCTTTGGAAATTTCTTTGTCAGTTTACCTCTATTTATTGCGCCCCCTTTTGGAAAATGTATACCCTGGGGGTGTTAAAAAGAGAAGATACAGTATTAGTGGAAAATTATCAGAAAGCCTACGTGGGACGTAGCTGGGCCTCTATTTATGTGGAATTAGGTGGGGGGGGGGGGGGTGTGGTCTGGGTGACATGCCATGGAAAAATCTTGAAAACAAGCGTGCATTCGGGTGTACTGTTGGTTTTCTGAGGATGATCCATGGTGTTGTATTTTAGTATTTAGGATCAATATTTAAATGATTACCAAATGCCAAAATTTAAGACTTGTCCTAATTCAAAGAATTTGCAAACAAAAAATTAAATGTTGCTCAAATTTTGGGGTTTGTCTTTGAAAGGGTAGAAACATTTGTGGGAAAAGGAGAAAATGCTGGTTGCCAGCATTTTCTACTTTTCTCACGTTTTCAACAGACCTCATGCCCAAGGTCCTGGAAACTTCGGACTGTGCTGTAAAAAGTGAAGAAGCATAAATGGACAGAATCATGTAATTCAACAGCATACTGGCATATAGGTAGATGAAAACCTGCCTATATGAGTCTAGGTGAAGAATTATGGCAATATTCACAAATCATTGTCATTTCAATTCCTTATTCTTTATTTCCAGACTGATAGAATGTTTCAGACAATCAGATGAAAAGTCTTTAAATTCAGAACTAGAACTCTATTTACAGAGGTTAGTGAAAATGTCGTCTGGCAACTTCAGAATAGAAATACTTCCACTAATCTGATGTAAATGGCAAATGAAAGGTATACTCTGATATCCACTATGGCTTCTCACTCTTTGAAACTTCGCTGCAAGATCAATATTACACCCTGTCTGTGAAATTTATCGTACAGTCAGTCATGTACTGTAATTCATCACACTCTTGTCTCTCAGTTCTCATTGAATTTTAGATGTGGTAAACAATTGGTGTGTCACAATTACAGAGTTATTGGTTGACAAAATTACACTGAGACATTTGTATATTTAGTGATCTTCCTTCGGCACATTGCTTACAACCCTATACATTGTGCAGGCACAACCAAGATGGTATACAGAAACTAATTTATCTCGGTTCAACTTTGCCACACAACTGTGAAACATCAGTTTAACTCTTAAAGCCCTTCCACAAGTAAAGTTGCCTCTTGGGCTATTGATGATTGCTTGCAAAAACCTTAAACAGCACAGGTGCCATGATGTGGCTGGCTCCAAATGTTGATCACACTCACCACTGGATTTAAACCTGGAATCTTAGATGTGTTGCCCGCATTGAAACAATGAAAATATGGCTAAAATGATGGAATATACCTTGAAAAGCATATGTAACATTATGGAAAGAAGGAGAAAATACTTGTAACATCTTCCCAAGATGTTTTTCAAAGCCCCTCTTCCTAGGGTCATCATAACAGGATTGTTTAGTGTAGGGGTAAACAGAATTTACTGAAAACAATCTGAAGTTATTATGACCTTGTGGCCTTTGAAAATATTGTGTGTTAACCAGCATTTTCTCCTGTTCTCATGTTTTCTACCCTTTTTCAATACAAATTACAGAAACATAAAATATTTCATAATGTAATTGCTTTTGATATGGAAGAATCTAAAATTTTGTTGTTTTGTAAAGGATAAAGGCTTTGAGCAAAAAAGCATCATACTGCACATATTATCTAGTAATTTTATTCTGTTCATAAGAAAACCTCCCCACTCCAATCCCCCATTCCCCACGCAAAAGTTTTCAAAGATATGTGTTTTGCATTCAAAGATGTCATAAATTTTAGATCCATGTGGATTCCCCAATTTAGCTAGGCCCAACTGAGTTAAATTTATTGCTTTTCCTGAGGAGCACTAACCAAATGAAGTGGATATTTTGGATTTCTAGCATAGAATCAGATATTACAATTTCAAGGCAGATTGCACCCGTGTCTAGGGAAATAAGTGACATTTTTCTAGGATAATATAAAAACAAATTGCTAGGAACAACATTCCCTGTAGTTCTCAAGACTCCATTCTAGAACTCGTGAAACATACAGTCCCTTGGTTCTTGTCAACCTCTGTGACACGCTGTCTATATTGAATCTGTATTTTCCCTCTCTGAGTGGTGGAGTTTGCGTGATCCTATATTATAGCCCGCTTCTTTTCAATACTATGTGTAGTGCATGTAGAAACCTCCAATCAATAAAAGGACAGTTCTGTACAAAAACACACAAGTTTTCCGTATCCTAGGCTCTTGTAGTTAATAACAAATTACATTATATTCTGTAATTGACAAGTTTTTCCCAGTTGTTTAGTATTATGGATTATTCAGAATTTGGAATAGCTGTGTTTGGGCTACTGTTTTAGACCATATTGATGGAGTTAACATGAAAACCAGGCTAAATGTTGTGTTCTGTAATTGGCTGTTCTATAACAGCCAGTGCTAAGTATGGTAGTTCATGTTTTGGAATTAGACAAATTTGCTCTATTCCAATGGATTCTTAATTTGGTTATGAAATTTCTTTATCAGGTATGTAGAAAGTTTTTTTTTTCAATGTTTGATGTAGTATTATGTATAGTGTGGGAATAATGTATGGTAGTGTACATAGGTATTGGTAGTACAAGAATGTCAATAGCTAAAATTTAATTTTTACTGTTAAATGCTGTAAACAGACGATAAACTGTTTAGTTTAATATCTAGTAAACATTTAATTGTTCGTTGTCTGCAAAATAATTTCAGTATGGATGAGTCAAAAGATTTGTTCTCTTGTAAAGAATTGTTTTGAATCAGGTAAAGTGACTTCAACCTTTACCATACAATCCTGAATCTGAACGACCCTAAGTAGGAAGGATTTTGAAAACATTTTTGGAAAAGGATATATCCTTGGTAGGGTAGAAAACATTGTAGGAAATGGACAAAATGCTGGTGACCAACCAAGGACAGATCCGACAAAATGCTGGTGACCAACCAAGGACAGATCCCTTTATTTGAGTGATATTTAAGTTGTGATCTGCAAATGCTTTCAATTTAGATGTTTGAAATTTTGTGGTCTAGTAAAGAGTTAAGTAATTCAGTTGGAAGAATTCTGATCAAACTGAATGTAAATGCATGTTTCTTTCAAATTTTCGGAGCTGGGTTGGTTACCAGCTAAGGGTCCTACAGAGCTCAGCTGTGAAGGTGTAGGGTTCAAATCCTGGGGGCCCCAGTTTCCATCCTCACTCCATGGACTGAATTTTTGTGGGTGTGTTTTTAGGTGATACCTTTTAGAGTCTTAGCTTAGTATGAATGGAACCCAGGACTTGTATGGATAAAAGAGTTGTCGCTGTGATAATATGTCTGTTTGCCATTCAAAAAAAAATTCCCATTTATGAAAGGATTTGCAGGCACAAAATTAAATATAATTCAAGACAAAGAATTTGTCTTTAAAAGGGTAGAGAATGTTGTGGGGAAAAGAGAATATCAAGTTTGAATCCCGGCAATAACCATTATCAATGTTGAGAAAGGCATTCATCTACTGGGGATTCAAACCAGTAACCCTCTGGTTTCAAGTCTTGTATACTACCAACTGTGCTACCAGGTCTAATCTCTGGTTCAAATGCGCTGTTGACAAATTTGTTTCTGAGGATTGATGACAGGTCATTGTAACAGGATTCTCACTGCTGAATACTGTTTCTACAATGGTTATGTAGGGAAGCAGCCAGTGGCTTGGGGAAGGAATATTGTTCAAAGAACTGGTTAATGAAACTCAAGAAAAGCATGTATGTGTCCACTGGCCACCACGATATAACTGAAATAATGTTGAAAACTGCATTCAAAACTCCATACAAAACACAACAATACCAGGCTTGGCTGTAAAGGGTTCAAAAATCAGTATTACAAGGAAAGGGTGGATAAGAGGGAAAGAGTTAATTAATTGTGGAACAGTGAAAGAAATAAATACAAATTCCAATAATTGCAGTCAGAACCCTGTACTCAAGACAGGTTCTCAGTAAAGTTTTGGAAAGAATCTGGTAAACATGAGTTAATCCTTGTGGTGCTTAATCGGGAATAACTTCTTTTTGTGGACAATGGAGATCAAGATCAGATAGTACAGAATTTGAAGTCTGATCTTGGATCTACATTGACCACTTCTTTGCAAGGTATTCTAACAGAAACAGTCCTGAAATTTCAATATCTGCATTTTCAGTGCTGACCAAGAACGTCCATTTGATATATACCGTAACAAGGGTTAACAGACCTTTAATCCTTTACCACACAATCCCATGTTTTAATGACCTTCAGGGAGATGGTATTTGAAAACATTCTGGGAAAAGGAGAACGTGGTAACCAGCATCTTCTCCATTTCCCATAATGTTTTTTTCTACCCTTCTAGAGATAAACTTTGTTATTTGAACCACACTTTATTCGTCATCTGCAACAGCTTTGAATTTGGACAAGTCTAAAATGTTTTCATTAGGTAAAGAGTTGATTTGCAAGATAACTGAAATAATTTTAAGGTTTTTTTTCAATGCTATTTCTACCATGCTACTGCACTAAGATGGGCTGCAGTATGAACTCTTTACCACCCAACAAAAATGTCCAGATTGAAAGCATTTGCAGATGACAATTTGGCTATTTACCTGAGGATAAAATTTTGAATTTGTTCAAAATTGAAAGCATTTGCAGATGACAAAAAAAGTGTGACTCAAACATTGAAACTGTTTATTGAAGGGTAGAAAACATTGTGGGAAAAAAGAGAAAATGCTGGTTACCAGCATTTTCTCCTTTTTCCCACAAAGTTTTCAAAAGTCTTCCTCTTTAGGGTCATAAAAACTCAGGCTTGTATGGTAAAGGATTAAGTGAATGATAGAATTTGTTGTTGAAAGGTAGAAAACATGGTGGAAAAAAGAAACATGGTGGAAAAAAATGATAAATGCTTGTTTCCAGCATTTTCTCCCTTTCAGCAATGTTTTCAAAAGGCTTCTTCCTCAGGGTCATTAAAACTCCGAATTCTGTGGTAAAGGGTTAAAATGGTCCTAAGCATGTAATTTATTACATGTAAGGCTGATGAATAGCAGAATTGGGAAAAGAAGTCAGTATTTAGTAATCTTTTGAAGCACCTTAAATGCAGCAGGGGAAGACATTATTCTTGCTATACATCAAATTCTCAAAAGGTACCGGTAAATGTATGGACAGTATTCAGAAATTTTCTGATATCTACAAAAGTTACGTTTTTAATCCTTTACCCGATAATCACAAGTTTTAGCGACCCTAAAGGAAAAATACTTCAAAAGCATTGTAGGAAGAGGAGAAAATGCTGGTAATAAGCGTTTTCTCTTTTTCCCGCAATGTCTCCTACCCTTTGAGAAAACCTGAACTCATTTTAATCTATGTAGAATTGAGCATCTACATATGTTTTGAATTTGAAGAGTCTAAGAATTTGTCTTTTGGAAAAGGGTCAACCCTTTCCCAAGGAAGAAGGCTTACAAGAAATGGAGAAATTCTCCTTAAACCCACAATATTTTGTGCCATGTCATAGACAAATCCAATCATTTTAGGCACTGTTGATTTGTCGGCTACAAAATGATGTCCAAAATGGACAAGACAGTCTAAAATTGTGTCTGGGGAAGAGTTCTATAACTTTACTGCAATTAAATCGTTAGGGAGAATTACACTTTAATTTAGATATTACTGAAAAAGTAGCTGTTGATTGTAAAAGAATCATGCCTTTATTGTCATTGTTCTCCCTAAAATTCCAGAAAAGCATAAAATTCCTTAAGATATATACTGACCAACACTTCAAACGCAAAATTAGGTTTGACTTAATATTTTTCATTTATTATTCCATCAAATGTCACAAAATTTCGAAAATAGACAGAATGATCAGTTTTGAAGAAGATAGCACTACATCTTCCCTTCAGATTCGATAAGGCTAATCAGCCTATGCCCCAGCGCGCTAGAGGGGTGTCTTCAAAAAAAAAAAACAGTAGTGCCAGTATTGCAGCCATGAATCTCTGACGCAAGAAACTTAGGTATCGGGGGATGACATTTAAGGGCATGTTATTCCACTCATGGATCAGAGCCTGTTGAACCTGCACTCGTTAGAGTATCGGACTGTATTTGGTAGCTACGAACAAGTTCAACAAAGTGACTGCGCGCTCTGATGCCGCGTTCCGGTAGCCTTCTGATTACTTTGTGTTCATTTGTGGAACAGCTTAGCTATCCAATTGTTACAGCGTTGGTTTTACTCGCTAGGAGCTGTCTGTTGTCATGGATTGGGGTTGTGACTCTGCCTCTACTTCGGCATGGCAAATCAGCAACTTGACCCTGACATGAACATTATATCCAGCTCAAGACATTACGATGGATGGGGCAAGGGGTGGGGGAGTAAAAAATCATATTGTGCAATTTTGAACTGCAATACATAATCAAAATCTTTCATTTTGAATCATTACCTGTTCCGGTGAAAATCTGCCACAACCTGTGAATGGTAGACACCGCACAAAAAAATAAACGGGACACAGCGGTAAATGACAACAATTGCCTGGGTCATTCCAATAGCAAGTTCTCTGGTTTCAATCGTTAATCTCGGACTTACTAGGAAAGAACGTTTGGAAATCTTTACTCCACTACAGTCGGGTATCGTGTGGCAAACTTTGTGTACACTCAAATGTTAAAAATTTTGCCAGTTGTGCATTTGCAACACAAAAATGGGGCATTGTACACAGATACCAGTGATCAGTGAAGCGTAACAAAATTGTCAATTGGCTGCTATGCACAGTTAGGACATGCACATAAAAAGATTAAATAATAATTCTTTTTGTTTTTTGTATGCCAGAATTGAAATTATTTTAAAGAACCATTTTGCGTTGGAAGTATGGGTCAGCATATTTTTCTTTACTTAACCTTTTACCACACTATCCAGAGCTTTAACGACCCACAGAAAGAAAACTTTCGAAAATGTAGGAAAAGGGAAAAATACTGGTAACCAGCATTTCTTTACAAGTACAACATGTTGTTTGGTAAAGAGTTTAGCTAAGCTACTCTGTATTGAATATAAAAATTGCTTATGCTTATTAGTACAGAAGGTGGCCTAGATAACAACCACAGATTCTAGACTTGTCCAAATTGAAAGTATTTGCAAACAACATATTGAATGTTGTTCAAATGGTAAGATTTATCTAAAAAAAAAAAGTAGAAAATATAGTGGGAAAAGGAGTAAATGCTGGTACAAGTATTTTCTCCTTTCCTACATTTTCAACCTTTTCACAGACGAAGCAGGTGTTTTGAGCCACATTTAATGTCATCTGCAAGTTCATTACAGAGGAGTCTGAAATTTGGCTGTATGGTAAAAAGTTAAAGTAACAATAATGACCAAGAGTAAACAAAGCGGACTGTTTAAATGCATTTAAATTTATATCATACCATTTAAAGTATGGAAATTATTGTGAAGATGACAATCTCTCATTGTACGGTCCGACCAAGTGTTAGTCCTGACAGAAATTAATTTCGAAACTAGGTTAAAACCTGCCAGGTAGCTGTGTCATTTGTTTACTTTTTGCCTGATTTTAATATTCTTTTTTTCTGCCAGCAACTAACATATGGCCTGACTGTATGATAAAAGACTGTCATCTCCACTATATTTTCCATACTTTTAAATGGTATGATGAAAATTTAAATGTATTATGACACCTGCTTTGATAGTTTGGCCTTTACTGGGCCTTTAAGGGTAACTCTTCATGAAAAAACAAAATGTCAGACATTTTCAAATTGAAAGAATTCACAGGATGACAATAATGTTAGCCTTTTTACACAATCCTGACTTTTAATGATCCTGACAAAAAACGTCTATTAAAAGCATAGTACAAAAAGGAGAAAATAGTGACAACAAGCATTTTCTCCTTTTCCCACAATGTTTTGTAAACTTTTAGAGAGGAACACCATCATTTTTCTCCAAATTTAATTTGCTGTCTGCAAAATGCTTTCAATTTAGATATGTTAAAATTAAGATGTTTGGTAGAGAGTTAAGCACAAGGAATCTTGTCTTCAAATAATAGCATTTTCTCCTTTTTCCACAATGTTCCCAAAGGTCTTCTTCCTCAAGGTTGTTGAAATCTGGGATTGTGTTATAGAGGGTTAACCCTTTACCACACAATCCAAAGTTTAAACAGCCCTGAAAACGGAGCCTTTTTGAAAACATCATGGGAAGAGGAGAAATTGCTGGTAACCAGCATTTTCTCCTTTTCCCACAATTTTTTCTACCCTTCCCAAAGCAAATTTCACAAAGATTTGTTGTCTGCAAATGCTTTCAATTTGGACAAGTCTAAAATTTTGTCGTTTGGTAAAGGGTTTAAGCATTCCAAATGAAATTGTCTGTAAATGTGAGATGTAGGTTATTGATCTTGGCCTTGTTTTTTACTGCATAGTTCTATCTTGTCCCTCTGGGAATTGAAAAACACATGGTGTCTTGTAGAGAAGTGGCTCCAAAACCCTGTAAACAAATAGAAACTGAGGTTATTGTTTACTGATTGATTGGTTATAACAGTGGTGTTTGGTGTTTTTTTTTCTATATTATTTCAGTTATAATTATGATTGTATGATGCTTGAGGTTGTAAAAAACATGTATTCAACATTACTTCAGTTTTATTACATTGGCCAGTGCACCTATCCATACTGTCCTGGTGTTTCTTTTACAAGTACTTTGCACAATATTCTTTTAAGCCACAGGCTCTTGTCCAACAAAACCATGGCCTAAATACGATCAGTGGTGAAAGGGAAATTAATCCTGTTGCAATGACTATCATCTATTTGTGGAAGGAAATTGGTCAAGCTTGGGATTTGAAACCCCAAAGTCTTGTACACGTCTAGGACAAGTTCAAAATTGGGTCATGTGGGATCAGAAAGTAGGTCACTTGGCCAAAGCTTAGAAAAATCTTTCCTACACTCTAGAGGCCATATTTTTAGCAGAATACTCATGAAACTAGGTCAGATTATTTATCTTGATGATATCTAGGATTATTTAAAAATTAGGTCATGTCAAGTCAAAAAGTAGGTAATTGAGCCAAAAACCTTATATGCACTCCAGAGGCCACATTTTCAGCATGATACTCGTGAAACTTGGTAAGAATATTTGTCTTGATGATATCTTGGACAGGATTGAATTTGTGTCATTTCAGGTCAAAAAGTAGGTCACTTGGCCAAGTGTTAGAAAAACCTTGTGCACATGCTAGAGGCCACATTTTCAGCCTGATACTTACGAAACTTGGTAAAAATGTTTGTCTTGATGATGTCTCAGACAAGATTGAAATTGGGTTACATCGGGTCAAAAAGTAGGTCACTGGACCAAATCTTAGAAAAACCTTGTGTGCACAGTAGAGGCCATATTTTCAGCCTGGTACTCATGAAACTTGGTTAGAATGTTTGTCTTGATAATATTTTGGACAAGATGGAAATTGGGCCATGTCGGGTCAAAAAGTAGGTCCTTTACTCTCATGTGTTTTACATTATTAAAACCAGGATCTCTTCAGCTTTATCAACAGATGCTTTTACTCAGGTGAGTGCTTTAGGGCCAATGGCCCTTTTGTCAAAAGCTTTTTTCCTCAAGGTCTTTAGATTTTTTAAAGCATTCTAGCAGATTTGGCTTGAAATGCTCATGTCATTATAAAAAGGGAAAAGTATAATGGCACAGGTCACATCCACAGCAAACAAATTCAGTTCATGTTTGGCTTTGGACGTCCTGGTTTCTGTCTACAAAATTATCCTTGAAGATTTGCAGTTTTGTTGCTGCGAGAGTAGTAAACTTTATTCTCATTCACTTGGGAATTATGAGTTTCTGCCTGGTATTTATTTATCATTTTTGTTTAACTCTTTACCACACAACAAAAGTTTAGAATGGGTCATATTGAAAGCATTTTCAGACGACAATTTAGATGTTGTTCATTGTTGGAATTTGTCTTTGATAGGGTAGAAAACATTGTTGGAAAAGAAGAAAATGCTGGCATTAAGCATTTTCTCCGTTTTCTACTATGTTTTCAGAAGGCTTCTTTCTCAGGGCTGTTAAAACTAAGGATTGTTTGGTAAAGGGTTAAGGATCAAAGTATCTATTTAACCCTTTACAGCACAATGCCGACTTTTAATGACCTTTGGAAGGAAACCTTTTGAAAATACAATGTTTCCTACCCTATCAAGGAAGATTGCATCATTTAACCCTTTCCCAAACAATCCCTGGTTTTTACGGGTCAGGAATAGAAGCCTTTTGAAAACATTGTGGGAAAAGGAGAAAATGCTGGTAACCAGCATTTTCTCCTTTTCCCACAATGTTTTCTACCCTATCATATAGAAAAATCATCTTTTTAGCAACTGTTAATTTGTCATCTGCAAAATGCTTTCAATTTGGTCTGGTCCAAAATTTACTGTTTGGGAACGGGTTAAGCCACATTGAAATTGTCATCTGCAAATGCTTTCAATTTGGACAAGGCTAAAAATTTGTCATCTGGTAAAGGGTTAAAAGTTTACAAAACTTATTGTAAGTTTTTAAAACTTTTCTGTAAAATATGGGTAATCATCATAGATAAAGATTTGGATTTATTTTTTGGCAATTTCTCACAATGGTTTTTGAAAGTCATTTGCTTCAAGAGAAAAGAGGAAAATCTAGAGCACATACCATGTGATGACCTTTAGGTTAGGTAGCAAATGTAATTCTTTTAGCCCAAAAGGTGCAATGCTTATACATAAAAGAACAAGTAGAAGTTCAGGTTGGGACACATGAGGAAGATAAACCAAAGATGAACCTTGGAGCACAGATCATAATTATTATACATTGTGTGTGTGGGGGGGGGGGCGTGGGTTCAAAACTCTGTACCAAACAGTACTGTTTTTTAACCCTTTACCACACAATCCTGATTTTTAGCTCCACTGGCCGAAGGCCAGCGGGCTTATGTCATGGCCTGTTGTCCGTCGTGCGTCCGTCCGTCCGTCCGTCCGTCCGTGCGTTAACTTTTTTTTAAAACGTCTTCTTCTCTGAAACTACCCATCCAATTTTGATGAAACTTCACAGAAATGATCCTGCCATGGTCCTCTTCAGAATTTCTTGAAAGAATTTAATTCCTTCAAAAACTCTGGTTGCCATGGCAACAAAACTGAAAAATTTTGAAAATCTTTGAAAATCTTCTTGTCTGAAACCGTAAGGCCAAGGGCTACCAAATTTGGCATGTAGCTTTATCTAGTGGACCTCTACTAAGTTTCTTCAATTTATAGCCCTGGGGTCAAAATTGGCCCCGCCCCGGGGGTTACAAGTTATACATGGGCTTATTTAGGGAGAACTTTAAAATTCCTCTTCTACCTAGCCATAGGGCCTAGAGCTACCAAATTTGGCATGTAGCTTTATCTAGTGGACCTCTGCCAAGATTGTTCAAATTATAGCCCTGGGGTCAAATTAGGCCCTGCCCGGGGGTAACAAGTTTTACTTGGGCTTATATAACAAGTTTTACATGGGCTTATATAGGGAGAACTTTAAAATTCTTCTTTGACCTAGCCATGGGGCCTAGGGCGACCAAATTTGGCATGTAGCTTTATCTAGTGGACCTGTACCAAGGGTGTCCAAATTATAGCTGAGGGTCAAATTTGACTTCGCTCCGGGGGGTAACATGTTTTACATGGGCGGGCTTATATAGGAAAATCTTTCGCATCTAGCTATAAGGGCTAGGGCTATCAAATTTTGCATTTAGCTTTATCTAGGGGGTCTCTATCAAGGGTGCCCAAATTATAGCCCAGGGGGTCAAATGTAGCCCCACCCCAGGGGGTCACAAGTTCTACATGGTCTTATATAAGGAAACTTTAATAATCTACTTGTACATAGCCATATTTAGGCCTAGGGCTACCAAATTTTGCATGTAACTTTATATAATGGGTCTCTACCAAGAGGGCCCAAATTTTAACTTTGGGGGTCAAGTTTGACTCCACACCAGGGGTCACAAGTTTTACATTGGCTTTTATAGTGAAAACTTGATAAACCTGTGTCATGGATCACATATTTTACAGGGCCTTTTATTCAGCAAACTTGTTTTACATGACTTTTTATTGGGCAAGATTAAAAAATCTTTTTGTTTATAACCACACATTCTAGTTTCATATTGTAGGTCTGGGGTCAAAATTGCCTTCATTCCAGGGATCGCAAGTTTAACATGGGCTTCAAAATATTGTCACTTCAATTTAAACATTAATCAAGGGAAATGGCTTACAACATGTCCTTTTCTCAGGATGTTTTTTTGAAAGCCTTCTCTTTCAGGGTCATTAACACTCTGATTTGTGTGGTAAAGGGTTAAAAAGCCAGTGGAGTGATACAGGGCCATCTTGGCCCTCTTGTTTAATGATCCTTAAAGAGAGGGCTTTTGAGAGCATTGTTGGAAAAGGGGAAAATGCTGGTCTCCAGCATTTTCTCCTTTTCCCACAATGTTTTCTACCCTATCAAAGACAGAAATCATCATTTAAGCAACATTTATTTTGTCATCTGCTAATGCTTTCAATTTGGTCCAGTCCAAAACATTTGTCGTTATACCAGAAGACAAAAACTGTACACTTGTCCGAAATGAAATCAGTTTCATACGATTAGCGAGATGTACATTGTGGGAAAAGGAAAAAATGCTGGTTTCCAGAATTTTCATCTTTTCCCACAATGTTTTCAAAAGCATTCTTCTTCAAGGTCATTAAAATTCTGGACTGTTTGGTAAAAGTTTAATATTTCCGTCAACTTACAACAAGATTCTTTCATGTGATTCATGGAGGCAAAGCTATTATCAAATTACAGAGTCCCTATTATACAAGAGTGTGTTTGTAATATAGTTTTGCATATTGATTACTTCTCAGTTCTTACAGTGCCAAAAACATGGCGAAAACAGGGGCTTGCGGTGATGGCAAATCCCGATATATAACTTTCAAGGCTGTTTTGACCAGAATGTCTCACAAGATATCTAGCAGTGTATATCAAAGATCAGATTGTATGCTATATAATCTGATTTTGATCTACAATTTTTGAAAATACTTGTAAAATCTTCCATTACATCTTAAGGGTGAAAGCTTTTATCATGAATATTGTATTAACATGTTATTAGCCCTCTTCTGCATGGGAATCTTTATGCCTTTTCTCTTTTAAGCCATCACCAGGTGACAAAATTTTGTTTTCAAAAGGCTTCTCTTTCAGGGTTGTTAAAACTTGGAAATGTGTGGTAAAGGGTTAACCCTTTACTAAGTGATTTGGTATTTTTATGATCCTAAGGAGGAAAACTGTTGAAAACATTGTGAAAAGAGGAGAAACACTGTCAGATATTTTGTCCTTTTCCTATAATGTTTTCTATCTTTTTAAAGACACATCCTGTTATGTGAGCCACATCTACATTGACGTCTGCAGATGTTTTGAATTTGAAAGTTTAACATTTTGTTGTCAGATAAAGAGTTAAAAGTTTCTATGGACAACGTATGTCAAAATCAGACTGCACAAAATGAGAAGTACAAGTATGTATTGTCTTGATGGTATCTCTGAGTTATCAAAAACGGGTCATGTTGGGTCAAGAAATAGGTCACTGATTCAAAACTTAGACAAACTTTGTGTACATTCTAGAGGCCATATTGTCAGTAAAAAACATATTTAATTTTGTCTTGATGATTTCTCACACAATTTCCAAATAGGTTGAATGGGGTCAAAAAGTAAAGGCACTGGGACAAATCTTAGAAAAACTTTGTGTTCACTCTAGAGGCTATTTTTTCAGTCCAGTACTCATTAAAGGTGGTCAGAATGATTTTTTTGATAGAAACTTGGATTATTTCCAAAAATGGAACATGTTATGTCAAAAACTGTAGGTCTTTGGTACGAATCTTAGAAAATGCTTGTGTATACTCCAGAGGTCACATTTTCAGATATACTCATGAAACTTGATCGGAATGTTTATCCGTATGATGTGTCAGATGAGTTCCAAAAATGGGACACATCAGGTCAAAAAGTATGTAACTGGGACATATATAAGAAAACCTTGTGCACACTCTAGAGACCCTATTTTCTGACCAGAACTGATGAAAACTGGTCAGAATATTTGTCTTTATATTATTGAAGACAAACTTTTCAATGGTAATGTTGGGTCAGAAAGTAGGTCACTGGGACAAATGTTAGGAAAACCTTGTTTACAGACCACATTTTCAGTCAAATACTCATGAACATTGGTCAAAGAATGTTTGCTTTTATGATATCACAGTCAAGTTTGATATTGGGTCACTTCAGGTCAAAAAGTGGGTCTATAGGACAAATGTTAGAAAACACTTGAGGTCATAATTTTCTATCCAACACACATGGAAGTAGGTCAGAATGTTTGTCTTGATGGTCTCTTCAGTGTGTAAAAAGGTAGATAGCATAAGTCAAAAAGTACTGGTCACTTGAACAAATTTCAGAAAACCCTTGTGTACACAGTAACACTCTTGGGCCAACATTTTAGTCCAGTACTCATGGAAGACATTTAGAATATTTTTCTTGATAATATCACAGACATATTTGAAAATTAATCTCGTCAAGTCAAAAAGTTGGTTATTTGGACAAATAATTGGAAAAAAAAAATGTGTACACTTCAGAGGCCAAATTATCAGGCATATGCTCATTGAACTGGTCCAAAGGTTTGTCCTTATAACATGTTCAATGAGACTTAAAAGTAGCTACATGTAATGACATCATATATTTCCTGTATATAACGAGACTCTTTTTCTGTCCTCTAAGTAATGATTTGAATGAAGAAAAATTCTCTCAAGAAGTTACCAGACTTTTCTTTCTTGCCAATTACTTGATGGGAACCAAGGAATGTCCTTTGAAGATTTATCTACTTTACTACTTTTATTTTGTCAAGGAAGAAACACTGAGGCACTTTTTGTTGGTCTTGACCTTAAAACTTGATTTAATTTGCTTCATTTAGACCTCTTTACCATTTGCCAAGTCAACAAAACTGCAAAATACAAATAGAATACTTAAAAAACAATTTTCGCCACAACCGTTACTTGAAATTCCTTGCAAAGTTTCGTAAATGAATGTAATAATTTTGTGGACATCTGTTCGATTTCATTGTTACATTTCATATTTTATATTTTGTCAAGACTGCTACGGGCTTGATTTAATGTCTTAATTCTTTACCAAAAGATACTATTTTAGACTAGTCAAAATTGACAGCATTTGCAGACGTCAAATTCAAAGTGGGTTAGGTGATATGATTTGTCTTTGAAAGAGTAAAGCATTGTTGGAAAAGGAGAAAATGCTGGTTACCTGCATTTTCTCCTTTTCCTTCAATGTTTTCAAAAGCTTTCTTTACCAGGGTCATTAGAAGATGGGATTGTTTGGTAAAGGATTAACTTTTTACCACACAACATAATTTTAGACTGTTCCAAGTGTAAAACAATTGCAAACAACATAATAAATCTGGGAAAAATGATGCGATTTGTCTGTAAAAGATTAGAAAACAAAATGTGAAAAGAAAAAATGTTAGTAATTTTCTTCTTTTCTTGCTGTTGTTTCATCAAAAGCTTTCTCAGGGTTGTCAGAACTCAGGATTATATTGTAATGGGTAAAATAAAGATATACGTCAGGGAATAGATTGATTGTATAGTTTTTAACACCATTTCTAACATTATTTCAGTTATACCTCGCGGCTAGAGCACCTATCGTTAAAACTTTGGATTGTATGGTGAAGGGATTGGATTGTTTGGTAAAGGAAAAAAATTTCATCATTTGAGTCATGTTTGAATATGTTGTCTTCAAAATGCTCTGACTATATTATATGTGTAGAATTTTGTTCCTTGATAAAGGGCTAAAAGTCACAATATTGCTAATGAAGAACTATAATATTTACCACTAACTAGAACAGAAACAATTTACTCTCCGTGACTCCCCCCCCCATCTCAAGCCTGGGATTTCCAATAGTTTGGTGCTTGTTTAGTATCCATGGTGTTGGAAGGTAGACAGGGACAATGTGAGAATTGTGGATTATCTGTATTTATAGACTGGTAAATGTTTTGTGATAGTATTTTGGACTGCTGTCATTTTTGCACACATCTCATAACATGTTTCAGGGATAGAGTTGACATTCGATGATGATAATTGTTTTGTAGAGTATAAATGACTTTTCATTTTCCAGCAATAAAGATACATCATGCATCATGTTTTGGGCTTGGCTGAATTATAGTTAAAAACTGGATGTGTGAGTTAAGCTTAGATAGAGATCAAGGGAAATAACGCAGGTTTACTCATTTCAGATACATGTACATGTAGTTTGTTACCATTTAACTCCCGTAATTATCAAAATTGCACTGCACCAAGATTTATATTGTGTATCCAATTTTTTGGGTAGAAAACGTTAGTTTTCTGTGATAACAATTTATTTTAATGTTAGTGGTTAATCTCAGATGGAAAGTATTTAACCGAAAATTAGGTTTGGTGTCATTCGATTTTTTAGCTCACCTGAGCACGAAGTGCTCATGGAGAGCTTTTGTGATCGTGCTGTGTCCGGCGTCCAGCGTGCGTTGTTCGTCGTCAACTTTTACCTTGTGTACGCTCTAGAGGCCACATTTTCAGTCCAGTACTCTTGAAACTTGGTCAAAATGTTTGTCTTTATGATATCTCGGAAGAGTTAGAAAAACGGGTCAGGTTGGGTAAAAAACTAGGTCACTAGGTCAAATTTTAGAAAAACCTGTGCTTTCTAGAGGCCACATTTTCAGTGCAATACTCTTGAAAGTTGGTGAGAATGTTTGTCTTGATGAAATCTCGGACTAGTTTGAAATGGGTCAGGTCGGGTCTAAAACTAGGTCAATAGGTCAAATTTTAGAAAAACCTTATGTACGCCCTAGAGGCCACATTTTCAGTCCAATACTCTTGAAAGTTGGTCAGAATGTTTGTCTTGATATCTCGGTCAAGTTCAGAGATGGATCAGGTTGAATCTACAACTAGGTCACTAGGTCAAATGCTCTTGAAAGTTTGTCAGAATGTTTGTATTGATGATATCTAGAATCAGTTTGAAAATGGGTCATGTCAGGTCAAAAACTAGGTCACTGGGTCAAATCTTAGAAAAACCTTGTGTACGCACTAGAGGTTACATTTTCAATCCAATACTTTTGAAACTTAGTCAGAATGTTTGTGTTGATGATATCTTGCATGAGTTTGAAAATGGGTCACATGGGGTCAAAAACTAGGTCACCAGGTTTAATCTTTGAAAAGCCTTGTGTACGCTCTAGAGGCCTCATTTTAAGTCCACTAATCTTGAAATTTGGTCAGAATGTTTGCCTTGATGATGTCTTAGGCTAGTATGAAAATGGGTCATGTTGGATAAAAAACTAGGTCACTAGGTCAAATCTCGGAAAAAAACTTCTCTACACCCTATAGGCCACATTATCTCTCAAATACTCATGAAAGGTGGTCAGAATGTGTGTCTGGATAATTTCTACATGTTTGAAAATAGGTAATATTGAGTTGAAAAGTAGGCCACTGAGACAAAAATTCTAGAAAAAGCTTGTGTACACTCTAGAGGCCATGTTTGTAAGTCCAATACTAATGAGTGTTTGTCAGAATGTTTGTCTTAATATCTCGGAAGAGATTGGAAATGGGTCATGTTTGATCAAAAGGCTCAGGTGAGCGACTTCAGGGCCATCATGGCCCTCTTGTTTATCAAAAACTTATCAGCTTATGTCATAGACAAAATGTTTCTGTGCTACTTAAATTTCCAAAATCTTCTTGTTGAAGTACTTTTTGTTAAATAATACTTGATTAGATCTGCCTGTATTCAGTGCAAATCATATTCACCTGTGAAGAAGATAAGAATTTTTTTTTGCTAGGCTTATTTTCGCTTTGAAATTTTATTGATATACACTACTTATGGTTTAGTATCTTTGTCAATGTCAATTAATTATATGGCACATTTTGTTAAAAAGCAGAGTAATGATACAGGGCCATCCATAATAGCAGTCTTTTTATAATCTCACCACACTTTAAAAAGTGATTCATGGCTAAATTAACCATTTACCGCACAATGCCGACTTTTAACGACCCTGGGAAAGAAGCCTTTTGAAAACATTGTGGGCAAAGGAGAAAATGCTGGTAACCAGCATTTTCTCCTTTTCCCACAATGTTTTTTACCCTATCAAAGAAAAATTGCACCATTTGAGCCACAATGAAATTGTCGTCTGCAAATACTTCCAATGTGGACAAGGCTAAAAGTTTGTCGTCTGGTACAGAGTTAAGTTAGGCAATAGCTTGCAAACTATCAGTAAAGAAGAAAGGCAAAATTCATGTAAGAAAATATAACAGATTGTCAAATACCCACCCGTTTACTGCATGTTTACTTTCCAACTTCTATACTTATGTAGAAAGAAGAATATTTTGTAGTATTCATTAGTTTACAACAAAAAGTTTTCAATTTGCAGCAAAAGTATCTAAAAAAAGCCCCTTTAACGCTATACCAAACAACAAAATCTCAGACTGGTCTAAATTGAAAGCATTGGTAGACAACACCATAAATGTTGCTCAGAACATGAAATTTGTCTGTGAAAGGGTAGAAAACATTGAGGGAAAAGGAAAAAAATGCTTGTTCCTTTGTTGAGCAGTGATGGCCATGCCATGACAAACACTTGACGAAAAATGTTCTTTTTTTAACCCTTTACCAAACAATCCTGGGTTTTCTTGATCCTGAAAAAGAAGGCATTTGAAAACACGTTGGAAAAACAAGAAACCCTTTTCCCACAATGTTTTCTTCCCTGATAGAGAACATAAGCTCATTTGTACCAATTTTGAATTTATCGTCTGCAGATGTTTTGAATTTGAATGATTAAAATATTTGTCATTTGGTAACATGTTAAAAAAAATTAATAAAGGTAATTGTAAATGGAATAGTATATTATAACATGCCATTTTTCCACCATGTTTTTAGACAGTCTTCACTACAAGGTGTAGAAAGACCTATCTTCAGGATAATTGGATAATTACATTTACTCATTACATTCTACAGATGACAGCCGTTTTTGTGTACCACTTTTTAACTCTTCACCAGACAACAAAATCTGAGGCAAAACCAAATTGAAAGCATTTGCAGAGGACAAGCTAAATGTTGCTCAAAAAGATAGGGTTTGTCGTTGTAGGATAGAAAACATTGTGGGAAAAGAAGAAAATTCTGGTTACCTACATTTTTAGCTCACCTGAGCACGAAGTGCTAAGGTGAGGTATTGTGATCGGTCGTTGTCCAGCGTCCATCTGTCTGTCCGTCCGTCTGTCCACAATTCCTTTAAACATCTTCTCCTCCTAAAGCGCTGGGCCAATCTTGACGAAACTTGGCAGGGATGTTCCTTGGGTGAAGCTCTACCAAAGTTGTTCAAGAGATTGAATTCCACCCATAACTCTGGTTGCCATGGCAACATAAAGGAAAGAAAATAGCAATATCTTTGAAAATCTTCTTCTCTGAAACTAGAAGGCGTAGAGCTTTGATATTTGGTAAGTAGCATCTCTACCAAGTTTGTTCATATGATGCCCCTGGGGTCAAAACTGGCCCTGCCCCAGGGGTCACAAGTTTAAACATAGGAACAAAGAAGGAAAACTTTAAAATTCTTCTTGTCTGAAACTTGAAGGCATAGAGCTTTGATATTTGGCATCTAGCATCTCCTAGTGGACCTCTACCAAGTTTGTTTATATGATGCCCCTGGGGTCAAAACTAGCCCCAACCGGGGGGTGGGGGGTGGGGGGGTGTCACAAGTTCGAACATAGGAGCAAAGAAGGAAACTTTAAAATTCTTCTTGTCTGAAAATGGAAGACGTAGACCTTTGATATTTGGTATGTAGTATCTCCACATGGACCTCTACCAAGTTTGTTCATATGATGCCCCTGGGGTCAAAACTAGCCCCACCCCGGGGGTCACAAGTTCGAACACAGGAACAAAGAAGGAAAACTTTAAAATTCTTCTTCTCTGAAACTGGAAGGCATAGAGCTTTGATATTTGGTATGTAGCATCTCCTAGTGGACCTCCACCAAGTTTGTTCATACGATGCCCCTGGGGTCAAAACTGGCCCCGCCCCGGGGGTCAAAAGATTGAACATAGGAACAAACAAGGAAAACTTTAAAATTCTTCTCTAAAACTGGAAGGCGTAGAGCTTAGATATTTGGTATGTAGCCTCTTTAAGTGGACCTCTACTAAGTCTGTTCAAATGATGCGGCTGGGGTCAAAACTGGCCCTGCCCTGGGGGTCACAAGTTTGAACATAGGAACAAAGAAGGAAAACTTTAAAATTCTTCTTTTCTAAAACTGGAAGGCATGTAGCTATGTTATTTGGTATGTAGTGAACCTGTTCTAAGTTTGTTAGCCCACCTGAGCACAACATGTTCAGTCAGTTCGAAATTGGGTCACCAGGTCATAAACTAGGTCACTAGGTCAAATTAAAGTAATACCTGGTTGGCACTCTAGAGGCCACATTTTTTGTTCAATTGACTTGAAAAGTGGTCAGAATGTTTGTCTTGATAAAATCTCACATGAATCTGAATTTGGGTCATGTGGTGTCATAAACTAGGTCACTATGTCAAATTAAAGAAATACCTTTAGGGCACTCTAGAGGCCACATTTATTGTTCAATAGATTTGAAAATTGGTTAAAATGTTTGTCTTGATGAAATCTAGGATGAGTTCAAAATTGGGGCACCTGGGGTCATAATCTAGGTCACAAGGTCAAATTAAAGAAATACCTTGTGGGCACTCTAGAGGCTACATTTCTTGCTCAGTTGACTTGAAAATTGGTCAGAATGTTTTTCGTGATGAAATATTGGATGAGTTTGAAATTGGGTCACCTGGGATCATAAACTAGGTCACTTGGTCAAATTAAAGAAATACCTTGTGGGCACTCTAGAGGCCACATTTATTGCTCAAATGACCTGAAATTTGGCCAGAATGTTTGTCTTGATAAAATCTTGGATAAGATTGGATTTGGGTCACCTGGGATCATAAACTAGGTCACTTGGTCATATTAAAGAAATACATTGTGGGCACTCTAGAGGCCACATTTTGTGCTCAATTGACTTGAAAATTGGTCAGAATGTTTGTCTTGATAAAATCTCATATAAGTCTGAATTTGGGTCATGTGGGGTCTTAAACTAGGTCAGTAGTTCACATTAAAGAAATACCTTGTGGGCACTCAAGAGGCCACATTTATTGTTCAATTGATTTGAAAATTGGTTAAAATGTTTGTCTTGATGAAATCTAGATTGAGTTTAAAATTGGGTCACCTGGGGTCATAATCTAGATCACTAGGTAAAATTAAAGAAATACCTTTAGGGCACTCTAGATGCCATATTTCTTGCTCAGTTGACTTGTAAATTAGTCAGAATGTTTGTCTTGATGAAATCTCGGATGAGTTTGAAATTGGGTCACCTGGGGTCATAAACTAGGTCACTTGGTCAAATTAAAGAAATACCTTGTGGGCACTCTAGAGGCCACATTTCTTGCTCAATTGACTTGAAAATTGGTCAGAATGTTTGTCTTGATAAAATCTCACATGAGTCTGAATTTGTGTCATGTGGGGTCTTTAATTAGGTCACTAGGTCAAATTAAAGAAATACCTTGTGGGCACTCTAGAGGCCACGTTTATTGTTCAATTGATTTGAAAATTGGTTAAAATGTTTGTCTTGATGTAATCTAGGATGAGTTCTAAATTGGGTCATATGGAGTCATAATCAAGGTCACTAGGTCAAATTAAAGAAATACCTTTAGGGCACTCAGCCACATTTATTGCTCAAATGACTTGAGAATTATTCAGAATGTTTGTCTTGATAAACTATCAGATAAGTTCTAAATTGGGTCACCTGGGGTCATAAACTGGGTCACTAGGTCAAATTAAAGAAATACCTTGTGGGCACTCTAGAGGCCACATTTATTGTTCAATTGATTTAAAAATTGTTCAGAATGTTTGTTTTGATAAATTTTCAGATGAGTTCTAAATTGGGTCATGTGGAGTCATAAACTAGGTCACTAGGTCAAATTAAAGAAATATCTTTAGGGCACTCTAGAGGCCACATTTATTGTTTAATTGATTTGAAAATTGGTTAAAATGTTTGTCTTGTTGAAATCTAGGATGATTTCAAAATTGGGTCACCTGGGGTCATAATCTAGGTCCCAAGGTCAAATTAAAGAAATACCTTTAGGGCACTCTAGAGGTCACATTTCTTGCTCAATTGACTTGAAAATTGGTCAGAATGTTTGTCTTGATGAAATATTGGATGAGTTTGAAATTGGGTCACCTGAGGTCATAAACTAGGTCACTTGGTCAAATTAAAGAAATACCTTGTGGGCACTCTAGAGGCCACATTTATTGCTCAATTAACTTGAAAACTGTTCAGAATGTTTGACTTGATAAATTTTTTAATGAGTTCTAAATTGGGTCACTTGGGGTGATAAATTAGGTCACTAGGTCAACTTACGGAAATTCCTTGTGGGCGCTCAAGAGGCCATATTTTAAGCTCACTTGACCTGACAATTGGTCAGAAATTGAATTATGCATGTGGAGTGAATTTCGCCTATTGACTCAGGTGAGCGATCCAGGGCCATCATGGCCCTCTTGTTTTCCTTTCCCGACTGTATTCAAAGCTCTTTCCTGGGTCGTTAAAACTCAAGATTGTGTGTTAAAGGGTTAAGACCGTTTGGGGAAAGGAGACTGTTGATACTATTTCTCTTTTTGCCACAAAGTTTTCAGATGAATTTAGTATTAGACCTTGATCTGTGTTAAATACCCTTATATTATAAAAATGTTTCCCATTAGTTGTCTGCTCCAAATATTATTTCAGGAGGTAATAAGTTAACCCTTATTCTACTAAATTAGTGAAATGAAAACTTTCAGGCCGATAGAAAAAAACCCAAGATTTTCCATTTCAAGAGTTTTTTTTGGGGGGACACATATTTCCTTATAGGACATAGTAGATTCAAGGTCAGACTGCACTTTCTTTGCAATATCTTAATCTATGCTGTCTGGAAAGGTCCTTAAGGCGTGCTTAGCAGCCTAAGGGTTAAGGCTGTGCATGTTTCAGGGAAAAAAATCTGTGGGGAGGTACTGGCTGGTGAAACCAAAAAATAATGTACATGTTACAATTTTTCTGGGCCTCTAGCTCCCTTGTCAGTTTGTTGTAATGGGGTTTTACAGCCCTTTCAACAGTTATTTCAGTCATATTACAGCAAAAGTTTACTGATTTCTTTCTTTCTTGAGTTGCAGCAGAAGTGGGCTAGGGCTTATCTTTATGTTGCCTTAAAACACTCCTGGAAAACAAGTACCCTTGGAATCAAGCCATGTATTTTGCAAGATGGTTTATAGGTAGCATGAAAGGAAAAAACATGAAAGTAGAGAACATTGTCTTTTTAGCTCACCTGAGCACGAAGTGCTCAAGGTGAGCTTTTGTGATCGTGCTGTGTCCGGCGTCTGGCGTCAACTTTTACCTTGTGTACACTCTAGAGGCCACATTTTCAGTCCGATACTCGTGAAACTTGGTCAGAATGTTTGTCTTGATGATATTTCGGACGAGAATGGAAATGGGTCATGTCGGGTCAAAAACTAGGTCACTAGGTCAAATCTTAGAAAAACCTTGTGTACACTCTAGAGGCCACATTTTCAGTCCAAAACTCTTGAAAGTTTGTCAGAACATTTGTCTCTATAATACCTCGGACAAGTTCAAAAAATGGGTCATGTCGGGTCAAAAACTAGGTCACTAGGTCAAGTCTTAGAAAAACCTTGTGTACACTCTAGAGGCCACACTTTTTGAAAGTTGGTCAGAATGTTTGTCTTGATAATATCTAAGATGAGTTCGAAAATGGGTTATGTTGGGTTAAAAACTAGGTCACTGGGTCAAATCTTAGATAAACCTTGTGTATGCTCTAGAGGCCACATTTTCAGTCCAAAACTCTTGAAAATTGGTCAGAATGTTTGTCTTGAAGATATCTTGCACAAGGTAAAAAATGGGTCATGTCGGGTCAAAAACAAGGTCACAAGGTCAAATCTTAGAAAAACCTTGTGTACACTCTAGAGACCATATTTTCAGTTCAACTCTTGAAAATTGGTCAGAATGTTTGTCCTGATGATATTTCAGATGAGTTCGGAAATGGGTTATGTCGGGTCAAAAACTAGGTCACTAGATCAAATCTTAGAAATACATTGTGTACATTCTAGAGGCCACATTTTCATTTCAAAACTCTTGAAAGTTGGTCAGAATGTTTGTCTTGATGATATCTTGGACGAGTTTAAAGAAGGTACATGTTGGGTCAAAAACTAGGTCACTAGGTCAAATCTAAGAAAAACCTTGTGTATGCTCTAGAGGCCACATTTTCAGTGCAATACTCATGAATCTTGGTCAGAATGTTTGTCTTTATAATTTCTTGGTTGAGTTTGCAAATGGGTCATGTCGGGTCAAAAACTAGGTCACCAGGTCAAATCTTACAAAAACCTTGTGTACCCTCTAGAGGCCACATTTTAAGTCGAATACTCATGAAAGTTGGTCAGAATGTTTGTCATAATGATATCTTGAATGAGTTTGAAAATGGGTCACAAAGGGTCAAAAACTAGGTCACCAGGTCACATCTTTAAAATAGCCTGTGTTCCTCTAGAGTCATCATTTTCTGTCCAATACTTATGAAAATTGTCTTGATGATTTCTTGGACCAGTTTGCAAATGGGTCATGTCGGGTCAAAAACTAAGTCACTGGGTCAAATCCACAAAAACCTTGTGTACCCTCTAGAGGCCACAGTTTCAGTCAAATACTCATTAAAGTTGGTCAGGATGTTTGTCATTATACATCTTCAATGAGTTTGAAATGGGTCACATCTACAATGAGAAAAAGGGCTATGCTTGGCTAAAAAGTAGGTCACTGAAAGAAATTATAGAAAAAGCTTGTGTACAAGCTGGATGCCAAATTTTCAGTTCAATAATTTTGAAGACTTGGTAGAATGTTTGTCATGATATATTGAAAGAGATTGAAAATGGGTCATGTTTGGTCAAAAGACTAAGGTGAGCGACTTCAGGGCCATCATGGCCCTCTTGTTTAAATTTTACAGAAGCAAATTTACGAGGTTTTGCTGCTTTTCCTACAAGTTCTTAAATACTTCATGGATGTAAAAATGTTTGTAGGAGAATGTATCAATTCTTCTTTTTGGTATTTCTCGAACAGCTGGTCACCTTGGCAAATGGTTAACTCTGAACTCTTGACCTAACACTAGAATTTTAGACTTGGCCAAATTGAAAGCATGAATTGTGCAGACAACAAAATAGATGTGACTCAGAAATTGAAATTTGTCTTGGGAAGGGTAGAAAACATTGTGGAAAAAGGAGAAAATGCTTTCAAAAGCTTTTTTTCTCAAGGTCGTTGAAAGTCCAGATTGTATGGTAAAGGGTTAAAGTGCCAAAGAAATGAAATGGACTTTCTCGATCATGAAAACAGATTAAAGCATTATAATATCAGGGATGTTTGATGTTTTTTTTTTCAAGGTTTCATAAAATCACAGACAGCAGGGTTTCGTTAATGTTTTCGCCTTTTTCAAGACAAATTTCATCATCAGTGAACCATAATTTATTTGTCATCTGCAAATTCCAATAATTCAGACGTGCCAAAATTTTTTTTTCTTTGGTAAAGAGTTAACTAAAAGATTTGTGATCTTGTTTTGGATGCATATTGTATGCTGGTAATTTGGGTTTCAGGTAAAGAAAAAGTACTAAAAGTCTTTTGTACAAGCCTACATTCCCGGAAAATCCAAGGACTTGCCAAGTATGGTAGTTATGCTGTCAAGCTCCTTGTGTGTTTCATATCAATAGCACCTAATTACTTCAAACTATTGACCATCGTATTGTACTCTATAACAGGAGACAAAATATAACCCATTGTAAAACAATCCCAATTTTTAACGACCCTAAGAAAGGCATTTTGAAAGCTGGGAGGGGGGAGAATATGCTTGAACAACATTTTCTTCTTTGTCCACAATTTTTTTTATCCCATCAAAGACAAGTACCATCAATTGAGATTCACATTTCCTTTGTGGTTTGGAGATGCTTTTAAATGGAGAAATCTATACTTCAGAGATTTTTAAATTGATTTATCCTTTAAAGAGTGGAAAATATTTTGAGAAAATGTTTTTAAAATTCTTCTTCCACATGGTCATTCAAAGAACGGGATTCTTTAGTAAATGGTTAACCCTTTACCAAACAGTCGCAAGTTTTAACAGCCCTGAAGAAGGAGACTTTTGAAAATTTGAGGGAAAAAGAGAAAATGCCGGTAACCAGCATTTTCTCCTTTTTCCACAATTTTTTCTACCTCCACATAAACAAAATTCAATTTTTAAGGCACATCTAATATGTTGTGTGCAAATGCTTTAATTTTTCAAATGCTTAAATTTTGTTGTTTGGTCAAGAGTTAGTTAACCAATGAGAAAATTTGTCACAGATAAGTTGTCTAAGTCTTAGATTCATATATTTTTCCAAGCCTTATGCTGTTATCTATATTGATGGGAATGGTGGTGTTTGTTTTCAGATTTATTCTGCCACAAAGCTCCAACTGAAGAAGTTTATTATTATTCATGTCAGAACTTTCTTTGATGAATAAGTGCTGTTGAGCTCGGGGAAATACTGCTGATTTATTTGTCAAGTGCGTTCTGCTAGAATCAGAGCTCTTGTCCTTGGTAGTGATTCTTATGCAAAGTATCAATTTTTCTACCATTTTTCCATAGCCCTTTACCAAACAGTCCCAAGTTTCAGCAACCCTTTTTGTCTGTTGGGTTGAACCTACTCGAGGTTTAGTCCAAAATTGTTTTATTGTTATTGGCTATTCTAATTTTAAAATAGAAAAATACAAATATTTCTGTTTGATGAAGGTATTGTGTTTAGATCCAGATAGCAAAAATGGCAAATGAAATATGGAAAAAAAAATGTGAATGCGTTGGAAAACATACGAAATCCAACTCAGTTATTAGGTCTGATCTAGTCTGATCCTGTGAGTATACCCTGTAAATTTCTCACTTACAATTCAAATTATAGAAACAATACAGCAATGCAGAAGTTGAAAACACAAATTATGTCCGAAGAAGTGAAAACTTTGTTTCTGCCTTTTAGCTGATGGACTCAAGTCGTCTTCCATTTTTGTCAGTGTTTTAGGCGTTAAAAATGAGTTGAAATTCTGGAATGCGGATTAACAAAATCACCTATAATGCAATACTGATAAACATAATTATGTGTTCTAGACTAGTCCTTCTGATTGGGTTTTATAATGAAATGAAAAGAGATCTTTGAGAACTGTATCGTTTGTTGACAAAAACAAATATGTAATTATACTATTTTGTGTTTTGATAGTCGCCAATAAACTGTTAATTTATTGCTGCGAGATCGTGTAAATATTTGTTTTATGTTTTGACTTTAAATTAGGTCAGGAAAAATGCACTGACCCATTACATGTGTGTCATTACGAAATTTCCTGTGTCATAGATGCAAGAACTGCACAGTTGGTGAAACACTGATCTTTTTACACAAATGAAAATGAGCAGACTTTAAAATTTTCTGAAGAACTTGGGAAAGGAAACCTAGTTTCATGCCCCATTAGCACACAGGCAATCAATTTTAGCTATATCAGTAACTGAAGCATTTATCTCAATGGAGAAATGTTAGCAAGACAATTAAACAGTGTGAGGAAAGCACAGTTTGGTCTCTCTTTTTCCACAATGGTTTCATAAGTCATTTGACATAAAGCTTGAATTGTGGGGTCCAATGATCATCAGGCCCCAAGATTTTTGTGCACCACAACAGCTTTAGCATTGACATTTTTGCAGATTTTTTACTTACGGAAAACTGAACTGCAAAAACCCATGCTAATCCTATAGTCTAGCCAGAGAATCAATGATATGACAGTTTACATTTTTCACAGTTATTAAATAGTAATGACAAAATGTCATGCCTGTCTTAAGCAATAAGACAATTAGCACATCATACCACACCATTATCATATTTAGAAACCAGTGAGAAAATAAATGAGTTGTCCATAGACATGATTTTTAGCTCCACTGGCCGAAGGCCAGCGGGCTTATGTCATGGCCTGTTGTCCGTCGTGCGTCTGTCCGTCCATGCGTCCGTCCGTCTGTCCGTGCGTTAACTTTTTTTTAAAACGTCTTCTTCTCTGAAACTACCCATCCAATTTTGATGAAACTTCACAGAAATGATCCTTCCATGGTCCTCTTCAGAATTTCTTGAAAGAATTTAATTCCTTCAAAAACTCTGGTTGCCATGGCAACAAAACTTCTTGTCTGAAACCGTAAGGCCAAGGGCTACCAAATTTGGCATGTAGCTTTATCTAGTGGACCTCTACCAAGTTTCTTCAATTTATAGCCCTGGGGTCAAAATTGGCCCCGCCCCGGGGGTTACAAGTTATACATGGGCTTATTTAGGGAGAACTTTAAAATTCCTCTTCTACCTAGCCATAGGGCCTAGAGCTACCAAATTTGGCATGTAGCTTTATCTAGTGGACCTCTGCCAAGATTGTTCAAATTATAGCCCTGGGGTCAAATTAGGCCCTGCCCGGGGGTAACAAGTTTTACATGGGCTTATATAACAAGTTTTACATGGGCTTATATAGGGAGAACTTTAAAATTCTTCTTTGACCTAGCCATGGGGCCTAGGGCGACCAAATTTGGCATGTAGCTTTATCTAGTGGACCTGTACCAAGGGTGTCCAAATTATAGCCGAGGGTCAAATTTGACTTCGCTCCGGGGGGTAACATGTTTTACATGGGCGGGCTTATATAGGAAAATCTTTCGCATCTAGCTATAAGGGCTAGGGCTATCAAATTTTGCATTTAGCTTTATCTAGGGGGTCTCTATCAAGGGTGCCCAAATTATAGCCCAGGGGGTCAAATGTAGCCCCACCCCAGGGGGTCACAAGTTCTACATGGTCTTATATAAGGAAACTTTAATAATCTACTTGTACATAGCCATATTTAGGCCTAGGGCTACCAAATTTTGCATGTAACTTTATATAATGGGCCTCTACCAAGAGGGCCCAAATTTTAACTTTGGGGGTCAAGTTTGACTCCACACCAGGGGTCACAAGTTTTACATTGGCTTTTATAGTGAAAACTTGATAAACCTGTGTCATGGATCACATATTTTACAGGGCCTTTTATTCAGCAAACTTGTTTTACATGACTTTTTATTGGGCAAGATTAAAAAATCTTTTTGTTTATAACCACACATTCTAGTTTCATATTGTAGGTCTGGGGTCAAAATTGCCTTCATTCCAGGGATCGCAAGTTTAACATGGGCTTCAAAATATTGTCACTTCAATTTAAACATTAATCAAGGGAAATAACTCTTTTTATGAAAGATAAAGTTCGTTACTATTTACCTCCCTTGATTATCAAGCTGCAGTGATACATGATTGGTGCTAGACAAGTTTTTTAGCTCCACTGGCCGAAGGCCAGCAGGCTTATGTTATGGCCCGTTGTCCGTTGTGCGTCCATCCGTATGTTAACTTTTTAGCTCACTTGAGCACAACGTGCTCAAGGGGAGCTTTTAGCATTTGTTTCAACTCAATAAAAGAATTTTCAATCATACACCAAAACAAAAAATTATCCTCCACATATCTGACTGTGTTTACAAACTATGAAGTGTTCATATTAATACACCATGTCTACTGTTTGATGATGACTAGCTTAGAAAAAGTATTAATAAAATAAGTTTGAAAAAAAATCTTAGTGATTTATTATGACAATTGTTAGCACACATGTAACTCATTACCAAACGATAATATTTTAGGCTTGTCTAAATCGAAAGCACTTGCAGACGACAAAATAAAAGTGATTGAAAATTTGAAATTTGTTTTGTGAACAGTAGAAAACATTGTAAGAAAAGGAGAAAATGCTTTTCTAAAGCCTTCTTTCTCAGGGTCATCAAAAGTAGGGATTGTCTGGTAATAGGTTAAAAAGATATATTTCAAACTGAGATTGATGTATATACTTGTTTTTTACTGGCACTGAAGGTCCGTCCGTCCATCTGTCCGTGCGTGCATTAACTTTTATTTCAAACATCTCTGAAACTACTTATCCAATTTTGATGAAACTTCAAAGAAATGATCCTGCCATGGTCTTCTTCAGAATCCCATGACAGAATTTTATTCCTTCAAAAACTCTGGTTGCCATGGCAACAAAACTGAAATATATAGAAAATTTTCAAAAATCTTCTTCTCTGAAACTGTAAGGCCTAGGGCTACCAAATTTGGCATGTAGCTGTATCTAGTGGGCCTCTACCAAGTTCCTTCAAATAATAGCCATGGGGTCTACCAAATTTTGCATGTAGCTTTATCTAGTGGGCCTCTACAAGGAGGGCCCAAATTATAGTCCTTGACCCAAGTTTGTCCCCACACCACGGAACACAAGGTCACCAGTTTTACATGGGCTTTTGTAATGAAAACTATCTTAAGTCATCATGTTACTAACCATTATAAAGACTAAGGCTATTAGATTTAGCCCTGTCTCATGGGTTTCATGTTTTACAGGGCTTTTGAAAATCTTCTTGTTTATAACATTCAAGAACTGAATTATTTGGTATGGAGCTTTATATTGTGGACCTCCACCAGGATTCAAATAATTATAGCTTTGCGATCAAAATTGGCTTTGCCCATGGATCACAACTTTCTCGTAGGATTAGATAGAAAAATGTTTGCATGTCCTCGTGTTTGAAATCAATTTGCTGAATATTGTAATGTTTGGCTTGTAGTGTTTTTACTTAATAGCCAGTGGAGCGATACAGGGCCATCATGGCCCTCTTGTTTAAATTTCTAAACTCAGATGTAGAACAGAAATTGTATGTGTAAATTTTATGTTCCTTTATCTTTTTAACAGATGAAAACATTGCAGATTGGTCCAAATTGAAAACTTTCACATAAAAAAAAATCAAATGTTACTCAACTGATGGGATATATATCTTTGAAAGAATAGAAAACATTGTGAGAATCTTCTTCAGGGTAGTTAAAACTCATTGTTGTGTGGTAAAGGGTTAGTAATGCTCTGATTGAATACAAAAAGATTTTGGTTTTCAGTTTTTTCCAAAGGAAACATTTTAATTATTGACAAAGCACTGTCGTTGTCTGTTTAATCACTCTGCAAGATCTTTGACATTTTCTTGTATCTGTGTCATTATTGCTTCAATTAACTTCAAAGTTTATGTGGTTGCTAACTAGCAAAAGGGCCACCCACAACAGAAGGGCTAGCCTGGGTTCCAGTCCATTCTTTTTTTCCTTTTCTATCATGCGAACGTTACTTTGTTAAAAATGACGGCCTGGGGACATTCCAAAACTGATCAATGCGACATCTAGTTTACCCCTTGTCACAGTTGGTTAAACTAGATGTCGCAGCAACTGGTTTTCGAATGTAAATGACTGAAAAATAGATACCGACATTCCAATAGCCTGGGTTTGATTACTTCGTGGGCCATCTTTGAAATAATTGACAAAAAATTTCAAGCAGGTTATTCACAGTTACCTTGGAGGATATTTTAACAATAGCTGCTAATCATTTTGGCTGTTTGACTGTGAAAGCTTTTCAAAGAGAAGTGTTGTTGAAGGTCGTGATGACTTGGTCGAAAAATGCGCGAATCCATTGTTATTGACATTGTGATGTCACGGGATAAACAAGTCTATAATTAGATAATCATGGGGAGATCCTGGAATGTCCCCAGGCAGTAATAATCACAAAAGCGATAAACAGATAGCTGCCAAAAATTCTAAGGAGAGCATGACACAGAGTAATTAAAATTATTACCGCCTGGACCCAGGCCACAGAAGTGCAGGTAACCTTCACAACATTTTGATAGTTATGTCTGTTTTCAACTTCAACAAAATTTTGGAATTGTCTATATTGAAAGTGTTTGCAGATGACAAAGAAAGTATGGCTTAACTCTTTACCAAACATCAAAAATGTTCCTAAGGCTTGTCCAAATTGAAAGAGTATGCAGATGAGAATGTAAATGTAGATCAACTGATGGAATTTCTCTTTGTTAGGGTAGTAAACATTGTGGGTAAAGAAGAAAATACTGATTACCAGCATTTTGTCCTTTTCCCTCAATGTTTTCATGAGACCTCCTCAAGGTCATTAAAACTCTGAATTAAGTGGTATAGTCCATTTGGTTGGTATAAAAACTAACGTTTGGCTCAAAAATCATCTATCTAAAAATTTTTTGAGGAAATTTCTTTATACCTATCTAATTATTTTACAAAAACCATGAGAGAAAAAATACTTGAAGAGTTTAAAACTGTATTTTAATGATTTTTGTCCATTAAACTCAATGTTAATTTTGATATCTGAAAAAGGGGGAGAGAGTGCAACAAATAGAACAGCATACTTATATCCCATGGTCAATTTGAAAGCAATAGCATATGAGGCCAAGCATATAAAAAACTAGATTCACAATAACTTGCCCTTACACAGACACATTTTCATTGTTTGACGACGGCAACTTTCAACAAACATTGCTGGAAAAGCAGAAATAGACCTTAACAGGCATACGTTCTTTCTTTTCTTTTGGGAATGATATTATCAATTCCCTAAATTATGGATAAATTGTATCACATCTTTTCGTTTAGGAAGATTAGTAAAATTGTTATCTGTTTAATGGTAGGAGAATTTATAATGGTATGTGCATACTGAAATAATTCAATTTCTATTGCCTTAACCCATTACCACACAATCCCTACTTTTGACGCCCCTGAGAAAGAAACCTTTGGAAAACATTGTGGGAAAAGGAGAAAATGCTGGTAACCAGCATTTTCTCCTTTTCCCACAGTGTTTTCTACTCTTCCCAAACCAAATTTTAATTTTTCAGTCACCTTTATTTTGTCGTCTGCAAATGCTTTCAATTTGGACCAGTCTAAAATTTTCTCGTGTGGTAAAGAGTTAAAGACGATCACTACAGTTTCACCATTTTTTCAAAACATTCAGAATTTCATGCAACTTTGTTTGGTGATAGTTTATTATCTGATCTACAAAAATAGGAGATAAAAAGAGGGGGTCAGCAGCTTTGGGAAAATTATATGAATATTTCTTTTAGTACACCCTGCATTGCGGCAGTTCAGGATGAAATTTCACCTATGAAAACTAAGTCTATGTATATTTTTTTAAATGACAACAATTATAAGCAAATTTTGTGTCATTGTATAGGTGAAACATAAAATTTAATGAAAAAAATAATTTAGAGTATACTGAGTATCAATATTCCAAAAAAAAAATCTTAACTTATGGCTAAAACACCTTTATTTTGGAAAAAAACAAAAAAACCAGAGTATCTTTTAAAGTTATTAGCTCACCTGAGCACAAAGTGCTCATGGTGAGCTTTTATGATCGTGCTGTGTCCATCGTGCTGTGTCCGTCGTCTGTCATGCTGTGTCCGTCGTCAACTTTTACCTTGTGTACGCTCTAGAGGCCACATTTTCAGTCCGATACTCATGAAACTTGGTCAGAATGTTTGTCTCGATGATATCTCAGATGAGTTTGAAAATGGGTAATGTCGGGTCAAAAACTAGGTCACTAGGTCAAATCTTAGAAAAACCTTGTATACGCTCTAGAGGTCACAGTTTCAGTCCAAATATTTTGAAAGTTGGTCAGAATGTTTGACTTGATGACATCTTGGATGACTTCAAAAATTGGTCATATCGGGTCAAAAACTAGGTCAGTAGGTCAAATCTTAGAAAAAACCTGTGTATGCTCTATAGGCCACATACTTATACTATAGGCCACATGCTCTTCTGTCCAATACTTATGAAAGGTGGTCAGGATCTTTGTTTTGATAATATCTACAACGGGAAAATTGGGTATGGTTGGCTAAAAAAGAGGTCACTGAGAGAAATTCTAGAAAAAGCTTGTGTACATGCTAGAGGCCAAATTTTCAGTCCAATAATTATGAAAGCTTAGTAGATTGTTTGTCATGATATCTCAAAAGAGATTGAAAATGGGTCATGTTTGGTCAAAAGACTCAGGTGAGCGGCTTCAGGGCCATCATGGCCCTCTTGTTTTTTTAAATGTTCTAACATTCAGATTTTTCTTATTTTTTTTTTATAAATAATATTCAGGTACTAAACTAAAAGAATTAGGCTTAAAACAAATAGGTCACCAGCCTTATTTTTTAAGAAAATACATTTTAAGTTTTTGGGTGGGGCACTAACTAATGAGTAAATGTAGGGTTTGTCAAAGACAAAGACATTATATGAAGTAAATTATCTCAAGTTTTTCAATAATACAACAATATTTATAAGAATCAAGTTTGTTGGTCATAATAAACCAATTCATAGCATATAGATGTAATATTGATAGCTGCATTTAACCCATTTCCAAACGACTAATTTTAGACTCTTATAAATTTCATGCGTTTGCAGACGCTAAACCAAAACCTGGTATTCGTGTATCACAGTTCTTTGATGGGTCAGAAATCATTGTGCGAAAAAGAGAAATCAATCGTTAGGAGCAATTTCTCCTTTTGACATCAGTGTTTTCTAATGTTGTCTGCTGCAGACTCATCAAGCTAAAGGACAACCTGGTAAAGGAGAAAGAGTTATGTACAGCCCCTCGTTTTCTGCAAGTCTTTACCAAGTGACATAATTTTGGACTAGACCAAACTGAAAGCAGCTGCATCTGAAAGGATGTTTTAGCTCTACGATACGATAAAGCACTAGTAGTAGCATTCTGTGTCCATATTTCCGTTGTTAGGTGACATAGTTAGGTGATTCACTTTGACTCAGTCTGATCTTTTGAAAGTGTAATTTTGGGTTCTTGCCTCGCATATGATTATTTGGCTGGATTCAAGTACTTTTTTCTTCATTTTGCTGACATGAAACGACCCGTTTTAGTTCTTGGTTTATCCATTCTGCAGACATTGACAAGTGTGGCAGGATCAATTGTGTTAAGTGCTCTCCGTTTTTTGAGTAAAAGGTGAGCGTGATAGTTACACAAAGCGTGAAAATGGAAACTGTTGCAAACGTCGTTAAGAGTGATCATTGCAAAACATGAAATTTACATGTTTGTTTCTATTGTTATGATAGTTGTGTACATAAAGTCACTACTGAATCTTAGTATGAATGAATTTACTACAGAAACACATGGTTTTACTATGATTTGTTATTGTTTATGGCTGTTCTCCAACTGTCCAACACTCCTCTGTGGCTAAGACCAACAAGAAATATCTTTTAAAAAAGACAGACGGCATAAGAGGCACTGGGATATGAATATTTGAATTCGTTTGTAGTATAATATGAAGAGAAATGATGAAAACAGTTCTGAAAGTAGCCTCTCTTAAATTGTTTTGCATATGGCTGAAAGCAGAATTTTAATAAGATTTAAGAATGAGGAATCTCTCGTAATGAGCGTTATTGAGCAATACATTAATTCTCATGCTTAATGTAAAATGAGAGTTGACATTCTGCCATGTTTCGGAATATATCATTTGTTGAATCATGTTTAAATAAAGGTCTGTTTAGACCATACGATGAAATCTTTTAAAAGAAAACAAAGCAGATTTGTATGTTTTTGTACAAAAATGAAGCACCTTTCAAACATCGACTATTTGTCGTTATCAGAAGGCGGGGTTTTATCACCCCTCTCAATGCTTGACCACACCCACCTACTTCTATTAAGAGTAATTTAGTAGAAACCCAGTTTCTTCGCTAACAACGCAATAAAATCGATTGTTCCCCCGGGTAGGCATAGTTATTCACATTTCAAATTAAATCACCAAATTCAAGACATAACATCTTTTTTTATTGTGACAAGAAACAAAATCAGTTGTTTCACAACCCGTTTTCGTGTAAGACAATAGAGCGGTAGCCTGCCGTCGCAATTCATATTCGGTTTTATGCGAGGAAAAACGGGTACCAAATCTTTTACACTAACCAAAATAGAAAACTCGCCAATACTCATTGCTTTTAGTTTATCCATATGATTTAGATTATAGATGTTTAGCTAGAGTTTAACATCTGCATGGCCAAAAAGTACATCTTTACACAGGTAAATGTGATCATTACGTGATTTTCTAGTCATGAACACTTTTATCCAATGTCGGTAAATTTCTACTGTGACCTTTATTTTTTTGCGTAGTTTAACTATATTTGGCCAATCACACAATGTGTAACCTTTCATTTCCTCCTAGTACTGAAAGTAGGTCAAAAGTGAGATCATACAGCTACACAGAAAAAATGCTAAAATATTACCATAGAGTTAAATAGTAAAAAGCATGAAATTGAAAATGAAAAGTTGGGAAAAATTAGATTTCAGCTTGGTTTTTGTAAATAATTTACATTGCAACAAAGAAATATTGAAGAAGTTGTTCCATTTGAATGCATTTGATCAAAATGTTAGTTTTTATAGAAACCAAATGGACTATAAAGAGTAAAATGATAGGAATGGATTTTATTCTTTTTCCATGTTAAAGCCCTGGATTGTGATGTAAATGGTTATAAATATAGGTCCAACAGAAAACCAATACAAAAACCTTACTTTTATACACAATCGTAACTTTTAATGGCCATGAGGAAAAAGTTGTTGAAAACATTGTGGGAAAAGGAAAAAAAAAATAGTAACCAGCATTTTCTCCTTTTTCCACAATGTGTCTACCCTTTCAAGGAGAAATCCCATAATTTTAGCAACATTTAATTTGTCGTCTGCAAATACTTTGAATTTGGTCCAGTCTAAAAATTTGTAGTTTGGTAAAGAGTTAAAAGTATAATATGTCCACACCAATAGAAAACTTTTGTAAGGCATTTCCCACTAGGGTAATATTCTAACCACTGGTCAAAGCTGGCCAAAGCAGAATTCAAAGAAACTTGTGTTGCTTATCTGCCCAGCCTAAAGGCAAGAACTTACTGCTGTAGAAGGTTATTGATACTGCTTACTGAACAGATCAGATAGATTGTTTTTTTTCCTGGCCGAGGTGAAAAACTCAGGCAAGGAGAGCCATTAATGTCTGTTCAATTACTGCCAATATTAGGATAAGTCAGTGTTAATTAAATTTGTTTAACCCTTTACCACACATATGGAACCTGATTTTAGATAAAACGCAATGGGAGAAGGAATTAATTCTGGTAACCGGCATTTTCACCTTTTTCCACAATGTTTTCTACCCTCTCGTAGTCAAAACCTTGATTTAAACACATTTAATCTGTAGTCTGCAAATGCTGTCAGTCTGGACAAGCCTGAAATGTTATTTGTTGGTAGAAAGTTTATCCTTCCCTCATCGAGAATCTTTTTAACCCGGTTCAGAGGAAACACTTTGAAAACACAGCTTTTTCAAATGAAGTTGTTCGAAACAACTTCTTTTGTTTATAAAGGTGCATATTTTAGTATCATTCTGCATTTGATTGGCCTGTCTTTGATTGCTTCAAGTTTTTTTTAAATTCCATCAGTTTAATGTTGTGTAGGTAAAAGATAACCACAATCCATCAAAAAATAATTCAGCTTGAATAATAAAATATTCTACAGAATCTGATAATTTGATTTGTACATTTTGCCATTAACCTTTAACTCTTTACCACACAATCCCGAATTTAAACGACCCTGGAAGAGAAGGCTTTTGAAAACATTGTGGGAAAAGGAGAAAATGCTGGTAACCAAATTTCAACTTCTAAGTCACATTTATTTTTTTGTCTGCAAATGCTTTCAATTTGGACTAGTCTTAAATTTTGTCATTTGGTAAAGAGTTAACCTCCTAAATACGGTAACTGAAATGATAATTTCTGGCCGAATGTTAGAAACCAAATTTTTCTATTTCATAGGTATTTTTTGGGGGGAAAAGATCTCCTTATTGAACAGTGTAGATCTAAGATCAGACTGCACATTCTGCGCAGTCTGATTGTGATTTACACTGTCCCCAAAAGGTATTAGCAGCATAAAAACTGGCCTGGTCAGTGTGGTGTCTATCATCTGTGCATGTATTTATTGGTATGATAACATGTTCTCTCTGGAAACTACAGAACCAAACCCAAAGTGCAAAAAGATTCTTCTGCCTTTTTTCCTCTTACAGTTTCTTAAAAGAAGTTTGATACATGAAGAACTGTGTTTGTCATGATACCAAAACTGAAAAAAGTGAAGTTTTTAATTTCATGTCTGCCAGTTGAAATATGGGAGGAGCCAAAAGCTTTTAAAAATATTTTGGTAAAATGAAAAAAAAAAAATGTTTGTACTCCACATTTTCTCCATTTATCAAGGTTTTTTTTCTTTTCAGAGACAAATTTCATCATTCAAGCCATGTTTGCAATATAGGTAGTAAAAAGTTTTATCATCTGCAAGAGTCAGTATTAATGTTGTCCCATGAGATTATGGAGGGCAAACAAGAAATATCTTTAATAAAAGATAGACTGTGTAAATTTGCCAGCAAATAGGCATGAGCCCGTAAAATAAACATGTCTACATTTTTTACCAATCACAAATTACCATTAATTTTATTCATTTGTTATCAGTACAAAAAAGTAGGTCAAAAGCCAGCACATTCAGCTACGTCAAAAAGTTTGAGAAGGGACACATGGGATTCAGCAATCAGAGAGTGAGAAGTTGTGGTTATCTTGCAAAAACAATGGCTGTGGAACACTTGTCTTGTAAGGCTCAGGGCCTGTTTTTACCAACCATTCATAGTTTCATTCTTAGTTTTATTCTAGATTAAGAATGTATCACAATTCCTGACTAGCTGAACCATTTGGTTCAGCCAATCAGAATTTATTACTTTCAAATTTAGAAAAATTTTGCAAATTAGAATTAAAGAATGTTCTCAATAATGATTGGTAAATATAGGACCTGATCTGGTAAAGAGTTTACTTGTGCAAGAGGTAATTTTGATGGATGAAGATAATTTTTGGATGACTTCAGTTTTGGCACCCAGACAGACATTATTTGTTATACTTAGCTCATCCTTCACTTTTTCGCCATTACTAGTTTTCCCTCTAGGATTGCAACATAGGCTTTGTTCAATATCTTTGGCAGAGGCAGGGAAATTTGTCTGCAAATAAAATCTTTGACTGTAGTGATAGTTTGGAGTTAAATGAAATGGCCTTAAGTGCCTAGTGCTTTTCTTTTTAGCCCCTCCTTTCATGCTTAAAAACATTGTGGCAAAATGAGAAAATTGCCAGAATGCCTCCACATGTATCTTTATGTATTATACACTGCTTCATCATAGCTTGTTACTAGCAATGTTTTCTTTTGCCACATTGTTTTCAGAAATAGATATTTTTAAATGGTTGAATCTGTAAGCTCAAAATGAGAGATGAACAAACAACTGCAATAATAAGACGATGTGTTAATTGGATATTTTAGTGCGCAATGATAAAAATAACTACCAGATGACAGAAATTCACAGACAACATTAGAAAACATTGGTCAGATGGTTAAATTTTTCTCTTCAGTGGGGTGGAAAATATGGTGAAAAAAGAGAAAATGTTGGACATCTGCATATTCTCCATTTTTTGACAAAAACTTTTCAAAAAGCTTCTCAATCAGGTTTGTAAAAACAACAGACCATTTGGTAAAGGGATTAAACACTAAATCTAAACCTAACATTTGATCACTTTCATAGTAAGTATTGGTTTAATGAAATAATTATGTGCTCTCTATTTGGGCATCTGCAAATCTGCGACACCTGGCTCTGTCAGATGCTAAATTTCAGATGACCATTCCAAAATTGTGTTGTACTTGGGATAGAGGGACACTTTTGGTATTGACCCCATTTCTTATACAAACAGCCTTGACTCTGAACCACACAGTCCTGAGTTTCAACGAAGAAGGCTGTAGAAAATGCTGATGAACAACATTTTCTCCTTTTCCAACATTGTTTTCAGTCCTTCTAAATATAGTTTTCAGCTTTTAAGTCCCATTTAAGTTGTTGTTTGAAAACGTTTTGAATTGGACCAGTCCAGAAATTATCCTTTGGATAAGCCTTATGTTCTGGATGTTTTGGTTTTCCTGGACACAAAGAAATCCCCATTTCAGTTAACTAGCTGCTGCAGACAAAGGATTAAGTATTTCGTTATGGTTCATATCGAACTTAAAGCACCTTTGGTATGACAGCTTTCAAAAGGGAGCAATTATCTATAACAAGGGATTGCTCCTTTGCTCAAAATGTTTTCCATACTGTTGAAAAACCATATTTTTCTTTCCTTCAGTTAATTGGCCTTCATTTTTATCGTTTGAGTCTAAATATAGTTTGTGCAGTAATGCTGTAATAGGAAAAAGTGATGGTGGACATTATTATGATATAATACGCATACGCCCCCTGCTGTGTGCTGGTGATCAATCAATTTCCGTCAGAGACTCTATATTATCCTCTATCTTCAGGGCTGTTTGAGAAGTAGGAAATTTACAATGAATTGACTCTGAACAATCGAGATCAGCATGTCAGTTTTTGATGTGTATTTATTGAATTATCGACATAGATTTTCACTTAAGTGTGGTTGATATATGCGCCATCATGCCCCCTTGGAAGATTGGCTTTCTCCAAGTCTGCAAGCTTTGAATTGGATTACGTGTACTTGAACCTTCCACTTCCTACCAGATCACAAAATTTTAGACTTTCCCGATGTGAAAACAAGATTGCAAAATAAATGTGGTTCATAAATTGAAATAAATCTTTTGAATGGTTAAAAATTATGGTGTCCACCATTTTCTCCTTATACCAGAGTGTTTTCAAAGGCCTTCTGCTGAAGGGTTCTCGAAACACAAGATTGTGTAGTAAAGTGTTTGACCTCCATCACAATCTGAAACTGATTTGTGGCAGAGGACTGTGTAAACAGCATAGTAAAATCACCAGCATGGTTCAGATTTAAAACTTCATTAGAAATTTGCCACATTTTTTTTTTTTAATATGGTTTTCTACTTCATCATGGTTAAAGATGGAAATTTATGAACCATTTACCAAACAACCTGGTGTTTTAACATTCCCGAGGAAGAAGGCTTTAAAAAGCTGTAAGATAACAAGAAAATACTTATAATTAGCATTTTCTCCTTTTTTAGCTCACCTGAGTACAAAGTGCTCAAGGTGAGCTTTTGTGATCGTGCTGTGTCCAGCGTCGGTCGTACGTCGTCAACTTTTACCTTGTGTATGCTCTAGAGGCCACATTTTCAGTCCGATACTCGTGAAACTTGGTCAGAATGTTAGTCTCAAGGATATCTCGGACGAGTTCAATAATGGGTCATATGGGGTCAAAAACTAGGTCAAATCTTAGAAAAATCTTTAGTACGCTCTAGAGGCCACATTTTCAGTCTAAAACTCCTGAAAATTGGTCAGAATGTTTGTATTGATGATATCTCAAATGAGTTCGAAAATGGGTCATGTCCGGTTAAAAACTAGCCCCGCCCGGGTGGCTCAGTGGTGAGCGTGTCGGACTCATGACCTGGTGGTTGTGAGTTCGATACCCAGTTGAGGCGAACTTTCTTTCCGGCGTATTTTCGCCTCTCACCTCTGCTGAAGCATGTGAGAAAAGTAGTCGGTGGCTTTGGAAAGAAAGTTGTGTTAGTACTGGTGTGAGAAAGCCAGGAAACACATGTGCGTCGCCGACCGCCATGATATGACCTTAGCTGTTAAAGTGGCGTTAAACCCCATTACAACCAACCAACCAACCAGTTAAAAACTAGATCACTAGGTCAAATCTTAGAAAAACCTTATGTATGCTCTAGAAGCCACATTTTATGTCCAAAACTCTTGAAAGTTGGTCAGAATGTTTGTCTTGATGATACCTCAGACTGGTTTGCAAAAAGGTCATGTCGGGTCAAAAACTAGGTCACTATGTCAAATCTTAGAAAAACCTTTTGTACACTCTAGGGGCCACATTTTCAGTCCAAAAACCTTGAAAATTGGTCAAAATGTTTGTCTTGATACCTTGCATGAGTTTGGAAATGGGTCATGTCCGGTCAATAACTAGGTCACAAGGTCAAATCTTAGAAAAACTTTGTGTACGCTCTAGAGGCCACATTTTCTGTTCAAAATTCTTGAAAGTTAGTCAGAATGTTTGCCTTGATGATACCTCAGACGAGTTAAAAAATGGGTCATGTTAGGTCGAAAACTAGGTCACTAGGTTATATCTTAGAAAAACCTTGGGTAGGCTCTAGAGGCCACATTTTCAGTCCAAAACTCTTGAAAGTTGGTCAGAATGTTTGTCTTGATTATATCTTGGATGAGTTTGAAAATGGGTCATGTCGGGTCAAAATCTAGGTCAATAGGTCAAATCTTAGAAAAACCTTGTATAAGCTCAGAGGCCACATTTTCAATCCCATACTCATGAAACATGGTCAGAATGTTTGTCTTGATGATTTCTTGGACCAGTTTGTAAATGGATCTTTTCGGGTCAATAACTAGGTCACTGAGTCAAATCTTCAAAAAACCATTTTCAGTCAAATACTCATGAAAATCTTGGTAGAATATTTGTCATATCTCAAAAGAGATTGAAAATTGGTCATGTTTGGTCAAAAGACTCAGGTGAGCGACTTCAGGGCCATCATGGCCCTCTTGTTTCACAGTGTTTTCTACCCTTTCAAAGGAAAAAAAATCAATGAGTCATATTCAGTTTGCTGTCTGAAAAGGCTTTTGAATTTGGACAAGTCTAAAATTTTGTTGTGTGTGTGTGGGGGGGGGATTACAGAGTTCATTAGGCTGCCCTATGATGTTTGTGAGGTACAGATGAAGAACCATAGAAATTAAACAACAGCTCTGGTGTCTTGGAACATGTCTGACAGATTGAGGCCTTGCATATTATATGCTGGTGTATCATAAAGCATCAAGGAAATAAGTTGTGAAGTCATTGTTCCAGAAAATGAGTGTAACATCCTTTGATCCTTTATTCTGTATTAACACCCAGCCCTCACAGCATTCACTTTCTAAATAAGGGTATGTTTCAAAGACTCAAAGATTCAAAGACTAGCAAGTTGATATGCCAAGATAGGAATACTTCTTGTGTTAAATTGGATGGCTAATGTTGCAATTTCGAATTACAACTGACATACACTGCAAACAGTGAAGAGTCCAGGATTAACCCTTTACCAGACAACACTATTTTAGCCTTGTCCAAATTGAAAGCATTTGCAGACGACTTTATTGACTCTAAATATAAAATTTGTCTTACAACTGGTAGAAAACATTGTGGGAAAAGGAGAAAATGCTGGTTACCAGCATTTTCTCCTTTTCCCACTATGTTTTCAAAAGCCTTCTTTCTCAGGGTCGTTAAAAGTCGTCATTGTGTGGTAAAGGGTTAAGACTTCAGAGTCCAGGATCAGAAAGCTTACCCTGATTATGTTGCTCATTTTGTGCAATATCTCCATCTGTCAGAGGGTTCACAAAAACCTACTTGAGAGGTGTCTGAAGTTTCTTGTGTGGCAGATGACAACAGAACATGGTGTCTATAATCCTCTATAATGATCTGAAGAGCTTCTTGTACTTGTCAGATATCACTATTGGACATCCTATAACATATTCTTGGGTGACTTGACCTTTTACCACACAATCCCAGGTTTGAATGACCTTGAGGAAACACATCTATTGAAAACATTGTAGGAAAAAGAGAAAATGCTAACCAGCATTTTCTCCTTTTTTTCACAATGCCTTATTCTGTTGAGGACTGAATAAATGTAAGATATGAGCAATGCTCTGGAAAAGAGGGGTTTGATGCATCTTTAAGATGTAGTAAACCAAGCAAGTCACCATATTATTGTTGATCCATATAATCCATTTTGGCTAACAACCAAATGAATCATGAGGTACCCTCAGTCTAAGGTCCTTTGACATCCAGAAAATCGATGAATAGCAAAAAGTTTCAACCCAGGTCAGCCAGCACATACTGCCTGGGCTAATCTGGGTTGATCCTCTTTGCAGATGCATTGAATTTCCTTTTTGCTGAGCATGACTAATATTTTCGTACATTGCTCTGTATTCTGAATAAAAGAATTTTCTGAGCAAATTGATACACTATTTCTCACACTAAAGTTATAAATTTGCATTGAAATGTATAGAGTTTCAAATTCATTGCTCATGGCATTTGGATCAGTTAGGCCTATCAAAAAAATATCTGTGTTTAGGTTTTCCTGACCCTACCTAGAAAATGCTGCCGACCCTAAACTTTTTACGCTATGATTGAAAAAAAAAATCTGTTGGGTGTGATTTCAGTACACGGTCCATGTCAAAAGTTTCGGGGAAAAAAAAGTCCCTACCTACTCCACCTACAGCATCTGGACCAAAACCCTAAACACAGAATGATATTTTCTTGTTAGGCCTCATCAGTGTTCAAATGCAAGTTTCCAAACATGAGAATGTTGCAGTTGTTGTGATGAATGTAATGGAATCCCATTATTGGTGTTTTCCAGCTCAAATTGTAAGTTACTGGCATCTGGTCAGCATCATGTCAGGTTAACTCTTTCCATACCATTGATGACAGCAGAAGCTTTTGTGGACAGTGTAGATCAAGATCAGACTGCACAGAAAGTGCAGTCTGATCTCTGATCTGCACTGTCCACTGCTATATACTAGATTATGACAGAACTGTCTCTTGATCTTGCAGAGGAAATTATTTTTAGCAATGCAATATATTTATTCAGTAGTGAAAGATTTAATGTGACGTGACTGGTTGGTAAAGTACTGATTCAGAACAGTTTAGGTCAGGTGGGTATGTGAGCTGTTACCATTAGATACAAAAAATATTTTAATAGATTGCAAATCCAAAAGTAGAACAAACATGTTGACTACAGGGGAAAAATAATCTTGCTGACAACTTCAGTCAATTTGAAGTTTCTCATGGATATTGGGATTTTCAATCGGATAAGAGTTGTTTATTGAATTATTTTAATCATTTCTTGTTTCCTGGTATCGTGGAGGTTCTCTAATTGAATCATGTTATCCCTTTACCCAATGATACTGTGTTTTCATGACTCTGAGGTAGAAGGCTCTTGATACATTATGAGAAAAGAAGAAAATAATATGAAAGTGATAATCATTATTTTCTCTTTTTCCCACTCTGTTTTCTATGCTTTAAAAGGCATGTCTAATCAACTGAGCCACTTTCAATTTCTTGTATGCAAACGATATCAGTATGTATGAATCCAAAAGTTTGTCACTCAACTCTAACAGTGATGAATAAATGTTACAAGCATTTCAGATCAATAAAACACATAAATGGCAGCTTCTCACAAAATAACAGTTAGTGCAGATCCTAAAACAGATGGCACAGAATATGCAGTTTGTTCTTTGGTGTATACTGTCAGTGAAAAAGCAACTAAGGTTTGTGGTAGGGCTGTAAGAGAACTAAGACTTTAAGTGGGCACAACAATGTCCCATCCATTACTAAATGTATAGCTGGATTATCAACCCCTTGAAGCGCAAGATAGAATTGGCATTTTGTAGTTAGTGTGAAAAATGCAGATTGTGGAACTGCTTTTATTACAGTTTAGCATAAACCTACTTATTTTACATCAACAGTTTCTGAAAACAAATGCTTGAAACTTATATCAATCATTCTTGATGATTGCTCCCTGGAAACCATAATCAGTACTTGTACCTTGATGTGGGAAGTTCCATGGATTGACCTCCACTCATCAACTGTTGCAGATTATTACAGAAATTTGATTTATTTTGTTGCAGTCTTATCTTGATACACACTACCAAAAGCAATTTAAGCTAGTTTTAGTACTTAAAAACTTTAAGCCTTGGTCACACCGAGCTAACGGACGAGTAACGGATAAAAAATCATTTCATCCGTTCGTGTCCGTTCGTATCCGTTTTATGTTCGTTTCTTATCCGGTGAATCCGCTACTTGTCCGGCGATGTCCGTTCCGTCCGGTGGGAAGTTTTGAGCATGTTCAAAACTTTCCACCGGACAAAACGGACAGAGACATGCAAATGATAGACTTTGGATGCATCTGACAATTTATACCCTCGGCATGTCACGTGACCGGTACGTTCCTCGTACGTTGGTGTTCGGTACATTTCCGTTCATCGTACGTTTTGTCCGGTTCTCATGCGTTGCACTTCCGTTTTATCCGGTACAAGTCCCTTACTTGTACGGTGATATCCGTTAATAGACCGTTTATTATCCTGTACATATCCGTTAAACGTGCGTTTTTTTCCGTTACATGTGCGGTACTCGTGCGGTCATTGTGTGGCTTCCTCGCTCCACACACCGATTGCGTGAGCCTTGAGCGGCAGAGGAGATGAATTTTGTCACCGGATAACCAAATTCTGCATGTTTTTGTCCGTTTCCCCCCCGTTACATATCCGTTAGCCGGTCTGACCAAGCCTTTAAAGTTAGCACAACACCTTTTCAGCAATGACTAAATTGCATCACTGGATTTGCATCCCTTGAGGTGCCACATAAATGAATCTTGCATTTTTATTGTGTGGAAAAGACCCTGATATAACAAGGTTGCTTTTGGTCTAACTAACCTTAGACTCTATACCAGACAACAAGATTTTGGACTTCTGGACATATTGAAAGCATTTAATTTTGCAGACAACATATTGAAGGTGGCACAAAATTAATGATGGAAATTATTTTTGAAAGGGTAGAAAACATTAGAGATGAAGATGATGATTAACCCTTTACCACACAATCCCGAGTTTTAACGACCCCGAGGATGAAGCCTTTAGAAAACATTGTGGGAAAAGGAGAAAATGCTGGTTACCAGCATTTTTACCTTTTCGCACAATGTTTTCTACCCTATTACAGACAAATTCCATTATTTTAGTCACTCTTAAATTGTTGTCTGCAAATGCTTTCAATTTGGACAAGTTTACATTTTTTGTTGTTTGGTAAAGGGTTGAAGAAAAATGAAATGCTGTTTACCTGCATTTTTTCTTCAATACCAACATTTTCAGAAAAAAAGGATTGTTTGGTATAGGGGAATGGTGTCAGATTTTAAATCAAGAAACCCTGGTTTTATGATTGCTAGCAGCACTTAGACCTTGTAGAAGAAGGGTTTTGAAAACACTGAAGGAAAAGGAGAAAATGCAGGTAACCAGCATTTCTTCTATCCTCTCAAAGAACTTTGGTGCCTTTCTATCACTTTCGAATTTGTTGTCTGTATATGTTTCTAACATGAAAGAGTCTAGAATTTGTCATTTGTTAAAAAAAAGTTAAAAGTGTTGTAAAACACCATTATTGAATAACTCCTTTCTGTATTTCAGACATGGGAGACTACGCGAACGGGATCAAATTCTTTCTATCGATGGACAGCCCTTAGACATCTCTCATTCGGAGGCCATCAAGATTCTGCAGCGTGCTGGGGGCCTTGTGGAACTGGTGGTTGCCAGGGGCCCCATACCCCAGACAGCAGAGGACACGCCCACTGCCCACCAGGATTTGACGGGTCAACCATCTGCTGATACTACAGATATGGTGGTAATATCTCAGCCTTCATGTACATCTTTAACATTAAATGTTGTTGCTGACATTGTAGATCAAGACCAAACTGTACAGAAAGTACTTCCGATCTTGTTCTTTATTGTCAGCAAAAGCAGGATTTTACAAGCAAACAATCTGTTTGTACTAGATATATATATGATGGTAATATCTCAGTGTTTATTGATTCTTTATAGACTATAAGCAAGATTAAGAGCTTTTGTGCATAATTAAAACTAAGATCAGACTTCAAGAGTATGAAGTCTGATTCAAGCCTTCATAAATCTGCAAAATTAGGATTTGATTTACTAAAAATCTGCAAGTCAGCCAGTCAACAATCTGCTAGAAATACAAATATGGTGGTAATATCTCAGCCTTTGTCTGATTCTTCACAGATTACAGGCAACATTAGGTGCTTTTCATACTATGAAGACCAAAATCAGACTGCTCAGATGGTGCCATCTGATTTTACTTTATCTTCTGTGACAGCAGGATCTGGCAAACCAACAATCTGCTGATACTACAGATGATGGTGGTAATACCTCAGCTGGTAGTTTTCAGATAACCCCATGATATAACAACCCAGAAGAAGGGGGCTTTTGAAAAAATACTGTAAAGAAAGGAGAAAATGCTGGTTTCCAACATTTTCTCCTTGCACCACAATGTTTCCTACCTTTTAAAAGATATATCGAATCCTTTTAGCTACATAAGATTTACCATCTGCAAATGTTTTCAATGGAGGTCAGTCTAAAATTTGTTGCCTGGTAAAGAGTAACATTACACAGTCAGACCTCCATAACTCTTTACTGCACAATGCTGACTTTTAACGACCCTGGGAAAGAAGCCTTTTGAAAACATTGTGGGAAAAGGAGAAAATGCTGGTAACCAGCATTTTCTCCTTTTCCCACAACGTTTTCTACCCTATCAAAGAAAAAATGCACCATTTGAGCCACATTGAAATTGTCGTCTGCAAATGCTCTCAGTTTGGACAAGGCTAAAATTTTGTCATTTTGTCAAGGGTTAAATTGAATTTGAGGAGGATCTAGAAAATTACCCAAGGGGTGGCAAAATGCAGTTTCTTTGTTTAGCCCAAATAGAAATCAGCAGCTGTATGGGTGAATTTTGATAATATAGAGGAAAAGCACTAATTATATTGAAAATGTTGCGGTAAAGATAAAGAATGTTTATGATAATACTGTATTATTGTTTGTATGTGTGGAATCAATTAAGTGTCAACCCTAACTTGTTGTATCTGAGAAAGTATTGACTGAAAACACTTTACATTGTAGGCGTTTTTAGTCCCCTAGAAGTATCACTAGGGTATTCTGGGTTTTTCCTTCCAAAGTTAGGTCTGTCCTTCCATTTATCCATTTTTTAGCTCAGCTGTTTTCAAAGAAAATGTAGAGGTATTTTCGTGGCCCCCCTGACTTCATCGTCATCGACTGAATGATCATCTTTTTCGTCATGCAAAAACTTTGACATTTTAAAAAACTTTCACATTGTATAATATCTCTGTTATTACTGACGATATTTACTTGAAACTTGGATAAATTGTTTACTATCAAAAGGGGACCCATACAACAAGGGCAGGTAATCATCAAAATACTTTTGACACAGTTATACCCCTTTTTAGACAAAATTTTCACTGAAAATCAAGTAACTGCTGCTGAGCATTTGCACTCCCATGTGTTGCTCTTGTTAAATATTTCATATGTTCACTATGATGAGACAATATACAGGGGTGAGGTTTCGGGTTCAAAGGTCAAGTTCATAGCAGGAGGTCAAAGGTGATATGCTTGTGATAGCTTCCTTTTGGCCTGTATGCATAGTCCCATGGAGCTCTTCTTATGTAAGTTTGGTTTAAGTTCACCTGAGTGAGTCAGTGTGCAGAACCCATGGCTCAACCATGCAGACTCAAGCTTAAGGTCATCATTTTAAGGTCAAGTGCATGCGCCTTCAACTTTTTGTCTACCTTGTAATCTTTGTTTAGAGGCTTGCTGTTTCAAATCTCCAGCTTGGCCAATTTCTTTCTAAGAATTGATGATAGTCATTGCAAAAAGGATCCATTCCTCTCTCACAGCTTATGGTTTCAACAACAATGTTGCATTAACCCTTTACCACTCAATCCTGAGTTTCAACGATCCCGAGGAAGAACGCTTTTGAAAACATAGAGGGAAAAGGAGAAAATGCTGGTAACCAGCATTTTCTCCTTTTTCCACAATGTTTTCCACTCTATGGAAGATTAATTTCATGTTTTGAGTTATATTTAATTTGTTGTCTGCAAATGCTTATCAATTTGGACAAGGCTACTACTTTGTCGTTTGGTAAAGAGTTACACACCGTACAAATCCACAAAGCATTTAACTTTGGTCAAACTTTCACCCACCAAGGATTTTCAAAAAGTTTGACAGAGGGATATTCTTACGAACAAAGTCCGCAACAAAGAAACAAATGAACAAATGCATAGCTGAAATACAAACTGCATCTGGCAGGATTCGAACCCACAGAGGACAAGATCCTCGTTTTTCAAGGTTTAAAAGACCAATACCATAACCACTGAGCTAAAGAGATATCTCCCTAACGCAGTTGCCAGGTATTGTATTTAAATCGGGACGAAGCCATGCATGAAGGAGTGGTCTCCCGTAACAGATATATGAGCCAAGCTCTCGCAGAATGGGTTTTAATGCATCTCCTTCATGCATTATACCAAGCATGTTATACATAGTTATGGATCCATAAAAGCCACTTTATCTAACAATGGACTGACTGAATGATGAGGTGGAATTGTCCTTTGACATGCAGAAAATTGACCAATAGCGAAAAGGTTCGACCAAGGTCAGCCTGCACAGACTTTGCAGGTTGACCTGGGTCGATACTTTTTGCAGATGCATTAAACTCCCTTATCATAGAGCATGGCTCATGTATAGCTGTTTTTCAGATATTTCTGACATTGTAGGTAAGATTATAAGGCTGCCCTGAACACCCAGGCCGACCTTAGATCTGTGGGCAGAGGTTGTTGAATGCCAGCCTTTATTAATTTAACCCTTTACCACACAATCCCATGTTTTAACAACCCTAAAAGAGAAGACTTTTGAAAACATGGTGGGACAAGGAGAAAATGCTGGTAACCAACATTTTCTCCTTGTCCCACAATGTTTTCTAGCCTTTCCATCCCAAACCCCACCATTTCAGCAAAATTTCATTTGTCGTCTGCAAATACTTTCAATTTAGAAAGGTTCAAAATTTTGTCGTTTGGTAAAGAGTAATCACTTAACAGTAACAAAATATTATAATATTGCAGTCTCGTAGATTATGTCTTAAGTAGAAGCTTAACAGCATGAATCCAAGATCAGACTCCATGCTTCTGCAGTCTGAACTTTATCTACACTGTTATCAAAACCAAGTCAAATTTATTGGAAACAAAACTTTTGTCTATCCTGGCTTGGACAAGTGTGTAAAGGGTGTTTTTGGAAACATTCTAAGATTCTATAATGGCTGACTTTGTGCCAGAATGTCTGTATGTAATCCTTGCCTTTGTTTTAGTCAGAACTGACTGTTATGACTAATTACCAACATTAGGAGCAGGGTATAAAAACATCCTTGTAAAATATGACATTAACATAAATGAAGGTTTACCTTTTAATTGTACAATTATCACTTTTCAGGCCCATGTAGACAACTTTTCAACAGTGTTTTCTATACCTAAGGTTATGAGATTTGTAAGGTAATATATTGTGTCAGACAAGTTCTTTAGACAGAGTTTCCCAAGCTTGCAAGAGCTACAACATCAGAAGAAGGAGTCCAACATGCTATTTTGTCGTACAAATCACATAAGAGAGAGAGAGGGTGGGGGTAGGGGTGGGAAAGACAGAAACAGAGAGGATTATCTAAGATTTGATCAGAGTCACAGATGAACACAAAAGGCAACAACTAGCCATGTCATTTCCTAATCATGACCTCCACCATAGAGTAAGCGAAGACCAGCACTAAGTGCTGGGACATTTATATATGTCTATTATTTGGTCTCTTGCTAGATTATGCATAGTTTTTAACATGAATGCATTGTAGCAATTAGCAATTACATCATCAAATTATTTGAAAATTTTTTTTAGTGAAGATGAAGACTTCATCTGTTAAAACATGGCTATAATAAGGGATGTTTGCAAGAATAGTAGTTGAATGTATGATACCTGTTGTCAGAAAGTTTTTAAGAATAGGTCTGTCGTTAGCAAAGCATGAAAAAGATCTGAGTACAATATCAAAGTGTGCAAATAGACAAAATATTGCATACTTTCATCCAGTGTATAGGGACAGTATCAAAGTATTTGATAATGTTGATGACATATTTTCTTGCTTGAAGTATCTGTTACACCTTACAAGAGAGCTTAGGGATGTCTGAAGAACAAAGTTTCTATTAAGTTCATCTCTGGTTACATTAATTTTGTAGCTTGTTCATTTCTGTTTAAGCAAATGCGCTCTTTATCTGGCAAGGTCTGTTCTTTGTACTGGAAAGTTATGTGCATCCTCAAAACTTGAGACAGACTTTACTAGATAAAGGCATTTGCTGGATGTATGATAGCATACATTTTGTTTTGAATTTGTGTGTTCCTGTCCTGCACTGGTCTGGTTTGCATTTACTGATGTCAGGTGGACCAGATTCTTGACCGGACTTCTGCAGTACATGTAACAGTTCAACTGAAGGTGTTCTGGACACTAACTACATGTTTAAAGGACAATTTCTTAAAAAACGCATGGAAACTTACAAACAACAGGTGTGAAACAGTTGTCTAAAGCACTAATCTGATGATGAACAACTTCTGGGGAATAACAAAACATGGTTTCTCAATCGGACTCTTTCACTATCTGCTTGTATGATTTGGGTCAGGACTTTCTTAACAGTTGAGAATAGATCATGGAGTATGGTTTCAAAGCTGCCTGGTTTACCAAGCGGCCTTGCTGCAGGTTTAGACTGACCTGCTAGATGCCACTTTGAATGCCTTTTCACCAGCTCAGAACAGGAAAACAACTTCTTTTCTTGATCAGATTATTCATAAATACATCATGGTTCAAAACCTGTATGACATAATGAAAAAGATTTTTCAGCATGCCACATTTATTTGTTCATGGAGATGGTTTAGATCATGATCAGGCCTGCACAGAACATGCAGTCTGATCTTTGATTTATACTGGCTCTGCCCAATATTGTATGAGACATTTAGGCCATCGAGTTTGTGAGACGTATTAGTCTTTCCTTCCAACTGAAAATGTCCACTTCATTTATTTCGTATTCCTCATCCTTTGCTGTACAGACCAATTTTTAGACCAAAGTCCCCCAAGTGCCACATAGGAGAAATATCAAAAGGAAAAGAACAATGTTTTCAAATGGAATGGAAAACATTATGGGAAAAGGAGCAATTATTAGTGACAAACAATTGCTCCTTTTCCAATAATGTTTTTAAAAGTTGCAATCTCCTGAAGGGGTATAGACAGTTGTATTTGATTGGGAAATGGGTGAAGGACTAAGCTGTCTGAACAGTGGATGAAGAGGCCTTATTTATACTTACCATTTTTGTGACAGATGAATACAAATTGGGGAACTGAGTGAAGGTCAAATAACCCTTTACCTTACAATTCCGAGTTTTAATGACCTTGAGGAAAAAGGCCTTTGAAAACAAAGTGGGAAAAGGAGAAAATGTTGGTAGCCAGCACATTCTCCTTTCTCCACAATGTTTTCTACCATTTTGAAGACAAATTTCAGTTTTTGATTTGTTGTCTGCAAGTGCTTCAATGATTTCAATTCTGACCAGTCTAAACTTTTGTTGTTCGATGAATATTTAACGATTGCTTGGAAATACTGTCACTGTATAGTACAGGGTTCGCACAGGCTTGAAAAGTACTTGAAAATGAAGGGCAGTCTTGAAAAGTCCTTGAAAACAAAATTTGCCTTGAAAAGTGCTTGAAAACTGGCCATACACCTTGAAAAGTACTTGAATTTCACATTTTCTTGTATTCAAGACATTTGAAATTGGCCTAAAAGTCAATAGCGGATTTTCTAGAAGGAAATCGGCACGTTTTAAGCAATGACACACTTGCGAGAGCGCCACAATAAAAATGGGCGAATGTGCTGGGGGCGAAAACGAAGTTCGAACATACATGGTCTGAATGTTCGTACTCGTATGTTTAGGTTGCCTCCCTTGCTGACTGGTTTACATTCGATTGCATCATTTTTATCAGTGAAAACAGTCAATTCCAATATCCAGACTAAGTAAAACCAAAATGGTATTGAAATGATTCTAAGGAGCCTGAATTCAACTTTCAAACTTTTTTCTTTATCGTAATGGGAAAGTGTATCTATAGCAGAGACAGGCCGAAAGGGTATCCGTGGGTAAAGGAAACGAACATATCAAGCGCACTGTCTAGCATGTAGGAAAGATATCGATGTGGCACAGATGGGTGAAAGTGCCTTGGGGTCACATGCGAAGGGAGAAGGGCGTAAGAAACTACAGAAGTCTATGTCCGGGATTTTCACAAATGTCTTTGTTAAAGAGGAAACCAAGGTTAATAAAACACAAACTGCGACCACATCTTCCGCCCCAGGTGACAACCTGATAGTACCTCTACCCCCAATAGCTACCGTTGCTGAGCCTATTGCATCATCTAGTGCTCCTATTATTGCTAACTTTGTATCCAAAAATGATGTACTGACTTCACGAATATGTGTAGATAATTTTCAAAAATTAGTCCTTGAAAACGTAAAGATTTGTCCTTGAAAAGTCCTTGAATTTTACTTGGCCTTGCCTGTATGAACCCTGTAGTATTTAAAGGGCCTTTTAAGGTTTTTTGCAGTGAATTTCAAATTTTTGTTGGATGCTTATAGAAACTTCAAAGCATACTTTTCCCAGCAAGGTAAAGAAACTGTACAGTTTCATGTAGTAACGAGGAGCAAATTTGGCTTTCAAATAACAAGTAATCGTTAAACCTGTCTATTTTTATGAGATCAAATATGAAGTCAATGTACTTATTTGAATACAATCCAACATAATCGATGCTTGTAATTGATCAAATGACATTCCCAGAAGCCTTTGCAATATTCTGGCATGAAATTCAAAGATACCTGAAGATGCTATGTAGCCCATTAAGGGAATACCACTGATGTTTTTTTCTTACATTAATTTTGTCCTTCTTCTTTATTGATGGTTTGCCAGCTATTGCCATAATCCAGTCATGAATCACTTTTTAAGTTTGGTTAGATAATAACAATCTAAAATGCCCTCTCATGATAGGTACTATTCAAAACAATACAGTTCAGTTGCAACCAATTACAGTGCTGACAGCACTTTGATGGTTTCTGTTGAAAAGCAGCAGCTTTGAAGAATGTAAGGGGTATTACTAGTTAAGAAACTCAAGGCATAAATACTCTGGCCATGGTGGTATATCTGAAATATTTTTGAAAACAGCACCAAAAAAAAAAAAGACAAATCCTGGGTTTAAATACCTGTTTACTTTTTCTGTAGAAGCCAATTAAACTTTTAGAGCCGTATGTGAAAACAGGCCTTGTAGATGGCATACTATAAGGTTCGACTGCACAGAACAGCCTACTCTTGGATACAGTGTTCAATCTGGTTTGCCCATTAGACCCACAGACATTGAAATAGGGGGCCATTTTGGAAAACTTGGGGCTACACATAAAATATTATACTTTATCACTGAAATTTTAACTTTTTTATTGAAGAAGTGTTTCCTTTTTATTCAACAAGTATAATTATTCTCATTTTTGTCTCTATGAATACTATGCTAAGAAAACTACAACACTGCAGATATTATCATTGTTAATGATGCAACCTTGTTTCTACCATTAATTTAATCCTAAAAGAAAATCAAAGCATTGAGAAAGCTGATGTGGCATTTGTCAAGGAAGCCATTGTGTGGAATTAATTATTTAAAAAAAAAAAGAGAAATATTATTCAAATATTATCTTGAAAATCAACCTCCTAAGCAAATAATTACATCTTTTTTGGTTAAAGGGAGAGTACTGGTGCCAAAGTTTGCATTATTTGTGTATTGGTGGTCTCCCTTCGATCATTCAGGAGGAGTCAGAAGTAACGTCTCTTGACGGTAGGATGCATGATGGGTAGAGAGAAACCATATAAATATATTGAATTAAATTAAGTTTATACCTGAAAACTATGATTTTGAGATATCTTTGGCCGTTAGGATCTAATTCCCAACATTACAATAAAGTTTTCGACCTGTAAATAGTCATGCACAATCAAATGGAGTAGCGTGCAATCATGGGACGAACAAGCCCAGGGACAAACTGGTTTTGGAACGAACAAGCCTGGAACCAAAGCAGTCAGTAGACAAATTTTGTGTATATCATTGCGCCAATAGAAGGCTGTGAGGGGGTGAAGCTATTTTCAATAAAAAAGAAGTATTTCCACAATAGATGGCCTAATGCAGTTCATTTCAATATGCCATTTCCAATTATATATCTGAGTGCTATCGAAAAACTCATTTGCCTGAGAAAAATTGACTTTAATTGGGTTTATTTCCTTTGGTTTTGCACAAATGCCACAAAAATGACAAAATATGTCTGTTAATGGTTAACATTCGGAAATTCTGATATCTCATCACAGAAGGATTTAACTTTCCCGTCAATCACTCAAACTAGTGTTTAATTTTCTCATCATAAAATAACCAACTTTTGAGCTGATCGTGCGGGAGCCATTTTGGTTGAAACTTACGTTTCTGTGGGATTTTTTTATCGTCACTTGAACTACGGGTAGGTACTGACCTGATTGTGCTTTCCGAAGTAATATTTTCAACAGCTTTTGCCTTTTTTCATCCCATTGAGGCTTCCAAATTACTCAGAAAATCGCTTCATTGCAATTTTAAATGATCAGCGGAAGCTCAGAGAATCTCCACCTGTGATACCCGTCTTTCTCCTGCAACCGCCTGATACAAAGATTGATAGCAGGCTACCAGTTTTATCTTAGCCATAACATCCATCGGGTTATCGGTAAACTCTCACTAGAAAGACTGACATTATGTTTATTGAGCAGAAAATGTTGAAACGGACGAAATAAGCCCTAATTCGTGGAATGCCACTTTTAAGACCGAGTGCGCCTGATGGGCCCAAGGTTGGTTTGGAATTGAGCCATCTGAAACTTTAGGGGCCTATGGCGCAATGCCAGGCTCTAGATTGAACACAGTGGATATTATACCATCCACATGCTTAGTCAAGTCTCAAAGATGAAAATATTTGGAGTTTCAGTGGACTGTATAATCAGACATTGAAAAAGGTCAAATTTATATCATTTGGTGCTGATAGAGTTAACTGTTTTCCCAAGCTATAACTTGTTTAATCAGATAGCAAATTTGATATTTGTACAAATCAGCTGCAGAATTCTGGGTACTAATTATCATGGGAACAGGACAACAGGGTTGCATCTAGAGTGCGGGATTGCCAAAATCCCGCATCAAAACCAAAAATCCCACGAAAACGAAATTTGTTTGCGCACCAAGCCCCGCACTAAAACCAACTAGCCCGCAAAAATTACATGATCGTGCGCACCATCATTGGAGAAAATGAGAGAAAAAATGTCTTCAGGGGAATAAAATGTAACAAAATTTGCATAGGTCACCCTAATAATCATTCGAAATCGTAGACTGTCGGGTTATTTTGATCATATCAATAGACGCTTGTCATCTGTGTTATGCAGACGAAAAGTCTCACTGCAGGGCTCACGCTGTCGATCACCAGTGGCATCGAATGCGACAATTTAGGAAAAAATGTGTCCAAAAATGATGCACTGGCAAATCTGCTGGCAAAAGGTGATGTCTTCAGGCTGCAAAATTTTTGAAAGATAATAACACCGTCATAAATAGTGAGTATTATGTATGACGCCGTCATTGACGGACCACTCGTCACCGTTTATCACAACAAGCTGGCGTGTAATGAAAAGCGAGATAATGTCAGTCCACTTACAATGTAATTAGGGTAAATTGACATGTTTTGGAGTGACCTGCAATCCTTATTGACAAATTCTTGAAATATCATGTGGAAATACTTATAAAAAAATCAAATGATTTCAGACTGTCTTTTCAGCTTTGGTATTTAATTAAAGCATAAAATTTACATAAATATCTGTATGAAACAAAAGATGGAAGCTAAAATCTCTGTCTAATACTTAGGAAAAAATTTCGGTGAATTTATGAAATGAAAATATCGAACAACATAGGTTAGATAGGGTAGGATGGGGGTTTGTCTTCCTGTCTTACAGTGATAGTACTGTAACAAGTGTTAAAGAGGAAGTTACAGGACATTCATACAAGCAAAGAAGACTGGAATAAAATAACACTTTAATGGATATGATCTTTATTATTTTCTCAAAAACAACTAATACATTAACCCTTTATCACATTATGGGAACCGCCATGAAATTTGCGCCCCCCCCTTTACACTTGAAAGGGGGGCATGACCCCCTTTTTCTGAAGATGATGGGGGACAGCCCCCCTATTTGAAAATTTCTAGATGCATCCCTTGGACAAAATGTCAGTTAAATTGTCTTTTCAAGCCCTCTTCCTCAGCATTGTCAACCCTTGATTAACCACTCGAAGAAGAAGGCTTTTCAAAATGGTAGGGAAAATGGAGAAAATGCTGTAAACCAGCATTTCTCCTTTTTCGACATCATTTTCTTTCCTGTCAAAAGCATCCTGTTGTTATAGCCACATTTAATTTGTTGTTTGCAAATGCTTTGAATTCGGACTAATCTAAAATTTTGTCATCAAATAAAGAGTTAAGTGTCTGGATTGTGTGCTGGAGAATTATGGCCAAGTGTGTTGAAGGTCATTGTTATTCATATCCAAATAATATTTGTTGTCAAAGTCCCTCGAGACACTAGTAAAATAATGAGAATTTTTCATGAGAAGTAGTCACTTCATTGCCCTGGTGTCTGGGGATTTGTTTAATCCCAAGGATTCCATCCACAATTTTGTTGTTTGGTAAAGGGTTAATCCTTGCCTGAGTAAGAATCATTATGACATACATTGTGAAGATGTACATCCTTAACCACGTGCCAGTCTAGTGTTTTTATTACCTCAAGAAAGAAACATCTTTGAAAATATTTTGAGAAAAAGAGAAAATGCTTGTGATCTTTAATCACAAGGTTTTCTTCTTTCTAAAGACAATACCGTCATTTGAGCCTGAATTTCTTAGCAACAATGATGTTTTGCATATGGACAATTCTAAACTTGTGGTTTGTTTTGTAAAGCAATAAAAAGGTCTATCAAATGCTAATGGGGGCGAGAGGATGGTATTACTCTAAATGCACTTACCTCATTTAATGCTTAGCTTATTGTATACCATATTGGCTCTTTTTAACACTCCTTGGAAGGGAGGGGACATTACATTTTCCCTAATGGGGGAGGTTGATTGTCTGCTTAAGTTGTGTATAGCTGAAAAAGAAGCGCTCCGACGAATCACCGAAACACTGAAATACCCCTAATTTTTTATTACTGTGTTCTGGTTTCTATTGAAGTACAACAGATTTGTCTTTTTTTGTGGTATTTGACCCAAAAAACGTTAATAGAGATAAAGGGCTGTTAGTTTAAATCATAATGACAAAATAACAACATATCATTGAGGTACCCATAAACAATGTGCACCTGGATAGCTGTATCTAAGTCCACCGAAATACCTGCTCGACGTTGTAAATATTTGTTAATTTAGGGATTCTACCTCCGCAAGATTTGTCTCCTTTTAGCTCACCTGAGCACAAATTGCTCAAGGTGAGCTTTTGTGATCGTGCTGTGTCGGGTGTCCGTCGTGTGTCGTGCGTCTTGCATCGTCAACTTTTACCTTGTGTACGCTCTAGAGGCCGATTTTTCAGTCTGATACTCGTGAAACTTGGTCAGAATGTTTGTCTTGATAATCAGTGTGTGCGATCACGTATAAATGTACGTGATTCACGTATAAAATAGAAAAATCACGTAGTTTTTCTCTGCTGTACGTACCAGAATGTACAAAAAACTCGTCCTAAAAACAGTGAAATTCATAGAACTTTGTAATTTCGGGGATAATCTGCAGCGAAATGTTTACAGTCACTCAGTGTTGCTTAGGGTTTTCCCGATTCTAAATATAGATGCTAAACCGGATCCTTCTAAGGTTATCATATGATGTTATATTGTTCGTGTCCAAAATGTTCCGGCTGTGTTTTGATCGGTTTGCTGCCTTTAACATTTTTGTCGCTAGGATTGTAAAATAAAATAAAGCATTAACAAGGTCGTTTGTTTTAGCGGATGAATATTGGCTGCAATTTGATTATTTGCTAGTGAAAGATGGCTCAGTTTAAATTATCTTTGTTCTTTTTAATAACAAATGAATGAGCTGCAAATCGGCAACTATCTTCCCAAATTGACAATAGTGCTACTCAAACGCCAAAGCGACCGAAAAAGGGGGAAAATTTCAGTCATACACTGTAATCTGATTTGTAGTGGTGGGCCAGTGATCGACTATAGTCGAAAGTCAGTTGGTTTTGGCTTCCGATTGCAATAAGCTATTGAGAAATCCTGAAATCGAATCTAGTCGGTACCGAAGCTCGCTCGGTCGCGAAATGTGAATACTGGTTTTTAGCGCTTGGTTTTGTGACTAATATTATTCACACTTTTGGATTTAACATTGTGATAACAAACACGAAAATTGGCCGGAAAAACGAGAAAGAAATTTTTGTCCGTGGATGTCTTGACAAAACTTGACAACTCGGCAAGTTTCTCATTTGATCCCTGAGCCCGGGTTTTGACGCTTGGAAATTTGAAATGACATGTCTGCCTAATATCGTCAATCTGACGCATGAAATTATCGTCTAGAGCTTCATATAACCTAGCTTGCATGCATCCGGCAGAAATATGGGCTAAACATGATCAGTATAAAATGCAAAGGACACGCGCATGATAATGAAGCTGGCGAGTCATTTATGACAACGTGAGGCATTAATCCTCTTATCTAATGTAAAGTGACAGATTTTTAAGTTACCTGGTATTCAAAATTACTAACTGATGTCAAATTATGTGGTAATACTTCTCCAAAAATTAATTGACATGAAAAATAGATCGCCAAAAAAAAACGTGAAAACCCATGACACTACAATGATCAGCGTGGCATCGTCCGATCAGAGGGACTTCAAACTATCTTCTCATCTTTAATAATGAATTTAAACAGTGAATTTACACAAATCTCTGAATAAAACAATAAGTGGAAGCTAAAATTCCGTTCATGAGTGAAAAAATTGTTGTTTTATGAAATGGAAATATAGATCTAAAGCGGGGGGGGGGGGGTTTGGTGGTGTCGTCTGCAAATGCTTGAAATATGTCTGAATTTTTTTTAACTGGTTTGGAAATTAAAATTTAAGGACCAAAATAAACGATATTAAATAAAGCAAAAAATTTAATGGTATTGTATTTCCATTGATTTTTAAAGCACAAAACACAACATCTTTATAAACTTAATATCATGTAGAAAAGGCATTCTCGGTTCAATGGAGAAACCCATTGTACAACCAATAGCTGGTTGGTTTGCTCTTCGGATTACAAAGCGATAATCGTTTGTGATTTTAAATTGATTGCCCAACACTACCGATTTGATAGATTTTGTACAGAAATTGGACCAGTTCCATGGTATTTCACTTACCTGCTTGTTTTAGCAAACATTAGAATTGATTTTGCCAAAAATGTTTGCACAGATTGAGGAAAGGTACCTAAAGTGTTTGAAGAGCTTATAACTGTGAACATGTAGATCTATCTATAAAATCTTGTTTGCGCATATCGCATGAAAACAATTTATCTTTTAATAGGCTGTCATTAAAACTTGATATTTAAATGAAATTATGTAGTTTAGATCTAAACCCCCATCCTTGTTTGTGTACCCCCAACTCCAGTTACCAAAGGGTACAAAAACCTCAAGCTGGAAAAAGCACAGCACACTCTGATAATATCTCGGACGAGTTCGAAAATGGGTCATGTCGGGTCAAAAACTAGGTCACTAGGTCAAATCTTAGAAAAACCTTGTGTATGCTCTAGAGGCCACATTTTCTGTCCAAAACTGCTGAAAGTTGGTCAGAATGTTTGTCTTGATGATTTCTCAAATGAGTTCGAAAATAGGTCATGTCCGATCAAAAACTAGGTCACTAGGTCAAATCTTAGAAAAAACCTTGTGTACGCTCTAGAAGCCACATTTTGTGTCCAAAACTCTTGAAAGTTAGTCAGAATGTTTGTCTTGATAATACCTCAGACTGGCTTGCAAAAGGGTCATGTCGGGTCAAAAACTAGGTCACTAGGTCAAATCTTAGAAAAACTTTGTGTACGCTCTAGAGGCCACATTTTCAGTCCCAAAACCTTGAAAATTGGTCAAAATGTTTGTCTTGATCATACCTTGCATGAGTTTGAAAATGGGTCATGTCCAGTCAATAACTAGGTCACTAGGTCAAATATTAGAAAAACCTTGTGTACACTCTAGAGGCCACATTTTCTGTCCAAAATTCTTGAAAGTTAGTCAGAATGTTTGTCTTGATGATATCTCAGGCGAGTTAAAAAACGGGTCGAAAACTGGGTCACTAGGTCATATCCTAGAAAAACTATGTGTAGGCTCTAGAGGCCACATTTTCAGCCCAAAACTCTTGAAAGTTGGTCAGAATATTTGTCTTGATTATATCTTGGATGAGTTTGAAAATGGGTCATGTCCGGTCAAAATCTTGGTCACTAGGTCAGATCTTAGAAAAACCTTGTGTATGCTCTAGAGGCCACATTTTCAATCCTATACTCATGAAACTTGGTCAGAATGTTTGTCTTGATGATTTCTTGGACCAGTAAGCAAGTGGATCATTGCGGGTCAATAACTAGGTCACTGAGTCAAATCTTCAAAAAAACCTTTTTCAGTCAAATACACATGAAAATCTTGGTAGAATGTTTGTCATAATATCTCAAAAGAGGTTGAAAATTGGTCATGTTTGGTCAAAAGACTCAGGTGAGCAACTTCAGGGCCATCATGGCCCTCTTGTTCACAGAAAACACGATTAATTAAAGTAATGATCATTAATGAGAAGATTAATGTTGAAGAAAAATGTTGTTGATATATACATTGATCATTGATTCACGTGGAGAACAATCACCGAAATACTCGTGTGGGTAGTCCTGACACATCGAAATACTCAATCTTTATTACACAAAATAAAGACTTAGGAGTTATCAGTCTGGCATTGTCACCTATATATTATTTCTTTAAATCATAAACACAAATATACTCCACAGAGAATGCAAGTGCATTCCATTTGCGAACGGAGTACCTAAATTAAGCATTGCGTGATGTATCCATCGTAACGCGCATGTCGCCTTTGACCAAGATTTTCTGCTTTTTCCACTATGTTTACTGACCTATAGAGTGAACTGCAGTTATATATCTATATTATGTAGATCTATATCGATATTTGATTTATCATCAGCAGATGTGGAATTTAGTCAAGTCTACAAATTTAAGGCTGGGTAACATGTTTACCCGGTTCAAAATGGCGGCCAGTTTTCTAGATATGTTAATTTTTAATTTCATTATTCAAATATCACGAAAGAAGATGATTTTTTCCGAGCATATTTATGGATATAGATCAGACACGTCAATCTTGTAAAACAGCTACTGTAGTAAGAACGTAAACTCCCTGAATCGACATATTTTACTATGTCGTGCGGGTATTTCGGTGGACAACGGGTATTTCGGTGAACATTCATTATGGCGGACGTCAATGGTATGTTGTTATTTTGTCATTTTGTTTTAAACTAACCACCTTTCATCAATATAAACATAAGGTGTGTTAAAAACACAAAAAAGACAAATCTTTCGTACTTATATTAGTAATTTTAACTAATATATTAGTAATTTTAACTAATTATAGAAAAAAAAGGGGGTATTTTGGTGGTATTTCGGTGATTTGTCGGACCTAAAAAGAAGGCTTGGGAAAATATTATGGGGAAAGGAGAAAATGCTGATAACCAGCATTTTTCTCCTTTTCCCACAGTATTTTCTCCTAATTATGCCCTCCTTCAACGAAGTGGGGGTATATTGCTTTGCACATGTTGGTCGGTCGGTCCATCGGTCGGTCGGTTGGTCCATAGACCTTACCTTGTCTGGATGATAACTAGACACAGAATTGACCTAGGTTCGTCATATTTGGCACAGACATTCGTCTCGGAATGTAGATGATCCCTATTGATTTTGATTTTGAGGTCAATCGGTCAAAGGTCAAGGTCACAGTGACCATCAACATGTTGATATATAGACCAAACCTTGTCCGGATGATAACTAGACACAGAATTGACCTAGGTTCGTCAAATTTGGCACAGACATGCGTCTCGGAGTGCAGATGATCCCTATCGATTTTGAGGTCAATTGGTCAAAGGTCAAGGTCACAGTGACCGTCAACATATTGATATATAGACCAAACCTTGTCCGGATGATAACTAGACACAGAATTGACCTAGGTTCATCAAATTTGGCACAGACATGCATCTCGGAGTGCAGATGATCCCTATTGATTTTGAGGTCAATCGGTCAAAGGTCAAGGTCACAGTGACCGTCAACATATTGATATATAGACCAAACCTTGTCCAGATGATAACTAGACACAGAATTGACCTAGGTTCGTCAAATTTGGCACAGACATGCGTCTCGGAGTGCAGATGATCCCTATTGATTTTGAGATTAATCCATCAATGGTCAAGGTCACAGTGGCCTTCAACTTAATGATATATAGACCAAACCTTGTCCAGATGATAACTAGACACAGAATTGACATAGGTTCTTCAAATTCTGTACAGATATTCATCTCGGAGTGTAAATGATCCCTATCGATTTTGAGATTAATCCCTCAAAGGTCAAGGTCACAGTGGCCTTCAGCTTACTGATATATAGACCAAACCTTGTCCAGATGATAACTACACACAGAATTGACTTGGGTGCTTCAAATTCTGTACAGACATTCATCTTGGAGTGTAAATGATCCCTATAGATTTTAAGGTTAATCCGTGAAAGGTCAAGGTCACAGTGACCACCAGATGATTCAGGGCCCGCGCTGCTGTTCGCCACTTGAGCCATTTGCTAAAAAAAAATTAAAGTGTCTCAAAAATTATGATATGTGGCTCAACTTGTGGCTCCAACATTTTATTCGTGTACTATCAGGGATGTAGTAAGCATCGAAGTCAACTGGAAAAAAGCGGAAGTCGAACGCGTGTGCCGAAAAGAAAATCGATAACCCAGTCTGTGTATCGGCGACTGTTTACAATCTTGTATGTATACACACGACGGTGTGTATAATTATGCGAACTGTTGACAGATTATCATGTTTAACAAATGAAGTGGGCTATAAATCAAAAAGATGACATCGATATTTCCCAATCAATTCTTTTGATATCAGTTTATGAACTGTGCCACTTCCTTTATCAATGTGGCAGTAGGGGGGCATGACTGTTTTACAAACAGACATCTTGTTCAAAAGTAAATCTGGTTTTTGGAGGCATGTCGCGTGCAAATCCTTTGAAATTGGACCAGTCCAAAATTTTGTCATATGGTAAAAAGTTTACCCTGTACCTCACAATCTCGAATTTCAACAACCCTGATGAAGCAGGCTTTTGGAAACATTGTTGAAAAAGGAGAAAATGCAGTTAACAAGCATTTACTTCCGTTTCCATAATGTTTTCTATCTTAATCAGACAGAAGTCATCATTTGAGCTGTAAATTGCTTTCAATTTGGTTGCGTCCAAAGTTTGGTTGATTGTTAAAGAGCTAGGGGTTGATGTTCTTTGATTTGCTATTGCCTATTTGGTCTAAATAATAGGGTGATCAGGTTTTTGTGCAACTTAACCTATTCCAGCTGTCACATGTAAACTGGTATTTTCTAGATACAAATAACACTGTTTTTGCAAGGCTGATATGCACACACATCATTCAAGTTGCTTTTATTGTGTCTCAATCCATCACATTTTGTTGTAATTTAACCTCTGATTCAAGGTTTTTGTGACACTTAGAGTATTTTGAAAAAAAGAAATCACCTGAAAATGAGAAAATGCCAGGTGATTACTACTTTTATTTCCTTTTCTCACTATGATTTTTTCCCTTTTTAGGACAAATCCTGCCATTTGAGCAATATTTGATTCGACATTTGCTAATACTTTTGATGTAGATGAGTTTGAAATTTTAAGTTAAATCGATCTTGAATTGTCCAGAAATGGAATTTTTAATGGGGAACACTCAAACACTTGTTATTTCAAGACAGAATCTGGAAAATGCCTGGACATGGTAGATGGTGTGAATACCAGATCAGATTGCATGCATGGTTTGTGCAGCCGGATCTTAATCTACTGGCTGCAAGTGCAAATATGGTTTTGGGTCCTGCATGGCTTAAGGGTAAAGTGTATTTGTATCCTGGAGGTCCTGGGTTCAAGGCTTACTGGAAGTGCTGGCTTTTCTTGGAGTGCCCTTGGGAGTGTCCTTGGGTAAGTCACTTTGGAGCCCTAGCATATCACTGGTTTAAACCCAGGACATACATGAGTATGTGAGCTGTAGCCATGGTATGACTTAATAATGTTGAAAGCAGCTTTAAACACTGTTGAATCTATAGAATCAATGGTTTTTGCAGTCTGATCTTGATCTACACTGGCTGCAAATGCAACTATGATTGTTGTAGGCATTTCATGGATGTATTAGATATTTTCAGGTTGTAATAACCCATTTATTACATTTCTCAGAATATCTCACAAAATAACAGACCATGACGAGATCAAAGACTGGGGTGCATGTTTTGTGTAAGTGTTGTTTGATCTACTCTGTCTCTGAAGGCAAGGAAAGTAAGTGCTGATCTATACATGTATAAGGATTAACTGTAATACTACAGAATGACTAAAGCAGACTTAGGAGATACCTGATAAACTCAATGCAGATAATGAGTGGCTGAAAGTGCAATCTTTTGCACTAGAAAGGAAGAGACTTTGTTATATTACCTGTCAATTTTATATGAGGGTGGGGGAGGGGCTGGTTTTTAGCTCCACTGGCCGAAGGCCAGCGGGCTTATGTCATGGCCTGTTGTCCGTCGTCCGTCCGTCCGTCCGTCCGTCCGTCCGTGCGTCCGTCCGTCCGTCCGTGCGTTAACTTTTTTTTAAAACGTCTTCTTCTCTGAAACTACCCATCCAATTTTGATGAAACTTCACAGAAATGATCCTGCCATGGTCCTCTTCAGAATTTCTTGAAAGAATTTAATTCCTTCAAAAACTCTGGTTGCCATGGCAACAAAACTGAAAAATTTTGAAAATCTTTGAAAATCTTCTTGTCTGAAACCGTAAGGCCAAGGGCTACCAAATTTGGCATGTAGCTTTATCTAGTGGACCTCTACCAAGTTTCTTCAATTTATAGCCCTGGGGTCAAAATTGGCCCCGCCCCGGGGGTTACAAGTTATACATGGGCTTATTTAGGGAGAACTTTAAAATTCCTCTTCTACCTAGCCATAGGGCCTAGAGCTACCAAATTTGGCATGTAGCTTTATCTAGTGGACCTCTGCCAAGATTGTTCAAATTATAGCCCTGGGGTCAAATTAGGCCCTGCCCGGGGGTAACAAGTTTTACATGGGCTTATATAACAAGTTTTACATGGGCTTATATAGGGAGAACTTTAATATTCTTCTTTGACCTAGCCATGGGGCCTAGGGCGACCAAATTTGGCATGTAGCTTTATCTAGTGGACCTGTACCAAGGGTGTCCAAATTATAGCCAAGGGTCAAATTTGACTTGGCTCCGGGGGGTAACATGTTTTACATGGGCGGGCTTATATAGGAAAATCTTTCGCATCTAGCTATAAGGGCTAGGGCTATCAAATTTTGCATTTAGCTTTATCTAGGGGGTCTCTATCAAGGGTGCCCAAATTATAGCCCAGGGGGTCAAATGTAGCCCCACCCCAGGGGGTCACAAGTTCTACATGGTCTTATATAAGGAAACTTTAATAATCTACTTGTACATAGCCATATTTAGGCCTAGGGCTACCAAATTTTGCATGTAACTTTATATAATGGGCCTCTACCAAGAGGGCCCAAATTTTAACTTTGGGGGTCAAGTTTGACTCCACACCAGGGGTCACAAGTTTTACATTGGCTTTTATAGTGAAAACTTGATAAACCTGTGTCATGGATCACATATTTTACAGGGCCTTTTATTCAGCAAACTTGTTTTACATGACTTTTTATTGGGCAAGATTAAAAAATCTTTTTGTTTATAACCACACATTCTAGTTTCATATTGTAGGTCTGGGGTCAAAATTGCCTTCATTCCAGGGATCGCAAGTTTAACATGGGCTTCAAAATATTGTCACTTCAATTTAAACATTAATCAAGGGAAATAACTTTTTATGAAAGATAAAGTTCGTTACTATTTACCTCCCTTGATTATCAAGCTGCAGTGATACATGATTGGTGCTAGAAAAGTTTTTTAGCTCCACTGGCCGAAGGCCAGCAGGCTTATGTTATGGCCCGTTGTCCGTTGTGCGTCCATCCGTATGTTAACTTTTTAGCTCACTTGAGCACAACGTGCTCAAGGGGAGCTTTTAGGATCACCTGGTGTCCGTCGTGCGTCGTGTGTCGTCAACAATTCTTTAAACATCAACTCCTCCTAAACCACTGGGCGGATTTGGACCAAACTTGGCTGGAATGTTCCTTGGAAGGTCCTCTTTAAAAACTGTTCACAGAATTTGATTCCATCAAAAACTCTGGTTGCCATTGCAACCAAATGGAATTTTTTAGGGAATTCTTTAAAAATCTTCTCCTCTGAAACCACGGGTCAGATTTTGAAATAATTTCACAGATATGCTCCTTGGGTGACCCTTTTTAAAAATTGTTCGTAAAATTTTGATCCGTCAAAAAATGTGGCTCTGGTGAATGGAGGCTTCTTGCACCATATAGAAATGAAGGAATTCTTCAAAATTCGTCTTCTCTGAAACCGCTGGTCAGATTTCGAAATAATTTCACAGGATTGTTCCTTGGGTGACCCTTTTCAAAAACTGTTCGTAAAATTTTGATCCGTCAAAAAACGTCACTCTGGTGAATGGGGGCTTCTTGCACTATACAGAAATGAAGGAATTCTTTAAAAATCTTCTCCTCTGAAACAGCAGGTCAGATTTTGAAATAATTTCACAGGATTGTTGCTTGGGTGACCTTTTTCAAAAATTGTTCGTAAAATTTTGATCCGTCAAAAAATGTGGCTCTGGTGAATGGGGGCTACTTGCACTATATGGAAATTTAGAAATTCTTAAAAATTCTTCTACTCTGAAACGACTGGTCAGAATTTTACTTAATAGCCAGTGGAGCGATACAGGGCCATCATGGCCCTCTTGTTATTGGAATTAGGGTGTCCATATGTTCCTAGACCAAATTTTGTGTCCTGTTTTCTTCTGGCAGTTAGTAACAACTTTAGCAGAAATTTAAATTGAGGCCTTCCTACCATTTAAAACTTTACAAAACAACACACCTTTGGACTTGTCCAATTTGAAAGCATTTGCAGAGGACATATTATCAACTATGGTTCAAATGACAATTTTTTTATTTGAAAGAGAAGAAAACATGTTATAAGTAGAAAATGCTGGTGACCAGTATTTTCTCCTTTTCCCACAATGTGTTTTGAAGCGTTCTTCCTCAAGGTCCTTAAAACTCGGGACTGTATGGTAAAGAATTGTAGAATTGTGCATGTGCATATTCCAATATAACTGGTTTACCATATTAACTCTTTACCACACGACAAACTTTTAGATTGGTCCAAAGTGAAAGCATTTGCAGACAACAAAATTAAAGTAACTTAAAAATTGAAATTTGTTCTGAGAAGGTAGTAAACATTGTGGGAAAAGGAGAAAATGCTGGTTACCAGCATTTTCTCCTTTTCCTACAATGTTCTCAAAAGGCTTCTTTCTCAGCGTCGTTAAAAGTTGGGATTGTGTGGTAAAGAGTTAAGGAGTTGTAGTCCTTTGAACTTTTTTCCCAGGTCCAGCAAAAGCATAATATAAGGGGGTGTTGTAATGTCAGTCTGTGACAGTTCTAGTTAACCCTTTACCACACAATGACGGGTTTTGACACCCCTGATAGAGAAGGCTTTTGAAAACGTGGGAAAAGGAGAAAATGCTGGTAACCAGCATTTTTCTCCTTTTCCCACAATGTTTTCTACCCTATCAAAGAAAAATCATTTCATATGATCCACATTGAAACTGTCCTCTGCAAATGCTTTCAATTCGGACAGGTCTAAAATTTGTCGTGTGGTAAAGGGTTAATAACAATTTACGATAACAAAGCAAATAGTTTAGATTCAAGATCAAAATGCAGGTTCATTGCTCTTTTTTGCCACAGGCAATGAATGGAATATACAGACATAACTATTATGTCATAAAGTTGTTGAAAAAGTTACATATTTAAATGTGTAATGTTAGTATGGCAAAAAAAAACCTCACAAATCTTTCACAGTATTCAGCCCTCCCACAGAATTTAATGCACTCCAGTCTGGCAGTATTTTGGCAAGAACTGTTTGTTCATGCCATCTTAACCTTATCTATGTGAGCTTTGAGACATTGGCAGAATAGTACTAGCTATACTCAGTCACTTCATTATTGTAACTCTTGCAGTTTTAATTTCTAAATCTTCTTCCCTTGAAATTCTAAAATAATTCTTTTCCCGGCCTTTATTTCCTACACCATAAAGAACTCTGGCCTTGTCCCCTTAGAATGCAGAAAATTGCTTGTTATGTCCCTTTTTGCTCTATTGTGACAGGAAATGTACCTCTGCCATTGTATCTTCTTCATTATAGTAGATAAACAAATGATATTTTACAGGTGAATAGGGGCCAGTAAGGTAAATTGTACAGAGTTAGAACTACTCTGGCTCATAGGGGTCCGTAGTTTGACTCCTGTCACCCATAGACTAAAACAAGGGATTTAACTGTATGCAGCCCGTTACTCGCCCCCGGTTACAAAAAAACAATGTTTCTTTTCTACCCCATCAGTTATTCTCCTAATTTTTTCCACAGCTGAGAGCTAAAACATTTTTCTACCAGAAAAACACAACTGTTTGTCAGTGGCTAATGCAGTCTGGCTGATACATTTGCTCGAACTTGTAAACTCGCTCAAAAATCTTTACCATTGACACGGGTTCGTATATTCGACACTGACGTTCGCGCATATAAACCAATGAAATTCCTCGTTCCAAACAGTGTCACCGTACTGTCACGTGACAAAAAGGTGTGAGCAGCTGTATGAAATTTCATTGGTTGAATTCACGACTGTTAGTACATATCAACCGATGAAATTTCTCGTTCCAAACAATGTCACATGACAGAAGATGGCTGCAGCTGTTTGAAATAAGAACGTGGATCACAAATTCAACGAATTCTGAGGCGTTTCGTCATTATTGAAGATAAAGACTATAGGTCAGTAGTATTTTTAAACATGTTTAAAGGGTGGGTGCCGCTAATGCTGCGTTTCATTGCATTTTATATCTTGAAAACAGATGTACGAACCTGTGTCAATGGCGCAGATTTTTGAGCGAGTTGACAAGTTCGAGCGAATGTATCAGCCAGACTGCATTAGCCACTGACAAACAGTTGTGTTTTTCTGGTAGAAAAATGTTTTAGCTCTCAGCTGTAGAAAAAAATAGGAGAATAACTGATGGGGTAGAAAAGATACATTGTTTTTTGTAACAGGAGGCGAGTAACGGACTGCATACAGTTAAATCCCTTATTTATAATATATAGTCTATGGGTGCAGGAATCAAACTACGAACCCCTATGCTCTGGCTATGTTCCCTTAAAATGTAAACATTTGCTTGGAAGGTCCCTTTTTCCTTTAAGGCTGTTCTGCCTTGAAATGTCCATTTCATTTAACTCATTGCGAAACAAATTTTTAGACTTTTTCAAAGTGAAGGCAATTGCAGACACTCCTGAGTTTTAATGACCCTAAGGAAGAAGCCTTTTGAAAACAATGTTGGGAAAGGAGAAAATGCTGCTTACTAGCTGGTAAGCGGCAGTTTCTCCTTTCTCCACAATTTTTCTACCTAATCAAAGACAATTGACAATTTTTTTCATTTATGCCGCATCTGAATTCTGATCGGCAAATCCTTTCAATGTGGACAATTCTCTTTTTTTCCTGGTATGGTAAAGATTGAAAAATGGCTAAAATTGCTTTTTTTTCTTTTAAATATTGATATTTTCCCTTAATACTTGAAAAGCTTTATTTGTCAGGGTTTGTAAACACTTGGGATCTGTAGGGAAAGGGTCCAGGGATAATTTGATAATAAGAAAATAGGAATAGAGTGCATTTTTTGTCACAGCCTGCTGCACATTTTGTCATGAATTACAAAAGACAGACAAGCTCTGTTAATCCATTATCGCAATCCATTTGCCATACAAACTGTCTGCAGTATTAGATTATGAATAAATGGATTCAGGGAAAATTACATCATTATGAATGATGCAGTAACCCTTTCCTTCATGCAGATGTCTTCTGAACATGTCTTTGTGGACCTTCCTGGCTATGTGGTGAAAGTGTAGAATTTTCCATTCAGAACCCTGGATTCAACCATTACTTGAGATGCTAGGTTTTTCCTGGGAGCATTCTTAACTCAGTTTACAAAACTAGAAAACTTAGACACAACTATAATCAAAGCATTTACAGATGACAAATTAAATGTAGCTCTAAAGCTCTTTTTGAATAGTGGAAAGAAGAAAACAATGAAACTGGCAGGAAAACAAAAGAAACAGGGAAAATAGTAACAGTATCAATAAGAATTATTACTATGTTTTACTATTATGAGCTTAATTTCATTCATTCAGTAATGACAATAAAGTTCAGTCGATAGTGGTTCATTAGCTCCACTGGCCGAAGGCCAGAGAGCTATTGTCATGGCGTTGTGTCCGTCGTGTGTCTGTCCGTCCGTTCGTCCGTGCGTGCGTCCGTAAACTTTTTCTTTAAAAAACTTCTCCTCAGAAACTATTGACTAGATTTTTACTAAATTTCACAGGAATGTTCCTTTGGTGGTCCTCTTTCAAAGTCCTTCAAATAATTGTGTTCCATGAAGAATTCTGGTTGCCATGGCAACCAAAGTAAAAAACCTTTAAAAATCTTCTCCTCCCAAACCGCTATTTGGATAGCATTATTATTTTGCAGGAATGTTCCTTAGATACAGGTTTACAGAATTTCTTAAAAAAAAAAAGATCTGTCAAAAAACATGGCTTTTATGGGAGACTCATTTTCCTTTTATGGTATAAAGTAAAATCTTTGAAAAATTTCTTCTCTAAAACTATTCATTGGATTTCATTGTTGTTAGCTCCACTGGCCGAAGGCCAGCGAGCTATTGTCATGGCGTTGTGTCAGTCGTGCATCCGTCCGTCCGTTCGTTCGTCCGTGCGTGCGTCCGTAAACTTTTTCTTTAAAAAACTTCTCCTCAGAAACTATTGACTGGATTTTTACCAAATTTCACAGGAATGTTCCTTTGGTGGTCCTCTTTCAAATTCCTTCAAATAATTGTGTTCCATGAAGAATTCTGGTTGCCATGGCAACCAAAGTAAAAAACCTTTAAAAATCTTCTCCTCCCAAACCGCTATTTGGATAGCATTATTATTTTGCAGGAATGTTCCTTAGATACAGGTTTACAGAATTCCTTAAAAAAAAAAAGATCTGTCAAAAAACATGGCTTTTATGGGAGACTCATTTTCCTTTTATGGTATAAAGTAAAATCTTTGAAAAATTTCTTCTCTAAGACTATTCATTGGATTTCATTGTTGTTAGCTCCACTGGCCGAAGGCCAGCGAGCTATTGTCATGGCGTTGTGTCAGTCGTGCATCCGTCCGTCCGTTCGTTCGTCCGTTCGTCCGTGCGTGCGTCCGTAAACTTTTTCTTTAAAAAACTTCTCCTCAGAAACTATTGACTGGATTTTTACCAAATTTCACAGGAATGTTCCTTTGGTGGTCCTCTTTCAAATTCCTTCAAATAATTGTGTTCCATGAAGAATTCTGGTTGCCATGGCAACCAAAGTAAAAAACCTTTAAAAATCTTCTCCTCCCAAACCGCTATTTGGATAGCATTATTATTTTGCAGGAATGTTCCTTAGATACAGGTTTACAGAATTCCTTAAAAAAAAAAGATCTGTCAAAAAACATGGCTTTTATGGGAGACTCATTTTCCTTTTATGGTATAAAGTAAAATCTTTGAAAAATTTCTTCTCTAAAACTATTCATTGGATTTCATTGTTGTTTTGCAGGTAAGTTCCTATGGTAGTTGTCTACCAAATTGTTTCTTCAGTGAGCTAAAATGCAGGATTGAATGATAATTGTTAAAAACTTCCTTTCGCCATTATAGAAATATCAGGCCTGTGGAGCGATACAGGCGCTCAAAGCGCCTCTAGTTTTTTAAATATCTTTACCGCACAATGCAGACTTTTAACTACCCTGGGAAATAAGCCGTTTGAAGACATTATGGGAAAAGGAGAAAATGCTGGTAACCATCATTTTCGCCTTTTCCCACAATGTTTTCTACACTATCAAAGAAAAATAATACTATTTAAGCCACACTGAGATTGTCAACTGCAAATGCTTTCAATTTGGACAGAGCTAAAATTTTGTCGTCTGGTCAAGGGTTAAATGATAAACAGAAAGAAAAGAAACAGTATAGAACCAGATAAGAAATACTACTTTATGGGCAGTTTCATAAATGAAGTTTTAAAGGGAGTTATTCAGATTTTTATAATCCCACCAAACTTAAAAAATGATTCATCACTGGATTGAGTAAGGTAATGGTTGACAGATCAGCATTCATCTCTGGAAGGGTACAAAGTGTTGTGGGAAAACAAGAAAATCATGCTGATTATCAGCATTTTATTATTTTCTCCCAATGTTTTCAAATGCCTTCCAGGATGCAGGGCGGTAAATGCACTGAATAGTTTTGAAAAGGATCCATGCACCTTTTAAGACCCTGGAGAAAAACTACAGTTTTTGAAACATTTTCAGCAGTACACAGATCAACTGTAAAGTCGTTTTCTTGCAATATTTACCATAATATGAAAGTAAGATACACATTGGGGGATGGGTCAATAGGCTCTTGCACAGATGGAGTCTGCCTCAAATTTTGTACAGGTATAAACTTGCAATTGCATCATATTTGTCACAAAGATGGCACATTCAAGGAATAAGAAATGAACAAGAAATGTATGCAGACAAATCGATCTTGAGGTTTGTTCTTTGTCAGGTCTCTGTTAACATTTTCCGACATGTGACAGATTTTGAGAGAATTAACGCTTTACCAAATGACAAAATTTTAGACTGGTCCAAATTTAGAGTATTTGCAGATGACAAAATAAATGTGACTAAAAAATTGAAATAGGTTTTAGGAAGGGAAGAAAACATTGTGGGAAAAGGAGAAAATGCTGGTTACCAGCATTTTCTCACAATGTTTTCAAAAGGCTTCTTTCACAAGGTCGTTAAAAGTCGGGATTGTGTGGTAAAGGGTTAAAGTATTACTGCACAGGCTATTTCTATATATTCATTTATAGCCAAATACTGCTTTAGACACAAAAGGTTAAGAGATTGCCTTTTCTGAGTTATAAAACAGAAGCAATTGCTTGTGTAAAATAATTTCTTCCTTTCCCTTTATATTTACTGACAGGGTCAACCACTGAAAAAGGAAAAGCTGCATGTATTTTGTAAAATATTTTTATACAAATTTTATACGAAAGAATCCCATGTTTTCATGATCATTTCGAAGAGGGCTTTTGAAGCATAGTGGGAAAAGAAGAAAACATGTTTGTGTTGGATGAGTCTGCAATTTTGTTATCTTTTAAAGATTTAAGAATTAACCATTTACCACACAATCCCAAGTTTTAACGACCCTGCTGAAAAAGGCTTTGGAGAATATTGTAAAGAAAGAGAAAATGCTGGTAACCAGCATTTTCTCCTTTTGACACAATGTTTTTATACCCTCTTAAAATAAATTTAATTGTTTGGAGCGCATTGAATTTGCCATTTGTGAATAGTTTGTCATCTGGTAAAGGGCTAGCCACTACCCAACAGCTAGTTCTAGATCTAACACTGAGTCATACTAGTGACACATTGGAGTAAAATATTTTGAGATGTATCTAAATGGCTTTGAGTATGGATCCCATGAAATCTTTAAGCTTCAGGAAAAATAAATGGTTATTATCAGCTGGATGCTTTCAAAGTCAGTTGGAGGTCTTGTCAAAGTCCTATTTGTGTCTGTGTTGTTGTGCAAATCTTTAAGAATTTTTTACATCACTTTTTCATTGTTCTTGGTATTTAGTGCAAACTTGGAATTGTTAACCAGAAGGGGAGGTAACCCTGAATATAACTTTCCAACATTTTCCACAAGAAAAATATTGGGGAATGATCCTGTAATAAGCAATCACTCCTTTTCCCATAACTTTACCAAAACTGTCATCTCCAGCCAGAACACATAAACTGGTAACTTTGTGGGAAAGGCCTAAAGATAAGGAAAACAATACAAGGAAAATTAAAATTGAATCTCAAGTCTGGCAAAATACAAGGTAGAATTATGTCAGGCATATTCAAAACCAATAAATGTTGGAACCATGCAAGTTTCTCTGACAGCCTTTTATAATCAAGTCAGAAAATGATAAATGGCCTTATAAGGAGGGAGATTTTATACCATAATTTTGCTGAAATTGTCATGTCAGATATTTGTGTGTCTGTTTCGCTTGGAAAAATTGTCAAGACCTCGTGGTACAGTTTCAGACTTCATTTTACAATAACTTTCACAACTTTGTCAAGATCAGACAGCATAAAATGTACAGTCTGATCTTAGATCTAGACTGTCCACCATGCCGAGACATTCATGTCAAAAGCACCTTGAACTATTTACCAAACAATCCTGATTTTTAATGACCCTGAGGAAAGGGCTTTTAAAAACATTGTGGGAAAAGTAGAAAATGCTGGTAACCAGCCTATTCTTCTTTTCCCACAATGTTTTCTCCCTTCCCAAAAGCAAATTTTAATTTTTGAATAACATCTATATTTTTGTCTAGAAATGCTTTCAGTTTTTACAAATCTAAAATTTTGTCATATGGTAAAGGGTTATTTGTATGACTTTCTTCTTGGCTGTAAATTTTGACTTTGTTTGTTTGTAACTTGGCTGTAAATGTTGACTGTTCGTTTGTAACTTGGCTGTGAATTTTGACTTTGTTTGTTTGTAACTTGTACTCTTAGGGTCATCTCACCATCTCCTGATACCAATTGTATTGGACAACTTTGAAATATGGGATAATGGACAAAAGTTTTGTTTAAATATGTGAACACTTAAGAAAATATGTGGCTAAAGGAGAAATTGCTTGTTATAGGCAATATTTCTGTTTGTCACAATGCTTTCAGACGTAGTCTGCAACAAGACAAATTTATTTGTATGTCCTTCTATATAGTTATCTGTCTTACGAGATTAGACACATTCAATGATATATTTCAGAGATGAAGGAAAAATGTTTATTTCTTGCATGTTAGGTGTTCATTCATCTTCATTCCAGACAAACAGACTTCAGTAAACATTTTCAGCTCTGTTTTTTAAAAGAAAATGTCAAGGTATTGTTGTGGCCATATCATCACTGCGCCAGGGTTTTCCTTTGACTTTCTGATTTTGGGGTCATTTGACCCCTTCAAATGAAGAAAAGTAGGCACACATATGAATTTCATGGGGTCGTTTTGACAATTTGGGGGTCAAAATTCAAAGAAACAGGGGTTTATGGATAACCCTGCTCTGCCATGGGAAAACTTATACAATTTCTAGTGACTCTGTCATGTAAATGAAGATATCTGATTTGAACTTGGAATAGTTGTTAACTAGCTGCAGGAGAAATTATACGGGTAGGGTAGGTAACTCTCATATGATTTTGATACAGTTATACCTCCTTTTTTAATTGAAAAGGGCAACAGAAGCAGGGCATCTGCATTCTCTTGTGGTGTTTGTGTTCTGTAACTTTTTTCTGTACTTTGTGTTATCATAGTTGCCTATTAATAGGAAAATTATATTGTACCAGAATCTTTTCTCTAGAAAAAGAAAACACTGGTAACTAGCCCTTTCTGTTATTCCCAGATGCTTTCTGTCATTTTGAAGACAAATCTTGTTATTTTAGCTGTACTGTATCTGTTGTTTAGAAAAGCTTTGAACTGATAAAAGAGTGAAGTTTTGTCGTACAGATTCAATGTAGATGAAGGCAAAACTCTGGTTATCATGCCTAACAGTGTGCTTGAAGATGTACTCTGTGTACATTTTCTATTTTCATGCACGAAGGGGTATCTGTCTTGTCACTCTTAACCCTTTACCACACAATGCCTACTTTTAACGACCATATTAAAGAATCTTGTTGAAAACATTGTGGGAAAAGGAGAAAATGCTGGTTACCAGCATTTTCTCTTTTTCCCACAATGTTTGCTACTCTATCAAAGAAAGTTGCACCATTTGAGCCACATTGCAATTGTCGTCTGCAAATGCTTTCATTTTGTACAAGACAAAAATTCTTTCATCTGGTAAAGGGTTAACTCTTACCAAAAAGCAAAATTTTAGACTTGTCCAGATTGAAAGCATTTGCAAACAGTAAAGAAATATGGCTCAAATGATAGGACTTATCTTTGAGAGGGTAGAAAACATTGTGGAAAAAGGAGAAAATGCTGGTGATCTGCATTTTCTCTTTTTCCCACATTTTTTTCAAATGTTTTATTTCTCAGCTTTGTTAAAACTCAGGATTGTGTGGTAAGGGTGAAAGACTTTCTCTGAAATCAGTCTGACTTGAAGTAACTCTGTCAAATAAGTCCTTCTGGTCTGCCTCTGTATTTCAATTCCACAAAGTACCCTAAATGAGTTTTATGTGACCCAAAGGAGTCAAATATTTAGACGAGAAATGTCTTTATGTGCTCACAGTAGAACACTTTGATGTTGAGATGAAGATTTATGTGTGGTGTTTTATGCAGTATCAGAATTTCATTTGTTTTACTTTCCATCAGAGTACAAAATTTTAAATTCTTGCATATTGAAAGAATATAAGGACAACAAAATGAATGTGACACATACTATTTGGCTTGTTTTTGAAAGGTTAGAAAGCATTGTCAATAAAGGGATAATCTGCTGGTGACCAGCATTTTTAGCTGACCTGAGCAAGAAGTGCTCAACATGTGCTTTTGTCATTGTACTGTGTCCACCTTGTGCTGTTTGTTGTCAAGTTTACCTTGTATTAGCTCTAGAGGCTACCATTTTAGTCAGTGAAACTTGGTCAAAATGTTTGTCCATATCATATCTCTAACGTATTTCATAATGGGTTACATCAGGTCAAAAACTAAGTTACCAGGTCAAATCTTTGAAAAACTCTGTGTACACTATAGAGACCACATTTCCTGTCCAATACTCATGAAAGTTGGTCAGAATCTTTGTCTTGATGATATCTGGACAACAAGCCTGAAAATGAGGCATGTTGGGTCAAAAACTAGGTCACTAGATAAAAGCTTAGAAAACCTTGTATTCTAGAAGCCACAATCTTAGTCTAATACTTATAAAAGATGGTCAGAATGTTTGTCTTGTTGATATCTCAGACAAGATTGAAAATCGGTCATATGGGGTCAAATCCTAGACCATAGGTCAAATCTGGGAAAAACCTTGTGTACACTAGAGGCCACATTTTCAGTCCAATACTCATGAAAGGTGGCCAGAATGTTTGTCTTGGGGGTATTAAGGATGTGTTCTAGAATGGATTGTGTTTGGTCAAAATGTGGGTCACTAGGACAAATCCTAGAAAAAGCTTGTGTACACTACAGAGGCAACATTTTGAGTCCAAAACTCATGAAAGGTGGCCAGAATGTTTGTCTTGAGGATATGTAGGATGTGTTTGAGAATAGATCGTGTTGGGCCTCTTATGAAAAATCCTAGAAAAAGCTTGTGTACACTTTAGAGGCCACAGTTTCAGTCCAATACTCAAAAGAATAGGTCAAAATGTTTGTCTTGATGATATCTGGGTCAGGTTTGAAAATGGGTCACATCAGGTCAAAAAAGTGGTTACTAAGATATATTTGAAGAGAAGCTTATTTACACTCGTGAGGCCACAGTTTCAGTCCAAAACTTACGAAAGTTGGTCAGAATGTTTGTCTTGGTGGTATCTACTATGAATATGAAAATGGGTCATGTTGGATCAAAAAGCAGGTCACTGAGACAAATCCTAAAAAAGGTTTGTGTATACTATAGAGGCCACATTGTTATTCCATTTCTTATGAAAGTTTGTAAGACTGTGTGTCTTGATATCTCAGAAAAGATTGGAAATGGGTCATGTTGGGTAAAAAAGGCTCAGCTTGCCACATTACTTAACCAAATAAGAATGGTTTGGTAAATGGGATGTGAATGGTTAATGGTAAAGACATAAATCTAACACACAATCCTTAATTTTAACCGCTCTGACAGAGAGGGTTTTGGAAAACTCTGGAAATGGGGAAAGTGCTAGTAACCAACATTTTCTTCTTCTCTTGTAATGTTTACTACCCCTTCACATACAGGTCTCATGATTTGAACCTAATTTAGTATACTGTCTGCAAATGCTTTCAATTTTAACAAGTCTAAAATTTTTTCGTCCAGCAGAAAGTGAATGATAGTTTACTATGTATCCCTTTACCACACAATTCCCTGTTTAAATGACCCCGAGGAAGAAGCAGTTTGAAAACATTGTTGGAAAAGGAGAAAATGCTGTTAGCCAGCACTTTCTCCTTTTCCCACAGTGCTAATTACTCTAACATAAACATAAATCATCATTAAGCTACATTTGATTTGTCACCTATATAATTATGCTTCAAATTTGGTTGATTCCAAAATTTTTTTGTTTGCTGAAGACTTAATAATGTTAACTATTTTTTGCAAGTGCTTTACCTGTCAAATGATCCTTGCAGTCTGGCAGACCAACATGAATACATTTTTTTTTAATATTTATCAAATGTAGACATGTCTATAGTAAAAACCATTTGAAGACAACACGTGAAATGTAAATCAAAGCGTGAGAACACTGAAGTGGTATTTGTCAAGGAAGCCATTGTGTGGAATTAATAATTTGAAAGAAAAAGAGAAATATTATTCAAATATTGGCTTGAAAGTCAACCTACTAAGCAAATGAATACCTTTTTGGTTTAAGGGAGAGTACTCATGACAAAGTTATGATTATTTGTGTATGGGTGGTCTCCCTTTGATCATAAGGAGGAGTCAGGAGTAACGTCCCTTGACAGTAGGATGCATGATGGATAGAGAGAGAAACCGTGTAAATATATCGAATAAAATTAAGTTTGTACCTGAAAACTATGATTTTGAAGTATCTTTGGCCGTTAACATTTAATTCCCAACATTACAACCAATTATTTCGATCTATAAATATGCATGCCCAATCAAATGGAGTAGCACGCAATCATGGGATGAACAATCCATGGGATGAACTGGTTTTGGAACGAAAAAGCCCAGGACCAAGCGATCAGTAGACAAATTTTGTATCATTGCGCCAATAGAAGGCTATGAGCGAGTGAAGCTATTTTCAATTAAAAATTAGTATTTCCACGATCGATGGCCTCACCCAGTGTATTTTAACATGCCATTATCAATTACATATCTGAGTGCTACCGAAAAACTCATTTGTCTGAGAAAAATTGAGTTTAATTGTGTTTATTTCCTTCGGCTTTGCACAAAATACGATACATGGTCTTCAGAATTCTATATTGAACTCATAGTGGTTTGTCTTCGACAAATACCACAAAAATCATCATGACCAATGGAGAAAATGCAGGTTTTTCAAATTTTAATGGGTATACATAATAATGATATATCGTCGACTCTCCTAAGATTGTGCCCATCCTTCGATCGTCCCCTCAAGCATTTTAGCGATAACTGATGAATCAGGTGAGATGACATCATACACAAGGTTGCAGACGTTCGACTTCTTTCTAGAAGCTACAATAACAAAAATTTCATCAAAATGCCAATTCTTGCTTAAGGGCACGAATCATGAATGGTTGAGAATACTTAAAGACATTACTTATGAAAAGCAGTCTCTTCTCTTAGCACATTATTTTCAGCAGTTGTTCAGTTTCGAAAAAAGTTAGCTCACTGTCAAAATATCTGTCAAAGCAGGTAACATGCAGGGCTTGAAACCAGTGTGTTGTAGGTCGGAATCCCTAGCTCGGCCAATTTCTTTTTGAGAAATGATGATAGTCATTGCGACAGGATTCATTACTCTCTCACCAGCTGATCATTGTTTCGACGATGGTTATATGGGCCAGTGGCATAGGAAGAATATTGTGAGAACTTCTGGTAGAGAAGAAACTTTAGAAAAGCATCGATAGGTGCACTGGCCACTATGATATACTGGTAACTGAAATAATGTTGAAAACAGTCTTAGATACCATATCATACAAAGAAACAAACTGTAGTTGCAGGAAGGAACCAAATGCAAAAAGTGCACTCTTTGTTAGTAGTACCAAAAGAATATTGGTCTTCTTGAAGAAAAGCTTTCATGACCCTGAACAAAGATTCTTTTGAAAACATTATGGGAAAAGGAGAAAATACTGGTAACCAGTATTTTCTCCTTTTCCTACAATGTTTTATAGCCTACCACAGGCATAACCTGCCATTTGTGACATATTTGATTTGTTGCCTGCAAATGCTTTAGTTTTGCAAAAGAGTTAATTCACCCCCAAGCAGTTAATCGGTTATACTTGTGTTACTAGGGTATATCTGTTTTCTTTGTAACCTTTCAAAGATTGCCACTGTGCTAGCGTCAATTAGATTAATTGTACCAGATGACAAAATTTTTAGGCTTATCCAGAATGAAAGTACCGGTGTTTGCATTTGATAAGTATGACTCATATGACATGATTTGCCTTTGAGCGGGTTTCAGAAAACATTGTTGGAAAAGGAGATAATGCTGGTTACTACCATCTTCTCATATTCCCATGTTTTTGAAAGCTTTGAAGGTCATCAAAACACTGGATTGTTTGGTAAAGGTTTGATTTCAGAAAAAGAGTGTTAACTGGGGTACTTTGTAGAGAAGGATCTCAAAATGGTATACAACAGTTTGGACCCAAGATCAGGCAGTAAACTTCATACAGTCTAATTTTAATCTACTATAACAGCAAATGCACCTACAGTTGTGCCAAGGGGGCATAATTATAGGGTCATGGATAAATCAAATCGGAAACAATTGATTTTCGTGTTTCCGAAGTCACAGATGCCATCAGGGTGGCTCTTACTGTGGCCATTTTATACAGTAATTATCTTCGTAGTAAAACATAAAGACAATATATATCCCTTTACCACACAATCTGGAGTTAAACCCTCTACCACACAATCCCAACTTTTAATGACCCCAAGGAAGCAGCCTTTTGAAAACATTGTGGGAAAAGGAGAAAATGCTGGTAACCAGCATTTTCTCCTTTTGCCACAATGTTTTCGCTGAGCCCCGGTAGCTCAGTCAGTAGCGTTCAGGACTTGAGAATAGGGGGTCGTGGGTTCGATCCTTGGCTTGGCCAATTTCTTTCCGAGGATTGATGATAGTCATTGCGAGAGGATTCATGCCTCTCTCACTGCTGACCATTGTTTCAACGATGGTTATGTGGGAAAGCAGCCAGTGGCTTGGAAAGAAAATTGTGCGGAGTACTGGTAAAAGAGACTCCAGGAAAGCATGGATAGGTGCACTAGCTGCCGCGATATAACTGAAATAATGTTCAAAATGGCGTTAAACACCATACAATCAATCAATCAATCACAATGTTTTCTATCCAACCTAAAACAAGTTTTAATTTCTTAAGCACATTTATTTTGTCATATGCAAATGCTCTGAATTTGGACAATCGGAAAGTTTTGTTGTGTGGTAAAGAGTTAACTCTTTACCACACAATCATGATTTTTGACGACCCTGAGAAAGTAGAGCTGTGGAAAACATTGTGGGAAAAAGAGAAAATGCTGGTGACCAGCATTTTCTCCTTTGCCCACAATGTTTTCTACCCAATCAAAGACAGATCCCACCATTGGAGCCATTTTGTTGTCTGCAGTTGCTTTCAATTTGGATGTGTCTATAATTTTGTTATGTGGTAAAGGGTTAAATGACCCTGATGAGGAGAGAACTTTTGAAAACATTGTGGGAAGAAAAGAAAATGCTGGTGACCTGCATTTTCAGAAGAAAATGCTGGTGACCTGCATTTTCTCCTTTTTCTACAAGTTTTTCTAAAGCTTTCCTTGTTAAGGTGGTTGAACTATGTGATTGTTTGATAGAGTAAACTTGATGGCTCCTGCAGACCACAATTTATTTGTTTTTAGCTCACCTGAGCACAACATGCTCAAGGTGAGCTATTGTGATCGCCCTATGTCCGGCGTCTGTCATCCGTTGTCTGTCGTCCGTCGTCTTTCGTCCGTCAACAATTTCTTTAAACATCTTCTTCTCCTAAACCACTGGGCCAATCTAGATGAAACTTGGCAGGGATGTTCCTTGGGTGAAGCTCTACCACAGTTATTCAAAGAATTGAATTCCACCCTTAACTCTGGTTGCCATGGCAACAAAAAGGAAAAAAATGCAAAATCTTTGAAAATCTTCTCCTCTGAAATAAGAAGGCGTAGAGCTTTGATATTTGGTATATAGCATCTCCTAGTGGACCTCTATGAAGTTTGTTCATATGATGCCCCTGGGGTCAAAACTGGCCCCGCCCCGGGGGTCACAAGTTCGAACATAGGAACAAAGAAGGAAAACCTTAAAATTCTTCTTCTCTGAAACTGGAAGGCATAGAGCTTTGATATTTGGTATGTAGCATCTCCTAGTGGACCTCTATTAAATTTGTTCATATGATGCCCCTAGGGTCAAAACTGGCCCCGCCCCGGGGGTCACAAGTTCGAACATAGGAACAAAGAAGGAAAACCTTAAAATTCTTCTTCTCTGAAACTGGAAGGCGTAGAGCTTTGATATTTGGTATGTAGCATCTCCTAGTGGATCTCTACCAAGTTTGTTCAAATAAACCCGCTGGGGTCAAAACTGGCCCTGCCCTGGGGGTCACAAGTTCGAACATAGGAGCAAAGAAGGAAACTTTAAAATTCTTCTTCTCTGGAAATGGAAGGCATAGAGCTTTGATATTTGGTATGTAGTATCTCCTCATGGACCTCTACCAATTTTGTTCATATGATGCCTCTGGGGTCAAAACTGGCCCCACCCTGGGGGTCACAAGTTTGAACATAGGAACAAAGAAGGAAACTTTAAAATTCTTCTTCTCTGAAACTGGAAGGCGTAGAGCTCTGATATTTGGTATGTAGTATCTCCTCATAGACCTTTACCAAGTTTGTTCATATGATGCCCCTGGGGTCAAAACTAACCCCACCCTAGGGGTCACAAGTTCAAACATAGGAATAAAGAAGGAAAACTTTAAAATTCTTCTTCTCTGAAACTGGAAGGCGTAGAGCTTTGATATTTGGTATGTAGCATCTCCTAGTGGACCTCTACCAAGTTTGTTCAAATAAACCCGCTGTGGTCAAAACTGGCCCCACCCGGGTTCGAACATAGGAGCAAAGAAGGAAACTTTGAAATTCTTCTTGTCTGAAAATGGATGACGTAGACCTTTGATATTTGGTATGTAGTATCTCCACATGGACCTCTACCAAGTTTGTTCATATGATGCCCCTGGGGTCAAAACTAGCCCCACCCCGGGGGTCACAAGTTCGAACATAGGAACAAAGAAGAAAAACTTTAAAATTCTTCTTCTCTGAAACTGGAAGGTGTAGAGCTTTGATATTTGGTATGTAGTATCTCCTCATGGACCTTTACCAAGTTTGTTCATATGATGCCCCTGGGGTCAAAACTAGCCCCGCCTTGGAGGTCACAAGATTGAACATGGGAACAAAGAAGGAAAACTTTAAAATTCTTCTTCTCTGAAACTGGAAGGTGTAGAGCTTTGATATTTGGTATGTAATATCTTCTAATGGACCCTCTACCAAGTTTGTTCATATGATGCCCCTGGAAACAAAACTGGCCCCACCTCAGGGGTCACAAGTTCGAACACAGGAACAAAGAAGGAAAACTTTAAAATTCTTCTTCTCTGAAACTAGAAGGCGTAGAGCTTTGATATTTGGTATGTATTATCTCCTAGTGGACCTGTACTAAGTTTGTTAGCCCACCGGAGCACAACATGTTCAATGTATCTCCTAGTAGACTTCTACCAAGCCTTTTCAAATAAACCCACTGGGGTGAAAACTGGCCCTGCCCCGGGGTCACAATTTCGAACATAGGAACAAAGAAGGAAAACTTTAAAACTCTTCTTCTCTGAAACTGGAAGGCGTAGAGCTTTGATATTTGGTATGTATTATCTCCTAGGACCTGTACTAAGTTTGTTAGCCCACCGGAGCACAACATGTTCAGTGAGTTTCGAAAATGGGTCACCTGTGGTCATAAACTAGGTCACTAGATCAAATTAAAGAAATACCTTGTGGGCACTCTAGAGGCCACATTTCTTGCTCATTTGACCTGAAATGTGGTCAGAATGTTTTTCTTGATGAAATCTGTGATGGCTTTGAATTTGGGTCACTTTGGGTCTTAATCAAGGTCACTAGGTCAAATTAAAGAAATACCTTTTGGGCACTCTAGAGGCCATATTTTTCAACTCAATTGACTTGAAAATTGGTCAGAATGTTTGTCTCGATGAAATCTTGGATGAGTTTGAATTTGGGTCACCTGGGGTCATAAACTAGGTTAGGTCACGTTAAGGAAATATATTGTTGGCACTCTAGAGGCCACATTCGTTGCTCAATTGACTTTAAAGTTATTCAGAATGTTTGTCCTGATAAAATTTCACATGAATCTGAACTTAGGTCACCTTGGGTCATAAACTAGGTCACAAGGTCAAGTTAAAGAAATACTGTGTGGGCACACTAGAGGCCACATTTATTGCTCAGTTGGTTTGAACAATGGTTGAAATGTTTGTCTTGATGAAATCTAGGATAAGTTTAGAATTGGGTCACCTGGAGTCATAATATAGGTCACAAGGTCAAATTAAAGAAATACCTTGCGGACACTCTGGAGGCCACATTTCATGCTCAGTTGACATGAAAATTGGTCAGAATGTTTGTCTTGATGAAATATCGAATGAAGTTGAAATTGAGTTATAAACTAGGTCAGTAGGTCAAAGAAATTTATTTGGGCACACTAGAGGCCACATCTATTGCTCATTTGTTCAGAATGTTTGTCTTGATAGACTTTATGATGAGTTATAAATTGGGTCATGTGGGTTCATAAACTAGGTCACTTGGTCAAATCAAAGAAAAATCTTGTGAGCACTCTGGAGGCCACATTTATTGCTCAATTGAATTGAAAATTGCTGAGAATGTTTGTCTTGATAAAATCTAGGATGAGTTCAAAATTGGGTTACCTAGAGTCATAAGCTAGGTCACTAGGTCAACTTACAGAAATTCCGTATGGGCTCTAGAGGCAAAAAATCTTGCTCAATTGACCTGAAAATTGGTCAGCATGTTTGTCTTGATAAAATCTTGGATGAGATCAAAATTGGGTCACATGGGGTTATAAACTAGGTCACTAGGTCAACTTATGGAAATTCCTTGAGGGCGCTATAGAGGCCACATTTTAAGCTCAATTGACCTGACAATTGGTCAGAGTTTCAATCATGACCCTGGAGTGAAATTTTGCCTATTGACTCAAGTGAGCGATCCGGGGCCATCAGGCCTCTTTGTTTACAATTGCTTTCAATATGGAAAAGTCCAAAATTTTGTGGTGTGATAAAGAGTTAATTCTCTGCCAAAGAAGAAATTTTAAACTCTACCAAATTGAAGGCTTCTGCACACAAAACAATTGAAATTAATACAAATAAACTGAAGTTCTTTGATAGGGTAGAAAACAATGTTGGAAAAGGAGAAAATACTTGTTACCAGCAGTTTTTCCTTTTCCCACAATGTTTTCAAAAGCCCTCTCCTTCAGGGTGGTCAAAACTTCAGATTGTATGGTAAAGGGTTAAAGAACAAGATGGTTCGGTTTCCTGTTCTCCAGACACCAATAGTTATAGATCAATAACAATGATTTCTGGGGTCCTATTTCAGCTTTTGATTATTTTAGCCGATTATATATATGCCATGCTCTGGCAAAAGGGGGCTTAATACATCTCCATGATCCATGGTACCAAGCAAGCCATCACAAAATTATGGATCCATTATATCCATTATCTTTCACAACCAACTTTATCATGAGATAGACTAGTCCTTGGACGTACAGAAAATTGACCACTAGCGAAAAGTTTCGGCCCAGGTCTGCCTGCGTGGACTGCGCAGGCTGACCTGGGTCGATACTTTTCGCAGATGCATTAAGCCCCCTTTTCACAGAGCATGGCTCATATATTTTTATCTTTTATTTCACAAGCTATAAACAGTGTCTATTCTAGAAATTGAAAATGAGTGAGGATTTTCCCCCTTCAATAAAAAAGTAGCTGGATTTGCAAAAATTGGGGAGGGGGGGGCAATTTTCAAACAGTACCCAGAAAAGTGGGCTGAATTGGTAAAGTGGGCTGTTTTAGACTGGGCGGTTTTTAAAGTGGGCCTTTCATTTGGCAAAACTTCAGTGATTTTATTGAGTAAATCCTTTGGCTGTATTCTGATGGTTGATATGCACCTGCAAGGTACATTTCTTCGTATGAAATACACAGTGGCTATTTTTGAAAATTTTCAAGCAGTATTGGGACTCATTTGTCAAGCATATAGTATGGCAGTCCATTCTCCTCCAACCAATATGGTCCATTGCCCAAGCAGACCTATGCTGACCTGTGTGGTTTGGAGATGGGGGATAGAAATACATTGTTTTCTTCATTGGAGGCCACTTTCGTTTAGTTTTACAGGTTAGTTTTAACGACCCTGAGGAAAAAGCCCTTTGAAAACCTTTTGGTAAAGGAGAAAATGCTGATATACTGGCATTTTCTACTTTTCCCTCAAGGTTTTCTACACTTTCATACACAATTACTATCATTTCAGCTAAATTTGATAAATTATATTGTTTGCAAATGCTTTCAACTTGGAACAGTCTGAAATGTTGTTGTTTGGTAAAGAGTATTAGTCCCAATGGCTGCTAAAAGTTAAAGGCCCAGTAGAGGCCAAACTATCAAAGCTGGTGTCATAATACATTTAAATCTAATTCATACTATTTAAAAGTAGGGAAAATATTGTGGAGATGACACTCTTTTATCTGGCAGGTTTTAACCTAGTTTTGAAATTTCCCAGGAACATTTCTCTGTCAGCGACTAACACTTGGACAATGACAGGTTGTCATCTTCACAATAGTTTCCATACTTTTGAATTGTATAATACAAATTTAGATGCATTTAAACACCCACTTTGTTTACTTTTGGGCTTTATTGTTACTTTAACAAAAGGATGTTGAAATGCATTTCATTTTAAATCATACCATTTAAAAGTGTGGAAATTACCGTGAAGATAACGATCTGTCATTGTACAGTCGGTCCAAATGTTGGTCACTGGCAGAAAAATGAATCTTAAAACTAGGCCAAAAGTTGCCAGGTCTCTCTGTCTGTTGTTTACTTTTTACCAGATTTTAAAATCCATTTTTCTGCCAGCAACTAACACTTGGACCGACTGCACAATAACAGACTGTCATATTCACAACAGTTTCCATTCTTTCAAAAGGTATGATTTAAATTCAAATGCATTTCAATGCATGTTTGGCAGCTATAGTGGCTTTAAGAGAAGAATGATTTCGGAGCAATCACAACCCCCCTTTTGCGTGACCATTGATAATTTCTAATGCCACATTAACTGTTCCAAAGTGAACAACAAGAGCCTGTAAATTAGCATTTATGATTAACCATAATTAAGCATTGAATTACAGGATGACACTAAAACAGCTGTGACATTAGGAACTAACAATTATTGACCAAGAGAAAAATCAGTTGTCTTTATTCCATTTACCGTACAGAATCATAGGATCACTTAAACCTACCATGCAGTGGATAGATTGTTAGCACCTTGTGGAAAAAGGAACAAATTGCTTGTAACATGCAATTGTTCCTTTTCCCTCAGCATTTTCATACCAATTAAAAGAGATGTTCTCCTCTCTTTTGAAATTTCTCCCATGTAGTGGTTACAAGCTTCGATTCCCAGCTTGACCAATTCCTTTCCCAGGAACATGATTGTTGTGGCAGAATTCATTCCTCTTTCACCTGAACACTGTTTTAATGATGTTAATGAGGGAAAGCAGCCAGTTGCTTTGAAAGAATATTGTGCATAGTATTGGTAAAATAAACTTCATGAAAGTGTGGGTCAGATAAACAGCCAGGGTCTTGGGAAGAATACTGTGTGAAGTTCTGGAAAAGAAGAAACTTAGGAGAGCATGGATAGGTGCGCTGGCCACTGCAGTGTAACTGAATCTTGAAAATGGCATGAAAACCAAACAAATAAACTGATTACAGGTAAAGGGAACATAATCATTTATAGTTATACTAGCTTTACTGTAATTGTGCCCCTTGTGAATTACAATGACTTTAGTGCAAGACTTGAATGCCAGGCTACCCACAACATAGCGATTGTGTATCTATCAAGAACACATAAGTTTAGGTCATGAATACTACATTTTCTGTTAAACAGTTTGTAAAGGGTCGAAATTTTAGAGGATAAGGGCTGAAAAATAATTTTATATGTGATTTATTAGAAGATCTTGCCAACATTTTGCCATATGTTTTTCAACTGATTCAGTTTACTTAACCCTGTACCACACAGAGAAGTTTTTAGACTCTTCCAAATTTAAAACTTTTTTAGTTGATAAGTTGGATCTGTCTCAAATGATTGGATATATCTGTGAAGAACAGATAACATAAAGGGAAATGGAGAAAATATTAGTCACCAGAAAAAGAAATGCTGGGTAAACACTTTATACACAAAATCGAAAAGTGTTTGTTTGATTCAACATTTTTCCACAAACGACCATAATTTCTAAAACCATGACTAGTTTTTTTAGCGCTACCAAATAATTTCTGATGTTACCCACACAATTTTATCATGTGCTGTTCAGTAGTTTATCCCATAAATGTTGTCACTGTGTTTCTTTTTCCGATCATGTAATGCACACAACAATTAAATGTGGCTCAAATGAAATTTTTGGATAGAGAACATTGTGGAAAAAGGAGAAAATGCTGGTTAGCAGCATTTTTAGCTCACCTGAGCACGAAGTGCTCATGGGGAGCTATTGTGATCGTACTGTGTCCGGTGCGGTGTGCGGCGTCCGTCGTCAACTTTTCACCTTGTGTACGCTCTAGAGGCCACATTTTCAGTCCAATACTCATGAAACTTGGTCAGAATGTTTGTCTCAATAAAATCTCGGACGAGTTCGAAAATGGGTCATGTCGGGTCAAAAACTAGGTCACTAGGTCAAATCTTAGAAAAATCTTGTGTACGCTCTAGAGGCCACATTTTCTGTCCAACACTCTTGAAAGTTGGTCAGAATGTTTGTCTTGATGAATCTTGGACGAGTTCGAAAATGGGTCATGTCGGGTCAAAAACTAGGTCACTAGGTCAAATCTCATAAAAACCTTGTGTACGCTCTAGAGGCCACATTTTCAGTGCAACACTCTTGGAAGTTGGTCAGAATGTTTGTCTTGATGATATCTCAGACGAGTTTGAAAATGGGTAATGTCGGGTCAAAAACTAGGTCAGTAGGTCAAATCTTAGGAAAACCTTGTGTACGCTCTGGAGGCCACATTTTCAGTCTAAAACTCTTGAAAGTTGGTCAGAATGTTTGTCTGGATGATATCTCAGATGAGTTCAAAAATAGGTTATGTGGGGTCAAAAACTAGGTCATTAGGTCAAATCTTAGAAAAACCTTGTGTATGCTCTAGAGGCCACATTTACAATCCAAAACTCCTGAAAGTTGGTCAGAATGTTTGTCTTGATGATATCTCAGACAAGTTTGAAAATGGGTCATGTCGGGTCAAAAACTAGGTCACTAGGTCAAATCTTAGAAAAACCTTGTGTACGCTCTAGAAACCACATTTTCTGTCAAGAACTCTTGAAACTTGGTCAGAGTGTTTGTCTTGATAATAGTTCACGTGAGTTTAATAATGGGTCATGTGGGGTCAAAAACTAGGTCACTAGGTCAAATCTTAGAAAAACCTTGTGTATGCTCTGGAGGACACATTTTCAGTCCGATACTCCTGAAACTCGGTCAGAATGTTTGTCTTGATGAGACCTTGAATGAGTTTAAATTTGGGTCATGTGGGTTAAAAAACTAGGTCACTGGGTCAAAAATTGGAAAAACCTTGTGTATGCTCTAGAGGCCACATTTTCAGTCTGATACTCTTTGAACTTGTTCAGAATGTTTGTTTTGGTGATATCTCAAAAGAGTTTGATAATGGGTAATGTCGCGTCAAAAACCAGGTAATTTGGTCAAATCTTAGAAAAACCTTTTGTAAGCTCTAGAGGCCACATTTTCAGTCCAATACTCATGAAACTTGGTCAGAGTGTTTGTCTTAGTGATATCTAAAAAGTGTTTGATAATGGGTAATGTCTGGTCAAAAACTAGGTCACTAGGCCAAATCTTAGAAAAACCTTGTGTATGCTGTAGAGGCCACATTTTTAGTCCGAAACTCTTAAACGTTGGTCAGAATGTTTGTCTTGACAATATCTTGAAAGAATTCGAAAATGGGTAATGTTGGATCAAAAACTAGGTCACTAGGTCAAATCTTCGAAAACCTTGTTTACTTTCTAGAGGCCCCATTTTTAATGCAATACTCATGAAACTTGGTCAGAATGTTGGTCTTGCACCAGTTTGCAACTGGGTCATTTGGGGTCAATAACTCATGATGAAAATCTTGGTAGAATGTTGGTCATAATATCTCAAAAGAGATTGAAAATGGGTCATGTTTGGTCAAATGACTCAGGTGAGCGATTTCAGGGCCATCATGGCCCTCTTGTTCTCTTTTCCCATGATATCTTCAAAAGCCTACCCCCTCAGGGTTGTACAAAGTCGGGATAGTTTGGTAAAGAATTAACTTTCTTCAGGACGATATTGGCTGTTCTGAATTGGAAGTATACTAAAGGGAAAAAGAAATGGAGGGTGAACATTTCATCCTGTAAAAAAGAAAAAGTATTTATCTGTTTGAAAGAAAAAAGTGTCTATCTGTTTGAATCAATATTTTGACAAATTGTCACAATTTCATTACACATTGACTTGTATTTTTAGCTAGGCTGTTTTCGAAGAAAATGTCAAGGTTACATAATTGTCGTGGCCCTGTTGTTGTTGGTGGCGTGCAAAAACTTTGACATATTATAGTATCTCTGTCATTACTGAAGATACTTACTTTGAACTTGATCAAGTGGTTAACTATCAAAAGAGGAACCCATACGATAAGGGCAGGTAACCATCAAAGTATGTTTGCCTCTTTTTCTACTTAAAAACTTTTCACTGAAAATCAAGCAACTGCAGCTGAGTGTTGGCATCTGCATGCAGTGCTCTTGTTAGAGATATCAAACAATTATTGACGTTTCCCTACAATTTTGTTGTGATCTGTTTAATAGTTATCATATAAAGTTTGAAACTATGTGTTTCTTTTGCCATTTAGTATGTTATACTAACAACTATCAGATATAGCTCAAATGAATATATTTGAATAGAAAACATTGTGGGAAAGGGAGAAAATGCGAGTTACCGGCATTTTTTCCTTTTCACACAATGTTTTCCAAAGCTTTTTACATGAGGGTCTTAATAGCAAGGCATTGGTTGGTAAGGTTAACTAAATGCATAAAATTTGCTCTTGAGCTGAACTGTGTGATGGGAGTGATTTATGAATGGGCAGAATCAAGAAGCTTTTATAATACAGGTGTATGTAGTTTCGAAATATTTTTATTAGTTCTAAAAAATTTCATAATGATACAATATGTTAACCTATCTTTAGTAAGATAATTGCAAATACTGGCATAATGTTAACCTTCCGTCCATGTCATATTAAATTGCTAGGTCTAGTGAAGAGCGAGTTTTTCTATAATAATGGAAGGCTTATGGTTAACATCACAATACTTGATAGCATCTTACAGTCAAAAATGAATGGCAGTGTTTCTATAGACTGGTTTATCTACATGTATTTATTACATTGTTTTCAACATCCTATATTATTTAGTACGTATTTTATGGAAGTGAATGGGTTATTGATATCACCACGGGTGCATCTATAGATGATTTTGCATCTTCTGATCTATAATATGTAAGATATCGTTATGTGATAAAAAGAATCTGATATTCGTTTGTGTTTGAGTATTATTAAACTTGTCAAGAAAAAATACTCTTAAGCTCGCCAAGGCTCACCTAATAATATTTTCTCTAGACTCATTTAATAAAATCTGATCTCAAACGCCAACTCATATCAGATCCTTTATATCTGTAAAAGGGTAAAAAATAAATGGAAAAAGGAGAAAATGCGGGTTGCTAGTATTTTTTCCTTTCTGACAAAGTTTTGAAAAGGTGTCTTTGTCAGAATAGTTAAAACACAGGATTGTGCGGCAAACGGTTAAAAGACAAATGTGATTTGCATGCTAGTAGCTAAAAAAGATTCAAAAGACATACACCGTATTTCCCCTAAGTATTCGGACACCCTAAATTTTCGGACAGCATTAATTATTTGCCAAAATAATTTATTTTTTGTCCCTAATTTCGGACACTTAGTAAAATGTCTGTCCCTTAATTTTCGGACACGAAATTATAATGGTTTAGAAGTTCGACGAAGACCCGCAATACTCTTTCCCAAAGGACAAATTTTAGACCCTTCCAAACTGAAAGAGTTTGCATACGACAATTTTAAATTTTAAAAGTTTTTAAAATGGCGGAAAGTTCTCCAAAGGGGTAGAAAACACGGTGAGAAAAGGATAAATTGCTCGTTACGAGCAATTTCTCCTTTTCCCACAGTGTTTTCGTAAGACTTGTACTGCAGACACGTAAAAACAAGGGCATGTTTGGGAGAGGGTTAATTAGCAAGTACCTGAGAATCGTAAATCGATCTTTGTTTTAAGGATTAATCCTTTGTATGGCATCTGATGATCACGGTAAACTGAATACGAGTGCTAATTTGTGTTACACGGGCTAGATATTTATGTCAAAAACCGTGACGCATTAAAGTCGTAAATTTTAGCGATAAACACTGTAAGATACACTTTTAATGCATAACGGTGTTGGTAGTTGCAACGCCTGTACACAGTTCGACATGTTGACATGGAGACAAGAATGTGTATGAACGACGTAACCCGGTTTGGTTAGGTCAAGATTAACCCTTACCAATAAACCCTTACCCTTACCAATCAATAACTGATTTTCACAATGTATTAATCCAATCCGACGTGTATTAAAATAGTGTAAAAGGGGCCTGAAATATATTTTTTCCAGTTTAAATATTTTCCAGGTGTAGATACAGAATCGCATTGATAGGTAAAAATTGACAAGAATAAATGATTGGTTATCACTAATCCAACCAATCAAATTACTAACAAGCGAGTATGTGCGGTACTTGATCAAACATTCGGCGGCATGCTACGTCATTCTCTTTGATCTTGGATTGTGTAGGGGAAATAATTAAAGCGTATTTCAGTGAGAAAAACATTTGCAAACATTCGTATTGTCATTAAACTTTCAATTGGGAACTACCTTGATTGACAGGTATTATTTGTCATACTTACTGTTAATTGACACCGCAAACCTGTAGATAATGGATCGTTAATAATTAAAATGTTCTTCGATACAGTGCGTTAGGAACCGAAGTTTTCCGATAGAGATTTCCATCATCAATTCATCCCTAAATTTTCGGACAGTAAGACAATTATTTTTGTAAATTTTCGGACACCAAAATAAATAAATTTTTTTTTCCGTCCGAATACTTAGGGGAAATACGGTAATTACTAAAACATATCTTTTAACCCTTTTCCACACAATCCCAACTTTTAATGACCCTGAGAAAGGAGCCTTTTGAAAACATTGTTGGAAAAGGAGAAAATGCTGGTAACCAGCATTTTCTCCTTTTCCCACAAGGTTTTCTGCTCTTCCATAAAACAAATATCAATTTTTTAGTCACGTTTATTTTGTCGTCTGCAAATGCTTTCAATTTGAAACAGACTGAAACTTTGTGGTTTGGTAAAGAGTTAAATCAGATTTTAGTAACACGACTTTGATAAAATATTTGTAAAATTCTTTGTAACCAAAAGATTTTTTTTTTCAAGTTTTACCCTCGACTGTTCAAATAATGAATTATGACTTTTCACTACCCTTAGAGTTTGCAGCTTGGGAAGGCATTGTGGGAAGAAGACAAATGTGTCTAGCAATAATGCCTTTTCTCACAGTATTTTCCATACTGTTAAAAGACAGTATTTTCCTTTTTTTTCAAATGCTTGTCCTTTATGTAATTATTAACCCTGTATTACACAATCCTGAGTTGTAACAACTCTGATTGAGAAGGCTTTTGAAAACATTTTGACAAAAGGAGAAAATGCTGGTTACCAGCATTTTCTTCTTTTCCCTCAATGTTTTATACCCTTTTAAAGACAAAGCCCGAAATCTGTGCTATACTTTATTTCTTGTTTGCGAGTGCTTTCAATTCAGACAAGTCTCAAATTTTGTCATCTGGTAAAGGGTTAAGGTTCTGGTAGGTCTAAAATCAGCCAGTGTAGTAATGTGTAAATTGATGATTAACTAAATGGTGTTTGACGCCACTTTCAGCATTATTTCAGTCATATCATGGCGACAGCTCACATATTCATGTATTCCCTAGGTTTCACCAGTACTAAGCTAGGGCTCTGAAGTGTCTTGCCCAAGAACACTTCCATGAAAACCCAATGGATCCAGTGAGGCTCGAACCCAGGGCCTCTAGGTCACAAGTCCTACTCTATACAGCTGAGCCACACAGGACCCCAGTGTTAATAGAAAAATATGGAAGCCAAGATTCATTTTCTTTCTCACAATTCCTCCAAATACAAATCTGACAATATGAGCCACATTTGATTCATTGACTGCAAATGCCTTCAGGTTGGACGAGAGTAAAGTTTTGTCACCTAGTGAAGTGTTAACAGCCAATTCTGAGATTGTAATTAGCCCTTTACCATGCAAGTCCATGTTTTAACAACCTTGAAAAGGAAAAGCCTTTTGAAAGCGTAATGGGAAAAGGAGAAATTGCTGGTAACCAGCGTTGATTCTATTTCTGATAGTGTTTCTACCCATTCAAAAACAAATTCAATTATTTAAGCCACAAGAAAATTGGTGTCTGCAAATGCTTAAAGTCTTTAACTCTTTAGCAAACGACAAAAATTTAGCCTTGTCCAAATTGAAAGTATTTGCAGACGACAATTTCATTGTGGCTCATATGGTGCAATTTTCCTTTGATAGGGTAGAAAACATTGTGGAAAAAGGAAAAAATGCTGGTAACCAGCATTTTCTCCTTTTCCCACAATGTTTTCAAAGGCTTTCTTCTTTAGGGTTGGTAAAAGACAGGATTGTGTGGTAAAGATTTAACACATGATCCTATGTTTACAGACCCTGGTAGGAAAACGTTTTGAAAGTAATTTGGGAAAAGGAGAAATTGCTGGTAATCATTTTTGGTTCCATTTCTAAGAATGTTTCTACCAATTCAGAGAACAAATTCCATCATTGAAGCTACAGGTAAATGTTTGTCTACAAATGTTTTAAATTTTGACATGTCTAAAAATTTTGTCATCCCGCAAAGAGTCTGATTGAAGCATGCACAGGATTGAGAAGAGGGCTGGAAAATTGGGCTATGATACCATGTAAGGGTTGCTGGCAGAGTGAAAATTCTTAGAAAATTTGTAGCTGTAACATATTGCCCATTTAACTCTCTACCACGTTGCAAATTTCACACTAGTCTGAATTGAAAGCTTTTGCAGACGACAAATTAGATTTGACCTAACTAATAATGGTTTTGATTAAATGGGTAGAAAACATTGTTGGTTAAAGGAGAAAATGTTGGTAACCTGTATTTTCTCCATTTCCAACAATCTTTTGAAAAGCCATTCTTCCATGGTTTTGTTTGGTAAAGGGTTGGTATTGGTTTTTTCCATGAGGATAGTATTCTCAGTGTGTTGTCTTCATACATGGGTGTCATGTGCCGACTGCTGTCTGAATTTATGAATAGTGAAGCCATGGCTCTATAATTGGTCTGTGGATACAATTTTGGACAGGGCTGACAAGCCATAAAAAGGAAATTATCTGGAAATATCTTGGAAGAGGCAGTGCTGTAAATAGGAACAGGTTCTTGAAGCCATGGGGTGTTCTACAGTGGGATGAGATAGTGTGTGGGGGAGGGGAATGTTCATGTTGATTATCTATGTGTTATAATATTACAGGTATCTGCATCAACTGTGTCTGAAGTGAAACCTGTTTGTAGGATTAAACACAAGGGAGTATGTCTGAAAGTGGTGTTTAACAAATCTGCATACCTTCATTAACTGTTCTTTGAATGGAATCTGTTTGTTGGATTTAAACTCTTTACCACATGGAATGATTTTAAGCTTGTCCTGCTGGTTCATTTTGAAAACATTGAATTTGACATGTTCCTAAAGAATGGAGTTTGTCTTTTAAGAGGTAGAAAACATTGTGGAAAAATGATAAGATGCTGGTTACTAGCATTCTGTCCTTATCCCACAATGTTTTTAAAGCCTTGTCAGTCAGGGTCTTCTAGTACTGCCACTACCTAGGACACATATGAATGAGCAAGCGGTTACTGTGATATGATTGATATAATTTTGAAAGAGGCGTGTAAGAGCAATGAACCAAGCAATCAGTCAATCAATCCGTCAGGGTTATAAAAACATAAGATAGTCAGGTTAAGAGTTAACCCTTTACCACAAAATGCTGACTTTTAACGACCCTGGGAAAGAAGCCTTTTAAAAACATTGAGGGAAAAGGAGAAAATGCTGGAAATCCAGCATTTTCTCCTTTTTCCACAATGTTTTATACCCAATCATAGAATAATTGCACCATTTGAGCCACCTTGAAATTGTCGTCTGCAAATGCTTTCACTTTTGACAAGGCTAAAATATTTGTTGTCTGGTAAAGGGTTAAAACAAAAGGGTATGTACAGAACTGGTGGTAGTTTGTGTACCCAGAGTGTCTGTGGAATCTGATTAACTCTTTAATTAACCCTTTACCAGACAATCCCGAATTTTTACGATCCTGAGGAGGAAGCCTTTTGAAAACATTGTGGGAAAAGGACAAAATGCTGGTAACCAGCATTTTCTCCTTTTCCCACAATGTTTTCTACTCTTTCGAAGACACATTCCATCATTTGAGCCACATTTAATCTGTTGTCTGCAAATGTTTTCAGTTAGGACCAGTCTAAAATTTTGTCGTTTGGTAAAGGGCTTAGTGCCGAATAAACCTAAAGAATATTTTCAGTCAAGAATAAATCCCAGATAATTGCGATTTCATGGTTGCTTTCGTGAAAGTGTTTAAGCAAAGTGGACAGAAAAGATCAAAGATCAGACTGCACATTTATTGCAGTCTGATCTTTGATCTGCCCTTGCCTCAAAAGAAGCTGTAGTCTTGATGGGCCCGACAAAGGTTAAAGTACAAGAAGGAAATAAAATCTCTTCTGAATTCATGATTGTTTCACTCAAACTGTAAACACATCATGTTGGAGGAACAGAATCATTTGACCATTTTTGATGCCAGGACATACTGTAGTTGCTTATGTGGAAAGTGTAGATTCAGATCAAAATGCACAGTATGTGCAGTTGAACATTGGATCTGTTCTGTCCAATAATTTACAGGGTATACAATCACGTATTGTAGTATGTAATTATCATATAAATTTGTACATTGCATGTACAAATTTTTTAGCGCTTGTGTGCACACATGCACTTTTAAAAAGTATCCATTTACAAAAAGTAAATTAATTATGAACATTGCACATACAATTAATTAATACCATTTTGTAATGCAAAAGGTAAGGCAGAAATCTCCTTTCAAACCACATTTTGACCAATCTGATACTGAACATATTTAGTGACATAAATGGATTTAGTGACCTTTGAAAGGAAAATACTGTTCTTCTGGATAAAAGAACTATTGCTCATTACAGTCATTAGCTCCTCTTTCCACAATATTTATAAAAAAAATGTGTCGTCTGCTAGGACATAATAAAAGTATATTGTACAAAGTTGTATTTGTACTGTAATGGGTTAATTGGTAGCTCAAAGGATTAACAGGAGTGAAGAATTGACAATATTAGTGTGATAATGACCCTGTGTGACATTGTCTGTCTCGGTTAATGGAGGATAGAGTGAATCAGTCCTACCAGGATGCTATTTGTGGTGCACTTGTCGCAGCCATGTGTTACATGAAAGTTAAACAGGCGGAAAACAAAGGTTCTGGGTCCCCCGCCACCTCCAGGGCAGTCACATCAGCATCTCCGGTATAAAAACATTATGGTGAAATCCCTACTTCCTAGTTATATTAGTTGTTGTGATTTATATAATCCTTCCCCTTTAATGCCTTGATTTAGTAATTATTGGCTCATACCACTTTTGAGTGAAGTTACACACAATTTCTAATTTATGAATAGCCAAAAATAAGAACAATTGATACTTACTAGTATTTATGTATGCTGATAGATCAACTTGCTTAGTTCAGTTTCTATCTTACTTTTCATCAAATGCATTCAGTGCTACAGATAATCCTCTGGTACTGATAAAAATAAGGATGAATCAATATCGGCATTACTGTATTTCAGCTAATAGTAGCGCTCCCACTATACTGCTTACTCCAGTGGCCTCCGGATATCCCCCCACTTGCACCAACCTTACCTTAAAACAATTTCCAAACACAAGATAATATCACTAAAATTTTAAAACACACCTGATGAAATTGTTGATGACAGATTTTTTATAAATAAACTTACTGGATATTACATTGACAAAATCTGAACTACTACACAAATCTATGTTGTTAACACCTGACTATTCCAGTATACATACTTCCGATAACATAAACTTCTGGTAACACAAAATTTGTCAACTAACTTGGAAAAACTTTAAGAAAGAGAAATATTGAAGACCAGTGTCCCAAATTAATTGTGAATGCTATTTAACTAAATAAATTATGATCGGTGGTAAAATTGATATTCTGCATTGCATTAATACAGCAGGTTTTCCAAAGTTGGCATGACCAAAACCTAAATCAGTAAATGTGTATGATGTGTATCCCACTTTGTACTACTATTAAAGTACCGTGCTTTCTTTACTATATGACAGCACTGAAATTTCAGAAAATTGGCTATGAAATAAGAGTGCCCAGTTGGCGTTTTGCATGGTGCCCTGGAGCGTTAATTAGGTATGTTGATCAGAACTCAGTCTTAACAAGAGTAATTTAAGTAAACAGTCAAGTGGCTTTAAGGGTACAGAAACTTGTGAGTGACTTCTTAGATTTTTCTAGCATTTCTATGCATGTACAAGTACTGGTCTCATGCTATCACTGTATTAATTATATGAAGCAGGGTCCCAACCTGGTCTTAGTATTTTGTGTTACAGAGCATTGCTTAGCTACCCCATAAACTATCAATAGCTGTGGGTTCTGGAGTGCAAATTTTTGTCCATTTTGTGTCAGTTCTTTCTCAGAAATACCTGAAATTTCACTCTGGATGAAAGAAAAAGTTCCTTCAATCATTTACAGATTGTTCCACATAGTTTATGTACAGGTATAAATGTTACGGGAAAAGGAGAAAATGGTAATTATCAGCATTTTCTCCTTGTCCCAGAGTGTTTTCTGCCCTTTTACTAAAGAACACTATCATTGGAGCAATTAATTATTAAACTCAAATATCTGAAGTTGTGGTTTTTGATACAAATTGTTATCATATTGATGAAGGGGGTTGTTTTAAACCTAGTGTCAAAATAACAACATGCCGTTTTGGCCCGACGTACGTGAAGAATGTGCACCAGAACAGCCGTACTGTACTGTAAATGTCTACCGAAATACCCGCTTTACGTAGTAAAATCGGTTGATTCAGGAACGCTACCTCCGTAATATCACTACAGTACCTTTTCAACAAGGTTGGTGTGTCTGATCTTTATCCATAAGTATCCTAAAAAAAAAAAATCGTTTTTCATTTTTGTATTGGGAATATGAGATTAAATCATCGCCAAAATAAAAGCCAGCAGCCATTTTAAATCCGTGGTTAACACGTTACCAAAGTAAATTGATAAGACAATTATAATTCCGCCTACTAATAATCGTATTACTTTAAACATAACAATGACAAACTGACACATCAGACAAGTTGGATAATGTTAGCCGAACATCTTTAATTATGATCGCTTCACTTTAATAGAACAGAAGAGAATAGAACATGCAGAGATACGTGGGTGTTTCGACGGGTCAGAGACCTACATCATGCAATGTCTGATTTGGGTCTTCTTCTTTCGCAAATGAAGTGTATTAGCGCTCTCTTTTGTGTGTTTTTACCATTCAAAGAAATAATAAATATAAGTGATAATGTCATATTGATATAATTCTTTAATCAAGATTGGCGTACAGGTACAGGCCAGACACGCAAGTGTTTCAGTGATTGTTCTCTACACGAATAAAATGATAAATATTAATAAAATCATTCTTCCCAATAATGAGTAATACTTTGATTAAGTGTGCTTTCTGTTAAAAAAAAAAAAAGGAGAAAAATCCAGCATATATATCAGTTATCTGAACCCAATAATAAAAAAATAGGGGTATTTCGGTGTTTCGGTATTTCGGTGATTCGTCGGACCGTATTTCAAAGCCAACTTCCCGAAATTTAAGTGCCATCACTTAAAGTAAGTATAGTATTTTAATTTGGATTTTAGTCGGTGCTGACTGCAAAGTAATTGCCATTTGAAAGACCAGCTGTATTAATGCAGAAAATTGATTTTACTGCAGATCATGATTCATTTGAATATTAAAAAGCATTCACGATTAATATGTAAGGAATATAGTGGGGGGGGGGGGGGGGGGGGGGCAGTACTGATAGGGAGGGGGTGTTAATTAGGTAAAATATGGTACAAGGTCAAAGAATGGAGCCAGATAATTGTAAGAGTGCATAGCTGTTTTGGCTACACATCGGGTGACAAGTAACACATTCATTGTCTGCTGGATAGTACCAGTACTAGGCTAGAGTACTGCAGTGCCTTCCCAGTGGACACTCACACTTGACCAGCACCATCAACAGGAATTGAATGAGGATTTCTTGATTTGGAATCACTGTAGATCTCGGCCACTTTTCCAAACAATCCTGTGTTCAGAGGAAAAAGGCTTTTGAAATAGTGTTAGAAAAGAAGAAAATGCCAGTGACCAGCATTTTCTCCTTTTCCAACAATGTTTTCTTACCTTCCAAAGAAAAAGCCTCATCATGTGACATAATCTAAGTTGTCACCTTAAGTTGCTTTCTAGGTGAGCAAGTTATGTTTTGGTTGGAAAAAAAATTTACATCATTATGCTAATTGTGTGGTCCATGAGTACAGTGTTGTATATTTATCATCAATGTAATTGGGTACATAGGTAAATTGTTTGTGTTACATTGGCAGCTCTGTCAGAAACATCATTATTTTGGCTGGATATATTTACTGGAATGGGTTTCTAGAGGTCTGGAAATACTTAATTAACCCTTTACTTAACAGTTTTGGTTTTGAACTATTTTGAGAAAGAAGGCTTTTAATAACAAGAAAATGTTTTATTACAAGCATTTTCTCCTTTTTCCATCATATATTTTATCCCGTCAGAGACAGTTCCATCATTTGAGCCACATTTAAATTGTAGTCTGCAAATGATTTTAATTTGGATGAATCCAGACTTTTTACGTCTGGTAAAGAGTTAACCCTTAAAGCGTCTTTCACAACCAAAGTTGCTTTTGTGGGCTGTGTAGATCCAAGATTAGACTGCACAAAACATTTAATCTGATCTTGGATCCATACTGTCTGCTTTTTTGTGAGATTTATAGCCAAAAGCAACCCAATTATTGTAATATTTAAAATTTTAATCTTGATTGAAGATGTCAGTTTTATCACGGATAAACAATAGCTGCCAAACAAAGTGGTTGTTAAAATGCATTTAAATTTAAATAATATCATTAGTACGGTAGGTTCGGGTGTAAGTCACTGGCAGTGAAATTAATTTCAAAACTAGATTAATAGTTGCCAGGTCACTCTATCATTTGATTACTCTTTGCCTAATTTTAAAATTCATTTTTCTGCCAGTGATCAACACTGGGACCAGACACATAATAACAGATTGTGACAATATTTTCCATGCTTTGAAATGGTGAGCTTTTGTGAATGTGCTGTGTCCGGCGTCCGTCGTGCGTCGTTCGTCACGTGTCGTCCGTTGTCAACTTTTACCTTGTGTACGCTGTAGAGGCCACATTTTCAGTCTGATACTCATGAAACTTGGTCAGAATGTTTGCCTTGATGATATCTTGGACGAGTTTGAAAATTGGTCATGTCGGGTCAAAAACTAGGTCACTAGGTCAGATCTTAGAAAAACCTTGTGTATGCTCTAGAGGCTGCATTTTCTGTCCAATACTCTTTAAAATTGGTCAGAATCTTTGTCTTGATGATATCTCAAATGAGTTCAGAAATGGGTCATGTCAGGTCAAAAACTAGGTCACAAGGTCAAATCTTAAAAAAACCTTGTGTATGCTTTAGAGGCCGCATTTTCTGTCAAATACTCTTGAAAGTTGGTCAAAATATTTTTCTTGATATCTCTGATGAGTTGGAGAATGGGTCATGTCAGGTCAACAACTAGGTCACCAGGTCAAATCTTAGAAAAACCATGTGTATGCTCTAGAGGCCACATGCCGAGCCCCTGTAGCTCAGTCGGTAGCGTGCAGGACTTGAGAACAGGGGGTCGTGGGTTCGATCCCTGGCTCAGCCAATTTCTTTCCGAGGATTGATGATAGTCATTGCGACAGTATTCATTCCTCTCCCACCGCTGATCATTGTTTCGACGATGATTATGTTGGAAAGCAGCCAGTGGCTTGGAAAGAAAATTATGCGGAGTACTGGTGAAAGAGACTCCAGGAAAGCATGGATAAGTGCACTGGCCGCCGCCATATAACTGAAATAATGTTGAAAACGGCGTTAAACACCATACAATCAATCAATCTAGAGGCCACATTTTCAGTCCAATACTCCTGAATGTTGGTCAGAATGATTTTCTTGATAACATCTTGGATGAGTTTGAAAATGGATCACGTCAGATTAATAACTAGGTCACTTGGTCAAATCTTTGAAAAACCTTGTGTACACTTTGGAGGCCACATTTTCAGTCCAATACTCATTAAACTTGGTCAAAATGTTTGTCTTGTTGACATCTTAAACATGTTACAAAATTGGTCAGGTGGGATGAAAAACAGGTGGGGTGAAAAACTAGGTCACTAGGGCAAAACTTAGAAAAACCTCGTGTACAATCTAGAGGCCACAATTTAAGTTCAGTACTCATGAAACTTGGTCAAGATGTTTGTCTTGATGACATCTCGGATGAGTGTAGAAAAATCTTGTGTACAAGCTAGACGGCAAATTTTCAGTCCAATAATTATAAAAGCTTCTTAGAACTTTTGTCATAATATCTCAAAAAAGAGATTTAAAATGGATCATGTTTGGTCATAAGGCTCAGGTGAGCGACTTCAGGGCCATCATGGCCGCAGGGTTTTCCATGACGCACAAATCCTGCATCATAGATGCAATTTTAATTCAAATGACCCCCAAAATAAATGACAGTGCGTCATCAGTGACGCAACTTTCAAAATCTAAATCATCAACGAACTTGAATAAAGCGTCATAAATCATTTACGCATTATTGCCGTAAAGTATATTGGACATGTGTCGTAAATAAGGGCCCAGTCGAAGTCTTGGTTGGGTTAGCTGTATTTCACAGCTTATTTTACACTACTTCCGGTATATAAAATTACACATTACCAGTCTGTGCTGTTTGCGGAAATTAATGTCACAACGAAAAAAAAAAACGTAACATTCTTCTATCGTCTGCTTCCTACAACTGCCGATCAAGCCACGTCAAGAAGCAATTCAGACAAGAATGTTTCGTCTTTCAAAAAGTGAAATCGACCTTTCCATCAGAAAGTACTTACAGATTTTTCTTTCTTGGAGTTTAAAGGTGAAATGCATTGTAAATCATGCTTGATGACGAAGAGATCCATTTATTTTGACCCCCTAAGTTGAAGAAATGACCCTCAACTAATGAGGATGGGGGTCACAATGACCCCCAATTTTTAAAGCCAAGGGAAAAACCCTGATGGCTCTCTTGTTTTGGCCATCCTAAGGGTTGATATTTACCAAATTATCCCATGATTTGAGAACAGTGAGGTAGGAGACGTTTGAAAACATTGAGAGAAAATGTGACCAGCATTTTTGCCTTTTCTAAGACAAATTTATGTGGTCCTTTAGTTTCTTTTACCAGTACTTTGCACAATATTCCTCCCAACCTGCTTTTCCTCATAGCTATGGTCGAAACATTGATCAGTAGTGGGAGAGGAATCAGCAGGTCGTGGAATGAAGCACATAAGAGTTGTGAAGGTAGCAGTCTGTCACTGGGGGATAGACTAGTCTGAAAGATGTAATTAATCAGTTATTGATTTTGTGTTGTCACTTGACGGGTCACAGTCCATAATCCATTTTCTGTGGACACTGATTATCAACAGTCGTTGAGCTCTCTACCATTTGTTTCATTAACTCTTGTGGGTACATCCAGGCTGGTTCAACCCTTTACTACACAATCCTGAGTTTTATCGACCCTAAGGAAGAGGCCTTCTAAAAACATAGTGGGAAAAGGAGAAAATGCTGGTAACCAGCATTTTCTCCTGTTCTCACACTGTTTTCTACCCTATTAAAAACAAATTTCCATCATTTGAGCCACATCTAAATTGTTGTCTGCAAATGTTTTCGACACATCTACATTATTGTTGTGTGATGAAGAGTTAAGGTGTCTGTCAGACCATTTATCTGCATGATTAGTCTTTAAAAATACAGGACTGGTGGTTTCAGCATGGTGACTCTGAAAGCTTTGACATATGCTCAGTATACTAGCCCTTTACCAGTGAACAAATTTTAGACAAAGCCGAAATAAAAGGATTTGCAGAATCTGATGACAAATGAGGCTCAAATGATGTAATTTGGTTTTGAAGGGGTAGAAAATAGTGGGAAAATGAAATGAGAAATGAAGGGAGGAAATGCTTGTCATAAGTTTTTTTTTCTCTAGGGGTATTCAAATTTAGAATTGTATGGTCAAAGGTTAGGTTTGATTGTCAGCATAATCAGATTTTCTTTGCTACATCTAGGATTTGAAGAAGTGTTTGACTAGTCACAAACACCTTTACAATGGTAGAACAGTTCCGAAGTTTGAATACCAGTGTGACCACACGCATCGATGTGTACATCATCCCCAGAACTAAAAACCCGTAATGGTCCAAATTATCCTGTCAAAGTCCTGTTTCAGATTTCGTGAAAAAACTTTGTTTCTTAGAAAAGACAAGCTTGAAAAGTCATGGCAGCCATGGGGGTGGCTGCCGGTAAATGGCAGCCATGGGGGTGGCTGCTGGTATCTGATGGATAGTTGTCACAGCCTGTACATATATAGCAGTTTACTTGTTTTATTTAATGGAGTGATACAGGGCCATATGGCCATCTTGTACATGTAGCCTTATTGTTGTCTTTTTATATTTTCAGTTGAATACAGAATGGACTCAGATTGAAGTAATTGACTTAATCAATGATGGAACAGGGCTAGGATTTGGGATTATTGGAGGCCGAAGTACTGGTGTTGTTGTCAAGACCATTCTTCCAGGAGGTGTTGCTGATGTGGTATGTAGAAGCATAATTATATAAAAGTGTATTTAGCAGAAGCTTGAATTAGTGTTTTTAGAATCCCACATACATTTACAGCTGATTAAAATCCTCTTTTTTCGCTCCACTTGCCAAAGGCAAGCAAGCTTATTTCATGGCAATGTGTCTGTGTATGCATGTGTCCATCCTTCTGTATGTTAAACCTTTCATCTTCTTCTCTGAAACTTCCTATCCTTGCTCGACCAAATTTTACAGAAATTATCCTGCCATGGTCCTCTTTCGAATGTCTTCAAAGAATTTAACTTCAGTTAAAAACTCTGGTTACCGTGACAACAAATCTGAAAAGTATTGAAAAATCTTCTTGTAGGGAACTATCTGGCCTGGGCTACCAAATTTGGCATGTAGCTTCATCTAATGGATCTCTACTAAGGTTGTTCAAAATATAGCCCTGGGGTCAAAATTGGTTCCTCCCAAGGGTCACAAGTTTTACATGGGCTTATTCATGGGTGAAAACTGTAAAAATTCTTTTTGTTATAGCTGTAATGCTAAAGGCTTCTTGACTTTCCATATAGCTTTATCTAGTGAACCTCTACCTAGGTTGTTCAAAATATGGTCCTGTGCTGAGAGTCACAAGTTTCTAACAACACTGAGCAAAAGGGCTTTTGAAAAAATACAAAGAAAAGGAGAAAATGCTTGTTACTGGAAAATGGTACCCAGCATTTTCTCCTTTTACCACAATGTTTTCATTTCTTTCCCGTCCAAATCTCACATTTCTGACCAGTTTTACATTGCTGTTGCAAATGCACAAAATTTCGAAAAGTCTAAAAAATGTTCGTTTGGTAAAGACTTAAGTTTTCCACAGTTTTTGTGACTCTTTGCACAAATGATGCACTCTGGAAAGGTCATGGTTGTTGGATTGGGGTTTTTACTACCTTTCAGCATTATTTTAGTTAAATTACCATTACAGCCTTTTAATTCCAGTCTGTCCTAGATTTCACTAGTGCCAGGAACTCATAGTGTATTGTCTAAGGACACAAGTTGGTATGGGACCATGCCAGGATCAAACAAGGATTTTCCGATTTCAATTCAATTAACCCTTTACCAAACTTTCCCATGTTTTAACTACCCTGAAGAAGACAGCTTTTGAAAATATTTTGAGAAAAGTGGAAAATCATTGTAACCAGTGTTTTCCCCTTTTCCGGCAATATCTTTTACCTTTTCTAAGACAAGTCCTATCATTTGAGTCAAATTTAACCCTTTGACCCTGAGAAAGGAGGCTATTGTAAATATTTTGAGAAAAGTCCTTATTTTCTCCTTTGCCTGCAATTCTTTCCTCTCTTTCAAAGATAACTTTTTTACAGTTTGAACCATATTTAAATTTGTCTGCAAAAGCTTTTTATTTGGACAAGTCCAAAAAATTGTTGTTTGGTAAAGAGTTAGTATGTTGTCCATAAATGCTTTCAAAATGGAGGAGTCTAAACTATTATTGGGCAAAGAGTGAACCGCTCTCCCACAGAGGAGTCAGACTTTTGAAAAGAGTTTACATACTAGGTTCTATTAGTTACAAATTGTCCTCTGGCAAGACACTTCAGGGTCTTGGGCTAGTACTGGTGTAGCCCGTAACAATATGATACGCCTAGAATAGTTTCAAAAGTATAGGATCAGTTAGTCAATCTTTCTGTCAATCTATTTGTTACATGTCAATGAAAAACAAATATAGCCAAACTTACTTTTTCAGTATTATACAAGCAAGGATTTAAGTCATAATAATGATCATTCTCGTGGATAATGAACAGTCACTCTGAAATATTAGTGGTGGAGTCACAGAAATATGTTTATTGATATCCAAAGGTCGGAATATTACTTTTGATGGCTTCCTATTTATCGATTACATAGTTCAGACAGCAATAAACTCGGTTTTATGAGGCAGTAAAAGAAGCTAGGCCTGTGCATATGAAACAATTTTATGATGGTATAGATCTGTACCAGAAAACAAAATATTAGAATTTCCTGTATTGAAAATATTTGCAAAAGACATTGTACATGAATTTTGGGAGTTTTAACAGCCCTTAGAAAGAAAGCTTTTCCCACAGTGTCTTCTTTCCTTCGAAAGGTAAATTACATCATTTGAATGAAATAAGAGTTCTGGTCTGCAAATACTTTCAGTTTGGACAAGTCTAAAATTTTGTCATTTGGTAAAGAATTAATGGTAAGAAATGTTGATAGAAAAGGAGTAAATGCTGGTTTCAAGGATCTTCTCTCTTTCCACATTATTATAAGCTCACCTCATCCTAAAGGGCTCAAGACGAGCTTTTGTAATTACGCTGTGCAGGGTTGCATCTAGAGTGCGGGATTGCCAAAATCCCGCATCAAAATAAAAAAATCCCGCAAAAATGAAATTTTTTTGCGCACCAAATCCCGCACTAAAACGAACTATCCCGCAAAAATTTCATGATTGTGTGCACCATAATGGGGGAAAAGAGAAAAAACGACTTTGGGGGAATAAAATGTAACAAAATTTGCACAGGTCACCCCAGTAGTCATGAATTCGAAACTTTAATCGTAGACTGTGGGGTTATTTTGATCATATCAATAGACACTTGTCATCTGTGTTATGCAGACAAAAAGCTTCACTGAAGGGCCTATGCTGTCAATCACCAGTGGCACCGAATGCGACAATTTAGGAAAAATGTATCCAAAAATGAGGCACTAGCGAATCTGCTGGCAACAAGTCATGTCTTAAAGCTACAAAATTCTTGACTCTGCCATAAACAGTGAATTTAATGTATGACAGACCACGTGTCACTGTTTATCACAATTTAACAAGCTAGCCTGTAATGAAAAGTGAGATAATCATGTCAATCTACTTATCTAGGGTAAAATGACATGTTTTGAAGTGACCTGCAACCCTTATTGAAAAATTCTTGCAATATCATGTGGAAACACTTAATGAAAAAAAGTTTGATGCAAAATACCGCGAAAACCCATGACACAACAAAATGTCAATATGACGTCATCTGATCAGAGGCACTTCAGACTGTCTTTTCAGCTTTGGTAGTGAATTTAAGCAGTAAATTTACATAAACATCTGTATGAAACAATAGATCGAAGCTAAAATCTCTGTCTAATACCGAGGTAAAATATCTGTGAATTTATGAAATAAAAATATTGAACAATGTAGGATAGATAGGATAGGATGGGGGTTAGTCTTCTTGTCTTAAAGTGATAGTACTGTTATAAGTGTTAAAGAAGAAGGTACCGGGCATTCATACAAACAAAGAAGACTAGAATAAAATAACCCTTTAATGGATATGATCTTTATTATTTTCCCAAAGACAAAAACAAACAATACATTAACCCTTTACCACATTATGGGAACCGCCATGAAATTTGTCCCCCCTCTTTACACTAGAAGGGCGGGGGACATGCCCCCCTTTTTCTGAAGATGATGGGGGACATTCCCCCATTTGAAAATTTCTAGATGCAACCGTGGCTGTGTCCATCGTTCATCATGTGATGTCTGTCCTGGTGTCAACAATTACGTTGTGTGTACTCCAGAGGCCATACTTTCAGTCTTTTACTCATGGAAATTGGTCAGAATGTTTGTCTTAAAAATGTCTTGGAAAAGTTCATAATTTGGTTACATCAGGTCAAAAAAAAAGTTACTGGGTCAGATCCTAGAAAAAACTTGTGTGGTCTCTTGTGAACAGATTTTTGTCTGATTCTCACGAAAGTTTGTCAGAATGTTTATCTTGTTGTCTCAGACAAGTTTGAAATTGGGTTATCTCAGGTCAAAAAGTAGGTCACTGTCACAGATCTTAAAAAAGGAAACAAACGTGTGCACTCTAGAGGCCATATTGTCAGTCTGAAACTCATGAAACCTTTTCAGAATGTTTGTCTTGATGATATATAAGACAAGTTTGAAATTAGGTCATCTTGGACCAAAAAGAGGGTCACTGGGGCAAATCATAGAAAAAGCTTATGTGCTCTCTAGAGGCCATGTTTTCAGTTCAATACTCATGAAAGTTAGTCATTATAGTGTGTTTATCTTGATAATACATTGGACAAGTTCATGTCATAAAGTAGGTCACTTGGACAGATTTTAGAAAAACCTTGTGGGCACTGTAAATGCCAAACTTTCAGTCTAATACCCATGAAAATTGATCAGTATGTTTGTCTTATGATACTTTGGATAAGTTAGACATTAGATCATGGGATAAGTTAGACATTAGGTCATGTAGGGTCTGAAAGTGGGTCACTGGGAAAAATTTAAGAAAAACCTTGTGTACAATAAAAAGGCTTTATTTTCAGTCCTGTACTCATGAAAATATATCAGAATGTTTGTTCTGATAATATCTTGGACAAGTTCGAAATCGGGTCACATAAAGTCAAAAAGTAGGTCACTTGGACAAATCTTAGAAAACTCTTGTGTGCACTCTTGATGCCACTTCTTTTAGTATGATACTCATGAAAATTAATCTTGATGAGTGTCTTGTTAATATTTTAGAGAAGAATGAAATTAGATCACATACAGTCAAAAAGGTGACTGGGATAAATCTTACAAAGACCATGTGCGTGCTCTAGAGGCCACATTTTCAGTCTGATACTTACAAAAATTGGTCAGAATGTTTGTCTACATCTTTTGAACAAGTTTGGTGTTTGGTTGCGTCGGGTCAACAAATAGATCACGGGGCCAAACCTTAGATAAACCTTGTGTGTACTCTAGAAACCACAATTTCAATCTGATAGTCATGAAAATTGGTCAAAACACTAGTGTTTTACATCATCACAACCAGATACTCTTTAACTTGATCAGTCCTAGATGAATTTACTAAGGTGAGTGCTTTAGGGCTAGTTAGCCTCTAGTTTAAAACATCCTACTTCATCATAGGATTGTTTGGTAAAGGGAAAGTAGGAACAGGAAAGTCCCTGCAGGAAACATGATGATGATGATGATGATGAGGTTGATGATGAGGATGAGGATATGGAAAAGCATTGCTTTCTGTGCAGTTGATGTGATTTAACTCTTTAGCACACAATGCAGAGTTTTGATGGTCCTGAGAAAGAAAGTTTTTGGAATTATAGTGAGAAAAGGAAAAAAAGGTGGTAACCAGCATTTTCTCCTTGTCCCGCATTGTTGTTTCTACCCTTTCAAAAACAAATTCCATCATTTGAGCCAAATTTAATTTTTCATCTGTAATTAGTTTGAATTTTGGCTAGTCCAAAATTTTGTTGTTTTATTATGAGTTATGTCTTTACCAGACAACAAAATTTTTGACTCGCCCATCATGATAGCGTTTGCAATCATGATAACTTTGAAAATACAGAAAATCATCATAAATTAAGGTTTCATACATGAATATGATTTTGCAACATTGTCGCAAAAGCAGAGATTATTACAAATGCAATTTCTTATATTGCCCTTTTGCAGTTAACCCTTTACCAAACAATTCTGACTTTTGACAACCCTTTGAAAGAAGGCTTTTGGAAGTATTGTTGAAAATGAGAAAAGGCTGGTAACCAGTAAATGTTTCTACCCTTTCTAATACAAATCCCATCATTTCTGTCCTATTTAATTTGTTCCCTAAATGATTTAAAGTTAAAAAAGTTCTCAATGTTGTCATTTGGTAACAATTTGAAGTGCTGAATTTATGAAATAAAATTTTTCAGCTGAAATAATGTTATTTCACGGTTCTTTTTGTCAGAATATCTAAGAAAGTAGTAGACAGTGTAGGTCTAGTCTGATCTGGATCTACACGGTCAGCAAAAGCAGCTTAAGCTAAATTCAGCACCTAGAGGGTTAAGCAATCAAAGATATTTAACTCTTAACCAGACAAAAAATTTTAGACTTGTCCAAATTCAAAGTAGTTGAGAGAACAAAGTAAATGTTACTTGAAACATTATTTTGTCTATCATAGGGTAAAAAACGTTGTGGGAAAAGCATTTTCTCCTTTCCCACAATGTTTTCAGAAGCATTCTTCTTCAGAATCATTAAAAGTCTGGATTGTGACGTAACATGTTAAGTCTTTACAGCTTGACAAATTCTAGATTTGTCCATATGAAAAGCATTTGTAGACAACAAACTGAATGTGGCTCAATTGATGAGATATATCTTGAGAGGGTAGAAAACATTGCGAGAAAAATGCTGGTCACCAACATGTTCTCAATGTTTCCAAAAACCTTCTTTCTGAGGGTTGCCAAAAAACAAGATTGTTTGATAAAGGGTAAATCACAACCTGCATTGTGTACTTTCTAGAGTGACTTTGTCAGACATTATTTCAGTATTTATCATCAGGTCTGCATTGTCTAGGAATGCTGATATACCCATTACTGCATTACCTCTCTGCACTTAAACAGCTTTTGAAAATGGTGTGGAGAAAGGAACATTTTCTTGTTAAAAGCAATTGTTGCTTTTTCATAGTGTTTTTCTTACAGTTTATGGGGGAATTTGCTTTTACTGGAAGTGTTGATGCTGTATTTGTTGATAGTCCAAAGTTACTGGTTTATCAAGAAAACTGCCTTTGTGATAAAAGGGCAAAGAATTTTGGAATGATAAAAACAGGCAGCATGATGCAGACATTTGTTGATATATGATTCTGTTTTGAATGGTAAACAGTGACTGAGTTTACTCCCTCTCCAACAATGTTCTCTATGCATGCTAAGACAGATCCCATCATTTCAGTCACTCTTTTATGTCACCTGAATTATTTACCATACAAGCAAAATATAGGGCTTGATTAAATTGAAAGCATTTGCAGACGACTATTTTAATGTAGCTGGTATGATTGAATTTGTCTTTGATAGTGTAGTAAACTTTATGGGAAAAGGAGAAAATGCTGGTTACCAGCATGTCTCCTTTTCCCGCAATGTTTTCAATAGGCTTTTTCCTCAGGGTCTTAAACACTTGGAATTGTGGTGTAAAGCTAGGTTGGCGCTAGGCGAAAATTTTTAGTAGCCAAAATTTTTGTTGGTCAAAGTCCGGGTTCATTCAATGAACCTTATCACTGAGACTTGTCCATTTTTGTGGTATTTGTCGAAGACAATACCACTATGAGTTCAATATTTAATTTTGAAGACCATGTATCGTATTTTGTGCAAAGCCGAAGGAAATAAACCCAATTAAACTCAATTTTTCTCAAACAAATGAGTTTTTTGGTAGCACTTCGATATGTAATTGGAAATGGCATGTTAAAATACACTGGGTGAGGCCATTGATCATGGAAATACTAATTTTTTATTGAAAATAGCTTCACCCGATCATAGCCTTCTATTGGCTGAATGATATACACAAAATTTGTCTACTGATCGCTTGGTCCTGGGCTTTTTTGTTCCAAAACCAGTTTATACATTGGCTTGTTCGTCCCATGATTGAACGCTACTCCATTTGATTGTGCATGAATATTTATAGATCGAAATAATTGGTTGTAATGTTGGGAATTAAATCTTTACGGCCAAAGATATCTCAAAATCATAGTTTTCAGGTACAAACTTAATTTTATTCGATATATTTACATGGTTTCTCTCTCTATCCATCATGTATTCTACTGTCAAGGGACGTTACTCCTGACTCCTCCTAATGATCAAAGGGAGACCATCAATACACAAATAATCTTAACTTTGTCATGAGTACTCTCCCTTCAACCAACAAGGTATTAATTTGCTTAGTAGGTTGACTTTCAAGCAAATATATGAATAATATTTCTCTTTTTCTTTCAAATTATTAATTCCACACAATGGCTTCCATGACAAATACCACTCCAGCGTTTTCAACGCTTTGATTCAAGTATTTTGTGACATTAGTCATTTATAATCATTATGGAGCTAGATCTACAGCTTTGCATCATATATATAATTTGTTAGTCTTTCAGTTCTTCTAAATATTTCTGATGGTCCCATTACATGTAATAGAAAGCCGGGTATTGAAACATTAAAAGTCAGCTACAAATTCTGTGCTTGAAGGCTGAAGAATGATTTAGTTTCATGAATTCAACAGTGTGTATCTTAATCATGCCTAACCCTTACCACACAATCCCCAGTTTGAACAACCCTGAGAAAGAAGACGATTTCAAATGCTAGGAAATGGTAAAAATGGTTGTAACCAGCATTTTATCCTTTTCCCACAATGTTTTCTTCCTTTGCGAAGTCATAATTAAAACACCTCATGAGCTACATTAAAATTGTCGTCTGCAAATTCTTTCAATCTGGGAGAGTCTAAAATTGTGCCGTCTGCTAAACAGCTATTTGATTTTCATCCAACCAATCATCAATTTCATGTATTGCAACAGATATGTATGATCCAATTTCAATTAAATTCATCGTAAAATAGATCTATCTGTTTTGTCTTTCAAATGATTCAAGAAATATCATTGCACACTTAACCTTTCTTGAAGTTGAAGCTGCCGATCTCCAAAAATTATCAGGCAACAGTAATTCACATTTGGCGAAATATGGATCAAGCCTTCATTAGTTTTTTACCACCAAAAAAAAAAATACTAGAAAACAATCTAATAAGGCCACATAAAGCTTAAAAGGTCAAGTATTTCAGGAAAAAAAAAAAAGCGCGATGCTGTCAAATTTACTTGATAAACGGAAGTAAAAACTAGATTAATTCGTTAAGCACTGTTGTGTCCAAAAAATTGCGATTGCTCATGTATTCTGTTTATAGAACAAAACTACTCGGTAACTGGCCGAGGGCAACTGTTATCGGGTCTTCGTCTATCGGATAGTTAAGGGAGATGCAAGGGTTTCAGCTTAGGATGTGTGGTATATATGATAATGAAGTTGACGTACGCTGATTTCACAGTTTAGGACGTGTCCAATATATAAAATTAATAAGAATTTCACGGTCGGCGATTGCATCTTGTCACATTTTTAACAATCGCCAATATTAGCCCTTTTTGTGTTTTTAGTCACCAGCTGTAAAATTTAATTGCCAATGGCGATTTTGGCGATCGGTAACACCAACCTAGGTGAAGGGTTACAGGCCTATTGGCTGCTACAAGGCCAAATTTGGGGTCAGATTGCAGACAAATTTAATTCATACCATTTAACCCTTTACCACAGAACGCCAACTTTTAACGACCCTGAGAAAGAAGCCTTTCGAAAATTTTGTGGGAAAAGGAGAAAATGCTGGTAACCAGCATTTTCTCCTTTTCCCACAATGTTTTCACCCCTTCCAAAAACAAATTTCAATTTTTGAGTCAAATGTATTTTGTTGTTTGCAAATGCTCTGAATTTGGACTTGACAAAAATTTTGTTGTTTGGTAAACAGTTAAAAGTATGGCCATCGTTGTGAGTCTGATAATGTGTTATGGTGCAATCTGTCAAAGTTCCAGTTACTGGCAGAAATACATTTCTCTGCCAGCAGTGGTCCTTTAATACTTTACAACACAATACCAAATTTTAACATCCCTGATAGAGAAGGCTCTTGAAAACATTGTGGGAAAAGGAGAAAGTGCTAGTAACCAGCATTTTCTTCTTTTCCCACAAAGTTTTCTACACTTTCAAAGACCAAAATTTTGTGATCCTGTGTTTATACAGCTCTGAATATGAAATTGTGTCCAAATTAAAAGCATTTGCTGACGAAAGTAAATGTGGCTGAAATTACGGCGTTTGACTTTGAAAGGGTAGAGAACATTGTGCAAAAGGGATGATATCCTGGTCACCACATTATTTTTAAAAGCCTTAAAAACATTTGCAGAGGATGAATGTTGCTCAAAATTATGGGATTAGCCTTTGTAAGGATAGGAAACATTGTATTAAAAGGAGAAAATTTTGATTATCCAACTTTCTCTTTTTTGTCCAAATATTTTACAAAGCCTACTTCATCAGGAGCCAAGCCCCGGTAGCTCAGTGGGTAGTGCACAGGCTTTGAGAACGGGGTTGCTGATTCAATCCCTGGCTCTGCCATTTTCTTTCCAAGAATCGGTGATAGTCATTGCGACAGGATTCAGTCCTCTCTCACCACTGACCATTGTTTCGGCAAGAGTTATGTAGGAAAGCAGCTAGTGGCTTGGAAAGGATGGGTAGGTACACTGGCCCCTGCAATATAACTAAAATAATGTTGAAAATGGCATTAAACACCATACAGTCAATTTATTAATCCTGTCCCAGGATCTAGGAAATACAGTATGATTTGGTAAAGACTTGATTCATGTAGCACTTTTACCCTTTACCACAGAGGGAGAAGGCTCTCAGAAACATTGTTGGTAACCAGCATTTTCTCCTTTTCTCACAATGTTTTCTGTCCTGTCCCTGACAAATTCCATCATTTGAGCCTCAAATGCTTTGAAATTGGACAAATCCAAAAATTTTCTTGTTTGGTAATAGGGTTAAGGATTCTCAGAAAAAAATGTTAAAAAATATCTCTTCATTACACAGCTATTTTAGATATTACTAGGCTTGTATGATTGATGCATGCTGATGCATGCCGGTTGGCATCTGGGTGGAACTTCATATCTCAACTATTTATTTTGGCAAACAGCTCTGTATCTCTTAGCATCCTAGATTAGACTGCACATTCTATAAAGTCTGATTATTTATCTACTATATCCCATGTTTTGGGAATTATTCTCAGAGTACCCAAAAATTTCTAAAATTTTGTTGTTTGTCCTGACTGAAAATGCCTGTTTTGTTTACTTAATAAATAATAACTCTTGCACAAAGCACAAAATTTTAGACTTGTTTTTATTTAAAACATTCACTGTCTACAAATTGAATGAGGGTCAACTAATACCTTCTTTCTTTAAAAGGGACAAAAATATTCTGGGAAAAGGAGAAAATGTTGATTACTAGTATTTTCTCCTTTTCCTACAAAGCTTTCAAAAGCTGTCTTTGTAGGTTTGTCAAAAGATGGGGTTCTGTGCTAAGGGTTTGAAACTTGAAAATAGATAGGAAGATTGTAGGTTTGTCAACAATTTATTTGTTGTAAATATTAGATTAGGTTTGGTTTGCACAATCAACAGAATAGTGTTTTGGTGGTAAAAGCCATTTGTATGTGATCAGGAAATCCTGGTTTGATCAGACTTATTGTAGTCCATGTCCTGTGTCCTAGGGCAAGGCAATGCAGAGCACCAGCCATTTAGTGCATGTCAAGTAAAGATGGGCATTAGAAAGTGAGCTGTTGCCATGCTATGACATACCTATACCAAATAGTCACATGTTTTATGAGCCGTAGAGGGAAGGCTTTGGAAAACATTGTAGGTAAAGCAAGCTCTCCTTTTCCAACAATTTTAGCACCACAGGCAAAAAGCCTGCAAGCTTGTGTCATGATGCTGTGTGACGGTGCTGGTCCATGTGTTTGTCCATAGGCCACTGAATCTCCATTGGTCTATCATGAGAAAACAAAATTTTCATTATCGGACACCTTTACTATAAATAGCACATTGGCGACTGCCTCTATATCATATATAGTAAGACAAGATGTGCTATGAAATCGAAGAAAAATTTACCCCTGTCCCCGTTCAGAGATAATATTTAACTGAAAACTCAAGAAATAAACCAAGTTACCGGTGCGGATGGGTTCACAAAAGATTTTTCTTGTGTACCCTGACATTTGAAAGTTACAAATGGCTCTTGTGATTAAGCAATTACTCCGATCTCAAAAAATTTAAAAAGCTTCAACATTTGCCTGATTGCCATGCCCTGACATTGCACAATTTATGGTCCTGCAGCGAATTATAATTGCGATATTTTTTTCAAAGATCTAAAAAATTTTTGTTGCTGTATTGATGAAATCACAAAATTAATATTTTGTCTGTTAAAATTGATCTTTTCATCCAATCCAGTATCATGGTTATCATGTTTCATTGGCAGGTGCCGAGCCCCAGTAGCTCAGTCGGTAGCGTGCAGGACTTGAGAACAGGGGTTCGTGGGTTTGATCCCTGGCTCAGCCAATTTCTTTCCGAGGATTGATGATAGTCATTGCAACAGGATTCATTCCTCTCTCACCGCTTATCATTGTTTTGACGATGGTTATGTGGGAAAGCAGCCAGTGGCTTGGAAAGAAAATTGTGCGGAGTACTGGTAAAAGAGACTCCAGGAAAGCATGGATAGGTGCACTGGCTGCCGCGATATAACTGAAATAATGTTGAAAATGGCGTTAAACACCATGCAATCAATCAATCAATCAATTCATTGGCAGGTTTTCAAAATGTGTATTTACTGTTTATTGGTCAGAAACTTTGGCATGTCTCTTGATAGTAAATTCATGTGAGTTATAATTTGCTGCGTCATAATGAATTGTGTGAAAATGTTAGATTGCTCAGAACATAATGAATTGTGTGAAAATGTTCAGATGCTCAGATGAACATTTCACATGTAGTGAGGTTTGATATTTTTTTTAAAAAAAATTACCATTCACACTATTAAAAAGAATTTTTTTAAAAGTCTGTAAAATCTTATCAAAGTACTATTTGTCAGAGTTTATTTTTGGTTTGAATGATGCTCAGTCAGACTTACTTGCATTTACTGACATCATCTTTGTATTGGAAAATCATGACTGCTAAGGCGACTAGGCTATTTGTTCTAAGAAATTTTTATAATTGCAAAACAGGCTGGTTTAATGTGTCTGTCAATGCCAGTTAAATGGATGGCACATTTAACTCTTTACCACAAAATCCCAAGTTTTAACGCCCCCAACAAAGGAGGCTATTGATAACCAGCATTTTCTCCTTTTCCCTGTAGGATGCATTAACAGTCAAATGATTGATCCAGTTAAATGTATCTTGTACAAAAGTCAGGACCAAAAGTCAAACTGGCATGTAAATGGATTGAATGATCCTTTAAGATGGTACAAAGCATGGAACAAAAAAATCAAATTGGCACTGAAATGGGTTAAATGATATTATAAAATGGTACAAAATACAAGACCAATAGTTAAAGTGACATATACTCACACGCAAAAGAATTTGTGCATGTTGCAAGTATAGATAATTAAAATTATAAATTGCATAGGCATTTCATTTTTAGCTCCACTGGCCAAAGGCCAGAGAGCTATTGTCATGGCGTTGTGTCCGTCGTGCGTCCGTCCGTCCGTCCGTGCATCCGTAAACTTTTTCTTTAAAAAACTTCTCAGAAACTATTGACTGGATTTTTACCAAATTTCACAGGAATGTTCCTTTGGTGGTCCTCTTTCAAATTCCTTCAAATAATTGTGTTCCATGAAGAATTCTGGTTGCCATGGCAACCAAAGTAAAAAACCTTTAAAAATCTTCTCCTCCCAAACCGCTATTTGGATAGCATTATTATTTTGCAGGAATGTTCCTTAGATACAGGTTTACAGAATTCCTTAAAAAAAAAAAAGATCTGTCAAAAAACATGGCTTTTATGGGAGACTCATTTTCCTTTTATGGTATAAAGTAAAATCTTTGAAAAATTTCTTCTCTAAAACTATTCATTGGATTTCATTGTTGTTTTGCAGGTAAGTTCCTATGGTGGTTGTCTACCAAATTGTTTCTTCAGTGAGCTAGCGAGCTATTGTCATGGCGTTGTGTCCGTCGTGCGTCCGTCCGTCCGTTCATCTGTTCGTCCGTGCGTGCGTCCGTAAACTTTTTCTTTAAAAAACTTCTCCTCAGAAACTATTGACTGGATTTTTACCAAATTTCACAGGAATGTTCCTTTGGTGGTCCTCTTTCAAATTCCTTCAAATAATTGTGTTCCATGAAGAATTCTGGTTGCCATGGCAACCAAAGTAAAAAACCTTTAAAAATCTTCTCCTCCCAAACCGCTATTTGGATAGCATTATTATTTTGCAGGAATGTTCCTTAGATACAGGTTTACAGAATTCCTTAAAAAAAAAAAGATCTGTCAAAAAACATGGCTTTTATGGGAGACTCATTTTCCTTTTATGGTATAAAGTAAAATCTTTGAAAAATTTCTTCTCTAAAACTATTCATTGGATTTCATTGTTGTTTTGCAGGTAAGTTCCTATGGTGGTTGTCTACCAAATTGTTTCTTCAGTGAGCTAAAATGCAGGATTGAATGATAATTGTTAAAAACTTCCTTTCGCCATTATAGAAATATCGGGCCTGTGGAGCGATACAGGCGCTCAAGCGCCTCTAGTTGTACCATGTGAAGCACATGCACCACTTTATCAAACACTGGACATATGTTGTACCTTTAGTTACCACAGAAACACTATCAGTAATCTGCCACCAAGGTTCCAGCAAACAGGCATAATTGCAGATCGGTCTCGAGGCGGCCGGCCTCGTCTTACTGGCGCTAGATTAGACTGCCACTTGGAACTGATGCACACCAGATGGCGATTCCAAATGGCTACCACTATAGCGAAACAGTATGGTATAAGCAGGGACACCCTTCTGAGGCGTCTTTGTCAATGTGTTTGGATCATAAGACCAAGACGGCCTTCCATCAGGAGCATACTCACTCAACGTCATCACGTTGCTTGTCTCAACTGGGCACAGCAACATCTCCATTGGCGAAGGTGTCAGTGGAATGAACCTGTTTTCTCCGATGAATCTAGGTTTAACCTTAGTTACCATGATGGTAGAGTGCGGGTGTTTAGAAGGAGAGGTGAGCAAATTGCTAATGCCTGTGTTGTTAAAAGAAACAGGTTTGGTGGGGACAGTGTGATGGTGTCGGATGGGATTAAGGGGAATAGGAAAACAGACCTGGTAATTGTGAATGGCATTTTCAATGCTGCTAGTTACATAAATCAGGTGTTGAGACCTAGAGCTGTCCCATTCATCCGCCAGCATGCTCCTCCAACATTGATGCATGACAAATGTGCGTCTGCATACGGCTTGCAACACGAGACAATATCTGAATGCAAAATTTTAATGGTGTTAACGTCTTGCCTTGGCCTGCTGTTTCCCCAGACCTAAATCCCATTGGGCATATGTGGAATCTTCTTGGTTGTAGAGTAAGATCAACACATCATGTAAACAAAGAGCTAGAGTATGCTCTGCAGGTCGAATGGAATAACATTCCTCTGCATGCCGTACAACGTTACATCGATTCCATGACACATCGTATTGTACCGGTAATATTCCAAAATTGAGGTCATACCAGGTATGATATTAATGAAATTATTACAACTACGCCATAAGGAGAGTTTTTAACCTTAATTTTACTCACAATAACATTTTGACCCCTACTATGCTTTAAAAACACACTTCTATACAAATCACTATTTGAAAAAAAAAGTTATACCACCTTGTAGGAAATTAGATAAGCCAGAATACGGTACCAAACCTATATATCGTATTTTGCTTAAATTTTGGGACAGTAAAAAATCATTTTTTTTTTTATGTCCCAATACTTAGGTCTACAAGAAATAATTATTTTGTCAGCTGTAAGTCACTGACTGCTAACCAGTCGAATATTGCTGAGGTTAAAATATTGCTACATCATTGATTCCAATAAACCTGCGATCATTTTCAGGTTGGTCTATTTTTAGACAGATTGGAATTCCAGCATTCAATTTGTGCACTAAGAGTTTAAGACTTCGCTTTTTCTCATTGTTTTCGTTCATGATTAACTTGTCACTCATTATTGTCTGCATCCTGGGATCGCTATGAGGATTGTTATCTTGCTTTTGTAGATAAATTCACAACATACTTTACCTGCTTACGTGCATTATCTCCCGCTAGATGGCATTCTACAAATACATAGCTATCTAATTTGGGCATTCTGGGTACAGAACCGGACTACTTTTCAAAACAATAACCATTACTTTGAATTTCAAAATAAAATAAACGTTTACTCAATAAAACGCTACCTGGTGCGATTCATTCAGCTATGATTGGCTAGCATGTAACCTATGCATCGGCCATTTATTAAAACAGCCCCTACATGCTTGGGTAATAGGCTAATAGCTTCGGTATAAGCCCTGCTTTTCCCAAGTATTCGGGGATGGGTGATGCATCATAGCAGACAGGTCGAATCTTCGAAGATTATGACATGCGCAGACAACGGCTTACGTGAGGTGAACGACGTATATTCCACTCTGACAAGTACCTGCTCGGCCCGTTCTCAAATTTGATTGGTTCGTCGATCTTTGATTGATAAACCTCGGTTAGACTAGTACCTTGATTTCTATTTATAAACAACGAACCCGATTGACCGTGAAATACATGCTTGTCAAGTCTTTGTCAACTTCGGATGTACATGTAAACGTTATGTATCTTGGATACAAGTTTATCACATCCTTTTTACACTTATATCGGATTTTTTTTTTTTTTGAATTGGGGTTTAAAATAGTCTGTAAGGTGATGGGGTTTTTTGTCTTGAATCGGGAAACTCCCATTGAAATCGGGAGGGTTGGGAAGCATGCTTACGTGTGTAGAAATGAAACTGCGCGAAATAAATGCTTGTAAACAAAAGGTATCAAACGGATTGAATGTTTATTTTTCAAATAGATATTCACTGTCCCAATTCTTTGGAACAAAAAAATACCGATCTTGCTTTGCAATTTTTAGTATGGCCCAAATCTTTGGGTCATGAAAAATAATTATTTTCGCGATTTTTGATGGTGTCCCAATAGTTTGAGTGTCCCAAAATTTAAGCAAAATATGGTACTTCCATTTATGGATCCCTGGGGAAAAAACCTAACATTCTATACACAGTTTCCTTTGCGTGTGAGTATATAAATGGGTTGAATGATCCTATAAAAGGGTACGAAATATGGGACCAAAAGTCAAAATGGCTTGTTAATGGGTTGAATGATCCTACAAAATGGTCTTGTACAAAATTTAAGACAAAAAGTCAAATTGGCATGTGAGTTGCATGATCCTATACAATGGTCTCCAGCAAAATACAGGACAAAAATCATCAGCAATTTTCTTGGCTGTTAAGTTTCTAAGACACAAACAGGAAGAACAATCAGGAAAATGACAACTGCATGGAAATGTCTCTTTTATCTTCAGTGACCTTTTCTACTCCATGGAGAGTTCCCTGTCTACATCATACTGTTTAAACTCTTTACCATACGAGAAAATGCGTTCTCCTTTTCCCACTATGTTTTCAAAAGTCTTTCTCCTAAGGGTTGTTAAAACTCAGGATTGTGTGGTAAAGGGTTAATTCTTTACCAAACAGTCACATGTTTTTAACAACCCTCAAGAAGAAGGTTTAAAAAAAAATGGGAAAAGGAGAAAATGCTGGTTAGGAGCATTTTCTGCTTTTCCCACAATGTTTTCCACTCTTTCCAAGACAAATATCATATAAGCCACATTTCTTATGTCTTATGCATGCAATGTAAATTCTCCAACAATGTAAATTCTAAAATTTTGGAGGAGTCTGAACTTTTGTCGTACGGGAAAGAGGTAACTCTTTACCAAACAGTTCTCTGGTTTATAAACCAGAAGGTTGCTTTCAAAACATTGCTTGTAACTAGCATTTTCTCCTTTTCTGGGTTTTTTTTTTGGCATAGCTGTATGATCTCACTTTTGACCTACTTTGAGTACTAGGAGGAAATGAATGGTTACACATTTTGTGATTGGCCAAATATAGGTAAACTACACAAAAAAATCAAGGTCACAGCAGAAATTTACCGACATTGGATAAAAGTGTTCATGACTAGAAAATCACGTAATGATCACATTTACCTGTGTAAAGATGTACTTTTTGGCCATGCAGATGTTAAACTCTAGCTAAACATCCATAATCTAAATCATATGGATAAACTAATAGCAATGAGTATTGGCGAGTTTTCTATTTTGGTTAGTGTAAAAGATTTGGTACCCGTTTTTCCTTGCGTAAAACCGAATACGAATTGCGACGGCAGGCTACCGCTCTATTGTCTTACACGAAAACGGGTTGTGAAACAACTGATTTCGTTTCCTGTCACAATGAAAAAAGATGTTATGTCTTGAATTTGGTGATTTAATTCGAAACGTGAATAACTATGCCTACCCGGGGGAACAATTGATTTTATTGCGTTGTTAGCGAAGAAACTGGGTTTCTACTAATATACTCTTAATAAAAGTAGGTGGGTGTGGTCAAGCATTGAGAGGGGTGATAAAACCCCGCCTTCTGATAACGACAAATAGTCGATGTTTGAGAGGTGCTTCATTTTTGTACAAAAACATGCAAATCTACTTTGTTTTCTTTTTAAAGATTTCATCGTATGGTCTAAACAGACCTTTATTTAAACATGATTCATTAATAAAAAAAGAGAACAAACGATATATTCCGAAACAGGCAGAATGTCGACTCTCATTTTATGTTAAACATGAGAATTAATGTATTGCTCAATAACGTTCATTACGAGAGCTTCCTCATTCCTAAATCTTATTGAAAATTCTGCTTTCAACCATATGCAAAACAATTTAAAACAGGCTACTTTCCGAACTGTTTTCATCATTTCTATTCATGTTATACTACAAACGAATTTAAATATTCATATCCCAGTGCCTCTTACGCCGTCTGTGTTTTTTAAAAAATATTTCTTGTTAACCTTTTTATAGGTAAACTCTTTTATTTTTAGCCTCTTTTTATTGTTTTTGCAAATACTTTTAAAAAGGATGTTCAAATATTTTGTCAGAATTTTGTCGTTTCATAAACAGTTGGGCAGTTGAAAACACTGAAGGAGAGAAGAAAATGCATGTAACCAACATTTTCTATTTTTTTACCAAGTTTTCTATCCTTTAAGAGATAATCATTGATATCATTTTAGCCACTGTAAAGTTATTGTCTACAGTACTCTTTACCACACAATCCTGACTTTTTAACGACCCTGAGAAAGAAAGCTTTTGAAAACATTGTGGGAAAAGGAAAAAATGCTGGTTACCATCATTTTCTCCTTTTCCCACATTGTTTTCTACCCTTCTCAAATCGAATTTCAATTTTTGATTCACATTTATTTTGTCTTCTGCAAATGCTTTCAATATGGACTAGTCCAAAATTTTGTCGTTTGGTAAAGAGTTAAAGGTTAAATCATCTTCGAATGATTTTATGTTGGACTATTCTAAAGTTTTGTTGTCTGGTAAAGAGCAGCTATTTTGACTGACATATTCTTCTTAGTGCATCCCCTGATCTGTGGTATTCTCTCACTGTCTTGTCAAAGAGTTATTGATTGTCTAGAATTTCTAGAATTCTGGTACCAGATTTTATCCAGTCTAATCAACTTTCCATTAACCCTTTACTGCACAATGCCGACTTTTAACGACCCTGGGAAAGAAGCCATTTGAAAACATTGTGGGAAAAGGAGAAACTGCTGGTAACCAGCATTTTCTCCTTTTCCCACAATGTTTTCTACCCTATCACAGAAAAATTGCACCATTTAAGCCACAGTGAAATTGTTGTCTGCAAATGCTTTCAATTTGGACAAGACTAGAATTTTGTCGTTTGGTAAAGAGTTAATCCTTAACACTTTGCCACACAATCCAGGGTTTTAAGGGACTCAAGGAATAAAGCTTGTAAAAACATTGTTGGAAAAAGAGAAAGTGCTCTCTACCCTTTCGATGACATATCCCATCATTTGAGACACATATATTATGTTGTGTGCAGATGCTTTCAAATAGGTTAGGTCTAGAATTATATCATCTGGTGCAGAGTTGAACAGCTGAATATATAAAAGGGAAACTTCCAGTGAATATAAAGAAGGGAAACTTACAGTGAATAATTAAAATGCATTAATTTTGATTTTAAAAGTCTCTTTCCTAGAAAATTCACACTGTTCGACAGTGTTCAACTGTTAATGTTAGAAATGGTATTAATCCCCATACAAACAAACAAAAATAGTTTATTATGCTGGCTGAAAGTTATCCCTTTTACAAACAAGCCCATGTTTTCCAGCACTTTGGAAAAATGCAGCACAGAATATTTCTTCTTTTCCTACAACAGTGCTCCAGCTAGCGGGGAATAGAAGGGTGCGGCGCCCTGCCCCCTCTTCCAAACGCCCTGCCCTTTTTCCGTACGCCCAGCCCTTTTTCTGGACACCCTGCCATATATATTAGCGTCCCAGAGTGCCCTATGTTCAGTATTTATTGTAAACTGTTATCTGAATTACGCCACGAGTCTGTTTAATACCTCATTGATATCCCCCTCCGAATATACAATCCAATTTACAGTGTGTCACTAATCCCCTCCAGGCAGCGAAGTGTGAAAAGGTCAACTGCGACTGTATATTACAAGTTCATAATTTATTTGTCAAAGTAAACAAGTGCTGAGAACAATAGAGGCAGTTATCCATCATTGTCTTTTATGTTCTATTAAACAGCTTATCATATCTTTAAGAACAATATTGGAGGCTGTCTGCAAAGATTAAATCATTTTGTTCAGTTTGTTATCAATCACAATTTATTATTTAAGTCATAAAAAAAATAATGTCCGACGAGATCATGCTTATTTTCCTGTATCAAGTTACATGTACAGAGTTAAATCAAGGGTGCGTGATTGATAAAATTACCCTTTCTGTAGTGTATTCTGTTCATATGGATAGTAACTTATTCTTAGATTTACTGGTTTCAAAATTAATTGATAAATTTATGTTAACGCTCAGGTAGGATAGATGAGTCAGCAAATCATACTGTCGTAAGTCGGAAAATGGTGCATTTATAAAGTAGACAAAGGACAATACCACAGCATATTGTTGACTTACATTTTGTAGAATATATGCTAAATTATCCATAAATACCTTTCGAAAAGTTAAATTACATGGAAAAAGGACCAATGCAAAAAACACGAAAACCCATGACATAACGAATGTCTGTTCCACATCAATCCAACCAGAGACACTTCAAACTATCTTTCCAGCTTCAATAATGAATTTAAAGAGGAAATTTGCTTTCTCAGAGCATAAAACATAAAGAAGAAGGTAAAATCTCATTATTTTTCTCTAAGAAAAAGAGTTGGATTTTTTTTTTTAAATGAAATAAAAGATATCGGGCCAATTCAAATAGGAGCACGGGGGTGGGGGGGGGGCGTTCTTGCATTACCACATGGGAATAAGGAAACAGGTGTAATGAAAGGAAGTATGCAACATTTATGGGCATTTAACATTTATCCATGATGTTGAACAACATGCAAAATAAGTTACTTAATAAAGACCTGTTTTTGCCTCATTTCACCAACTCTACAGATTTAAAACCCTGTAAATTGAATACACGGAAGTTTCAGAAAAATGAAAGACACAGTTACATTGCAATAACAGAAAGAAAGTGTTGAAAGTTTGTATTTGTTAGTTTTTGTAGCTTGCTTGTCTTGCTGAAGACATGTATTGTAATGGTATCAAGTCTGTAGTGGAATGGCTTGAGGCTTAGGGAAACATTCTGTGAAAAGGAGATGCTGGTAACCATTTGTTTTCAGCTATGGCTTTCAAATTGGGCAAGTCTGTCATCTGTAAAAGAGTTAAGTGAGGTTATAATATGAACTATATGTACTTGTCATGCTCCTGGACCTAGCTAGACCATTCAAGAAACTGAGTTACTCATCATGGAAAATGGTTGTCTTGTTAAGATGAAGCTGGAAGTTCCATATAAGCCACTATAACAGAATGATTTTTGTTTTAAAAATCCCTTATTTTATGTCAGGAATTGCAGGAGAGACTGTCAATTGGGTCCGAATTCATAGAATTTTCTTGGGGAGGCCCCCCCCCCCTTTGCCCCCCTCCCATAATTATCCTTGCTTAGCGCTTTATGCCTCAAAGTGCCCTTCTCAGCCCCAGCACCCTGCCCTTTTTTTACCCTGGCTGGAGCACTGCTACAATGTATCTCTCCTTTCAAAGACCTTTTCTCCCTCACAACAATGTTTCTACCCTATCAAAGACAAATACTATCAGTTGAGGCACATTTGATATTTCTACAAATCCTTTCAACTTGGATGAGCGGAAAGTGTTTTCTGATAGTGAATTAAAATGAGTTTTTAGCTCCACTGGCCAAAGGCCAGCAGGCTTATGTCATGGCCCAGTGTCCATCGTGCGTCCGTTAACTTTTATTTCAAACATCTTCTTCTCTGAAACTACTCATCCAATTTTGATGAAACATCACAGAAATGATCCTGCCATGGTCCTCTTTAGAATTTCTTGAAAAAATTTGATTCCTTCAAAAACTCTGGTTGCCATGGTAACAAAACTCAAAAATATTGGAAATCTTTGAAAATCTTGTCTGAAACCATAAGGCCTAGGGCTACCAAATTTGGTGTGTAGCTTAATCTAGTAGACCTCTATCAAGTTTCTTCAAATTATAGCCCTGGGGTCAAAATTGGCCCCGCCCCGGGGGTCACAAGTTTTACATGGGCTTATATAGAGAAAACTTTAGAAGTCTCTCTGCACCTAGCCATAAGGCCTAGGGCTACCAAATTTTGCATGTGGCTTTATCTAGTGTGCCCCTACCAAGAGTGCCCAAATTATAGCCCAGGGGTCAAATTTGGCCCCGCCCTTGGGGTCACAAGTTTTACATGGGCATATATGGTGAAAACATTAGAAATCTCCCTGTACTTGGTCATAAAGCCTAGGATTACCAAATTTTGCATGTGGCTTTATCTAGTGGGTCTTTACTTAGAGTGATCAAATTATAGTCCTAGGGTCGAATTTGATCCCACTCCAGGGGTCAGAAGTTTTACATTGGCTTATATAGTGAAAACTTTAGAAATCTTCTTTATAGTGACCATAAGACTTAGGGCTACCAATTTTAGTCCTGTTTCAGGGGTCTCATGTTCAACACCAACTTGCCAACTATTGTAAAGTTTGGCATGTAGTGGTTTTACTTATTAGCCAGTGGAGCGATACAGGGCCATCATGGCCCTCTTGTTTTGTTGACCCTTACAGCACCTTTCACCACTATAGTTGCTTCTGCAGTGCAGATTAAGATCAGTCTGCATGAAACATGCAGCCAATATTTGATCCACACCGTTTACTTTGCTGAAACATTCTGGACAAGGGCAAGCTTGAAATTGCTCTTTGCAAGGTTTTATTTCTGGAATGGAAATGCCCATAGGCTTTTTTCAGCTCTTTAAGGGTTATGAAGAAGAACGAAATCAAATTTAACCCTTTACCAAACAATCCTGTGTGTAAACCACCCTGAGACAAATGGCTTTTGAAAACTTGTAGGTAAAGGAGACCACCATTTTCTCTTTTTCCTACAATATTTTCCACACTTTCTAAGCTGAATCCTTTCATATGTGCCTCATTTAAATTGCCGTTGACAAAAGTTCTTAATTTGGCCAAGTCTAAAAAATTTTCTCCAGTAAAGACTTCAATAACTTCTTATTTTTCATGCAGGATGGCAGACTGCGAAGCGGGGATCACATCCTTCAGATTGGGGAGGTTAATGTCCGTGGCATGGGATCTGAACAGGTGGCCTCAGTGCTGCGCCAATCAGGGAGTCATGTGCGACTGATTGTGGCCCGACCTATCATGGAGCCCCCTACAATGCAGGTCCCGCATGCTCCTATTGTACCCACCGTACAGCTAGACGAACATCTAGAGCAGATCAATAACTTTATCGAGAAACAGGACCAGATGATGATGGAAGGCCAGACGGAGATGGAACAAGTCTTGCAGTTACAACAGCAGAATATCATAGAGCAGGCACAAGTTCACAATGTAGGCATCTTTTTTCTTTTTTACCCTTTACTAGACATTCATGTGTTTTTATGACCCTAAAGAAAAAGGCTATTGCAAACATTGAGGGAAAAGGAGAAAATGCTGTTTACCATTATTTTCTCCTTTGTCCACATTTGTACCACCTTACTGAAAACAAATTTCACTTTTTGTGTAGCATTTATTTTGTTGTTTTAATTTTTTACCTTATGGCAAGTATTTAGACTTGCAAAAATTGAGACCATTTCCAGATGTTTTCGGAAGCTTTATACATCAGCGTTGTTTGGACACCCGATTGTTTGGTAAAGGACTGTACTGTGATTTAACTGATAATCATACAAGCACAACTTTCTGAACCCGTACAGTAAATAGCTGTTGAAAACACTGTATCTTTTGTAAAGGAGTTGTACAATAAAGGGCAAAAAATGCCTAAAAGTGAAATAAAAATAGATTTTTATTTCCAATTGCACATAGAGGACCAACTTATTATCCTCTTATTACTTTCAAAATGATGATATGTTTGATTAGAAAATATACTAAAATAAACCAGGTAAGGCTGTGAAACTGGATCATTTCATTCCACACATAGGTATACTGGAAAGTGGATTGTGTATTCTCTTTTTTAATAATGACGATGCTGCAACTGTCCTGTAACTTTGAAACAAAGGAGAAACATTTGCTTTGATGGAAAATATGAAAAATGTTAAAAAGAAGCACTTGTATGTTAAAAGTGATCACACCTTTTCCCACAAAGATTTAAAAAGCTGTTTACAGCAGAAATATGAAAAAGATTTATACATATTGAAGTAGATTAACTCTTTACCAAATGTCAAAATTGTGGACTTGTCCAAAATGAAAGCATTTTAGGAAGAAAAAGTAAATGTTGCACAACTGGCGGTTTTTTGTCTAAAATAGAGTAGAAATTATTGTGGGAAAAGGAGAAAATGCTGTTCACCACCATTGTCTCCTTTTCCCACAACCACAATGTTTCAGAAGCCCCCTCTGTCTGGGTTGTTTAAACTTGGGACTGTGTAGTATAGGGTTAAAGAGGCCCAAATATGGTAAATTGAAAATTTGTCTTTCTCTAGAAAATCATACAAAATACATGACAGTGCAGATCCAAGATAAGACAGGCTTTGCTGTGCAGCCTGATCTTGATCTTTACCATCAGTCTAGAAATAAAACCAAAAATATTTGGAAGTTCATGGTTGCTTTTGTCTACAGTATTTCAATAAGCAAACAGTGTAGATTCAAGATCAGATTGCAGGTTTTTTTAGCAGTCTGATCTTGATCTACAATGGCTGCAAAGGCAACAAAGTTGTGAGTGGAACTTTAAGGATTTACTGTACATACAGGCATGAGAATTTACAAAGTTAAAATTGTGTACAAGGAAATTTTCAATGTCTTTAATTCACTTTCATGGGGTTGCAAGTTCTTGACTTAGTGATGTAAAATTTTAACCTTTTGCTGCACAATCCCGTGTTTTAATAACCCCTTCAGAAGAAGCCTTTTGACTTCAATGTGGGAAAAGGAGAAAATATTTGTTACCAGCATTTCCTCCTTATTCTCACAATTTTTTCTACCCTTTCAAAGATATAAATCATATTTTGGATACTGTTAATTTGTGGTCTGTAAATGTTTTCAATTTGGACTTGTCTAAAACTTTTTTCCGTGTGGTTAAGAGTTTAATAAAAGTAAAGTAAACTTTTCACAAGATTTGTTACATTGCAGCCCCCACCATTTGGAGGTGAGATTCCCCCAGAATATCCAGAAGTTCAATACTATGACGTGACCTTGGCCAAGGATGCTGAGCATGGTCTGGGTATAACAATAGCTGGCTATGTAGGCAGGGACAACACCCCAGGTACAGGTATATTGTATCACAAGCTTTTACCTTCTTTCTCTGTATGTTCTGTGCTTTTAGTTTGGTATTAGGTGCTGAGATGGGAGACAGTGGTGTAGGTGTAGTGCATTGGCCTCTCACACCAAAGGTCCTGGGTTTGAATCCCATGATGAGCAGGGCTAACCTTTGGCACTACCCACATCACTGTGGAAGTATTGCTTGTAGTTTACAGAAAGCAATCAGGAAGAACTTTCTTTCACAATTGATGTAGAATAAATATGAGCCATGCTTTTACAAAAGGGGGATTACTGCATCTCCATGATGCATTATACAGAGCAAATTGTCACATAATTATGGATTCATAAAGTATATTTTGTTTAACAACAGACTGGATCATGAGGTCTTGTTGTTTTCAGACATGCAGACTGCACAGGCTGACATGAGTTAATACTTTTTGCAGATGCGTAAAACCCCCTTTTCACAGAATATAAACCATATTTTAAATTTGAGAAGATGTATTTTTAGCTCACCTTAGCACAAAGTGCTCAGCGTGAGCTTTGGTGATCATGCTGTGTCCATCATCTAGGCGTCAACAATTATCTTGTGTACACTCTAGAGGCAATATTTTCATTTCAATACTCAAGAAACTTGGTCAGAATGTTTGTCTTGATAATATCTCAGACAAGTTCCAAATTGGGTCATGTCGGGTCAAAATGTAGGTCACTGGAACAAATCTTAAAAAAACTTTGTGTGCAGTCTAGACGCCACAGTTTAAGTCCAATACTCACAAAATGTTTTCAGAATGTTTGCCTTTATAATATCTCGGGTTCTCTCAAACTTGGGTAACATTGGGTTAAAAGGTGAGACAAATCTTAGAAAAACCTTGTGTACAGTCCGGGTGCCACATTTTCAGTCTCAAACACATGATAATTGTTTTGATAATATCTGCTACAGTTTTCAGTCTTATATTCATGTAACTTGGTCATAATGTTTAACTTGATGATATGTCGGATAATTTTGAAATCGGGTCACATCAGGTTTTAAAGACAGTTTCTGGGTCAAATCTGAGAAAAGCCTTGTTTGCACTCTAGACGCCACATTTTCAGTCTGATACTCATTAAACTTGGTCAGAATGTTTGTCTAGATGATATGTGTGTCAATTTTGAAATTTGGTTATGTCGGGTTAAAAATTAGGTCACTGGGACAAATCTTAGAAAAACCTTGTGTGCACTTTAGAGGCTACATTTACAGTCTGATACACATGAAACTTGGTCAGACTGTTTATCTTGATGATGTGTCGAACAAATTGAAATATGGTCATATTGGGTAAAAAAGTAGGTCACTGGGACAAATCTTAGAAAAACTTTGTGTACAGTCTGATACTTATGTAACTTAATCATGATGTTTGCCTTGATGATATCTAGGACAACTTGAAATTTGGGTCATGCTAGGTGAAAAAGTAGGTAACTGGGACAAATCACAGAAAATCATATGTGCACTCTAACAGTCACGTTTTCAGTCTGATGCTCATTAAACTTAATCAAAATGTTTGTCTTGATGATATCTAGTACAAATTCAAAATTTGGTCAGGCAGGGCCAAAGAGTAGGTTACTTTGACAAATATTAGAAAAACTTTGCGTACAACCTAGAGGCCACATTTTGAACCAGATACATTGAAATTGGTCAGAATGTTTGTCCTGATGATATCTCAGACAAGTTAAAAATTGGGTCACAGCGGTTCAAAAAGTGGGTCACTGTGACAAATATTAGAAACAGCTTGTATGGACTCCGAAGCAGTCATGGAATTTGATCAAAATGTTTGCCTTGATTATATCTTGAACATGTTGTAACACTCATTTCTTTTATATCGTCACTATCAGGATGTCTGCAACTTTATCAATCCTAGATGACTTATTCAGGTGAGCGCTTAAGAGCCAATGGCCCTTTTGTTTATATGAGATGCTTGAAATGCTTAAGTTTCTTATGTTGGTTGGTCGGTCGGGCATTTGATCTGTTGATTTAAAGTATTGTCACTGAGGTAATGGAACAAATTTTCTTTTTCTTCACTTTCTTTTTAAACTTGATGATAAAGATAAGGAGGAATTGTTACAATGATAATTATGCTAGGCTTGCTTTTAGGCATGAATTTCAAAATACTATGAGTTATCATCTCCTGAACTTGGACTGAAATGATTTGGCTTCAACAGCTGTCATCTTTATCAAAGTGCTTTTCCTGGGTATTATGTCTCTTTCTGTAACATTTCTAGCTGCACAAGGTTGGTAAAACAATTTCAGGGGTAAAAGGAACTGGAAGCTTTGTTTGAATTAATAAGTTTTATCATTTTAGTATATTACATAGAAACCATTCTGTTCAGTTCCCTTAGAAATACTGTTTTCAGCATGCGAAATGTGAATTTGAAAACTGAATACAAAAAATCAATTCATCAGAGCCTAAGGCCAATGCGATTGAACATGAGCGGCACACATAATTATGGATCCATAAAATCCATTTTGTCTAACAACAGACTAAATCATGGGGCAAAATAGTCCTTTGAAATGCAGTACATTGGCAATAGCAGAAAGTTTCACCTTTGTCAGCCTGCACGGGCTGCTAGGCTGAAATGGGTTGATACTTTCTGCAGATGCATGAAATGACCTTTCACAGAGCATGGCTCATATCGTTAATGTTTCTTTGGATGCATATCCAGTGTTTTGTTTCTTACCACTTTCAGATGACCTTTGTGGTATATTTGTGAACAGCATAACAAAGGAAAGTGCAGCTGACAAGGATGGGCAGATACAGGTTAATGACCAGATCATTGAGGTATGCTTCTCACCATACTAAAACAGTGCTCCAACTCCACAACCCCCATTACATTACCACTAGCCTAATTTTCTTGCCACAACCTCCATATGCCAAAACCACAACCTCCATATGCCATAACCACAACCTCCGTATGCCATAACCACAACCTCCATATGCCATAACCACAACCTCCACTCCAGTATTACATCGCCTACTCCTTTGCTTCAACCCCTTCTCCATTATCACATCCATATCATTGCCATAAGCCCTGCTGTATAACCACAACCCATACTCCACTGTCACAATCTCCCCTACTCCTTTGCCATAGCTAAACCCCCCCCCCCCCACACACACACACACTTCATTGTCACTGCTTCAACTACATTACCACCACCAATACTCTGCCATGACCCCTATCTCATTGCTGGAAACCCCACTACATTGCAACAACCCCTCTTTCGTGTCGACAAATTCTTCTCAATTGCCACTCGGTACCTCATACCTACAATCCCTACTGCATTACAACAACTCCTAAGCAATTACCACAACTTCTCATTACCACAGCTTTTCCATTGCCACTCTCTCCTCCTCCCATTGCACATCATTCATTGGCACAACACACATGCCACATTACTACAGCTCATTGCCCTATCTTCTGTATTGCCACCACCTTCTTATTCCACTACCATTACCCATACTCAATTTGCCACAAATCCTCTATATGTATGTCCCCTACTCCATTGCCACAAAGAATTGTAATTGAGGTCTGAGGATCTCGGGGAAACTTGAATAAGTGAGGAGATGCAGTTATGTACCTGAAATTGCGTTTAAAATGCATGCACAATTTAGAAACAAACAATTAACAAACAGGCTAACCCTTTGCCAAGCAATCCTGTGTTGTAAAAACCCTTTAACCCTTTACTAAACAATCCCGAATTTTAACAACCTTGAGGATCAAGGTTTTTGAAATCATTGTTGGTAACTAGCATTTTGTTCTTTTCCACACTGTTTTCTCGCCTATCAAAGGCAAATCCCGAAATTTGAACCACATCTAATTTATGGTTGCATATGCTTTGGATTTGGGGAAGTCCAAAATGTTGTTGTTTGGCGAAGAGTTGTCGGTTGATGCAGACTTCAATGAAATCATGACTCAAATATGGAAATTTGTATGTAGGAGGGTAAAAAACGTTCTGAGAGAAGAGGAAAATGCTGGTGGCTACCTGCATTTTTTTCCTTTTTTCGCACAATGTTCACAAAAGATCTTTTTTTAGGTTGTTAAAACTTGGGATTTTGTGGTAAAGGGTTAATGTATTATTTTACAGGTAGATGGTCAGCCTCTTCAAGGACTCAGCAACCACGATGCTGTTGAAATACTGAGGAAGAATGGCCAGGTTGTGAATTTGAAATTGGCCAGGTATCAGCATGGAGCCAAGTTTGAAAAACTGCAACAGTATCTAGGTAAGCGATCTGTGGATAATTGTCACATTAAGTGTTTATGAATCATTCCTTTCTTTTAATCATTCCTTTCAGTATTGCAAATTACAGTCTTGGTTCCACCACTGTTTGTCCAAAACTAAGATAGATGCCTGGTGATATGCCAGTTAGATAAGTATATCAAAACATAGTCTTTTACTCCAAAACAAATTAGATAGTTCGTTGCTGAAAGTTGAATGTTTTCATCATAATTATTATGTCATGATTATGCTGCATCTCAATTACAGACACAAGTAATGAAGCACTTGTAAAATTTTAGAAAGAAGGGAGAATGGTTAGGATCTATGTTAAAATGTTGTTGGGAAAGAGAAAGTGGTCTATGAATTGCCTTTGAAACCCAGGCCTCATCATAAACTACAGAAGGGAATCAAAGGAGGATTATTTGAGGAGAGAAAAAATAATTTTTGAAAACGAGGGAAAACATCGTGAGTAAAGAAGAAAATGGCAGTAGGATATGTAGTTAATCTTTTCCCCAATTTGTTTCAAAAGCTCTACTCAGCTAGGGCATAAAGGGTAGATCTGTATGATAATTGATATTTGGTGAAGTATGAATTTGTCAAATGAGGAAAGAATTAGAAATAGACATACAAGGGAGGGAGAGACATGATCCACCATCAGACTAATAGATCAAGTACAGTCAAGGGAATTTGGGGGTAAATCTTGCCTGATTACAGATTAGTTGGGATAAACAATATTTGCTTCAATCAAATGTCGGAATGATGTATAGGCATGTTATAGTCCCAATTTCACAAAAGTCACAGATTTACCCCTAAATTTTGGTCTTTACACAAACAATTTCGTGATCTTAACCCTTTACCACATAGCAAAATTTTAGACTAATCCAAGTTGAAGTAATTTGCAAACAACAATTCAATTTTTTTTTTTTAAATGATAGAATTTATCCTCAAATAAGTATAGAAACCATTGTGGGAAAAAGAGAAAATGCTGGTTACCAGCATTTTCTCCTTTCCCACAATGGTTTCTAAAACCTCCTTTCTCAGGGTAGTTAAAAGATGGGATTATGTGGTAAAGGGTTAACCAGCTTGAGGGAAAAAGTCTTTTGCAAACATTGTGGGTAAAGGATGAAATGCAGGTTTTCAACATTTTCTTGTTTTACAATCATGATTTCTACCCTGTCAGAGATGATTTCCAACTTTTCAGCCACACTATAATTTGTTGTCTGCATATGCTATCAAATATGGACAAATGTAAAATTTTGCTGTCTGGTAAGTAGTAAGCCCTTCACCACACAATCCTGAGTTTTAACGACCTTGAGAAAGACAGCTTTTGAAAATATTGTGAGAAAAGGAGAAAATGCTGGTAACCAGCATTTTCTCCTTTTCCCCACAATGTTTTCTACTTAATCAAAGGCAATTTACATCATTTGAGCCACCTTCAATTTGTTGTCTGCAAGTGCTTTGAATTTGGACATTTTTAAAATTGTGTTGTGTGGTGAAGAGTTAATTAGTAGCCAAGGAGAATGTCTAGACTTGATATTCAGATTTAGCACAATATTTAACTCTTTACCAAACGACAAAATTTTGGACTGTTCCAAACTGAAAGCATTTGCAGACGACAAAATAAAAGTGACTGAAAATTTGAAATTCGTTTGGGAAGGATAGAAAACATTGTGAGAAAAGGAGAAAATGCTGGTTACCAGCATTTTCTCCTTTTCCTGCAATGTTTTCAAAAGGCTTCTTTCTTAGGGTTGTTAAAAGTCGGGATTGTGTGGTAAAGGGTTAAAGAGGTTTCTGAAGTTGGCCACCAAAATTTTCATATGTACTTTGGCTAAACTCTTTGGCAGACGACAAAATTTTAGACTATTCCAAATTGAAAGCATTTCTAGATGACAAAATAAAGGTGGCTACAGTCACGGAATTCATCTTTGATAGGATAGAAAACAATGTAGGAAAAGGAGAAAATGTTTGTTTCTAGCATTTTCTCGTTTACCTGCAATGTTTTTAAAAGCCTTCTCCCTCAGTGTTGTTAAAACTTGAAATTGTTTGGGAAAGGGTTATCTCTTTATCAGACAACAAATTTTTCGTCCATAATGAGAGCCCTTGCAGAACAAATTAATGAAGCTCAAATGATGCTATATGTCTTTGAAAGGGTAGGAAATAGTATGGAAAAAGAGAAAACACTGGTTACATGCATTGTCTCCTTGTGACACAAGGTTTCCAAAGCCTTCTATTGTCAAAACACATGATTGATTGGTAAATGGTTAAGCAACTACAATTCTACTTTGGACCATAGGGGTGAATAAGTATTGGTTCCATGTTTACTCTTACAAGGAAAGGAGCTAAATGATTGTGCCCACTGACTTCTTTTCTACATGACTCAATACGTTTTTGATTGATTCCATGCCACTTGTGATTGAGGGTTTTTACGTTCCCATAGATGGGAATATTGACCACAAGTACGATCCAATTACGAGGCATAATGATTGCATGACAAAAAAACCTGCCAACAGATTACCCAGAATTGATTGTTCTCTTTAGAATCTAGAAATTCTGTCTTGTAGACAGTTTTGTGTATGACCTAAATTTTAGGAATTTCTGCGTAGAGACCTCTTACCCCACATCACAATCATGACTTTTAATGACCCTGAGGAAGAAGATTTTTTGAAAACATTGTGGGAAAATGCTGACAACCAGCATTTTCTCCATTTCCCACAATGTTTTCTGACCATTCAAAGACAAATATCACCTTTGGAGTTATATTTGATTTGTTACCTGCAAATGCTTTCAATTTGGAAAAGTCTCTGATATTCTTGTTTGGTAAAAAAATAGTAAATGTTTTCAGTGGACTGAGAAATCCCAATTTCAGCAATTTAAATGCTACTTTTAGCAGACTATTTCTCAATGGACAGTGTAGATCAGTGATCAGACTGCATTTCCTGATTTGACAGTCTGATTTGCATCTACAGTGTTCATAAAAAGCCTTCTTTCTCAGGGTCTCTAAAACATTGTATGGTAAGAGCTTAAATCAGACATTATTGAAAATGGCAATTAATCCTTTACTGCTTAATGCTTACTTTTAACAACCCTGGAAAGAAGACTTTTGAAAACATCGTGGGCAAAGGAGAAAACGCTGGTAACCAGCATTTTCTCCTTTTCCCACAATGTTTTCTACCCTATCAAAGAAAGATTGCACCATTTGAGCCACATTGAAATTGTCACCTGTAAATGCTTTTGATTTGGACAAGTATACCACATGATTCAGTTGGTTGTCAGACAAAATGAATTTGTGGATCCATAATTATGTGATGACTTGCATGGTACAATGGATCAGAGTGGTTCATAAACACCCTTTTGCCAAAGCATGGCTCATAATATGAAAGAGTTGAGTACTGTGGTTTATAATGTATAAGTACAGTCTACAAAGGCAGGTAATGCTACCCTGAGTAAGGCTAAAACCTAATTTGTTACCTTGTGTGATTTCCAGCTCAGCCCCAGCCACTACTACAGATGAATGGTCAGCCATCACTGGGCAATGAAGTAGACCAGAACCAACTGCCAGGTGTGGACCAGGAGGACATGTCAATGCTGGAGGACATGGGTAAGGAATAAACTCTCTTTACTGAACAATTCCTCATTACCTCTTTATCACACAATTGCGAATTTTTTCGACCCTTAGGATGAGGCCTTTTGAAAACATTGTGGGAAAAGGAGAAAATGCTGGTAACCAGCATTTTCTCCTTTTTCCTACAATGTTTTCTACCCTATCAAAGACTGAAGTCATCACTTGAGCTACACTTATTTTGTCACCTGGAAATGCTGTTAGTTTGGTAGAGTACAAAAATTTATCGTTTAATAAAGAGTTAACTCATTACCACACAAAAAATTTTAGACTTGTCCTATTTGAAAGCATTTACAGACAACAAATGAAAAATGACTCAAATAGAGGGAATTGTCTATGAAAAGGTAAAGAATATTGTGGGAAAAGAAGAAAAGGCTGGTTACCAGCATTTTCTTCCTTTCCTAGAATGTTTTCAAAGGCATTCCTTCTCAGGGTTGGCAAGCTGTTTACCAAACAAAAATATGAACATGTCCAAATTGAATGCATTTGCAGATGATAAAATAATTGTGGCTCAAAAGTAAAAACTGGTTGTTAGCTACCAGAATTTTCTCCTCTTCCCACAATACTTTCAGAGGTCTTTTTCGTTAAATGCAGAGATGGTGTGGTAGAGGGGTAATAGACCCCAAGGAATAAGGCTTTTGAAAACTTAATGGGAAAAGATAAAAGCACTGTTGCAAACATGGCTGTTTTAACCGTTACCAAATGACAAATTCTTAGACTTGTCCAAATTGAAAGCATTTGCAGAAGACACAATAAACATGACTCAAATATTGAAGGTTGATGTTTGAAGGACAGAAAAATTGTGGGAAAAGGAGAAAATGCTGGTTAGCAGCATTTTCTCCTTTTCCCCCAATGTTTTCAAAAACCTTCATCCTAAGGGATTGTATGGTACAAATTTAAGGCATTTGTGCCAATTCTGAATTTGTCATCTACAGATGCTTTCCAATATATTGCTGCAACAGCTGTGTTTACTGTTCAAGTAGTAAGTACAACTTCAGTTGTTGTTTTGGACAATGTAGATCAAGATCAGACTGTTCATAGTTTTAAGTCTGATGTTTTATTCAAACTACTATTTTGTTAGATATTGTAGTTTAAACAGCCTTGAAATCACACAAAAAAAAAGCATGGTGTGGTAATAGTTGTAAGCTCATCAACCATGCTTGTCAGCATTGTCTGATTTACATATATCAGGACACATCTGTATGAACCATTTTTTCTCATGCCAAATTGTCGTGAACCAGGGATAATGAATTTAAGTTCAATACTTTAAAACATTTCTTACCAAATTATTCAGAAGGGTCAAAGTGCAAGATGGAAAAATCATTTTCATTTGCTAATGAGGTAACTCTTTGCCAGATGAAAAGACCTCAGGATTGTCCATATTTAAATTTGACGACAATTAGATCTTTACCAGATGACTAAATTTTATACTAGAGAAGGTTGAAACATTTGTAGATGACAAGTAAATGTGACTCAAATCCGAAATTTGCCTTTAGAAGGGTAGAAAACAATGTGGAAAATGTAGAAAATGCTGGTAACCAGCATTTTCTCCATTTCTCACATTGTTTTCAAAAGCCATCTTCCTTGGGATTGTTAAAAGTTGGGGTTGTGTGGTGAAGAGTGAAGGGTTAATGAGATTAGAATAGGTCTTGGAGAAGAATTGATTGCTTGGTCCTATTGTTTGATGTTTGCTCTCCAATCACTGGCAGGGCTATCCAGAAGGATTTATCCTTAGCCAGAATGATCCGTCAGAATATCAGATATTTTTTGATATTTGAGATTCATTATATCTTCACCAAAATTATTTTGTTGGTTCCTAAAGACATTTTTTTCATCAAGACAATACATTCAAGCACCCACAACATACTTTTTTACTGCTCCCTTTTGCTGCTGTCTTGGTTTTCTCTTCATCTGTATTCTGGGGTAATAATAGAAATAAGCTGGCTTTTTTTCTTAACCCTTTACCACACAAGGACAACTTTTAACGACCCTGAGGAAGAAGCCTTTTGAAAACATTGTGGGAAAAGGAGAAAATGCTGGTAACCAGCATTTTCTCCTTTTCCCACAAAGTTTTCTACCCTATCTAAGAAAAATTGCATCATTTCAGCCACTATGAAATTGTCGTCTGCAAATGCTTTCAATTTGGACCAGTCTAAAATTTTACTGTGTGATAAAGGGTTAAATTGATATATGAAGACTTCCTTTTTCCTTCCATATCAAAAGTTTTCATCAATCTTTTACCTTTTCAAATAGTAGAATAATGTACTCTTTTTGAAATGGGTGTGGAAAGAATCTGTTGCTAGATGGGGGATTATGGGGGAAAAATCACAACCATGTGATTACTGGTAGTCAGCTAATCCCGACACATCATTAGTCTAGTCGGATGTGGATGTCAATGTCCCATCAACAATTTGCTGCAAAGAAAGACTGGACAAAATTATGTTGAGTTCCTGTGGCCTGAGTGCTTAGGAGGCAAATCATACTGATCTTATTTTATTGTTATGATTTCGACATTTTTTTAATGTGAGAAAGCAGCCAATTACTTGGATTATGTGTTGTCCATAATACTGGTGAAGAAATTCTGTAAACACATCCATAGGTGCACTTGCTTCAGTGATGCAGCTGAAATAGTGCTGAAAACAGTTTTGACATTGAGCATATAAGCTGTTAAAGGATCTGTCCCACTATTTTGGCAAATGTGAAAATACTCATAAGTAAGGGAAAGAGTTAACTTTCTTAGTTAATGATTTACAAACAGAGAAACAGAACAGCATTTGATGCAAATGAATAATAAATAATAGTGAATAATTTGATCCTCAAAACAAATGCCTTTTAACTCTATAGCCTACCACATGCCAAATTTCAAAAAGATTTGTCCAAACTGAAAGCATAAATTTGCAGACAACAAATTAAATGTGGCTTTAAATAAGAGATCTGTCAATAAAAGGGTAGAAAACATTGTGGAAAAATTTCTCCTTTTCCCCCATATTGTACCAAAAATCTTCTTTCCAAAGGTCAATTAAAAGTGGGGATTGTTTGGTAAAGCGTTAGCTGTTTGTCATAGGAGACAAAAACAATAGACACTGGACATAAATCCTTGTATAATATCCTCCTGATTTCGACCAGCCCACATAGCTCAGTTGGTAGAGTGTAAGACTCGTGAACATGAGAGTGTGGGTTCGATTCCCACGGCTGGCCATCTAAAATTACTAATAGTCTTTCGGATGAGACGTTAAACTGAGGTCCCGTGTGACGGTGCTATACACCGAGCACGTTAAAGAACCAGGCGAAACTTAGGATGGGTTTTGTCCTGTATCTGCACTATCCCCCGTAACAATACTAACAGCCTTCAGGGGGCATCGCCCATATGGGCAACCGGTGGCGACGATAAATAAATGCAAATTCAATCAAATACAGAATTAATTGAATTAGGGTTATATGCTTGAATATGCATATTTGTAAAACACTGTGGTAAAAGGGAGAAATTTTTTTTCATTCTTGATTGATCATGGGTGTAAAAGTTTTCTTTCTTGCTGGCTTTCATGTAAAAGGAGACCATAAATTTTGGATACGTCTATGACCCTTCAATTTTTACTTCTAATTAGGCCACATTTTAACTCTTTACCACATGACAAAACTTTCAATGGGTCCAAATTGAAGGCATTTGCAGACAACAAATAAAAAGTGGCTAAAATAATGAAAACTGCCTTTTTTAGAATAGAAAACATTGTGGGAAAAGGAGAAAATGCTGGTTACCAGCATTTTCTCCTTTTTCCACTAGGTTTTCAAAAGCTCTCCTCCCCAGGGTGATTAAAACTTGGGATTGTGTGGTAAAGAGTTAAGTGTTCAAAGCACAAAACACATTATGAGCGTCGCTTTTGAAAAAGGTTGTGTCATGCATCTCCATGATGCACTATAGGAAGCAAGTCATCCTACAATAATGGATCCATAGAATCCATGTTTTTTTAACCCTTTACCGCACAATGCCAACTTTTAACGACCAAGGGAAAGAAGCCTTTTGAAAACAATGTGGGAAAAGGAGAAAATGCTGGTAACCAGCATTTTCTCCTTTTCCCACAATGTTTTCTATCCTATCAAAGTAAAATTTCACCATTTGAGCAACATTGGAACTTTCGTCTACAAAATTAATGCTTTCAATTCGGACTAGACTTAAATTTTGTCGTCTAGTAAAGGGTTAAACAACAGACTGGTAGACTGATCCATTTAAATGCTAAAAATTAACCAATAGCAAAAGGTTTTTCCCATGTCAGCTTGCCTGGACTGCATAGGCTGACTTGGGTCGATACCTTTTGCAGATACATTAACTTGCCTTTTCACAACAGGTTTTATTGTTCATGTTTCTGCCAGCCAGATAGCTCAGTGGTTAGCGTATCTGACTCATGACCTTGTGGTTGCGAGTTTGATAACCGGTACTAAATGTTCTTTCCGGCGATTTTTTGGCTCTTACCTCTGGTGCATGTGAGATATTGTTATTTGTTATTTCTCCTTTTGCCACAGTGTTTTCAAAGGCTGTCTCCCTCAGGGTTGTTGAAATGCAGGGTCTTTTAGAAAAAAGGATTAAAATATTAAGCTCTACCATTATTTTTTTTTTCTGTTCCAGACATTTTTCATAAATTTAACTTGTTACCAAACAAACATATTTTTTTAGATTTGTCTGTAATAAAATTATTTGCACAGGACAAGTAAGCTGTGGTTCAAATGATCTGATTTGTCATTTAAAGGATAGAAACGATGCAGAAAAGGAGGAAATCTTGATTACTAGCATTTTTTCCTTTTCAAGAATGTTTTCAAATCTTCTTCCTCAAGCTCAGGATCATTGGTAAGGGATAAAGTGAGATGGCTAAATGAAGTTAGAAACAATCTTGCATCTTGGCTAAAAGGGTTTATGAGGACTGGCCTAGATTGTGGACATATACTGTGAATGAGACAATGCCCTGAACAGGCAAAAGCCTGCAGAATAATTCAATCAAAAGCAATCAGAAAGATATTCTGTCATATCCTACAGACAGGTGCCCTTCTAATTAGCAAGTTCAGTGTATTACTGGATCTCTCAGGACCGAATATATCAACCCCTCCTTAACCTTTTTACCAAACAATCCCGAGTTTTGATGACCCTGTGGGAAAAAAGTTTTGAAAACATTGTAGAACTTACAGCCCAGAGGCCCCCTGTTGCATTCTCTCTCAAGGCACTCGGTTTTTCATGGGGATGTCCTTGGGAAAGACACTTCAGAGCCCTGGCCTAGTACTGGTGCAACACATGAATAACTAAACTGGAGCAACAATGTAACTGAAATGTTGTTAAAAGTGCCAAGGAAAGCCATTCAGTCAATTGATCAATAATCAGTCCCAATTTTAGACTTGTCCATATTGAGAGCAGACTGCAGACTTCACATTAGCGGCTCAAAAGATTAGATTTACTTTTTACAGGGTAGAGAACATTGTGGAAAAAGAGAAAATGGTGGTTACCAGTACTGGGTAGTTTCTTCTTTTCCCACACTGTTTCCAGAAGTAATTTCCCACACTGTGTTCAGAAGTTATCTTCCTCAGGTTCATTAAAGCACATAATCATTTGATAGAGGGATAAACATTGGGCATACATTTTCAATATGTATGAGGGCCTTACTGTTCAATTGCCATGGTCCTTTGTCCATTCATCCGTTTTGCCTTTTGAAGCACTTTCTTGAGCAGTTATCTCCTGCTACCAACCCTGGAAGAAGACATAATGTTACGGCTTTGGTGATCTGTCCACCCCTCTGCAGTTTATTTTGCTTTTATCGTCTACAGTTTTCATCAGAATTCTATAAACTTTACCACACTTATCTCTGTGACATGTCATGGTTTATTATCTATTTCTTAGTCAGCTGAGTTTTTCCAGAGTTATTGTCCTTGAATTCAGAAGTAAGCAATTTCCTTTGACAAATCCAATTGGACGCAACTATTTTGCTCTGTATATACCTGCTGTTGACAGTTTTTGTCTCAAATAAGACCAAGATAATTGCAACTTCCTGGTTGCTTTTGTCTGTAGTGTTTCAGCAAAGCTGTTAGAGGATTGATGATAATAGTTGCAACAGGATTCATTCCTCTCTCACCACTGATTTTTGTTTTGACATTGGTAATGTCTAAAAGCAGCCTGTTGCTTTGGGAGAATATTGTACAAAGGTTTTGTATGAGAAACTTAGGCAAAGTATGATTATGTGTACAGGCTGTTGCAGTATAACTGAATCTATGTTGAAAGTGACATTAAAACACCACACAACAAACAAAGCTAAAAGCTATGTTGATGATTTCTGTTTTTATTTTCAGACGGTGAGATTTTGCCTGACGTTGAAGCAGGTATCAAAGCCTGCTGGGAACCAATTGTTGGAGAAGAGTTCGAAATTGTGGTTTGTGTTTCAGTTTTCTGCATTTGATAGATTTTCTAGACAAAAGTGCCTATGAAAGCCTTTTGGGAGTTTAATTCTTTACTATATGAGTATATTTTAGATTTTCCCAAGTTGAAAGCATTTCGTAGATGACAAAATATGCCTCAAATGACAGGGTTTATCATGGTAAGAGTAGAAAAAAATGTAAGAAAAGGAGAGAGTGCATTTCTCCTTTGTCTGTGAGTTTCAAAAGTCTTCTTCCTCAGTGTCCTGTAACCCTTTACCACACAATCCCGAGTTTTAACGACCCTGAGGAAAAAGCCTAATGAAAACATTGTGGGAAAAGGAGAAAATGCTGGTAATCAGCATTTTCTCCTTTTCCCACAATGTTTTCTACCCTTTCACCAACAAATTTCAACAATTGAGCTACATTTAATTTGTCGTCTTCAAAAATTTTGAATTTGGATGACTCTTGAATTTTGTTGTTTGGTAAAGAGTTAAACAAGGGATTCTTTGGTAAAGGGTGAACAATTATTTGAAGAGAGAAATATCTCGGCCTAGGGAGCAGCTACATTTTAACAACAAAAACAAACACTGTTTTAATTTTAAAGCTATGAACTTTCATAGAAATAGAATTGAATATCTTGAACATATACCAAACAAACCTTTTTCTCTTTCAAATTTTCTAAGTTTTACCCAGTACTGTGCAGTCTTGATTATTGACTCATCTGTAACAGCAAGCTCTTGGAAACAAATGCTCCTTTTCCCACTGTGTTTTTAAGTCACTTCCAAAGTTGTTGTCTGCTTTCCCTGAACCCAAATGATAGATGTTAGACTCTTCAAAATTCAAAAGCATCTGCATTTGACATGCTCATAAGTGATTCAAATAAACTTCAAGTTTCTGGTAAGTGAAAAAAACATTGTGGGAGAAGGAGAAAATGCTGGTTACCAAAAGCGTTCTTCCTCAGGGTTGTTAAAACTCTGGGATCATTTGGTGAAGGGTTAAATATCTCTTAGCTTGATATTGTTTTGTGATCAGTCCTAAATCTTTACCAAACAATTTGATGTTAAACACCAAAAATTTCATCTCTTTATTAAATTACACTCTACAGTTTACATTGCAGCAAAGAAAATTATATCTAATTTTGTTAAATGGGATTTTAAAAGAATTTTTTATTTCAACATAAAAACTAAAATAGCCCCCTTTAAGGTAAAGGCAAATACCATCCTGATTTTGTAAAACTTAATTATGAAAGGCAATGCTTGAAGCTATTACACTAATTGGATAATAAGGTAGGAAGATACAGAGAGAATTGGCTACATTATTAGATAGAATGTCTTTTCTCCCTTTAGCCAGACGATAATTCAACATTTTTTATTTTTCCAATTTGAAAAGATTTGTAGACAACAAATCAAATCTGGCTTCAATGGTAATATTTGTCTTTGAAAGGGTGAAAAAGAGTGTGGGAAATGGAGAAAATGCTGCTAACTAGAATTATCTCCATTTCACACAATAGTTTCAAAAGCTTCTTTCTCAGGGTCATTAAACAGAGAGGTGGGGAGGGTAAAAGAGAAGATAAACTGCTTTATGATTAACTCTTTCTCTATAAGATAAATGAAATAGACTTTTCCAACAGCTGTAAAAACTATTCCATTTGAAATAAACAGGGATTTTGATTGAAGACTGCAAAAGCAACGGTTTAGATCAAAGATCCTCTACAAAAGCCATCCAAATCGCTCATTGCATTGAATTAACTCTGGTAACCAGCATTTTCTCCTATTTCCACAATATTTTCTTCACTTTCAAAGAGAAAAATCATCCTTTGAACTACGTTCAATTTGTCGTCTGCAAATGCTTTCAATTTGGTCGAGTTTAAAATTATGTCGTTTGTTAAAGAGATAAGTAAGGGACCAAAGGGGGGTAGGGCAAAGACTTTAAGATGATCAATCCCTAGTGTTTGGAATAGCTGACGCAAATGTTTTTCAAACTCAAAACTTTTGCTGATAATGCTATTTTTAGTACCCTGGGGAGGACAGATTTTAAAAATAATGTAGAAAAGGAGAAATTGGTTGGAGCAGTAATATTTTTAACACTTTCAAAGATGAGTTCCATCTTTTAAATCTTTACAAGAAGACAAAAGTTTTAGACATGTCCAAATTGAAAGCGATGTCACTTAGATTATTGAATTTTCTTTTGCGAATATAGAAAACATTGTGGAAAAAGGAGAAAAAGATGGCAACCAGCATTTTCTACTTTTTCCATAATATTTTCAAAAGACATGCTTTTCTCAGGATAGCTATGAATCAGGATTCTGTGGTAAAGGGTTAAGCCACAATCATGTGCAAATGTTGTCAATAACAATGGGTCTAAAAATTTTTGTCTGGTTAAAAATCAAAACATCCAACATTGAAATTGACAGTCTCGTTAAGTCTTCCTTTGAATCTAAAAAGCTATGAAATCTTCCCTGAAATTTACTAAAATGATCCTTTGCATTTAGGTTTTTTGGGGGGGGACATGGAATAAAATATTAGTGCAGCTTCAGTTTTATTGGTAAAATGTTTGTAGATTGGGCATTTGAGTTTGCCTTTAACCTTTGAGTAACTAACATTCACATTATATAGATTGAAATATATCATTAATAGAGAGAAGTTTTATTTAGAACCCTGGTAGAAATCAGTAGAATTTATGTCTTTTTAGCTCACCTGAGCACAAAGTGCTCAAGGGGAGCTTTTGTGATCGTGATGTGTTCGTTGTGCGTCATCTGTCGTCCGTCATCAACTTTTACCTTGTGTACACTCTAGAGGCCACTTTTCAGTCCGATACTCATGAAACTTGGTCAGAATGTTTTTCTTGATGATATCTCAGAAAATGGGTCAAGTTGGGTCAAAAACTAGGTCACTAGGTCAAATCTTAGAAAAACCTTGTGTACGCTCTAGAGGCCACATTTTTAGTCCAAAACTCTTGAAAGTTGGTCAGAATGTTTGTCTTGATAATATCTTGGATGAGTTCAAAAATGGGTCATGTCTGGCCAAAAACTAGGTCACTAGATCAAATCTTAGAAAAACCTTGTGTACGCTCTATAGGCCACATTTTCAGTCCAAAACTCTTGAAAGTTGGTCAGAATGTTTGTCTTGATGATATCTCAGATGAGTTTGAAAATGGGTCATGTCGGGTCAAAAACTAGGTCACCAGGTCAAATCTTTAAAATAGCTTGTGTAGCTCTAGAGTCATCATTTTCTGTCAAATACTTATGAAAATTAGTCAGAATGTTTTTCGTGATGATCAATATGATGAAATTGAAAATGGGTCACATTGGGTAAAAAACTAGGTCGCCATGTTAAATCTTGGAAAAACCTTGTGTACACTCTAGAGGCCACATTTTCTGTCCAGTACTTAAGAAAGGTGGTCAGAATCTTTGATATGATAATATCTACAATGGGAAAATGGGCTATGTTTGGCTAAAAAGTAGGTCACTGAGAGATTCTAGAAAAAGCTTGTGTACAAGCTAGAGGCCAAATTTTCAGTCCATTAATTATGATAGCTTGGTAGAATGTTTGTCATAATATCCAAAGAGATTGAAAATGGGTCATGTTTGGTCAAAAGACTCAGGTGAGCATTTTGCGGGCCATCATGACCCTCTTGTTCAAATAAATTAGAGAGAAGTGAATACATCTGAAAAATTCAATGTTTTACCATGTTAATTTTAACGATAATTGAGTCTGAGAATTTGACAGAACTGTAAAGTATTACATTGATTTCCCAGACGAGAGCATTTTGGGTATAATCCTTCACATCATAGGCTGTTGATAGACTTACATTTACCAAGTTATTTATGGATAAAAAAAAGTGATTGAAAATATCGTTGGAAAACCAGCAATTGCTTCTTAACATCAGTTGCACCTTTTTCTTCTATATTTTCCAAAGCTGTCAGTTGTAGTGGAGTAAAAAGTCATGTTTGTTCAACCATATACATGTGCATGTTATGAGTAGAATGCTCTGTGGTAAAGCATTCTATGATGTTCTGAAAAAAAGTCATTACTTCGTGAAATTAGTTTGGAAACTAATGGGGCAAAAATTTTAAAGAAATTGTTCTACTTTTTTACTTGATTTTAAAGATCTTCATTTATTTGGGGAAAAAAAATAATAACTGCATCAAATAAATTTGACTCTTTCTCTGTAAATATTAGCTTTATCAAATGACAAAAGTTAAACGTCCAAATTGCAGACAACAAACCAAATGTGGCTAGAGTGATGAGATTTGTCTTGGAAAGGGCAGAAAACAAAGTAGGAATAAGAGAAAATGCTGGTTACGTTCAAAGTCATCTACTGCATTTTTTTCTCGGGAGGAAATGAGGCTAAACCTGAAGACCCTAGATTAAGCAGTACATGTTTTTGACTTTAACCCTTTACCACACATACATGAGTTTTAACGACCCTGAAGAAAAAGCCTTTTGAAAACATTGTGTGAAAAGGAGAAAATGCTGGTAACCAGCATTTTCTCCTTTTCCCACAATTTTTAGCTCCACTGGCCGAAGGCCAGCGGGCTTATGTCACGGTCTGGTGTCCGTCGTGCATCCGTGCGTCCGTCCGTGCGTTAACTTTTATTTCAAACATCTTCTTCTCTGAAACTACTCAACCAATTTTGATGAAACTTCACAGAAATGATCCTGCCATGGTCCTCTTCAGAATTTTTTTTAAAGAATTTGATTCCTTCAAAAACTCTGGTTGCCATGGCAACAAAACTTAAAAATATTGGAAATCTTTGAAAATCTTCTTGTCTGAAACCATAAGGCCTAGGGCTACCAAATTTGCTGTGTAGCTTTATCTAGTAGACCTCTATCAAGTTTCTTCAAATTATAGCCCTGGGGTCAAATTTGGCCCCACCCCGGGGGTCACAAGTTTTACATGGGCTTATATAGAGAAAACTTTAGAAGTCTCTCTGCACCTAGCCATAAGGCCTAGGGCTACCAAATTTTCCATGTGGCTTTATCTAGTGTGCCTCTACCAAGAGTGCCCAAATTATAGCCCTAGGGTCAAATTTGACCCTGCCCCTGGGGTCACAGGTTTTGCATGGGCTTATATAGAGAAAACTTTAGAAGTCTCCCTGCACCTAGCCATAAGGCCTAGGGCTACCAAATTTAGCATGTGGCTTTATCTAGTGGGCCCCTACCAAGAGTGCCCAAATTATAGCCCAGGGGTCAAATTTGGTCCCGCCCTTGGGGTCACAAGTTTTACATGGGCATATATGGTGAAAACGTTAGAAATCTCCCTGTACTTGGTCATAAAGCCTAGGGTTACCAAATTTTGCATGTGGCTTTATCTAGTGGGTCTTTACTTAGAGTGCTCAAATTATAGCCCTAGGGTTGAATTTGATCCCACTCCAGGGGTCAGAAGTTTTACATGGGCTTATATTGTGAAAACTTTAGAAATCTTCTTTTTAGTGACCATAAGACTTAGGGCTACCAATTTTAGTCCTGTTTCAGGGGTCTCATGTTCAAAACCTATTTGCCAACTATTGTAAAGTTTGGCATGTAGTGGTTTTACTTATTAGCCAGTGGAGCGATACAGGGCCATCATGGCCCTCTTGTTTTTTCTTCTTCCTGTATCAAATGTCAGTCTTTGAGTCATGTTTATTTTGTCGCCTGCAAATCCTTTGAATTTGAAATTTTGTCATTTGGTAAAGGGTTAAAAGTGTTTAACAAGGTTCTGTTTAAATTGCCTTCCAGGTGTCTCAGTTGTCCAAGTTTCGTGAGGGCGGTGGCTTAGGTATCAGTCTAGAGGGTACAGTTGACGTAGAGAACGGTGTAGAGGTTAGACCCCACCATTACATTCGGGCAATACTACCCAATGGCCCTGTGGGTGTCAATGGACGGTTGTGCAGTGGTGATGAACTGCTGGAGGTAATCTCAAGTTCACTCTTTTCTTCCAAATGATATGTCAATGGAGTGTTTTTGGGAGTATGTAGTTTGTAAAGCTAAATATGTAAGCTTTTCCAAATAAATGTGCTTAGACATTGAATGAATAGTCAACTCATTTCTATACAGTTAATAGTATTTGTTTTTATGCACTTTCAGCTTAAATCAAATTGGAAAACATTGTAGACAAAGGAGCAGAAGCTTCAAAATATTGTAGGAAAAGGAGCAATAGTTTGTAAAAAGCCATTGTCCCTTATCCCATAATGTTATCCCAACTTGTGGAAAAATAATATTTTCTTTCCCTTCAAGTTTTGTTCCTCAGTTTTATTCTTGGTAAAAAAGATAGCCAGTCCAGTATTTGATTGAAGCATGGGATTTTTAACCTCTAACCTGCTAAATAAGTTAAATGGAACTTTCAAGCTGACACACACACACAAAAAACAGAATGTTGTTATTTCAACCTTTTTTTTTTTAGGGGAAAAATATTTGTTTATCAAACAACGTAGATCCAAGATCAGATTGCACATTCTGTTCAGTCTGATCTTGATTTACACTATCTGCAAATTGTCATTTAGTGGCGCTTAGCAACCTAAGGATTAGTCAAGGTGCAAGCTCACCAACCATTCCAAAACACATTCTTAGTCTTAATTCTAAATTTAGAAAGTAACACATTGGCTAAACCATTTGGCAAAGCCAAGCAGAAATTGAGTTACTTTAAAATTTAGAAGAACTTTTGTGAGAATGGCTATTGAATATTGACCCAAGTTGTCTGTTGTTATACCCCTGCAAAAAGAATGTTTTCGGGGGTATACTGGAATCAGCCTGTTTGTCCGTCCGTGTGACCGTTTGTGTGTCCATCTGTGTACAAATAATTGCCTGTTTCTGTCAAAGCGCTGGCGGGGGTATTAAGTCACATTCAGTGACAGCTCTAGTTTGATCTGTGCTGGAGCTGATATTATTAAAACTATCTTTGGATAGTGCACAGTTTCTCAGTTACAGTACTGATAGATGAAATGATTGACATGATACAGGGAGCATCTACATGAGTATGGGTGCTTTGATATGAGTAGAATACATACTAGCAATAGATTAACCTTTTACCTTACAACAAAATACTGGACATGTCCACATTGAAAACAGTTGCAGACCCCAAATTAAATATGACTCTAACTAGGGAATATGTCTTCAAATGGGTGGTGCCTGCCCAGGTAGCTCAATGGTTAGCATATCTTCCTTGTGACCCGGTGGTTGCGAGTTCAAATCCTAGTTGAGGCAAACTTGCTTTCTGGTGATTTTTCAGCTTTCACCTTTGATGTAAGAAAAGTAGTCAGTGGCTTGGGCAGAAAAATATGTCAGTGCAGGTGTGAGAAAGCCGGAAAACACAAGCATTGGTGCACTGACTGCCATGATATGACCATGGCTGTAAAAAAGGCTTTAAACTCTAAAACAAACTAACAAACAAACAAATTCAATGAGTGAAAAAGATTGTGGGAAATGGAAATGTGGTCCCTACAATGTTTTCAAAAGCCCTGTTCCTCATGGTTGATAAAACTTGGGATCGTGTGGTAAAGGGTTAACTGTTCTTATTTGATTTTCAGGTAAATGGAAAGCGATTGCTTGGACTAAATCACAAAGAAGTGGTTGGAATTTTAAAAGAGCTTCCTCAAAATGTTAGACTAGTGTGTGCACGTAGAAAACATCAGCCAAACGAAACTATCTATGCAGACGAAGAAGGAGAATTTCAGACTCCTCCGTTAAAGTCAGGAGTCAGTGAACATCCTCCTGATAGACTCGTTAAATCTAAGTCGGACATGGCATTATCGTCAGATCCGAATGCTCAAACTACAAACTTGTCTAGTAAAAAATCACGGTCTCTTGAGCCGTTAACAGGACTTGCAATGTGGAGCAGTGAGCCTGTTGTGATTGAACTAAGAAAGGGAGACAGAGGTCTTGGATTTAGCATACTGGATTATCAGGTAAAAACTTTTTATTGCTGGTACAGTGGTTAGATATCTGCTGAAGTAAATGTGCAGCAGACAACTTTGAAAATAGCCTTGTAAAATATAGATAATTTACACAAATGAACTCTTTACAGGACAACAAAATTCAAAATGCCTTCATATTGAAATGATTTTGATATGACACACTAAATGTGGCTCAAATGACAGGATTTGTCTTTGATGGGGAAGGACTACACTGTGATTACCAGCATTTTCTCCTTTTATCCCATGATATTTATTATGTCTCCCCCTGTCAGGGTCGGGAGACATATTGTTTTTCCCCGTGCGTCTGTCTTTCTGTCCGTCACAAGTCGTGTCCTCCCTATGACTCGAAAACCTTTTAAGATATTTTGATGAAACTTCACACATTTGTAAAGCACCATGACACAAAGTGTCATGCACAAGAACCATAACTCTGGCTTGTATATTTTTTGAGTTACTTCCCTTTGATTATTTTCCGTCACAAATCATGTCTGCCCTCTAACTCGAAAGCCTTTGAAGATATTTTGATAAACCTTCACACATTTGTAAAGCACCATGACACAAAGTGTCATGCACAAGAACAATAACTCTGGCTTGTATATTTTTCGAGTTATTTCCCTTTGATTATTTTCCGTCACAAATCGTGTCGGCTATATAACTCGAAAACCTTTGAAGATATTTTAATAAAACTTCACACATTTGTAAAGCACAAGAAACATAACTCTGGCTTGTATATTTTTCAAGTTATTTCCCTTTGATTATTTCCTTACTCATTTTATGTATAATTTCGTGTCCGCTGTATACCTCGAAAACCGTTAAGAGAAAAATGACCATTTTTTCAGATAGAAATTCCCTTGGTCACATATCAATCCTTCTGACACCAAAAAGGGGGGAGACATCTGTCTTTTTGTAGAAAAACAAGTTCTAGTTTCAAAAGCTGGTATCCCCAGGATGGAATATAAGACAGAAGTGATAAAATAGTTTACCCTTTACCAAACTATCCAAAGTTTTAGTGACCCTGAGAGGAAGACTTTTCAAAACACTGGGGGAAAAGGAGAAAATGCTGATAAACAGCATTTTATGTTTTAACCTCAATGTATTCTACCAAATGAAAGACAATCGACCATTTAAGCCACATGTGATTTGTCATCTATAAATGCTTTCAAATTGGACGGGTCCAGACTTTGTTGCATGGCAAAGAGTTTAACCCTTCACCAAACAACAACAGTTTAGACTCATCCATATCAAAAGTATTTGTTGATGAGAAACTAAACATTACTGAATTGATGAAATTTCTTTTTGACAGAGTTGGAAAACTTTCTGGGAAAAGGAGAAAATGCTGGTCACCAGCATTTTCTCTTTTTCCCCACAATGTTTTAAAAAGTCTATTTCCTCTGGGTCATTAAAACTCAGAATTGTGTGGTAAAGGGTTAACCAAGGTACTGTCTTTGTGCAAGATCTTACAAAACAATCAAAAGATTCAGTTCTAAAGATGCAGAGAAAACTTTTCTGAAGATATGTTTCATGTGATGTATGTTTCTCTTCACTTAGAAATGAAGTTTTTTTCAGGGAAATTATCAACAAAATCATGTTTTATTTTTGTTTCAGGACCCAGTAAACCCAAATGATACTGTGATAGTGATAAAAAGCTTGGTCCCCGGAGGTGTCGCCCAAATGGATGGGCGACTTGTGCCTGGGGACAGGCTCATGTTTGTTAATGAAGTAAACTTGGAAAATGCCACATTAGATGAGGCAGTGCAGGCCCTTAAGGGAGCCCAGAAAGGGTTAGTGAGCATTGGTGTGGCAAAACCCCTTCCTTTGTCTGGAACATTCCAGGAGCAGACCCTAGAGGAATCAGAGGTACGGGGCCAGGGAGTTTGTTATTAGTACAGTTATATTGTTGTTATTTTCAATGAAATGCTGTGAATCATTAGGTTTAGGCCCTCATTCACCTTCATGTATGGCTGCTTTCTGAATACAAAATTTGCACTAGCTGACCAGCAAACTGTAGTGTAGTTAGCCATGACAAATTTATACCTGAGAATGCTTAACTCTTTAAGAGATATAGCAAAATTTTATACTTGTCAATTGTTATAAGCATTTGCAGATGACAAATTAAATTTGGCTTCTTCAAAAGAAAAATGCAGATCACCAGCATTTTCTCCTTTTCCAGCAATGTTTTCTACTTTTTCAAAGACCAATCTCATAATTTGAGCCACATTTTACTGGTCATCTGCAAATACTTTAATAGAGATGAGTCTAAAATTATGTGGTAGTTAAGGGTTATTACATTAAAATGTAAGCCAATTAGGAAAGCCAAATTTTTTTTTTTATTTCTGTCTACGAAACACTCATAGGGTTTAGAGATGATAGTGTGTGGGTGAGTATGAGGGCCTCTACCTATTTACCTCTTTACCAGACACAACCGTTAGACTTTTCCAAATAGAAAGCATTTGCAGTCAAGCCAGTTTTATTTGGCTTAGATCATGGGATGTTTCATTGAAAGGATAGGAAACCATATTGATAAAGGACAAAATGCTAGTTACCAGTCTTTATCCTTTTCCAATAACGTTTTCAAAAGCGCTCCTTTCTAAGGGTCGTTAAAGGCAAGGTTTGTGGCAAAGGGTTTACATGCAGTTGGATTGTCTTGTGCATGCCTTGAAATATTTCCGTGCAAAAAGTCTGTCAGAATTTCATTTTCATTGATTGTCATTGCCTGTGATGTAAGAATGAGAGTAGTTTTAGCTGCCAAAAGCCAGTTACACAGCTACCACATGCCAAAAAATGTAGAAAAAAGTTGTAATCTTAAACATTATGGGTAAAAAGTATTGGTCATAAATTGTATCAGATATTCATTTAACCCATTGTCAAATCCTCCCATGTTTTTTAAGTGACCAAGAAATCAGCCTCTTTTCCTTTCTTTACAATTCTTTCTACCCTTTAACCCTTTACCACACAATGACGACTTTTAACACCCCTGAGGAAGAAGCCTTTTGAAAACATTGTGGGAAAAGGAGAAAATGCTGGTAACCAGCATTTTCTCCTTTTCCCACAAAGTTTTCTACCCAATTAAAGCAAAATTGCACCATTTGAGCCACTTTGAAATTGTCGTCTGCAAATGCTTTCAATTTGGATAGGTCTAAAATTTTGCTGTGTGGTAAAGGGTTAAAAAACAAAATTTAATCAATTTATCCTCATATTAGTTATCATCTGCAAATGTGTTAAATGTGGACATGTGTAAATTTCATCATCTTGTAAAGATTTAACCCTATACCAAACAATCCCATGAATGCCCCTGAAAGAGATGATACTGAAAAAAATTGCGGGAAAATGATGGTAACCAGCATTTTCTTCTTTTCCCATAATGTCCTGGCTTTCAAAGACAATGCCATCGTTTGAACAGCATTTTATTCATCATCTGCAAATGTTCAGATGAATATAAAATTTTGCTATGTGATAAAGACTTAAAAGTGTTTCCAATACTTTTCCTCAGACTGATAATAATTGATCTGAGCATTTTGTATTATTACTTTTCTGGTTTAGTGTGCATGATGCATATCATTAGAGTGTGAAGTAACTCAGTGGTAATGTCTGGAACATCGTGCATCATGTGGTTTCTTAAACTCTATGATGATGTTAATAGTTTCTAGTCATGTGATGGTCTGAAAATCTTAGTTGGAAGAGAAGGTTGCATGATTTCCACCCCTTTTTGTTTAGATCTTAAATTTTTTTTCAGCAAAATGATTTATGTATTTGTTTGCATACTGCTTAAAAATTGCATCACACTTTATACTAGCTTTCATCAAGTGTCCCTTGAAAAAATATTTTGTCCATAAGACTGCCAAATAAATAAAACTAAAGTTCACAGAAAGGACCAACATTTTGATATCGCTCTTAGGATTTGTGAGACTACCTCAAAATAGATTAGACTGCAAAGATTCAAGATCAGGCTGCAAGCTTTCCCAGTTATCAATGTATATTTGAACAAGATAGTGTCCTTGGTGCCATAAAGATTAACATCAGTTTTTATTATAGTTTGCAGGTAAAATGCTCTCATCCCATTACCAAACAACACCAAGCTTAATTGACCCAAAAGAAATACACTTTTCAAATTGCTCAAAGAAATATAACTGGCTGAAAAAACATCTGGAAAAAAAAAGCTTACTTCGACTAGTTGCTTTGTGAGCAGGCATGTTCTTCAATAGTGACAAAAATAAGATTTGAAAGTATTATTTTCTCTCTGCCTTTTTTGTTTTATTCCATTTTCTCAGCCTTACATGTTGTCAATTTGTTTATTTTTCAAAGAACCCTAAAGCCAGTTTCAAATATTGTGTTTGGAATTAAGAGTTTAAAAAAGAGAGAAGAAATAAGAACATAAATTGGAACAGTGTTTTAGCAGTAAGATGCTGACTGAATTAAATACTAAGAATTTTTGTAATGTTTTGGATAGTAGTCAAATCTTAGCATGCCTATTACATCATTTTTTCTTTAAAGATACAAGTTTTGATCAGTTGCCTCTGGTGCTGTTTTTCTGTTGTCATGAAACCTGATAGAATGCATTATACTGTCCTTCACTAGTGCATGATACTCCACTTTTTGTTTGCTTTAATACAAGTAATTTTGAATTTTGCATTTTGGTTACCTCTGTTTGATTTGGTTAGATTGCAGTTTCAATGGAATCCTCTCAGATGTCATCACCCTATGGCACCCGTAACCATGACTACATAAACATAGATGAGCTAGGTGGTGTCCCTGGTTTTCCTCCTAGTGTAACTAGGAAAGAGTCATCATCTTCCAGCAGCACTTCAGAGGGAGCCAACAGGAAGGAAGGCGCTGTCAACTTGTCTAAAAAAGACAGTTTCTATGAATCTGATGAGAATCTGTCTTTCATTAGTCCATCAAAGACAAAATTATCAGAACCTAAGCCTGCAATGAAAGAAAAACCTGCTCTGATGCAAAAGCCCTCTGCTGACAAGTTTAAACCTGTACCCTTGCCACGCAAACAAGACTCTCAGATTTCCAATGTTACAAGTTATGAGAACGAAGAGGCCATACAGAACTTCAGATCTCAAGAGTTGGCTCAGCAGCTGGCTCTAGAGCTTGCAAACCAGGAGCTTAAAAAAGACAGGGACATAGCTGACCAACATGAAGAGTTGGACATTGAAACAGAAATCAGAGCGGAAACTGGAACCACTTTAAAAGCAGAAAGGACATTTGAGACGAGCTTTGCTGATGCGAAACAGGATGATGCTAATTCTTCCCCAGAGATTTTTGAATATGAGAACAACTCCCTGGGTCCTCTGCCATCCTATGAAGAAGCCGTATCAGGAGATGCTGAATTTTTCAATATGGATGAACTTGAAGGACCTCCTGTCCCAATACGAGGTGACTCACAGCATGTTGTCATGACAACTCCACCAGGACTCATTGATGTAAGTGCCAAGGTAGTGCAATATGAATGTAATCAGGGGCTTTTATTCAGCTTTACCATTAAGTGCTTTTCACATGTCCATCAAGTACTGGGGCAATACCTGCTTTTGCACATCTTATTTCTATTTTTTTCTCTATCATTTTTGAAGTCAAATTTGATAGAGCAGCTAGGTTTGTATAATGTTTATCTGTGAGTATCTGAACAAATGCTAAAGCAAAGGGGTTTGGCATGTAAAGTAGGGCTTAATTAAGAACTGAAAATTGGTGTAGGTGATATTTGTTGGTTTCAGAAAGGTGTTGAAACAAGTAAAAAGCCTGTCAGTCATAGAATTTGATTGCTTGCATGTTTAGGTAAATTCTGGAAAGACTGGATACCAAGTTAGAGGTACTATGGTCAAGGAGCTTTTTGCTTGTCTCAGCTTTTTACCACAAGGTAAAATATTAGACTCATCGGTTTTGAAGGAATTTACAGCCGAATGTTTTTCACATGATAGTGTTTATCCTTGAATAGGTGGAAAACATTGTGGTAAAAGGAGAAAGTGCTGGTCACCAGGACTTCCCCTTTTCTCTCAATGTTTTCAAAAATTTCTTTTTTTCACAGGGTCGTTATAACTCAAGATTGTGTGGGAAAAGGTGAAAAATGAATTGTTGAACAATACATTTTTGGCAGAATTTATGCATTGACCTACTATCATACACTGCATACAAGCTACTCAAAATGAGACATATATTGTACACTTACATTGAAAATATCACATATTGAAGAATTTATGGAAATTAGAATGTCTTTTTTGAATGATAATGATGGTGGAAAATGTTGTGAGAAAAGGTGAAATGGCTTGTTGTAAGTTATGACTCATTTTCAGCTAGTGATTCCAAATGCTTTGTCAAACAAAAGCATTAAAATTTAAGCAGCTCTCTGGCAAAAGTGGGTTTAATGCATATCCATGATGAATTATATCAAGCAAGTCATCATATGATTATTGATCTACAAAATCCATTTTGTCTAACAACTCACTGAATCATGAGCTTGACTTATCCTTTGACAAGCAGAAAACTTACTGATACCAAAAACTTTTGCAGAAGCACATTAAACCACCTTTTCACAGAGCATAACTCATTTCTGTAGTGAAGAAAGCTAGACATAGTAGTATATATCCATTGCTACACTCATTTCCTGCTCATGAACTAAAAGAAATCCACTTCTCTCACTGCAGCACCAAGTTTCATGTATCATACATTTGCTAGTGGGCATGATAGAATGCTCATTGTAGGACTTTGGAAAATGACAGAGAACGATGATAAAAAAGTATTCGAGTATACTAAAGACTGTACTATTAAGAAACCAATTTATCACACAGTCCAAGGAAAAGGACTTTGATAACATTGTGTTAAAAGGAGAAAAAAGGAGGGACCTAGCTAGGGCAAGTAATGCAGGCAAATAGACCAGAGTTTTTTACTCTTTACCAAACAGCAACATTTTAGATTTCTCCAAATGGACGGCACATGGAGACGATGGATTATATGTGACCCAAATGATGAAATTTGTCTGTATTAGAGTAGAAATATTAAGGGAAAAGGAAAAATGCTGGTTACCAGCATTTTCTCCTTTTCCCTCAATGTCTTTAAATGACCTCTTCTTCCAGGTTGTTAAAGTTTAGGATTATGTGGTTAGGAGTTAACTCTTTACCTAACAATCCCAGGTTTTAAGGCCCCTGGGAAAGAAGCCTTTTGAAAACATTGTAGGAAAAGGAGAAAATGGTGGTAACCAGCATTTTCTCCTTTTCCGACAATGTTTCCTACTCAATCAGTGACAAATTTGGCCATTTTAGCCATGTGTAATTTGTCGTCTGCAAATGCTTTCAATTTGGACCAGGCTAAAATTTTGCCTTTTGGTTAAGGGTTAATACAAATACTTTAGCCTCGGCTAATACGCTTACACAAGCACTATCTTATTGCATTCAGTAACAGGAGCTAATTTCACTATCCATAACACCCTGAAAACAAAACCTTTATCTCTTTACTGCAGCAGTAAATGTTTTAGAACTAGAAGACATGTTTCATGATAGAATTATTACAAATTATTGAAGCCTTATTATTGGTAAATGAAGGTTGATTATGCTGTTAAGATCCTTTGTAGTGTATATGCCATTTTCTCCCCATAATTCTGTTTTATTTCTTTTGAAATCTGTGTTGTATTGAAGATGTAAAACTGCATGTTTGAGAATGAAGATTTTTAATCAAAACCTTACATTTTCCTCAGAGAAAACTGAAAATGTTTTATGTGTGCTTCTGTTGACCTTAATGTGTTAACCTGTTTACCAAACAATCATGTGTTTTAACAACCCAGTTGAAGAAGGCTTTTGACAGCATTGTGGAAAAAGGAGAGATGCTGGTACCCAGCATTTTCTTCTTTTTGCAGAAAGGTTTCTACCCTTTCAAAATAAAAACACATAATTTGAGGCATATTTTGTTTGTCCTCTGCAAGTGCCTCTCATTTTAAAATTTCAAATTTATTGTCATAAGGTCTGACAAAGAGTTATTTTACAGTTTAACTCTTTACCAAGCAACAGAGTTTCAGGTAGTTCATTTTGAAATCATTTGTAGACCACAAATAATAGGGCTCAAAGGATTAATTTTGTCTGTCATAGGGTAGAAAACATTTTCGAAAAAAGGATAAAATGCTGGTAGCCAGTCTTCTTCCTTCGGGCCATGAAAACAGGTGATGAAAACATAGTTTGGTAAAGGGATAAAAGTATTATTATAACTGTTGTATCATGTTGACACGTCTTAGTTGTATTTAATTCTGGACTTGCCTTTACTTAACTTTCATATTTTTTTGTACTTTTGATTAATATTCTAATTTACTACCAGACTGAATTGCCTAACAGTCCAAAATCACCACAGCCCTCTCCAAGGAAAACCACACCAGAGAAGCCCAAAGGGGCAAAATCTTGCCCAAAACCTCCCATACCTCCCAAACCTGTATCTCCTTACTCTGCTGGGCTCTCAGTTGAGATTCAGGTAAAACATTTACCCGGGTGATTTGTGTTTCGTAGAGTATGCATGGGTTAACACTAATTGTTTGTTATTTAATTTTGTGTAGACACTCAAGAGTCAGACTCTGTGAAGGGTGGGGGTTTAATGATCTGTGAAGGGTGGGGGTTTAATGATCTGCAAAAATTATCGACACATGTCAGCCTGCGCAATCCTGGATCAAAACTTTTTGTTATTAGTCACTTTTCCACATGTCAACGGACCATCCTCCTCATAATTCAGTCAGATGTTAGACAAAATGGACTTTATATATCCATAATTAAGTGATGACTTGCTTGGTATAATGCATTTATCACGTACATGCATTAAACCCCCATTTGCCAGAGCACTTCTCAATTCATAACAGTTTTTTAATCACTTAGATTTATTCCAACCCATATCATACTTTTTTGTTCTCCTTTTAACAACTTAATTTTTGTAGTTATTATTAACATAACATCTAGAAAATACATGCTCTAAAGGGTATATGCTATTCTTCCTAAGATGTCCCTAACTCAGAGGCCAATTTTATGTATTTGGTATTCAGAGCTTCTGGTTGTATCTCTGCCTTTGGCACTGGTCTATCATGGTAGCATCCTTGAGCAAGGCTTTGGGGAGCCCCAATGTGGTGGTATTCAATACCCAACAAACACATAAATAAGGAAGCTATTACTGTGATGTGATGAAATAAAGGATGTAAAACACCATTCCACCAACTGGTCTATCTAGACAGTGTCCTTGAGCAAGGCTTCAGAGAGCCCAAATGACTTTGTGATACATGTATAAGTGAAACTGGGCAAACATGTGAATATGGTAAGTCAGCCATCACATTCATGTGAGTAAATAAGGGATGTAAAAGACCACTCCACCAACTGTACTTCATTTTGGATTTACCCCTAAACTCATTACCACACAATCCTGACTTTTAGAGTTCCTGAGGAAGCTGGCCTATAAAACCATTGTGGGAAATGAAGAAAATGCTGGTAACCAGCATTTTCTCCTTTTCCCACAATGCTTTCAAGTCATTTTTTTCAGAGACTTTAACACTGTGGATTATCGGTAAAAAGTTAATCTGTATTTTTTTTCTTTCAAACTTCTTTCTTATACTACATAGATGGTTAAGGTGACATCTTTTGACCAAGGTGGCTAGGAGAGATTACTTAACTCTTTACCACACAATCCCGACTTTTAACGACCCTGAGAAAGAAGCCTTTTGAAAACATTGTAGGAAAAGGAGAAAATGCTGGTAACCAGCATTTTCTCCTTTTCCCACAATGTTTTTTACCCTTCTCAAAACAAATTTCAATTTTTGAGCCACATTTATTTTGTCGTCTGCAAATGCTTTCAATTTGGACAAGTCTACAATTTTGTTGTTTGGTAAAGAGTTAAGAGTTCTACAGATATTGTAGTTCATAATGGACTTTTCCCTTGCTCATAGTGTTATAAGCAAGAGTTGTCTGTACTACCTTAAAGTTGTAAAAAGTTCAAGATCAAGTAACTTTGAAGCCAAGCCATAGAATTCCATACTTTTTAGTGGGTTTTTTTTTTCATCCTTATGATATCAGGAGAAATGTTCACCAGAGAATCAGATCTGAAATATGGGAAATGAAAGAGTTTTGTCTTTTCTAAATACTTTTTAATAGACTTTTTTTTAAACTTTATACAAACAAATGATAGACTTATTTTTCTAAACTTTATACAAACAATCCTGTCTTTTAATGACTTTTAAACAGTTCTTTGAAAAACATTTAAGAAAATGTTATTTTCCAACATTTTTTTCCCTTTCCCACAATATTTCCTACTCTTTCAAAATAACTTTTTGAATATGGAGGAGCCTTAAATATGGTGAAAAATTGATGAAATGTTTCAGTGTGTAAGAAATGATAGAAAATTTATTTATAATTGGATCTTTGAAATAAAATATATTTTGCATGATAACCTATTTCTAACACCATTAATTTTCCATGCTTAGTTTTTCTAACATCAAAATATGTCTTAACTAAGTTAGCCCTATACCTACAATTCTGTATTTTAACCACCTTGAGAGAGAGGAAAGTTGAAAACAATTTGGGAAAAGGATTGAATGATGGTAACCGGCCTTTTCTCCCTTTCCCATAATTTTTCTACCCTTTCAAAGATAAATCCCAACATTTGAGCCACATTTAATATGTCTATTGCTAAGGCTTTCAATTTGGACAAGTCTAAAATTTTGCCTTGTGGTAAATTTATAACATAGATATTATGCATGTATATTGCTAACAATAGATTCAATATGCAAATTAGCTACTTGGTACTTGTTCATATTCCCAGGCTCCAAGGATTGGCCATTCTGATACATAAAAGTTGTAAAAATGACAAAAGTTATTCTTTATGCTATCACTTCTTAGATCTACAGAAGGTTAAAAGAACTTATGCTGTCTTTTGCTGTCACCTTGACTGGCTGGCATGAGTTTAAGCCCACTCCAAACCCCAGAATAATTTACGTCTTTTTTTTTTTTTGTCTCCTTACTTTTCTTTGTTTCTATAACTTTATGATAATTGTTTCAAATCAACAAAATCTTCCAAAAATTTGTTTTAAAAAACTACTTAACTTTGACACTTTTTACCCAGAGTTTATTGAAAAGAAAAGAAGGGTGGGGAGCTTCCAAGTCCGTTATAGGGGTAATCATATGTGCAGGAAAGCCTAGAATTGGCTGTTTGGGATCTAGTAGAAGACTTTCATTCATGGCTAAGGGCTTATGGTGAATAGGAAAAGTCATGGTTAATTTTAACTGTAAATTTCACATTAGAATTCACTAGTCAGTGTCAGTAGAGGGATTCAGGCCCTTATGAGCCTCTTGTTGCTGACATCTTTCTACTATCATATTCCGAAAACTATCTTTTTTCTGGAGTGCCTCATAAATAAAATGATCTTTTCTAGTAACAGAGACAAACTGAAATCTTACTGAGACATCTGTTAATATTTTAAGCCTGCTAATTTTAAATTTTATATTCTTTGTAAATAAATTTTAGACTGCATAATTTTGCATGTAATTTAATTTCAGCATTGTTGTGTGCATTTAAATATTTTGATAATGTTGAATCTTTCTGTTTGTGGGTAATTTTTGGCATTCTGTCTTAAAGTAAGGAACAGTATAAAGTGCAAGTCTTTTCTTAGGTTACTGAATTTAGCTTTCCTAATTTGCCATACATGTGAAGGAAATATGTGTATAAAACAAAATTGTTGAACAGGATGAATGTTTTCCAAATAAACTTTTAATTGCTGGACTATTTTTGTTCTACCTTTCAGGAGGAGGGTCCACCCCCATTACCATTTACATCCCCACCTCCACTCCTCCCTCTGGATGATGATACAAAGGTTAGTAATTTGTGTTATTATTCTACTGGTCTATATCAGCTGATGGTACTTGTGGTTCCAACTGGTTGTTGATGACTTAGCTCTTTACCAAAGAACACAGGTCTTCTGAATTGCAAAGTATTTGCAGACAAGACATTAACTGTCGCTCAAATGATAAGATTTGTCTTTTAAAGATTAGAGAACATTGTTTGGAAATGAGAAAATGCTGGTAACCATCATTTTCTTCCTTTGCCACATTTTTTAGCTCATCTGAGCACAATGTGCTCAAGGTAAGCTTTATGTGATCATGCTTTGTCAGTCATGCCTTGCCTAGGTGTCAGCAATTGCCTTGTGTGCACTCTAGTCAAATACTCACAAAGCCTGGTCAGAATGTTTTTCTTCATAATACGCGAACTGATTTGAAATTGGGTCATGTCAGGTCAAAAAGTAGATCACTGGGTCAAATCTTACAAGTACCTTAAGTGAACCCCAGAGGCCACATTTTCAGTCTGATACTCATGAAAGTTAGTCAGAATGTTTGTCTCAATTATAGCTTGAGCACCTTTAAAATTTGGTCAGGTCAGGTTAAAAGGTGGGTCACTGGGACAAATCATAGAAAAAAAACTTATGTGTACTCTAGAGGCCACATTTTTAGTCCAATACTCTGGAAAGTTGGTCAGAATATTCTCTTGATGATATCTCAGACAAGGTTGAAATTGGGTCACATTGCGTCAAAAGTTAGGTTACTGGGACAACTCTTAGAAAAACATTGTGCACACTCTAGTGGCTACATTTTCAGTCTGATGCTCATTAAAGTTGGTCAAAATGTTTTTCCTGATGATATTTCAAGCTAATTTGAAATTGGATTATGTAGGGTAAAAAAATAGTGAAAGATCTTAGAAAGATCTTGTGTCCACCCTAGAGGCTACATTTTCAGTGTGATGTTCATGAAAATTTTTCAGAATGTTTGTCTTGATTATATCCAGATTCAAAATTTGGATTGTTACATGTAGGTCAAAAAATAGGTCACTTTGGACATATCCAGGGTTGCATCTAGAATGAGGCCTTGCGGGATTGCCACAAATTTTTAAGTGTGCCCCCCTATTTATAAATTTGCTGCGGGCAAATCCAGCAAATATTAGTCTTAATGTCAAGTAGCAAAGTCTTCATCTAGTATTCTATCACGCCTAAAAAGACGACAATTCAAACAAATAAAAAAATCTAGAATCTATAAGGAGAATAAAAGCTACAAGTTCAGATCACTAGATATGTTGTCATTCCACCAAAATCACGACTCCTGCTCACTGTTTCTTCCAGTGACTCTTCCCTCATTTACTATATTTAGATCACTTGTATTCCAAATATGGTAATGATTTTTACCGGGAGCCCCCTCTACATTTATGATTTGCCTATGTAATTACTGCCTGTGATGTCATTTGAGTGTCTGCTCCCCATGTTTTCTCTTATAGAATAATCCAAAGCCCGGCCGGGTGGCTCAGTGGTTAGCGTATCTGACTCGTGACCTGGAGGTTGCGGGTTCGATACCCGGTTGCGGCAAACTTTCTTTCTGGCGATTTTTCGCCTCTCACTTCTGATGCATGTGAGAAAAGTCGTTAGTGGCTTTGGAAAGAATGTTGTGTTAGTACTGGTGTGAGAAAGCCAGGAAACATGTGGGTGCGTCACTGACCGCCATGATATGACCTAAGCTGTTAAAATGGCGTTAAACTCCAATACAAGCCAAACCAAATCAAAAGAATAATCCAAAGCAATGTAAATCGCCATTTTCGGACATTAAATTACTAAGAGTAAAGTACTGTTAGTGGATACTACCATTTCTAAAATGGGAGTTAGAAAAAAATGACTTTTCACCTTGTATTTGTCAGCCATTTTGTTGCCAAAAACCAATCAAGATAAAACTTTTGTAGCATGTTCTGATTAAACAGAAAGTTACATGATTAGATCCACATCTACCCATGGTTGTAAAAAATAGCGATCAAGTCAAGTTACCATTTTCAACGATTGGAAAAAGGTATCAGGTTTTAGTCAGAACCCAGTGTTTTTACTGTGCAGTTGCATACCACAATAAAGTGATCGTTTTAATTCTTCAGAATGCTTATCAAATCACCCAGAAATACACCCTTTTTAAAGATAAAATACACGAAAAATAGATCCATGTAATACACAAAAACCCATGACAAAAATGCCAATTTGACATCCCTCCCCCTGCTCATAGACACTTCAAACTGTCTTTTCAGTTTTTATAGTTACTGAAACAGATTTACATACATACCAAATGAACTGTATGATATAATATCTAAATTTTCAATGTCATCTTAAGGAAAAGACTTTGTTGATTTTCATGAAAGGAAAATATTGGACAACCAACATAAGAAGGGGAAAGGGTCTTGTTCTTGCAGCATGAGAGTACAGAAACAAGTGTAATCAAAGAAAGCACAAGAAATTCATGAGGCATTCATCACCGCTGTTGAATTGCATTGAAAGCAAAAGATTGTTCTTGAATTGGTTTTGTCTGGTACCACCAACACTCCAGATGAGATGGGAACTTTGTTATGTCTTGTTAATTGTCTCGGTTGACTAAGGTAATCCCTGTGTTATTTGTAGCAACACTAGTAAGTACCAACAACATTAGTGCTTTTCTCTGCTATTCATGTATTGAAATATTTCGTTTTAATTTACCCACTTTAAATTTCAAATCGGTCTACTTTTTTGAAAGGGTGGGGGAGTTGGCCCATTGTTTTTCAATTCTGGACTCAACTCTGACCACGAACAATCAAATTGGATATATAAATTCTATAAAAGGTAACATAAATACAATGTTTATAGATGAATAAAGCATAAACAGCCACAAAGCACAAAAATGGTCTATATATTCATCCCCCCAATTTATTTTGATTGCCCCCTAATTTCAGAAATTATGGGGGGCAAATCCCCCCAAATTGCAAATTTCTAGATGCATCCCTGCATATCTTAGAAAAACATTGTGTGCTCTCTTGAAGCCCCATTTTCAGTTCGAGACTCCTGAAATTTGATTAGAATGTCTATCTTTGTATTATCTTGAACAGTGAACTCTTGAACAATGGGTCACATTGGATAAAAAAAAATAGGTCACTGACACTTATGTGTTTTATGTCCTCACAACCAGGATGTCTACTACTTTATCAGTCCTTAATGACTTTTACTCAGGTGAGCAGGTTAGAGCCAATGGACCTCTTGTTTCATTAGGCTTCTTTCTCAGGATCATTACAACACAGGAATATTTAGTAAAGAGTTAATTTTTGTGCCCCTCAAATGACTGTTCACTGGTTCATGGTGATTTTGCTCATTAAATCATGAAAACAATTTGCAGCTGACTCATATGAAAATATTTTCAGAAGTTTCCTTTGTAAGGGTCGTTGATAGTTGAGATTGTGTGGTAAAGGGTTTACTTTTTACCAAACAACAAAATTTTAGACTGATACAACTTAAAAGCAATATTAAATGCTGTCTAAATGGCGGGATTTTTCTTTGAAATGATAGAAAACATAGTGAGAAAGGGAGAAAATTCTGGTTACTAGCATTTTCTCCTTTTCCCACCGTGTTTTTCAAAAGCTCTCTTCCATGGGGTGGTTTGAAGTCTGGATTGTGCGGTAAATGGTTAAAGACGTTGTCTTTACCAATCAATCCTGTTGATAATCAGCATTTTCTTATTTTCGCACAATGTTTTCTACCTTTTCACAGACAAACCCCATTATTTGTGCTACATTTACTTGGTCATCAGCATATGCTGAAAATTTAGAGGTGTCTGAAAACTTTCTAGTTTGGTAAATGTTGGAGGGTATTATTGACACCAGGAGGAAATTGAAATTATTATTGTTAATGGATGAGCATCAAACTGTAGCATAAAGTCTCATGAGTTTTGATCAAATTTGAGAAAACCTTTTCATCAATTGTTAGATTTTATGATAAATGAAGCTTAACTCTCTTCCAAATAACAGAACTTTTGACTCGTCCAAATTGAAAGCATTTGCAGACAACAAACTGAATGTGGCTTAACTCTTTACCAAATGCCAAAATTTTAGACTTGTCCAAATTGAAAGCATTTGCAGATGACAAAATGGACGTGACTCAAAAATTGAAACTTGACTTTGGAAGAGTAGAAAACATTGTGGGAAAAGGAGAAAATGCTGGTTACCAGCATTTTCTCCTTTTCCCACAATGTTTTCAGAAGGCTTCTTCCTCTGGGTCGTAAAAACCAGGGATCATTTGGTAAAGGGTTAAATGATTGGGTTTGTCTTTTAACTAGTAGAAAACTTTGTGGAAAATGGAGGAAATGCTACTAAGCAGCATTTTCTCCTTTTCCTATTATACTTTTAAAAGCCTTCGTCCATAGGGTTGTTGAAACTCAAGATTGTGTGGTAAAGGGTAAATCCTTTTGCACACAATTTCAACTTTTGATAACCCTGAGGAAAGAGGCCTTTGAAAGTATTATTGGAAAAGGAGAAAATGCTGGAATCCATTTCAAGGACAGAAATTATCTTTCAAGCTTCATTACATTTGTTGTCTGGAAATGTTTTCAATTTGGTCTAAAATTTTGTTGTTCGAAAAAGAGTTCAACATTTTTCTTAGTGACCAAATTTGAATGGGCTTAGAATGGGAATACTCCCAGACCTCATATAGATTGAATGTTTACAAATTTCAGTATGTTTCAAAGAGGCACTCTTCCGAGTGTGTTGGAAAAGGCACCCCTCTTATAATTACAAAATTGTAATGCATAGTTAGAATAGACTGAAACTGTCAAGGCCTTTCAGTGTCAGTGCTTGATTAGAAACGTTTCAATTGTAGGAAATGCTTAACTGGTTATCTCCGGTAAGTGTTAAACAAATCCCAAAGAAAATGTTGCAATTGTCCAGCAGAATTCAGCGAAGAAAACATAGGGCTTACTTATATTTGGTGTTCCTGTTAACCAGGTTGAACTACATCTAAACCTTACTTTTTTAATTGGCTTTATCCTAAATACCTACATCTCCAGTTACGGATGCCTACCTTAGGTCAGATTGAAATGAGGAAGTGGATATTTAAGTAGGGTCCTGCTATGGTCTAAAATTCTGGGAGCTCTTTCCTTGGTATCACTATCCAGTGAAAAAAAAAATAAGTCTGCAAAACAAGAACTAGATTACCAACAGTCCTCTCATGCACTTCTGCCTGCCGAGACAACAGCCCTTTACCACTCAATCTAGAGTTTTGATGACTTTAACTCTTTACCACACAATCCCGAGTTTTAACAACCCTGGGGAAGAAGCCTTTTGAAACCATTGTGGGAAAATGAGAAAATGCTGGTAACCAGCATTTTCTCCTTTTCCCACAATGTTTTCTACCCTATCATAGGCAGAAATCATCATTTGAGATACATTGAATATGTCGTCTGCTAATGCTTTGAATTTGGTCTAGTCCAGAATTTTGTCGTTTGGTAAAGAGTTAAGGAAAAAGCCTTTTAAAAACATTGTAGGAAAAGGAGAAAATGCTGGTAAAGAGCTTTTTTTCTTCTTTTCCCACAATGTTTTCTACCCTTTCAAAAACAAATTTCATTATTTGAGTCACATTTGATTGGTTGTCTGCAAAGGCTTTTACTATGGATTAGTGTGAAATTTTGTTGTCTGGTAAAGGGATAAGGAGCTAATGATACCATTCAAGTCTTGATGTCCCTATGTTTTCTTCAGCAAACCACTGAATGTGACACATTTTTTTCCAGACAATTAGTCGCTAGATGATTACTCACAGATATTTGCTTTTTCTTTATACTTTGGTATAGAAAATATGTCAAGAACCTTTTCCATTTCTTTTTTATCCTATGGCACACCACACAAGTTTTGTGCAGTCTGACCTTGATATACACTGGCCCTCAAGCCAACTGAAGTGCTCAAAAGTGCTTCAAAGGTTTACTGAAACTATTTAACCCTTTACCACACGACAAAATTATAGACCGATCCAAATTGGAAGAATTTCCAAAGGACATGGTACATGTGGCACAAGTAATAGGATTTGTCTGCAAAAAATAAGAAAACATTGTGGGAAAAGGAGAAAATACTGGTTACCAGCATTTTCTCCATTTCCCACAATGTTTTCAAAAGCTTTCTTTCTCAGGGTCGTTAAAACTCCAGATTGTGTGGTAAAGAGTTAAATACCAATTTTCAAGACCCAACATTTGACAGCCTTGGATAGCTTTGTTAATGAGGGAGTAAACCAAGCAAGCTGCTCCTACCATATTGTTTTCTATATCATTGAAAAATCTTATTGCCTTTCCTGTAGATGTTAATTTTGCTCTTCAGTAAATTTTAATTGTTTTTTGTGTTGGTCAAAAGATAGCCAGTACAATATAGTTAACCTATCAATATACAATTTGAGCAAGTCATCCCTGCAGTTAAAAGTTTTTGAAAATATTTTGTATTGAAGGAGAAATTGCTGGTTACAGACAGTGTTGTCCTTTTTTTAAAATTATTTTTTGTAAAATAAAAGTGACATTTTATAATCTCTCAAACTTTCTCATGGTGTACTTATTCTTGATTTGTTTATATGTCTGTATGGTAAGAAGTAAATTAACAACATTTTCATTTTTCATAACCATTTACTCATCTGACATTATTTTTGAAATAATTGGAGTCAGCTGTAGCATGGTAAATGATTAAAGAATTGAAATGCTCAAAGGTGGTTAAAAAGTTACTTAAAGAATGCTTGTGACTAAAAGGCATTGTCAGGATACCACTGTATCTAGATTATTAAATTGAGGTACAATACTGTTAGATAGGTGTTTTGTACCTTCAACATATACAGAGGGCAAATTGATTTTGTCTTCACAATAAGTACTGCATAAGTGGAAATTTTTTCAATGAAGAAATTTTTCAAATGCGATTTCCCAAATATGAAAAATTCACAAACTTTTCTGTTTGCGCATTTTATCAAAAGTGTACCAACATATAACAAGTGTCTTGAATACGCAAACATACATACATAAATTGTCTCAGATTGGTAATCCACAAATTTTTTGACACGCATATATATCCACATATAAAGTATTTATCTTTGGGACTGACCTGAGACAAGTTAATTACCACCTGTGCAGTTTGGATATATCTGTCTCTATCGGTAAATAGCATTTTTTGCATGTGTTTATACTGTTTAAATATATACATGTAATTGAATGTACTTTCTTAACAAACAGATAAAATGATTGTTCACCAATACAGGAATCCCGAAATAAGGTCTGCAGCAGGTCCCTTTATTTTCAGAAACTGAAAATGAACAAAGAAAAAGTCACCAACTATGTGGTTACATTTTCAGAATCCAAAAATGAACACACAAAAAAAAATGTCTCTGACTATGTAGATGTCTCAGGTCAATCCAGTCCAAAGGATAAATGTTCATGTTTTCTCTCGGTGGTGTTTTGATTAGAGGAAAAGTAAAAACTTACCTTAATAATGTTAAATCAGTGAGTGAATCTTACTTGTCTTCATATTTAGAAGTTAATTTGGCATAAGCTTGGGTTCTTTTTTTTCCAATATTTTGCTGAGAGGAATAGTGATAACTCATTAGCTCACCGGAGCACAAAGTGCTGAAGGTAAGCTTTGGTGATTGTGCTGTGTCCATTGTACGTCATGCACTTTGCATTCGTCAACAGTTACCTTATGTGCACTGTAGAGGTAACATTTTCAGTCAAATATTCATCAAAATTGGTCAGAATGTTTGTCTTGAGGCTATCTTGGCTGAGTTATGTATAGGGGTTATGGTGCTAAAATCATGAGAGAGAGTACAATATAGTTAGAGTGTTAGGATAATGGCTAAATTGTTTTAGTTTAACACTTTACCACACAATCCCAAGTTTACCACATATTCCTGAGTTTTTACAAGCTTGAGCAAGAAAGCATTGAAAACATTATGTGAATGGTAGAAAATGCTGGTAACCAGCATTTTCTAGCTTTCCCACAATATTTTCTACCCTTATAAAGACAATTTTCACCATTTGAACCCCAATTTTTTTACTGCAAATGCCTTGGATTTGGACATGTGCTAAATTTTGTTGATTGGTGAAAAAACTTAACCTCTAGACTGCCAAACAAGCAACATGTACACTTTCAGACAAGAAAAATGCTGCAAAGTTAATGTTGCAGTTTCAAGACTTTTTTTTTTGACAATATGTGGAAAGCATGATATTTGCCTAGGTTGCCTTTTCTGCTTTGTTTGGAATGATACTGATTATGGCTGGCAAAGAGTTTTGATAACAATCAAATACTAACTGTGAAGAAAGGCATGTAGCTTCTTGCATGGATTTTGCCATAAGAAATCAAGAAGGAAAAGTATTCAATATAAGCCTACAACTGCTTAATTTGTTTCAGCAACAAATCTATAAACTTTACCTCATTCGAGGCTAAAAATACAATCCACTTATGACTTTGAAAGATTCCTGTCATACAGACAAAATATCACTAAAGACTAAAGCAGACGGTATAGATCTGTGATAAGACTGTATGTTCTGAACTGTCTGATCTTGGTATATGCCATCTGCAATGGTCTGTTTTCTCACCCATTGCAATGACAGGGTTAACTCTTTTTATCAAGTGATAAAATTTTGGGACTCCATGAAATTGAAAGCATTAAATTTTACAAAAGACAAATTAATTGAAGCTCAAATTATAATTTCAGTATTTGATAGGGTAGAAAGCATTATCGGAAAAGGAGAAAATCCTGGTTACCAGCATTTTCTCCTTTTACCACAATGTTTTCAAAAGCCTCTCTTTCAGGGTCATTATAATTGGTAAAGGGTCAGTATAATATTTTCAACCATTACAAGGCCATTAACATTGTGTTTTAACAATTAGTCTCAGGAAGATGGCTTTTTAAAAACAGTGTTGGAAAAGGAGAGACTGCTGGTAACAAGCATTTACTCCTTTTTCCACATTGCTTTTTACCTGTTATTCCTTTACCACACAATCCCTAGTTTTAACGATCCTGAAAAAGAAAGCTTTTGAAACCATTATGGGAGTGGGAGAAAATGCTGGTAAACAGTATTTTCTCCTTTTCCCACAATTTTATCTACACTTTCAAAGACAAAAATCGCAACATGAGTTACATTTATTTTGTCATCTGCATATGCTTTCAATTTGGTTCAGTCCAAAATTCTGTCTTTTGTTAGAGAGTTAAAGAAATCAGGAATGCAGTCTGCAAATGCTTTCAGTTTGGAAGGGTCTAAAATTCTGTAGCCTGATAAAGAGCCAAATTTCAGTACAAATCTAAGATTGTACTGGATGGTATATGCAGTCTGATCTGGATTGGCACTGTCTGCACAAGCAGGTAGATTTGGCCATAAGCATGTTAACTATTTCACAAGACAATAGATTTTAGGCTCTTCCGTATTGGATGCATTAAATTTTGTAGACATCAAATTAAATCTGACTCGGATGATGAGCTTTGCTCTTGAAAGGCTTGAAAATATTTTGGGATAAGGAGAAAATTAGGTTACGAGTATTTTCTTCATTTCCCATAATGTTTTTAGAACAATTTTTCCTTGGGGTTTTTCAAAAAATAGGATTCTTAACCTTTTACCAAACAGCCCCAAGTTTAAACAACCTGGGGACAAAGGCTTCTGAAAAATTGTAGGAAAAGGAGAAAATGCTGGTAAATAACATTTTCTCCTTTTCCCACACTGTTTTGCATTTTGCACCTTTTGAGATACAAGGCTTATCATTGGGGCCAAAATTAATTTGTCTTCTACAAATGCTTTCAATTTGGACCAGTCTATAATAATGTGCGGTAAAGGATTAAAAGCTAAAGAGTTTTGACATGATGTTGAGGATTCTAGACCCATGGAACATTAGATGCATCATTAGGAAGGTGATTAGCACAAAACTGTTCATCATCTTGAGAGAAAGAAATTGTTCACCATTATAATGTATACTCAGCGTCAATGAAAAGTCTCCAGGTACTAAAGTTGAATAATTTTCACCTTGCCACAAGAGAGAAATTTTCAATTATGTTGAACGTTATTATACTCATTTCCCGACCCGTATCTGACAAATTTCACGTGCTTGCACATCTGAGTAGTTCATCTTTATTTGCACGTGCAAAAATGAATTCTAATCAATTTTCTGAAGGCAAACTATCCAAGGTTCACTTTCTTTTCGTCTCTTACCTGGTGACTTTTCATTGACGCTGAGTATATTATATATTGAGTATTGTACCAAGCCTTTACCTGGTGTTATAATGACCCTAAGGGTGATTGCTTTGAACACCAAAGGTGATAAGGAGAAAATGTCTGCATCCATTTCCCTTAACTTTTTCACTACTGAATAAATAAATTGCATGTTCTAAAAGGCTAAAAGTACATTTCCTCTGCAAGATCAAGAGACATTTCGATTCTAATGTAGTATAGCAGAAGACAGTGTAGATCAGAGATCAGACTGCACATTCTGTGCAGTCTGGTCTTGATCTACACTGTCCACAAAAAAGCTACTGGTGTTGTCTATAGTATGGAAAGGGTTAACGTTTCTTGTCAGAGACAAATGCCAGCATTTGAGCCACATTTAAGTGAGCACCACTCTGGCAAAAAGGGGTTTAATGCACCTCTGTGATGATGCATTATACCAAGCAAGTCATTGCATAATTATGGATACATAAAATCTACTTTGTGTAACAACTGACTGAATAATGAAGAAGAATTGTCCTTGGATATGCAGATATTTACAAATAGCAAAAGGTGTTGACCGTAGTCAGCTCTGCCTGGACTTTACATGCTTACATGGTTTTATGCTTTTGAAGATGCATTAAACCCCCTTTTCACAGAGAATGGCTCAATTAGTTTTCATCAACTTCTACCATGATGGACAAGTATAAAATTTTAATGTCTGGTAAAAGAGTTAAGCATACAGGCTATAGCTACATCGTGACACCAGGGAGACATACTCAAAGAAAATGAAACTGTCTTCCAGCAATGATAAAGAAGTCATTGTAGGAAATGTACAATCTGCTTGATCCTTACAGTTGCTACTTTTCATGCAATGCTGTCAAGGGTATATCTCCAATAGGTTGCATAAAAAGTTGTATTACTGGTGCAATGGGTTTAGTGAATGGGGCTCTGGGAATAGGAGGTCCAATGAATCTTTGTAATGCATTGTATCAAGCAAGCCATTGCATAATATTTATCCATTTTGTCTAAAAAACAGCTGAATCATGAGGTAGATTGTACCGATAACATACAGAAAATTTACCAATTACAGAAAGTTTTGCCCCAGATGAGCCAGCGCAGGCTGACATGAATCTACACTTTACAAATGCAGTTAACCACCTATTCACAGAGAATGAATCATGTATATTTTTACCCTGCCATCAAACCAGAGTTTTGCAAATAACAGGATTACCTTACCGCTCAGTAGTAGAACCAAGAATCAATTACACAGCTTTACTGTATTACTTGTGCCCCTCAACTGCAAGCATTCTTTATTATGTATTATTTCTCACTTACTTTTTGTATCAACAAATCAAAAAATTGCTTAAATACTTTACCACACGATCTTGTCTTTAAAGGACGCGGAGAGAGAAGGGTTTTAAAAACATTGTTGGAAAAGGAGAAAATCCTCCCCTTCCACGAGGTTTGATACAGAAAGTTGTCTGAAAGGCGCATGTTTTTGTCATGTATTGGAAAAGTAGATGTGCATACCAGTCTATCTTAATTTTGCATTGGAGATATGTGATGGGAAGTTATATGTAATGAATTGATTCAGTTTTTAACCCATTACAAGATAATCCCTTCTTTTTAACCAGCATTTTCTCCTTTTTTCACAATGTTTTCCATCCTTTCAGAGACAAGTCTCATCTCAGCCTTACAGAGACAAATCACATCATTTGAGTCATATCTAAATTGTTGCCTGAGAATGCTTTCAGCTTGAAAAAGTCTAGAATTTTGTCCTGAGGTAAAATATTGATGCTACCATATGAATTGAAAATATCTGAAACCATTCTGGACTCTGTTGAGTCCCAGTCATGGTATTTGGGAAAGAGACCAAGTTCAAAATTCATAAAATTGCCTCTTTTTGTGTGGAAGAGTAGTCTCCCTTGTAAAAAAGCTATATCACCTGCACAAACAAAATCCTGTCTGATCAAGAGCTATTGACATTACAGAATGTATTTTAACCCTTTACCACACAATCCTGAGTTTTAATGACCCTTGGGAAGAAGCCTTTTGAAAACATTGTGGGAAAAGGAGAAAATGCTGGTAACCAGCATTTTATCCTTTTCCCACACTGTTTTCTACCCTATCAAAGACAAAGTCCTTTATTTGAACTACATTTAAATTGTCGTCTGCAAGCGCTTTCAATTTGGACCAGTCCCAATTTTCGTTGTGTGGTAAAGAGTTAACTGTCATCATTCAATCCTTTACCAAACATGTGTGTATTATTACAGCCTTTATGAAAAAAATGTTTAAAAACATGCTAATAGGAGAAAATGTTGGTAACTAGCGCTTTCTCTTTTTGCCACAGTGTTTTTTTTTTACCAGTTGACAAAATTTTACATTGGTCTGAATTGAAAGCATTTGCAGACAACAATTACATATGCCTCTAATTATTTGATTTGTCATTGAAAGGGTAGAAAACAGTTTTGGAAAAGTAGAAAATGGTGGTAATCTACATTTTATCCATTTCCCACAATGTTTTCGAAAGCATTCTTTATGCACGGTCATTAGAAATGTGGGATTGTGTGATAAAGGGTTCTTCTACTTACATTATTTTTTCAAATGCATCAAGTCAGAAAATGCTTAGAGTTTGCATTGCCATTTTGATTGTATATTCTGTTTGCTCTCCCAATGTCACCCTCCATATTTCTAATTTTTAACCCTTTACCCAACAAAGCTGGTAACCAGCATTTCCTCTTTTCCCACATTTTTTTCTACCCAAGAACACACAAATCCCATCATTTAACCCTTTACCAAACAATCCCTGGGAAAGGAGGCTTTTTCCCACAATGTTTTCTACCCTATCAGAGACCTAAAGCTCATTTGTACCAATTCTGAATTCGTCGTCTGTGGATGCTCTTAGTTTTGGAAGAGTCTAGAATTTGTCGTTTGGGAAAGGTTAAGCAACATTTGATTTGTTGTTCACAAACACTTTCAATATGGACCAGTCTAAAATTTTGTTGTCTTGTAAAGAGTTAAATAGAAACTCAAGCAGGCTTGGGGAGGGGTTGGGGATTAAATGATTACTTTAGCTGTAATTTATGAAATCATTTGTACTTTTATTTGAAGTCATCAACTAGTAATACATCAACGACCCCAATCAGTGTGAAGGAGAATCCAATGAGTCGGATGGGCATGGTGAGCCCTAGCAGTGATGGACAGGAAGTAAAATCAGACCAGCTAGATACATCGTCATCATCGGATCAGTTCAACCAAAGTGACCTTAAGGTTTGTGGTAATTTTTGTTGGCAGTTTACACTCTTGACTTTCAAATTGGATGAGTCTAAATTTTTGTTATGTTGTAATGATACCTTTTTCCAGATGACAACATTTTAAATTGAGTACCGGTAGTTTCAAAGCTTTTGCAGACCACATTTAATACAATTCATGCATTTGGCTTATTAGATTTTTCATTGAAAAAGTAGAAAATATTGCTTGAAAAAGAGAAAATGCTGGTTATCAGCATTTTCTCCTTTTCCAATAATGTTTTCCACAGCCTTTTTTGTCAGGGTCAATAAAATTAATACAAGATATTTTGGAAAAGGGTCACAGCTTGAAACTGATAGCTTCATCAAACTTTGTGGGAAATGGAGCTGTAACTCATTTTCCAACACTGGTTTCCATACTGTTCAGAATGATATGAGTGTCACTTGGGCAAAAGGGGGTTTAATTATCTAAGTAATGCATCATGTAAAGTGAGTTTTTGCAGAATATGTCTCCATCTTGTTTACAAACTGGTCGTATCATGGGGTGGAATGGTCCTTTGATATGCAGGAAAGTAAACAAAGCTGAAAAATTCGACCCAGGTCAGCTTGTGTGGACTGCACAGGCTGACCATGGTTGACACTTCTTTGCAGATGCATTAGATCCCCTTTTCACAGAGCATGGCCAATATATCCTTCCTGTACAGTTTGACCTTTTGTGCAATTTACAATAGTTTTTGTGAGCCTCAGAATAATTTGTTTTACAGTGAAGGGCTTAACAGCTAGAAGTAATGATTTTTGACCTACTTATACCATCTTGGTGTACAGTTATCTTTACAATTCAAAATTTTTATGCTTTTTTTTTTAATTGCTGAAACTGATGTAATTTAACATGGATGTTAGGACAAAAAAGGTAAAAATTCTAATGCATTTAATCTTTCAAAGTGCATGTCAAAGAGCAGTCACACAAATCAAATCTGCTATGGCTTAGGATTTCTGATTTATTTGGTAGTAAGCAGCAAGTCATTTTTCCTTCACACTCATGCTCAATAAAGCAGGTGCTGTAGTGATCTTCTCTTTCCATCTGTGTGTCCTTGGTAAAAAATTTATGGTGACCTCCGGTTTAGCATTTGCATTAAAGTTCTGTAGTTGCGATTCAGATTGATGACTTATGCTAAATTCCTATACTGGCCATCTTAGTGGCTCACACAGAAAGTCTTCTCTGGTGACTGTGATGCTGGCTCCATGATGTTCTCTACTTAACTGTTTACCAATGACAAAATGTTAGACTGGTTACCAGCATTTTCTCCTATTCCCACAATGTTTTCAAAAGCCTTCTTCCTCAGGATCGATGAAACACGGGATTGTTGGTGAAGGATTAACTTAAGACCAAGGCAGAGGACTTGTTCTCTTGCAACAGCACACTTCTCAATGTGATGTGGCAAGAGGAGTTGTCATTCATAAGGATCAGACTCTCCTTTTAGCCACAATGTTTTCTTAAAGTTATGTACTTAGATGTCAAACCCTAATTAACTCTTTACCACACAATCCCGACTTTTAACGACCCTGAGGAAGAGGCCTTTTGAAAACATTGTGGGAAAAGGAGAAAATGCTGGTAACCAGCATTTTCTCCTTTTCCCATAATGTTTTCCATCCTTGCCAAATCAAAGTTCAAAGTTTGAGTCATGTTTATGTTGTCGTCTGCAAATTCTTTCAATTTGGAGAAGCCTAAAGTTTTGTCGTGTGATAAAGAGTTAATCTTATTATTCTTATTTTGCTAGATCGTTTTCAAAGCTGTCAAGTTTATTCCAGGACCCTATGAGTAAACTGTTTGTCAAACAAGAAAATTTAAGACTCTTTATATATTGAAGGTCTTTTACAGATACCAAATTAAATGTTGTCAAGGATTGATGATAGCCATTGCAACAGGATTCATTCCTCTCTCACAGCCAATCATTGTTCTCATGATGGTTATGTGGGAAAGCAGCCAGTGACTTAAGAAGAATATTGGCTTGGGAAGTACTTGTAAGCCAAACTCCTGGAAACCATGGATAGGTGCACTGGCTGCCACAGTTAGTATAATTGAAATAATGTTGTAAACAGTGTTAAGCACCATACAAATGTTGCTCATATGGTGGGTATATCTTTGAACAAGCAGAGAAGTGTGCAGGAAGCAGAGAAAATGCTGCTTTTCAGTATTTTTTCCTTTTTCCACATTTTTTAAATGAACCTTCCTCGGATTTATAGAACCATGGATTCATTTGGTAAAGGGCTTGAGGAGAAGTTAAACAATATTACCGAGAAAGCTTCATTGTGGGGTCGAAAACATTGTAGAAAAGGAAAGAAGATGCTGGTTATCAATATTTTCTCCTTTTCTAGAATGCTTTCGAAAACCTCTCTCATTATGTTAATCCTTTACTACACAATTATTTGTTTTAAAGACCCTAAGGAAAAAGAGGTTTGAAAACATGTGGGAAAAAGAGAAATTGCTGGTAACCAGCATTTTCTCCTTTTCCCAAAATGTTTCTAACCTTCCACAAATTAAAAGAAAACAATAACACATTTTTTTCTATCTGCAAAATGTTTTCAATTTGGAAAAGTCTACAGTTTTGTTGTATGGTAAACAGTTCAAAAAGCAATATTGTTGGTAAAACATTAATTGAGGATACTCCATGTTAGATTGTTTCTGTTTCAGGCTGTCCAGACTTCCCCATCATCAACACCAAGGACAGCCTCACCTGGAATATCACCACTAACATCTCCAAGTTTGATGAGATCCTTGTCAGGTCCAGATGCTTTCCCACCTTCATTAGAGAGAAAAATAACACTGAAACGCTCTGAAAATAACTTAGGTAGGCTGTACTCTTTGCAGGCTTATACACAGTCTTGGAATATAACAGTAGTGATACCTTCAGATACTGGTCAATAACACAATTTGCTAGTCAGTTGTTCCAGGGGTGATGAATGTAGGTAATTAAATGAATTGCACATGGGTAAACCAGGATGGAAAAGAAATTAATTATTATACAAACTCGGATCGGCCAACCATGTTGATCTCTAAATAAAGACAAAAAGGAGTGTGAAGGTCTCTTTCACTACAACTAATTGGCCTAGTGTAAGCCAGCATATGGAGGAAATATTTGGAAATTCTCTTGCATAAGCTGCAATTTGTAAGCTCATTGTTCTAAGTTCATTAAGGTACTGGCAGGTTTGCCCATGTTTTTGTTTGATCAGTGTGTCAAATTTTTTTGTGCATACACAAAATTTTTAACCATATGCCAACAAACAACCCATACACATCATATTTGTTTCTTTATCAATGTGGTCTCCCAAAGCCTTATGTATGTTAACCCTTTACCACACAATCTAAAGTTTCATCAAATCCACAGTTTCATCAACCCCGAGAAAAAACCGCTTTGAAAACATTGTTGAAAAAGAAGAAAATGCAAGTAACCAGCATTTTCCTCTTTTCCCACAATGTTTTCTACTCTTTCACAGACAAAATCCATCTTTTGAGCCATAATTAAATTTGTTGTCTTCATAAGTATGCTTTCAGTTTGGACAAGTCAAAACATTTGTCATTTGGCAAAAAGTTAATATTAAATTGTTTTATCCACAGGCATTACAGTAGAGGCCACAGATAAAGGTATTAATGGCTGCATTGTGAAAAGTCTAGCTAAGACTGGTGCTATTTACAAACATGGGCAGATTCAAGTTGGAGATCATATAATGTCCATCAACAACGAAAGCATGAGACGAATAACTAACACCCAGGCTCGTGTTATACTCCGACGAGCCTCTCTCATGGGAACTGCCGATATAACTATAAGTTATGTTACTGCTGCTGATGCTGCTGCTCATAAGGAAGCTGTTGCCAAGCGACAACAGGAGAGTCCATCTACACCAACCATGATGCCATCACCAAAGTAAGTGAAATTTTTATGTCCTGGATCTGTCTGTGTGAGTGTCTGTTGTGTTTCAGTCAAATAATTTGAAAAGATCTGAAATAAGTAGATTTCTCTGAAAAAACCACCTTCATCTCATAGACATGTTTTCAAAAGCTAGAAAGAAGAATGAAAGCATATGAGTTACATATTAATGAAAATGTTATCAAGATTCAGTGCGAAAAATGGATGGATTATCATTTTGATGATTTCTCCATTTATTACAATGTTTTATAGAACCTTTTACTCCAGGGATGTCGGATGTACTCTGCATGGGAAAAGGGTTTCCATCTTTGGTAGCAGTTTATGTTTTTTACTTTCTTTACTTCTTTCATTTCATATATCCTGCCAATTTTCAGTGTACCAGAAAAAGAAGTTTTGAAAGATGAGTTATTTTTGCACCCTTGTGTTCCTGACTAGTCATTGGTTGTCTGTCATCAAAAATTTATGTATAATCAGTCTTTAAAAAATATTGGTTGAATAATTGTCTTGATAATTTCTCACATGGAGACAAATATAAGTACCCGTACTTACAAAAACACTGGTAGGTCTCAAGATCAAATTGCAGAAACACTATGTTATCATGCGAGAGGCCACATTTTTTGCTACAATCTTCAAGGGGCTTTTTTTAGATATTTTTGCCTGAAGTTGAACTTTTTTTATTTAACATTGATAATACTGCAAAATATACTTTTATCTGCAAACAGAATGCTTGCATGCAGTAAAAAGGTGCAAATTTGGCACTAGTAACTCCTCCTATTTTCATTACGTCAAATATGATGTCAGCATACAGAAGTGAATACAATCCAACATGATAGACCTGTGTTATTGACCCCACAACATTCCCACAAGCGTTTGATAAAATACCCAAATCTAAAACTACCTTTAGGAGGTTATGTAACTCATTCAGGGAAATATCAAAGAAAAAAATATTTTTCTTACCTATGTCTTTCTGATTTAATGATGATTTACCAGCTATCACCTTACTTACTGTACCTAAATGATGAACCATTTTGAGCTCACCTGAGCACACAGTGCTCAAGGTGAGCTATTGTGATCGCCCTATGTCCGTCGTCCGTCAACAATTTCTTTAAACATCTTTTTCTCCTAAACCACTGGGCCAATCTTGATGAAACTTGGCAGGGATGTTCCTTGGGTGAAGCTCTACCAAAGTTGTTCAAAGAATTGAATTCCACCCAAAACTCTGGTTGCCATGGCAACAAAAAGGAAAAAAATGCAAAATCTTCGAAAATCTTCTCCTCTGAAACTAGAAGGCGTAGAGCTTTGATATTTGGTATGTAGCATCTCCTAGTGGAACTCTATCAAGTTTGTTCATATGATGCCCCCGGGGTCAAGACTGGCCCCGCCCCGGGGGTCACAAGTTTGAACATAGGTATAAAGAAGGAAAACTTTAAAATTCTTCTTCTCTAAAACTGGAAGGCATAGAGCTTTGATATTTGGTATGTAACATCTCCTAGTGGACCTCTACCAAGTTTGTTCATATGATGCCCCTGGGGTCAAAACTGGCCCCGCCCCGAGGGGTCACAAGTTCGAACATAGGAACAAAGAAGGAAAACTTCAAAATTCTTCTTCTCTAAAATTGGAAGGCGTAGAGCTTTGATATTTGGTATGTAGCATCTCCTAGTGGACCTCTATCAAGTTTGTTCATATGATGCTCCTGGGGTCAAAACTGGCCCCGCCCCGGGGGTCAAAAGTTCGAACATAGGAACAAAGAAGAAAAACTTTAAAATTCTTCTTCTCTTAAACCTGAAAGTGTAGAGCTTTGATATTTGGTATATAGCATCTCCTAGTGGACTTCTACCAGGTTTGTTCATATGATGCCCCTGGGGTCAAAACTGGCCTGGCCCGGGGGGGGTCACAAGTTAGAACAAAGGAACAAAGAAGGAAAACTTTAAAATTCTTCTTCTCTAAAACTGGAAGGCATAGAGCTTTGATATTTGGTATGTAACATCTCCTAGTGGACCTCTACCAAGTTTGTTCATATGATGCCCCTGGGGTCAAAACTGGCCCCGCCCCGAGGGGTCACAAGTTCGAACATAGGAACAAAGAAGGAAAACTTCAAAATTCTTCTTCTCTAAAATTGGAAGGCGTAGAGCTTTGATATTTGGTATGTAGCATCTCCTAGTGGACCTCTATCAAGTTTGTTCATATGATGCTCCTGGGGTCAAAACTGGCCCCGCCCCGGAGGTCAAAAGTTCGAACATAGGAACAAAGAAGAAAAACTTTAAAATTCTTCTTCTCTTAAACCTGAAAGTGTAGAGCTTTGATATTTGGTATATAGCATCTCCTAGTGGACGTCTACCAGGTTTGTTCATATGATGCCCCTGGGGTCAAAACTGGCCTGGCCCGGGGGGGGTCACAAGTTAGAACAAAGGAACAAAGAAGGAAAACTTTAAAATTCTTCTTCTCTAAAACTGGAAGGCGTAGAGCTTTGATACTTGGTATGTAGCATCTCCTAGTGGACCTCTACCAAGTTTGTTCATATGATGCCCCTGGGGTCAAAACTGGCCACGCCCCAGGGGTCACAAGTTTGAACATAGGAACAAGAAAGGGAAAACTTTAAAATTCTTCTTCTCTGAAACTGGAAGGCATAGAGCTTTGATATTTGGTATGTAGCATCTCCTAGTGGACCTCTATCAAGTTTGTTCATATGATGCTCCTGGGGTCAAAACTGGCGCCGCCCCAGGGGTCACAAGTTCGAACATAGGAACAAAGAAGGAAAACTTTAAAATTCTTCTTCTCTTAAACCTGAAAGTGTAGAGCTTTGATATTTGGTATATAGCTTCTCCTAGTGGGCCTCTACCAGGTTTGTTCATATGATCACCCTGGGGTCAAAACTGGCCCCGCCCTGGGGGTCAGAAGTTTGAACATGGGAACAAAAAAGGAAAACTTCAAAATTCTTCTTCTCTAAAACTGGGAGACGTAGAACTTTGATATTTGTTATGTAGTAATCCTGTTCTAAGTTTGTTAGCCCACCTGACCACAATATGTTCAGTGAGTTCAAAATTGGGTCACCTGGGGTCATAAACTAGGTCACAAGATCAAATTAAAGAAATACCTTGTGGGCACTCTAGAGGCCACATTTATGGCTCAAATGACCTGAAATTTAGTGAGACTATTCGTCTTGCTAAAATATCAGACGAGTTTGAAATTGGGTCACTTGGAATCATAAACTAGGTCACTAGGTCAAATTAAACAAATACCTTGTGGGCACTTTAGAGGCCACATTTCTTGCTCAATTGACCTGAAAATTGGTCAGAGTATATGTCTTGATAAAATCTCACATGAGTCTAAATTTGGGTCAATGGGGTCATAAGCTAGGTCACTAGGTCAAATTAAGAAATACCTTGTGGGCACTCTAGAGGCCACATTTTTTGCTCAATTGACTTGAAAATTGCTAAGAATGTTTCTCTTGATGAAATCTTAAGATGAGTGCAAAATTGGGTCACCTGGGGTCATAATCTAGGTCACTAGGTCAAATTAAAGAAGTACCTGTGGGGCACTCTAGAGGCCACATTTCTTGCTCAATTGACTTGAAAATTGGTCAGAATGTTTGTCTTGATAAAATACTGAATGAGTTTGAAATTGGGTCACCTGGGGTCATAATCTAGGTCACTAGGTCAAAGAAATACCTTGTGGGCACTCTAGAGGCCACATTTATTGGTCAATTGATTTAAAAGTTAGTCACAATGTTTGTCTTGATAAAATCTAAGATGAGTTCAAAATTGGGTCACTTGGGGTTATAATCTTGGACACTAGGTCAAATTAAAGAAATATCTTGTGGACACTCTAGAGGCCACATTTCTTGCTGAATTGACTTGAAAATTGGTCAGAATGTTTGTCTTGATGAAATATCGGATGAGTTTGAAATTGGGTCACCTGGGGTCAAAAACTAGGTCACCAGGTCAAATTAAAGAAATACCTTGTGGGCACTCTAGAGGCCACATTTATTGCTCAATGTACTTGAAAACTGTTCAGAATGATAGTCTTGACAAATTTTTGATGAGTTCAAAATTGGGTCACCTTTAGTGATAAAGTAGGTCACTAGGTCAACTTAAGAAAATTCCTTGTGGACACGCTAGAGGCCACATTTTTAGTTCAATTCACTTGACAAATGGTCAGAAATTGAATTATTCATGTGGAGTGAAATTTCGCCTATTGACTCAGGTGAGCGATCCAGGGCCATCATGGTCCTCTTGTTTAAGTTTGATGAAGAGAATTGAACATGCTTAATTGATATAAAAGATGCAAACATTGCAACTCAAAACTGTTTTTGCCTAAATTGTCCATTGGACAATGATAGACAAAGTATTGGACAGTATAGATCAAAGATCAGACTCCACATTCTATACAGTCTGATATTATTCTACACTATTGGCTTATGCATTTTGAGTTTCCCTTCGCATTTGTCAGAATGTTTGTCTATTGTAATTTCTCAGACATTATGTGAATATTGGTCTCTCCTTCATAAGCAAGATTAGACCTTGGAAAATCTTGTTATTTTGTTCTAAATACCAGAATTTGGCTCCAACCATAATGAAACTTGGTCAGAATATTGTCTTCATCAAATCTGGAGGTTTTATGTGTCTCATCACTGGTCAAAAAGTAGGTCATATCTTAAAATTTTGAAACTTGGTACTATGGGCCTTTTTTTACTGTATCTTTAGAAGCTGAACTCTTTACTAAATGACCAGATTTTAGACTTGTCCAATTTGATATTTATTACAGATTACAGATTTAATGTGACTCAAAAACTGGATTTGTGTTTGAACTGGTCAAAAACATTGTGGAATAGGGAAAAAATGCTTGTCACCAGCATTTTCCCCTTTTCACACAATTTTTTCAAAAGCCTTCTCCATCAGGGTCAATAGAATTAAGGATTGTGTGGTAAAGGGTTTAGAAATTATAATTTTGTTTATGAAAACATGTTGTTGATAGAATGTTCATTGTAAAGTATTTTTGAGCTTTCATTATCTCCCCTTACTTTGTTTTTGCTGCTAGGATCTTTCCAAAGCATTATCGGTAAGACTTCAGTTCTCTCCTATTGTTGTGCTGGAGCGCATAGCTGAAGTTTATAGACCGCAATTTTCACAGTTACAATGTTTGGTTTTTAATTTCAATTGTTTTTTGAGATGCATGTCATAGTTTATTAGCGGCTTATAAAAATACATTTACATGTAGGTAGATTATTGGCTGTAATATAAATAAAAGTTGGTAACCCTTAGGCTGCTAAGCATGCCTAAATGCACTTTTGCAGATGGTGTAGATCAAGATCAGACAACATATTCTCTGTTGTCATATCTTGGATCTACACTGTATAATATGAATAGATTGCTTACCATACTCATAAATTTATACTGGGTACAAGCACCTTGTCATAAAATTTTAAGTGATGAGTATTCAAACAGAAGATTTCCATTTTCATCACTTAAAATTTCATGACAGAGTGTTTGCACCCAGTATGATTTTTCTTGACGCAGTTACAGTATTATCAAATCCAGACCAAAGTTTGCTGAAATAGGATGCATAGATCATTTAATAAAATTAGGCATGGAAGACAGGAAAAACTATTTCTACCACTTTTCTATCCAGTGTATAATGTATTAGAGCAAAAACCATGTGATTGTCCCACATGATTCTAGTAGCACTCATGTGGGAAAGCAGCAAGTGGCTTGGAAAGAATATTGTGAGGAGTACTTGTAAAAGAAACATTACGAAAGCATAGATAGGAGAACTGGCCACGGCGATATACCGGTATACTGAAATAGTGTTGAAAATGGCATAAAACACCATACAATCATTCAGTCAGAGCTCCAGATAAGAGGGAGTGATGGCATTCTAAAACCATTATTTCTCTTCAAAACCCTATGTTGTGAGTACTCATAATAAAGGGTTTATTGGAGTGTAATTAATATTTTCAATTTTGAAATTAAAATGACTCCCTCTATCTGGAGCTCTGATATTGTCAGTAAATCTAGTTGCACTCTTGATTTATGTGATACCAGGTTTTTCACTTTAACTTTACCACACAATTCCTAGTTTTATTGACCCTGAAAGAGGCGGCTTTTGAAAAACATTGTGGGAAAAGGAGAAAATGCTGATAACCAGCATTCTCTCCTTTTTAGCTCCACTGGCTGAAGGCCAGCAGGCATATGTCATGGCCCAATGTCGTGCGTGCATCCGTGCATGCATTAACTTTTATTTCAAACATCTTCTTTTCTGAAACTACCCATCCAATTTTGATGAAACTTCACAGAAATGATCCTGCCATGGTCCTCTTCAGAATTTGTTGAAAGAATTTGATTCCTTCAAAACTCTGGTTGCCATGGCAACAAAACTGAAAAATATTAAAAACCTTTGAAAATCTTCTTGTCTGAAACCATAAGGCCTAGGGCTACCAAATTTGGCATGTAGCTTTATCTAGTGGACCTCAACCGAGTTTCTTCAAATTATAGCCTTGTATAGGGAAAATTTTAAAAATCTATTCATACCTAGCCGTAAGGCCTCGGACTACCAAATTTTGCATGTAGCTTTATCTAGTGGGCCTCTACCAAGAGGGCCCAAATAATAGCCCTGGAGTCATGTTTGGCTCTATCCCAGGGGGCACAAGTTTTACATGGGCTTATATAGTGAAAACTTTATAAATCTTCTTGTTACTAACCATAAGACCTAGGGCTACTAAATTTAGCCCTGTCTCAGGGGTCTCATGTTTTACAGGGCTTTTATTGAGGAAAATTTGAAAATCTTCTTGTTTATAACCCCACATTCTAGACCTGTATTATTTGGTATGGGGCTTTTAGTTTATCTTGTGGACCTCCACAAGGATTCAAGTAATTATAGCTCTGCGGTCAAAAATGGCTTTGCCCTGGGGTCATAACTTCCTCGTAGGATTTTATAGAAAAAATTTTGTATGTCTTCCAGTTGGAAACCAATTGGCCAAGTATTGTAATGTTTGGCTTGTAGTGTTTTTACTTATTAGCCAGTGGAGCAACACAGGGACATCATGGCCCTCTTGTTCCAGAATGTTTTCTACTCTTCTGAAGACATATATAACTTCAGGTGCATTTAGTTTATTGTTGACATTTTTTCTTGATTTTCAACAAGTCTAAAATTTTGTTGTAAGGTAAAGAGTAAACCCCTTACCAAACAAAATTCAAGACATTTACAGTTAACAATTCGAATGTGGCTCAGGTGTTGAGATTTGTCCACAGAATGGTAGAAAATAATGTGGGAAAAGGAGAAAATGCTGGTTACAAGCATTTTCCCCTTTTTCCACAATTTTGTCCAAATCTTTCTTCATCGGGGTGGTAAAAACACGGATCTGTTTGTTGAAGGGCAAAAAGAATGCTTTCAAATTTAAAATGAGGTTAACTCTATACCAGTAAAAACATTTTTTGCATAGGACCAAATTGAAAGCATTTGCAGATAACAAATCAAATGTAGCTCAATAGATGATTGTCTCTTGGAAAAGATAAAAAACTTGTGGGAAAGGGAGAAAATGCTTGTCACTAGCTTTTCTCCATTTCCCACAATATTTTCAAAAGACTCCTTCCTAAGGGTCAGTAAAAGTCAGTATTGTGTGATAAAGGGTTAAGCACTTGAATAGATAGCTTTGTGGTAATGGTTCTATGGTTTTTCATTTTATGATTATGTACATGCATGTAATTAAGTCACACATTTTGAAATATTGTCCTAGATAGACTGCACACTTTTAGCTCTTTCTGCTTTTGAAGGAAATACTGAGGTATTTTCAAAGCCACATGTGGGCTGCCATACAAAAATTACACATTTTTTCAATCTCTGTAACTATTGAAGGCATTCACTTCAAAGTTTGGCTGGTTGTTAACCCTTATCCTGCTAAATAAGTCAAATGAAACCTAAACCAATAATAATCAAAGTGCGGTCAGCACTGTAATCGGTCGACACTGAATAACTACAATGGTTTGAAATCACAAATCAAATGGCAGTTGTCTAAACTACGTATGAGATAGAAATCCTATACCTTGTAACAGAGCCATGTAGGAACCCCCTTTTTTAACTGTCCTTTACAAATTAGTAGAGTAATGGAATGCTACAGATATATGTTTGCCGGTTGACAGCAAAAGAACGTTAAATATATGTGACAGTTCTGATCAGTAGTACCCATCATCAAGCCTTAGATATCACTCATCCTGAATAACAGTACATATCAACCTTTTATGTAAGTTTAACAACATACAAATATTCTTTTCTGTAACTTTTGCAACTTTGATAACTGTACGGTAATATATTGTCAGATATTATCAGTAATTTCCATACTTTAAAATGGTATGAATAAGTCGTATAAAATATGCCTGTATTATAACACAAATTGTTTACTTTTTGCTGCAAGTAGGCCTGTTACTTTTTCTATTTTTAAGAAGCCATCGTGTTTATCTGGACAAATTGTCCTACTTAATTTTTTTGACTGGCTAAATTGATCTGGGCAAAATCGTTCTGTCCAAAACATCGGCTGCCCAATTTCTTCCACATTTGTTTCAAAGAATGTAATATCTTCCCAACCCTCACCCCTTTTCCAAATGATGTAATTTTAGACTTGTCCAAATAGAAAGCATTTGCACATACGAATCAAATGTAGACCAAATGTAGACCAATTGATGATCTGAATTGTCGAAAGAAAAAAAAACTCGTGGGAAAAGGAGAAAAAGATGGATATCTGCATCTTTTTTTTCTACAATGTTTTTAGCAGCCATCTTCCTCTTGGTCATCAAAAACAGGATAGTTTTGTTAAGAGTTAAAGCACCCAGTTATGGCCTTTTACAGTCAGAAAAAACAATATCCAAACATTGCAATTTCATGGTTGTTTTTTTTTTATATATCCTACATAAACAGACAATTAAGATCTTAGATATATAAGTACGTTTATTGATCTGCATTGCATTCAAAGGACAGTCTGATCTTGATCTTTCATTGTCATCAAAAGCGACTTTACTTGTCCTTAGACAACACAGGTCATTGTATTTGAGTCATTCTAATGAGCAAGAGCATCACTACAGTGAACCTTGGGCTCTTAATCTGAAATATGGAGGATGAGAATCAACTAATATGGAGTAGCTAATGAGACAAACATCTAACTGAGTTTTACACTTAAAACATTGAACTAATGAAATAGATATGTGAAATGTGGAAAAGCAGCCTAACTATTACAGGACCACTGCTGTTTTGATTAGAATATCTCGGAAAACTGGCCTAACAAACCCAAGATCTGATTGCATGTTCTACGCTGTCTGGTCTGAATCTACGCTCTCCAAAAAAGCCTTTTTACCTGGTCATTTGATTCAGACATGGAGAATATGAAGTTAAGTGAGCTTATTTGTTTTGCATTTTCACTTTTTTTCCTCTATGAAAATGTTCTATTCAACTCTACCCGTGAAATTACAAAATGTTGAAATTCTTTCAAATGATGAAAAAACGCTGTGAGGAAAAGGAGAACATGCTGAGTACATGCAGTTTTTCTCACTACATTTTAAAGCCCCACAGGATTGTTTAGTCAACATTTGACAGACTGATTTCAGTCTTTAGAATATCATCAAGAAGAAACATGGATGGAAGGAGAGGAAGAGGGGCTATGAAAACGATTTAATCCTTAACCTGCTAAATGAATGAAATTAAATTTTCAAGCTACAGTAAAACCCAAAGTTTTAACTATTTCGCAGGTACTTTTGGGCAAAAGATATCACCTGATCAGTCAGTGTAGATCCAAAATCAGACTGCATGTAGTGTGCAGTCTGATCTTGATCTACACTGTCCGCAAAAGGTCATAAAGTCGCGCTTAGCAGTCCAAGGGTTAATACATCCTAAGCTGAAGGATGCCTAATCAGATCTATGCTGGTCAGTATTGTGGATGGACAGTCTGATTACTAAGGTTGCGAGCGTGAGATAACCAGTTCATTCTAAAAATGTTCACATAATGACCTCTCCACTAGGGTCATAACCCTTACACAACTCTACATCCTTTGTCCCTCACAGCTTCACCTCACTAACAATAAACGACCAACAGCCGAATACTATTTTAAACTTACTGCTGTTTCCAGTTGCATATACACCAGTTTGCTCTAAGGCAAAACAATCTAAATGTTCAAATTATCTCAAAGCAATGTTACCGTAAAAACTCTGTTCCATTGCAATTTTTATCCATGCTCAAGGCCAAATGACCCATCATCTTTTCAACACCTGCTATATATATGAATGGCACTTGTCAAAACTCGGCCGATCCTGTAACAATGTATAACCTGATCAACGGATCACTCGAAGTTTGCTGAATAATACGGACAGCAGATGACTAGAAGATGTGCTTACATAATCTGATACTCCTTGATTCTGTCTTGTTTCATTCATAAGTTGTTGCTTTATCAATGACACCATTTCTTATAGCTGCGTTGCAAGTAAACTGCTACAAAATTTCTGGTTTTTGCAGGCCCATAATTTTGGTAATACTTGTATTATGGCATAATTCAACGATAAACTAACTGTAACCGCCATTTATTACATAATTCAAAAGTTTTGTAAGGGATTACTTGAAGGCCTGTTTACTGCTAGTTCGTATTCTTGCGCTTATCAGGGTTAAAAGTTCAATATAATAAGGTCACAACAGCTAGTATTAGTGTTATAAGACTGTAAGTAAAAGCTGTCACAAGTTGCAGTTAGATCGGTTTACACTCAGCAGACAGGTTTCCGAAATTTGTGGTCTCTCTAATCGTCCGGCTCACGCCGACCGATTAAAAACTTGAGATAATAGTATTTCAAACTTATTTTTTTTTTGAGAAAAATATTTCCTTAACGGACAGTGTAGATTAAAGATCAGACTGCATGTTCTGTGCAGTCTGATCGTGATCTACACTGACAGCAAAAGGTCATTGAGTAGCCCTTAGCAGCTAAAGGGTTAAACATCAAAAAGGGGTACCCAAACCAGAAAGGCAGGTAACCCTGGAAATATTTTTGACACAGTTATGCCATTTTTTTGACTTGAAATTTTTTAGCCAAAAAGCACTTGCTGCCAAGGTTTTGTGCATGTTGTTTTCCACTGACCACAATGTTTTTCATTACAAAAATTTTACTCTTCTTCCTAAGAAGATTAAACCTCTACCAAACAATCCCAAGTTTTCTCGAGTCTAAAAAAGAAGACTCGAAAACTTCGTTGGAAAAGGAGAAAACTCTTGTTGACATGATTTTCTCCTTATCCCACAAAGTTTTCTATTTTTAGCTCACCTGAGCACATAGGGCTCAGGGTGAGCTATTGTGATCGGTCAATGTCCGTCATCCGTCCGTCCGTAAACAATTACTAAAAAATCTTCTGCTCTGAAACCGCCAATCAGATTTCAATGAAACTTCACAGAAATGATCCTTAGGTGATGCACTTTCAGAATACTTCAAAGATTTGAATTCCATGAAGAACTCTGGTTGCCATGGCAACCGAAAGAAAAAACTTTAAAAATCTTCTTGTCCCAAACTGTAAGGGCTAGAGCTTTCATATATGGCATGTAGCATCATCTAGTGGCCCTCTACCAAAATATTTCAAATTATGGCCCTAGTGTGGAAATTTGCCCTATGTTGTGGGTTCTCGGATTTCACATAGAGATAAAGAAGGAAATCTTTAAAAATCTTCTTGTCCCAAACCGTAAGGGCTAGAGCTTTCATATATGGCATGTAGCATCATCTAGTGGCCCTCTACCAAAATACTTCAAATTATGGCCCTGGTGTTAAAAATTGGCCCTATGTTGTGGGGTCTCGGATTTCACATAGAGATAAAGAAGGAAATCTTTAAAAATCTTCTTGTCCCAAACTGTAATGGCTAGAGCTTTCATATTTGGCATGTAGCATCATCTAGTGGCCCTCTATCAAAATACTCCAAGTTATGGCCCTAGTGTGGAAATTGGCCCTATGTTGTGGGTTCTCGGATTTCACATAGAGATAAAGAAGGAAATCTTTATAAATCTTGTCCCAAACCGTAAGGGCTAGAGCTTTCATATATGGCATGTAGCATCATCTAGTGACCCACCACCAAAATACTTCAAATTATGGCCCTGGTGTTAAAAATTGGCCCTATGTTGTGGGGTCTCGGATTTCACAGAGAGATAAAGAAGGAAATCTTTAAAAATCTTCTTGTCCCAAACCGTAAGGGCTAGAGCTTTCATATTTGGCATGTAGCATCATCTAGTGGCCCTCTACCAAAATACTTCAAATTATGGCCCTAGTGTTGAAAATGGCCCTATGTTGTGGGTTCTCGGATTTCACCAGACGAGTGTAGTAAGTACTAACAACATAGGATTTAGCTCAGCATAAAGGCTTTAATCCATGGGGCATTCAATTCAAGCTAGTCTTATATATTTCAACAGAGACATTGGAATTCCTATCGCTTAATAAAAGTGTTGGCTTAATAAACGTAGTCGCTTAGCTAAGCAAGATCAACTGTATTGCCCTTTGACAAATTGGAATTCATGAACAACTCTGGTTTCCATGTCAACTGCTGAAAAAAAAAATCAACCCAAACACAAAGCCTACAACTTAATTGGCAACAGTAGCACTCTACCAAAGTATATCGAATTGTGACCTTAGGGAAAAAAAATAAGTGCTTTGTTGTTGGATCCCAGTTTCCACATCCAAATAAAAGATCTTTTAAAATCTTCTTTCATCCAAACATTAACCTTAGAGCTTTCATATTCAGCATGGACTGGTGGATAGTTATGCTCCCGTAAGGGCGAGCATATAGTCGCCACTTCGTCTATCTGTCTGTCTGTCCAAAGTGATTTCTCAACAACCACTTGACGGCTCTTGTTTGCTAATAGCATTTACCAAATTTCTTCCTTGGAATCACAAAAAGTCCTTTGTAGTCACAATGTGGGATCAAATATGTAAAGAGTGTATTCTTGGAATCCTCCTGTTCCATATTGTATGGCCCACAACATACATTTGGCATGTGATTCTGTCTGAAAACCCATTATCAGCTCACCTGAGCATAACATACTCATGGTTAGCTTTTATGTATCCTTGAATATGCGTCACCAAAATTCCATTGTTTATTATATAGCTATCGGAATTCCAGCATAATCTTGATCCATCGCCCAGAATGTTCATAAGGTTGTCAACATGAACATGAACACACTCAGCAACCACAATTCTGGCTCAGTCATACTCAAAATTTCCCTGGATGTTCATAATGACCTAAGGACAAATCTGATCAAAATGGGGACAAGCTAAAAGCATCAAAATAGGAGATCTTGATGACAATTCCATTGTTTACACTCTAGGGCCTATAATTTCGGCTCTATCATTTTCTTACCTGCTCTGATTGTTGGTATTGTCATATGGATTAATCATTTTCAAAACTAAAACATTCCAGCAAAGAGGCAAGTGGCCATAACAATGACAGCTGAGTTGCATTTCAGGTGAGCGATTTAGGACCATCATGGTCCTCTTGTTCTAGAAAATCTTACTCACTTACAGAACTGTAGACTATCCAAAGTATTTACAGAACACAAATCTAGTAATGCCAAAGTTAGGATTATTGTTTTGTAAAGGTTAGTTAACATTAGGAGAAATGAAAAAAAAAAATGCCAGATATCAGCATTTTCTCCTTTTTCCACAATGTTATCGTAATTTCCTTCCTCAAGATTCTTAAAGCAAAACATTGTTTGATAAAGGGTCAAAGTTCTTTTTATATTTTTATTTGCTATTACAGACATAGGATATCAAGATCAGGTGGCACAGACACATGCAGTCTGATCTTGGAACTGCACTGTGCAGTATGTTGATATACTCCACTCCAAAACTGCCTTGAATATAAGCATAAAACATCAGCATCCAATAGCTTCTACTATGTGAATTAGATTAAAATTTTCAGCCTGGAGGTTAAACCTGAATATTTAGATTTCAAAATTCTTTTCACCACAAAAATCACACCTTATCGGATAGTGTAGATCCAAGATCTAACTACAGGTTCTGTGCAGTCTGATCTTGATCTTCTCTGTCCACAAAAGCTCATTGAGTTGCTCTTACTAGCCTTGGGGTTAGTAGTGTTGTAATACATGTACCATATGTTTATACTATATAATTAAGGGGCACTCGGAAAAGGGTTTAGTGCATCTCTGTGATGCATTATACCAAGCAAGTCATCACGTAATTAAAGATCCTTGAAATCCTTCTAGTTGATCAACTGACTGAATCATAAGGTAGATTGTTCGTTTGATATGCAGAAAATTTACCGATAGTAAAAAGTTGTGCTCGGGCTACGCAGGCTGAAGTGGGTTGATACTTTTTGCAGATGCATTAAAAAACCCCTTTTCATGGAGCTTGACTCAATTGTTTTTATTTCTTGCACAATATAATATGACCTGACATGAGTTGGCATTTGAGATAAAATTTTATTAAACACATCTACAAAAGTTATTATGTGAGCCATTAGTGAAGTTAACATTTTTTGGAGAAGATTTTACCTCAAAAGCCAATGAATGTCAAATTATTTTTTATCACATAATTGTATCTCATTAATTACAGTTCATGATGAGTTAAAGGTCACATGAACATGTGTATTGAAAATTTATATGAAGTTTATTCATTGCTTTGACAAGTGTGCACATCCAGATGAAAAACAAGTCCCAGGAAACTTGCATAATGATTTTGTTATGAATCTAAATATGATCAAAGTCACAGCTTTGACACAATTGTCAATATTTACAGTTTATTTCTTAGAGAAATCTTGGTCATTGATGTTTTAGAATTAAGGCATATTATTACAGAGTGTTGACCAAATACGCAACTATTTGCTTATCTCAAATGTGTGTAAGATAATAAAATTTGTTATGGCTGTATAACACTGTATTACAAGAGTTTTTATGTGATAAAAAGATTATGTTCATTACATTTGTAAAATCTGTGGAGTATTGTATTATTGGTTGTGAATTTATTTTAGTCAAACAACTTCATGTTATTTTCTTGTGCTGATAAACACAGGTGTCAGCTTTTTTGTCTATTTAGAAAAAAAAAGAAATAAAACCACTCTTTCTATGAAATGTATAGAAAAAAAGAAATAAGGAAATTTTGCCATTTACCTTATATTGTCTAATCAGAGCAATTTGTCCTTATGTTATGTTTGATGCTTTTCAGGAGTTTCTTATCGTCTTTAATAATTTTTCTATGGGAGCTAGATAGCCTCCTTTATGCTAATATTTTGAAATCAGATTCAACCAGTCATGTCAAGAGGAACTTTTGGTTGATCGACATGGTATTAGATCTGTAACTTTTTACCAGATGTCAAATTGTGGACTCATCCACATCAAAAGCAGACAACAAATTCAACACAGGTCGAACTATGGAATCTGTAAAATAATTTAGAACATTTTGGAAAAAGGAGAAAATGCTAGTTACAAATTGTTTGTGTCAAAATACCAGTGCTCTTCATCAGAGTTCAGTGATATAAAAGATATGACTTTTTTGGGTTTCCTCCTTTTCCTAAAATGTTTTCTACCCTATCAAAGACAAATTCTATCATTTGAACCAAATTTGAATTGTCATCTGCAAATGCTTTCAGTTTGGACAAGTACAATTTTTTTTGTGTGTTTGGTAAAGAGTTAAATCATGTGAACGCTTGGTAAAGGGTATTTTTTTCATCCTGTCTTCAAATTTGTTTCTATAAGAACGGTGAAAAGATATATGTAATTAATATGTATTTTAATTATAAGAATCTATATTATATGTGTACATCTTTTTAAGTCTAATGTTCTTTTTGCTTTTTTACAGATCCACTTTGAGTCCGCTACAAAAACGTAGCAGTACATCCGATGGAAGTGTTCCCTCATCTCCATTATCATCACCCCATAAGTCATCCCCAAAGTCTAATACATCACCAGCTAAAACCCCTACCCCTCAGTCATCCCCTAGACAGAAAGAGACTGTGGTTGTGGGATCCGGGAACCAGACATGGGGTCCTCCAAGACTTGTTGAATTACACAGGGAGTCAGGCAAAACTTTGGGTATCAGCATTGTGGGTGAGTCGGTTATACTTAATTAAATCAAGGATCCTAATCACCAACCATTGTAAATTACATTTTTTTCTTATTCTGGATCTAGAAACTAATAATAACCTGATTGGTTAAACCAAGGTTTAGCCAATCAGAAATTGCTTCACTTTTATATTAGAAAATTCTTAAGAATTAGACTAGGAATGCTGTTGAGAATGGTTGGTGAATAAGGGCCCTGGTCTCTGATATATCTTGTCTAATGGGAGACAGTGGTGTAGGTTAGAGGATCCACCTCTCACATCAAAGGTTCCAAGGTTCAATAGATGAGAAATTTCAAACTGGTCCAAATTGAAAGCAATTGCAGACGACAAATTAGATTTTGCATGAATTATGAAATTTGTCTTTGAAAGAGTAGGAAACATTGTGGAAAAAGAAGAAAATGCTTGTTATCAGCATTTTCTCCTTTTCCCATAGTGTTTTCAAAAGTCCTTTTCCTTGGGGTCATTAAAACTCAGGGTTGTATGAGTAAGGGTCAAATGTCACATGTATGTGTTTTTGTGGAAAGATGTTTATTTATCTTTATGAAACAAACAGAATAGACTTTGCATACAATGGAAATGCGGTACATGTATTACTCTGCTTGCTCTAATATCATAGAGCAACACCTCATTATGACCCATCCACTGCAAGTGCAAATTAGAGAGGTAGCCTTGGTTATTGTCTGTCACTGTTTACAATGCAGACGTTATGGAAATAGAAAACTTTCTTTCCTTTAAATAGTAGACCAGTCAGTAATGTACATCAGTGGAAATCCCAAGATGTGAATCCAGCCTTTGTTGGAATTCTTTCAAATGATTGATGAATGTTAGTGCAACAGGATTCATAGTTCTGTACCTAATTAGCCCTTTACCAGACGACAAAATGAAAGCATTTGCAGACGACAAAATAGATTTGACTCAAAAATTGAAATTTGCTTATGGAAGGGTAGAAAGCATTGTGGGAAAAGGAGAAAATGCTGGTTAACAGCATTTTCTCCTTTTCCCACAATGTTTTCAAAAGGCCTTTTCCTTAGGGTCGTTAAAAGTCGGGATTGTGTGGTAAAGGGTTAAAAAACATATGTTTATAATTATGTAAAACCAGTGGCTGTGGAAGGGTTTGTTTTGTACTGATTAGCCCATTTCCACACAATCCTGAGTTTTAATGTCCTTGTTCTAGAAGACTTTTGAAAACATTTCGGGAAAAGGAGAAAATGCTTCCTCCTTTTCCCAAAATGTATTCAACCTGTTCAAGGACAAATTCTTTAATTTGAACCAACTGTCATCTGCAAATTCTTCAATTTGGACCAGTCTAAAATTTGGTAAAGAGTTATAGAATCAAAATGAATGTGTGGATGGTAATACATGGTGCAGTGATATAGATCTAGCTAAAATATTTTTGTAAGTCAACAAAATTTTTAGACTCAAACATAAGAATTTGCAGACGACAAATCAGATGTTGCTGAAATGATCTAAATATATTTTTGTAAGGGAAGCTATATCATGGGGGAAAAAGACAAATTGATAGTTACTAGAATTTTTTCCTTTTTCCTAAAATGTTTTCAGAAGCCTTTTTCTACAGATGTGTAAAAACAAGAGATTGTCAGGTAAAGGGTTAACTGTTACCAAATGAGGAAATTCTAGACTTGTCCAAATTGAAAGCATGTGCAGATGACACATCAATTGAGACTCATATCATGGGATTTGTCTTTGATAGGATAGAAAACACTGTGGGAATAGGAGAAAATGCTGGTTATCATCATTTTCTCCTTTTTCCAAAATGTCTTCAGGTTCATTAGAACTCTGTATTGTGTGGTAAAGGGTTAAACAATAGTCAAAAGAGTTATTATACTTTTATACATGTATTTTTGAATTATTCTATTGAGATATGGTAAGGTTTTTAAGTCCTAAAGTTCCTTTTTCCTATTTTAGTTGGCTTTCCAGCCAGTTCAGATCAAGATCACTGATCAGGCTGCACTAAATATTCAGTCTGATCTTTAATTTACACTGCACTTAGTCGAGACATTCTGGGTGTAGGATCTTATTTCTGGAATACAAATGTACATGAATTTATTCAAGGCTATAGCAGTACCCATTTTTCTCTCAACCCCAGGTGGCCGTGTAGATATGTATCATGTGACAGAGGAACATGTGATCTCAGGAATCTTCATCAAACATGTTCTGGAGGACAGCCCAGCAGGCAGGAATGGAACCCTGAAAACGGGGGACAGAATTCTACAGGTACACTTTGTTAGAAATAGAGGATAATTGTCTGTTTCTATGTATGATCGAAATTTCTGTCATCAAGTGAAAAGTGAAGGCTATATTTCTGCGAGAGGCAAAGCCACAAGTCAGAATATGGCCTTTTGCTTTTCACGAGATGAAAGAAATTTTGATCATACACTGAAACAAACAATTATCCTATTTCCTTTATGCTCTTCACTTTAACCTGTCTTTCACATCTAATTTTTGCGCAGAGTGAAAAGTATGTGTGTTTTTCTGCTTTTTCAAGCAGAAAAGATCTATTCAATCTTATCAGATATGGAATAGCTATAATAATGATGCCATGAGTGATGCTGACTTTGTCATAAAATGTGACGTTCACCAGCTAAAAATTCATTCATGTTCTATAAATATCCATGGCAAATAAAAGTTATAACATTCACAGGTGAATTACAACATTCACCGGTGAATTATAAGGATATAATTCAAAGTTACATTTCTATAAACTGCTGAAAAGCATAAAAGAATATATATTTTTCACATTTCCATACAAATTAAAAGGAGCTGTTCAGATTTTTATAAATCTCACCAGACTTCAAAATGATTTATTGCTGAATTGCCTAAGGCAATAACAGGAGAATCAACAGCAGAGAAGAAAGTCAAACTTGAGCCAAAAAAAAAAATTAGTGGTATTTCCTTAATAGGTACGTATGGGCTCCCTTTCACCAGAACCTGCTCACATATATTTTTGGTGTTAGCTAAACCCCATGATGAGTGGTTCACCCTTTGACTTTTTGATTTATGTGGACAAAGTTGAAATTTTCGTCCGAAAATGGTTGTGTGTGTTGGGGGGGGGGGGAATACTGTATTATGTAAATGTATACTAATGACTTTTTTATTTCAGGTTGATGGAAAAGACTTGAGGAATGCCACCCATGACCAGGCAGTAGATACAATCAGGAATGCAAGTAACCCAGTCAAGTTTGTGGTTCAGAGTCTGGTGGATCCTGCTTGTGTATGTATTCATATATTAAACCTTAACTCTTTACCATACAGCAAAATTTTAGACTTGTCAGAATGGAAAGCATTGCAGATGACAACATAAATATGGCTGAAATAATAGAATACTCTTCTATAAAAGGGTAGAAAACATTGTGGAGAAAGGGGAAAGTACAGGTTACCAGCATTTTTTCCTTTTCCCAAAATGTTTTTGAGAGCTCTCTTCTTCAAAGTCCTTAAAACTCAGGATTGTGAGGTGAAGAGTTAATTGATGACTAGGCTATAGATACAATTAGGAATGCCAGTAACCAGCAAAGTTTGTGTTTTAGAGTCTCATTGATCCTGCTTGTGTATGTACAGTCAAATCTGTGTACAGCAGCCAGTCAAGGGATGTGCCCAAATTGGCTGCTGTACACAGATTGGCTGCTGTTCACAGTACTTATTTCTCGCACATTATTATCATACTATAGTTGGTACTTTGCAGTATTGTATGATGTTCTAGCTTGTTGAATCATCTTTTGTATGTCACAATGAACTTCTGCCTTACATTATGTACAAAAAAAAGACTTGAATAAAAGGATTTTATTTAAAAGATTTATTTTCCTTTTCATTCCTTTTCCATCATATTTAACAATAATAGTGCTCACAAGTTTCATGTGTTATACTATGTTCATCTAAAGTGTTTGCAAGAAAGCATGGTTTGCAAGAAAGCATGTAAAAACTTTAAAAAATTAAATGTTGCTTAATCAAAACATTGCAGCTTTTGTTAAAAAAAATACAGAAACACAATGATTTGTTCTGCAAAGAAACATGCACTCTGTTACTGTCTTTTTTGGAAAAAATTATCAATTGTTGTCTGCTTGGAAGTTTTTGCAACCCTCATATCTATCAAAAGCTCATCAAAGTCATTGACACATTTGAACATTGACTCATTTCCAATCTGCAGAGCAAATTCTCTCAGTTTACTTAAATAATCCATGGCATCATTCATACAGACAGTGGGTACCAACCATGTGATGCCTTGAAATCTGAGTCATTTAAGTCTGCAGCGAATTTGAGAGCTTTCTCTTTGATTAGAGGATCAGACACATTAATTTGCCGAGATGTGGCATCCAGAAACCATTTATAGCACAGAGCGTCAATGTTTTCATAAGAGACATTCCTTTGGATTCGTTTAGAACAAGGGTCACCACTTTCATACTCCTCGAGAATTTCTCGTTTGCGTTTTGCAACACTCTGAATTTGTGTGCGGCTACTCCCGATTCGGGGTCTAGCTCCGATGTTATTTTTGTGATTGTTTCTCTGGAGAAACAATCACAAAAATAACATCGGAGCTAGACCCCGAATCAGGAGTAGTGTGCGGCCTACACCAAACTCAGTAGCAATAATCCGTGAAGAACGTCCAGATTCAAGCATTTGAACAACTTTCACACGGTCCTCTAGAGAGAGGAATTTACGTTTCGAGAGGGACATGATAGCAAGAATTGAATGCAATAGAAAATTTCCACCCATTTTTAAAATCACCGAGTTCGCAGTTTAGTTAAATGTGTAAACAACTTCGATTGACGTGATGTTCAATTTCATATTATTACAACAAATTACCCATCTGCAAAAATACCGATAAACTTTCATTGCCATTCATCCTTTAAAGATGAAACATGAAAATAAACAACAATTGTCGGTCATTTACCCATAATTAGGGGTTGTATAATCTGTAATTGTCTGTTTGCACGTTTTACATTGTGTAGTCGACTTCGTCAATAACTACAGTATAGTGTTAATTATCGATTTTCCGTATCCCGACAAATTAGGTCGTGTGTTGTGTCAGCTGACCTTTGTTTAGGTGTGATATACTGTTGATCCCGACCAATTAATGTGACCGCTGGCTACATTTCACAATATCACGCTATACACAGTGCAATTAAAGAAGGAAATTGCACGGGGGAATTCGAGTGGCCGTTGTCGATAGATCGGCCGCTGTTCAGGTATGACCGCTAACTCAGATTTGACTGTATTCATATACTATACCTTATTATAGGCCTTAACCCTTTTCCAAACCTTTTACACAAGTTTACAACCTAACAGAGAAGGCTTTTGTAAACATTTCTCACAATATTTTCTACCCTTTCAAAATCAGTTCCTATCACTTAAACCACATTTTCTCTCTTGTCTACAAGTGTTTTCAATATGCACAAGTCTAACTTTCTCTGGCAACCTACTTCGGACTATTTCAGTTGTTTTGTTAATGCTGCCCTCCCCCTCTTTTTTTCCAGCCCCAAGATTTAGAAGCTGATAGCAAGTCTGTACATTCCTATGATGAAGGACTTATGAAAATGCAGTCACTTCCAGTCAATAATGCTAACTCTAATCTGGTAAGTGCACACACATTTTGTAAGTTACCTCCCTTAGTTTAACAAAAAAAGAAACCGTCTTCATTTGCTGAATTTCCTTCGGAAACATTGTTGATTGTATTGTATGATGTTCTAATGCAGTTTTCAACATTATTTCATGATAATATTTTGCAGCGGCCAGAGCACCTTTCCATGCTTTCCTGGAGTTTCTGTTACCAGTACTTTGCACAATATTCTTTTCAAGCCACTGGCTGCCCACTTGGGTAGCTCAGTGGTTAGCCTATCAGACTTGTGACTTGGTAGTTGTGAGTTCAATACCTGGTTGAGGCAAACTTTCTATACGGCAATTTTTCGCCTCTCACCTCTGATGCATGTGAGAAAAGTAGTCAGTGACTTGGAAAGAAAGTTGTGTCAGTACAGGTAACAGAAAGCCAGGAAACACATGCGTAGGTGCACTGACGGCCAAGATATCACATAAGCTGTTAAAACTGTGTTGAACTCCAGTTCAATAAATCAATCAAGCCACTGCCTTCTTCACCACGAAACCATTGGAAAGAAATTGATGGCAGAGCTGGGAATGTGAACAAGTGTCCCCTGCTCTCAAATCTTGTATGCTACCTCCTGTGCTACCAGGGTTTGGAAACATTGTGGGAAGAACCATTTGCATGTGAAAAATAATTGCTTCTTCTTCAACATTGCTGCCATGTTATTCACAACAGACAATTTCTTGTACTAGTTTAACATATTTTCCCATTTGTAACAACCCTAAAGAGGAAAGCCTATGGAAAGATTGTTGGAAAAGGCAAAAATGCTGGTAACTAACATTTCCACCTTTTCCTACAACATTTTCTATCCATTCAAAGACAAAGATCATCACTTTTGATTTGTCGTCTGCAAATGCTTTCATACTAGACAAGTCCAAACTTTTGTTGTTGGGTAAAGAGTTAAATATTTGTGATTGTGTGTGTCATTGTATGCTTAACTCTTTACCAAACGACAAAATTTTAGATTCATCCAAATTGAAAGCATTTGCAGACGACAAAATTAATGTGACTCAAATATTGAAGTTTGTTTTGAGAACAGTATAAAACATTGTGGGAAAAGGAGAAAATGCTGGTAACCAGCATTTTCTCCTTTTCCCACAATGTTTTCAAAAGGCTTCTTCCACAGGGTTGTGAAAACCAGGGATTGTTTGGTAAAAGGTTAAGTAGAACATGTTTAGTTAACTCTTTACCACACAATCCCAAGATTCAACAACCCTAAAGAAAGATGACTTTTGCAAACATTGTTGGAAAAGACGAAAATGGTGGTAACAAGTATTTTCTCCTTGTTCCACAATGTTTTCTATTCTATCAAAGACAAAAATCATCATTTGAGCTACATTTATTCTGTCTTCTGCACATGTTTTCAATTTTGCAGAGTCTAAACTTTTGTCATTTGGTAAAGAGTTAGCTCATTACCAAATGACAAAATTTTAGGATTGTCTAATTTGAAAGTATTGAAAATGCTAGTCACCATTTTCTCCATTTTCCAAAATGTTTTCTCCCTTTTGAAGAAGTATTCCACCATTTGCACCACAATTAACCCTTTACCACACAATGACGCCTTTTAACGCCCCTGAAGAAGAGGCCTTTTGAAAACATTGTGGGAAAAGGAGAAAATGCTGGTAACCAGCATTTTCTCCTTTTCCCACAAAGTTTTCTACCCTATCAAAGAAAAGTTGCGTCATTTGAGCCACTATGAAATTTTCGTCTGCAAATGCTTTCAATTTGGATAGGTCTTAAATTTTGCCGTGTGGTAAAGGGTTAATTTCTGCTCTGCAAATGGTCACAATTTGTCTAGCTGAAAGGTATGATGTTTGGTGAAGAGTTTAACTCAGAGCGACATTCAAATATTCAGCAGGCTGTGGTTTCACCAGTTCAAAACAGCTCTCCTGATCCCCCCGTAGAAGCCCCACCTGTTGAACCCGAGCCCACAGTCCAGGTAGAAGCAGAAGTGGAAGAAGAAACAGAGGATGAATTTGGTTATTCTCTTCGTAAGTACTTCTTATCATGTATTTCTGCTGGAGAGAGAGAGACAGTTGCACCAAGTGACCAAATGACAAAATTATGGATAGACCAAATTGGAAGCATTTCAGACTACAAATTAAATGCAACTCAATGATTTCTGTCTTTGATAGGGTAGAAAACATTGTGGGAAAAGGAGAAAATGCTGGTTCCCACATTGTATTCAAAAGCCTTCTTTGTCCGGGTTGTTTAAACTTCCAATTGTGTGGTAAAGAACTAATTTCTTAGCAAATGAAACAAGCTAAAGCAAAATTTGAAATTGTCCGTATTGAAAGCATTTGGAAAGTAAATGGGCTCGAATGGGAAGGTATGAAAGGTTCTGGGAAAAGAAGAAAATGCTGACTACCAGTATTTTCTCCTTTTCCCTTGATGTTTTCATCCCTCTTTCTAAGGGTTGTAAAAAGTCAAAATTGCTCAGTAAAAGATAGATCTATAGCTATACACCCATTCCAAGTTTTTGGGCACCATTTGCATTTACTGGTGTCTTTGTTGAAATTTGAATCACTGAAATGTTACACTGTCATCACAGCTATGATTTTTAATAAGTAGATTATTGTTCCATTTGTGGAAACTAATTTATTCCTGTAGTACTTCATGACAGTGGTAATATACGACCTTGAATATGCAAGAAGGTGCTATTACCCACTGTTGCTGACATAGGAAAGTCTATGCTTTGACAAATTATAGTAAGTGTTTCTGTAGACTAAAACTAATTGTGTTTGTACCAAACATTTATCATAAATGTAAGGCGTACATGCTGTTGCGATATCTGATATTTTTAATATTTTGGGCACACTTCTCAGTTGCCAAACATTACGTAAAACCTCTGTCATTTGTAAAGCAAAGGTTGTTTTTAAGACACTGTTGTTGCAATTTGGCTGAAATACTGTTGAAAAAAGTATTTTCAGTTCCATCAGCCAAAGGCCAGTGAGCTTTTTCATGGCCCTGTGTCCATCACTTGTCTGTCTGTCAGTGTGTTAACTTTTATTTCACACATCTTCTGAAAAAACTACCTATCCCATTTTGATGAAATTTAACAGAAATAATCCTGCCATCGCCCTCTTCAGAATTTCCTCAAAGAATTTGATTCCAGTTAAAACTCTGGTTGCCATAGCAACAAAACTAAAAAATATTGAAAATCTTTAAAAAATCTTTTAGTCTGAAACCATAAGACCTAGGGCTAGCAAATTTGGCAAGTAGCTATATCTAACAGACTTCTTTGAAGATTATAGCCCTGGATTGAAAGTGGCCTTGCCCCAGGGGTCACAAGTTTTACATTGACTTGTATAGTAAAACTTGAAAAAAATCTTCATGTTCCTAACCATAAGGCCAGACCAGGTAGCTCAGTGGTTAGTATATCTGACTTGTGACCTGGTGTTTGCAGTTTTGATACCTAGTTGAGGCAAACTTTCTTTCCGTCAATATTTCGCCTCTCAGCTGTGATGCAAGTGAGAAAAGCAGTCAGTGGCTTGGAAAGAAATTTGTGTCAGTACTGGTGTGAGAAAGCCAGGAAACATATACAGAGGTCCACTGACAACCTTGTTATGACCTAAGCTGTTAAAATGGCATTAAAGTCCAATACAAACATACAAACAAATCCTATTCATAAAGCCTAGGGCTACCAAATTTGGCACGCAGCTTCATCTAGTAGACCTCTATCAAGATTGTCCCAATTATAGCCCTGGGGTTAAAACTTGCCCCAAACTGGAGGCAGGGGGATCACAAGTTTTACAAAGCTTGCTTATAATCTGAAAACTAAAAAATCTTTTGCTTCTTAAATATAAGGTCTCAGTCAACAAATTCTGTAAGTAGCTTCATCTAGTGGACCTGTCTTAGTGTAGCAAGATCTTTAAAATTACAGCCCTGGAGTCAGTCTTGGCGGTAACACATTGTACAAAGGCTTAGGGAAAAACATTATACAAAGGCTAGGGAGAACTTTAGAAATCTTTCTGCAATGCATGAAGTCCATATTACATAAACTTATAATACTGAGCAAAAGAAATAAGTCCTGCACTCTAATAACAGATACATCGAGTTTGTTACCATTTACCTCCCTTGATTATCAAACAGCACTGTTACATGATTGATGTTGGGTATTCCAGTTTTTTGGATAGAAAATATTCAGTTTTTCAGCGTGATTTATTTTGATGTTAAATGTTACGCTTAGATGATTTGAATAATTAATATGAAGTACAGTTTGTATTGTTTAGTTTTTATTTAATGCATAATTTTACCATTAATGCCTTTGTTTTCTGCTTCTTAAGTTTGGAAATCTTCTTATCAAAGCACTTACTGAGTTCATGGATATTTGGTATGAATGTTACTTGATTAGGACTGCTTTTATTCGCTGACATCACCTTTGTTGGGGGATGGGGGTGGGGAGCTAGGCTATTTTCTTTATTAAAGTTTATTGCCATACAGACTTCTAATGATTTAATGGATCTTTCAGTGCCAATTCTGTGCATGATACATTTATTTAAAATGCAGTGGAGCGATACAATGCCATCATGGCCCTCTTGTTTCTCTCATCTGTTTTCCTCTTGATTAGGGCTACTGACAAGTAGGTCGCTGGTTCGGATCCCCAGCTTGGCCAATTTCTTTCCAAGGGTTGATGATAGTCATTGGGACACAATTCAGTCCTCTCTCTCAATGCTGATCATTGTTTTGATGATGGTTATTTAACAGAGTAACCACTGGCTTGGGAAGAATACTGTGCAAAGGAATACAAGTGTTAAAAAAAAAAACTGCAGGAAAACATGGATAGGTGCACTCACTGCCTCAAAAGAACTGAAAAAAAGCTGAAACAGTGTTAAAAACTAAACAAACAAGGTATTTGAGTGTTCATGCTAAAGAAAAAATATTCTGTATGCATACAGTTCTGGCAGGGGGAGGAAACTCATCAAGCACTTTGTGTTAAACTAATATAAATGTTATTGATATTTTTTGCGAACTTTTCCCAGTTGCATGCTTCCTTTTCCCAATGGTAACAATGTTATCACAAATGAAAGTTATTTCCAATTTCAAATTATTTGTTCTTGTTGATGGTTATCACTGCAATGGAAAAATTTATTTTCCATCTGAGTCTATAGAATGAATTATAGAATTAATAGATTTCTTCACTCACACAAGAAAATGAAATTTAAGATTAGTCTGAATAGAGAGAATTTGCAGGTGATGAATTCAGCATGGCTGAAAAAATGGGAATCATCTTTGTAAAGGTTCATAACATTGTTTGGAAAAGAGAAAATGATGGTTACCAATATTTTTCTCAACATTAATACCAGAACCCTACTGCTTAATTTAATTTTTGATTCACATAAAAAAAAATCCCCTCTAGCCCTTTACCAAACAATCTGAAAAATATTGAAAACTTTGAACATTCTTCTCCAAAACTGGAAGTTGGAATTCTCTAATAAGTTGTGTAAGTGATCTTTTTGCTAGACCTCTTTCAGATTTCTAGATAGATAGTTTAATTAATTGTATGGTGTCTAACACCGTTTCCAACATTATTTCAGTTATATCTTGGCGGCCAGTGCACCTATCCATGCTTTCCTGGAGTTTCTTTTACTAGTACTCCGCACAATATTCTTTCAAAGCTACTGGTTGCTTTCCCACATAACCATCGTCGAAACAATGATCAGCGGTGAGAGAGGAATGAATCCTGTCACAATGACTATCATCAATCTTCGGAAAGAAGTTCGCCAACCCCTCTGTTCTTGAGTCCTGTATGCTACCGACTGCGCTACTGGGGCTTGGCCCTAGATAGATAGGTTATCAGTGATGACAATTTACTTTGATGTAAAAGGTAATACTGAGATGAATATAATATATTACATAAAGGGAGGTTTGTAGCATTCTTCAAATTCAGATTTAGCATACTTTAATCTGTAACATTTGAAAAAATAACAAACTTCCATAAAAGATAACTAACTGTAGAGATCATCTTTAAAGGACAGTGAGCAATTTAGGACCATGAAGACCCTGTTGTTACCATGTAGATTTGACTAAGCATGGTGACAATATAGATCCGAGATCTGACCACACATTCTTTACAGCCTGATCTTGATGTATGCTGTCTGCAATAGCCCCTGACTGTTTTTGCCTATGGCACTGAAAGGGCTAATGAACTTGATTATTGGTGAGATAAGGCTAATGGAGGTCAGGTGAGAAATCTGCCAATTTAGTCTATTTATTCATGATAAAGAGACAGTACCAGGTGCATAATTGAAAATTCAGCAGAAAGCAGAACTTCCATCCCCTCCTTCCATCCAATTTAGCAGTAATCATTTTAACAAGTTTTTACAAAATTTTATAATCTAGGGGACCGCGGTCTGTATTTACCAACCATTTTCAAGAACATTATTGGTCTTATTCTACATGATTTTCTAAATTTGAATTAAACACAACTCCTGATTGGCTAAACCATTTGGTTTAGCCAATTAGGAGTTGTGTTACTTTCAAACTTAGAAAATTCTTGAGAATACGACCAAGAACGTTCTTGAGAATGGTTAGTGAAAAAGGACGCTGATTTTGATTCCTTCTTGCATTGCTGCCATGCTCGGTTGCTTAGTTGGTAATGTACAGGGCTTAAAACCAAGGGGTTGCAGGTTCGAATTCCTAGCGTGGCCAATTTCTTTCGGAGGATTGATGATAGTCATTGCAACTGGAATCATTCCTCTCTCACCACTGACCATTGTTTTGGTGATGGTTTTATGGGAAAATAGTCAGTAATTTGGGAAGAATATTGTGCAAAGTACTGATTTGCGACCAGATTCATTCCTCTCACCTCTGATAATTTTTCAATGATGGTTATGTGAGAAACCAGCCAGTGGCTTTGGAAGAATATTGTGGGAAAAACTGGTGTAATAAACTCCCAAGAAAGCATGGATAGCTGCTCAGGCAATAATGTTGAAAACTGGTCAAACGCCATACAAAGAGACAAGTCTGGTCGTAAGATTGAGTAGGAAGCAGCACAGGAGTGTACTGTTTCTGTGATACAAATACAGTTGAAAGTGCTATAAATTTTTTTTTTTAAACTTTATTAGCTACGTAAATTGGATAGGGGAGGTCGTGGCCATCCTCCCTCTATCCTTACAATTTTCATCAATCATCTTGTTTCATCTTATCTTGCTAACTAAAAGTCTAAAACAGTCTTTTTTCTCTATTTGAAGTTGTTTTTTTTTCTAATGCGAATAAAAGTGTACTATATCGAAATTTGTGACTTTGCGAACAGTGCAGATCAAGATTCGAGTGTAATGATGTGTAGACTAATTTTGGATTTCACTGTTCGCTATGATGACAATTTGCAGGATAAAAGTTAATCAAATACATGAACTACTCAGAGATCCAGATAAGGTTATGTGGTTCAATCTTATGTGCAGCCCTAGGTTGTGAGTTATTTGACAATTGTCTTTGACATACTATTTTGAGACAGTCTGAAACTGAAGGAACCTGCAGACGACAATTCCGAGCTAGCTGAAATATGATTGTAAATTGTTGATTTATGGGAGGAAAAAAAAAAAACAGTGCGGAAAAGTGTGAAATTAATCTTTATGAGCAATTTCTCCCCTTTCCACAATGTTTTTCCTTTTTTCTTCTTATTATTATACTCTTTTTTTTTTTCATTGTGTTAAATAGAGTAGAAGGGGAAAGTGTCAAACAACGGCCTGTTTAGTTCACCGAATCTGGATCAATGAATAATTAGCAGAGACTAATAAAGTTTTACAAAGCTATGGAGGAAAAAAAGGTGAAAAAATAAAAGGAGGAAAACAGGAATGACTTATTAAATAATAGCAAAAATGGAATATGCATCAATGCATTTTATATCAAGAGTGGTTTTGAATAATATGTCTTATAATTGACCATCTTTCTAAATCAGACTCAGAGGATTTTGTTTCTTTGCAAATGGTCCAAGCCAAATATAAACTATTTTGAAGGCCATAAACGGTCGGGATTTTAGATTTAGATTTACAAGAAGCGACATATCTTTTGACATACAGAAAGAGTGTGTATAGATTGTCATCATTATTGAATGTACCAATTAGAACGTTGACACTATTTATAAGTCTGTGTTTTGATGGGTCTACTTCTCTTATTTTTGATTCTAAATACTGAAAAAAGGTTTTCACCTTTTCACATTCGTAAAATACATGAAGCAGACTTTCTTCACTAGTATTGCAAAAACAGCATAGGTTACTTGGGGCAATGTTCATTTTGTTTAATAGGGAGTTAGTGGAGAAAAATCTATGAACTATTTTTATTTGCATCCATTGGGTATACGAATCGTTTGTATTTCTAAAAATATTATTATAAATGTCTTTCCAATCAAAGTTTTGAGTAGGGAACAAAGATTCCCATTTCTTTTGACTAGTAGGAATTTCATTGTTATCAATAAGTGCTTTATAAATTGTTTTGTTAGGTTTTTTATTTATCAAAATTTCATTTAAATAGCTATTAATACAGGGATTGGCATAGTTTAAAATCAAATTTTCATCGTTATTAGTATCAACCTTTCTTGAGAAATTTTGGATAGTGTTTATCAGACCATAATACCTCAAATAGTTAATTTTTTTACCTAAAATCGTCTCTATAGACTTTAAGCCAATGAATTTCCCATTGTTATCCATTAAATCTCGGACATTTCTAAATCCTCTATCGTATAAATCTTTGACAAAGATGACTTTTGAGTCTATTGTAAAATTTTCGTTGTAGAACAAAGGCATATTTAATATCAAGTCCCAAGAGTCAATTTTAATTTTTGTCATATATTCTATGTATGATTTAAGTACGTCTCTCCAGAAAGTGCTATAAATTACCCTTCATAAAATAAACAAATTTTTAGCCTGCTTGGACAAAGTCCAGGGAGAGCTATTGTACGTAACTTCTATTGCACTACCCCTGGCGTCAGCGTAAGCATAGGCATCAGTGTTTGTCTGGTTTCACATTTTGTGTTTAAGTTTTTAAAAGCTCACGTTTTCCAAACCATATAGAGGGGTTTGGTTCATACTTGATATGATAATACATATAGGTCCAAAGTTTATTTCAGCTATATCCTCACCCCTGCCCATGATCTTAAGGTCAAAATCGTTGATTTACATATTTTGATAAAAATTTTACGTTAAAGTCTTTAAGAGCGCAGAATTTCCGTACTAAGTGATGGATTTGGTTCATATTTGGCTCGATGACAGATACAGGTCCATAGTTTCATTGAGCAAAACCCTAGCCATGGCCATGTCTATGATCTAAAGGTCAAGGTCACAGATTTGAAATTTCATTTCTGGTCCAAATGATTGCTTTCCCCAACAAGTAACTTTTCCATGAGAGCTGTGCTTTCTGATGACAGCTCTTGCTACTGTTTCTGTGAACAGTAGCACATCAAACATACCTAAGGTTTGCTTAACTCTTTACTACACAATCCCAACTTCTGACAACCCTAAGGAAGAGGCCTTTTGAAAACATTGTGGTTAAAGGAGAAAATGCTGGTAACCAGCATTTTCTCCTTTTCCCACAATGTTTTTTACCATATCAAAGACGGAAATCAACATATAAGCTACATTTATTTTGTTGTCTTCATAATTATGCTTCCAATTTGGACAAGTCTAAAATTATGTTATTTGGAAAAGAGTTAACCCGTTTACCACCCATTCCCCCATTTTAATTACTCTGGGAAAGGAAACTGATGAAAACATCGTACGAAAAGGAGAAAATTCTGGTTACTAGCATTTTCTCTTTCTCCCACTATGTTTTCTATCCTTTCATTGACAAATACCATTATTTTGGCCTCAGTTATTTTTTGTCTGCAACCTTTTCAACTTAGAGGAGTCCAAATACCTTTTTCAACTTAGAGGAGTCCAAAATTTGTCCAAAGCTTTGTGATTGGCTGAAAAGTTTATTCTTTACCAAACCCAAGACTTTGGAAGAGAAAGAATTCCTCCATTTGTAAGAATGTTGATAAGGTACTGCATGAAAAAAAAAAAGGGGGGGTGGGTGTTGAAATGAAAGAAAACATCAATAATTGAACCAGGAAGTTATTGCAAATCAGTTATATTTCTAACATTTAATATTCCCTCCTAGACCTAGAACAAACTTGAGGATACATTGATGAATTGACTGATAAGTGGTGTGTGCTGCTGCTTTCATTGTAAGTTCAGTCATATCATGGCGACTGCACACCTACTTGTGTGTTTCCTGGATACAGTACTTTGGCTCTGAACTGTATTGCCCAAGGATACTTTCTCAAAATGTGAATTATGGTTATTATGAACACATATTAACCCTTTACTAAACAATCCAGTTTTAATGACCCTGCAGAAGAAAACTTTTGAAAACATCATGTTATCAGCATTTTCTCCTTTTCCTACCATGTTTTCAATCCTTCCAAAGACAAATTTTAATTTTTGAGTCACATTTATTTTTTTGTCTTCAATTGCTTTACCTTGGACAAGTCTAAAATTTTGTTGCATGGTAAATAGATAAACTAGTAAGAGAAAACAAACTAGTAAGAGAAGAAACTGCTCATTTAGACTTTAAAGAAAACTCCTTGCAGATCAAGGATAAACAGTGTCACTAAGTTTTAATATCTTAAAACATAATTATGAAAATGTGTCAAAAAGATATTGCTCATGATGGGCAATTTAGCCTTTTGCAGAAGTATTTTCACAAGAGGTAGTGTTGCAAGACGGGAAAAAGGTTGTTGGCAGATGGTAGTTAGATAATGTTTTTATTATCTGAAAACTTTCCAGACAGTAGTTTTACATAGTTTTGCAGAAAGATGAGTCTCTCAGATGATTGGCAATGAATCTAATTTGCATCAACTCTTTGCCAAGTGACATACGAGGTACGATCAACAAGTTCTCGGCCTCTTGTACTTCAGAATACCTAGTAATGTAAAGCTATTACTTTTCAGTATAATCTCCCTTCATCTTGATGCACTTTGTCCATTGCTTTTTATACGCCCGTCGAAGACGGGACGTATTATGGGATCACCCATGGCGTACTGGCGTCCAGTTCTTTGTTCGGAGCATAACTTTGTCATCTCCAGTCCGATTGACTTGAAACTTTGCATTTGTGTTTGTTGCAATAATACAGAGTGCAGTGCAAAAGAACCATAACTCTACCTCGTGCTGTCTTTGAGTTATTTCCCTTTGATCATTTTTACAGCATTTACTGCTTGTCCGGCATATAACTTTGTCATCTCTAGCCTGAACATCTTCAAATTTGGATGCATGATTGTTGAAAAATTACGGAGTGCAGTGCACAAGAACCATAACTCTTCCTAGCACGAATTTTGAGTTATTCCCCCTTTGATCTTCATTTTTATAGTATTTCTTGCTTGTCCGGAGCCTAACTTTGTCATTTTTTGTAGGAATGACTTGAAACATGGTATGCTTATTTGTTTCAATATTTGGAAGTGCAGTGCGCAAGAATTATAACTCTACCTTGTGCTGTCTTTGAGTTTTTTCCCTTTGATCATCATTTTTACAGCATTTAGTGCTTGTCCGGAATATAACTCTGTTATCTCAAGTCAGAACGACTTCAAACTTGGTATGCATGTTTGTTGGAATATTACGGAGTACCACCCATGGCGTCCGGGCGGGTGGGCGGCGTCCATTTCTTGTCTGGAGCATAACTTTGTCATCTCCAGTCCGATTGACTTGAAATTTGGCATTTGTGTTTGTTGCAATAATACAGAGTGCAGTGCGAAAGAACCATAACTCTACCTCGTGCTGTCTTTGAGTCATTTCCCTTTGATCATCATTTTTACAGCATTTTCTGCTTGTCCGGAATATAACTTTGTCATCTCTAGTCTGAACATCTTCAAATTTGGTATGCATGATTGTTGAAAAATTACAGAGAGCAGTGCACAAGAACCATAACTCTTCCTAGCAAGAATTTTGAGTTATTCCCCCTTTGATCTTCATTTTTACAGCATTTAGTTCAAACTTAGTATGCATGTTTGTTGCAATATTACAGAGTACAGTGCGAAAGAACAATAACTCTACTTAGCGTGGATTTTGAGTAATTCCACTTTGATCTTCATTTTTACAGTATTTCTTGCTTGTTCGGAACAGAACTTTATGCTGCCATATGGCTGCATAACTACAACATGTGTCCTTAACATTACAGGAGACATTCATGCCTATTTCAATCACTTACATGATTTCTGCTGCACTACTATTTTCCTCTACCTGCCCTTTATGATTATTATCCCCCCTCGACAACTGGCGGTGGGACGGGCGTATCTTGCGAAAATTTTCCGCTCCTGTTTAGTCAGCTTATCCCTTCAAAATAGAAGTCTTTATCCTGGTCCCCCAAGTACAGCACTCATTTACTGCATCTATGAAACCTTCATTGCTTCCAAATTGTCTACCACTAAGGTTAGTTTTCAGCTCTGGGAACAGATAGAAGTCAGAAGGGGCTTAATCAGCAGAATATGGGGGGATGAGAAGGACTTTAAAGCTGTATTCAGTCACAGAAGCCATGACAACTTGTGACTTATGAGCAGGTGCATTGTCCTGTGAGAGCAGAATGCCTGGAGTCAACTTTTGTTAGTTTGACACCCACTGTTCCTCTGTACATTGACTTCCTGCTGTAATCAAAAGCGTTGAAATCTTATTCTCTTAACCTGTAACCTTCAATAAGATCAAATTATCCACTGATCAGAATTTTGTGTCAATGCATTGAATCTAAGTATGTTTGGCCGAGAACGCTTTGATCGTACCTCATAATCATAGAATGATCTATATTGAAAGAATTTGCCTACAAATCAAAATTGACTCAAGTGATCAGATGTGCCTTTGATAGGTAGAAACCATTGTGGAAAAAGAAAATACTGTTTACCAGCATTTTCTCCAATGCCCACAATGTTTCCATAAGCCATCCTTTCAAAGGACAGGTAAAGTACAGGAATGGTTGGGTTAAGGGGTTACCCTTTGAGTTCAAAATAATCCAAATGGATATTTTCAAAAAGAAATGTATGTCAGAATAACCCAGCTGCCAGCTTTTTCTTACACTAATATCGCTTTGTAATGGACGGTATGGACCATGATCATACTAAATTTTGTGTAGTCTGATTTTGGGTTTCACTGTTGGCAAAAGCAACTTATTTTTGAACTGATGATATATGTGTTAGTGGTGAATGATATGCTGTTTGGTATTTTGAAAATTTTTAAATTTTTAAGACGCTATGGGAAAACATTTTGAAAAAAGAGAATGCTGGTAGCCAGGATTTTCTCCTTTTACCACAATGTTTTCTACCCTTTCAAAGATAATTTCAATGATGTAAGCCACTTTTTATTTGTTGTCTACAAATGCTTTCAAATTGGAAAAGGTTAGAAATTTCATATCAGAGGTTGCCATGTTAGGTGAGATAGGGATTTAACCTGCAACTATGAAAGCTTTATATTTATCAAACCATTTCATATATTTTCCAAGCAGAACAGCACTTGGAATTGTTAATGAAAAAGTCCCAAGCCAGATTTTGCTGATGCAAACAAAAGTTGTACTCTATGAAAGGCCAGCCTCCAGCACCATCTGTTGAACAAATAGACAGTACATTAACTCATTACCTCATGCAAACAACTTACTTAGTCCTACAACAAATGATGCTATCAAGCAATTTTTACTTTTGCCACAATGTTGATCATCAATATTTTCCAAGGCGATATTCATGATGTCTGGTTGAAGGTTGCTGAGGACGGAATTAGTTAACCCTTTACCTTTGAAAGCTTTGTTGGAAAAGGAGAAAATGGTTTAAGCAAGGATTTTCTTCTTTTTCCACATTTGTAAGAGACAAGTTCCACTACTAAGAAACTACTACAAATTTAAAAAGTTGTCTGTAAATGCTATCAATTTGTGCAAGTTTAAAGTTTTGTTGTCTGGTAAAGAGTGAATGAAGCAGTGCCTGTTGTTTGTTAGAGAGAGACCTATAAAACATTCCTGAAGTGGAAAACAATATAAACATGGCCTTCACAAAAAATTGTGTGGGTGGTAAAGTGGTGTCTGCTGTTGCTGGAAGGCTAAAATCATTTAAAATATCCTTTGCAGTAATTACTGCACTTTTCTTTACCAAATAATAAAATTTCAGACCTGCAAATTGAAAGCATTTGCAGACAACAAAATAAAAATGACTCTAACAATGGAATTTGTCATTGCTTGGAAAGAAAACATTGCGAGACAAGGAGAAAATGAGGTTTCCAGGATTAGCTTATTTTCCCACAAAATTTTCAAAAGCTTTCTTCCTCAGGGTTGTGAAACCTCAAGATTGTTGGGTTTGCAGATGACAAAATAAAAATGACTCTAACAATGGAATTTGTCTTTGACAGGATAGAAAACATTGTGGGAAAAGGAGTAAATGTTGGCTGCCAGCATTTTCTCCTTTTCCCACAATATTTTCAAAAGCTTTCTTCTTCGGGGTTGTTTAAACTTCCGATTATTATGTAAAGATTTAACTCTGAAGATATTAGGTACTTTTGTTACTTTTAACTGAAATTGTAGATTTCAGCTGTGCAATCTGATCTTGGTCTCTAAGGTCTGATAATTAATGATATTCTGAACAAAGCATAAGTATCTGGTTACCAGCATTTTCTTCTTTTTCCACAGTCTATCCAAAGCCTTTCTGGTTAGCATGGTAAAAAGTTACTATGGTTAACTTTAGGATTGCGAAAAATAGTAAGTAGAGCAGGCTAACTTTTTAGCCTACCTGAGCACAAAGTGCTCGACAATGTTTGTCTTGATATAGTATTACATGAACAAATTGACCTGAAATTGACCGTTATGCAAAGAATAATCAGAGAATGAATATTTTTATCATTGCATATACACAGACGTTACGGAAAGTCTATTAAAGGTAAATGTCAGGTTTGACCCTTTCGATGCCGTAGTCAAAACAAAAAACTTTTGCGGATGACATAGGTTCGAGATAACGAGAGTCGACTGTAATACAAATGAAACTTGGTCAGGATGATTGTCTCAATAAGTTTAGAAATGTGTCATGTTAGGTCGAAAACTAGGTCACCAGGTCAGATCTTTGAAAAACCTTGTGTATGCTCTAGAGGCCACATTTTCAGTCAGATTCTCATGAAACTTGGTCAGAATGTTTGTCTTGATGATATCTCAATCAAGTTTGAAAATGAGTTACCTGGGATCAAAGTCTAGGTCACTGGATCAAATCTTTGAAAAACCTTGGTTATCCTGTAGAGGTCACATTTTCAGTCCAGTTCTAGTGAAACTTGATGAAAATGTTTGTCTTTATGATTATCACATAGCCTCCCTTATTTTCAGTGTAATACACTCATTATGAATTTTCTTATCACATACACCTTTGATATAACAATTGTGTGACATCATTTTTTGACATCATTTTGTATATATTTCATAGAGTAAATAGGTTTTATGGATATCACTGCTGCTGCATCTATAAATGGTTTTGTATCTTTTGATCTATAATGTGTGAAATATCATCATGTGATAAAAAGAATCTGACACTCATTGGTGTTTGAGATAAACTCATCAAGAAAAAATGTTATTAAGCCAGCTCACTTAATTACATTTTCCCTAGACTTGTTTAATAAAATGTTATCTCAAATGCCAACTCATGTCAGATCCTATATATCTGGGATGAGTTTGAAAAATGGTCATATTGGGTAAAAAACTAGTTCACCAGGTGAAAGCTTAGAAAAACCTTGTTTACACTCTAGAGGCCACATTTTCTGTCTAATACTCATGACAGTTTGTCAGAATAGTTGTCTTTATATCTCAGAAGAGGTTGGAAATGTGTAATTTTGGGTCTAAAAAAGCTCAGGTGAGCGACACTAGGTCCATCATGGCCCTCATGCTTTGAGAAAGGGAAAATAAATTGAGTTTGACTTAATTTATTCTTTAATATTTATTCATTTATGGGTGTTTGTGTTAACCCTTTATCACACGATTCTGAGTTTTAATGACCACGAGGAAGGAAGCTTTTGAAAATATTCTGGGGAAAGGAGAAAATGCTGGTACCAACAGAAAATGTGGCCTCTAGAGTGTAAACAAGGTATTTTCTACTTTTTCTGATGGTATATCCTATAATTCATGCCACATCTAATACATATCTGTCTATGCTTTTAAAATGGACAAGACTAAACATTTTGTCTTCTGGTAAAGAATGAATTACAAAGTGTTAAGGACCTGGGACTTCAAACTTGTTTCAAAATATTTTGATAATTTTTAGCTCCACTGGCCGAAGGCCAGCGGGCTTATGTCATGGCCTGTTGTCCGTCGTGCGTCCGTCCGTGCGTTAACTTTTTTTTAAAACGTCTTCTTCTCTGAAACTACCCATCCAATTTTGATGAAACTTCACAGAAATGATCCCGCCATGGTCCTCTTCAGAATTTCTTGAAAGAATTTAATTCCTTCAAAAACTCTGGTTGCCATGGCAACAAAACTGAAAAATTTTGAAAATCTTTGAAAATCTTCTTGTCTGAAACCGTAAGGCCAAGGGCTACCAAATTTGGCATGTAGCTTTATCTAGTGGACCTCTACCAAGTTTCTTCAATTTATAGCCCTGGGGTCAAAATTGGCCCCGCCCCGGGGGTTACAAGTTATACATGGGCTTATTTAGGGAGAACTTTAAAATTCCTCTTCTACCTAGCCATAGGGCCTAGAGCTACCAAATTTGGCATGTAGCTTTATCTAGTGGACCTCTGCCAAGATTGTTCAAATTATAGCCCTGGGATCAAATTAGGCCCTGCCCGGGGGTAACAAGTTTTACATGGGCTTATATAACAAGTTTTACATGGGCTTATATAGGGAGAACTTTAAAATTCTTCTTTGACCTAGCCATGGGGCCTAGGGCGACCAAATTTGGCATGTAGCTTTATCTAGTGGACCTGTACCAAGGGTGTCCAAATTATAGCCGAGGGTCAAATTTGACTTCGCTCCGGGGGGTAACATGTTTTACATGGTCTTATATAAGGAAACTTTAATAATCTACTTGTACATAGCCATATTTAGGCCTAGGGCTACCAAATTTTGCATGTAACTTTATATAATGGGCCTCTACCAAGAGGGCCCAAATTTTAACTTTGGGGGTCAAGTTTGACTCCACACCAGGGGTCACAAGTTTTACATTGGCTTTTATAGTGAAAACTTGATAAACCTGTGTCATGGATCACATATTTTACAGGGCCTTTTATTCAGCAAACTTGTTTTACATGACTTTTTATTGGGCAAGATTAAAAAATCTTTTTGTTTATAACCACACATTCTAGTTTCATATTGTAGGTCTGGGGTCAAAATTGCCTTCATTCCAGGGATCGCAAGTTTAACATGGGCTTCAAAATATTGTCACTTCAATTTAAACATTAATCAAGGGAAATAACTCTTTTTATGAAAGATAAAGTTCGTTACTATTTACCTCCCTTGATTATCAAGCTGCAGTGATACATGATTGGTGCTAGACAAGTTTTTTAGCTCCACTGGCCGAAGGCCAGCAGGCTTATGTTATGGCCCGTTGTCCGTTGTGCGTCCATCCGAATGTTAACTTTTTAGCTCATTTGAGCACAACGTGCTCAAGGGGAGCTTTTAGCATTTGTTTCAACTCAATAAAAGAATTTTCAATCATACACCAAAACAAAAAATTATCCTCCACATATCTGACTGTGTTTACAAACTATGAAGTGTTTATATTAATACACCATGTCTACTGTTTGATGATGACTAGCTTAGAAAAAGTATTAATAAAATAAGTTTGAAAAAAAATCTAAGTGATTTATTATGACAATTGTTAGCACACATGTAACTCATTACCAAACGATAATATTTTAGGCTTGTCTAAATCGAAAGCACTTGCAGACGACAAAATAAAAGTGATTGAAAATTTGAAATTTGTTTTGTGAACAGTAGAAAACATTGTAAGAAAAGGAGAAAATGCTTTTCTAAAGCCTTCTTTCTCAGGGTCATCAAAAGTAGGGATTGTCTGGTAATAGGTTAAAAAGATATATTTCAAACTGAGATTGATGTATATACTTGTTTTTTACTGGCACTGAAGGTCCGTCCGTCCATCTGTCCGTGCGTGCATTAACTTTTATTTCAAACATCTCTGAAACTACTTATCCAATTTTGATGAAACTTCAAAGAAATGATCCTGCCATGGTCTTCTTCAGAATCCCAAGACAGAATTTTATTCCTTCAAAAACTCTGGTTGCCATGGCAACAAAACTGAAAAATATAGAAAATTTTCAAAAATCTTCTTCTCTGAAACTGTAAGGCCTAGGGCTACCAAATTTGGCATGTAGCTGTATCTAGTGGGCCTCTACCAAGTTCCTTCAAATAATAGCCATGGGGTCTACCAAATTTTGCATGTAGCTTTATCTAGTGGGCCTGTACAAGGAGGGCCCAAATTATAGTCCTTGACCCAAGTTTGTCCCCACACCACGGAACACAAGGTCACCAGTTTTACATGGGCTTTTGTAATGAAAACTATCTTAAGTCATCATGTTACTAACCATTATAAAGACTAAGGCTATTAGATTTAGCCCTGTCTCATGGGTTTCATGTTTTACAGGGCTTTTCATTGAGAAAAATTTGAAAATCTTCTTGTTTATAACATTCAAGAACTGAATTATTTGGTATGGAGCTTTATATTGTGGACCTCCACCAGGATTCAAATAATTATAGCTTTGCGATCAACATTGGCTTTGCCCATGGATCACGACTTTCTCGTAGGATAAGATTGAAAAATGTTTGCATGTCCTCGTGTTTGAAATCAATTTGCTGAATATTGTAATGTTTGGCTTGTAGTGTTTTTACTTAATAGCCAGTGGAGCGATACAGGGCCATCATGGCCCTCTTGTTTTTAACGCTTTACCTTACAAGTACTTTTTTTCACCAAGCCTGCAGTATACAGCTTTGGAAAATATTTTGGAGTAAAAATAAGAGTGGTTAGGTTTGTCTAATTGCTCTTTTTCTTAAATTGCTTTTCATTTCTTTGATTAAAAAACATGTTTTTCCTTTTTTTAACCATAGAGAGCCCAATAGACCTTTGATTAAAAAAAAGAGTGTTTTTTCTCTTTTTAACCATAGACACTCAAATAACAGTCATTTCGGGGCAGCCATTAAAAGAACACAAGCAGCCAAAAGTAAACAAATGCAAAGTCAGAATGCAGACAAATTTAATTCATAACATTATAGGAAAGTTATGATCATGATTCTGGCAACTGCTTACAGTACAGTTTGTCAAAGCTTAGGTCACTGGTAGAAAAATGTAGCATTTAACTAGAACTAAAGTTGCCAACTTTTACTCTGTTTTGACACTCAAATTGTTTGCATTTGTTTGCAAGTGTGCCTTTATCCAGAAGGTCTCAGTATTTCAGGCAGTATATCTCCTCAATCAGACTGCAGAAAAACATGCAGTCTGATCTTTAAACTACGCTGCAAAAGCAACTAATGATGTGAAAGGCCCTGTTTGATTAAGATATTTTTCCGTCGAGTGGCTTGATCTAGCTATAAAGAATTGTAAAGAGCCAGTATAGGGAATGAGTGATTTCCAGTGCATCTCTAAAATCATACAGAAAACATGCAGTCTGATCTTAATCTACACTGTCTTAAACTGCAACATTATTATGATGTGAAAGGCCCTGTATGAGTTAAGATATTGTTCCTTAGAGTGGCTTGATCTAGTTATGAAGAAATATAGAGAGCCAGTATAGGAGATGAGTGATCTCCAGAGTACGTGGGGTGATCAGAAAGATCGTGGACCACCTCGTTATTTTGAAAACTACTTCACATAGGATTACACAGATTTGCATAGATGAGCATTAATTATCTGGTAACTGACTCACGCTTTCAAATGTTGTCATATTAAAGTACATAAAGCATGACGTCATTTTAATGACGTCATACACTGCATTAGTGGTCCAAATATCGGACGACGTTTTATTTGAGCCGAGAGTAATCATAAAGTTTTGCATCAAACTCGGAAAGTATTTATCGGAAATCAAAACCGATTTAGAAACAGTTTAAGGGGAATCTGCACTCAAGGAATCTGATATTCGTACATGGATCGGACCGGTTTAGACAAGGGTTAGATACTGTTAAAGATGACCCTAAACCTGGCCATCCATCAACATCAGTCACAGACAAAATCATAACGGATGTAGAGCAGCATGTAAAACAAGATCGCCGAGATGCTGTCAGGAAAATAGCTGACACATTTGACATTTAATATATAAGTACTCAGGAGATTTTGACTGAGAGTCTTGGAATGTCGCGTGTTTGCACAATGTGGGTACCTCGGCAACTGACGCCCGAGAAAATGGGGGTTAGGGTCGAAATCTGTTAAGAAATTTCAGAACGCATTAGGTATAGGGGTCAAACTTTACTGATCGTATTGTAACATGCGATGAAACATAGGTACACTTTATCGACACTGAATCTAAATGACAAAGCAGCGTAATGAAACATCCAACATCGCCTTCCGCTAGTAAAGCCAACCTTTCTACGTCACTTGGTAAAGTTATCTACATCAAGTATTTCTGTTCTCCTGTTTTTCTTCTAAATCATGTTGTATCTTTACATACTACAGTCAATTCTGAGTTTTATGCCCACATTATTCAAATAAATTTCACAAACACCATACGAAAAACACAGCCAGAAGTCCTGCGGAGCGACGTCACTTTACACCAAGATAACGCCCTAGCTCACAAAGCCACACTTGTACTGGAAACTTTGCAAAAACTAAACAAAGAAACACTTGCCAACGCTCCTTATAATTTAGTCCTGACTCCATGTGACCTCTGACTAGTTCCTGTTTTGAAAGATTTTCTATGTGGCATACACTACGAGAGCAGAGAGGAGGTAACCCTCGCTACGACCGGGTCCTTCATAGTAACGTCACGTGACTCACTTCCACACATGCTTTGCACGTCGAAATCAAGATTGAATACATGCATAGAACTCAAAGGAGGTTACTTTCAAAAATAGTGAACACTCCAAGTTGTTTTTTATAACAATATTCAGATACCAGCACTGGTCCACGTTCTTTCTGATCACCCCTCGTATCTCCAAAATCAGACTGCAGTAAACAAGCAGTCTAATCTTAATCTTCATTTTCTGCAAAAGCAACTAATGAATTGAAAGGCCCAGTATGAGTTCAGATATTTCTCCTTTGCTTGGCTCTTTCAAGATGTAAAGAGCTATGAGGAACTATTTAGAGCCAGTATAGGGAAATTGTACTTTGACTCTATAATGATTATAATTGTAATAATATCGATTCAAATATTTTAGATATTCAGTTTTTGATGATAATCAAATTTTGTTTACCCCTTAACCATACACTTTCAATTTGGTAAGTCTTAAATTTTTCATTTGGACTTGTCCAAATTGAAAGCATTTGCAGACGACAACATAATTATTTCTCAAAGGAGGATTTCTGTCTTTGGTAGGGTAAGAAACATTACAGGAAAAGTAGAATATGCTAGTTACCAGCATTTTCTCCACAATATTTTTAAAAGCCTCCTTTGGTAGCATATATATGTAGCTCAGATGCTGACTTCTGTCTTTGGTAAGGTAGAAAACATTGTTGGAAAATGAGAAAATGCTGGTTACCAGCATTTTCTCCTTTTCTAACAATATTTTTAAAAGCCTCCTTCAGGGTTGTTAAAACTTAGGATTTTGTAGTAGAGGGATAAAGGGTTAACCCTATACCACATAATACCTCGAGTTTTTAACAAGCTTAGGCAAAAAGATTTTGAAAAAATTGTGGGATGAGAAGAAAATGCTAGTAACCAGTATTTTACTATAATGTTTTCATACCTTTCCCAAAGAAATTCAGCCATTTGACTCACATTTAATTTGTTGTCTACAAATGCTTTGAATTTGAACAACGCCAAATTTTTGTCCTTTGGTAAAGAGTTAATAAGCTTATATCTTTTAGAGAGATCTTTGTTATTTTTAATTTATTTTTAAAAAGTACTGTATAGAAGGTGGGATAATTCTCCAGTTTGTAATTTATCAAACTATTTAATCCTTTACCACACAATCCAAAGTTTTGAAGATCCTTATGAAGGGGCCTTTCAAAAACATTTTTGGAGAAGAAAAAAGTGTTGGTAACCAGCATTTTCTCCTTTTTATATGCCCGTCGAAGATGGGACGTTTTATGGGATCACCCATGGCGTCCGGGCGGGCGGCGTCCAGTTCTTTGTCCGGAGCATAACTTTGTCATCTCCAGTCCGATTGACTTGAAACTTGGCATTTGTGTTTGTTGCAATAATCGGAGTGCAGTGCGAAAGAACCATAACTCTACCTCGTGCTGTCTTTGAGTCATTTCCCTTTGATCGTCATTTTTACAGCATTTTCTGCTTGTCCGGAATATAACTTTGTCATCTCTAGTCTGAACATCTTCAAATTTGGATGCATGATTGTTGAAAAATTACAGAGTGCAGTGCACAAGAACCATAACTCTTCCTAGCATGAATTTTGAGTTATTCCCCCTTTGATCTTCATTTTTATAGCATTTCTTGCTTGTCCGGAGGATAACTTTGTCATCTTAAGTAGGAATGACTTGAAATATGGTATGCTTATTTGTTGCAATATTTGGAAGTGCAGTGCTCAAGAATTGTAACTCTACCTCGTGCTGTCTTTGAGTTATTTCCCTTTGATCGTCATTTTTACAGCATTTAGTGCTTGTCCGGAATATAACTTTGTCATCTCAAGTCAGAACAACTTCAAACTTGGTATGCATGTTTGTTGCAATATTACGGAGTACAGTGCACAAGTACAATAATTCTACCTAGTGCTGATTTTGAGTAATTCCACTTTGATCTTCATTTTTGCAGTATTTCTTGCTTGTCTGGAACGGAACTTTGTCACCTCAAGTCAAATTGACTTATGACTTGGTAAACATGTTTGTTGCAGTTACGAAAAGTGAAATGCACTGGAGCCGTAACCTTACCTAATGCCCTTTTGGAATTATTCCCTATTCATTATTTTTTTTTTACAGCTTTTCATGCTTCTCTACAATATAACTTTGTCTTTTCATGTTGGAATGACCTGAAACTTTATGTGCATGTTTCCTTAACATTAGAGGAGACATTCATGCGTATTTCAATCACTTACATGATTTCTGCTGCACTACTATTTTCCTCTACCTGCCCTTTGCGATTATTATCCCCCCTGGACAATTGGCGGTGGGACAGGCATATCTTGCAACAATTTGCCACTCTTGTTCCTCTATGTTTTCTATCTTTTCAGAGATAAATCCCATCATCGTACCAAATTCTGTATTGTTATCTGCAAATGCTTTGAATTTGATGGTCTAAATTTTTGTAGTGTGGTAAAGTTTTAACCTTTTCCCTTTGCAAAATTAGTTATGCTGGAAGTAGTCTTTCTACTGACATTGTTACCTCTAGATCCTGAGTTTTGACTATGTTAAAGAAAAAGACTTTTGAAAACATCTTGGGAAAAGGAAAAAAATGTTCTTAACGGCATTTCCTCCTTTTCCCACAATGTTTTATACCCTTGCGGAGACAAATTCCATCTTTTGATGGAAATGTGGACCTCTATCTTAGATTTTGTTGTGTTGTTAAGAGTTATCTCACCCCACCTTGAGATGACATACCGGTATTTGTCTTGCAACAGACATTCTTTGAAAACAGCATGGCAGAAGGATGTATTACAAAGTAACAAGTAATCTCTTCTTTTTCCCTCACAACATTTACATGCTGATTATTCATAGTTTGCAGGGATATTTTCAGCCATCTACCTCTAATTTGTTACTTTAGTTAATGAATTGTGAATGTGATCAACATCTCCTTTGTCACAATGTGTGTCTAGCATCAAGACTTCCAGTCTACAGATTCTCTCTTGTCATATTTATATAGAGATAAACCATCGCTCAGGAATGTTTAAGCTGGTATAGTGACCAGTAAAGAGAATTTGTGATTTAAGTCTTTACCAGGGGACAAAATGCACACCTTGCCCAAATTGAAAGTATTTGCACATGACAGATTAAATATAACTGAAGTGATGATTGCTGTCTTTGAAAGGCTAGAAAACCATGTGGGGAAAGGACAAAGTGCTGGTTACGAGCATTTTCTTGTTTTTCCACGACGTTTTCTAAAGTCTCTCTTCTCCGGTTTTTTAAAACTTTGGACTTACCTGTGAAGTTTCCTCCAAAATATGAATTTTTTCCATGTTTCCTTTGTTTTATGGACAATTAATTTGTGGAGTGATTTGTTGGTTTCAGTGATCTGTTGTTTTACCTGTGTCACATTGATTCTATAAGACTCAAAGGGCTGGTCCAAATCTGGTCTTGTTATGACCCGTGAGATTAGGGCCTTCGAAACATTTAAAAAAAAAAAATGAAAAAGCTGGTTACCAGCATTTTATGCTTCTTCCACAGTGTTTTTCAACCCTTTCTACCCTATAATTTGTGCCACATTTTATTTGTAATCTGCAAAATTTTTCAGTGCTTTCAATACAGACAAGTCCAAAGTCATTTTGCATGGGAAAGGTGAATTCATTACCACATTACAATATTTTAGACTTGTCCAAATTTAAAGCAATTTTGCAAAAGATGAATTAACGCTTTAACAAACAATCCCTGGTTTTAATGACCCTGAGGAAGAAGCCTTCTGAAAACACTGTGGGAATAGGAGAAAATGCTGGTAACCAGCATTTTCTCCTTTTCCCACAATGTTTTCTACTCTTCAAAAGTCAAGTTTCAATTTTTGAGTCACATTTATTTTGTCGTCTGCAAATGCTTTCAATTTAGACCAGTCTAAGATTTTGTCATTTGGTAAGGAGTTAAATGTTGCCAAAATGATAGATTTTGTTATTTAGAAGACAGAAAGAAATGTTGTCAAAACGGAGAATGGTGGTTACTAGTATTTTTTCCTTATCCCAAAATGTTTTCAAAAGCTTTGTACCTCAGGGTTGTTAAAAGTCGGGATTGTTTGGAAAAGGGTTAATTGGAGTATGAATGTTTTCCTTATTTCAGTTATTTTTGTGGACAGTTTGTTGAGTGTTGGTGTCACAGTCATATAAAAATTATTGGTTTATTTGAACTATGCATTTTATTGGAATTTTTTTTAATGTATAAAAGTTGTGTTATTGTGCTATGAATGAATAAAACTGTACTCAAAATGTTCTCATGTTTTTACGGCCATGGAGATGGCTTTTGAAAACATTGTTGGGGGGGGGGGGGCAAAATTTATTTCATAGACAAATCTGACCATTTGGTTAACATCTAAATAGTCGTCTGCAAATGCTTTCAATACGTAAAGGTAAAAAGATTTGTCATTTGATAAGGAATTAAATGTAAGGCCATGAAGAACAAAATGTGTGACTGACTTCCTTGTATGCTATTTTGCTTGCCCATAATAATTCATTATTCTGTTGATTTCTTTACAAAACAGTCCCCAGTTTTCAAGGACTCAGAAAAAAAAGACAATTGAAAACATTGGAGAAAAAGGATAAAATGCCAATATCCAGTTTGTTCTCCTCCCACAATGTTTTCTACTCTGACATTCAAAGAATTATTGCATTTTTTGAGACACATTTGATTTGTCATCTGCAAATGCTCTCCATTTACTGTGAAGATGACAATCTGTTACTGTATGGTCGGTCCAAATGTTAGTCGCTGGCTGAAGAACAAATTTTAAAACTAGGTCAAAAGTTGCCAGGTTGCTCTATCTTTTGTTTACCTTTTACCTAGTTTTGAAATTCATTTTAAACACATTTAAACACTTGCATTGTTTACCTCTGGGCACAACTGGGCCTTTAGATGGATAATGATTATTTACTCTTTACTAGGTGACAAAATTTAGACTTGGCCATGTTGTAGACAACGAATTTAATATTGCTCAAATGTTTTAGAGGATTTATCTCTGAACAGAAGGAAAAAGTGGTAACAAAAGGGAAAAGGTACTGGTTACCAGCATTTTATGCTTTTCCCACCCTGTTTTGATTTTTTTAGGGCCAACTACCTCAAGGTTGTTATAGTGAGAGGCCTTTCAGTCCTGTAGCACAGTTGGTAGCAAACTGGTTACCAGCATTTTCTACTTTTCCAATAATGTTTTCAAAAGCCTTTTACCTCAGGCTTGTTAAAATTCAGGATTTTTTGGTGAAGTGTTTAACTTTCCAAAAAATATATCAAAAGGGGTTTTTGTCATGATAAAGGTTAAATATGAAAACCATATTTTCAGAGGCCCGCTTTGTTTGTATTCAATATTTTGGCCAGAATATAAAATGATCTAGATCAAAGATAAAACTGCACATGATGTTCAGTCTGATCTTTGTGTTCACCGTCAACCAGCAGCATCTGAAGCTGACCAGACTATAGTAAGGGTAAAAACATTTTAAGTTTGTAGATTTACTAACTTCCGATAATCACTTGAGGAAACGTGGGCGATTTTATGCTGTGGAGAAGACATTATAATTATTGGTATTACATGCATCTGAAAGCTAACCTGATGGCTGGCTATGTGTGTTTACTTGTGGATTTCGTTGTAAAAGCATTTAACTTTGAGTATGCAATATAAGGTTGTTTTGCAAACAACTCAGATCAAGATCAGACTACAAAATGAGCAGCCTGATCATGAATCTACAGTGTCCAATATTACTTTTAAGAGATATCCTGGTATGAACAGTATTGAAATAAGGACGTTAAGGTCTAAGCTACGGAGTGGAAAATGTGTTACATTTCATTTAGGTTTTATAAGAGGAAAACATGGAGGAAGTTTTAGTTATTTATTATTAATAATATATTGGTTGCTTGTAGTAATATAACAAAGGATAAAATGTGTTTTAGATTTGATCATAACTCTTTACCACATAATCTGAAGTGTTAACACTCTTGGGTAAGAAGGCTTTTGAAAACATTTTGGGAAAAGGAGAAAATGCTGATACCAGCATTTTCTCCTTTTCCCACAATGTTTTCTACCATTTTCAAAGACAATTTCGTCCATAGCACCAAATTTGATATGTCCTCCCCAGATGCTTTCAATTTGGGCTAGTGTAACAATTTGTCGTCTGACATAGGGACAATTTAGAAATATTTCACCATGTTGGACTTCATTCTTTCTTGGGATTTTTTAAACTTTGTTCTTATTCAGAAATATATATAACAATGCTGGATTTTGATATTCTGTTCATTTGTGACAGTGTTCATGGAAAGTTACACTTTACACCCTTAAAAATATACATTATATTGTGTCATGTGTGTTAAGGGGGGAATGTGTGGTATGGAGAATGTCAGCTGTTGTTGCAGACAGTTAAGATACAAGATCAGACCGCACATAAAGAGCAGCCACAGTGATCTCAGATCTACTCTTTCTGATTTCTGGATGAAATCCTCTAAACCTTTACCAAACAATTTCAAGTTTTAACAATCCTGATATAGATAGCTTTCGAAAACGTTGTGGGAAAAGAAGAGAATGCTAGTGACCAACATGTCCTGGTTTTCTCACACTGATTTTTATCCTACTAGAGCACTTGAACTTATTCGCACCAATTTCGATTTAGTTGTCTGCAGATGGTTTTAATTGGAAGAGTCTACAATTTCTTGTTTGGGAAAGAGTTACCACACAGAGCACAAAATAAACCTAAAAGACATTTTCAGTGTAGAAATAAGACCACAATAAATATAATTTCATAGTTGTTTTTGTCTGAATTTATTAGAGCACAAAATGTGCAGTCTGATCATGATCTACACTGGCCGCAAAGGCAACTAGAGTCTTGAAAGGCACTTGAAGTGTTAATTTTTTTACTTGCTGTACCATAAATATAGAATATATTGTCGAGAAAGGATTCATTATTTGTACTAATATTGTTGGTATTTAATATTTACTAGAAGACAAATTTCTTGTGGATGTTAAAATTTGGGATTGTTTGGTAGTGGGTTAATCTTACGTTTGACAAGGTTGTCAACTGCAGGGTCTCTGTCTGCTACTGGTTATTTAGGGGCCTGTTTCTTCTCTGTACAAGACAACTACATTTTAGACCTGTTTAGATTGAAAGCATTTGCAGACAAAAAATTAAATATGACTCAAATTATAGAATTTGTCTTTAAAAGGGATGCATTTTAGGATAAGCAAAAAATCATAGTTATCAATATTTTCTTCTTCTGCCCCAATATTTGCTAAATCTAATGTGTATGGGATTGTTGAAATAAAGGACTGTTTGGTGCGGGATAAATACAAGGGGCCTTTTATTTTTTTGTTGCCAATAAAAGTTTTTGCTAAACACAGATAAATACTACAAAAAACACTATTCTCTGTAAATATGAAGAAAATGAATGGTTATAAGTTTATGCAGTAAAAAGGTGTAATCTTGCCATTCAAGGGTCATTTGCTTTGCGATGGAAAACATTTCTTTTTTTTTTAGATCAAAAGATGAAGTCATTGTGATACTTGTTTGAATATGAGCCCACATAATTAATAATTGATACTTAAAACTCTTTACCAAACGACAAAATTTTAGACTGGTCCAAATTGAAAGCACTTGCAGACGACAAAATAAATGTGAATAAAAAATTGAAATTTCTTTCCATCAGGGTAGAAAACATTGTGGGAAAAGGAGAAAATGCTGGTTACCAGCATTTTCTCCTTTTCCCACAATGTTTTCAAAAGGCTTCTACCTCAGGATCATAAAAACCAGGGATTGTTTGGTAAAGGGTTAATGATCTCATGACATTCCCTCTAACCGTTGTGAAATTCTGGCACAAAACCTAAAAACACTATAATGAGGCTACTAGAAATACTATAAGAGGCTACTAGCCCATTAGGAAATACCACTGACTTTTCTTTTATGTTAGTCTTTCTTTTTCACAGATTGTTTGCCAGTTAGTGGCTTACTTGAGTCAGTGATGAATCATTTTTTACGTTCAATGAGATTTTGCAATGAACAATCTGAATAACCCCATGTAAATGTTGTTGAGAAAATAGCTTTTTTTAGTTATTGAAGATCTATGGACATCAGATCATCAATAACTATAAATTTGTTTTCTAAACAACCTTTAACACTGCTCAAAACCACAAAAATTCCACTTGTCCATATTTGATGTATTTTGGTTGAGGGTAGAAGATAGCATATTTAGTGACAGGTTTCCTCTTTACCACACAGCAAAATTTTAGACTTGTGAAAATCAAAAGCTTTTGCAGACGACAAAATGAATGTGTCACAAAAATTCAAATTTACATTTGAAAGGTTAGAAAACATTGTGGGACAAGGAGAAAATGCTGGTTACCAGCATTTTCTCCTTTTCCCACAACATTTTCTCAAGGCCTCAGGGTCGTTAAAATTCAGGACTGCATAGTAAATGATTAACACTATGCCACACGACAAAATTTTAGACTGGTCCAAATTGAATGTATAATTTGCAGATGACATAACAAACATCAAGAAAATATAAAATTTGTCTGTCAAAGGGTAGAGAACAGCATGGGAAAAGAAGAAAATGCTGGTTACCAGTATTTTCTTCTTTTCCCGCAATGGTTTCAAAGGCCCTTATCTTCAGGGTCGTTAAAACTCGGGATTGTGTGGTAAAGAGTTAAAAGTATGTCTTTGATATATCACAGGTAAAGTATTTCTAGATGAGAATTGCACAGGTGGAAGGTTTTCACTAATTGAACTAGTATAGAAATATGTTTTAATCATTAGATCTTGGCCCCCATGGGAAAAACATTATTAATTCTGTCTTTGATGGTTGTCATCCTGTCTGGGATTTTGTGGGGTAGACTTTGGCTGTTTATCCATTTACTCAACATAACAAAACTTTTAACACCCTGGCCAAGCTTAGCAAAACATGTTGAGAAAAGGAACAGTTGCTTTTAAAACGCAATTTCCCACTATGTTCGTTATATTGTTGAAAAGTGATGTTTTCTTTCTAATAGTCAGTTTTTGGCACACTAAAACATTTCTCTGAAATGTGATTGATTAACTCTTATAATTTCCACTGATTGTTTGTTTTGGCGTTTAATTCGGTTTTTAGCTCAGCTGAGCACAAAGTGCTCAGGATAAGCTATTGTGATCACTCACCGTCCTGCGTCCGACCGTTCATTCACATTTTTTTGTTTACGCTCTAGCATCTACAAATATTAACCAATCAGCACCAAACTTGGTCAAAATATATATGACCATAAGATCTCGGATGAGTTCGATTATGGGTCTAATCGGACCAGAACAACTGGAGTTACTTGCCCTTGAATTAGAAAAATTGCTATATTTGACTTTGATTACACTCTAGCATCTACAAATATCAACCAAGCAGCACCAAACTTGGTCAAAATATATATGACCAGAAGATCTCGGATGAGTTCGATTATGGGTCTAATCGGACCAGAACAACTGGAGTTATTAGCCCTTGAATTAGAAAAATTGCTATATTTGACTTTGTTTACACTCTAGCATCTACAATTTTGAACCAATCAGCACCAAACTTGGTCAAAATATATATGACCACAAGATATCGGATGAGTTCGATAATGGGTCTAATTGGACCAGAACAACTGGAGTTATTAGCCCTTGAATTAGAAAAATTGCTATATTTGACTTTGTTTACACTCTAGCATCTATAGTTATTAACCAATCAGCACCAAACTTGGTCAAAATATATATGACCATAAGATCTCGGATGTGTTCAATAATGGGTCTAATTGGACCAGCACAACTAGAGTTATTTGCCCTTGAATTAGAAAAATTGCTATATTTGACTTTGTTTACACTCTAGCATCTACAAATATCAACCAATCAGCACCAAACTTGGTCAAAATATATATGACCATAAGATCTCGGATGAGTTAGGATAATCGGACCAGAATGACTGGAGTTATTTGCCCTTGAATTAGAAAGTTCTATAGAAGAGTTCTTTGTCCAGAGCATAACTTTGTCATCTCCAGTCCGATTGACTTGAAACTTGGCATTTGTGTTTGTTGTAATAATACAGAGTGCAGTGTGAAAGAACCATAACTCTACCTGGAACTGTCTATGAGTTTTTTCCCTTTGATCGTCATTTTTACAGCATTTTCTGCTTGTCCAGAATATAACTTTGTCATCTCTAGCCTGAACATCTTCAAATTTGGTATGCATGATTGTTGAAAAATTATGGAGTGCAGTGCACAAGAACCATAACTCTTCCTATAACGAATTGTGAGTTATTCCACCTTCATTTTTATAGCATTTCTTGCTTGTCCGGAGCAAAACTTTGTCATCTTAAGTAGGAATGACTTGAAATATGGTATGCTTATTTGTTGCAATATTTGGATGTGCAGTGCACAAGAATTGTAACTCTACCTCGTGCTGTCTTTGAGTTATTTCCCGTTGATCGTCATTTTTACTGCATTTAGTGCTTGTCCTGAATATAACTTTGTCATCTCAAGTCAGAATGACTTCAAACTTGGTATGCATGTTTGTTGCAATATTACCGAGTACTGTGCGCAAGAACAATAACTCTACCTAGCGCGGATTTTGAGTAATACCACTTTGATCTTCATTTTTACAATTTTTTTTTGCTTGTCCGGAACAGAACTTTGAATTCTCAAGTCAAATTGACTGGAGACTTGGTAAACATGTTTGTTGCATTACCTGCCCTTTGCAATTATTATACCTCCTCGACAACTGGGAGTGGGACGGGCATATCTTGCAATAATTTGCCGCTCTTGTTTCATTATCATTTGGCCTTGAACCTCAATATTTGGTACTTATCTTCATTGTAGACCTTTACTGCTTAGTACTCAGGTGAGCGATATAGGACCATCATGGTCCTCTTGTTAGCATTATTTCAGCTATATCGCCATGGCCAGTACACCTATCCATGCTTTTTATGGTGTTTCTTTTACCAGTACTTCGTACAATATTCTCCCTAAGCTGCTGGCTGCTTTAGAAATAATAATCACAGGTGAGAGAGGAATGAATCGTTTTGTAGAAATTGGCTGAGCTGGGGGTTTGAACCAGCTGCCCCCTAGTCTCCAGTCCTGTACGGCTGGGCTAATGAGGCTTGGCTATGAAATATTTACTAAAGGACAAAATTTTAAACTTACACATATGGAAAGCAATTGGAGACAAAAAATAAGGCTAAAATGATGAAATTTGTCTTTGAAAAAGTTAAGCCATGAGGAGGATGAAAGAATGAAATGCAGATTTGTTTTGAACCTAAAACGAAAAGGGGTCACTTAAATGGCCTTTGGCATCTGAAGCAATTTGAAAAAATTACAAATGGAGAACTTGCTTGCAACAGTGTTCCCATCAGTCACATCCAAATATAATGTCTTTTTATCTGCCTTCATTTGTCCAGATAGCCTTAGCTGTTTACCAGACGACAAAATTTTAGACTCACCCTAGATGAAAGCATTTGCATACCACATGTTAACCATGACATTGCTAGGTACCGGCATTTTCTCCATTTCGTTTGATGTTTTTAAAAAGCTTCTTTCCCAGGGTTGTTAAATCGCAAAATTGTTTGGGACCAAACCATAAATTTTTGACTTGTCCAAATTCAAAGCATTTTCCGACAACAAACTAAATGTAAGCTAAATGTTGATATTTTGCTTAGAAAGGATAGAAAAAATAGTAGAAAATGCTGTTTACTAGTATTTACTTGTTTTTCCACATTGTTTTCAAAAGCTGTCTTGGTTTTGGGTCTGCATTCTCAGGATTGTGTGGTAACTGGTTAAGGACTTAAGGTGTTGATATGCAATGTAAAAACCACTCATCCAGTTTTTTGTTTATTTATTTGTTGGATTGAATTTTTATTTATTCAGTCAATCAATTAATCAGTTACATGGCACTTTTTAGATTTTTATAATCTTTGCAAATTTAAAATAATAATTTATCACTTAATTAATTAGGGCGACAGCTGGCAAATCATCAAAAGAAGAAAGTTGTTAGTCAGAAAAAAGTTTTTTTAGTGCTTCTTCCTTAATGGGATATGTAGCCTCTCAAGGTATTTTGTATTATTGGCCAGAGTTTTGCAAAGACTTATGGAAATGCCATATGATGAATAACATGTGTCAATTATGAGGATTCGTATTCAAATCAGTATGATGATGTCTTATCATTCTGATGTAATAAAAATTTGTAAGAACACCATCCTTTTTTTTTCAATATGCAAAGTTTAACCTTTATGATGAATATAACTTTGGTAGGCCAGATAGGAATGTAGTAAGATCCAGAATCTGGCTAGACCAGGTAGGATTTTTAACCAGACAGGAATCCTTATTTGGTCTAGCCAAATTCTGGATCTGGCTAAACAGTTTTTAGCCAGATAGGAATTTTTGTATTGCTAGACCAATTCCAGATCTGCCTAAGCAAACTTGGAGTCCTTATATAATGGGTATTGACCTGTAATAAACATTGATAATTTGTCTGCCATTTTGTTAGAGAATTTAAGACCGCCAATGCTTCTTCAAGATAAATATCAGAAAGTTGCCTAGGTATGGTAATGTAATAAAGCTTAACCCTTTACCAAACAGCAAAATTTTAGACTGGTCCAAATTGACAGCACTTGCAGACGACAAAATAAACGTAACTCAAAAATTGAAATTTGTTTCCAGCAGGGTAGAAAACATTGTGGGAAAAGGAGAAAATGCTGGTTACCAGCATTTTCTCCTTTTCCCACAATGTTTTCAAAAGGCTTCTGTCTCAGGGTCATAAAAACCAGGGATGGTTTAGTAAAGGGTTAAACTATGATAAATGAAGGTGGTCTGTATCAAGGCTAACAAATGGCCACTCCACAATTTCCAAACAATCAGTGTGCCCTTTACTGATAAATAACTTCATGCATTTGAATAAACAGTTTGCCCTTTAAAGGTCTAAGTAAAGCATTGGCAAAGATCAGAAACAGATACATTTAAATCTGCCTATAGGAAAGGCACCACTGGGAAAGGGACAAGCACAAAGGCAACACAGAAAAAGAGATTTAAAAAAAATGAGACAAGTGCAAGTAAAACACAAAGTGGACAGCCCTTTATATATATCAGCTCTAATTTTCAAAGTATCACATGATGGAAGAATTACCTGGGGATGCTCAGGAATAGTCACTAAAAGCTTTTAGACACAAAGGTTCCTATTTGGCCTAAGCAGATCCAGAATTGGCCTAGCCAGATAAGAATTCCTATTTAGCTAAAAACTGTTTAGCCAGATCCAGAATCTGGCTTGACCAAATAAGAATTCTTACTCTAAGAATACCTTTTTTGTCTAGCCAGATTTCAGATCTGGCTAAATTCCTATCTAGCCTACCACATAACTGTAGGGTTAGCGTTTATACAATTGCAAAGAAAAATATAATCTAGTTGTATTTATTGTTGTTTTACAACAAATTTTGAATGTGTAATAAAAACTAAATAGGCCCTTTTAATCAGGCAATCAATCAATTAGTCAATGAATGAATCAATCAAGCAACCATTTTACTATAAAGGGACCTGTTTAGGTGATGAGGAAAGAGAAGTAAAAATTGGAAAGTGGTTTTGGCCTTGAAACTACAATGTTAGATTGCTTATATTTAATGGAAATACCAGCAACCTAGTTCCAGGCCAAACTGTTTATCAAATGTGGAGGTATGTTCTAGCCTCACCCTTCTCTCATGTTGCAGCAGATATCAACCAGCAAAAACATGGAATGAAGTTAAGCAATCTTTTGTACAAAGCAATATCTCACTTTGCCACAATCTTTTCCTTGTAGTTCAAGTGGAAATTAATGTGTGTTTACCCTTATGAAATATACCCAAAATTTAATGACCTTGAGGAAAAAGGCTATTGAAAACATTATGGGAGATGGAGAAAATGCTAGTAACCAGCATTTTCTCCTTCTCCCACAATGTTTTTCTACCCTATCAGAGATTTGAGCTTATTTGTATCAATTTGTCACCTGCAGATATTTTCAACTTTGAAAACTTAAAAAATTTATTGTTTGTGAAAGGGTTAATGATACAGTTGGAAGTTGCTTTTGCATCAAAAGATTTGAGGAAAGTATAAGATGAAGTGAATCATGGAAAATATAACAATGGCATATTTATGAGATCTTTCTGTTTTGTGTAACCCCTTACCACTCAAAGAAATATTGTACTCCTCCATTACTGAAAGCATTTGCAGACAACAAATTAAGTATAGCTCAGAAGATGCTACATGTCTTTAATAGGGAAGAAAACATTGTGGGAAATAAAGGAAATGGTTACCTGCACTTTCTTCTTTTCCCACAATGTTTTCAAAAGGTTTTATTATCAGATTGTTAAAACCTGCAGATTGTGTGGTAAAGCATTAACCGTTTACCATTTTCTTTTGCCTTTTTCGCGCATGACATATTAGCCTTTGAAAGGTGATTTGAGCCATATTTAATTTTTACTTTCAATTTGAACATTACTGAAATTTTGTTGTTTGGTCAAGTTAACTCATTAGCTCCTGAAATGGCTGTTACCAGTATTTTCTCCTTTTCTCACTATGTTTTCAAAAGCCTTTTTCAGTCATTAAGACACAAGATTATTTGGTGAAGAACTTGATATTCATGACATCAATACTGCATGCAGTCAACTTTTGTAAATACTGCAATCTGGACAGCTGTTACTGTGCTTTATGATAGGTCCTATACTCTATATCAGAAAACCAAAATTTTAGGCTTGTCCAATTGGAAAGAATTTCCACACAACAAATGGAAATGTGGCTCAAATGATGCAATTTGTCTTTGAAAGGGTTGAAACAGTTGATGGAAAAGGAGAAAATGCTAGTCCTTTATTCCCTTTTTCACAATGTTTTCAGAAGGCTTCTTTCTCTTAGTCCTATTGCATTGTTAAAAGGATTAACCCTTTACCATACAATCTTGACTTTTTACCAACCTGATAAAGAAGGCTTCTGAAAACATTGTTGGAAAAGGAGAAAATGCTGGTGACAATTTCCATCATTTGGGCCACCTCTGATTTGCTGTCTGCAAAAGCTTTCAAAATGGTAGAGTCTAAAATTTTGTAGTCTGTTAGAGACATAGCTCATTACTTTGCCACAAACAATTGGAAAACTTTCTTGAAAAATATGGGCAGTCCATGCCATTTTTCAAATGGGATTGCATGTAAAAACATTTTGACAAAGTGAGGGATTGCTTGTTACAAGAATTACTTTCCTACTGCCTTAGTGTTTCGTCAGAAGTTATCTACTACAAAGAAAAACTGTTTTCTGTATAAGGTAATATTTGAACACGTGGTATGCTGAGCATGACTTTTGTAATCGTTCTGTGTCCGGCGTCCGGTGTCAACTTTTATCTTGTCTATGCTTTAGAGGCCACATTTTCAGTCCTATACTTATGAAACTTGGTCAGAATGTTAGCCTTGATGAAACTTGGACGAGTTCAAGAACGAGTCATGTCGGGTCAAAAACTAGGTCACAGGTCAAATCTTAGAAAAACCTTGTGTATGCTCTAGAGGCCACATTTTCAGTCCAATACTCATGAAGCTTGGTCAGAATGTTTGCCTTGATGATATCTGGGACAAGTTTGAAATTGGGTCATGTCAGGTCAAAAACTAGGTCACAAGGTCAAATCTTAGAAAAACCTTGTGTATGCTCTAGAGGCCACATTTTCAGTCCAATACTCATGAAACTTGGTCAGAATATTTGGCTTGATGAAGTCTCACATGAGATTAAAATGGTTTTTCTTGATTTTTTATCTCGGACGAATTGAAAAATGAGTCATATCAGGTCAAAAACTAGGTCACTGGGACCAATCTTTGAAAAGACTTGTGTAGGCCACATTTTCAGTCCAATACTCATGAAACTTTGTCAAAATGTTTTTCTCGATGACATCTTGGATGAGTTTGAAAATGGCTCACGTCGGGTCAATAACTAGGTCACTTGGTCAAATCTTTGAAAAACCTTGTGTATGCTCTAGAGGCCACATTTTCGGTTAAATACTCATGAAACTTGGTCAAAATGCTTGTCTTGATGACATCTTGGATGAGTCTAGAAAAAGCTTATGTACAAGCTAAAGGCCAAATTTTCAGTCCAATAATTATGAAAGCTTGTTATAATGTTTATCATAATATCTCGAAAGAGATTTAAAATGGATCGTGTTTGGTCAAAAGACTCAGATGAGCAACTTCAGGGCCATCATGGCCCTCTTGTCAGTATTTTGATAACATTGTAGAACTTGCAATCATTTTTTTCATTCACACTTTTGGACATTTTTGTGAGAAATTCTATCAGCAACCTAAGTGGCCTTCAGACTGAGAGGTTGTTTTTGAGGTTATTGCAAGTAGGTCATGAGTCTCATCAGTGTCTTGCTAATGGTCAAAATGAGGGATTTGTAACCAGTGTGTTCCAACTAGTGTTAGTACAGTAATATGGCATCTGAATCAGTGTAAGCCGAGCAAACCATACAAAACTTTACCACACAATCACGACTTTTGATGACCCTGATGAAGAAGGCTTTTGAAAACTTTGTGGGAAAAGGAGAAAATGCTTGTATCCAGCATTTTGTCACTTTCCAACAATGTTTTCTACCCTCTGAAAGATGATTTTCATGTTTTGAGCATTATTCAATTTGTTGTCTGCAAACGCTTTCAATTTGGACCATGCTAAAATTTTGTCTTTGGTCAAGAGTTAAGCCTCCACCAAACAATCTCGTGTTTTAATGATGTTGAGGAAAACTGTTTCTGAAAATGTTATGGAAAAGTAGAAAAAGCTGGTAACCGGCATTCTCTCCTTCTCCCTTGATATTTTTTACCCCTGGTAAGACAAAATCTATACCTGAAGCTGCATCTTGTTTGTCATCTGCAGGTGCATTCAAATTCCACAAGTCATAAATTGTAAAGGATTTAACTCATTACCAAATGACAAAATTTAAGGCTTGTCAAAATTCAAAACATTTGCAGACAGTGAAAAAAATTTAAAGATTATAATTATTTTGGGAAGGGTAGAAAACATTATGGGAAAAACGAGAATGGTTACCAGCATTGTCTCCTTTTCTCACAATTTTTTCAAAAGCTTACCTTTTCAGGGTCAAAAAAGGTCAGGATTTTGTGGTAAAAAGTTAAGTTATATCACGGGATAATTGCTTGTATTGCTTGTATTGTACAATATTAATCAGAAACTGTAGATATGCAAGTAAAAAAAGTTCAAGAATTATTCCTCCCTTAAATTCAGAAATTTTAGTGTATAATGCAAACCCTCTCTGTCAAAGTACTTTGGGAGTGTATTAGGACTTTACCAGTCAAGAAACATTTAGACTTTATGAAATCAAAAGTTTTGAGCAGCACTTTGGGAAGAGGGGTATAGTGCATCTTCTTGATGCATTATATCAAGCCAGTCAACACACAAATTATCGATCCATAACATCCATTTTGCCAAACAAGTGATTAACTCATGAGGTAGACTGATCCTTTGACACACAGAATATTGACCCATAGCAAAAAGTTCCAATTCAGATTAGCCGGCATAGACTGACCTGGTATGATATTTTCTGCCCACCTTTTCACAGTGCATGAGAGCATGACTCATTCGCAGATGACAAATAAGCTTTTGCTAAAATAGTAATATTTATTTGTGAAATAGAAGGAAACAATATGAGGAAAGGAGACAATGCTAATTTCCAGCATTTTTTCCTCTTACAATTTTTCAGTGATCTCAAAAGCTGTCTTTCTCAAGAGATATTAAAACTTGTTAGTGTTTGATAAAGCGTTAAGCCATGTTGTGTGGCAGTTCCAGTTTCCATTGGTTTCAATTTCAGAAATGTAAAATGTCTGATGTTTGCATGACAAATGCTCATATTTGTGCTGACATGAAAATTGATTGCATTTTTCTGTCCCACTTTCATAAAAGTGTATAGTTATCAGTAGAAACAATTACAAAACATACAGTATGAAAGTCTGGAGAGATATTTCCATTTAATAAAACTTGTTCCCTCTTCTATAAAGTGAAGAAAATTAGCCTAGATGAACAGTTTTTAACCTTTTGCCAAGTGATCCGGGGTTTTAAAGATCTTGAAGAACACGGATTATAAAAACATTGTTAGAAAAGGTAAAAATGCTAGTTACCAGTTTTTCTGCCTGCCCCACAATGTTAACTACCTTTTCAATGACAAATTCCATTATATGAACCACATTTAATCCCTCGTCGACAATTTTCTTCAGTTTGGACAAATCTGGAGATCTTCTCAGTTGGTAAAGATTGAAAGAAAATCCAGAAAATGGCATAGTGTTGTATCCCAGAAGACTCGAAGTTTATCACTTGTAAACCTTTTCCCAAACAATATATCTTAGACTCTTCCAAACTGAAAGTATCCATATATGATGAATTTGAAATTGGTATAAATGAGCTGAAGTTCTCTGATTGGCTGGAAAAACTTTGTGGGAAAATAGGCGAAATTGCTTAATGCAAGCAACTTCTGTTCCCAAAATTGTCACAAAAAGGTTCTTTGTACCCTTCACCAAAAAATCTCAAGTTTTAACCACCTTTGGAAAGAAGGCTTTAGAAAACATTGTGGTAACCAGCATAACAAAAATTCAAAATGAAAAATACCTCATTTTGCATAAATATCCTTGTTCATTATATGGTCCTTAAAATTAATTCTACCAGATTTTGTAGTTAACTCTTTACAAAACAACAAAATTTTACACTTGTCCAAATTAAAGCATTTGCAGACGACAACATAAATGTAACTCAGAGATTGCAATTTGGGTCAGAAGGGTAGAAAACACTGTGGTTAAAGGAGAAAACACTAGTTACCAGCATTTGTCCTTTTTCCACAATGTTTTCAAGTCGCCTTCTCCAGGTTGTTAAAGCTCCGGACTGTTTGGTAAAGGGTCAACCCTTTGCCAGCTGAGCCTGGTAACTGTAACATACAGGAGTTGAAATCAGTGGGCCAGAGGTTCAAACCCCTGCACTTCCAGTTTCTTTCCGAGGATTGATGATAGTCATTGCATCATTGCAACAAGATTCATTCCTGTCTCACTGCTGATCATTGTTTCGACGATGGTTATATGGGAAAGCAATCAGTGGTTTTGGAAGAAAATTGTGCAAAGAACATGGATAGGTGCACTGACCAATGTGATATAAGTGAAATTGACAATGGTTGTGTGGGAAAGCAGCCAGTGTCTTGGGAAGAAAATAATGCTAAGAACATGGATAAGTGCACTGGCCGCTGTGATATGAATGAAATAATGTTAAACATGCTTTAACGCCAATCAAACAAGGTCATAATATATCTGTATGAAGTAAAGGACTCTGGGTGCAATGGAACAGTATGGTTTTTTGTTGCAGAAGTTTGTAATAATGTCAAATAGCTCTGCAGCTAGGCTGGAATAAAAATCCAATGAATTCCCTGGAAATCACACTTCACTGGAGAATAGCTGTTGGAATAATCAGAAAATGGTGGAAGAGAAGTTATTTTATTTTCTGCGATTAACCCTTTACCACATAATCCCAAATTTTAAGGACCTAAAGGAAAATGCCTTTGGAAAATATTGTGGGAAAAGGAGAAAATGCTGGTAACCAGCATTTTCTCCTTTTCTCACAATGTTTTCTACACTATGATAGATTTGATATTTTGAATTACATCTAATTTGTTGTCTGCAAATGCTTTCAATTTGGACAACTCTAAAATGTTATTATCTGGTAAAAGGTTGAACCTTCACCAGTCAACCCTGTGTTTTTGCTATCCTTAAGATGAAGGCTTTTGAAAACAGTGTTGGAAAAGGAGAAAATGTTAGTAACCAGCATTCTCTGCTTTTTCCCCCACAATGTTCTCTGCTATTTCATTGGCAGTTTTTGTCATTTTAGTCACTTTTCATTTGTTTTCTTGAACTATTTTCAATTGAACAAACCTAAAATTGGCTGTCTGGTTCAGAGTTCATACTGTAGAGCATAGAATATAGAATTGGCCCTTAGAGTTGAAAAGGAAAAAATTCCTAGATGTTACAATTTTACAGCTGTATGCCAGGATATCTCTCCAAAAACATTGGACAGTTGACCCATTCCCAAACGATCAAACAGGCTTTTTAAAACATTGTGGGAAAAGGGGAAAATGCTGGTATCCAACATTATCCCTTTTTCCCTTAATGTTTTCTGTCTTTCATAGACAAATCCCAGAATTAAAACCACATTTTTTTTTTGTCTGCCGATGCCTTTGAATTGGACAAGTCCAAAACTTTATTGTGTGAGAAAGGGTTAAGATCCAAGGTCAGGCTGCAAGCTCAGCAAATCCTGATCTTGACCTGTTTTATCCACAAAAGAGCAACTGGAGGAGTGTTAAGTGCTCTTTGAATTAATTTTCCTGTAGAAGGAATAAAAGTTTCTTGTGATAAATGGAATGGGTATGGCAACTTTTGAACAGTGTTTGTGTTATAGATTGACTATGGATTTCACATATAATATATACTAAACCCCAAAGGATGTAAGTGGATGTGATGTATACAGTCTAGTTAGACAATGGAGAAGGCTGGATGATTTCTAAATTATGAACCTTCATATTGATGAAACACCTGAGGGCAAGTTTGATTTTGTTTTATTCTTTTATATTTGTTTGCTTTGAACCCTTACAGCGTTGAATAAACCGAAGGAACACTTTCACTCTCCAAATAAGACTCTTACAAGAAAATATTGATGCATAACATCAGTTGTGCCGCAAGTCAGTTGTTTCTAAATTAGGGCACATTACAGCAGGTTAATTTTTTACGCCAAGGGCATCACTTGAACAAACTTCGTAGAGGTCCACGTGGTGATACTACATGACAAATATTTAAACTCTGGGCCATCTGGGATACAATCTGGTTTTTATCGATCTGGCAATGAAAGTACGGTATTTTACATGTTAAAAAACAAAAAACAAAAAATCAGTCCAAATAGAAAAACAAAGTTGGTTCGGGTTCCGATCAGGTAATGAAAGTACCGTATTTTTACATGTATGTTAAAAAAAAACACTGAACCAGTCCATTTAGTAAACAATATGGCTACCTCCACAGGCACTTTTCAAAAGCGAATAAAAATAAAGTGCCGCCGTTCATGCGGCGCCACAATAACTGCAATGCCAAGGTTGTTATTGTCCACATTGGATGAGCCAAGCAGAATAGTATACATCAGACAGCATGTTTTGTGCGGTCTAATCGTGATCTACACTGGCTGCTAAGGCAACTTTAGTCGTGAAGGCGCCTTACTGGTTAAATTTTTACCTAATGACTAAATATTAGATTCGTCCAAATTTAGAGCATTACAGATTAAAAATTAAAAGTGTAACAAAAAATGAAGTTTGAAAGAATGGAATATCATTCTCTATCAGAGTCGTTAAACTCGGGATTGTGTGCTAAAGATTTAAAGGGTTTAAATTATGATAAATCTTGAGAACTCAATAGGTTAACTCCTGTTGCCTTCTGAATTAAAAATTGCAGCTGTGAAATATGGATGATTAACATGCGTAGAGGTTTGATGAATTCAAAAACATGACAAAAGGAATTATTTGGCTGGAACCATAATTTCTCCTTTTGCCATAATTTTTTTTTTGCAAATGGCCTGCTGAAAAAATGTCACAAGTCATCTCTGAGAGATTAATTTTTTCATAGATGAAGCAGGTACAGTCAACTCTCGTTACAACGGCCATGTTTGTTTCCAGCAAAAATGTGGTTGTAACGAAAATGTCGGTGTATTGAAAATGAACCAAAATAAGCTTGGAATATGATGAGTTTTTTGTCATTTATTTATAATATACGCTCTAAAATGCAACATATAATCATACAATACATTTAAAAGTTCATGAAATGGTCTGCAAGCATAAAATCTAAAAAAGAGCCTTTTTAAAAATCACTTTTTAAAGAAATCTATAATAGCTAAACCTACAACGCTAATTGTTTAGGGGCATTGTGTCGACGGTATGATAATTGATATTGCCAAAGGGGAAAACCCTAATCGTACAAATAGTACACGCACACAATTTATCGATTATCACCTTATGTGAGGTGCTAAAAATAGTGCTGGGAATTTACCTGAAAAGACAATAAATAGAGTGTCGATGTATTGAATAAGAATATATAGGGATTCTGTACTTTCGTTCCCGAAAAAAATTGTGTCGGTGTCGGAAAACGGGAATTCTGTTGTAACGGATGAAAAATAGACTGTGTAAATCCGTTCCCAACAAATTGGTGTCGGTAAGCGAAAATGTCGATGTATCGGATGTCGTTCAAACGGGAGTTGACTGTATAAAGTATCAACTGTAAACCTTACAGACATTCACAGTTTAGAAATAAGACCTGAAAAATTGCAATATCAAGATAAGATTTGTCTAAAAAGTGGACAGTTTTAATGAAAGACTAGACTGTCTGTTCTGGGTAATCAAATAACATTCTGTACTGGCCACAAAAGCAATTAATCATGACTGAAAGGTGCATAAGGGTTATGAAATATGCATGTCAGTTTCAGAGCGTAAGATTTGGTTTTAGATTGGTCTCTAATATGTTTAGTCTTGCTGTCATTTAAGAAAGCTGGTCTTAATTCTACAAGTCGACAAAATTTTTGACTTGTCCAGAGCATTTGCAGAGGCAGGGTTTTTCCTTTGATGTTCTTAATCTGGGGGGTTGTTTTACCCCCTCCAAATGAATAAAAGAAGGCACACATATAAATTTTGGAGGGTCACTTTGAAAATTTGGGGGTCAAAATTCAAAGAAACAGGGGTCATGGAAAACCCTGAGAGGGCAATTTCAGTGGGGCTCAAATGGTGGAAATTGTCTTTAACGAGTAGAGAACATTGTTAGAAAAGTAGAAAACGGTGGTTACCAGCATTTTCTACTTTTCTAACAATGTTTTCAAAGGTCTTCTTTATTAGAGTGGTTAAAACTGGGGGTTGTGTGATCAAGGTTTAACCCTTTTCCATACAATCCCAAGTTTTAACAACACTGAAAAAAGCCTTTTGAAAGCATTTTGGGAAAAGGAGAAAATGCTGGGAACCAGCTTTTTCTCCTTTTCCCACAATGTTTCCTACCTTATCAAAGACAAATTCCACCATTTCAGCCACATACAAATTATCGTTTGCAGATGCTTTTAATTATGACCAGTCTACAATTTTGTCATATGGTAAAGAGTTAATACAATAATTTTCAAAAAGTGGTCACAGAACGGGTTAAAAAGAGTCAGCTGGAGATGACAGATGACATACTTTGCTTGCTGTTTTGGAAGTAATATTGAGGTATTTATCAGTGTTCCCACTCGAGCAAATTATTGCGTATATCATGTAACAGAATTGAAACTCATGTAACAAATATTGGTTACATGCGAGACCTTGCGTAAGAAAATACATGGACAAAAAGGCCATTATCCGCTTGTCTTGTGTGAAAGGACAGGTTTTGAAGTACATGCTATCCTTATTGACAAACTTACGTCAGATCATGCAGAAATACCTATCCAGAAATTAACAGACATGAAAAATTGATCGGTCCAAAAAACACAGAAACCCATGACACAACAAAATGTCTCCTTTACATTGTCCGATCAGAGTAACTTCAGACTGCCTTTTCAGCTTTTTAATGACTTTCAGCAGTAAATTTACATGGATACCTTAATGTAACAGACTTTTTTTGCTGCAAATCATCAATATGGATTGCTTTACCTCTAGTTGGGAGCCATTATTGTCATACCCTCAGATATGAAATCTTACCCCCAGATTTTCAGCCCGGGGGTAAGTGTACTCTTGAAATAAAAAGGTAGCGGGAACACTGTTATCAGTAGCACTCTGGTTGTCATCCTTGTGTAAAAAGTCAGGCATTTTCTGATTTCTCCTTTATTACTAGTGACATTAATTTCATATTTGGGCTAGTTGTTAACTATCAAAAGGGGAACCCTGGCATACCAGAAGGGTAAGTAACCCTCAGTGTTGTTTGACATTTGAGCCCCTTTTTCACCTTAAAATTTCCCTGAAAAGCAACTGCAGCCAAGGGTTGGCATCCACATTAGGGGTTCGTGCTGTTAGCCTTGCAGCAGACCACTTTTTTGCACACAAAAAAAAACAGAAACAACTACAATATCACAATATCTAATACAATATTATGCCTCACTGTTTTAAAATGTACCCATGGATTAAGCCTTGGTCACACCGAGCTAACGGACGAGTAACGGATAAAAAATCATTTCATCCGTTCGTGTCCGTTCGTATCCGTTTTATGTTCGTTTCTTATCCGGTGAATCCGCTACTTGTCCGGCGATGTCCGTTCCGTCCGGTGGGAAGTTTTGAGCATGTTCAAAACTTTCCACCGGACAAAACGGACAGAGACATGCAAATGATAGACTTTGGATGCATCTGACAATTTATACCCTCGGCATGTCACGTGACTGGTACGTTCCTCGTACGTTGGTGTTCAGTACATTTCCGTTCAGCGTACGTTTTGTCCGGTTCTCATGCGTTGCACTTCCGTTTTATCCGGTACAAGTCCCTTACTTGTACGGTGATATCCGTTAATAGACCGTTTATTATCCTGTACATATCCGTTAAACGTGCGTTTTTTTCCGTTACATGTGCGGTACTCGTGCGGTCATTGTGTGGCTTCCTCGCTCCACACACCGATCGCATGAGCCTCGAGCGGCAGAGGAGATGAATTTTGTCACCGGATAACCAAATTCTGCATGTTTTTGTCCGTTTCCCCCCCGTTACATATCCGTTAGCCGGTCTGACCAAGCCTTTAAACTTACTCCTGTCAACGTTTTGTAGTTTTTAAGAAGGTTTTCAAAGCTGCGCATTTGGTTTGAGGACTGAGAATGTACATTTCATCTGTTTGGGAGTATAAGAGGTAAATTGATTCGCACATATCGTTAGAGGACTAGAAATGACATTTCATGACTGTGTTCGGGATTGTAAGGGGTAAATTCATTTTACAAGTGAGGAATGCAATAACTAAAACTTTTTAAGGAATAAATGAGGGAAAGGAATGGACAAAGTCCTTGTAACATGCAGTTGCTCCATTCACACAGTGTTTCATTATCTGTGCGCTGCTGGGCTGTAAAGATTGCATAGTAACAGATTAACTCTTTACCAAATGACAAATTTTTTGACTAATCAAATTTGAAAGATTTGCAGACAACAAAATGTGACTCAAGAATTGAAATTTGTTTTTAGAAGGGTAGAAAGCATTCTGGGAAAAGGAGAAAATTCTGGTTATCAGCATTTTGTCCTTTTCCCACAATGTTTTTAAAAAAATCTTCTTCTTTCAGGTCATTAAAACTTTGGATTGTGTGGTAAAGGGTTAAATATACTGGGGTTTTGTCTAATTAATTTGTTACCATATAAAGCCTGTTAATTAAACCTTTTCTAAATCTACCTAAATTGATTCTAGGCTTTCTGGCAAGCAATTAAGTGTTGTAATTTTAGATTGTTGAACCAATTAAAAAACAAATAAGACTTTCCCTGTTCCTTTATTACAGACTTTTTAATTTTAGGTTGTGTGTAACACCGCTATCAACAATATCTCAGTTACCAGTATGTTGTGGATGCCAGTGCACCTTTACATGCTTTCATCAAAATTCTTTTACCAGTATTTAGCACAATATTCTTTCCAAGCCACTGGCTGCTTTCCCACATAACCATCATTGTGACATTGAATAGCTATAGGAGAAGAATGAGGACCTGTTGAAATCAATCCTCTGCAAGAAACTGGCAAAGCTGGGGATGGAATGCTGTAGAAAAACTTCAGGGAAAAATTGAAAAAATCCCTTTTCTTTTCTTTCAAGTATCTCCTTTATTTATGGTGTGTCAGACTGCACAGAATTCGATCTATGCTAGTTTTCATAGTGTTCATTCTTAGAGTAAGAGTGCTGTGAAAAAACTCTTTTTAACCCTTTACCTCACAATACCGACTTTTAACGACCCTGGGAAAGGAGCCTTTTGATAACATTGTGGAAAAAGGAGAAAATGCTGGTAACCAGCATTTTCTCCTTTTCCCACAATGTTTTCTACCCTATCAAACAAAAATTGCACCGTTTGAGTGACATTGAAATTGTCGTCTGCAAATGCTTTCAATTTGGACAAGGCTAAGATTTTTTCGTCTGGTAAAGGGTTAACTCTTTCCCAATCAACAAATTTTGGACTTGACTTAATCCTTAGAGTGCAGAATTGACCCAACCAACATTTTCTGCCTTGAAGTAAGACCCAAATAATTGGAGTTACTGTTGTTCAGAATGTCTCAGCAAAAAAGGATAATGTAGATCTAAGATCAGACTGCACCTTTTGTGCAGGCCAATCTTCATCTACACTGACTGCAAGGGCATCTATAGTTGTGAAAGGCTCTTTTAGGGTTAATTCAGAATATCTGCAGATGAGAAATTTAAAATTGATTCCTCTAAAAAGCTCATAATTATGATGGACAGTTTTCAGAGATGAAAAGGTTCTCTTCAATATGGTATATGATTATACAGGATATCTATGATGACTTCCTGTATGAGGGTGAATAATGAAAAACATTGTGATGAGTATCCTTGAATAATAGACTAATGTCCAAAAAGATATCAGCATACTTTCTGTCTTTATGAGCTTTTTCTCCTGGAATGTTTTGGAAGTGAAATATCAACCTTTAGATGCACTTACTGAATGTAGACTTGCCCCAAAACTATTGTGGATGACGTGGGGGTCAAACATTTGAAGGAGAATGAAATGTATTTTTGTACCCAGTTTGCCCCACCTCCCTGATGTGTGTGGATCCATTTAGGCATCCATTGGTTACCATTTTCTTTAAACATCTTCTTGCCATGCCATGTAGGTCTGTTGGTAACCTACAGGGATCGAAATCCGGGGGTCAGATCCTCAACTCGGCCAATTTTTATCTGCATACTGATGAAAGACAGTACTACAGGATTCATTTCTCTCTCACCCCTGAACAATGTTTCAACAAAGGTTATGTGGAAAAGCAGCCAGTGGTCAGTACCAGATAATCCTGTCTTTTAACTAGCCCAAAGATTAAGTCTCTTGAAAACATTGTGGGAACAGGAGAAAATGCTGGTAATCAGCATTTTCTCCTTTTCACACAGTGTTTTCTAATCTTATGTAGAGAAATTGGATCATTTTATCATGGAATGGTTTGTCATCTGTAAATGCGTCAATTAGGAAAAGTTTGAAATTTTGTCAGCTAGTAAAGGGTAAATGGTTGTTGGGTGGACCTTAGCTGTGCTGATTAGAATTTTGATCAGGAAAAACACATAACCGACATGGGTGTGGCTTAATTTCTGCATTTGACCTGTTAGCATGCAATATGTGAATTGATTGATTGACTGTAAGGTGTTCAGCGCTGTTTTCAACATCAGGACGGCCAGTGCACCTTTGGATGCTTTCTTGCAGTTTGTTCTACCAGTGCTTTGCAAAATATTCTCCCCAAACCACTGGCTGCTTTCCCACATAACCATAGTTGAAACAATGATTGACAGTGAGAGAAGGAATCCTGTTGCAATGACTATCATCAATCCCAAGTTTTTAACAACTGTGAAGGAAGGCTTTTAAAAACATTGTGAGAAAGTGGTAACAAGGATATTCTCCTATACCCACAGTGTTTTCTGCCTTTCCAAAAAAAAAATATAATGTAAAATTTTTCAATCACATTTGTGGTATGCAAATGCCTCTTATTTGGAGGAGTTAACTCTTTGCTATAAAATAGAAGACCAGCATAATGAAAGCCTATGCAGACAGCATGTAAAAGATGGCTTAAATATTGAGATTTGTTCTTGAAAGGATAAGAAAACATTGTGAGAAAACGCTGGTTAACAGCATGTTTTAGCTTGGCTGTTTTCAAAGAAAAGTTGAGTTATTGTCGTAGCCCTGGCATTGTCTGCATAGTTGTCTTTGTCAGTGTCATGCAAAAACTGACATTTTGTAGTATCTCTGTCATATATATGAAGATATTTACTGAAAAAATGAACAAGTTGTTAACTATCAAAAGGGCAACCTATACAACAGGGGCAGCCAACTTTCAAAACATTGTTGACATAGTTATGTCCCTTTTTTTTTTTATTTAGAATTTTCACTGAAACATAAGCTACTGCAGCTAAGGCTGGCACCTGCATGCAGTGCTCTTGTTTCTTTACCACAATGTTTAATACTCTTTCAAAGAGAAATAACATCCAGTTTGCCACTTTTTTTTTCATATTAAACTTGTTCTCAATATGGACAATTCTACAATACTGTTGTTCGCTGAATTGCCATCAAAAAGTCACCTCATGAATAAGGGGATATCACTGGTAATTCCTGTTTTTTTTTGCAGAGCGTATCCAAAGACGGTATGGTGAACTAAATGGCGAACTTCTACTTGTCGACCTGAAGCGGGGAAGTAGCGGACTAGGAATCAGCCTAGCTGGGAACAAGGACAGAAACACAATGAGTGTATTTGTAGCTGGGATCCAACCAGAAAGTTCTGCAGGATTGGATGGGAGGATACAAGTTGGGGATGAGTTGTTGGAGGTAATTTATAAGTCGATCAAGGTTACAGATAATTTTAATACATTCTGGGTTCAAAGATTAATATCACCTTTGTTCTGCACCAAAACCTGTGATGTGGGTATGCCTTTGAATAGTTTCAGCAAGCCAATTCTAATAAGTACCCATAATAATGGTTTTACTGAGAGAATGATGATTTCAGAATTCAAATATAACCCTATCTGTACCTGGCTGCTTATTAGTCCCCTACCGGCGAAGCCAAAGGGGACTTTAGGTTTGCACTCCGTCTGTCTGTCTGTCTGTCCGTCAGTCCGCATGCAAATCAGTTTTCCGGACTTTTTTTCTAAACGGTGGCAGATATTGAGCTGAATTTTGGTGTGTAAGTCAACCACCATGAGTTACAGATCAAGTTAGAGTTTTGTTACAGTCCACTGATTTTTGACGAAATTACAGGCCTTGGACTTAGAAAATTTCACCGAAAAAACAGTTTTCCAGACTTTTTTTCTAAACGCTGGCAGATATTGAGCTGGTTTTTGGTGTGCAAGTCAACCACCATGAGTTACAGATCAAGGTTGAGTTTCGTTCCGGTCCATTGATCTTTGACGAAGTTACGGGCCTTGGACTTTGAAATTTTCACCAAAAAAAACAGTTTTCCGGATTTTTTTCTAAACGGTGGCAGATATTGAGCTGACTTTTGGTGTGTAAGTCAACCACTATGACTTACAGATCAAGTTCGAGTTTCGCTCCAGTCCACTCATTTTTGACGAAATTACGGGCCTTGGACTTGGAAAATTTCACTGAAAAAACAGTTTTCCCGACATTTTTACTTTCAATGTTCATGTTTGGTATGTAGGTACCTGTCATTGATACGATCTTCTGTGGGATTTATATCCAAGGTCAAGGTCAAAAATTTTAACCCTTATCATGAAAACTTATCCTCAAAACTCTTCATAGTCATTTCTCTGTATATTCAAAGTACTTAAGTTATAACACTTATACATGGTAAGCTGGTACCTCTCATTCGTACACACCTTCTGATGATAAGGTCAAGGGCATCTCACAGGGTAAAGGTCATATTTCTGAAAATTTGCTTTTACGGGGGCATTTGTGTTTCACAAACACATCTTGTCTTAGTAAAACTTCTTCAATGAAGTTACTTTAACAAGGAAAATGCTTATATATCTGGCTTTCATTAAAGCATTGCATACAAAGACAGACACGATGCTTATAATTCTGAAAAGTGGCCAAATACGTTCTATCTCCTCCACAGAGTTTCACAAACTATACCTGCCAGCGATATATACGGCCGGTAGGGGACTCGGTATTGCTATGCAATACTATCAGAATGCTTGTTGAATATCATTTGAGGTGTTGGTAAAGCTTGCAAGTTATACAGTACTCTAGGTTTGCAGTATTTTGATAAAAAAGTCAGTTCAAAGTTTCTGTACAAGATGACATGATTTAGACTTGCCCATAATGAAGCATTTTCATGTAACGAATCAAATGTGGCTTATTTCAAAGACAATTCCATTCCTTGAGACACGTTTTATAATGATGTCTGCAAATATATTGAATTTGTACAGGTCTGAATTTCTTCCATCTTGTAAAGAGGTGAAAGTGTCAGCTAACTTCTATATAACTGTATTTTTGCAGGTCAATGGGAATGTCCTGTATGGTAGGAGCCATCTGAATGCATCAGCAATAATCAAAGGTCTGAATGCACCTGTCATCAAATTTGTCTTGCTCAGGTAAATCTTTGTCTAACACTGTGTATTAGCAGACAAGATATTAGACTTGTTCTAATCTGCAGCATTTGCAGGCAAAGAAGTGAATGTTTATCAAACAGGATTAATTTTTGCTTTGAAATGGAAAATAAATGTTTTTTTTTTCATTTTCCTATAATATTTTGAAAAGCAGTCTTCTTCAGGGTGGTAGGATTATGCCTGTGAGTGTACCTGCAGACATGTGAATATATGAGTCAATCAACATAATTCTGACAATAATTTATTTTTCATATCCCCCTGAATGAAGTTTGTATGAGTGTGTGTTGGTGGGGGGGGGGGGGTGTATACTGGAATTAGGTTGTCTGTCATCCTGTCCGTAGACATGTTGTGACCTCTTCCTTTTCTACAGTGTTCACCATTTACCTAACATTTTGACGAAAGCCCACCTACCATATGAAGTAGTTTTATTCTGAAAAGTTGACTTTTACAGGAGTTATGGCCCTTTGGATTGTTTTCTTGACCTTTTGACAATGTAACACATTCAGGGTATTTGGTCTGCCACAGTTCATTTATGGCTCTAAGTTTGTAGATCTTCAGTATGAAGGGAAGTACCTGGGATTGTCCTAAGTGCACCTGAATGCGCTAATGTTTTCTAAGTATTCCAGGAAAAAAGAGGGGCACAGAACACCCTTAACCCTTTACCACACAATGACGACTTTTAACACCCCTGATAGAGAAGGCTTTTGAAAAACTTTGTGGGAAAAGGAGAAAATGCTGGTTACCAGCATTTTCTCCTTTTCCCACAATGTTTTCTACCCTGTCAAAGAAAAATCATTTCATATGAGCCACATTGAAACTGTCATCTGCAAATGCTTTCAATTCAGACAGGTCTAAAATTTGTCGTGTGGTAAAGGGATGTGGATTGTTTGGTTAACTGTAGCTGTTTCAGTTGATTGCAAAGCACAATCTGATCCAGATTTACTTGCAGATAGGAAAAAAAATTGAGCTGATGAAAGTAGGATAAATGTCAGTTTTAATATGGTAGACTTGCGTGATTGGACAAGCCTGGCAGAAAATTAATTAAAATAATTTTCTGTTATCTGCAATAGGATCTAGTGGTAATTTAGGACTGATACATTCTTTTACGCTTATCTAGGGTTTACATGCAAGATTTTGTTGTGTACATAGTTATTACATCGAAATCATTACTGCTCTAACATGCAATGCCAAGAAAGCTGTTTGTAGTGCATAGGGCTTGTAATGTAGGACATGTGGGTTTGAATCCTAGCTTCGTTAATTTTTTTAACCCTTTACCACCCAACTCGAAGTTTTAAAAATCCTGTAAAAGAAAGCTTTTGAAAACATTGAGGGAAATGAAAAATGCTGGTAACCAGCATTTTTTCTTTTTCTAACAATTTTTTTCTACTCTTACAAATGCAAGACACATTATATAATTGGAGCCAAATTTGAATTCTCGTCTGTAAATACTTTCAATATGGACAGGTTTGAAGTTTTGCTGTTTGGTAAAGGGTAAAAGACTTGATGGTTGTCATTTGGACAAGACTCATTCCTCTCTCACCACTAAATATGGTTTCCACTGAATGTACAGTTTGTGACAATTTGACTGAACTACTTTTGAAAATTACATTAAACACAATCTGATATAGGGTCTTGCATGGATCAGCATTGAAGTTATTTGATTAGAAACCTGAAAGTCAGAGGGTCCATCCTTACATCTTACAACTAACTTGCAGTAGTAAATTAAAAAAAGAAAACATTGTGAAAGATAAATAATCAACAAATAAATATCAAGACATGAAACTTGTCAGAAAATTGTAATAAAAGAAGTTTTTCATTATAAGCAACATTTTCCAGAGTGGTCTGCTGCAATACAAAAGACTGCAGGTTTGTCTGGATATACAAAGAGTAACAGTAAAATTTTCCTAAAGGTTTCTGAAACATAACTGTGGCCAAAAAATTACAGCATAATGAAAAAAAAATAGGGAAAACTTGACAACTTGCTAATCAAACATGCCAGTTTAGTGACTGAAATGGCTTCCCAAGCTGTCAAAAAACATTTTCATATCATTATACAGGAGATAAAAGGTCAGGGTTTATATTCAGACTGTCATTATGTTGCTGAAGATTAGGGCCCAGATTCACCAACCATTCTTTAACTCTTGACCAAACAAAAAAATTTTAGACTAGTTCAAACTGAAAGTATCTGTAGATCACAAAATAAATTGGGCTCAAAATTTAAAATTTGTCTATAGGGAAGGGTAGAAAACATTGTGGGGAAAGGAGAAAATGATGTTTACCAGCATTTTCTCCTTTTTGCACAATGTTTTCAAAAGGTCTCTTTCTCAGGGTCTGAATAGTCTGATCATGCAGTAAAGGGTTAATAATATAGAGTTGAAAGCAACTCAATTTCTGATTTTCTAAGTAAAATGGTTTAGCCACATCAAATGGTATAGCCAATCAGAGAGTGTGTTGCATTTTGAATTCAGATCTATACTAACAATGCAATGTAGAATAATTTTTGAATATGACCTCTAGTAAAGATGTGTTTTAATAAGGTGAAGCCTATGTTCGACTCTTTACCAGAAGGTTTATCTTTGGACTCAACCAAGTGGAAAGCAGTTTTAGATGACAAAGATGTGGCTACTTTGTGGGAAAAGGAGACATTGGTGGTTGCCTAGATGTTTTCAAAAGCTTTATTCCTCTGGGTTGTAACAGTCGTAAGGGATTAACCTTTTACCAAACAATCCAATGTTTAAACAACCTGTACGAGGAAGATGTATGAAAACAATGTGAAAAAATGATAAGATGTTGGTATCCAGCATTTTCTCCTTTCACCACAAGGTTTTTCTACCCTTTCAAAGACAAGTTCCATTGTTTGAGCCGTATTAAGGTCTACGGCCCCTAACTCTCATATTTAAAGATGGAAGCTGCCGAGATTGGCCGAATAGCCTTTACGAACAGTCGATGTTACACGATATTTAATGATGAGTTAGTGAGTCTACGGCCCCTAACTCTCATATTAAAAGATGGAATCTGCCGAGATTGGGCGAATGGCCTTTACAAAAACGTCGATGTTACATGATATTTACCGATGAGTTAGGGGTAGTAGACCTTAAATTACTCACCTGTAAATGATTTCAGTTTTGACATTTTCAAACTTTGTTATTTCCTAAGAGAGAGGTTATTTCTAATTAACCTATGTCAGTCAAATATCAAATATCTCAAATCACCAAATTCTCATATAGATGAAATTTTCTACAAGACCTCCTTAGGTGAGAGACCCATCAGAGGATATACTGATCAGAATATCTCTAAAGATATGGACAGTATCCACCGAGCCTTCTTAAGATCATTCTTAGTCTCACGTTCAAGAATTTCCAAGTTTTGAAAGTTCTGTAATTTTTGATTGGCTAAACCACTGGCTAAATCAAATGGTTAGCCATTCAAACATTAGAGGGAAACCTACCTTTACTCGTAGAAGTCTGATGCTGGCTATAACGTCTGCAATTTGCTCTTAACTCTTTACCAAACGACAAAACTTTGGATTCAGCCAAATTGAAAGCTTTGCAGACGATCAAATAAAAAGTAGCTCAAATGATGATTTCTGTCTTGGATAGGGTAGAAAACATTGTGGAGAAAAGGAGAAAATGCTAGTTACCAGCATTTTCTCCTTTTCCCATAATGTTTTTAAAAGCCTTCGTCTGCAAGGTCTTTCAAACTCTGGACTGTTTGGTAAAGGGTTCATCAGATGACAAATCTGACAAATATAACTCAGTTGATAGGATTTGTCTTATTTCTTGAAAATTTTGGTGGAAAAAAGAACATGGTGGCTGGGATTGTAGATGTACATTGTATTGCCTTGTACCAAACAAACCTGAATTTAAATGACCCTATAGAAGGAACTTGGAAAAGGAATGGAATGGTGTTTTATAACATGATTTCAACCTAATTTCAGTCATATCATGGCCACAGCTCACATGTTCATGTATGTCCTGTCATTTGGAAAGGAGAAAATGGTGTTAACCCTTTGCCACAAAATCCTGACTTTTAACAACCCTGAGAAAGAAAGCTTTTGAAAACATCGTGGGAAAAGGATAAAATGCTTATAATCAGCATTTTCTCCTTTTCACTCAATGTTTTATACCCCTTCACTGCAGAAGTTCATAATTCCTGAAACATTTGAATTATTGTCTGCAAATGCTTCCAATTTGGAAAGCCTAAAATGTTGTCATTTGGTAAAGAATTAAACAGCAGTTTTTCCTCTTCCCACAATGTTTCCACCCTTTCAAAAGCAAATCATGTCACATTCTAATAGTAATTGTAAGGACATTTTAGTCTTGTTTATTTTGTGGTTTAATTTGTTACCAAAAAATCCTGTGTGTGAAGTATCCCGAGGAAGTAGGCTTAATTATTAAAGGACAGTGTTGGCAAAGGAGGAAATGCTGATAAATGGCATTCTCTCCTTTTTCCACAATGTTTTCTGCCCTTTCAAAGACAAATACCATCAGTTGGGCAACATTTAATTTACTGTCTTCAAATGTTTTTGAACCATGCTCGGGAAAATATGGTTTAATGTATCTGCAAAAAGAATCAGTCAAGGTCAGTCTGTGCAGGCTGACCTGGTCAAAACTTATTGGTATTGGTCAGTTTTCTGCATGTCAAAGGACCAGTCTACCTCTTGAATTAGTTGTTAGACACATTGATTTTATGAATTTACAATTATGTGATGACTTTCTTCATATAATGGATCAAGGAGATTCGTTAAAACCCCTTTTCCCAGAGCACAGCTCAATTAATTTGCACTTGTGTAAAATTTTGGCCTCTGGTTAAGAATTAAAGATTAAATCTTTCACTACTGAAAAAATAAATTGCATTTCCGCAAAGGCTAAAAAAAACATTTCCTCTGCAAGATCAAGAGACAGTTTGGCCATAATCTAGAATTTAGCAGTGGACAGTGAAAATCAGAGATCAGACTGCATGTTCTGTGCAATCTGATCTTGATTTACACTGTCCACAAAAGCTTCTGGTTTCGTCTATAGTATGGAAAGAGTTAAGGGCAAGAAAGAGAATAATGGACATTTTTCTATTTTAAAAAATTGCAAAATTTTAGTAAAATATTCGGAAGTGTCTGTTCACAGTAAGATTGCACATTCAGTGCTGTCTATTCTTGATCAACAGTGACCACAAAAGCAACATGACTTTTCCTGTGCTTTCCACAGGTTACGTCTGTCTATTTTCAGGCGCGATGATAATCTAGATCGTATGGCAGTGAAGCCCCTTAAGGTTACAAATCCAGTACCAACTAAACAGGTAAGTTAAATAATTTCAAAATTTACAATCATCCTTTTCTGAGTTTAAGAGAAAGAAAATCAAGTGAACCTTCTACCAAAAAGCCAGAGTTTTAAAGACCCTGATGAAGAAGGTTTTTGAAAACAAGGTGGAAAAAGGATAAAATGCTGGTAACCAGTATTTTGAGTAACTGCTAATTTATCTTCTTTAAATGCTTTCAGTTTGGACAAACCTAAATTTTTGTTCTTTGTTAAAGAGCTAAAATACAATATGAACTTAGCAACGCAACAGATTTTTCAATGTGTGTCCATCTGTCTATCCATTGGTAAATGCAGTCGTCTTGTCCTTCTCTTCTCCTATGTTTTTTTTAGCTCACCTGAGCAGGAAATGCTCAAGGTGAGCTTTTGTGATAGTGCTGTATTTGTTGTGCGTCATCTGTCGTCCAGGCATAAAAAATTACCTTGTGTGCACACTAAAAGCCACATTTTCGGTACAATACGCATGAAATTTGGTCATAATGTTTGTCTTGATAATATCTTGAACATGTTTGAAATTGGGTCATGTCGGGTCAAAAAGTCGGTCTCCAGGTCAAATCTTAGGAAAACCTTGTGTGCACTCTAGGGATAATATTTTCAGTCTGATACTTCTGAAACCTAGAAAAACATTGTTTGCAGTCTAAAAGGCCACATTTTCAGTCTGATATTTATGAAACCTGGTCAGATTGTTTGTCTCGATGATACCTCAGATAAGTGTGAAATTAGTTCACATTTGGGTCAAAAAGTAGGTCACTGGACCAAATCTTACATAAAACCTTGTGTGCACTCTAGAGGCCACAGTTTCAGCCTGATACTCATGATACTTTGTTAGAATGTTTTTCTTGATGATATCTTAGACAAGCCTGAAACTTGGTCAGAATGTTTATTTTGATGATAATTTATTATGTTGGACAATTTTTAAATTGGGTCATGTTGGGTCAAAAATTAGATCACTAGGCCAAATCTTAGAGAAACATTGTTTGCAGTCTGAAGGCCACATTTTCAGTCTGATACTCATCACACTTGGTCAAAATGTTTGTCTTGATATCTTGGACAAGAAAGTAGATAATTAACACTTGTGTTTTTACATCATCACAACCTGGATCTCGTCAGCTTTATCAATCCTAGATGACTTTATTCAGGTGAAGGCTTTAGGGCCAATGGCCCTCTTGTTTAAACAATTTGGCTGAAATGTCTTGGGAAGTATTCCTTCCATGATTACTTGCACACCTGCAATTTTCATTAGGAGTGGTTGACTATTATAGGAGCTATGGCCCTTTTAATGTTTTTCTCTTATTCTCTGAAAAGGTTACTAGTTTGTGTTAATTATCACTTGCAGCAGAAACTTATTTGGTTACTCATACAATTGTCTTAAAGATTTTTTTTTTTTTGTTTCATAGCTATTCTGCGGGTAAGGTTGCCTAACCCTCTACCAAAAAACTTTTAGACTAATCCATATTGAAAGCTGACGAAAATTTCATCATGGCTGAAATTATTGAGGATGTCATTGAGAGGATTGAAAATGTTGTGGGAAATAGAGAAAATGCTGGTTACTAGCATTTTCTCCTTTTCTCACAGAGTTTCAAAAGCCATCTTTCTAAGGATCATTAAAACTCATGGTTGTGTGGTAATAGGTGAAATGCATCATAAATGAGTAGTGAATAGAGTGTATTTGTTAAATGAAGAATAAAGATAGTTATAATGCAGGCAGTTGGCCTGCAGTATTTGTAGAAAAATCATATTGTTGATCGCGGTTTTGGCCATTAAACCTGGAAAAGATTTTCTGCTTGATTGATTATTGTCCATAATTTTTCACATAGCTTTTAGTACCTTTCTAGTTAACCGTTTACCACAAAATCTCCAGTTTTCACGACACTGAGACAAGAAGCTTTTGAAAACTTTGTGGGAAAAGGAGGAAATGCTGGTAACTAGCATTTTCTCCTTTTCCTACAACATTTTCAACTCTTTCAAAAATCTATACCATCATTTAAGCTACATTTATAATTATAGTCTAATATTGCTATCAATTTGGACTAGTCTATAATTTTGTCATCTGGTAGAGGATAAATGATGATGGCTTTTATCTTTATGTTCCAGTATCAGAACCTTTGATGGAGGATTTCACAAGTACCAGATTTTACCCTTTACCAAACAAGTGTGTGTTAATTAACCCTGAGAAGGAAACTTGTGAAAACATTGTGGCAAGAAGAATGCTGGTTACCAGAATTTTCTCCTTTCCCACGATGTCTGTACCCTTTCAGAGACAAATCCCATCATAATTATGAACAATCTGCAAATGCTTTCAATTTGGACAAGTCTCAAATATTGTTGTTATGTAAGGAATTAACCCGTAGACTGCCATCATGGTTCACGGCTATTTTGTCGTTATATGCAAAGACCCAAGATCAAACTGTTTGTGCATTACCATCTGATCTTGACCTCAACTTTTAAAAGCTACTGAAACACTTTAGGAAACTTTATAAGTTGTCTAAGCTTTTATCACACAATCCCAATTTAAATGACCATGAGAAAGAAAGCTTATGAAAACATTGCAGGAAAAGGACAAAATGCTTGTTACAAGCATTTCATCCTTTTCACGCAATGTTTTTTTTCCTGTCAAAGATAAATCCCACTTTCTCGGCCACATTCATTGAGTCATATGCTACTACCTTGAATTTTGGTGAATGCAAAATTTCGTGGTTAGGTAAAGTATTTAGTCTTTACCAGATGACAAAATTTTACAAATTGAAGGCATATTACAGATGACAAATGTTGCTGTAATGTTGGAATTTGTCTTTGAAGATATTGAAAACATTGTAAGAAGAGGAGAAAAGGCTGCTTCAACATTGCTGGGGAAATGGAGAGAATGTTGGTAACCAGTAATTCCTCTTTTTCCACTACAATGTTTTCAAAAGCCTTTTTCCTCAGGGTGGTTAAAACATAGAATAGTGTGATAAAGAGTTAAGGTTCATCTCCCATCTAATTGACAAGTTTTGGAAATAGATTTTAAGCAATTTCTCCTATGTACACAACATTTCAATATCAAGAAAAAAGTTACTTTGGTTTCCCTCATCAAAAGGCAATGAAAGATTTTGAAAAGTAGGGAAATTACTCTCTGGCAGCAATGTCTCAACTTTTTGCAAAGTTATTTGCTGCGTTATGAGAAACAATGTTTCTACAGAAGGAAACCAGTCAATATTTTGAAGACACCCTTCAGGGCCTTTGAAATAAAATTATTGTCCTTTGAAAATGCTATGACTAGTTGGCAAATACATGTACATGTATTAGGCATAGCAAATCTAAGGTTGGACTTCATATTTTCTGCAGTCTGATATTGGTTTACTGTTAGTCAATATAAATAAAGTAATTCTTGACCAGGCAACATTTTAGACTTGTCCATTTCGAAAGCAACTACAGATAACAAATGAAATGTGGGTCAAACTGATAGGATTTGTCTTTAAAAGGGACGACAACATTGTTAGAAACTGAGAAAATGCTTGTTTGCAGCATTTTCTCCTTTTCTCTCAATTTCTCCCCTTTCAAAAAAGGGTCCCATCATTCAAGCCACATTTAATTTTGCTTCTGCATAGCATTTTTCAATATAAAAATGTCTTAAATGTTGTGGTTTGGTAAAGAGCTAAAGAAGTACAGAAATTGAACTATGAGCCAAAGGGTGAATGACAGTTTTACAGTAGAATATTGGAATTTCTTGCCTTTCGGTATTCTGATTTATGGACACATGCAGGATACTGAAAGTTCAGAGAAACTTGTGGATTTGTAGGGAAGTAGACAGCTTTCCAATAGTAAATAAACCAAGATCCACAAAACATTGAAAACCTATGAATACTTTCCAGATTTCACCAAATTTTCTTCTAGTGAATCTTATTCTGTTTGATGTAGTGATTTAAGATTGCTTTTGGCCACAAACTGAAAAATTACAAAGGGCCAACAAATTTTCCACAAGGCAAACTTGATTGGCTTTTATTTCCTGAAACACACCGCCAACCCAACCCCCTTCACCCCCGGAAAATAAAAATATACATCAACTATTCTTCATGACCTGTGAATATCATATATAAAACTCAGTTTTAGCTAGGCTGTTTTCAAAGAAAACATCAAGGTATTGTCATAATCCTGTCTGTCTTGTCATTGTTGTGCAAAAACTGACATTTTAAGTCTTTCATTACTAGGTGATGAAGATATTTAGTTCAAACTTGGACTAGTTCTTAACTATCAAAAGGGGAACCCATTCAACACGGGCAGGCAAGCATCAAATTACTTTTAATGCCTTGTATTTGTTGTAAAATTTGCGCAGATCCAATGACAAGCCAGCCTGAGGGAACAGGCTTTTGAAACCTTGTTGGAAAAGGAGAAAATGCTGGTAACCAGCATTTTCTCCTTTTTTCCACAATGTTTTATATCCTTTCAGAGAAAACGTCCATCATTTGAAACATTTGTCATCTGTAAATGCATCCAATTTAGATGATACTAGAACTATGTCATTTAGTACTTGGTTAAGTCTCATTCTATAGAGAGCAAAACATTCATTGTCTTTTTGTCTCTTTTCAGCTTGAAAAACCATCCCACTCTGAGCCAGCAACCTTAAGTCCAACACCGTCAGAAGAAAAACATCCTTCTCTGCCATCAGCCTCTCCCCATGATGTTATACAGGCCATAAGTCTAAACAAGGTAGATAAATATGTATTTGTACTTAGTCTGTTACCAAAACCTCTCTGTGACTATGATCTGTAGGTCGCAGGCTTTTTTAAAACATTATTGGAAAAGGAGAAAATGTTTGAAACCAGCAGCTGTCTACCTTTTCGCAGACAAATCTCATTTGCAAATACTTCTGATGTAGACATGCCTAAAAACCTTAATTTGGAAATGAGCTGGTTACCAGCATTTTCTCCCATTCCCACAATGTTTTCAAAAGCCTTTTTCCTAAGGGTTGTAAAAAGTTAGGACTGTTTGGTAAAAATTTAAGGGCTGTAACTTTGGAAGCACCTTCACAGTATATGTTGGCTGGATTTTCCAAAACAGTGCAATTATCCAAAAATCTTGCTGATCCACATTGGACCTTGGATTACATGATACATCTTTTTATTACTTCTCACAGGGACCAAGTGGATTAGGATTCGCAATTGTTGAAGAAACACGAGGAGGTAGGCAGGGTATCTATGTCCGTAGTATAACATACGGGGGCGTGGCAGACAGGGATGGGCAGCTGTCTGTAGGAGACCAGATCCTAGAGGTTCAGGACAAATCTCTGACCAGTGTCCACTATGATAAGGTCTGTATGATCTACCCTATATATAGCATTTTGTAGGCTTTTAGGTAGTCCTAAATAGCTCAATGAATTACACATAAGGACTAAAAAATAAGTTGAGTGAGGGAGTTTCATCAATTTCTATGGTCATTATTGCATCACTATAACTTAATGTAATGGTTACTCATTGGAATTAGCGGGAGACAATGCTTATGGATAGCAAAAGGTTTTAGTGAAGAATTGAAGAAATATTACTCATTGAAACCAAACTAGTCAAATTATCTGTAGTCCTGCTATAATCAAAATGTGAGAGCTGGAATAAAAAGCTCATCAGAACTGTTTAGGGGATTGAGGATAATCATTGTGACAGAAAATGTTTCTTGCTCACCAGTTTACATCATCATAATTTTGTACACCTCCTTGTGAATTTGTCATAGGAGAGTTCTTTTCACATATTTTTTTTTAAAAGTTTTTTGTTAAAGAAATTAAAGTTTTAAAAAGTAATTGATGATAAATGTTTCGAATAAGATTAAAAGATATCTCCCCTAACCATTCTTCGGTTTAACTTGAAGCTATACCATATTTAGGGACAAGTTGATTTTAGATTATAAAGATCACTAAGTATTATTCCCACAACTTTATTGTAATACAGGCAATAGAAATTTTACGCAATAGTCAAGGCACCGTGAGATTAAAGGTGAGGAAGTGCAGCCCAGATGGTTCATCATACACTCCAAATAATGTTCAAAGTCAAGGACAAGAGAAGATCACATTTTCAACAGCACCAGGTAAGATTCTCTCCTTTTTAACTCAGCATAGCACAAAGTGCTCAGGGTGAGCTTTTGTGATCGTGCTGTCATCTGTCTTGCAGACATCAACAATTACAGTACACTCCAGAAGCCACATTTTCAGTCCAAGGTTGGTCAGAATGCTTGTTTTGACAATATCTCTTATGAAAATGGGTCACATGAGGTCGAAAAGTAGGGCTCTGGAACGACCAACCTTAGTAAAACCTGGTGTGCTTTCCAGAGGCCACATTTTCAGTCTGGTACAAAGTCAGAGTGCTTTTCTTGATAATACCATAGATAAGTTCAAAAATCACATTAGGTCAAAAAGTAGGTCACAGGGACAAATCTTAAACAGCTAGTGTGCACTCTAGAGGCCACCTTTTTCGCTTCAATACACATGAAAGTTTTTCAGAATGTTTGTCTTGATGACAGTTAGGACAAGTTTGAAAATGGGTCACATTGGCTTAAACAGTCAGGAACTTGGAAAAAATCGTCCATATTTTCAGTCGAAATCTCATAGAAGTTAGCCAGAGAGTTCTCTTGATTATATCTGGTACAGGTTTTAACTCTTTACCACGTAATTCCAAGTTTTAAAGACCCTAAATAATAAGCCCTTCGAAAACATTGTGGGAATAGGGGAAAATGCTGGCGATGAGCATTGTCTCTTTTTCCTACAATGTTTTCCACCCCATCAAGGACAAGTTCCATCATTTGATCTACATTAGAGTTGTTGTCTGCAAATGCTTCAAGTTTGGACAGGTCTATGATTTATTTGTGTGGTAAAGAGTTAAAATGGGCCATGTCGGGTTAAAAGTAGGTCACTGAGACAAACCTTAGAAACACTTTGTATGCATTCTTGAGGCCACATTTGCACTCCAAGACTCATAAACCTTGTTCAGAATGTTTTTCTTGATAATATCTCAGATGTGGACAAAAAGTGGGTTCTTGTCTAGTCAAAAGGTGGGTCACTTGGACAAATAAAATGTGGCTCTAAATATGATTTCTGTCAGTGTAGGAGTAGAAAACATTGCTGGAAAAAGAGAAAATGCTGGTAAGCAGTAATTTCTCCTTTTCCCATATTGTTAGAAGGCTGCTGCCTGTACAAATGATAAAATTTTAACTATTGTGAAAAGATGTAGAAATACAGTATATTTGTGATGGCATGAGCAATGTAGTACTAACATGTTTTTGGCTGCGGGTTTTACCTGCTGTCATAGTTCCCACATCACGTGTCCATGTATATGCTGGTTTTCGAAGCCTACCATCTTTAACTCATCAAATTTTTGCTTCCGGCAGCTTTTGCCTAAGCTAGTAAACAAAACCAGTTTCATACACTAACAAAATAGTTCTGCCATTGAAATTGAAAAAGAGCACTTCATCTTGATACTGTACATTTCCTTGAAAAAGAGCACTTCATCTTGATACTGTACGTTTCCTGAAAAAATTTAAAACTTCTCATGTTTATGCTGTCTTTATAACTTAAGATAACAAAATAAAAGCCTGTGCCGAGTTTAACACCTCTGCACAATCCGGCGCATTTATACAATAATGCAGTTGGTTGCTGGAGAACTCGTACCCTGAAGAACTCGTAACTTAATCTCAAGGGTATGAGTTCTCTGTTTTAGTTTATGAGGAAAATGTCCCAGAACATACCTATTTATTAGCATGTATTCAGTGCCAGAAAAGAAACCCGCTGCCTTCAGTGCGTTAGCACTTTGATTAATTTTGCTTCCACATCAGATGCTATCCATAGACCATATTTCAGACAATTCTAATTTAAGACTATGGAGAAACACCAATGAATTTTTCTTGAAAGTCGACAGTGTTATTTCATCACCTCATTTCTCTTTGCCTCTTCTCAAAGCTTACTAGGCTGTATGTAGCTGTATCTGTATTCAGTCTCAATGAAATAACAGCAAAGAATAAAAACAAGATTCCCATTCAAAACCAATTTGGTAATAACAAAATGATCAGAGGCATAAGAAACTAGGCCAGCATGCTTTGAGACCTGATATTGACATAATGTTATAATCAGAATTGAGGGCCCATTGATTTTCCGCCAAGTAAATATTCATTTATAATTGAACAGAAGTCAAAAACTGTCAGCCGTTATTAAAGACACAGGAAGTGAGGTCATTGATCCAATATTTGGTTAGACTGGTTAGCCCTATTTTGCTTCAATCATGGGAATATTGTGAAACAGAAAGGAAGACTGATTGACTCAGTTCTATCTGAAACAAATTACAAAAGCTGACCTTGAAATCTTTCTTGTAACATAGGTTACTTAAAATGAATACAATTTTAATATGAGAATAATTGTGTGAAAAAGGTTTGACAAAATGTTTGATGCTTTTAGCATATGATAGGACTCTGAAGCAAAAATGTTAAATTTTACTAGATCATCTGTTTAACCCTTTACCATACAATCACAAGCTTTAATGATCCTGAGAAAGAAAGCTTTTGATAACACTGAAAAGAAGAAAATGCTGGTTATTAGCATTTTCCACAATGTTTTTTAACCTGTCACAGACAAATCCCAATATTTCTGCCACATTTATTAAATCGTCCGTAAATGCTTTCAATTTGGACCTGCCTAAACTTTTTATCGTTTGGTAAAGAGTTAACCCTTTATCACACAATCCTGAGTTTTACCTTCTTAAAGGAAGAAAGCTTTTGAAAACATCATTGAAAAAGGGGAAAATGCTGGTAACTATCGTTTTTTCCTCTCCTATATTTTTATACCCCCGCAAAACGAATGTTTTCGGGGGTATACTGGAATCAGCCTGTCTGTCTGTGTGTCCGTGTGTCCGTCTGTGTACAAAATACTAGTAATTTTGTGTCACGAACTCCTCCTACAGTTTTGCTGCTATTGTATTGAAAGTTTGGTGATAAATTAAACGTATACTGAAGTTTTGCAAGACGCAGTTTTCAATCATCTACTCCCTATGATTCAAGGGTAATCTCCCCTTGAACTTAGAAAATTTTTTGTTAAATTGCCTGGTTCTGTCAAAGCACTGGCGGGGGTATTAAGTCACATTCAGTGACAGCTCTAGTTTTCTACTATTTTAAGTAAAAAAAAAACACCATCATTTTATCGGCTGTCATTTTGTTGTCTGCAAATGCTTTCAATTTAATTCTATCAGCTGGTAAAGAGTTAATGCATAATTGTTATTATAGTATAAAATGGATTACAGACAGACTGGGGCAGGCTGAGATTATAGGTTGAAGTTTAATTATTGAAATTTCCCATGATAGATTGGAGGATGGATGCTCTGCCTCTGGCAGAACTTTTAGATCTCTATTTACAATCGTATTCAATATTTTAGTGTTTTCAGTATCGACCTTTTAACTCTTAATCCTCTACCACACAGTCCCTGGTTTAAATGACCCTGTGGATGAAGGCTTTTGGAAAACATTTTTGGAAAAGAAGAAAATGCCGGTACCTAGCTTTTCTCCTTTTCCCAAAATGTTTTCCACCCTTTCAAAGACAAATTTCATCGTTTGACCCACACTCATATTGTTGTCTGCAAATCCTTTCAATTTGGACATGTCTGTAATTTTGTCGTTTGGTAAAGAGTTAACCAAATGACAAAATTTTGGACAAGACCAATACTTTTGGTAATTACTTTTTGAAACTTTGTTGTGAATTGCAAAATTGGTCATTCTGCGCTCATTACAGGCAATTCCTCTTTTTGCCGCAATACTTTGTTGAGGGCCTTTGTAGTTGATGTGAACTCTTTACCACACTCTTCCAGAGAAGACCACTGTTGAAAACATTGAGGGAAAAGGAGCAAATTTGTTAAAAGCATATGCTCCTTTTCACATACTGTTTTCCATACTATAACTAAGGTACTTTCCCTCCCTACAGATAAATCTCCTTTCTGTCTTTTGACTTTTCTGACTTTTGGTTAGTTACTTATTTACCAAAAGACAAAATTTTAGACTTGTCCCATTTGAAATTTGCAGATGCCAAACTTATGTGAATCAACAATTAAAATTTGGTTTTGGAAGGGTAGAAAACATTGTTGGAAAAGGAGAAGAAGCTGTTTACCAGCATTTTATCCTTTTTCCACAATCATTTCAAAAGGCTTCTTTCAGAGGGTTGTTAGTGGTAAAAGATTAAAAAATTGCTTGCACAACATTAGTTAATGACGGTCATTTGTACCATCAGAAAACGTTCTTTCATGTATAATCTATCAGTTATATGGCATATAGCATCAAGAGATCATTTTTGCAATTGTTCACCTTTTTTTTTTTCCAGGTGAGTCCTCAACTGATGCACCTGCTTCCAGTCCAACTGCAGAAGGGAGCTCTGTTGACCCCTTGACCTGTCCTGTCATTCCAGGCCAAGAAACCCTTATTGTTATAGAAAAGGGAAGAACTGGGTTAGGGCTCAGCATTGTGGGAGGTGCAGACACTTTATTGGTAAGGATAGGGGGTTTTCATTTTGCATATGAGTCATGGCCTGTAAAAAGGGGTTTAATGCATCTGCAGAAAGTATCCACCTAGGTCAGCCTGTGCAGTCCATGTAGGCTGATCTGTGTCAAAACATTTTTACATTTGGTAAATCTTATGCTTGTCTGAGGACCATTCTTCCTCATTCAGCTGGTTGTTATGTTAGACAAAATGGATTCTAAGGATCCATGATACATTGATGACTTGCTTGTTATCATGCATCTTGGAGATGCATTAACTCTTTACCAAACGACAAAATTACACACTGGTCCAAATTGAAAGCATTTGCAGACGACAAAATTAATGTGACTGAAAAATTGAAATTTGGTTTGGGAACGGTAGAAAACATTGTGGGAAAAGGAGAAAATGCTGGTTACCAGCATTTTCTCCTATTCTCAAAATGTTTTCAAAAGGCTTCTTTCTAAGGGTCGTTAAAAGTCGGGATTGTATGGTAAAGAGTTAAAGCCCCTATTGCCAGACCATGGTTCATATATCTTTACATCATGCAAAATTTTAGACTGGATATTAGAAACATTTTGCAGACATCACGTTACAGATGGCTAAAATAACTTCATTTCTCTTTAATAAAAGGTGTGAAAACATTGCTGGAAACAGAGAAGTGCTGGTTAATAGTTTTTTTTCGCATATCACATAATGCCTTCAAAATTCTTGGTAGGCAAGGTCATCAAAATACCAGGTTGATTGGTAAGGGTTGTGTCGCATTCATGTACTTGATAATGACTTTGAAACCTCATTTGGAAAACAAAACTGTAATATCTTTATGTGTTTGATGCAATTGCAGAGAATATAAAGTCACACAAGTTGTCATTCTAAGAAATAGAACTTACTACATATAGGAATTGTATTTCATTTATGGCTTAAGACTTGTACTAATTGAAAGCATTTGCAGATGACAAAATTCGGCTAAATAATGTGGGTAGAAAACATTGTGGGAAAGGATACATGTATTTTCCTTTTCCCAAAATACTTTCAAACTTCTTCAGGGATTGTTTGGTAAACAGTTAAGGACATACAGAGTAGAACCACAAAGTTTTAGAAAGTAGATACATAAATAAATGTTGATCCTAAATATCCCAAGGATAACTTCATTTACCTTTGTAGACTTACAGACAGTTAATTCATCTTCGTCAAAACAAGTATGTTAAATTTCTCAGAATGATAGAAAAGTACCTATCCGTTAACGTGTCAGTTTTTGATTTATGCAAAGTTTTATCAAATTTCTGGTCATCATCTAAGTTAACCCTTTACCAAACAATCCCTGGTTTTCACAACCCTGAGAAAGAAGGCTTTTGAAAACATTGTGGGAAAAGGAGAAAATGCTGGTATCCAGCATTTTCTCCTTTTCCCACAATGTTTTCTACCCTATCAGAGAGCTTAAGCTTATTTGTACCAATTTTGAATTTGTTGTCTGCAAATGTTTTGAATACGAAAGAGTCTAAAAATTTGTTGTTCAGGAAAGGGTTAAGAATAGGTAGATATTAAAACATTGATTATAATTTTTGTTTACATGATTTATGCCTTCAAAGAAATGTTTTTAGTGTTAAGAATGAATTTCATTTTCCTTTTTACGTCCTTACTATAATGATATGAGGGTTTTTTTAATTCAAAGAAATTTGAAATACAAGACCTTTTCCTTAATATAGTAGTAGATTTTAGGGAAACACACAGACTAGTTTTTGTTTGAAGCCTTTTAACCCTTTACCAAACGACAAAAATTTAGACTGATCCAACTTCAAAGGATTTGCAACTGAAAGGATGATTTTTGTTTTTGATTGGGAAGAAAACATTGTGGGAAAAGGAGAAAATGCTGGTTACCAGCATTTTCTCCTTTCCCCACAATGTTTTCAAAAGCCTTCTCCTACAGGGTCGTTAAAACTCGGGATTGTGTGGTAATGGGTTAACCCATTACTACACAAACCCAAGATTTAACAACCTTGAGAAAGAAGACTACTTGTCACCAGCATTTTTGCCTTTTCCCATACTGTTTTCTATTCTATCAGAGAACTTCAGCATATTTGTACCAGTTTTAAATTTGCAGCCTGCAGGTGTTTTGAATTTGGTATAGTCTAAGTTTGTTGTTTTGGACAGGGTTTAAAGAGATGGGTGGCAAGTATTTCATAATTAACATGTCTTTATAGATGGACAGACAACACATTGCCTGAACTTGGACCTACACTGTACACTGAACTTTGAGATAATGTAGCCGAAACAGCAGCTGCTGTGAAATGGCACTATTTAGGTTTTTTAACACAACAAAAAGTTAGATTTTATTTTAGTACTCTAGAGCTTAATGAAATACATATTTGATTCCACATGCTAAATACATATATTTACCTTACACATCCATCCTGCTGGACATGCATTATTGCAGGTTATTCATGTTGTTGTTGTTGTTCAATCATATTAATGGGTAATTGTCTATTATATCAGGGAGCAATTATTATACATGAAGTGTATGAGGATGGAGCAGCTGCTAGAGATGGCAGATTGTGGGCAGGTGACCAGATTCTTGAGGTAAGACTATCTGTGAAATTGTTTGTTTTGTTGTTAGCTCCACTGGCCAATGGCCAGCAAGGTATGTCTGGTCCTTTGTTCATCATTACCATACTTCAGAGAAATGATCATGCCATGGCCCTCATCAGAATTTCTTTAAAGAATATCTCCATTCTCTATGCAAACAAAGCTGAAAAATAATGAAAATGTTAAAAAGTCTTGAATTTGGCATGTAGCTTCATCTAATGGACTTGTACAAAGACTGTACAAGTTAAAGCCTTAGGAGTCAAGATTCTCCCAACCTAGACCATTTGGTTTAGAATTGTTATGTTTGGTATGTAGCATGATATTGTGAACCTCTACCAAGATTGTTCAATGACCGTTGATGCTAATTACATCAATGGCTTATTTGATTTAAAAGACAGTGGAGCAGTACAGAGCCATCATGGCCCTCTTGTTTATCTCATTCCCATGAGCAAACATGATATTGTATTTCCGTCAGCCATTGTGGCTTTTCATCATTTGTTGTGTTTCTTTAGCAGTTCTCCACACAACATTATTCCAAACCACTGGCTGCTCTCGCACACTGATCGATTCAAAGCACTGATCAGTGATGAGACATAGCAACATACCATATTGTAATAAATATTAAATCTTGCAAAAAATTTGGCAGAGCTGATATTCCAACTGGATACCCTTGGCCTATATTTTAAAGTTTTGTTAATTTCAGATTCAGGTACCGTGCCACAACATTGTTGTGCAAATAAAGCAGCTACACATTTTCTTTGTTTTCAAGTTCAGACTGCTTTGCTGCAAGACACAAGTATTTTCTTATGGCGCTGATGTGTAAAGAATTCATAGGGCTTCAATTGCTAATTTGTCTTTCGTAATACTTTTTAGGTCAATAACGAGAACCTAAGGGAGGCAACTCATGACTATGCAATCCAGGTGTTACGTCAGACCCCTGCCACCGTCCAAATTCTTGTCTTCCGAGATGATGCACATGTCAAGGAGGAAGACATCTACGATATTTTTACTGTTGAGTTGATCAAGAAGCCAGGAAAAGGGCTTGGGCTAAGCATTGTGGGTAAGCGTAATGATGTTGGTGTCTACATATCAGATATTGTGAAGGGAGGGGCTGCAGAAGCAGATGCTAGACTGATGCAAGGAGACCAGATCCTAGCAGTGAATGGAGAAGATATGAGAAATGCTACTCAGGAATATGCAGCTGCAGTGCTCAAAGTGAGTAGAATTATCCTGTGTAGTATGAATGGACATGCCCTATGTTTAGGTACATGGTTATTCTGCATTTTACAGAGTCCTTCCTAGCCTCGTGGCTTTGATTCTTAAATCAGGAAATCCTGGTTTGACCTCTTAAAGTGGCCCTGGTCTGTTGGAGTGTCTTTGGGCAAGGAACTGAAAAGTCCTGAACTTGCACTTGCCAAATCAAGGAAAGTCTAAAAGTCAGCTATTGCTGTGATCTGACTGGAATACTGTTTGAAGCACAATAAAACATCACCTAAGCAAATGTAATAACCTGATGGACACATGCATGGTTATCCAACCTGTTGCAACACATTTACATGTATAACTTTTTATGCTTCTGCTGGGGAAAGCATTTTTTATCCTTTTAAAATACAAAACTTACTCATTTTAAACACACTTAATTTGTTGTATCCTAATGCCTCTAGTATGAACAAGTTAAACGCTGTGGAAAGGGTAACTCATATTGATTGTTCCTAGTTTAACACTTTACCAAACAAACAATTTTAGACTTGTCTACATGAAAGAAGGAAGTTGCAGATAACAAGTCAAATTTGGCTCATATTATGAGATTTTTCTGTGGTGGGGCAGAAGACATTGTGGGAAAAGGAGAATAAGCTAGTTACAGCATTTTCTCCTTTTCCCACAATGTTTTCAAAACTGTTTTTCATCAGGGTCGTTAAAACTTGGGATTGTGTAGTGAAGTCTGAAAGGGATTTTTTTCAAGGTCATTTGTTGCAAAATTATTTCAGGGGATAATGTGTTTTTTAACTTTTACAGACAACAATGGGTAAAGTGACCTTGACAGTTGGGCGATTAAAAGCAGGGTCAAGGACATCATCTAGGAGAAACTCCAACTCTCCAGGGACAGCCCTCAAAAAGTCTGAGTCTACTGCAAGTAACAGATCCAGGGGGAGACACTCTAAAAGTAAGCTAAGAGTTTATAGAAATTCTCAAGACTATCTTTCCCACCCACCCCCTTACATTTGATGTAGATTAGCACTTTCTGTAGTTTATTGATATGTTGTACCCGTACAGGTTATTGCTTCTGCAGAAAACGAGCCTTGAAAACAAACAATTAAGAATTTCTGCATCGTATGCTATATCCCTACTGTTAGGATGTTTTCTTGACTAACTGTGTAGCTTGATTGTATTTTTGAAATATGTTTATGCAGTAGTTTCCTGTTCATATTCTGTGGATCAAGTTTAGAAGTCAAACCACCACTAATACAGTGATTGGGAAAGAATTATTTTCAATGGGACAATGTTCCTTCCTCCAGGAAAATCAATGTGACATTTTGAAAACCAATGTGACAATTTAAGAAAAAAACACAAAATCCTTTAATTGCTTTCATTTATTTTTTTAAAATAGTACTATCCCAATGCAAGTCAAAATGTAGCTAAATGCTTATGCTGGTTCTATATTTAATGCTTGGAATCAAACATAGTCATCTGGGTTCTCATTAGGTCCTGAATCCCAAGAGTCATTGAATCTTGGGCTGAAATTTTAAAGAGTCAAAATGAAATTTCCAAGCATCAAAGAGAAATGATCAAGGGTCAGAATTACTTGGTTATTATGGAAATATAAGGATGACACCAAAAGACAAAGGCCTAACCTTCACCCCCCTTTCATTGTTCCATAAGACGAAGGTCTGACCTTCACCCCCTTTCATTGTTATTTTCATTTCATTAAAGAAAAAAAAACAAGAACTTTTTTTCTCATTATCATTCTGTACATATAATTATGTAAATTCACTGTTTAAATTCATTATAAATGATGAAGAAACAATTTGAGACAACTCTGATCGGATGGTATCAAATTGACCGTTGTTGTGTCATGGGTTTTCGCGGTTTTTTTTTTTTTTTTTTTTTTCAGCGACCTACTTTCAAATCTTTTTATTTCTTTTAGCAGTATTATAGCATGATGATTGAAATGAACTTATCAATTGGGGTAGCAGGGAACAAAAATACTATTAGACCATAAGCTGATTGAGAATGTTACCTATCTAATTCATGATGAAAAAAAAAATGGCCTTCTCAATCAGCATGATATACACTGCTAAACGTTTGCTGCATGTCCATGGATATGCTTGGGATAGGCTCGGAGAGAGATGTGATCTGAGAGTTGCTCTGATTCTCACTAGGATCGTCTGTATGAGTCTGTTAATAAACAATCATTGTGGGAAAGAAATTACTGATGGAGCCCTGACCTTCATGCAATTTTAAATTTTCGGTGGTATATTCTAATGCTTAGGTAGTTGTTGAATTTGAATTTTACGGCAAAATCAGGGCAGTTTCATCAAGACGACAAAATAGGTTCAGTATTAAATAAGCGTTTTATGACTGAAAACATGACGTCACACGCACATAGCTACTCATTTTTTAGAGCGTCTAATCGGCGCCAATCAAAGGAGATTTGTCTGACTAAATTTCGTACTTTTACGACGTCGAAAATTGAATGGGACAAGGGCGCACTCATGGCAAAAACGATGTGACATTTTGGATTTTAATGTGACTATGGCGCATGGCGCAAGCCTTTCCCAGTCACTGCTAATATAGCCTAGGTGGCAACTATATCTGCTCAAAATGTTTTGCTTATAAAGGGCTGTTTGTTAGGCTTATTTGTTTGGCTTACTAACATCTACTCTATGGCAGACAACGAAATTTTAGACTTTTTCAAACTCCCCCCCTCCTGCCTTTCAGTAAATTGATTTTGAGAATATTAGGAGGGTAGAAGCATTTCCTTATTTCAAGCTTTTGTGCCTTTTCTTCAAATGTTTTTATCTTTCCTCATATGGAGTACTTAAAGGGTACACTAGTGAACAAAAGTAAACAGTTTGGGAGTCAAAATGTGTACAAATTTAATGTCCTAACATTTAAAAATATGGATACTATTATAAGTCTGAAAATGTGTTACAATGGAATCTGTGAAAGTATAAGTTGCTGGCAGAGAAATGTATTGTAAAACTAGAACAAGTAACTTTTGTTCTAGTTTTACAATACATTTCTCTGCCAGCGACTGGAACTTTGACAGATTCCACTGTAATACACTATCAGACTCATAATAATATCTACAGATTCTACCTTTGAATAGTTTGAATTAGATTTGTCTGCAATTTTATTGTATTGTATGAGTGGTAATATTTTTTTCGACATGATGATCATTCAAGTTCTTTGATTATACAGGTCAGCGTATCCCACCAGGACAGTTGCCGGAGTAACTGGTCATATCTAGTCTTTGTGTTGTAAATTTAAACAAATTTTAATTTTTTTTTTTTTAATCTCATTAATTTTGTATGTAACTTGTTACTTCAGTTATAGATTTGCCATACACACCTTTTAAAACATCCTTGTAAAATTTGGAAAATCAACACTGTTTGATAACTACGTGGAATTTTGTTTTAAATTAAAACTTTACCACCAATTGAGATCATGTTTTGCATACATAATAAACAATCTATACCCAAAACATTCTCCAAATTTCATACAAATTCATATAGAATTCCATTTTCAACAGAGAATACAAAACACTTGTAAACATACATTGCCTGGCTCTAGACATGAAAAAGTAATGTCAATGTCATTTCAAATCAAAACATCAGCATTCTTTTTTTACATAATCTGCTCATATATTCACACATCTCATGTGCCTGGACACCCACATGCTAAATGTTTCTCTATACCAATCACTGATAATGGTTTGAATTGCATCCCTTGTAGCGCACCATAGGCAGACTTCCCTCTGGTCATTATTCACCGTCATGCACACTATCCAAAATTGACGCCGTTATGTTAACCGGCTATCCTTCAGGTGGATAATCTTTAACTCTTTACCACATGACAAAATCTTAGACTTGTCCAAATTGAAAGCATTTGCAGACGACAAAATAAATGTAGACAAAATGATAATTTCTATCTTTGATAGGGAAGAAAACATTGTGGGAAAAGGAGAAAATGCTGGTTACCAGCATTTTCTCCTTTTCCCACAATGTTTTCAAAAGCCTTCTTCTCCAGGGTCGTTAAAACTCAGGATTGTTTGGTAAAAGGTTAAGCCATATTCTTCCATTCCTAAGTCGCTCATACCACTTGTAGACAAGTGAAGTACTACGGGAAGTTGTTGACTCCTAAATTATTTCTATGGTCTGTTGCAGTGTTTTACTGAGTCTGAAATAAAACTTTATAATTGGGCATAATTCAACATCCATTGAAGATGTCATTGAAAACTATGGTATTAATAAAATTAGAAATGCCACAGCGATGATGTTTTACGGTAATGCTGTTATGATGTTATTTGACCGTCAGCATAATTGGTGCCATTTTGGTACATTTCTGAATGTTTAGTTTACGTTAAAAAACATGTTTCAAATCAGGAGAAAATTTAAGCCCCACAATGCTCATTACTTTGGTTACTATGGCTGCACATATTTTGTGTTTGAAATGTTTTAAATGTTCAAAATCTTAAAATAAAGTTTATAGTATGTTCATACTAATAGAGGCAAATTTTTAGCTTGGAATATCAAGAAACACAGTTTTAACAACAACATTCCACGAGCATATCAAACAGCCCTTGAATGTGTGAAAATGTTGAAATGTTGTGTGAAAAAGTGAGGCCTGTATAACTACCAGTAATCAAAATTGGAATCTGCTGTAGCTTTTTTCAGCAGTATTCAAGCAGTACACTTATATGGGGACATTTTTTGCCTTGTTAAAATCCAGGTTTTGTTTTTCTGTCCTTCACTAATTTAGACTTTTTCTAGCATGAGTATTGCAGCGTTACTTCCATAATTAGCTGGGCTGTTTTCGAAGAAAAAGTCGAGATATTGTCATAGCACTGGTGTTGTCGTTGTGCAAAAACTTTGACATTTACACTATCTCTGTTATTACTGAAGATAGTTACTTCAGATGAGTTGTTAACCCATACAACAGAGGCAGGTAACCATCAAATAATTTTAACACAGTTATACTCATTATTTGACTTTAAATTTTTAGAAACTGACATTTTGTAATATCCTTGTCATTAACAAAGATATTTGCTTCAAACTTGGACTAAAGGTTAAGTATTAAAATGGGAAACCTTACAGCAAGGGTAGGTAACCATCAAAATATTTTGGACACAGTTATTCCCCTTTTTCAACTTGAAATTTTCACTTAACCCTTTACCACACAATCCCACCTTTTAACGACCCTCAGAAAGATGCCTTTTGAAAACATTGTGGGAAAAAGAGAAAATGCTGGTTACCAGCGTATTCACCTTTTCCCACAATGTTTTCTATACTTCTCAAAACAGATTTCAATTTTTAAGTCACATTTATTTTGTCATCTGCAAATGCTTTCAATTTGGACCAGTCTAAAATTTTTGTCGTCTGGTAAAGAGTTAAAGCAACTGCAGCTGAGCATTGGCACCCGCATGCGGTGCTCTTCTTATAATTTTTTTAGACTATGCATGTTTTTTTTTTACTTTTTTACAATGATAATAGAGGGTTTAGGTGTTTAAAACTCTAACCTGTTTTGTACAGAATCTTCCATATGATTTGAACTTCTTGAAACAAGTGATGAAACAAATTGTAACCATATCAGTCTGTAGCCATATAGATTCCAATTTTTATACCCCTATAGTAGGAAACTTTTGAAAACGTTGTTGGAATAGGAGCATTTGCTTTTGTAATCAATTCCTCCCTTTTCCACATTGTTATCCATTTGAATAAAGATTTTATTTTTTCTTTTCCAAAATATTTCTCCTGTTATCACACTTGTACTAGATTTTGGTATGTTTTAATTTGGCCTCTGCAGTAATAGGTCATTTAAGTATGAAATTAGTTAAAAATGAAATTAGTACAGTACCTTTTTATAGTTGCATATCCTTATTGATGAAAGTCAGTCAGTCTGTTTTAGTAATAAAAGCAACAAACTGAAAGGTTTAATCAATTTAAACTTACACTAGATATGACCAGGGAAACGAGGCAGCTGTACATTGGAAGTAAAGTAAGTTATGATGATAGATCATGGTATACTCTGTAAGGGATGGTGATTAATACTAGCATAATTCTCAATACCTCATTGTACCTTTTTTCCTGCATTATATCATATTTTTATTGCATTGTACTTGGCAAGTACATAAATACTTCATTCAGGTAAAAAGTATGTCACCCTGAAGTTGAAGGATTCCTTGGTTATTTTTCAAAAAGCACCTTTTGGTGGTTGCTTCTAGCAACTTGCTTGTAATGTACTTATAACAAGAGATGGAAGAGTTTACCAGGTATATCATGTGCAATATCTGCACTCTTTAGATTTGAAAGGTTCTGATCAAACAAAATAATGAAAGATCACAATTTAAACTCATATATTGGGACTGAATAGAAAACAGGAGGACAAATAGACAAATTCCCCTCTTGAAAACATCGTGAAAATAGAAGAAACTGCTGGTAACCAGCATTTTCCCTTTTTCCACAATGTTTTCTAGCCTTCCAAAGCAGACTGCAAATTTAGAATCTATTTATTCTGTTGTCTGCAAATGCTTTCAATTTGGACAAGTCTAAAGTATTGTTGTTACGTAAAGAGTCAACCCTTTACCAAAGAACATAATTCTACACTAGTTCAATTTGAAAGCATTTGCATGGGAAAAAATTAAATGTGCCTCAAACAATGATTTTTATCTTTTATAAGGTAAACGTTGCATGTAAAGGATAGATGTATGGTGTTCATGCTGTTTTCAACATTATTTCTGTTATATCGCTGTGGCCAGTGCACCTATCCATACTTTCTTGGAGTTTCTTTTACCAGTACTCCACAATATTCTTTCCAAGCCACTGGCTGCTTTCCCACATAACTGCTGTTGAAACAATGGTCAACGGTGATAGGGGAATGAATCCTGTGGCAATGACTATCATCAATCTTCAGAAAGAGATTGGCCAAGCTGGGGATCAAATCAGCAATCCCTTGTTCTCAAGTCCCGCACACTATCGACCGAGCTACCGAGACTTGGCTGTAGGAAAAGGAGAAAATACTGGTAAACAGCATTTTGTCCTTTTTCCACAATGTTTTCAAAAGCTTTCTCCCGCAGTACTTAAAACACAAGATTTTTTGGTAAAGAGTTAAACAAAGGCAACAGTTTTGGTTTGTCTTGAACATTAATATCATAACGACCCAAGCATTATCATTATCAACCGCAAAAATCTTTTTTCAGTATACTCATAGAATCAAAGAACTTTTTCAGTAATGAGTATATTACTATTTATCAAGTTATCACTGAGATTGTCTGTGCTGATTACAAACAGACCAGACAACTACATTTTTGGCTTGTCTTTATTTAACCCTTTACCACACAATCCCTAGTTTTAACGACCCTGAGGAAGAAAGCTTTTGAAAACATTGTGGGAAAAGGAGAAAATGCTGGTAACCAGCATTTTCTCCTTTTCCCACAATGTTTTCCTTTCTTTTACAGACATATCCCATTATTTGTGCCACATTTAAGTACTATGTCCTTTGGAAATGCTTCCAATTTGGATCTGTCTAAAATTTTGTAGTTTGGTAAAGGGTTAAAGCATTTGCAATTGACAAATTAAATGTTATTCAAAATGATGGTATTGTTACCAGCACTGTCTACAGAAACGCTTTCACCAAGGGTTGGTAGTGGTTTGTTTATAGTCCGTACAATAGAGTAAGGTGATATATTGGGATCAGGTTATACATCTGTAGGTGTGATTTTATATCCTTTTCTGCCTCTAAAGATTTCAGCCAAGTTGGCACCTGCACCTGCAATTTTCATTATGATTGGTCAACTATCACAGGAGTTATGGCTCTTTGAAATTCTTTTTTTCCTGATCCAGTGACATGGCAGACATTTTGGGGTATTTGTAGGCCTACCACAAGGTAGATGAATAGGCCCCCCTGAACTTTATCATCGGGTAGTTTTGTTATGTTTTTGTGCATCTTGTTGCATTTTGTCAGAATTAATGCATGTGTAACATATTAATGCTATATATGAATTCCCCCATGTAAACCTGAAAATTACTTTGTCAACAAAGAACTTTATCACGCAAAGGAAAAAGCCTTTTTCCTAGGCTCTCCTAAGCACAAAGTGCTCATGATGAGTTTTTGTGATCATGCTGTGTGTATTGTCCATGCCCACATCAACAATTATCTGGGCTTTCTCTGGACCACATTTCCAGTCCATTACTCATAAAAGTTGCTCAGAATACTTGGCTTGAAAATATCTTGGACAAATTTGAAATTGGGTTTTATTGGGTCAAAAAGTAGGTCACTGGTATACATCCTAGAAAAATCTTGTGTGCACTCTAGAGGCCACATTTTCAGTCAGATACTCATGAAAATTGGTCATCCTAGAAAAATCTTGTGTGCACTCTAGAGGCCACATTTTCAGTCAAATACTCATGAAAATTGGTCTGGATGATTGTCTTGATATTTTGGAATGAGAAATGGGTCACATCAGGTCACAAAGTATGTCACTGGAACAGATCTGAGATCCTAATGTGTACTCTAGTGGCCACATTTTCTGTCTACTTTGTGAATCCAACATCTTTTTATTCAGGTGAGCACTTTCGGACCAATAAAGGCACTAGCAATTGAAATATCAGATAAACACCAACAGATTGGCCTTCATAGCGTAAAAATCATTGTTTGAAAAGGAAAAATTGCCAACTACTTTTCTGCTTTTCCAAAATATTTTCAAAAGCTGTCTTCTTCTTGATTGTTAGAACACTGGGTAGTTTGTTAACTACAAATTAAATGTAGTTCAAATGACATTTTTCAACCTAAAAGGGTAGCTAAGCCTGGCGGGGTAGTTCAGTGGTTAGTGTATCGGACTCACGACCTGGTGGTTGTGAGCTCGATACCTTGTTGAGGCAGACTTTCTTTCCAGCGATTTTTCGCCTCTCACCTCTGATGCATGTGAGGAAGTAGTCAATGATTTGGGAAGAATGTCGTCTCAGTACTGGTGTGAGAAAGCCAGGAATCACATGCGTAGGTGCACTAACTGCCATGATATGACCTAAGCTGTTAATACGGCATTAAACTCCAATTCAATCAATCAATCAATCAAAGGGTAGCTAAACGTGAAAGGTAAAAGAGAAAATTGCTGGTTATAGTTTATTAGCCTTCATTTTTTGGGGTCCTTAACCCTTTACCACAAAATCCTGAATTATAAAGACCCTAAGGAAGAAGGTTTTAGAAAACATTGTAGGAAAAGTAGAAAATGCTGGTACTGAACATTTCTCTTTTTCCAAACATTGTAGGTTACTAGCATTTTTTCTTATTTTTCCATTATGTTTTCTACCTGTTCATAGCCAAATTTGATTTAATTGAGTCACACTTAATTTGTCACCTGCAACAGCTTTGAATTTGGACAGGCCTAAAATTTATTGTTTGGTAAAGAGTTAAATTGGGATGCTTCCATTTTGAAAAAGGGGCTGGAGAAACTCTTTGTAAGTGAGTATTGGAATGTTTATAGAGCATGCAGAGATAATCAAAATGCATGCACAGAAACTAGGAATCAATTAACCCTGTACTGCACATTGCCAAGTTTTAACGACCTTGTGAAAGAAGCCTTTTGAAAACATCGTTGGAAAAGGAGAAAATGCTGGTAACCAGCATTTTCTCCTTTTCCCACAATGTTTTCTTCCCTATCAAAGAAACATTCTATCATTTGAGCCACAGTGAAATTGTCGTCTGCAAATGCTTTCAATTTATACACTGCTAAAATTTTGTCGTCTGGTAAAGGGTTAAGTACCTTGGGGAAAATACATGAACAGACAGAATATTTTCCTGGTTAATTTTTTGAAAAGATCATTAAGATTTTCTCTTCAACTTAGAAATCAGAAATCTTTGTAAATTATACTTTGATCATTTCGAAACAAACTTTATTGTTTGTAGTAAGTTTCAAAATTATTAAGCATCTTCTATCTACTGAACCCTGCTGAGCCCCATAGAGTAGCCAGTAGCATACAGGACTTGAGACCAGAGGGTTGCTGGCTTGAATCTCCAGCTTGGCCAATTTCTATCAAAGGATTGCCATAGGATTCATTCTTCTGTAACCTGATCATTGCCTTGATGATAGCTATGTGGAAAAGCAACCATTGGCTTAGGTAGAAACTTTTTGGAAAAATGAGAAAAGGCTTGTTTCATGGACGTTAAAACTCCGGATTGTAGAGTTAAAAGAGTATTATGGTGATATAACTGAAATAATGTTGAAAAGGCAATAAATGCCATGCAAACAAACACTGAATCCTTTACCACACAGATACAGACTTTCATGATGGTGAAGTCCATAGTTTTGGATCCAGCCTGACGCAATAATTAATTCTTCAGCACCAATTACATAACCTCTGTCAATGACTAAAAATACAGTCTACTAAAACACAGAAAGTTTTTAGCTCAGCTGAGCACGAAGTGCTCAGGATGAGCTATTGTGATCACTCACCGTCCGTCGCCATCCGTCCGTTCACATTTCTTTGTTTACACTCTAGCATCTAGAAATATTAACCAATCAGCACCAAACTTGGTCAAATTATATATGACCATAAGATCTCGGATGAGTTCGATTATGGGTCTAATCGGACCAAAATGACTGGAGTTATTTGCCCTTGAATTACAAAAATTGCTATATTTGACTTTGTTTACACTCTAGCATCTACAATTATTAACCAATTGGCACCATACTTGGTCAAAATATATATGACCATAAGATCTCGGATGAGTTCGATTATGGGTCTAATCGGACCAGAACAACTGGAGTTATTTGCCCTTGAATTAGAAAAATTGCTATATTTCACATTGTTTACACTCTAGCATCTACAAATATCAACCAATCAGCACCAAACTTGGTCAAAATATATATGACTATAAGATCTCGGATGAGATCGATTATGGGTCTAATCGGACCAGAACGATTGGAGTTATTTGCCCTTGAATTAGAAAGTTCTTTAGAATAGTTCTTTGTCTGGAGCATAACTTTGTCATTTCCAGTCCGATTGACTTGAAACTTGGCATTTGTGTTTGTTGCAATAATACAGAGTGCAGTGTGAAAGAACCATAACTCTACCTCGTACTGTCTATGAGTTATTTCCCTTTGATCATCATTTTTACAGCATTTTCTGCTCGTCTGGAATATAACTTTGTCATCTCCAGCCTAAACATCTTTAAATTTGGTATGCATGATTGTTGAAAAATTATGGAGTGCAGTGCACAAGAACCATAACTCTTCCTAGCACAAATTTTGAGTTATTCCCCCTTTGACCTTCATTTTCATAGCATTTCTTGCTTGTCTGGAGCAAAACTTTGTCATCTTAAGTAGGAATGACTTGAAATATGGTATGCTTATTTGTTGCAATTTTTGGAAGTGCAGTGCACAAGAATTGTAACTCTACCTCTCGCTGTCTGAGTTATTTCCCTTTGATTGTCATTTTTACTGCATTTAGTGCTTGTCCGGAATATAACTTTGTCATCTCAAGTCAGAACGACTTCAGATTTGGTATGCATGTTTGTTGCAATATTACCGAGTACAGTGCGCAAGAACAATAACTCTACCTAGCGTGGATTTTGAGTAATTCCACTTTGATCTTCATTTTTACAGTATTTCTTGCTTGTCCGGAACGGAACTTTGAAGTCTCAAGTCATATTGACTTGAGACTTGGTAAACATGTTTGTTGCATTACCTGCCCTTTGCAATATTATACCTCCTTGACAACTGGTGGTGAGACGGGCATATCTTGCGACAATTTGCTGCTCTTGTTTCACTATCATTTGGCCTTGAACCTCGATATTTGGTATTTATCTTTATTTTAGACCTTTACTGCTTAGTACTCAGGTGAGCGATATAGGACCATCATGGTCCTCTTGTTTTACTAAACAAGCTGATATATGGATCCAAAATAAAACTATGCTTTTTGCAGTCTTACCTTGAACTATGGCATCCACGAAAGCTTTTGTTTTCACTTGTTGCACTAAAACGGTTTTAAAAATTAGTAGACAAATTTCAGAATATCTGTGTAAAAAAAGAGATAATCAAGAAGAATAAATAAGGCCTGATACAGGAATACTTTATATAATAGCCAGAAGAGACAAAGAGAAATTGCATATGACAAGCTATTTCTCATATTGCCATGCTCTTTGAAGTAGTCTGCCTCTTGATTACAGGAGGTTATGTGTTAATTCCCTAGCAGACAGCAGACTCTTAGTCTTGTCCATATTTAACCCTTTGCCACACATTCCCAAGTTTTAATGACCCCGAAGAAGAAGGCTTTTGAAAACAGAGTGCAAAGTACAGGTAACGGAAATTGTAGGAAGACGTGGATAGGTGCACTGGCCACAGTGATATAATTTATATGATGTTAAGTCTTAACGACACAACAAAAATGTAGAATTGACCAAAATGAAAGACGAAAATTTAAATTTGGCTTAAATAATGGAATTTATCTTTGATAGTGTAGAAAACATTTTGGAAAAAGGAGAAAATGCTGGTTACCAGCTTGCAAGTGCTTTCAATTTGGACAAGTCCAAAATATTTCCATTTGCTAAAGGGTTAAAGCATTTGCAAATTACATTAACTCTTTACCAAACAACAAAATTTAAAACTTTTCCATTCAAATTGAAAGCATTAGCAAGCAACAAAATAATTGTGACTCCAAAATCAAAAATTTTTTTTGGAAGAGTAGAAAATATTGTGGAAAAAGGAGAAAATGTTGATATGCAGCATTTTCTCCTTATGGCACAATGGTTTCAAAACTCCCCCTTTTTAGGGTCCTATAAACTCAGGATTGTATGGTAAAGGGTAAAATGGGGGTCATATATTGGGATAATCTTATGAAATAATGGAAAAAAGAGAAAATGCTGGTAACCAACATTTTTTCTTTCCTTATGATGCTTTTAATAGCCTTTTTCCTATAACTTTTAACAAACATGCCATTATTTTGTAAAGGGTTTACTCTACCAAACTACAAAATTTTAAACTCGTCCAAATTCAAAGCATTTGCAGACGTCAAATTGAATGTGGCCCAAATGATCATTTCATTTTTTGAAATGGTAGAAAACATTGTGGGAAAAGGAGAAAATGCTGGTTACCAGCATTTTCTCCTTTTCCCACAATGTTTTCAAAATGCTTCTTCCTTACGGTCGTTAAAACTTGGGATTGTAGGGTAAAGGGTTAAATGATTATATTTTCAGAGGGAAGTGAAGACATGAGTCACATCCGAACTGTGGAACTCGAACATGATTCTAATGGGTCCCTTGGACTAAGCATTGCAGGTGGTATAGGCAGCCCCCTTGGGGACACACCAATTATGGTTGCAAACCTGACATCTGGAGGGCCTGCAGAAAAGTCTAGGAAGCTTAAGGTATGTTTTCAGGTCTTAACTCTTTACCACACGACAAAAAATTAGACTGGTCCAAATTGAAAGGATTTGCAGACAACAAATTAAATGTAACTGAAATGATGATTTTTGTTTTGGATGGGGAAGAAAACATTGTGGGAAAAGGAGAAAATGCTGGTTACCAGCATTTTCTCCTTTTCGGACAATGTTTTCAAAAGCCTTCTCCTACAGGGGCGTCAAAACTCGGGATTGTGTGGTAATGGGTTAATGGTAAGGTTGATGATAACTTTTCATGTAAAGGATTTCTTGTTAAATGGGAAAAGTTTCCTTTACCTTAAAAAGAGCCAAGCAATAGCAAAGTTGTTAGCATGCCGGACTTGAGACCTTGACTTTGCTTGTTCTAACACTAGGTTGGCTAATTTCTTTACAAGGTTGATGATTGTCATTGCAACAGGATTTATTCCTCTGTCACTGTTGATCATTGTTTGGGCAATTGCTGTTGGAGAGCAGCCAGTAGCTAAGGAAGAACATTGCAAGGTAGAAACAAAGTGACTGGTAGGATGTAAGAGGTTAAGAAAACTGGCTGCCACTGGATTTGAAATAACAGTTTAAAACATATAGACGGGAAATTTATGAACTTTGTGCCTCCATTTCCAAATACATGTAATTTGATTTGAAATTTACCCCAAGCTGATTTATGACAAAATTTAATCTGTTCCTATTGCAATCAGAAAAAAATTCAGGGTCCCAAGAGGGTAGAGGGGGCTGTTTTTCTGATAAAATTGATGAAATCTTTCTGTATTCATGGCCCCCTAGACTCTGGTATAAACAAAATATCCCTTGACATTTAGGCAATAATCAACAGAACAAAGAATTTAACCTTTTCTTGTACTGGTTGCAATAAAGACTGGTTTTGACCTCTTGCCAAACAAACCTGTTATTGATTAAGGAAAAGGCTTTTTGAAAACATTCTGGAAAAATAGAGAAAATGTTGGTGACCAGCATTTTCTCCTTTTTTCCTACAATGTTTTCAACCTTTTAACAGAAAAATTCCATTCTTGAGCCTTGTTTGATTTGTTGTCTGCAAATGCTTTCAGTTTAAGCAAATCTAGAATTTTGTCATTTGGTAAAGAATTTAACAAACAGCTTAATAGTACAAGTGATGCAAAACAAACATTAAAAAGGAAAAAACAATGGCTGTTAGGTCAGACAAGCTATTATTCCTTTTTCCATGAAAATTTGTACCTAATCAAAATTTGCTGTCAATATGGACACAGTCATGATTGTTTATTGAATGGTGTTGTATGCAGATTGTCATCTGCAAATGTTTTGAGTATAGATAAGTTACCAGCATTTTCTCTTTTTCCCATCATGTTTTTCTACCTTTTCAAAGAAATTTTGTTCATTGCTATCACTTCCAAATTTTTCGTCTGCAGATGCTTTCAGTTTGGTAGAGTGCAGATACTTTTAATTTGGAAGAGTCTAGAATTTATTGTTTGATCAAGAGCTATACATGGAAGAAAATGAGAACAGTACAACTAAGGGAGAAAACTGATTATTCATGACATGCAATTTGATATTCTGCAACACTGTTTTCAAAAATGGAATGCTGTAACATGCAGAAAGTTGTCTGTTGGAATGCACCATGAACAGATTTAATATATATTTCCAGGTTGGAGACAAGATACTGAGTATAAATGGAGTTAACACTGAAGGAATGAACCACGACCAAGTCATACAAGTGTTGAAGTCCTCTCGAGGTTCCATTACCCTTCAGGTCACACAAGGTGGGTGCTTAACTTGGGAAGAGTCTGGTAATGAATGAAAATGCATTACGTCATCTTTTTCCCAGACTGAAATTGTCACATAATTGTGTTGAACAATTTAATGATCCAACTACAATAGATTTTTATGGAAGATACATGTGAAGTTGAGCCATGCTCTGCCAAAAGGGGTTTAACCTTTACCAAACAATCCCTACTCTTATTGACTCTGAGGAGAAAGGCTTTTAAAAAACAGAATTTTCTCCCTTTCCCACAATGTTTTCTACCTTTCCAAAAACAAATTTCAATTCTTAAGTCACATTTTTGTCATCACGTGCAATTGCTTTCAATTTAGACATGTCTAAAATTTTGTCGTTTGATAAAGAGTAAATGATTCTGCAAAAAGTATCGACATAAATCGGCCTGGGCAGCCCGTTCAGGCTGACCTGTTTCGATATTTTTTGCTATGGGTAGTTTTTTGCATGTCAAGATGACCATGCTACCTCATGATTGAGCCAGTTCTCAGAAAAAATGGATACATCTAATGCAATGACTTGCTTGATATATTGCATAACTCAGATGCACAAAACCCCTTTTTCCCAGAGTACTGCTCATTTGTTTGTTTCTGTATACACAGGTGAACAGACTCCAGTAAGTGTGAGTGGCCGTTCCTCCTCCACCAAAGGGCTTCAGCCCGATGTACAGGCCCGCAATACTCCTCTCGAAAATAATGTGTTTGATGAGACTGACGATGGGTAAGTGTTTTATTGGAATACAACATAATGATCAATTTGGTTGCTGAGTTCAAGAAGTTCAATGTGTGTGGCAGTTACTTCAAAGATCACTTCCAAGAATTAACCATTTACCACACAGTCCTGAATTTTAACAACCCCTAGAAAAAAAAAAGCCATGAAAACATGGTGGGAAAAGAAGAAAATGCCAATAATCAGCATTTTGTCCTTTTCCTACCATGTTTTCTACAATAACATAGACAAAACCATTAATTGATGCATATTTAGTTCTTTGTCTGCAACTACTTCCAGTTTGGAGGAGTGACTATTCTAGAAGAAAATTCTGTGGTTGGTATAGAGTTAACAGAAGTTTATGTGACAAAATAGTGAGAATGATCTGTTTAAAATTTTACATATTCACTCTGTTGTACTGTGTATGACATTACCATCATTTAATACTGCGTTCTTATTGATCTGAATACTAAAGGGATAATATGAAATACTGCACTATCTCTTTTTTACGCTTCTGGGGTGTTAGGTTTTGGTCAAAAGAGCGGTGATTAACACAGGCAAAATAACATAGGTTTTTATGAGGACAACCATAACATTATCGTCTGGGTTTTAGTCAGTGAGGACGTCAAAGTGACTGCCATCTGAGAACGGGGCTGTATTTAATGCAGACTATCAATTTTACCTCTGATCATGATTGATTTGGATTAACTGGCATTCAAGATTAATAGGAGACACAAATCTTGGTTACTTTCTTGGTCTTAGTTATTCCAAGGTATTTGACAATTTTATGCTACCAGAAGTTTTACGTCCAACTTACTCTGTTGGACTTCCTGAATACCATTTGTGCAAGTTGAACAGATGAAATTGTGATGTCTTAAACTACAGTTTTAGTACAGAATTTGCTTTCTTGAAATTTAAGGACAAAATGCAATATTGGCAATAAGTGCTGATGATCAATAATACTCGACCATCCTAGAATTTCATCTAATTTGACACTGTTTGCTTTCAATGAAGACAAATCTAAAATTTTGTTGTTTGGTAAGCATTAAAGAGATACATGTATATTCAAAGTTTGCATCATGAAAAATCAAATGATAATGATTTTAACATATTTACAGCCCACCACCCCAGTGGAAGACGATTACGCTAGAACGTGGTCCTGAGGGCTTGGGTTTCTCCATAGTTGGTGGACATGCCAGTCCCCATGGGGACCTCCCTATCTATGTGAAAAATGTGTTCACAAAAGGAGCTGCAGCAGATAATGGCCAGTTGAAGAGAGGTGATCAGATTTTGTCTGTCAATGGGACGAGTCTTGAGGGACTTACACATGAGGAAGCTGTTAACATTTTGAAAAATGCAAAAGGATCTGTGATAATGAATGTGTTATCCTAGCAGTGTGTGGTCACCTGACCTGATCATGTGATTATTCATATCATAGAAATGTGACCTCTCCAGCCAATTGCGGTCACGGAGACAGGTTGTCAGCGCTTTATTTAAGTGTTTGTGATGTCAAATTTTAATTCATTCCTAAACTTATCCTTTCAAATGCTGTAGAAATGATATGAACATCTTTGGTTAATAGGAAAGCACATGAATATAGCAAGATTTAGTCTGTTTTGGTCAGAATATGTCAAACGGTATTCATAACTGTAGTGTCAAGAAGTACGTGCATATTCTGTGCAATGTTTTCTAAACTCTACCAGAATCATGTTTCTTAACGTTTAGGCTTTATACTTTACTACATTATCCAGTGTTTTTATGACCCTGTGAAAGGGGGCTTTTTAAAACATTGGAAATGCAGAAAATGCTAGTAACTAGCATTTTTCTCCTTTACCCATGATGTGTTCTTCCTTTCCACAGAAATATGCATATAAGTAAACAACTTGAAAGCATATCCAGATGGCAAAATAAATGTGGAAAAAGGAGCAAATGCTGGCTACAAGCATCCATCTTTTCCCACAATGTTTTAAAAGCCGTCTTCCTCTGGGTAGTTAAATCACAGAATTGTTTTGTAAAAGGTTAAAGCCAAGTAAATGCAGTATTTAACCCTTTACAACGCAATCAAAAGTTTTAACAACCCTGAAAGTGAAGGCTTTTGAAAAAAATTGTAGGAAAAGGAGAAAATGCTGGTAACCAGCATTTTCTCCTTTTCCCACATTGTTTTCTACCCTATCAAAGACATAAAGCATCAATTTAGCTACATGTACATTTAATTTGTCGTCTGCAAATGCTTTCAGTTTGGTCAAGTCCAAAATTTTGTGGTTTGGTAAAGAGTTAAAGTTTACTATTTTTATTGGAGGAACTTGGTACATCTTTTTCACTCTTTCCCTCTTGAAACAAAATTGTGGCAGGCAACTCGAGAAATTGCTCAAGTATGAGTAATTAGTCCTTTTTTCGCAATATATTCAAAAGCGCTCTGCTGCAAGACGAATGAAAAAAGTCATATGCAGGAGGTAATCAGTAAACTCATTACCATAATTATGAGCCTGAGGAATTAAGCTTTTAAAAACATCTTGGGAAAGGAGTCAATGTAGGTAACAAGCATTTACTCCTTTTCGAATGTTTTCTACTCTTTCAAAGACAAATTCCAGCTTTGAGGCTGTTTTTATCGTGTTGCCTTCCAAGGCTTGATATCAATTATTGTTCAAGTTTGTTGCCTGATAAAACATTAGATTTTCTTCCCTACAATTTAGGAAATTGTAAATTAAGGTAATATCAAAGTAATAACCAAGATTAACTCTGTTGCTTAGTTTCAATTTTAGCTTGGCTATTTTTGAAGAAAACGAGGTAATGTCATAGCCCTGTCCTCACCTTCTGCATAGTGGTCTGCATCTACATCATGCAAAAACTGGGTTTTTTTTATATTTCTGTTTTCACAGAATGTTTACTTCAAACTTGGGTTAGTTGTTAACCATCAAAAGGAAAACCATACCCAAAAGGCAGGTAATTCTCAACACATTTTTTTCAACTAAGCATTTTCAGGTCAACAGAAGTTTCATTGAAAAAGCACTCACAGCCGAGCTTACTGGCATACACAGTGCTTGTTGTACATACTGCTGTTTTGTTTACAAAAATCATGAAAAGAGATTCAGGAATCAGAACTTACCACATTGCAGAAAAGGTTAATGTTTTGTGAAGGAATAAGGTTTTTACCAAATGACAACATATTACTCTTGTCCAAACTGAAAGCATTTGCAGACAACATCTTTAATGCTGTGCATGTGACTGAACTCTTCTCTTATCTCTTTACCAAACGACAAAATTTTAGACTTGTCCAAATTGAAAGCATTTGCAGACGACAAAATAAAAATGACTGCAAATATGAAATTTTTTTGTGAAGGGTAGAAAACATTGTGGGAAAAGGAGAAAATGCTGGTTACCAGCATTTTCTCCTTTTTCCACAATGTTTTCAAAAGGCATCTTTCTCAGGGTCGTTAAAAGTTGGGATTGTGTGGTAAAGGGTTAAAGAGTAGAAAACATGATAGGAAGAGAGAAAATGCTGGTTACAAGCATCTTCTTCCTCCCCACATTGATTTCAAAAGCATTCTATCTTTGGGTTGTTGAAGATTGGGATTGTGTAGTAAATGTTGAGCCTTTTTAACCATAAAACTCCATGGTTTTAGGACAAGGTAACCAGCATTTTCTCCTTTACCCACAATGTTTTCTAGTCTTTCAAAGACATTAATCATTTAAGCAACGTTTATGTAGTCCCCTGCAAAATGCATTTAAATTTTGCTGTCTGGTAAAGAATAGAGCATTAAATGTACCAGAATATTCCAATATATGTTTGCTGGGTATGGGTCCAAGATTAGACTGCATGTTCATGGCAGTCTGATCTTGATCTACACTGTGCACTTGGTACATGAAAATGGTCGAACTAGTATTGTTATCTAAAGTACGGCTTGAACTTGCATGTGTTACTTCCTCAGTCTTTTTCGGGTCTTTTTGTGTGAAATTAACCCTGTACCAAACAACAAAATTTTTAGGCTCATTTATTTTGAAAGCATTCGCACACAGCAAATTAAATATGGCTCGAATTATTAATTTGTCTGTAAAAGAGTAGAAAACATTGTGGGTAGAGGAGAAAATGCTGCTGACTGGTATTTTCTTCATTTTCCACAATGTTTTCATAAGGCTTTTTCCTCAGGGTTGTTATGTCATTGGATTGTTTGGTAAAGGGTTAAAGCTGTTTGATATATGTGTAAGTTTAGCCTGAACTTGCATTTGGAGTATACTGTCTTTCTGTGTAAATCTAAAGTTCTTCCACATACATGTATGTGTAAAGTAGTGTAGATGTATGTTAACAGTTAGTCCATTACCAGTAACTTTAACTACAGGGACTTGGTTTTTGACAAGCTTCAACCTCTATAACCTAATAATATGACAGACCGTCTAACTGTATTACCTGACGAACACCATCCAGAGTCAATTGGTTGAGCCTCGTAGCTCAGTCGGTAGTGTACAGGACTTGAGAACAGGGGGTTGCTGGTTCGATACCGGGCTCAGCCAGTTTCTTTTCGAGATTGATGATAGTCATTGCGACAGGAATCCATCCTCTCACCACTGACCATTGTTTCGACGACGGTTATATGGGAAAGCAGCCAGTGACTTGGAAAGAATACTGTGTGAAGTACTGGTAATAGGTGCACTGACCACCGTGATATAACTGAAATAATGTTGAAAACGGTGTTAAACACCATACAATCAATCATTCAGTCAATCAGAGTCAGTTGTCAGTTTTTTTCATTTATTTCTCAACCAAAAAAGAAAAACTTGCTGCCTTTATATTCTGGTATAAGTCATCTTTAATCTGGTACATAGAATGGAAAATATGGATTAATATTAACCCTTAGGCTGCCCTTTTGCGGACATTGTAGATCAAGATCAGACTGCACAGAACATGCAGTCTGATCTTGGATCTACACTGTCCGATACAGAGATATTTTTCCCAAAATATACCTTTGAAATAACAGCATTTCGCCTTTTACCATCAGCTTGAAAGTTTTGTTTCATTTATATAGCAGCTTAACCCTTTACCAAACAATCTCGGGTTTTCATGATCCTGAGAAAAAAGCCTTCTGAAAACATTGTGGGAAAAAAAGAAAATGCTGGTAACCAGCATTTTTTCCTTTTCCGACAATGTTTTCTACCCTTCCCAAAACAAATTTCAATTTTTGAGTCAGATTAATTTTGTCGTCTGCAAATGCTTCCAATTTGGCCTAGTCTAAAATTACATGTATGTCATTTGGTAAAGGGTTAAAGGTTAAGAGAGAAATAAAGGTCAAAACTCTGTAAGCAGACAAGTTTTTCTCTTCCCACAGTGAAATGGAAATTTTAATACAATATAGTGAGTGAATCTGATTGGTGTATGAAATTTGAATATCAGCTTTGAAATATCAGTGCGATGCTATATTTTTGATCAATCAGATTTGTCCAGTTTGGCATATTGGATTATCTAATGGGTCAAAACTAATATGAATCACCATAGATCATGATAAAAGTAATTACCTTCTCTGATCTAGTTTAGAAATGTGTGAGAAATACTGACAAATAATAAGGGGTCAGGGGTCATGTATGATACAGACAGGTCTTAAATATTAGGTTACAGAAGGTGAAGTTTTTCAAAATCCAAGTGCCTTTTTACTTTGAGCTGTTACCAAACAACAAAGTGTTTTACTTTTCTGAAATGAGAACATTTGCAGATGAAAAAATTCATGTTTTGAATGATGGAAATAGTCTCTGTAAGGGTGAAAAAACAATGTGGAAGTACATGTAGGTGAAAATGCTGGTTATCAGATTTTCCCCCTTCTTCAACAATGTTCTTACAAGTGTTTTTCTTAACTCTTTACCACACAATCACGACTTTTAACAACCCTGAGAAAGAAGGCTTTTGAAAACATTGTTGGAAAGGAGAAAATGATGGTAACCAGCATTTTCTCCTTTTACCACAATGTTTTTTACCCTTCCCAAACCAAATTTCAATTTTTCAGTCACATTTATTTTGTCGTCTGCAAATGCTTTCAATCTGGACCAGTCTATAATTTTGTCGTTTGGTAAAGAGTTAAGGATCGTTAAAACATGGAATTGTTTTGTGGGATAACAAATAGATAGTCCTATAATTAATTTCAATCACGTATCATTTATGTGAGTTCTTCCCTTCAGGGACTTTGTTTGAACCCCATTACCAAAAAATCAGATTTTTAACAACTGAGTTTGAAGGCGTTTGAAAACATTGTGAAAAAAGGAGAATTCTCCTGTCCCCACAACTTTTTTAACCATTTCAAAAACATATCCTCATTGAAGCCATATTCAATTATTTATCTATAATTGCTTGCAATTTGAATTAGCATAACTTTCATTGTTTGTTAAAAAGTCTTTACCAGCTGGCAAGTTTTAGATTTTCCAAATATGAAAGCATCTGCATACAACAGCTCAAATCTGGCCCAGATGCTGGAATCATTTATGAAAGATTAGTAAATGCTGGTAACTAGGATTTTGTTCTTTTCTCACAATGTTTTCAAAAGCCTTCCTCCTTGGGATTGTAAGAAAACACAGGATTTTATGGTAAACAGTTAACCTTTTACCAAACTTTCCCAGCTTTAGTAACCCACGAGGAAGACTTTCGAAAACATTGTAGAAAAAGGAGAATATAGAAGTAACCAGCATTTTCTCCTTTACTCTCAATGTTTTCTACCCTTCGAATATCAATTCCTTTCAATTTTTGTCTCCAAATAGTTTCAATTTGGACAAATTTAGTTGTTTGGTAAAGGGTTAAAGAATCTATTGGATAAGTTTTAGGCAAACATCATTTAGTGATGATTACAGCATTTTTCCCCCAAGGATACATGTAATACTCAGCAAAGAAGCTAAAATGCTCTTGTTGCAGATAACGGTGGAAATAAGTTGACAAAATGAAAAATCTACATTTTGAGGAATTTTCTTCCTGATTGCTCTCCTGACAGTTTATAGTCAAGACGTAGTTTACACTTACAGTTTCCATGCTTTTCTTTGTATTCATTATCAAGTATGTCTATTCCTTTATCAAACAGTTCCAAGTTTTAACAACCCTTTGGAGGAAGTCATTTGAAAACAAAGAGGGAAAAGGAGAAAATGCTGGGAACCTTTTTTTTCCACGGCTGTTTAAAGTTGGGATTGTTTGGTAAAGGATTAACTGATCTGTAAATAATTGTTCCCGATACATTCTATCATGTAATCTTTGTACTTACTTGTGGTTTTAATATTTCCTATTTTATTGATATTTTTATACCGTACAAAGGTTGTGAATGTACAGCAATATGTTACTCTTTTTCTTCTTCCAAACATGTCATATTCCTCTTCTTCCCCCTCTTTTTCCCCTTTGGAATGATATGCTTTCATTTTAATCCTTTACCACACAATCCTGGGTTTTAATGACCCTGAGGAAGAAGACTTTTGAAAACATTGTGGGAAAAGGAGAAAATGCTGATATCGAGCATTTTCTCTTTTTCACACAATGTTTTGTTCTTATTCAAGGACAAATAGTATGATTATTATTAAAAACGTTTGAATTGAGATTTGTGAAATTCCGTCAATATGGACGAGACTAAAGTTTTGCCATGTTGTAAAGGGTTAACTCTGTCTCCTGAAACGAGTGTGTGGCATACAACTTGAGAATCCTGTTCTTGTAAACTGTTTTAACCCTTTACAAAACAATCTCGAGTTATAACAACCCTGAGAAAAAAGATATTAATTTTGAAAATATTATGAGAAAAGGAGAAAATGCTGGTAGCCACACAACAAATATTTTGACTTGTCCAAATTGAAGGTATTTGCAGACAAAAAGTAAAACATGGTCCAAATAATAGGATTTGGTCTGAACTCTGTACCCCGACTCAAAAACTGAAATTTGCCTTTGGAAAGTTAGAAAACAATGTGGGGAAAGGATAAAATGCTGGTGATTACCATTTTTTGCCTTTTCCAACAATGTTTCTTCAAGGTTGCTTAAATTTGGGATTGTGTAGTAAAGGGTTAAAAGCTTGAAAACAGTGTAGGAAAAGGAGAATATACCAAGGTGCATAAATTTTGCTTGTTACAGGCATTTTCTCTATTTTACATGTTTTCAAAAGGTTTCTTTCTCAGGGTTGGTAAAACTGGGGATTATGTGCTTAAGGGTTAACTTTGAAAAAAGCCAGAGAAGATTTGATACATAAATATAATTATGTAGGAGTACTGGGAGAAAAATAAACAAATGCTTGTTATGAGTAATTTCTCTTTTGCTACATTGTTTTCACATGTTGTCTGCTGTTAGATGGAAAAGTAAATACATGTTAAGGTCTACGGCCCCTAACTCTCATATTAAGACGGAAGCTGCTGAGATTGGGCGAATAGCCTTTTACGAAAACATTGATATTCACCGATGAGTTAGTGAGTCGACAGCCCCTAACTCTCATATTAAAAGACAGAAGCTGCCGAGATTGGCCGAATAGCCTTTAAGAAAACGTCATTGTTACATGATATTTACCGATGAGTTAGGGGTCGTAATCCTTGACAGATTCTTTTCATGTGATTTTTTTTTCTATGGACTTGTATGTACTTTGTTTCATTTAAACTAGAATGTAACATTCAATTTTTTATTGCACATTGATTATAATAGTAAAAGTTATTAGTTGATAATTATCTTTTTTCACAATTAATAAAATAAAAAAAATAACAAAGAAACATACAGGGAATTTTACTTGTTTCTTTTTTATAATATTTCAGAAAGAGATCCTGATTAAGAGGGGGTAATCTTTTTGTAGTAATTTTCCCCCCCCCCCCCCAAAACCTGTGAGTTGGGTGTTAAAGCAGGTCTCATTGAAACCAGTTTATTTTGGGAGACATTGGTTTTGTCAGAGTTGTCTGACTATCAATCACATTTTCTTGTCCACTCTATATTGCCAGAGACCATTGTGTCCAGTTTTAAAAATATTTTACACATGTGTCCACCTTGATAAATCATTTACTAAGCAGTACAGTATTAGTTGTACGGTCAGGTGGGAGGGGACTTGGAAACTTGTTTGTGGCTGTGGAGAATCATGTCGCCCTGAGCTTAACAAGTTTCCAAATGCCCTGGCACCTGACCATACAACAAATTTATCATACTGCAAAGTTTTATCATTCCAACATGTATTCAGCGGAATTTCCCTGTTTTGTGGTCTCACGAATTGAGTACGCTGGCAAAATAGAATTTCCTTTCTCAGTGCCCCAATTCAATGAAAACTGACGTCACTGAAACCTTTGTGCATGAACTTGATGATATCACTACAAAAGACAATCAACATATTTTTGTTTAATCATGAATTTAAACAACTTCAGGGTAAGTAACTATGCATTTTAATGATTTGTTGGCATAAGTAAATGACCATTAGTTGCCTCGAACAACCATTAGGTTTTCCTTTTAATGTTACAATGTACAAGTTTCGACACTTTACGATTTGCTTACCTGACGAAGGGATAGCTCGTTTTAACCCGTTTTAGAATGACAACAAATGATAATATATGTAAATATATTCATTTATTTAAAAATAGAATCCATTCTTTCTGCTTTTAATGACAACCATCAAGGGAAATTTAGTGATAATCTGGTGCAGGCTACTCAATATGTTAGTCTTGTGGGCAGCTTGTATCGGTTGACGCTGCCATTTTGGATGTGTTGTAAGTGTACGGTAGTTATGTATAAGGGGCTTCTGAAAGGGAAACTGCTTTTATGTGCATTTTGCCATTGTACAGGAATATGTTTGAGGCATATTATCCAATCCAAACACGAAAAATTTCTATGCAGCATAATAAAGTTTTTTATCAACCCTAAGGCAGATGGCTTTTGGAAACATGGTAACCAGTAGTTGAAAATTCATTTATTTTTTCCTACCATTTGGCAGTGTTGATCAAAGATCAAACAACACATTCTATACAGTCTGATCATGATCACCTTAAAGGTCTACAGTTACCAAATGAGTAAAACATAGATTTACCTCAATTTAAAGCTTCTGCATACGACAATTTATATATAGCTTAAGTAATGAGATTAGTCTGTGATGATGTAGAAAACATTGGGAAAAAGGAGAAAATGCTGATTACCAGCATTTTCTGCTTCTCTCTCAAAGTTTTCAAAACATGTCTTCTTCAGGGTCGTTAAAAAGTCCGGAATGTGTGATAAAGGGTTAATATATTAGTCTGGTTTGTAACTGTTTTTAGCTCCACTGGCCGAAGGCCAGCTGGCTTATGTCATGGCCCAGTGTCCGCCGCCCGTGTGTGCGTGCGTTAACTTTTATTTCAAACATCTTCTTCTCTGAAACTACCCATCCAATTTTGATGAAACTTCACAGAAATGATCCTGCCATGGTCCTCTTCAGAATTTCTTGAAAGAATTTGATTCCTTCAAAAACTCTGGTTGCCATGGCAACAAAACTGAAAAAAATTGAAAATCTTTGAAAATCTTGTCTGAAACTATAAGGCCTAGGGCTACCAAATTTGGCATGTAGCTTTATCTAGTGGACCTTTACCAAGTTTCTTCAAATTATAGCCCTGTGGTCAAATTTGGACCCGGCCCAGGGGTCACAAATTTTATATGGGCTTATATAGGGAAAACTTAAAAATTCTTCTGGTTCCTAGCCATAAGGCCTAGGGCTACCAAATTTGGCATGTAGCTTTATCTAGAAGGTGTCTACCAAGAATACCCAATTTATAGCCCTGGGGGCAAATTTGGCCCCACCCTAGGGGTCACAAGTTTTATATGGGCTTACATATGGAAAACTTAAAAAATCTTCTCATATCTAGCCATAAGGCCTAGGGCTACCAAATTTGGCATGTAGCTTTATCTAGTGCGTGTCTACCAAGGGTGCCCAAATTACAGCCCTGGGGTCAAATTTAGCCCTGCTCTGGGGGGTCACAAGTATTACATGGGCTTATATAGGGAAAACTTTAAAAATCTACTCGTACCTAGGCATAAGGCCTAGGGCTACCAAATTTTGCATGTAGCTTTATCTAGTGGGCTTCTACCAAGAGGGCCCAAATTTTAGCTATGGGGTGAAGTTTGGCCCCACCCCAGGGGTCACAAGTTTTACATGGGCTTTTACAGTGAAAACTTTATAAATCTTCTTGTTACTAACCATAAGACCTAGGGCTACTAAATTTAGCCCTGTCTCAGGGGTCTCATGTTTTACAGGGCCTTTTTTTTTTTAGGAAACTTTGAAAATCTTGTTTATAACCACACATTCAAGACCTGTATTATTTGGTATTGGGCTTTATCTTGTGGACCTCTACCAGGACTCAAGTAATTATAGCTTTGTGGTCAAAAATGGCTTTGCCCTGGGGTCAAAACTTTCTTGTAGGATTTTATAGAAAAAATTTTGTATGTCTTCCAGTTGGAAACCAATTGGCCAAGTATTGTAATGTTTGGCTTGTAGTGTTTTTACTAATTGGCCAGTGGAGCAATACAGGGCCATCATGGCCCTCTTGTCATCTGTATTTTAGCTTTATCAAGGTGGCTTAGTGTACCAATCCATTCCTGGAGTTTCTTTACCAGTAATATGCCCAGCTTTCCCTAGTAGCTACTGGCTGCTTTGTAGCTACTGGCTACTGACTCAGTAATCATATTTAGCAGTGGTAAAGCAATCAGTCTTGTGACAAGAACTTTCATCCAGCCTTTTACAAAACAATTCCTAGTTTCACAACCCTTGGGGGGGAAAGCTTTTGGGGAAAAAAAAAATTGGGAAAAGGAGCAGTAACAGGCATTTTCTGCTTTTCCTACGATGTTCTCTACTGTATCACAAACAAGATTTCAGCTACATTTGCGGATTTATCTGCAAATGCTTTGAATTTAGGCAAGCCTATTTTGCTTGTCATGTGCCCCAAATAGCCTTAGATGTCAATGTACTATAAAACAGCACTCATTTTAAAATTTTATTGATACAGTGACTTTCATCAGTTCATCAGAAAAAAATGCTGAGCCAGGGTTTGAACTTACAACCCCCAGATTACAAGTCATGTGTTAGCACTGAACTAATTGGGCTATGAGGATTGATAGCATAGGTCTTGGACCATTGTGAGAAATAGAGGTACATCTTTTAACCCTTTACCAAACAATGTCCAGGTTCAACAAGCCTGAGAATAAAAGGCTTTTGAAAACATTGTGGGAAACAATGACTTTGCTTATTTTCCAACATACATCATGAAACATGATGCAAAAAGAAAAGGACAAACACACACAAAAAAGAATGGGGATGGGGGTGAAGTTGTTGCAACTGGGCTTTAACCTACTATATACCAAGACAGCATAATAAGAAGGCATGGTTTTAGTACTCATTGTATTAAACAATCCCTGCAACTTTCAAAGAAATGTGACCAATATTGTGGACTTTGTTGAGTAAACAAGTCTAAGTCTACATTTTCCTTACTACTTGTCTGATTTTTTTTTAAAATCAACAAGGTTTAAGCTATTGATGATAAAAGGAAACTCTGCAACTTCATGAAAATCCTACGACAAATGCAGACTTTATCAAGTAAACAAGAACAAGACTAACAGACAATGGAACCCACACCATGACATAAGCTCTGCTGGTCTTTGGCCAGTAGAGCTAAAACAGGAGAAAATGCTGATTACCAGCATTTTCTGTTTTCCACATGTTTCTTACCCTTTTAAAGACTAATGTATTATGGGTAAGTAACATTTGATTTGTTGTCTCTAAATGCTTTCATTTTGGACAAGTTTAAAATTATGTTTGGTAATCAGTTGTCACAAGCCCATATTTATTTGTCTTTTTGTTTTCCGTTTAGATTCAACATCTGACTGTGTAAGTCTGTTACTTTGTAATTCAATTAACTCTTTACCAAACCAAATAATTTAAAACTGGTCCAATTTGAACAAATTTGCTGACAAATAAAACGGCTCAAAAACTGAAATTTGCCTTTGGGAGGATAGAAAACATTGTGGGGAAGGGATAAAATGCTAGTTACCAACATTTTCTTTTTTTCCCACAATGTTTTCCAAACTCTTTGTCTAGGTTGTTAAATTTCAGGATTGTGTGGTAAAGAACTAAACATGCAAGGATGAAAAGCACCATGTAGCCAATGACTAAACTCTAGTCAATATCTGCTAAAGATATTTAGCACCATTTTCAACATTATTTCAGGTATATTGTGGCACCCAGTGCACCCATCCAACATTTATCGCAATGACTATCATTAATCCTTTGAAAGAATTTGCTGATGCTGGAAATTTGAACCAGTGACCCCTTGGTCTCATATCCTGAATGCTATCAACTGCACTACCTAGGCTTGGCTGGTCAATAGTTAATACTGGTATGATAATGATATGTATGATTGTGAAAAACACTTACACCTGTATTTTGGACATTGCTAAAAAAAGATCTGTGTTGCACATATCCTGATTAAGATGGGCTAAGATAAAGGAAGAAATAACAATCTTTGTCAAAAAAAATGGTTTACTGGTTTACTGAAAGGAACTTATATACATATCTGACCAGATTCTTAACATTATCACATTCTCATCAATAAAACGATCACAATTATGACTGACATTTACACAAAAACATCCAGGATTACCATGCCTGTTAAGTTATGCTCTGTAAAAAAAAGGGTTTAATGCATCTGCAAAAACTATCAACCTGTGTCAGCCTGCCCAGTCTGCATGGGCTGACATGACTTGAAACTTTTTGCTATCAGTCAATTTTCTACATGTCAAAGGACCAGTCTACCTCACGATTCAGTCTTTTTTAAACAAATGTGATTTTAAGGACCTATAATTATGTGACAACTTGCTTGGTGTAATGCATCACTGAGATGCAATAAACCCCCTTTTGCCATAGCATGGCTCATGTATACTACCATAATAGGGCTTTCTAACAGAAACCATATCCCTAGTAATGACAGTTTAAGTGTATTTGGGATTAAATCTTTTAACTCTTTACCAAACGACAAAATTTTGGACTGGTCCAAATCGAAAGCATTTGCAGACGACAAATTTAAAGTAGCTCAAATGATGATTTCTGTCTTTGAAAAGGTAGAAAACATTATGGGAGAAGGAGAAAATGCTGGTTCCCAGCATTTTCTCCTTTTCCCACAGAGTTTTCAATAGGCCTCTTATTCAGGGTCGTTAAATCTCGGACTTGTGTGGTATAGGGTTAATGCAAAATAAACACATATAAAATTGAAATTCTGAATCTGTACTAAAGAGGCAGATACTCCAATTTCAAAGCTGTTTTACTCAGAATATCTGGCAATGAAGCTGACAGTGTGGAATCAAGGTCAGACTAACAATGTAGGCAAAATCAATTAAATTCTGGTTCAGCCCGTCAAGGATTACAAGGGTATTACTTTTTTATCATTCCTTTTTCGTGCAGCCTGATTTTGATCATCACAACCTCCTCCATGATATACCACATAAACACAACATACTCAGCATGATGATAAAGATACAGTGTGTGTGACTATAGATGGGCATTTCCAAGCATTTTCCTCTTTTGACCAGCACGTTTTCAAAAATGGTCTGCTTCAGGACTTTAGCTCTTGAAGCAGACTACTTTTGACATTGTAGAAAAAGGGAAAAATGCTTGTTAGGAACAATTCCTGTCTTCGTACCTCCATGTTTCCACATGTATTCATCTGTACAAGTATCATTTATGAAGAAAATTTACAAATTTTGACTGTTAGCATAATAAAATGAGCCATGCTGTATGAAAATTGGGTTTAATGAATCGGCAAAAAGTATCGACCCAGGTTGGCCTGCCCAGTCAGCACAGGCTGACCTGGGCCGAAACTTTTTGCTATTAGTCAATTTTTTGCAGGTAAAGGGACCAGTCTACCTAATGATTCAGTTTGTTGTTATACAAAATGGATTTTATTGATCAATAATCATAAGATGACTTGCTTGGTAGGATGCATCACTGAGATGCAATAACTCTTAACCACACGAAAAAGTTTTGGACTGGTCCAAATTGAAAGCTGTAGCAGATGACAAATAAAATGTTACTTTATGACGAAATTTGAAAGAATAGAAAACACTGTGGGAAAATGCTAAGGACTGCCAATTCTCCATTTTTCCACAATGTTATCCACCCTTTCAAAGACAAATCCGACAGTAACAACTTTTAATTCTTTACTATGTGACAAAATTTTGACTAGTTCAAATTGCAAACACATGCAGATGACACATCTAACGTTGCAAAAAATATGATTTCTGACTCTGAAAGGATAGAAACATTGTGGTCAAAGGAGAAAATGCTGGTTACCAGCATTTTCTCCTTTTCCCACAATGTTTTCATAAACCTGCTTGATCAGCTTCACTAAAAGTCGGGATTATGTGATAAAGCCAAGAATTTGTAGCCTATAGCTACACTGACTTCTGACCAGTCCAGCAACAAAAACAAATAATGATATTTTTAAATCTAAATAAGGAAAGGAAATTTACATTATACTGAATAAAAATCCAAAGATTATATACTGGTATGCAACCATAATAATGTACGTTAACCCTTTACAACACAATCTAAAGTTTTAACAACCCTGCGGAAGGGGGGCCTTTGAAAACATTGTGGGAAAAGAAGAAAATGCTGATAACCAGCATTTTCTTCTTTTTCCACAATGGTTTTAACTGTTTAAAGACATGTGCCATTACTTGAGCCACTCTTAATTTGTCAAGTGCAAAATTTTAATGTTTTCAATTTGGACAAGTTGACAATTTTGTCATTCAGTAAAGAATTAAATAAATTTAACATTATAATGTGGAAAACAAAAGAACAGTGAAAGAAAAATAAGCAAAGTGACCCTTAGTCTTCTAAATAGATTAAATGAACATTTCCCATAGGACAGACACAGCCAAATGTGTGCATCCATACCCAGCAAATTAAAAAGTGCACTTTTTTCCAAGAATATATAAAAAAAAAAAAAGTGAAAATGATCAAGACCAGACTGCGTTTCTTCTCTACCGTCTGATATTTATCTACACTGTCTGCAAAAGCACTTTATGTTCTTCTTATCAAGTTGAAAGTCAAAACTTCGAACAAAAAAAAAATTCGGAGAATCAAGTGTACATCATCTCTGCCATTGACGACATTTTTTTCGGAATATGAACAAAATCTTCGAAGTAGCCAGCCAGTTCATCTACTGTCATATCGTCCAACCTAGCCTCTTGAGAACAGGTAATGTCTACACTGCTGCCTGACTGAGATGTTGAATTTCCACTATCATCCAGGCCTTGTTCTGTGGAGGAGTTGCACTGAGATCTATATAACTTGTAATGAACAGAAGAGTCCTTATGTACCTCAGAACTACCACCCTTCTTGAGAACACTCTGAAAGTCATCTGTATTGGATCCAAAACGTGAGCCAAAAGGCATTTTTCTGGTTGTACTAGAATTCAGCGGAAGATTTTTGTATCCAAGAAGCCAGGCTCCTTTTACTTTATGGTTTGAGTCAAATGGTTTCCCATGTTTAAAAAACTTCAGCTTAGCTGCACGAATCACCTGTTTACAATCTTTCTCCGAGTGATGGTGCTTAAATCTTGCCTCTCGGATCAGAGGTCGATGTTGAACAGAGGAAGTTGCATAATTGAACTTTTTGTTTGATTTTAACCGTAAATCACTACACATACACGACTGTTTGTGACATATTTCAGAGTTAAAGGTCAGTTTTTCCATTGAGCACAGAAAATCCTGAGGGTAAGGTTCCATTCTAGCTGATGTTCCAGAATTGTTCTTCACACGACTTTTATCTGATTTAAAGGTAGACTTTGTACTACCAGCATCAAGCGCACTGAAAAAAACAGGTATCACTATGCACTATTTGAACCATGCTCTGGCAAGAGGGGTTTCAATGCATCTCTGTACTGCATGATTCCAAGCAAGCTATCTCATAAGTATGGATCCATAAAATCCATTTTGTCTAACAACCAATTTAATCCTTGGGTAGAATAGTCATTAGATATGCAAAGAATTAACCAAAAGTAGAAGGTTTTGACACAGGTCAGTCTGCATGGACTGCACATATTGACCTGGGTCAATACTTTTTGCAGATGTATTTAACTCATTACCAAACGACAATATTTTAGACCAGTCCAAATCAAAAGCATTTGCAGACGACAAAATAAAAGTGACTGAAAATTTGAAATTTGTTTTGTGAAGGGTAGAAAACATTGTGGGAAAAGGAGAAAATGCTGGTTACCAGCATTTTCTCCTTTTCCCACAATGTTTTCTAAAGGCTTCTTTCTCAGGGTCGTCAAAAGTAGGGATTGTGTGGTAATGGGTTAAACCCCTTTTCACAGTGCTTGACTCATTGATATTAACCCTTTCATACCGATAAGCAATAGTAGAGGACACAGATCAAAATCTGGTTGCACAGACGCAGCAGTTTGATCTTAGATCTCTATCAGGCACTTCTTTAGTCAAGCCTGTAAGGTAAAAAAATCTGCCTGAAATTCTGTGGATTTTATTTCCACAAAATGACATTAAAAGAGGTAAGTTCATTTATTATATACCAGTAAATTTTTCGGCTCCAATACATGCATTGCAATCGGTTGAAATGTCACACACAACAGAAAAAAATCCCTATCTACCCACTGTGAAATATGGTCCCAAATATGGTACGGTGACGTATCTCGTGCACAGACTAATTATGCATTCATTTGCGAATTGGTTGGTCAAAATGTTACGCTGTAATATTAATCTGCCATTCATAAAAACAGTTTTTACCATTCACACTATTAATTGTCTCATTTTGTTTGCAGTTTTGAATAAAATGTCAATAATTGCAAAATGCTGTTGTAGGTATATAATAAAGGGAATATTATGTAGTAGTTACTTTCCTGGTGCTTGTATTTACTTCTTGCTGTGTAAGAAAATTTTGACATTGTGCTCGACCTTTGGTCTCGGGCGATATCAAATTTTCTCACGCTGCTCGAATTAAATACAAGCACCAGGAAAGTTGCTACAACATAATATTCAATATATATTCTGTGCCAAAAACACTAACCCACAGAGTGCTTCTCACGTTTCGTGAAATAATCTGAAAGAAACAGCCTTGATATAGCAAAATTTGGGTCTTATTTCTTTACTGAAAACGTTCTTTTGTTCAGATAGCGCTCCAAAGTGTTAACATTCACCAATATTTAATAAGCACATGAATAAACTTTTCCTCCCTTAATCTGAAGTTCTCTATTTTTAAGGGCACTTGACAAGTAACCTTATAGCAAAACTGCCTATCAAAAATTCCTGATAGTTTCTATCCCCATTTACTTTACAATTTTGTACATCTACAACTGACAGCTTCTGAAAACATTGTCAGAAAAGAAGCTACCACTATTTATACTTGTCATGAAATATTTTGTATATTAAAAGGCAATAACTATTTCCTCTCTTCACAAATCCTCAACCATTTACCTAACTGTTCTGTGTTTTCAAGAACTTAAGCAGAAGGCTTGGGAAAACATTATGGGAGGAGAAAATGCTGGAAACCCTGATAAGGTTTTCTTTCCTATTGTCTACTTTCGAAATAGACCACTTTAAATTATTGTCATCTTATACAGTGTTTAGAATTTGCCTTACCTCGCTTTCCATATCGCTTTCAGGTCCTTAAAATGTTCAGCCGAATGATGAATGTTCCTGGAAAGATGTGTACAAAACTTCATTAGAAAATAGTAAATTTATGCATAAGCGTACAAACAAAATGAAGACCATACAACAACTAGTATAACTGACATAAAAGAGAAGTAATTGAAAACATCGGAAAAAGTCAGTTTGGAATGAAATGGAGAAACAATTTCATAATTGCATGTTAACCCTTTACCACACATCCAGAGTTTTAATGACCTTGATGAAGAAGACTTTTTAATAAACCAACTGGACTGAAAACTTATCATTTTCTATCCAAGGAATTTGTATGTAAAATACCAGCCATGTTACAGTGTAGTATGATGCAAGAGAGATAATCAGTAACATACTGTGTCATGAGTAAAACTAATGATATTTAAAAAAAAAATATTTTTTGCACATGCTAACAACACAGGGCCATGACCTAAGTTGCTGGCCTTTGGTCAGAGGAGCTAAAATTGCACAACAACAATCTTACCAATCTGGATCCACCTTTAAACGTTTGAATGCAAAATGTAGTTGTGATTGTTCTTCTGGTCGCCTTGGCTTCTCCCCACCCATCTTAGTTTAAACCTTGACAGGCTGGGACAAAGCAAAGCAGCTGGCCTGCAAAGAAAAAGACAAACTAAAATTTCAAAAATTGGTCTAGCATCATAAAACTTAACTCTTTATCGAACGTCAAAATTTTATACTGCTTCAAACTGAAAGCATTTGCAGACGACAAATTAAATTTTGCTCAAATGGTGAGATTTTTCTCCAATAGGATTTGAAACATTGTAGAAAAAGGAGAAAATGCTGATTACCAGCATTTTCTCCCTTTTTCTACAATGTTTCCAAAAGCATTTTTACCCAGGGCTGTAAAAGGATAGTTCGGTAAAGGGTTAATCCCTCTAGTTTACTTGCTAACTTAAGAATTACTTGTATCAATCAAATCCCAGTAGTTTTTTTGTATCAAATTGTTTACCCTTTACCAAGCAAGCCCTGTTTTCACTGCTCTGGGGTGGAAGGTTTTTGAAAACTGTGTGGGAAAAAGGAGAAAATGCTGGCTACCAGCATTTTTTTCTTTTCCAGCAATATTTTCTATCCTTTCAAAGGCAAATTTTATCGTTTGAGCCACATTTGACGGGTTGTTAATAACACATACCACGACCTTGGGTATATTATATACAATATACTTGTTAGTCTAGTGCAAATAACTGTATCCAGATCCGATTCCAGTCTGGGTTGCCATGTACAGAGAAAATTTGCCAAAAAAAGTAGACCGGTACATGTAGTTGAAATTTCTGCACAGATTTTGTGCTCAAGTGCAAACTGTCATATTTTCACAAATTAACGACAAAACTAGAATTTGAACATACCTGCTACTTGCATACTCAATAATCCTTTATTTAACCCTTTACAACATAATCCCCATGTTTAACAACCCTCAGGTAAAAGGCATTTGAAAATATTGTAGGAAAATGAGAAAATGCTGGTAACCAGCATTTTCTCCTTTAGCTTTCTCACAATTTTTTCTACCCTTTGATACAAATCCAGTTATTAAAGTATCATTTCTTTTGCTGTCTGCAAATGCTTCAAATATGGACCAGTATAAAATTTTGTTCCTTGGAAAAGAATTAAAATAGAAATTTATGCTTTCAATTCAAAAGCTAAACATAAGAAAAAATATTTAACTTCATATGTTACTCAAGATATTTATGTTCCCCAAAATAGACACAAAATGGCCTCAAACATGATTAATTTTGTTAATTTTCTTCAAGATTTACATGTTATTAAAAACTTTGACAAGCATTTTAGGTAATGAAACAGTAACTAATTTGTCCTTGGTCATGTGTGTCACTAAGTATTACTTGCATTTTGCTGCAAAACAGATTAAACCAGCCAAATAGAAAGTCAGTGCAGTGCTGTAGCTTTGCTACTGGAAAATCCACTACTGAATTGGAACAATGCAGTGCACATTAAATGTTCAAATATTAAAAGAAGCTCTGAATAAGTCTTATTATTGAGACTACCATATTTCTCCTAATAAAAGCACCCTCCCTCTCTTCCCCCCTCCCCGAAAAACCCTTAAATCATGATAACCTAATATACATTAGTTGATTAAAATGACAATATTTGAAGAATTTGATGAATATTTCCTCACATTTGATTAATATTTCCTCTTAACAATCACTAAAACACAAAGAAATACAAAATTGGAGACTTTTCTTTGCAAATTGGGTACAAAATAAAGGCTCCCCATCTCTGTTTTGCATAGCTCCGGGAGCTTTTATTAGGAGAAATACAGTACTTGTTTGCCCAATATTTTTTTTTTTGATAGAATGTACTTTAGCTGTCATTTAGTCAGTAATGTCTTCCCTTTATTTGTTACCGATTCGATTTGACATGACACTTTTAAAATAAGCGGGGGTGTGGGGCAGGGTTGGAAGAAGATTCTGACCCAAATGATTCTGCCCAAAGCAAAAAGTGGAGAATATTCGGACCCAAGAAGATTCGGCCCACATAGGAGAAGATTCAGCCCAATTGACAAGAACATTCGTTCCCAATTCTAGATGATGTTCATTGTGTTGATATTGTTGATATTGTTGTTTTCACTTATTGTTGTAAAAGTTGCAGATTCACTTTCAAATTATTGACTGAAATTGTTCTTTTTTTTCATAGTTTGTGGGCAATTACGCAAACCTGGTCATTGAAGACTTAAAATTGTTTTACTTAATTTTGCAGCTGATTTTATCTTAATATTGTACATTCATATAAATTTTCCTATTGACTTTAGCTATCGCAAACTCTAAGAATTTTTTCTTATTAATTTCCATTTAGATTATGTTGAGTAGTGGATTATTTATCTAGAATGACTACTTATAAAACGCTTTCTATTGAAATATAAAAAAATAGGTGTTGTACATGTGTATAATAAGGTTCATGTTTGAACTTTGACAATGTCTGATATAATTATGCGAGGGTGGTACATAGGATAGATACAGAAAAACAGTTTAGTTCAAGTCTTTACAAAACATCAATGTATGAAATGCACAATGAAATATTCAAATAATATATTAATCAGGACTGCAGCTAAGGTTCATGTCAAGAGGTAATAGGCATTACCATAAATATCAATTTCAGTGATGAGAAAATGCTTGTGATCAACTTTTTTTTTCCTTTTCCCATAACGTTTTCTACACTTAGCACGCGATAAATTGCATCATTTGAACCACATCTAAATTGTTATCTGCAATTTGGACAAGTCTAAAATTTTTTTGTCTGGTGAAGAGTTAAAAGGGTATGTATGATAAATTGATTTGTGGTAAAGTGTAAAAAAAAATAGATGGAGATACTGCTGAATGGTGTTTATCATACCTTTACCTGGCTTTCGTATCCAACACCTGTCTATCTGTCAGAAAAAAACACAATTAATGACAACCTTAAGGATCTCAATACTACTAAAAAAGAAAAAAAAAAAATGGAACATTTTACTTGAAATATAATAATAACAAGCATTCTGATAGTATTGCATAGCAATACCCAGTCCCCTACCGGCCGTATATATCGCTGGCATGTATAGTTTGTAAATTTCTGTATAGGAGTAAGAACATAATTATTTGACCCACTTTCAGAATTATAAGCATTGTGTCTGTCTTTGTATGCAATGCTTTAATGAAAGCCAGATATATAAACATTTTTCCTTGTTAATGTAAGTTCACTGAAGAAGTTTTTTCAGTGAAATTTTCTAAGTCTAAGGCCCGTAATTTCGTAAAAAATCGGTGGACCTGAACGAAACTCGAACTTGATCTGTAACTCATGGTGGTTGACTTGCACACCGAAAATCAGCTCAATATCAGCCAGCATTTAGAAAAAAATTCCGAAAAACTGTTTTTTCCGTGAAAATTTCTAAGTCCAAGGCCCGTAATTTCGTAAAAAATCGGTGGACCGGAACGAAACTCAAACTTGATCTGTAACTCATGGTGGTCGCTAAAAATACGATAAAACAACATCAGTGTTCAATGGAGCTTTGCTTGTAAGGGGGCCCATCAGGCCCACAGACATTGAAATAGGGGGACATTTTGGAAAACTGGGGGCCACACATAAAAAAATCTTAAATTTATTACGGCACAGTCTAACTGTTTATTAAACGAAGTTCGCGACAGTTTCCATTATCACGCTTTGTGTAACTATCATGCTCACCTTTAACTCGAAACGGTGAGCACCTAACACATTTGATCTTGCCACACTTGTCCATGTCTGCAGATTGGATAAATTTAAGAACTAAAACGGGTTGTTTCATGTCAGCAAAACGAAGAAATAAGTATTTGAATCAAGCCAAATAATTATATGTGAGGCAAGAATCCGAAGGTAACGCTTTCAAGAGACTGGACTGAAAGTCCAAGTGAATCACTTTACTACGTCACGTAACAACGGAAATATGGACACAGATGCCACTACTAGCACTCTATCTGGCAGACGTATCGTCGAGCTAGAACATCTTTTCAGATGCAGTTGCTTTCAGTTTGGTCTAGTCCAAAATTATGTCACTTGGTAAAGACTTGCAGAAAATGAGGGGCTGTACATAACTCTTTCTCCTTTACCAGGTTATCCCTTAGCTTGATGAGTCTGCAGCAGACAACATTAGAAAATATTGATGTCAAAAGGAGACAATGCTCCTAATGATTGATTTCTCATTTTCGCACAATGATTTCTGACCCATCAAAGAACTGTGATGGATGAATACCAAGTTTTGGTTTAGCGTCTGCAAACGCATCAAATTAGTTGTTTGGTAATGGTTTAAATACTAACCTCAGTATTACATTTATATGCTATGGATTGTTTTAGTATAACCAACAAACTTGATTATTATAAACATTGTTGAATTGTTGAAAAAATTGAGATAATTTTCTTCATATAATGTCTTTTTCTTTGACAAACCCTACATTTACTCATTAGTTAGTGCCCCACCAACAAACTTAAAATGTATTTTCCTAAAAAATAAGGCTGGTAACCTATTTGTTTTAAGCCTGATTCTTTTAGATTAGTACATGAATATTATTTATAGAAAAAATAAGAAAAATCTGAATGTTAGAACATTGAAAAAAAATAACTTTGAAAGATACTCTTTGTTTTTTTCGGGTTTTTTCCCCCCAACAATAAAGGTGTTTTAGCCCCAAGTTAAGGGTTTTTTTTTTTTCAAAGATTGATACTCAGTATACTCTAAATTATTTTTTTCATTAAATTTGATGTTTCACCAATACAATGACATAAAATTTGCTTATACATGTAATTGTTGTCATTTAAAAAATATACATAGACTTAGTTTTCATAGGTGAAATTTCACTGCTGCAATGCAGGGTGTACTAAAAGAAATATTCATAGAATTTTCCCAAAGCTGGTGACCCCCTTTTTTTATCTGCTATTTTTGTAGATCAGATAATATACTATCACCAAACAAAGTTTCATGAAATTCTGAACGTTTTCAAAAAATGGTGAAACTGTAGCGATCGTCTTAAACAAGTGTTGCCTTTTTATTTAACCGGTATATTCTCATTCATGTATCTATGAATACTATGCTAATAAAACTACAACGCTGCAGAAATTACCACTGTTATTGAGGCAACCTTGTTTCCACCATTAATTCAATCCTTAAAGATGAAAAAAAGGACGAAATATGTCTCTCAGTGGTAAACCTAAGAAAATTATGATATTCCATCACAGAGGGAATTTAACTTTCTCATCTATGACTCAAACTAGATTTTAATTTTCTCATCACAGAACAAACCAACTTTTGAACTGATCGTCCGGGAACGATTTCGGTTGAAACTCGCATTTCTGTGGCACATATTATCGTTGCTTGAACTAGAGATAGATACATGTCCAATTGTGCTTTCTGAAGTAGTATTTTCAACAGCTTTTGCCTTTTTTTAACCCCATTAAGGCTTCAAAAATACTCAGAAAATCACTTCAATGCAATGTTGAATGATCAAAGAATTGTAACCTCTGGTACCCGTTTCTCTCCCGAAACCATCTGATACGAAGGTCAAAAACAGGCTATTAGTTTAATCTTATCCATAACGTCCATCAGGTTATCAATAAATTCTCACTAGAAAGCTTGGTGTTATGTTTATTAAGTGGAAAAAGCAGAAATGGACTAAAAGGACGCTGATTCGAGGAATGGCACCTTTACAATCCCTAATCTTCTCAACATTTGGGCCGAGTCTTCTCGAAAATCACTGTTAAGTGTTGGGTCGAATCTACTTGGGTCCGAATCTTCTATCATCCTAGGGGCAGCAGCCCCCAAGTAGCAATCAAGTACTCATGCATAAGTATTTATGTGTGTAAGTATTTATGTGTCTGCTAAAGTGCAGTTGTCTCTTTTTTTTCAATCACTGTTTATCAATAATTTCAGGTAAGCAATAAGAAGAACCAAGAGTCAAACAGAATCAATCTATGATGATTGTCTAAAATGAACAATTCTGTCCAAATCGGGGTAAATTACTTTAGGACCCAAATAGTCTCAATAATGAGACGCTACGGTGATTTTGTTCATGTTTGGACATTTATTGTACACCATACCGTCTCAAGTCCATTATAAATTTTCCGGTAGCTAAGATAGAGTGCTATACTGACTTTCTGTTTCGTCGGTTTAATCTGTATTGCAGCAAAATGCAATTAACTTTTGGTAACAAACATGACCTAAGACAAATTATTAAACCCTTCATTACATAAAGAGCTTGTAGAAGTCGTTTATAACATGTAAATCTCGGAAAAATCACTGATGAAATTTATTGTGCGTGGTGGCCATTTTGTGTGTTTTCGGGAATGTAAACAACTCGAGTAACTGATGAAATGCAAGGTTTTCTCTTATATTCAGCGTTTAAATTAAAAATATTTGTATTTCAAACGAATGATTATTGAATACGCAAGCAACAGGTATGTTTAAATCCTAGTTTTGTGCTCTATTTGTGAAATTATTAGAGTTCAAACTTGCGCACAAAATCTGTGCGGAGATTTCAACTGTTTTTGTCTTGATCGTCTCTGTACCCAGAGGCTACCTGTCAAAAAGGGTATCCAGTCATTTCGAAACCCGGTTATTTAGACACCCAGTCATTCAGACACTTTTTGGTCATTTCGACCCCTATTTTGATCATTTCGACACCCAATAAATTTTTTTTGCAAAAAATGGTCAGTTCAACACCCACTGATTTTTCACTCTCCAAAAAACGGAGAAAAAAATAGGTAATTTGTTGTGCAGTATGTTATAAAAGACATATTCTTGCAGTAAAACGAAAGTTGCCTTTGCCGATCTTTGTGTTAACATTTTTGGTAATTTTGGCAGATGGCCAACTATGTTGATTGCTACATCGGTGGAAATTTATATGGCGAGGTTTTAAAATGCAGAAGACCGATCATGTTTTTTTTAATTTTATTTTATCAGTAACAATTAACCTAATAATTGTTTTGATTAATCTTAATGAAGGTGTTGTTTATTTTTTCGCAATTTTTACCCAAACATTGGTTGTTTAAATCATCTGCCTTAATTTGATTGATGTAACATAAAACTACTTAAAATTTTTATTTTGTCCTACTATCGTAATTTTGTTTTAGTGTGTGATCAAAATACAACAATTGGCTTTGTTCAAATAATTTTGTTTTAGGAAACTTTGTTCATGTCAATAAATATTATATGTGTATAGAAAATTAATGATATACAAGTATATGCCTCAGTTCAGCAAATAGGACATACAGAGCAAGTTGATTGGAGGTTTCTATAAATGGTAATTAAAAAGATATTATGCAGTAATGTTTTTCACACCTTAACCTGGCTTTTGTTTAACTGTGATCGACAGGTGTTTTCGTCCCTTAGAATAAACACACAATGAATCGACAGCCTTCCGGATATCAGAACTCCTCAGAAAGATTCAAAGATAATTAAAACTTAGAAATATTCATGATGAAAAAAGAGTGTCTATGTAGGTCATTTTACCGAACCTGACATTTACCGAGACTTCCGTGAATCAAACGCAGCATGATGGTACATATAGAACTCAGAAATGATTTTCAAATTCCTCATTTCAGAACGTTTTCTTTTCACATCTGTGAAATTAGGAATCTAGATGAATACAAAACAAGGAATCTTAAGTCTTGATCACTCGCGCAAATTATTGCGTAAATTACGTTATAGAATTGAAATTCATGTAACAAATTTTGGTTACATGCGAGACCTCACATAAGAAAATACATGGACAAAAAAGGCCATTATCCGCTTATCTTGTGTAAACTGACAGCTTTTGAAGTTACTTTTTACCCTTATTGAAAATTTTTGTCAAGTCATGCAGAAATACCCATCCAGAAATTAACAATCATGAAAAACTGATCAGTGCAAAAAAACGCGGAAACTCATGACACAACAAACTGTCTCTTTGACATTGTCCGATCAGAGTCACTTCAGACTGCCTTTTCAGGTTTTTAATGACTTTAAGCAGTAAATTTACATAAATATCTTAATATAGCAGACTTTTCTGATGCAAATCATCAGTATAGATTGCTTTACCACTAGTTGGGAACCAATATCGTCATATCCTGTATTATGAAATTTTACCCCAAGCCGAGGCAGGCCTTATACGTTGATAAACTGCGTAATCCGGGGATTATTTTTTGTTACCACTTATTCTTTGCAGACAATGACGTATCTGATATGTCCATTAAATGTTGTGTTGCCGTACTTACTCCATACAGATATCATTATCCTGATTAAGATTCAGAACTTAACATTAATCGAACATTCTTCAACCTATCTTTTGTTATTTGGTCAAAATGGCTCACAAAGTCCACAACAGGGTTTGCTCGTATTAAAAACTCTCTCTGCCACAATGCTATCAAAGGTTACCCTGCTGCACGACAAAAAATTCAGCTGTGCTGGATATATAAGGGTTTCTGTAAATGACAGGTTCGGTAGATACCCTTTTTATCTTGAAGATGTGTCAAGGATACGTATTTTCTTAACTTCTTTTTTCTAGATAGTTTTGACATTCATAAGCTTGTAATTGATTATGATTTATTCTGGCAGAGAAAAAAAATTGGTTGAACACAGTTAAAGACAGGTAAAGGTGTGATAAACATTATACTGCATAATCTCTTTTTAAAATGGCGAAGTACAGATACAGAAAACTGTACAGACATACTCATACTCGGGGTAACCGCCTTTGAATAAAGCTATTTTAAAACATATTTTGATCACACACCAACACAAAATTATGATAATATGACATCTTAAAAAAATAAAGCAATTTAATAATAGAAACTCAAGTCTAAAAAGCACTCAGAAAAAAATTGGGTGTCGAAATGACCAAATTTTGCAAAAATTTTTCTACCGGGAGTCGAAATTACCAAAAAGTGTCGAAATGACTGGATGTCGAAATGACCGCCTTTAGGGACAGTTATCTGCACTAAGGACCGAATCTTCTTCTAAGTCTTGGGGTCTAATCGATTTGTTTTCAATCAACGGAATAACACACCTTACTTATCGACCTTTTTTCTTTAAACAAAAATGCTCTGATTAGAGACTAAAGCCTTAACCATTGAAAATAATTGTATCATAAACAGTAAACTGACTCATATTCTGTATTTAGTGACAGAGCAAATTCGAGGACGACGTGAATTTGCAAACAATGTTATCATTCCAGCACATTTTGTCACTGTTCGATAATCTCTTCTTGTCAATACAGCAATACTATGGCTTAAATCCGTACTCTACTCACTCTTTGAATACCCTTTAACCTGGAAAGACTCTTTTCCTATATTCCTGAGTCACCTCGAAACGAAACAGGCTGCCATATTGGATAATTTGTTGTGTGTATACTGTGACGTCATAATATTTGTTGGGAATTTCCATAAATCAGTGTAATCTGACATTATTATTTCCCCATTTAACACGAAGTCAATATCATATTGCTAAAATCTATTTCGAATGATATTATTGGCAGAAATAAAAATTGAGAATTTAGGAAAATTTGAACCCAAAGGTTTCCGAGTAGGTGGAGTGCACAAAAACTGATGACGTTTTATGAGATCGACGTCAGCATGAAACTAAATAAGAACTGAATTAGAGAGAACTTATTCCATATTTTTCTAAAAATTGAATGATAAAGTTTTAAATTGTAGTGAATTGAACTATGGAGTTCACAGAGGTAGTGTCACCGTCTGTGGCTGTGCCTGTTTTATGTGTTTTAGTTTGCGCGTTTTTGGTGTTCGCGTTCGGGTTTAAATCTCCAGCACAACCTCCTAGTTTTGATGTGTTTGATGAGGATGGGAAGAAGAAACGTCTGAAAAAAACTAAGGTAAACATCCAAAGGATAATTTTTCCACATATTTTTGATAGCGTTTCATAATAAATTCTTTTCATTGCACTCCATTATATCAATCAGTTCTTCAAACAAAAAATTGAAGCTATTATGTCCATGTGGGAGACGGTATCAAGATACTCCCTATTCGGGGTCTAGCTCCGATGTTTAGCTCCGATGTTATTTTTTGATTGTTTCTCCACTCCCGCAGCAGCCTTCTTTAAAAGTATCTGGAATGAATACGATTTTACCGGCATCTTTTCAAACAGCTCAATGCTACAAAATTTCCAATGACAGCTAATAAAATGGGCACGGATTGTTAGATAAATGATTAATCTTTACAAAAAAACTGATGTTAGTTAATATCTAAATCTTACCTTCGTGCAAATCTGTACTTTTCAACGTAAATAACCGTTGACCTACTTCACCAGAAATCAAAACATGGTGATATCATCAATGCGCATGTCTCGGCAGAAATCGCAGTATCTCTGACACGCTACAGGACGGTTCATTTGGGACTTCCACTGTTGACAAAGGCACCTTATACGAAAATGGTTGTTAGGGTTAGAGAACCAGACTGTACAAAATTCAAATTCCGTTGAGTGCGCATGTCTGTTTAATGGAAGTCGCCATGTAAGTTGTTTACAAATTTCACTGGATTTATTTACGTTGGGAAAAAAGGTAAATTTCCATTGATTTAATTGGTATTTTGCAGCACAGCTTGTGTGATAATAAGGATTAATCATTTATCTAACAATCCATGCCCATTTTATTAGCTGTCATTGGAAATTTTGTCGCATAGAGCCATTTGAAAAGATGCCGGTAAAATCATATTCATTCCAGATACTTTTAAAGAAGGCTGCTGCGGGAGTCTAGCGGAGAAACAATAAAAAAATAACATCGGAGCTAGACCCGGAATCGGGAGTAGTATCAAGACAGTTCCTCTACACAACTTTTCGAGACAGTTCCCCGACACTTTTGAAGACAGTTCCCCCGACACTTTTCTTTTATGTCAAATAACCTTTTCGTCGACAATTATGATTAAAATTCATGAGAAATTAGAAATATTTATGGATTATTGATGTTGTGATCGGATTATTTGTGAGGACGAATTCTATATAGTGACGGTACTTATTCTCTCATGGTGAATTCACAATGATTCATGATTGCTATGAAAATAAGAGAATTTTAAAAAATCAGTTAAGTGATAAAAGGACATGTTTCGAGATTATTTAGAGTTAATTCTTTGAACTCCTTTGATAATTTGTATTTTAGTTATGTGTTTTCCTTTATGTTTCAGTGTTGTGTCAGGCTGAGCCATTGCGGGGTTTCCGCAATTTTTATGATAATGCCCCCCAAAAAATGCAGAAGTGTTGGCCGTAAGTCACATATTAGGCGTGCTCAAGTTTTTAATTTTCTAACTTCTCATTGCCCAATACATGCAGTACAATACTGGATTCTGTTCTGTTCTATATTGAATAGTGAATCGTAGACCATGTCTTGATTTTTTCCACTAGTTGTCGCATACTGTTACGCATCATTCTGGTGACCAGTCTGTAGGGATATGTAAAAATTACAAGACTGCACCTCTATATTTTTTCAAATTATTGTCGCGTAGCATTTAACAATACTTTGTCTAACAGTTTGTATGCATCATGGTGTCTAATGACATCGTTAAATACACACAATAAAATGCTAGCCAGTGAGAGGACGCTGACCAGGCAAGGCATAATCAAGGCGTGGCTTTAGAAATCATGGGCGGTGACTAAATCTTGTGTCTGATGTCTGATTGGTTCGCAGTAGATAGTGTGTGGAAAATTCTGTGGGCTCAACGGGGCGTGGCGAAATCGATATTTGATTGATTAGCATTGCGTGGTGTGTATGCAAGTATGGTGTGCAATTAGACATAACCGTTAATGAATGCTAGCTTGATTAGGTGTGATAAACAGTAACGCGGGCTTCCTTTACACTTGATACAAACAGTTTATGTCAGAGTTAAGATCTTTTAATGATTGTTTATAGACATTTGCTTGTCGCCAGTACATTCTCCAGTGCTTCATTTTTGGTGCCAATTTTACTTAATTTTCGCATTTGGCGCCACTGGCGATCGACAGCGGGAGCCCTGCGTTGTCAGCTATGAGCAGTTCCCATACATCAGAGAATAAAACACAGAAATTGACAAAAAAACGGCGATAATAACAAAAGTAGAGCTCTCTAAATGAACTTTGCTCTTTATCCAAACAGAATAATAAGAAATTTCAGATTTGGCCGGGCATATGGTTATGAGTGAATGATTCTCATGGGTATGTTAAGTTTGTTGCGAGCTGCTTTTAAACTTTCAAAACTTTTTATTTGTAACGAGTGTTTTAGTAATATGCATACAAATACACTTTACAGGCATGACATCAACTTTATTTGAAGTGGTCTTTGTCCCTCTGTTTTACAGAATGTCCCCTAATATTTTACCCAGAGGGACACTTGTGTCCCCCAATATTTTTGACCAAGGAACAACACTGTGTTTTATAGAATACATTATAGAGAGAGAGGGGGAGGATTTACCTGAGTGACATACTTTTTCTATTTATTTTGTACACTGTACACCTTATACACTGGAAACTGTCTTGTCGGGGAACTGTTTTGCTCCCGTGGGAGACTGTCATAGATCATCAAATCATTTAATATCGCGATATGTGAAAGTTTGCGACCATTTTGTTTTTCTTGTAAGTCATGTGATACTGCATCAAAATCATACAGATGATGTCATACCATTTATTAATATGATTATCGTCTGCGAAAATTGCAGGAAAATGAGGTTTAGATCGGAAAATTGGTGAACTGAACAAATTCATTTTTCAAGTCATGTTATTCCGTTTACGCAAAACCCCTCGCCATAAAAACTTCATGTTATTTCAAGACGAAACCACTTTTCAAAAAAATTAACACTTCCACCAGGATTTGCAATTAATGGCTGTCACATGGCTGTATCAGCAAGAGATGTTTAAAGTCGGTTTATTTCTAAAATGGTGGTATATCCTCACACTCTGCGAATATACCTGCATAATAAAATGGCTGCTCTGTGTAGGACATGTTATGCTAACCGAAATATTTTTGTGAATATTTGAAAATAGATGGACATGTCATGTATACTTGAAGGACATTAATTGTGTACTGTCTATGTACAGGCAAATGGAGTTTCATTTTCATCCCTGTTATCTAAATTTGCAAACAACGAAGCTTAACATAACGATTGTCGTTGTGTCAAGGGTAACTTAGGACTCTTTTGAAGAAGAACTGTGTGTTTCACTGGATGTGAAATCGCCATTAAATGCCCATGACTGTAAAAGCCTTTTACTGTACAGTACCAGGGAATCTTTTTAAAGGAAGAACAAAGGATGGGTGGATGAAAAGATAGTACAGATAACTGTCACCAAATGTGATTTTAGTTTTTCATGGGTCACATCAGTGAGAATTGTGAAAAAAAAAGGAGAAATCTCAGCTCATCTTTTACTCAAGATGTTTATGTTTCCCAAAGTAGACACAAAATAGCTGCTAAACATGATAAATTTTGTTAGTTTTTTAGCTCTACTGGCTGAAAGCCAGCAGAGCTTATGGCATGGTATGGTTTCCATTGTCCGTCTGTCTGTCCGTCCATTAGTCTTTTTCTTGTTTACGCGATAAAGTCTGCATTTATGATCGGATTTTCGTGAAACTTGCACAGATTGTTTATCTCTTTGATAGCTTGAACCTTATTGATTTTGAAAAAATCCAATAAAAGTATGGGGAAAGTAGTTATTTCAAGTTGAAAATTTTCATTTCTTGCTTACATGATAAAGTCTGCATTTGTGGTCAGATTTTTGTGAAACTTGCAGTTTGTTTTTCTCATCAGTAGCTTGAACCCTATTGATTTTGAAAAAAAAAATCAACAAACAATATGGGAAAAGTAGCCATTTCAAGTTGAAAATTTCTAGTTTTTGTTTATGCGATAGTCTGCATTTTTGGATGGATTTTTGTGAAACTTGCAGTTGATTTTGAAAAAAATCTGACAATCAGTATGGGAAAAGTAGCTATTATAATTTGAAAATTTCCATTTCTTGTTTATGCGATAAAGTCTGCATTTGTGGTTGGATTTTCATAAAACTTGCACTGTTGCTTTGTATCATCAACAGCTTGTGTAGATTTTCAAGTTTTAAATGACTTCTATATACGCTTTAAATAATGGTATGTTTAACATTTGTCCTTGGTCATGTTTTTCATCAAACATTGATTGAATTTAGGTGCAATACAGATTAAACTGGCAAAACAGAAAGTCATTAGCTTTTTGCATAGAAAATGCATGATGGACATCTAAATATGAAAAGAAGCATCGTAAATATCTCATTATTGGGAATAAATAGAATGATAGTAAACTAATGTAACAATCTTTAAGCTGGAGATGCTCTGTCAGGGTGTAAAGTTTGCTTTAGTAGTGACCAAGTGCTTTCTTCTGGACATAGAGGTTGTGAGTTACTAGTTCTAGCATGGAAAAATTGCTTTTCACCCTCTGGTTACATTTGGCACCCAACATAAAAATACCCACAATGACAATGATGTGATTTTAAATGAGATAGAAGTCAAGCCTTTTAGCTCAGTTGCTGATGTGCAAGGCTTCAAACCTAGAGAGTGCAGGTTGGGTTTCTTTCCAAGATTGATGACAGATATTGCATAGGATTTATTGCACATGATTCATTTCTGTCTCGCCTCTGAACATTATTTTAGTGATGTTTGTATGACAAAATAGCCTGTCACTTGGGAGAAATAATATGCAAAGCAATGGTAAAAAGAAACTTCAGAAAGGCATGAACAGGAACACTGGCAACCAAGATATACCTGAAATTATTGTTAAAAAAAATGTAAACCCCATACAAGCAGAGTAATAAACTTACATTGATACATTTCAAAGATAAATTTAATGTGTATTATGTAGTCAGGTATAGTATAACTTAGTGCTTGCACTGCCTTGCTATAGAGCTTACTTTCGTAGCAATTTGATAGAGCATTTACTTACTGACTGAGAGGCTTGGATCCCTCACATGAGCAGGTTGGTTTTTTGCCTCCAGTGAAAGACATTGTGTGACAACAAAAAGAAAACAGTTTGTAAGCCATGCTGTAGTCAATGTTTCAGGAAATTACCAATTTGAAATTTGAACAGAACTAAACAGATCTGTGGGCTTAGCAATTATCCTTTTACCAAACAGTCTTGTGTTTTAACCACCCTGACAAAATAGGCTTTCCAATACATCATGGAAATTTGAAAATATGCTGGTAAACATCATAAAAACTCAAAAAAAGTCAAAGCATAATGGGAAAATGAAAATGTGCTAGTAACCATTATAATAATATCAAAAAGTCAGGAGCTTCTATAACTATCAAAACAAATATCTTCTAGTATGCACATTAGGTCCTGATGCAAGTAGACCTGTTTTCTGATAAATTTTTGCATCTCTGTGATGCATTATACCAAGCAAGTCATCGCATAATTATGGATCATAAAATGTGTCTTGTCTAGGACTGAAGATTTCAACCTCCTGAATCATGAGGTCCTTGGGTATACAGAAAATTAACCAATAGCAAAAAGTATCAACTCAGGCCAGACAGCGCAGGCTAACCTGGGTCGATACTTTTTACATTAAACCCCCTTTTCACAGAGCATGACTCATCAAAATTGAAAAGTTTCGATTAAGAAGTACAGGTATCCTTTGTTCATAGTAAGAAAAGTAGAAAATGAGGGAAAACAGTAAAATTGCTTAGGGCACCAATTTTCAAATAGATAACACAGTCACTGTTTTTTTGTTGTTGTTTTTTTTTTTTTTTTTTTGTGAAAAAAAAAAAGACTTCAGTTTTGGAATTTCTTTGCTGTACATGGTAGATAATACAGATGAAATAACACAGTACATGTTTTGTGCAGTCAACACTCAATCTACACTGTTGGCAAAAACAACCAGAGTTGTGCATGGCAATAAAAACTTCAGTTATATACTGTTTTTCTTGGACACATGTAGATGTACATAATTCTCTGTATGAATATATGTGGTAAAGGGTTAAATGATACATGTAGATGCACATGTACTGCATTAATGTTGTACTCCTGATTGATTTCATTCAGGGATCAAAGAGCCAGAGTAACGGCCATGCAGTAATAGAAGGAGAGAGCAGTGTGAAAACCCAGCCTTCACCAAGGCAAGCTACAAGGCAGTCAGCCAAATCAACCTCACCAACTTCCACAAAAGCCAAACTTGTCAACCAAAATGCAGACCAGTCGAAGAAGGTATTTGTACTAATTTTTGATGTATCATTGAACTTTTTATTGTGATAGTTTAAATAAGAATCCTTTTTTTAGCTCCACTGGCCGAAGGCCAGCGGGCTTATGTCATGGCCTGTTGTCCGTCGTGCGTCCATCCGTCTGTCCGTCCGTGCGTCCGTCCGTGCGTTAACTTTTTTTTAAAACGTCTTCTTCTCTGAAACTACCCATCCAATTTTGATGAAACTTCACAGAAATGATCCTGCCATGGTCCTCTTCAGAATTTCTTGAAAGAATTTAATTCCTTCAAAAACTCTGGTTGCCATGGCAACAAAACTGAAAAATTTTGAAAATCTTTGAAAATCTTCTTGTCTGAAACCGTAAGGCCAAGGGCTACCAAATTTGGCATGTAGCTTTATCTAGTGGACCTCTACCAAGTTTCTTCAATCTATAGCCCTGGGGTCAAAATTGGCCCCGCCCCGGGGGTTACAAGTTATACATGGGCTTATTTAGGGAGAACTTTAAAATTCCTCTTCTACCTAGTCATAGGGCCTAGAGCTACCAAATTTGGCATGTAGCTTTATCTAGTGGACCTCTGCCAAGATTGTTCAAATTATAGCCCTGGGGTCAAATTAGGCCCTGCCCGGGGGCAACAAGTTTTACATGGGCTTATATAACAAGTTTTACATGGGCTTATATAGGGAGAACTTTAAAATTCTTCTTTGACTTAGCCATGGGGCCTAGGGCGACCAAATTTGGCATGTAGCTTTATCTAGTGGACCTGTACCAAGGGTGTCCAAATTATAGCCGAGGGTCAAATTTGACTTCGCTCCGGGGGGTAACATGTTTTACATGGGCGGACTTATATAGGAAAATCTTTCGCATCTAGCTATAAGGGCTAGGGCTATCAAATTTTGCATTTAGCTTTATCTAGGGGGTCTCTATCAAGGGTGCCCAAATTATAGCCCAGGGGGTCAAATGTAGCCCCACCCCAGGGGGTCACAAGTTCTACATGGTCTTATATAAGGAAACTTTAATAATCTACTTGTACATAGCCATATTTAGGCCTAGGGCTACCAAATTTTGCATGTAACTTTATATAATGGGCCTCTACCAAGAGGGCCCAAATTTTAACTTTGGGGGTCAAGTTTGACTTCACACCAGGGGTCACAAGTTTTACATTGGCTTTTATAGTGAAAACTTGATAAACTTGTGTCATGGATCACATATTTTACAGGGCCTTTTATTCAGCAAACTTGTTTTACATGACTTTTTATTGGGCAAGATTAAAAAATCTTTTTGTTTATAACCACACATTCTAGTTTCATATTGTAGGTCTGGGGTCAAAATTGCCTTCATTCCAGGGATCGCAAGTTTAACATGGGCTTCAAAATATTGTCACTTCAATTTAAACACTAATCAAGGGAAATAACTCTTTTTATGAAATATAAAGTTCGTTACTATTTACCTCCCTTGATTATCAAGCTGCAGTGATACATGATTGGTGCTAGACAAGTTTTTTAGCTCCACTGGCTGAAGGCCAGCAGGCTTATGTTATGGCCCGTTGTCCGTTGTGCGTCCATCCGCATGTTAACTTTTTAGCTCATTTGAGCACAACGTGCTCAAGGGGAGCTTTTAGCATTTGTTTCAACTCAATAAAAGAATTTTCAATCATACACCAAAACAAAAAATTATCCTCCACATATCTGACTGTGTTTACAAACTATGAAGTGTTCATATTAATGCACCATGTCTACTGTTTGATGATGACTAGCTTAGAAAAAGTATTAATAAAATAAGTTTGAAAAAAAATCTTAGTGATTTATTATGACAATTGTTAGCACACATGTAACTCATTACCAAACGGTAATATTTTAGGCTTGTCTAAATCGAAAGCACTTGCAGACGACAAAATAAAAGTGATTGAAAATTTGAAATTTGTTTTGTGAACAGTAGAAAACATTGTAAGAAAAGGAGAAAATGCTTTTCTAAAGCCTTCTTTCTCAGGGTCATCAAAAGTAGGGATTGTCTGGTAATAGGTTAAAAAGATATATTTCAAACTGAGATTGATGTATATACTTGTTTTTTACTGGCACTGAAGGTCCGTCCGTCCATCTGTCCGTGCGTGCATTAACTTTTATTTCAAACATCTCTGAAACTACTTATCCAATTTTGATGAAACTTCAAAGAAATGATCCTGCCATGGTCTTCTTCAGAATCCCATGACAGAATTTTATTCCTTCAAAAACTCTGGTTGCCATGGCAACAAAACTGAAAAATATAGAAAATTTTCAAAAATCTTCTTCTCTGAAACTGTAAGGCCTAGGGCTACCAAATTTGGCATGTAGCTGTATCTAGTGGGCCTCTACCAAGTTCCTTCAAATAATAGCCATGGGGTCTACCAAATTTTGCATGTAGCTTTATCTAGTGGGCCTCTACAAGGAGGGCCCAAATTATAGTCCTTGACCCAAGTTTGTCCCCACACCACGGAACACAAGGTCACCAGTTTTACATGGGCTTTTGTAATGAAAACTATCTTAAGTCATCATGTTACTAACCATTATAAAGACTAAGGCTATTAGATTTAGCCCTGTCTCATGGGTTTCATGTTTTACAGGGCTTTTCATTGAGAAAAATTTGAAAATCTTCTTGTTTATAACATTCAAGAACTGAATTATTTGGTATGGAGCTTTATATTGTGGACCTCCACCAGGATTCAAATAATTATAGCTTTGCGATCAAAATTGGCTTTGCCCATGGATCACAACTTTCTCGTAGGATTAGATAGAAAAATGTTTGCATGTCCTCGTGTTTGAAATCAATTTGCTGAATATTGTAATGTTTGGCTTGTAGTGTTTTTACTTAATAGCCAGTGGAGCGATACAGGGCCATCATGGCCCTCTTGTTTTTTTAATCCTTTCTTCAAATGGTATTTTGGACCATTCCAAACTAAATCTCATTTTACAATCCAGAGTTTTAATGATCTTTAGGAAGAAGGCTTTTGAAAACATTGTGCGATAAGTAGAAAATGCTGGTGACCAGCATTTTCTCCTTTTCCCACAATGTTTTCTACCCTTGCAAAGACAAATCTCACAAGCTGACCCATATTAAATATGTCATCGGCCATCTCTTTGGATTTGGACTAGTGCAAAACTTTGTTGTTTGGTAAAGAGTTAATGGGATCTGAAAAAGAGCAGAAGCTATCTGCAAGAATGAAGAGTCATGTAGACATGCTGCCAGATATTGCTTATATATAGGGCTTTGCCCATTTCTTTATGCTCAAATGGTGGTGGTAGTGGTAAAGGTGAAAGGGGGTGGGGGGCTCCTCAGTTGATCATTTCTGTTGGTGTTGAATTTGGTGTAATCAGGAAATCCTGGTTTTATTACTCCAGGCTGTTGAAGTGCCCTTGGGCAAGGTATTCTGGAGCCCAAGCCTGACACTTTTTGGACCTCCATATCCTATTGAGTAAAGCATAGATTTAAAACCCAATGCACTGCAAGCAAATGATGTACAGTATAAATCTATGCTGAGTGTGTCATTCAGTACTTTTAGATAGGAAATGGGCATTCAGTCAAACCTATTTGTAATTACAGACACAAAATCTATACATGAAGTTAACATATGTATGATAGTGCAGTCTTATTTTTACACCCTTATTCAGATATATACTTCACTTGACTGGCTTTGTCTAACAAAATGCTGTATTTGATTCTCCTTGTTGCAATGTAAGTAATTTTCAGAGTCCAAAATTTTGTATTTGGAAGGAGTTAACTCATCACCACATTACAAAATTTCAGATTGATCCATATCGAAAATATTTGTGGATGTAGCATTAATTAATTGTACGGTTTGTCTTTGATAGGGCATAAAAAATTTGGGTAAAAGTAGAAAATGCTAATTCCCAGCACTTATATCTCTATTTTCCACAATGTATTGCAAAGACATTTTTCCTCAGGCTTTTAAAAACCTGGGATCATTGTTTTGTGAAAACAGAGGATCATCATGTAAAGGGTAGAAAAGGCCCTTTGATATGAGTAAAACTCTTATAACTCTTTACCAAACGACAAAATTTTAGACTTGTCTAAAATAAAAGCATTTGCAGGCAATAAATAAGATGTTGTTTAAATGATAGAGTTTGTCTAGAAGACATTGTGGGAAGAGAAGAAAATGCTGGTAACTTTCCTTAGTAATTCAGGAATGTTAATTTTGTTACAGAGATAAAGATGTAGAATACTATCATATCTTAATTGAACTTCAAAAGTGTAGCTACTAATACATCAAAGAGCAGAAGGCACCTCTTGTTAATGTATAGGATGCATGAAAGAGACAGTCATCAGGTGCAGCAGAAAGATTTACCTTTTCCTAATGCATGTTTGTGTATTTCAGTCAAAGAAACAAACACAAAAAGTTGATGAGACCAAACAAAAGCAAAAAGTAGAGGAGAAGAAAATGCAAGAAATAGAAGATGGTGAGTTACAAGCCTTGGTAACCTGCATTATCTCCTTTTCCCACAGTGTTTTCCAGCTTTTCAAAGACAAATATTATCATTTGAAAAACATTTGAAATGTCTGTAAATATCGTCAGTATGGACAAGTCTAAAATTTTGTCTTGTGGTAAAGGGTTAAGTTTTCACTACCAACATTTTTCACCTGTCGAAATTGAAGGCATTTGCATATGACAAATTAAGTATGGCTTACTTGATGGGGTTTTCCATGGAAAAGATAGAAAAGATTGGGGAAAAAAGAGAAAATGATGGTGTCTTAATTAAATTGATCTATGCATCATAGTCCAGCAAACTTAAGACTGGATTCAATAATACCATAATAAGGTGATTCATACTTTTAGCAAACACCTTGTCTTGAAATTTTAAGCAATGAAGCCTAACAAAAAAATATCTGTGTTTAGGGTTTCCGTCTGAGATGCTGTAGGTAGGGTAGGTAGGGATTTTTTTTTTTTCCAGAAATTTTTTACATGGACCATGTACTGAAATCACACCCGACAGATATTTTTTTTCAATCGTAGCATAAAAAGTTTGGGGTCGGCAGCTTTTTCTAGGTAGGGTAGAGAAACCCTAAACACAGGTATTTTTTTTAGGCCTGAGTATGGAAATTTTCAGTTTCAGTACTCACTGATTAAATTTCATAACAAGGTGTTTCTAAGGAAGGTAAACTTTTATGGATGTAAGTTTGCTGAAATATGATGTATATATTTATCAATAAGATAGAGCGCTGCATAGAAGACAGCAACAGCCATTTGCCGTAGCATTTCATCAAAATTCAACTATTTTTGAGCGCATTGTATCAGAACAAAAACCATGTGATTGTCCCCTGTGAAGATAACCATTGGAAAAAGGCAATGTTTACCTGAACATATAGTATGCAATTCTGCATGCTTATTGCAGGGGAACAAAGTAATTAATCATTTTAAATACACATACTTGAAGAATTGAGGGCTAAAAATTAAACAGAAAAATGATACAATACCAGTTATTTAATGTGCAAGGTATTTTCTATTAAAAGTCACACAAAGGTCATACGTTGGAGGGAAAGAGCCCCTGCTTGGAACCAACCAATGTTTGTCCTTTGTGTATATTCCAAAGCTATCAACTGCAGGGATGTAGTTCTTAAGTTGTGCAATAGTGGGTTAAAATGTGTACAAGAATGTGTCTTTTAATATGTAGATTTGTATAAATGTTCTAGATACTGATGGCTGGCACACAATTGCAAAGAAAGATAAAAAGCAGAAGAAGAAGGAAAGTGAGAAACAGGAAGTTGTCCAGGATGAGACAGATGTAAAGGAGAAAGAGACGTCTCCAAAACCAAAGTCTGATGATATTAGTGATCTGACACAAGCAAAAGATACTAGTGAACAGACACAGGCAATGGAACAGAGAACCAAGAAGAAGAAGGAGAAGAAACCAAAGAAGGTTAGATATGAGGATTGAACTCTTTACCAAACAGCAAAATTTTAGACTGGTCCAAATTGAAAGCATTTGCAGACAACAGATTAAACATGGTTTAACTCTTTACCACACGAGAAAATTTTAAACTGGTCCAAATTGAAAGCATTTGCAGACGACAAAATAAAGGTGACTGAAAAATTAAAATTTGGTTTGGGAAGAGTAGAAAACACTGTGGAAAAAGGAGAAAATGCTGGTTACCAGCAGTTTCTCCTTTTCCCACAGTGTTTTCCAAAGGCTTCTTTCTCAGGGGTGTCAAAAGTAGGGATTGTGTGGTAATGGGTTAAATGGTGGAATTTGACTCTGAAAGAGCTGAAAATGTTGTGGGAAAGGAAGAAAATGCTGGTTACCTGCATATTCTTGTTTTCCCACTGTGTTTTCAAAATGTTTTCTTCCTATGGGTCGGTAAAACTGGGTATTTGTCTGGCAAAGGGTTAACATTGTACTTGATGCCTCTTAACCCTTTACCACTCAATTCCAACTTGTAACAAACCTAAAAAAGAAGACTTTTGAAAACATTGTTGGAAAAGGAGAAAAAGCTGGTATCCAGCATTTTCTTCTTTTCCCTCAGCGTTTTCTACCCGTCCAAAAACAAATTTCATTTTTTTTTTTGAGTCACATATACTTTGTCATCTGCAAATGGTTTCAATTGGTACAGGTCTGAAATATTTTCATTTGGTAAAGGGTTAAACAAGTTTTGAAGCTGAAGACTTTGAAAACATTTGTGTATAACAGGAATCATAAACATGAATAAAATGGTTCAACCCATTTCCAGATAATAGATTTTAGGCTGGTCCAAATCGAGGGCATTTGCAGACGAAAAAAATCAAATGTGTCCCAAATAATTGTCTTTGAAGTGCAACGAAACAGAGAAGGTCTAAGAATGGATTGTAAATGGTGGTGATATATAGAGAATAGTTTGTTGCTGTCTCGGATTGTGAAAGTTTATGGGGCAAGTGTTAGGAATTTTTATTTCCGTAAAACAGAAGGTGAATCGGATAAAATGCCTGAGCCAAGTCCTATAAACTTTCCCAATGCAAGACAACAATCATCTACTGGTCTTCTGTCTATCCTTTTTCTCATTCATAATCCATATCTGACTGAATTTAATAGGTATTTCGCTTTAAACATAGCCACATCTTTTTTTACCATGAGAAGAAATGAAGAACTGTGTTCTTATACAGGATATGCAGCTGTAATACTGAGATCATAAATGACATGAATTATGTGATAAACGCACTGTTTAACTGCAGAAAATTGTTGTGGCAAAGAGGACAAACGTTTCTGTTTTCAGTGTTTTAACATATCATAAAATGAAAAAAGCATATTCACATGTTAATACTTTTTGCAGATATTTAAGGTTCAGCAACAATTTTTGCTGACATTACTTTCATTTACTTATAGAGGTTCTTATTCAAAATTAGTCCCAGTTGGCAGATGTGCACTTTTACTTTCACATGACCAACTTGTTGTTACCTTTTTAAGATATATGCCACCCTGTTAATGTGTTGAAATTATTACAAGTGACAGGATAATTCTATATATAGGCTAAACCAGAAGAGGAGGTGAAAGACAACATGGAGGCTGTTCAACAACAGGATCAAGAAACTGTGCCTGATTTTACTGTACAAGATACGGCATCTGTTGTAGAAATTCAAATCAAGGTTTGTTTTTGTTTTTTTGGCCTAAATATTTTAGAATCAGCTTATTTTCCTAAACAACAAATTTGATACTCTGCAAAATTGAAAATATCTTGGGACAACAAAGTTTAACTCTTAACCAAATGACAAAATTTTGGACTAGTCCAAATTGAAAGCATTAGCAGACGACAAAATAAATGTGAATCAAAAATTGAAATCTTATTTGGAAAGGGTAGAAAATATTGTGGGAAAAGGAGAAAATGCTGCTTACCAGCATTTTCTCCTTCTCCCACAATGTTTTCAAAGGCTTTCTTTTTCAGGGTCGTTAAAAGTCGGGATTGTGTGGTAAAGGGTTAACTGGTACAGATGAACAGAAGCTTTCTCATTAAGTAGAAAACGTTGTAGGAAAAAGAGAAAATGCTCCTTACTAATGTTTTCAAAAGGCTTCCTCAATGAAAATGGAATTGTTTTGTAAAGGGTGAAAAATAAAAAAAAATTTGAATTCATTGTTCTATTAAAGACAAAAGTGCATAAGTCAAGAAAGCTACTGAATAATTTGACATAACATAACCCTTCATCAAACAATCCTATGTTGAACTCTTTACCAGGCAAGAAAATTTTAGACTTACCCTCATTGAGAGCAATGACAAACGACAATCCGGATCAAATGATTGATAGTAGAAATATTGTGGGAAAAGGAGAAAATGCCTGTTACTAGTGTTTTCTGATTTTTCCACCATGTTTTTTCAAAGCCCCTTACCTTAGGGTGGTTAGAATACAGGATTGTGTAGTGAAGTGCAAACTGACCCTGAAGAAGACGGCTTTTGAAAGCAGTTTGGTAACCAGTAGTTTCCTCTGTCCTTACACTGTTTTTTACCCTCTCAAAGACAAAACCTATGGCTTTAGCCACATTGTATTTTGTCTGCAAATTCTTTCAATCTGTGCATGTTAAAATTTTCATCATCTGGGAAAGAGTTAACCCGAGGCATGACAGAGTTACAAAGTCCTGTTTTTGACAAATCCTTATTTGGTGCATCTTTGAGCTGGAAAGCTTAAAGCCGATGGAGACAACAAATGCATGGATGCAGAAATAAACTACAGAAATATGACACCATTGTCTTCAATGCCTTTGCAGGACTTGTGACAGGTAGTCGTGGTGCTTGACTTGCACTTGACTGTTGGCAAGAAAGCAGATATAATAGAACTAGAATTAAATGATCTTTTTTGTACAATTGAATATAGATTACCAGTATAATTACTTTGTTCCATTAGTATAGTACACAAGTAAATACAATGGTATGGCAAGGCTAGATTCAATGAATTATGAATAGAACTCGGAATATCCTAAAATTTAATAAACCTTCATAAGGAGATAAACATTTGGTCAATAAGCAGTTTCTGTTTAACACAATATATTTGCAGCAGACAACATTAATGTGGAATAGGAAAAGTCAACCTAAACAGAGACTTACGTAATTATACCCCCGCAAAATGAATGCTTTCGGGGGTATACTGGAATCAGCCTGTCTGTCCGTGTGTCCGTCTGTGTACAAAATACTAGTAATTTTGTGTCGCGAACACCTCCTACAGTTTTGCTGCTATTGTATTGAAAGTTTGTTGATACATTGATCGTATACTGAAGTTGTGCAAGATGCAGTTTTCAATCATCTACTCCCTATGATTCAAGGGTAATCTCCCCTTGAACTTAGAAAATTTTTTGTTAAATTGCCTGTTTCTGTCAAAGCGCTGGCAGGGGTATTAAGTCACATTCAGTGACAGCTCTAGTTAATTCATGTGAAAACATTGTTGCTGATGGAGAAATTCGTCATTTTGTGCAATCATTACTTTTGCCAAAAACAGGCGGGCTGCCAGACAATTACTTAGCAGATGTTGACATTTTAAGTTATTTATCTCTTTACTATACAATCCAGAGTTTTAATGACTCCTAAGAATAAAGCTTTTGAAAACATTGATGGAAAAGGAGAAATTTGTGTAACCAGTTTTTACTCCTTTTCACGAAATGGTTTTTTTCCTATGAATGACAAATCCCACCATTTGAGCTGCACATAATTTGTTGTCTGTCATTGCTCTAAATTTCCATGAGTCTAGAATTTTGTTGGTTGGTGAAGAGTTGAACAGATAATTTGAAATTTCCATAAAGCCCTGATTTCCAGTGCACATTCTCTGTTTTCTCTAATGATCCTAAATCTGCAAAGAGTGAATTTGATTGATTGTTTCTTTCGCAGGATGCAATGGAAACCACTGTGGATGAGGTGGAGGTGACGGAGAGCCAAGACAAAATCATTGAACAGCAAGATGTAAAAGAAGATAAAAAAGATAAAAATAAAGATAGGAAAAAAGATTCACCTCCGCCAGATGACTTTGTAATACCAAAGTCTGCTTTAGAACCTGAGGTTGAAGTCTCATCTTTATCTGCCAGTAGTAGTAGGCCAGATAAGTCAGACAGTACATCAAAAAGTCCAAAGAAAAAGAAAAAAGATAAAAGTAAACGTAGAGAAGAGGTACGCAAATGTGGTTGTGAGATTTAGTGTTAGTATATGTTTATGTGTCTTTTTGTGTTCTCTGGATATTTATACAGGCTCTGAAAGTAAGTGCCCGGCTGGGTAGCTCAGTGGTTAGCATAACTCATGATCTGGTAGTTGCAGGTTTGATAACCGTTTGAGGCAAACTTTTTTTCTGGCGATATTTTGCCTCTGACCTTTGATGCATGTGAGAAAAGTAGTCAGTGGCTTGCAAAGAAAGATGTGTCAGTATTGGTGTGCAAAAGCCAGGAAACACATGCATAGGTGCACTGACCACAGTAATATGGTCTAGGCTGTTAAAAGGGCATTAAACTCCCAACACAAACAAACAAACTGAAGATCAGTGAAATGATCATTTTCAGGCTGGAAAGACCCAAATTTTGCAAATCCTGACCTGTTTCTGACAACGCCATTGGCTCAACGGTTTAACTCTTTTGCCAGACAACAAAATTCTAGACATGTCCAATTTGAAAGCATTTGCAGACAATGACTAAATTTGGCTCAAATGTTGGAACTTGTCCTTGAAAGGGTAGAAAACATTGTGGGAAATGGGTAAAATGCTGGAAACCACTGTTTTTTTCTCTTTCCTACAATGTTTTCAAAAGTCTTGTCCATCAGGGTTATTGAAATGCCGCATTGTTTGGTAAAGAGTCAGTAATTAATGCAGCCCATGAACTGTCACTTGGATAAAGACTAACAATTTGTTCTTTGTTGTGATAGAGTGAATTATGCTAGCATGTTTTTATACTGTTATTGCAGAAGATAGAAGATATCCCTGTTGTAGAGGAAAGCCAAACAGGTGCTAGTGGCAGTGTAGAAACTAGTCTCTCAAATACCGTGGTCTCCAGTAGTATACCTCCCAAATCTAGTAGTGAAAGTAAGACGCTATCTTTTTATTGTACAGACAATGTCATGCTTTTAAAATGAAACCTTCACCAGACAACAAAAATGTGGACTTGTCCAAATTGAAAGCATTTGCAGATGACAATTTAAATGTGGCTCAAATGATGGACTTTGTCTTTGATAGGTTAGAAAACATTTTGGGAAAAGGAGAAAAAGCGGGTAACCAGCATTTTCTCCTTTTCCCATTATGTTTTCTAAAGACTTCTTCCTCAGGGTTGTTAAAACTCAAGATTGTGTGGTAAAGGGTTAAACCCTTTAAGGAGTCCATTAGTAATGAAAAGGTGGCTATTCGGGACAAGTAGTATTTACACGTAGTAAATTTAGTTGCAATTTCAGAAATATGTAAGATTTTAGTCATTTAACCATTTACCAAACAATCCCAAGTTTTTAGGACCCTGATGAAGAAATCTTTTGAAAATATTTGGGAAAAGGAGAAAACTTTCATTGTCTTTAAAGACAATGTTTTCTATCCTCCCAAAGACAAAAATCATAACTTAAGCCACATTTAGTTTCTCACATTTGGAATTTTCTGCATTCTGCAGCGTAACATGAAGTTTTTTTAACGGAAGAAATCCAAATTTGTCATGTGCCATAATATCAGTGATGCTTCATAAGGTTGATTTCTGGTCAAATGTTTTTTGGAAGAATTACACTACTTCGAAATTGTGAAAAAAAGAAAATTCTGTTTCAAATTAAATAAATTCATAGGCAAGTATCAGATTTAATTAGTATGTGTTATTATGTCAGCAAGACATCAGATAAATTAAAATTAAAATCTGATGTTGTTTGGAAGAACTGAAAGACCTAAAGTTATGTGAAATGGAATATTACTTTCATTTCTGTCAAACTATTTCAATTTCATTTTATCTATTGTCATTGATATTCCATTCATGACTTCAATAAGTATAAGTCTGTTGATATTTACAAAGTTTATTGGACATTGAAAATATTAAAATCCAGCATGTCTTTGTTAAATAAGTAATTAGAAAACTGGTTTATATCAAATATTGTTTATAGCTTTCTATCATTGAGATACTTTACGACCTAGGCAATGTCCAAATCTTTACCAGAGTTATTGGACTTATTGAAATGGTGAAAACTGGACATTTCTTGGTTACAGTGAATTTTCTTTAGTAGAAATTCTGAGCAAAGTAAAAGTAACTTTGTTATACAGATTCAAATCGATTAATTGAAGAAAATATATAAACTTTTTAGGCAGTCACGTTTTTCCACACATGTATTATTGGCTGGCCTTTACGGGAGCAGAGTGTTTCTTAAACACATCTGGTTTTTTTCCTTCAGTAGTTCAATCCGAAGTTACACAAGATCATGTGGTTGTGCCAGAGAGTTCTGGGGCTGATGCTGCTTCCTCACAGCAAGTTCCAGCCTTTGACGAGTTAGGAGGTCATACAGGTGGGTAATAAAGCCAAATGAATTGCCTAAATCTTTCACAAACAATCCTGTGTTTTACCTACCCTGAGATAGAAGAAGGCTGATGAAAATAATTTTGAAAAAACAGAAAATACTGGCAATCAGCATTTTCTTCTTTTCCCAGAATGTTTTCTGTTCTTTCAAAGAAAAAAAAGCATGAGTCAATTCTAATCTGTTGACTGCAAAGCTTTCAATTTATGCAAGTCTAAAATTTTGTCATCCCGTTAGTTCATAGAGCTCTTAGCACAAGTTGCATTTGCAGGAAGTGTAGACCAGGATCAGACTGCATGTTCTCTGCTGTCTGATCTTGGATCTGCACTCACCACTACATTGTAACTACTTTTTTTGGTTTATTTTTTACCAAATAGAAAAGATCCACATCATTTGCTAGTGGTTGCTACTCTGTAAATTAAAATAGTTCCTGAATACTGAATTAAAGTGGGTGTATGAGAAAACTGCATTTGTTTGAACTGAATTGTGTCAAAATATCGCTGGTGCAGTATTCAAAGGATAATATATATACACATTTTTCAAAATGGTTTTGAAAGCTTTTGTAGTTGTCAGACCCCTATGCTGCACCAGATATCTTCTGGAAAAAAAGTTTTTGAAAACATTGTTGGAAAGGGAGAAAATGCTAGAAACCATCATTTTCTGCTTTTCCTCTGCTGCATTTTGTACCATATCAAAGACCATTCCTATCTTTTGAGCCACATCTATTTTTTTGTCTGCAAAATGCACATATTTTGGACAAGTTTAAATTTTGTCATTTTGTAAAGGGTTAAAACTTTCCTATTATAGTAAATCTGGTTCACAAACTCCAATTTTCTTTGTCTTTACAGATAACTGGACAGAAGCAAAACCAAAAAATAAAAAGAAGAAAGCAAGAAGAGCTGACTGATAACTGTTCAATTCCATAAATATTGTTATTTTTTTGTCTATGTCTAGACACCCCACTTTGTGATTAAAGTTGTGTTATAAACAAAACATCCCAAGACAGTATTGAGTGTAATACACTTCATGATAGTCTTGAAGTGGTAACACAGACCTTTATGTAAGGCAGATATGTTAAGTTACTGTTACTGCATAGATAGAGAATTAGTACGTCTTTACATGCAAAAAGTCAGGAAAGGAGTGAGAAACAGATTTCTTAAGAAGATCTCTATTTTTGTTGTATTTGTTCAGTTTGAAGGGAAGGTTTTATGTCAATTATGCTGAAGGAGTGAAAGAAATGCAACGATTCCACTTTGTCCTCATTATTTTATTATAATGTAATGGATTATACTGTCAGCTATGAAAAGAATGAAAAACAGGTTTTAAAACAGATCTTAGATGGACGAAACTGATAAAATTGATAGTTAACACTTTACCACACAAGAAAATACTTAACCACACAAGAAAATTTCAAGTTAATGAAGAGTGTCTCAAATGATAGGACTGCTTGAATAAGAAGAAAAAAAAAAAATCTGAAAACATTAAAGGAAAAGGAGAAAATACTGGTAGTGCATTTGCTTCTTTACCCACAATGTTTTGAGAAGCCTTCTCAGTGTTTTTAAAACTGGAGATTTTGTGATAAAGGGTTAACATTTTACCAGACAGCAAAAATTTAGATTTGCCCATATCAAAAGCATTTGCAGAAAATTTTAATGTGATCTGAATGATTGGATTCGTCTGCAGTAGAAAGGTTAGAAAACACTGTAGGAAACAGAGACAATGTTGGTGGCCAACATTTTCTCCTTTTTCTTCAAAAACTCATGGTCAGTAAAACACAGGATTGTTTGGTAAAGAGTAGAAGCAAAAAATAAAGAGTATCTAACAGTGGGAAGTTATCTGAAAAATAGATTGGTGACATATTATCAGAATGTCTTTCATTTGATGTGCACATTCTTTTTTTTTCTATTTATGGAGTAACAGAGTAAAATCGTTGGTGAAGGGTAGAATGCATATTGCTGGCTTCAAAAGAGGTATGTTCTGTATATTGAAGACACTGAAAATTGTCAATGTAAAAGCTTTAGGTGCTGGTTTTGAATAATTTGCATTTCATCATATGTTTGCAGGTATGGTTGCAAAGTTAATTATGTTTTCTCAAGCCATTCATGGTTTTGAATCATCAGAAATATGTTGCTCTGTTGGATTGAAGGGATTTTGACAAATGTATTGTGTATATTGATATCAATCTATTGCCCCATCTGTTTTCAATAGGGGGCATATAGTATCATCCTTGTTTGTATGTACATCATGTACCTCCAGTAGGTACAAAAATGGTTTTCGCTGGGTATCTGTTGAATAGGATAGTGTTTAGGATTCAAATTTTGTACACAGGTATATAATTTTAAGATATAGGTCAGGTTTGGTTTTTGATAAAGTTGAGCTATTGTTATGCAAGCTATCGCCCTTTCCCATCTTTGTTTTTTTGCCGAGACGGGAGGTTTCTGTGTCATATTGACACATCTCTAGTTGGTTTTTCATGGATAACTATATGGGTAGCACTCATAAGTATATGTAATAGGGTAAAAATATTGATGCAATCTCCCATATTTATTAGAGAGGATCTGTTGCAGTTTAGCCATTGAAGCTTTATTAAATAACCTTTATTTTTACAACTCTCAGACGGCTTTTAAAAACATCATGGGAAAAGGAGAAGATTCTGGTAGCCAGCCATTTCCATTTTTTTTTAAAGACAAACTTCCATCCTTTTAAAGACAGATTATTTGACCCTCTTTGCTATTTCGACTGTAAATATTTGCATTTGACCATGTACACCCTGAAACAGATTTGAAGCAGATGAGTTTGATAACATTCTCTGAAAATATGGATAATTAATATGAATTTAGGTTTAATCTATTAAGATGTATGTACACATTTTGGCAGAAGGAAATTATGCTCATTCCAAGCAATATAGTCCTTTGCCACAAAGCTTTTTGTCAATGGTCAGCTGCAAGATGTATAAAGTTTTATGGAGAATGTTATGCGCAACATGGGGGAATTCTGTTTCTTTTGTCAGAATTTTTTACCAAAATGTTTTTTATTGGTGCTTGCATTAATTGTCTAAATGAAACAGTTTATATGAGTACTGAACCATTTACCACACAATCCAGAGTTTTAACTCTTTCAGTGCCAAATATTTAAACTCGACCACTTATGACACCTGAAAAAACAATTAAGTGAAACTCAGACAGATTTTCACCTTATTGGCTTGACTAAACGAGCAAACGGTATGATTCTGTGCAGTCTGATCTTGATCTATGCTGTCCGCAAAAACCCATGTGTTCGCCAGTGGCGCAGAAAGGGTTAAAGACCCTCAGAATGTGGCTTTTGAAAATGTGAGAAAAGGTAACCAGCATGTTTGTAACCAGCATTTTCTCCTTTACCCACAATATTTTCCACCCAAATCCTATCATTTGAGCTACATTGAATTTGTCATCTGCATGTCCTTTAAAATTAGATGAGTCTAAACTTTTGTTGTTTGTTAGAGAGTTAAAAGATAGGTTATTGTGAAATATTATTGCCATTCATCCCGTTACCAGATGACAAAATACTGACATGTCCAAAGTGAAAGCTCTTGTGATTCACAAATTAACCCTTTCCCAAACAATCCCTGGTTTTCACGACCCTGAGAAAGAAGCCTTCTGAAAACATTGTTGGAAAAGGAGAAAATGCTGGTAACCAATATTTTCTCCTTTTCCCACCATGTTTTCTTCCCTTTCCAAAACAAATTTCAATTTTTGAGTCATATGAATTTTGTCGTCTGCAAATGCTTCCAATTTGAACTAGTCTAAAATTATGTTGTTTGGTAAAGAGTTAAACATGGCTCAATTGATGGAATTTGTCCTTGACAGGATAGAAAATATCATGGATATGGAAGGAAATGTTGGTTACCAGTATTTTCAACTTTTCCGACAATGTTTCCAAAAGCTATTTTTACAATGTTTGTTAAAAACAAACTCTTGTGCTAAAGAATTAAATGCTTTTAGAATCCCCCTCCATATCTGTAGCTTTGATCTGAATGGCCGTAGGCAAGCCACATTGTTGCTAGAAATTGCGCCACACTGTTGCTAGGAATTCAGCTATGATAAATGTATAATGTTGCTACAAAATTTACTATAATAGTGCTAAAAACTTTGTTAAAACTCTGACATACACACGCTGGGACCAAATGTTTATCCCCTTTTGTATCTTTTGCAAATTTCATCTGCTGTAATATGCAACTTATTTCCAAAGCAAGTCACCTTTTCATTGCTAAGCAAGTCTTATTTTAACAGCATTTATAGATGTTTGGCAAATTTTCCCCACATTGTTTATTGCATGCAATTTGCAAAGTGAGTTGTGACCTTTTGGATGCTTTGGAAATCTGATAACAACAACCTTTTTGAGTGTTTTGCAACTTTTGTCCGCTATCTTTTATTGTTTGCAAAGTGAGTTGTCACCTCTTGGATGCTTTGAAAATCTAGTGAATTGCAAGCCTATCGATGAACATCTTTTTGAATGGTTCTCAAATTTCGACCGATAGTACTTAATGTATCAGATTTGCAAAATTTCATGTTTTTAGTAACATTTAACATGTCATCTGCAAGGGCTTTCAATTTGTCCAGAATATTTTGATCTGGTAAAATGTTATACAGAAACAAAAAATAGTCACAAATGGAGAAATAGCATATTGTCTTGAGAGCTATGCCTCCACTACTCTTTGTGTATTGGTATATTATTTCTCCACAAGTTCTGTCATCGATATTTCAGACTTTTTCGTTGCTTTTGTACTAAGAGGAAAGTTTTTGTTTTCTATAATAAATGTAGATATTCATATTCCAGTGCAAACCAGTTGTTTTAGCCTTTACCAAGGAATGAGCAGTTTTTATGACCCTAAGAAAAGATGCTTTTGTAAACATTGTAGGAAAAGGAGAAAATGCTGGTAACCATCATCACCTCCTTTTTCCCACAATGTTCACTATTCTTTCAGAAAGAAAACAGCATCACTTGAGCCACATCTAGTTTTTCTGCAAATACTTTGAAATTGGACTACTCTAAGATTTTGTTATCTGGTAAAGAATGAAGTTGTCTTGATAAAAATGTATTATATGTTGTTCACTTGTTAAAATGTTAATGAGTCTTCGAGCTATGTGCAGGTGCTATGTAGTTATGTTAAAGGAAAATATGTATTTTTTTTTTTCAATACAGTATCTAATTAATTTTTTTATGTCCCCTGCAGAGAACATAAAAAAAAAATGCTTAGACCACAATTTCTACAAGATACACTAACCCTTAGGGTGTTCCTCTCCCTCCTCCCTCCCAAAAAAAAAAAAAAACCCACACCAAAAAAACACTCACACAAGTGACATTTCCAGTGATGTTTAAAGACCAAATTATTTGCATGAAATTTTGCAAGCTCACCTTGATCTAAGCTGGTCTTGAAGGCAACTATAGTTGTGGAGGGCTCTTTAAGAGTTAACCCTTTACCAAACGACAAAATTTTAGACTGGTCCAAATTGAAAGCACTTGCAGACGACAAAATAAACGTAACTCAAAAATTGAAATTTGTTTCCTGTAGGATAGAAAACATTGTGGGAAAAGGAGAAAATGCTGGTTACCAGCATTTTCTCCTTTTCCCACAATGTTTTCAAAAGGCTTCTATCTCAGGGTCGTAAAAACCAGGGATTATTTGGGAAAGGGTTAAAAAGTTTGAAAGAAAAATGGAACATGTGCAAGCATTGTTTTGCTTATATGTAGATTGAGAATGTGATTGATAATCACAATTTCAAAAGTGGTCTGTAATACTGTGTGCAAGTCCATAACACAGGCTAGTGCAGTAAATTGGAGAATTGATTTTATACACCTCATAGAGCAACTTTTTTAACGTCTTTTTCCTTTATCTTAGTAAATGAAAGCCTGTCTTTCTCACTGTTGTTCTTGCTTTAGCACTAATGAAATTGAAAGATTCAGTGGAACATGAACTCGGGTTTTATAAGCTCAGACCTTAGTGCTATCTTTTACAAAATCCCTGGTAAAATGAAAACAGAAAACATGCATTTAACATTTAATCAAATGATCTGGTGTTTAAACAATCCAGAGAAAGAAAGCTTTTGAAACACCATTTGAAAAAGAGAAAATACTGGTAACCAGCAAATCCAAAGCAAAGCAGATCAATCATGTGAGTCAATGAAGTTTGTAGTTGGCAAATACTACCACTTTGGACAAGTGTTCATTTTTTGTTGTGTGGTAGAGTTAATTCATAACCTCTTGCAATTAAAGTTTTTTGTCAGAAGCAATGGAGTTGACAAAGCAGGGACCAGTTCAAGCATAACTTGTTTTTTTTTTCCTGATTTTTCAGGCGTAAGACTACGCAACAGGCAATTTTTTTCTAGTCCGTAATTTTTTTCACTGTTTTGTTAATTAGATTATTTCAGGTGTTTATTTATTTCTGAATGTTATGATTTGGGATAATTCTTTCACTATAATGCATAGATATATATATCCTTTTCTTTATTTTCCAAATTCTAAAGTTTCAAGTTTTTGTCAGAGCAGTCACCATGATATTTTCCAAACTATTAACCCTATACCACACAATCCTAAGTGTTAACAGTCCTGGGGAAGTAGCCTTTTGAAAGCATTGCCCTCAATGTTTTCTACCCAGTCTTAAGACAAAACCCACCATTTGAGTCATATCTAATTTGTGGTCTGCACAAATGCTGTGTCCTCGTTACCAGCATTTTTTCCTTTTCCATCTTTGTTACCAAAAGCATTCTTTCTCATGGTTGTTAAACCTTAAGACTGTGTGGTTAAGGGTTGAGTGACTGCATGTTGAAAATGATAACTTACTTTACCTACCTACTTTAAATGCAGCTGAAGTGGAAAAGCCAAAATTAGTGTTCATTTAAATGAGCCATGCTCTGGCAAAAGGGGGTTTAAGGCATCTCCGTTATGCATTGAACCAAGCAAGTCATCTCATAATCTTGGGTCCATAGAATCCATTTTGTCTAACAACCAACTGAATCATTAGGTGAACTGGTCCTTTGACATACAGAATATTGACCTCTAACAAACAGTTTAGACCCATCTAAGCCTGCACAGACTGTGCAGGTTAACTTGGTTCAATACCTTTTGTAGATGAATTAAACTTACTTTTCACACAGCATTGCTCACATATTAGCTGCATATAGAAACATGTATATTATGTTTTTGAGTTGACTTACACAATACTTACTATGATAGATAAATATGTAAATAAATATTATATATTTATTTTTAAATGATATTTTTTGATGTTTGATCATGACATTTATGTATATGAACATTTATATTTCAAAAAGTTTACCTATTTTGATATAGTACGTTGTAATTGATATTGTCTTGCTTTCATGGTACAAAGATTAACCGTGGTGCGTGAATTTGGGTATTGAGACTTTCCTAGTGTTAACTTTGAAAGGGTTTGGTAAAACTTAAATGTCTATTAAACCTTTCCCAAACAATAAGTTGATGATTTATTTTGTTCATTTGTATGTTTGTTAGTTTGTTTGTTAATATGAAAGGTTATGGGTATTCATTCATTTATTTACAGGCATTTTTCATTAGCTCCACTGGCCGAAGGCCAGCGAGCTATTGTCATGGCGTTGTGTCTGTCGTGCGTCCGTCTGTCCACCTGTTCGTCCATGCATGCGTCCGTAAACTTTTTCTTTAAAAAACTTCTCCTCAGAAACTATTGACTGGATTTTTACCAAATTTCACAGGAATGTTCCTTTGGTGGTCCTCTTTCAAATTCCTTCAAATAATTGTGTTCCATGAAGAATTCTGGTTGCCATGGCAACCAAAGTAAAAAACCTTTAAAAATCTTCTCCTCCCAAACCGCTATTTGGATAGCATTTTTATTTTGCAGGAATGTTCCTTACATACAGGTTTACAGAATTCCTTAAAAAAAAAAAAGATCTGTCAAAAAACATGGCTTTTATGGGAGACTCATTTTCCTTTTATGGTATAAAGTAAAATCTTTGAAAAATTTCTTCTGTAAAACTATTCATTGGATTTCATTGTTGTTTTGCAGGTAAGTTCCTATGGTGGTTGTCTACCAAATTGTTTCTTCAGTGAGCTAAAATGCAGGATTGAATGATAATTGTTAAAAACTTCCTTTCGCCATTATAGAAATATCAGGCCTGTGGAGCGATACAGGCGCTCAAGCGCCTCTAGTTTTTCATATAAATTAACTTACATCACATTTTTTACTGTGCTTGTAAGCCATTTTGAATGTTGTGTTTTTCCAGATGTCAAAACCAACTGGCTGACCTGAACACATGGCTATTGTTACCACTCACTTTTTGTCATGGGGCCAACAGTCTTCCATCTATAATCCTGCCACAATTTAAAAGATCCTTTCCCAAGAAACAGCCTCCAAACGTGGGGTTGAGGGAAAGGCCATTCAAATCATTTAAATCAGGCGACCAATATGGCTGTTCATTCTAGAATACATGTAGTAAAAATACTCCTCAAGAAGCAGATGGCAAATAGCATATGGATAATCAAAAATGAGGGATCCAAAGGTGGGGTCAGGGTCTGGTCCCCATGAAAAATTAAAAAAATTGGAAAGGAACTTTTTACCATGTTTTTTCTTTTTTTTTTAATTCTGAATAGTAAATTTCACAAAACAAGACAAACTAGTGTAATCAATCACCTTTTTGTGAAAGATAAATGACACTTGTCACAATAACCTTTTTGTCAGCTGTTGGAAAGGATATTAGATTGGCCAGGAATCAACACAAGGATTACAAGTTAAGACATTTCTGACTGAGGTAGTGGGGCTGGGTTCATTTTGATATATAGTTGCTGTGGAAAGGGTTCGATGGGACCATCTGTTAGAAAAATGGCTGGACCCACTCATGATCAACATTTATTTAGTTGTATTATAAAGATTGACCGAAGAGTTAAAAGATTGTACAAAGAGTTAGCATCATTGGATCTTTGACATACTTGTATAATTGGGAAGATCAACATTGAGCTACTTTATATGCTTTGCTGAATTTCAAAGATTTTCTGCTTAGAACCACAGTTTCTATATCTTTCATATTTTCGATGAGTATCATCAAATGGTTTCTTTGGTTTCTTATTATCACCCTGTAAAAATTTTGTCTCATGGCTTAAGGATAGGCAACGGGTCCGACGAATCACCGAAATACCACCGAAACACCCATATTTTTTTACTTATTACGATAACTGAAGATGTGGTGTTTGACCAAATTGTAATTTCATTTATGAAGGAGGGTTAGTGTTAAACCTAATGTCAAAATAGCAACATGTAATTGAGGCCCGCCGTGAAGAATGTGCACCGGAATAGCCTACCGTGCTGTAAATGTCCACCGAAATACCCACTCCTCGTACTAGAATTGGTCAATTCAGGGATTATACCTCCGCAATCTCCCTTCAGTTGTTTTTGTACAAGATTGATGTGTCTGAAATTTATCCATAAGTATTCTAGAAAAAATAGCTTTCCATTTTTAAGTTGAAAAATATGAGATAAAACGTCATCAAATTAGAAAACCGGCAGCCATTTTGAATGTTTAGTTAGCACGGCACCAGGCGTAAATTGATAAGACAATTACAATTTCGCCGATAAGATTATAAATATAACCATATTACTTTAAAAATAACAAGGACAAACCTACATATCAAACAAATTTGAATATGTTAGCCGAACATTTATGATCGCTTCACTTTAACAGAACAGAAGAGAACAGAACGTGCCGAGAAACTTGTGTGGTTGTCGGATCAGAGACTTACATCATGTAATGTCTGATTTGGGTCTCGCCGTCTACTTATTTCGCAAATGAAGTGGATTAGCGCTCTCTTTTGTGTGTGTTTATCATTCAAAAGAAATATAAGTGATAATTTCAAATTGATAAATCTTAGGTCTAGATTGTCGTCATCGAGATCGGGTATTTCGGTGTGTAACAGGTCAGGCATGCGAGTGTTTCGGTGATTGTTCTCAACGTAAATCAATGATCAGTGTATACTAACAGCGTCACTCTTCTCAGTAATGATTAATACTTTGATTAAGTATGTTTTCTGAAAAAGAAAAGAAAGAAAAAAATCCTGCATACTTTTGTCAAGTTATTTAAACCCAACAATAAAAAATACGGGTGTTTCGATGGTATTTTGGTATTTCGGTGATTCGTCGGACCGATAGGCAACCTCTTGAGGGGCTAATGTGACGCTACCCACCATTTTCTTGGCAGTATTTTGGACATAGTATCATCAAAATATAAGGTCTTTTTACATTAATTTTTTACTTATGTTTTCCCTTTGCCATGATAGGTCATCATGTCACCCACAGCCACCATTCCTGCAGCAGTATTTGCAAATTTATTCCTAAATATTCAGGTTAATGTTAAAGGACCATCATGATCCTTTTGTTTGTTAATGTTTCTACTGATAGTTGGTACTTTGTAATCCTTTACCAGACAAAAAAAATCTATACTTGTCCAAATTTAAAATATTTTGAAACAGCAAATTGAATATGGCTCAAATGATGGGATTTTTGTCAAATTGGTAGAATACATGGCAGGTAAAGGAGAAAATGTTAGTTTATGCTTTTCTCATAATGTTTTCAATTGTCTACAATTTCGGGGTCATTAAAACTCTTTACCACATGACAAAACTTCAGACTGGTTCTTGGCCCAATAGACAAAATTTTTCCTTGATAGGATAGAAAACATTGTGGGAAAAGGAGAAAATGTTGGATACCTACATTTTCTCCTTTTCCCACAATTTTTTCAAAAGCCTTCTTCCTCAGAGTCATTAAAAGTTTGGATTCACTGGTAAAGAGTTAAAACAAGATTGTTTTGTAAAGAGTTAAGGGGAATTCAGAGTTTGAAAAGAAGCAAAGGAAGACAAAGGCAAATAAAACTTTCAAGTTTTTTATTTCAATATTTTGTTGCATGTACATTGGGCATATGGTTAAGAATACTTTCAAATGTGCTATCATTCATTTACATTTTATAGTCATATACTTTATTTGCGTGTTTTTGTTCATTGCAAGTTGTAATCATAGTGTATGTTCATTATTGAAAGGGTCAGAAAGTGAAAGACTTGTTTATTTTTGGGCTTGCATGGTTATCATTTTTGTCTAAGTTAGCTCTTTACCAAGCAACAAAATTTTAGACTTGTCCAAATTAAAGCACTGACAGACAACGAAATGAACATGTCTTAAAAACGAAAGTTTGTATATGAAAGGTGGAAAACTTTGTGGGAAAAGGAGAAAATGCTGTCAACTTTGTGGTAATAGGAGAAACTGCTGGTTACCAGCATTTTCTACTTTTTCCACAATGCTTTCAAAAGCCCTTCCTCAGGGTTGGTAAAAGTCGGGATAGTGTGGTAAAGGGAAAAAGTCCATAGAAAGTATGTGTATGATGTGAAGTTTTGCCCATGTTTTTCAGTGGTCTAAGCTAATAATAAACCTATAGGGCTAAAGTTGCTTTTGTTCACTGTGTAGATCAAGATTAAACTGCACAGAATCTGTAGTCTGATCTTAGATCTATATTGTTTGCAACTTTGACACAAGTTATGGTCAAAAGAAACTTGAAATAGCAATAATGCAGCTGTTTTTTAGCTCCACTGGCCAAAGGCCAGAGAGCTATTGTCATGGCGTTGTGTCCGTCGTGCGTGCGTCCGTCCGTCCGTTTGTCCGTGCGTGCGTCCGTAAACTTTTTCTTTAAAAAACTTCTCCTCAGAAACTATTGACTGGATTTTTACCAAATTTCACAGGAATGTTCCTTTGGTGGTCCTCTTTCAAATTCCTTCAAATAATTGTGTTCCATGAAGAATTCTGGTTGCCATGGCAACCAAAGTAAAAAACCTTTAAAAATCTTCTCCTCCCAAACCGCTATTTGGATAGCATTATTATTTTGCAGGAATGTTCCTTAGATACAGGTTTACAGAATTCCTTCAAAAAAAAAGATCTGTCAAAAAACATGGCTTTTATGGGAGACTCATTTTCCTTTTATGGTATAAAGTAAAATCTTTGAAAAATTTGTTCTCTAAAACTATTAATTGGATTTCATTGTTGTTTTGCAGGTAAGTTCCTATGGTGGTTGTCTTCGGCCAGCGAGCTATTGTCATGGCGTTGTGTCCGTCGTGCGTCCGTCCGTCCGTTCGTCCGTCCGTTCGTCCGTGCGTGCGTCCGTAAACTTTTTCTTTAAAAAACTTCTCCTCAGAAATGACTGGATTTTTACCAAATTTCACAGGAATGTTCCTTTGGTGGTCCTCTTTCAAATTCCTTCAAATAATTGTGTTCCATGAAGAATTCTGGTTGCCATGGCAACCAAAGTAAAAAACCTTTAAAAATCTTCTCCTCCCAAACCGCTATTTGGATAGCATTTTTATTTTGCAGGAATGTTCCTTAGATACAGGTTTACAGAATTCCTTCAAAAAAAAAAGATCTGTCAAAAAACATGGCTTTTATGGGAGACTCATTTTCCTTTTATGGTATAAAGTAAAATCTTTGAAAAATTTCTTCTCTAAACTATTCATTGGATTTCATTGTTGTTTTGCAGGTAAGTTGCTATGGTGGTTGTCTACCAAATTGTTTCTTCAGTGAGCTAAAATGCAGGATTGAATGATAATTGTTAAAAACTTCCTTTCGCCATTATAGAAATATCAGGCCTGTGGAGCGATACAGGCGCTCAAGCGCCTCTAGTGTTGATAAAAAGATCAGTTGTCTTTAACCTATTAATCATTTACCACACATTGCCAAGTTTTAACGATGAAGGATTTTGAAAACATTACTGGAAAAGGAAAAAATGCTGGTAATCAGCATTTCCTCCCTTTTCCACTATTTTTTCTACCCTATCAATGACAGAAATCATCTTTTGAGCTACATTTGGTCTGTTGTCTGCAAATGCTTCCAATTCGGTTGAGTACAAAATTTTATGATATGGTAGAGTTAATTCAGAGCTCTAGGGATCAACTGTTGAATAATACAATGGTAAGAATGATTAGACTTTATTTCTGCCTTCCTACAACTGTTTTTGTCTTGTTTATTTGACAAGCTAAGGATTAATAGTATATAGATCTGACATAAAATGAAAAATTTAGTATCCAACACTACAATATTTTATGTCAATGGCGAAATTTTATATGCAGAGAAATTGTTTGTTAGTCAATTTGTTTTATGTGTTTGATAATAAGATAAATTTCAGTTGATATAAATCGAGGCACTTAAATTGAGTCAGTGTAAACCAATTACCACACAGGCTAATTTTGTTCCTGCAATGATATGATAAACCAATCCAAATCACTCCAAATAGAAACAGAGGAGAGGATGATACCTGTCTTACTGGAAAACATTGCTGTAGGAGGAGCAGTTGCTTGTTACAAACAATTGGTCCTCATTCCTCAATGTCTCCAAAACATGTCCACTTAACTCTTTACCACATAATCACAACTTTTAAAAAACCTAAGAAAGAAAGCCTTTGAAAAAAATTTGAGTAAATGCTGGTAATGAGCATTTTATCCTGTTCCTACAATGTTTTCTATCCTTTCCTTGTTTGATCCACATTTAACCCTTTACTGCACAATGCTGGCTTTTAACGACCCTTGGAAAAAAGCCTTTTGAAAACATTGCGGGAATAAGAGAAAATGCTGGTTACTAGCATTTATTAGTTGGTAACCAGCATTTTCTCCTTTTCCCACGTTTTCTACCCTATCAAAGAAAAGCTGCACCATGTGAGCCATATTGAAATTGTCGTCTGCAAATGCTTCCATTTTGGACAAGGCTAAAATTTTGTCGTCTGGTTAAGGATTAAATTGCAAATGCTTTCAATTTGGACAAGTCTATGATTTTGTCATGTGGTAAAGAGTTAAAGGACACAAAGGTTGTATTTTTCTGAAGATTGGTGAAATTGAGAAGGTGAAAAAAGCCATTTTTGTATGCTCCCAGCTTTTATAGGTCTGATACCATTATCTCACTGAGAGGCAGTTTGATTTACCGTAAATGTAGTTCACTTCCTTTTAAATATTAAGACAAACAGGGACTTGTTTTGTGACTTAACCTTTTACCACACAATCATGACTTTCGACGACTCTAAGGAAGACAGCTTTTGAAAACATTATGGGAAAAGGAGAAAATGCTGATAACCAGCATTTTCTCCTATTCCCACAATGTTTCCTATTCTACGATAGACAGATTTCAGACTTCGAGTTACACTGAATTTGTCATCTCCAAATGCTTTCAGTCTGGACATGTCTGAAATTTTGTCGTCTGGTAATTGGTTAACTCTTTACCAAACGACAAAATTTTAGACTGGTCCAAATTGAAAGCATCTGCAGACGACAAATCAAATGTGAATCAAAAATTGAAATTAGTTTTGGGAAGGGTAGAAAACATTATGGGAAAAGGAGAAAATGCTGGTTACCAGCATTTTCTTCTTTTCCCATAATGTTTTCAAAAGCTTTCTCTCTCAGGGTCGTTAAAAGTTGGGATTGTGTGGTAAAGAGTTAATCAATCCCATGTCTGTTACCACTGTCATTTTCTTCATAGAAGTCTTCCATGTTGTAACAGTTCTAAAAGTGCATTCTGTGTACTCTACCAAATCACATGATGTCAAACTTGTGGAAATTGAAAGCATTTGCAGACGACAAATTCAGTGTTGCTTAAGCAAAGGAATCTGTCTTTGAAATAGAAGAAAACATTGTTTGAAAAGAAGAATATGCTGAATACCAGCATTTTCACCTTCTCCTACAATGTTTTGCAACTGCCTCTTTCTCAGGGTCGTTATAACTGTGGTAAACGGTTAACAGTGTGTTGCCAAATCTTTGATATGTAACTTTGGAACGAGACTTTGGTGATGTTCATGCTGTTATATATGATAGTTGTTGTATGTATGGAGAATTATGTTGCCTATGTACATCATAGTTGTACAAAAGAAATTAATGATAATTGCTAATGATAATATCTCATCAAATAAAAAAAGAAAATAGTGCAAAAAACATTTGGGCTCTGTTATGACTTCCTGAACCTGTTATAGGAATATTTGAAGATTATGTTTCTGTTTAAATGTTGGAAACTAACAGTTTACTGGAGTGTTTGTAAAGGCTATCCAAATGGAACTATATACATGTAGTAAGCTCCAGTGATCGTCCATATGTGTTTACTTTTATTTGAAAAATATTTTTCTCTGAAACTACCCATCTAATTTTGACCAAACTTCACAGAAATGATCCTGCCCTGGCTCCATTCAGAATGTCTTCAAAAAATTTAGTTTACTGGAAAAGTGGTTGCAATGCAAAAAAGAAGAAAAAATATTGAAAATCTTCAAAAATCTTCTCCAAAACCGTGGCCTGGGATTCTCTACAAATTGGCCAAAATAATCATTTGGTTGACCTCTTTCGGATTTCTTGATATAATTTGACCCACCAAAAACCATGATTGCTTTTGGTTTGGCTTAATTATTGGTAATAAACTTGCAATATTCAACCCTTTACATTACGTCCAAATTTCAGACTTTTCTAAATTCAAAGCAATTACAGACGACAAAATAAATGTGGCTTAAATGGTGGAAATTGTTTTTGAAATGGTAGAAAACATTGTGGGAAAAGGAGAAAATGCTGGTTACATTTTCTCCTTTTCTCACAGTGCTTCCAAAAGCCATCAGTCTCCAGGTGGTTGAAACTCGGGATATGTGGAAAAGGGTTAAGGTTATAATGATCAAGGGAAGTAACTCTACACTTTTCACTGCTTTGTTACATGTTCTGTGCAACCAACTCACTAAAACTTTAATGTTAACTTTAACCCTTTACAGAATCGGCAGATTTCAGACCAACTCCAAACTAGCAACAGTAACACAAATATTAAACACATTAAGGACAGCAAATTGTGTGTCTCCTCTTGTATGGAAATTATTTGGGGGAAAGGAGCAATTTGTGATTACAAGCAATGCCTTCATTTTCATAACTGTTTTCCAAAGCTGTCAACTGAAGTTACACAAAAAGTGGTGTGGTAATGGGTGAATATCATGTTACAGCCATAATACTAGAACATTGAATGTCCTCCAAATGAATTATATATCATTGGTTCATAAATCATGTATAGGTAACCAATGAACTGTGCACATTATCTGTACAGAATTTCAGAGTTGAATAACCTTTCTCTAGATTTACTAAGTTTACCTAGAACCAGTTTCGAAGGGAATATTAATAGTTTTTGGTATAAAATAATTATAATATTTCCTGGTATGTTTGTGAAGTATTGTAACAAATCGGCTTTGAAATTGACCAATCTGGATTTCTTTCCCCCAAAATAATGTCAATTTCATTTAACTCTTTACCTAACGACAAAAATGTAGTCTTGTCCAAATTAAAAGTATTTGCAGACGACAATTAAAGTGTGACTCTATTGATAGAACATGTCTTTGATAGGGTAGAAAACATTGTGGGAAAAGGAGGAAATGCTGGTAACCACCATTTTCTCATTTCCTCACTTTGTTTTCCAGAGCCTTCTTCCTCAAGGTCATTAAAAGTTAGGATTGCATGGTAAAAGGTTTAGGTCGCATTGCAAAACTGTAAAATGTTTGTTGGGTTTTTTTTTTTGTTCTCTAATTTGTAACTTAAACTGGTGTCTGAAGTGAAGTAAAAAATGATGATAACAAGGCATTGGAATTGGTGTAAACAACACTGGATAGTTGTTATTGGAATATTTTATATTCTTGTCATTTTGTCAACATTTTACTTTGTTGCGATTGGTAGAATATCTAAAGACATTGACGATGAGGTGGTACTAGTGACCAGTGATAAAGTGGAGTGTACAACTGTTTGTAACTGCACACATTTTGATATGCCTATACCAAGTTCATCACACGAACCATCAGTGGATTGCCCAAGGATACCACCAAATTTAGGTACTGTTTATGTGACTACTTTTTCTGCTGTTGTGCCTTCTCATGCTTTCCCTTGACCCATCCATCTTCAAATGAAATATTATTATACTGCAAAGAAATTTCTCGTGATCTGATTGGATAATATGCCCCAAACATATATACGGTATCATGTACACTGGCAAAACCAACATAAAAGCAGTTTCCCTTTCGGGAGCCCCGTATACATGACTACACTTTCAACACAACATCCAAAATGGCGGCGTCGATCAAGATTAACATCAAGATTATGCACCAAACTGCACGTTTTACCAAGGTTTCAGTGAAGTCGGTTCCCAGTGACGTTAGTTTTCATTGAATTGGGGCACTCAGAAGGGAAATTCTACTTCGTCAGCGTACTTAATTTTTGAAACCAAAAAAACAGGTAAATTTCGCTTAATACACGTTGGAATGATAAAACTTTGCAGTATAATAAATTCGTTGTACGGTCAGGTGGCAGGGGACTTGGAAACTTGTTCACGGCTCGGCGAGTGGCGACATGATTCACCACAGCCGTGAACAAGTTTCCAAGTCCCCTGCCATTCAGCTCGGGGCGACATGATTCACCACAGCCGTGAACAAGTTTCCAAGTCCCCTGCCACCTGACCGTACAACTAATACTGTTTATGTGACTACTTTTTCTGCTGTTGTGCCTTCTCATGCTTTCCCTTGACCCATCTATCTTCAAATGGTAATACTGTACTACTTGCAAGCCGGATGCACAACTGGTCCCATAAACACCAGCCACATTGTGTGGTAAATGGTCAAGTGTGACACTTGACCATTTACCACACAATCCCAAGTTAAAACATCTCAAGAAAGAAGGCTTTTGAAAACTGGGAAAAGGAAAAAATGGTAACCAGTATTTTCGCCTTTCCTCACGATGTTTTCTGACCTTTCAGAGATGTATCATATCATTTGAGCCATATTTAATTTGTTCCCTCCAAACGCTTTCAATTTGGATAAGTCTAATATTGTCGTTTGGTAAAGAGTTGATCTTTTTCTTACTCTATTTTCCTAGAATTTTTTTACAATTTCAAAAGATTGCTGATTGGCTAAACCATTTGGCAGAATCAGTTAGTTTTACCAATCAGAAATTGTGTTACTCTCATAATCTACAATAACATTAACAGTGCAATTTAGAATGGTTGGTGAATACAGGCCCAGATTGTTACTGTAAAAAAGAATAAAGATGTACACCATAAAAGGCACTGGTAATGTCCACGTGAGGAATTTTTAACTCCATAATCTTGTTCTCTTGTTATCTTCTCTCTGTTGCTTTCTTAGTGTTTATCTCACAATGGATCATCAGCAGTTTTGCTGATAATTTTTTTTTTTTAATTTTTCACACATTCAACCATTGATAATTACATCTGCTTCTCTCAATCACTTAATATGGTAAATGTCAGCTGATACATGTTCAAAAAGCTAAATCTTTACTTCAATTCTTTACTTACATTGTACAGATTTCTGCTCTGTTTACATACAGTCTAGTTCCACCAAATCTATACGAGAGTTGTTTTTTTTTGTTAAACCCATTACCACACAGTCCCGAGTTTTAATGATCCTCAGGAAGAAGCCCTAAGAAAACATTGTAGGAAAGGGAGAAAATGCTGGTAACCAGCATTTTCTCCTTTTCCTACAATGATCTACCCTACCAAAAACAGATTTCAGATTTTAGTCACATTTATTTTGTTGTCTGCAACTGCTTTCAATTTGGACAAATCTAAAATTTTGTTGTGTGGTAAAGGGATAATTCTGTTAATCAACAGTTGGACATCTGAAAGTTACCAGTAACACTACGGCTGATGCAGTTCACAATCAGACAGCACTAGATCGTCTGACACCAGGTGGATTTTACAGACCTGCAGACTGCAAAGCTAGAGAAAAAGTAGCAATCATCATCCCATACAGGTGACCCATATAACCCTTTAATGAATGAACCCAGGTTTTTACAACACTAATGAAAAAGGCTTTTGTAAACATTTCGGACACAGAGTAAATACTGGTAACCAGCATTTTCTCTCTTTCCAATAGTATTTTCTACAAATTCAAATACATTACCATCATCTAAGGCACTTTCAGTTTTTGGTCTCCAATTGCTTTCAGTCTGAAATTTTGTTGTCCCGTAAAAAGTTTGGTTTTTTGTCCAGATGATGCTTTTGCCTGGTGAAGACAATCTCAGGGGCTGTTTTTAGAAGACTAAGATCAGAATGTGGAGAATATGCAGTCTGATCTTAGATCAACTCAGTCCAGTAATTACTACCTCGCCTGGGCACAACATGCTGCCAAGTATTGTGGTCTTCCAGTGCCTATAGTCGTTATACTTCATTCCTTTTTGTATGTTATTGACCACTTCAACCAATGGGAGAAACTACTGGACCAAAACAAATTTTACATGACGACACCTAGCACATAGATACATAATTCTTGTTTGGTATTAACTCTTTACTTAACTCTTTCCCAAACAACAAAATTTTAGGCCTGTCCAAATTGAAAGCACTTGCAGACAAAAAAAATATATGTTGGCTAAAAAAGTGGAATTTGTCCATGATAGAGTACAAAAAATTGTGGGAAAAGCATTTTCTTCTTTTCCAACAATGTTTTCAAAAGGCTTCTTTCCCAGGGTCTTTAAAACCCGGGATTGTTTGGTAAAGGGTTAATGACAAAATTTTAGACTCATCCTGATGAAAGCAACTGCAGATGACAAATTACATGTGGCTCAAATGGTGGGCTTTGTCTCTGATGGGATAGGAAACATTTTGGGAAAAGGAAAAGATGCTGGTTACCAGTATTTTCTCCTTTTTCAAAAATTTTTCCGAAAGCTTTATTCTTCAGGAGCTATTTTTTAAAGCAATTTTCAACATTATTTCGTATTTCATCAACATGTTTAGCGTGACGGCCAGAACTCCTAGTCATGCTTTCTTGGTGTTTCTTTAATCAATATTTTGCACAAAATTCTTTACTTTTGGAGATGAAATAGATCTCCAGAATTTGCAATGGTAATGTATCTCTTTTTTTTTCATAAAGATATCAAGCCTTCTTTCTGCAATTTTCATCCTTAACTCTTAACTCTTTACCAAATGACAAAAATTTAGACTAGTTGAAATTGAAAGCATTTGCAGACGACAAAATAAATGACTGAAAAATCAAAATTTGTTTTGGGAAGGGTAGAAAACATTGTGGGAAAAGGAGAAAATGCTGGTTACCAGCATTTTCTCCTTTTCCCACAATGTTTCCAATAGGCTTCTTTCTCAGGATCGTTAAAAGTCAGGATTATATGGTAAAGGATTAAAGTAACAATAAGGGTTAAAGTAAACAAAGCGGGTGTTTAAATGCATCTAAATTTATATCATACCATTTAAAAGTATGGAAGTTATTGTGAAGATGACAATCTGTCATTATACGGTCGGTCGAAGTGGTAGTCGCTGACAGAGAAATTAATTTCAAAACTAGGTTAAAACCTGCCAGGTAGCTGTGACTTTTGTTTACTTTGTGCCTGATTTTGAAATTCTTTTTTTCTGCCAGTGACTAACACATGGCCCGACCAAATAATAACAGATTGTCATCTTCACAATATTTTACATACTTTTAAATGGTATGATTTAAATTTTAATGTATTATGACACCTGCTTGGATATATTGGCCTCTACTGGGCCTTTAATTAAACAACAAAATTTCAGACTTTACCAAATTGAAAGCATTTGCAGACAACAAAATTAATACAGTGTGGCTTAATTACTGGGTTTGTCGTTGATAAAATAGATAGATTGTGCGAAAAGGAGAAAATGCTGGTTAGCAGCATTTTCTCCTTTTTCTGCAATAATATCATAAGGCATCATTAAAACCTGAGATTATTTGGTAAAGGGTTAACCAAAATGCCTTTATATGGACAAGTCTTAAATTTTGTCATGTAGTATATAATTTCATATGTATTGATACTTTGAAAAATCATAATCGATTACCATGTAGCACTAAGGATTGATAAAAATATTGTGATTTACAATTTTTCTCACAGAAACAGAGCAAGTCATCTTGAAATATTGTTGTACCATCTTCACACCTTTCTACAGAAGCAACAACGAAACTATGCCATTTTTGTGGTAGAAGTGGTGAGTAACTTTGAACAGTAATGCTTTTCTTGCTTTAGTAACTTTCACTCTTGTAAACAACAAGATTGTAGACTTGTCCAAATTGAAAGCATTTGCAGACAATAAATTAAGTGTGACTCAAAAAATGGAACATGTCTGTAATAGGGTAGAAAACATTGTGGAAAAAGGAGAAAATGCTTTTTCCCACAATGTTTTCAAAAGCTTTCTTCCTCAGGTGTGATCATTCAAACTTGTGATTGTGTGGCAAAGGGTTAAGAGGAATATAATGATAATGATGATGTAACTAAAATTTAGATCTTATCACATTACCTGCCTTGTTTTTACTGTAATACAGTAATTACAAATTTTCTTATCATACACAGATAAGAGATAAGCATTATGTGACCTCATATTTGATGTCATTTTACATTAGATCTACTTGCTAAAGAGTTTACGCATGGAAATTCTCACATATACATAAGCCTGTACAGTTTTTTGTAATGTTCTTATACCTACAACTAGTGAGATATTGTTATGCGATAAAAGAAATCTGATATACAAAGGCTGATTAATCTAAAATTATTAATAAAGTAGTCATTTAGATGAGACTGAAGCCCCAACTAAACTTTTAACAAACTTGCACATAGAAATGTTACTAAACTCGCCAGAGGCTGGCTGTATTACATATTTCTAGACTCATGTAACAAAATATTATCTCAAATGTCAGACTCTATATATTTTACTTGTATTATTGACAGTTTCAGCCATGGAAAAACATAAACATGCCAATTTCAAGATTGTTTTACCAGAGTATTTCATAAATAGCAACCAGTGTAGATCCTGAATTGCACTACAAATACACATATTGTGCAGTATGATCTTGGACCAATCTTGATCCATATCTATTATCCATATTAACCCTTTACCACACAACAAAACTTGAGGTTTGTTAGGATTGAAAGCATTTACATTTGAAAAATTTAAATTCAGGCTCTAAGGATGGAATTCGTCATTGAGAGGGCAGAAAACTTTGTGGAAAAAAGAGAAAATGCTGGTTACCAGCATTTTCTCTTTTTTCCCATAAACTTTTCAAAAGCCTTGTCAATCAGTGTCATTAAAACGTGGGATTGTATGGTAAAGGGAGAGTTAAGTTTTACTAAGTTTACTGAGGATATTTTCATAGGAATCTGCTACGAATTTTTTCAGAATTAAGATTATCTTAGCGCTTGTGTACAAATGCCCCTGATACAAGATAGTATTTTCTTTTTAAGATATGTACATGTACATGCTATCATATATTTTTATTTCTTGGATTTACTCAACGCATCTGTCAGGCCTTACCAACCCAATTTAACAGAGGACTTTTGGCAAATGTGGGATTTTTGACAGCCTTGACTGTGAGCAACTTCACTTGTGTCATCATCCATGATGTAGATCTCCTTCCGGCAAATGACCACAATTTGTACCAGTGTAGCTCTGGTCATCCACGACATTTGTCAGTTACCAACAGTAAATATTATTACAAGTACATGGTTTTATTCTTAAGACGAAAAAGTTTTTCTTGATCTCTTGTAAAGACACACAAAATTTGTCTATTTTGACACACCTATCTACTTTTCACCTTTCTGTACATCCAATCACCAAATAATCCTAACTTTAACAACCTGAGAGAGAAAGCTTTTGAAAATATTGTGGGTAAAGGGAAAAACCAGTATTTTCTCCTTTTTCTACAATATTTACAACCTTGATCAGAGAACTTAAGCTTGTTTGCACCCAATTTTAAATTTGTTGCCTGCAGAGGTCTTTTATTTGGAAGAATCTAATTTAAATTTGTCATTTGTGAAAGAGTTAGAAACCCTTGGCTACTTTTTCTATTTTAAAATCCTTGACTTCCTCTCTACTCCATTATTTTTAAAAAAATTGGCTGTTTTTTATCTTTCCTCTTTTAAAACCTCCAGGTAATTTTCTGCCTTTATGGATCTGTTTCACACCACTTCCTTCATTTTCTATTTCAAAACCCATGGCAATTTTCCTTCTTCTATTTCAAAATCCTTTGGTAATTCTATACCTTTCAAAAACCTTGACTATTTTACTTTACTTCATAAAGAAACATGAGAGTTAGCTTTTGCGGGACATACAACCATTTTATATATACATGTACAAACATGACAGTTATCTCCTGCCAGATATCTAGCTATTTTAAATATACGGTACATTTACAAACATGAGTTAGCTCAGATTTTGTGGGGTATAAAATCATTGAATAAATACATATACAAGCATAACAGTTGGTTTTGGCAGGATAAGCAACCATTTTATATGTACATTTACAAACACGAGAGTTAACTTTTGTGAGATATACAGCAATTGTATATATACATAAACAAACATGATATTTAGCTTTTGCAGAATATACAACCGTTGTGTTATATACATATTCAATAATGAGAGTTAGCTCTTGCTGGTTGTACAACCATTTCATATATACATACACAAACGTTAGAGTTATCTCATGTCGAATATACAACAAGTGTATATATACATTTTAAAATAAGAAGTTCAACGCTTGTGGCATATACAACCATTGTAAATATACATATACAAACATTAGATTTAGTTTTTGTGGATAGACAACCATGTTATATAAATACATATATGTACAAACATGAGGGTTGTATATTTGAGAAATACTTTCTAAATACCGGTCGCTGGTTAAATCACGATATATGAGGTCTGAAATGAATTATACATGTACCATGATAATATGTACATGTGTTTATTTTCATTTTACTTTCCTAGGTTACCCTATGGTCACTATATAGGAGGGATTGTAGCATTTACACCTGAACAGTTCAAAACTATAAATGGATTTAGTAATGCCTTTTTTGGGTGGGGTAAAGAAGATGATGACTTATATAAAAGGTAATTTTGAAAAATTTTCTTCGTGTAGATTGATTGATTGAATGAACTGGAGTTTAATGCCACTTTAACAGCTTAGGTCATATCACGGGGGTCAGTGCACCTACGCATGTGTTTTCTGGCTTTCTCACACCAGTACTGACACAACTTTCTTTCCAAGTCACCGACTACTTTCTCACTTACATGAGAGGCAAAAAATTGCCAGAAAGATAGTTTGCCTCAACCAGGTATCAAACTCATAACCACCAGGTCACAAGTCCAATACGCTAACCACTGAGCTACCCCAGCGGGCTTCTTCATGTAGACCAATACTCTTTAACTGACTGCCAGTGAAGCACAAGGATGCCTTGCTAGTCTTGAGTTGTTGTGGCAGACAGTGTAGTTCAAGACCAGATGATAGAATATTTATTTTGATCTTGGATCAAGACTGATGTTTTGTTGAACTTTTCAAAGTTAACAAAACTGCTAAGAAATTAGCTTAAGCAATTTTTTGTTGATTCAGAGACTTGTATTGACTGTTTTGACACTTAAATTATGTTACATTCTGCAATATCTTGTTTAGAAATTTTTACTCACTGCATCTAATGTTTTTGTCACAAGATGTGATAATCTCCTGGAACACATTTACAGCAAATTGCTGCAAACTACATTGGAAGCGTCAGTTGTAAGTAAGGATAAACCAACATGAATTGAAATTTGATGCAGGAGTCACATAGGTGCAAGCATTTTCTCCTACTGTCACATAGTTTTTGAAAAGGCGTGCTGCAAGATGAGCAGTTGTTTGCAAGAGATGATAAGCTGAAATTCAAAGGGCATAAAATTTGACTCTCACTACCAAATAAATTAACCATACTTTTTCAATACGTAGAGTTACAGTTCCAATGCAGATAAAGATGCAGTTTGGTGGTAATTTAGTAGGAAGGAGGAAGAAGTGTAGGTTAGAGATCAGATAGCCTAATCCATACAGTCTGATCTTGATCTACTATATCCGTAAAGGCAGCTTTGTCATTTATGGTAGAAAAAGCTGTAAAGACAATATTGGGGTTAAACTACAATAAAAATACACTTGAGCAGGGCTCTGGAAAAAAGGGGATTAACCCTTTACCACACAATCCCTACTTTTAACAACCCTGAGAAAGAAGCCTTTTGAAAACATTGTGGGAAAAGGAGAAAATGCTGGTAACCAGCATTTTCTCCTTTTCCCACAATGTTTTCTACCCTTTCCAAAACAAATTTCAAATTTTCAATAACTTTCATTTTGTCGTCTGCAAATGCTTTCAATTTGGACCAGTCTAAAATTTTGTCGTTTGGTAAAGAGTTAATACATCTCTGTGATGCAATATACCAAGCAAATCTTTACATAATTATAGATTTATAAAATCCATTTAGTCTTACAACTGACTGAATCTAGAGGTTGAATGGTCTTTGGACATGCATAAATTTTACAAATTGCAGAAAGTATCAACCCATGTCAGCCTTCGCAGGCTGACGGGGTTCAATACTTTTTGGCAGATGCATTAAATCCCCTTTTCACAGAGCATGGCTTACTTATTTGTTTCCACAGAATTTTGCTTAAGGGCTACAAAATAGACAGACCACCTGACGATGTAGGTTTGTATGAAGCTTTACCACATATACAGGACATCACCAATCCTGATAATATCATGAAGTAAGGGTTTTTTTTTTTTATTTTTCTTTTTATTTATCATTTTGTTTTTAAAGACTTAGGGTAGGTGCTTATAAAACATTTTTTTATGTTCAACTCAGGTGAGCATGTAACCTTGAAGTTATACAGATTTGATTTGATACACCCCGACACATTAACTTTTCAAGTTTCAAATTTCTCTATCCTTCTTCTTATTGAATAAAGTCTTTATTTCTCATTTGTTTGAGCACAAACTAGGTTCAGCATGAACTCTAGATTTATAAGCACAGGTCCTGATCTTTAACCCTTTGCCAGACGACAAAAGTTTAGCTGTATCCAAATTGAAAGCATTTGCAGCAGGCAATTTCAATGTGGCTCAAATGGTGCAATTTTTCTTTGAAAACATTGTGGGAAAAGGAGAAAATGCTGGTTACCAGAATTTTCTCCTTTTCCCACTATGTTTTCAAAAGGCTTATTGCCCAGGGTTCTTAAAAGTCAGTATTGTGTGGTAAAGGGTTAACCATATGACAAACTTAAAGACTTGTAAATTGACTGTAAATGCATTTTCTGACTACATATCAAGTTTGATTTCAAAGATGGCATTTGTTTTGGAAAGGGAAGAAAACATTGTTGAAAAAGGCAAAAAAAAAAATTACCAGGATTTTCTCTTTCTCCCACAATGTTCTCCTTTCATGGAAAAACCTTAATTTTCGAGCCAATTTTATTTTGTCGACAGCAAAATGAGCAAAATGCAAGTATATGATCCCTTGCTGTGCACATATGACTTTTTTTACGTTTCTTTGATAAATAGCTCTAAGCTTTGTTGTGGGACCTACAGTTTAAATGATCTTTTTTCCTTCTTTTCAACCATTTATCCAATACGTAATTTGTTACAGATTTTGGTAGGTCTAAAAATTTAGCCAGCACAGTAATTAGTGAGCTCTTTACCAAACAACAACATTTTAGACTTGTCCGTATTCAAAGCACTGATGATAAAGAAATTGCTTGGGGATTTACGTTAGAAAGGGCAGAGTTTGTGTTTTAACTCTTTACCAAACAACAAAATTTTGGACTTGTCTAAATTGAAAGCATTAACAGATTAAAACATGAATGTGACTCAAAAATTGTAATTTGTTTATAGAAGGTAGAAAACATTGTGGGAAAAGGAGAAAATGCTGGTTACCAGCATTTTATCCTTTTTCCACAATGTTTTCAAAAGCCGTCTTCCTTAGGGTTGTTAAAAGTCCTGATTGTGTACTAAAAGGTTAAAGGGCAGAAAATATTGTGAGAGCAGGAGAAAATGATGATTATCAACATTTTCTCCTGCTCTCACAATTCCATAAAGAGCCCATCTCTTCTCAGATGTCAACACACAATGATTGCTTTGTAAAGGATTACCCGTTCACTGTATAAAACAAATTTGCAGCTGACAACATGGAAAATATCTTTTAAAAAATAGATTATAGATATGAAATTTGGGTTAATTCTTTACCGAACAAAAAAATTTTAGACTGGTCCAATTTGAGAGCATTTGCAGATAACAAATGTTGCGAGAATGATTATGTGTATTTTGGTCTTTGGATGGTAAGAAAACATTGTGGGAAAAGGAGAAAAGGTTGGTTTCCAGCAGTTTCTCCTTCAGCCACAATGTTTTCAAAAGCCTTCTTCTTTGATGATAAATCAGAGGTGGTCTGCTGCAAGATGAGAAAAACTGTCTGCTAGGAAAGTTGTCTGTGTTAACTCTTTCCCCAAACAACAAGATTTTAGACTTGTCTAAATTGACAGCATTTGCAGACAACAAATTAAATGTGGCCCAAATGATGATTTCAATCTCTGAAAGGGTAGACAACAAAAAAGGAGAAAATGCTACTTATCAGCACTTTTTCCTTTTCTGACAATGTTTTCAAAGGGCTTTTTTCTCAGGGTAGTTAAAACTTGGGATTGTGTAGTGAAAGGTTAAAGATAAGTCATATCCATCTGCTGAGACCAGTGGGTTGCTGGATTAAATCCCACTTTCTTTTTAAGGATTGATGATGGTCATTGTGACAGGTTTCATTCCTCTCTCACCACTGGTCATCTGCTTGTCAATGGTTAAATGAGAAAGAGGCCAGTGAAATAATGTTGAAAACAGTGTTTAACACCATACAAACAAAACAATCAACATCTACTTTTAGGGATAGTCTTCTGCTTTATGGAGATCAGCGATCCAAAAGAGATGGTTTGAACAGTGTCATCTATACACGTTTAGCACTGGAATTTAGACCTCTATATACTTGGGTGTATATCCGAGTTAATGAAACCTTAGTTATGCAGGTAAGAATATTAGGAATTTCCATTTCCAGGGCACCGAAGTAACCATGAGAACATAAACAAACAAGCTTCCATTCTTTTAAAAAATAGGCTCCATTTCCATTAATGCTTAACTCTTTACCACACAATCCTGAGTTTTAACGACCCTGAGAAAGAAGTATTTTGAAAACATTGTGGGAAAAGGAGAAAATGCTGGTAACCAGCATTTTCTCCTTTTCTCACAATGTTTTCTACCCTATCAAGGACATATTTCGTCATTTGGGCCACCTTTGATTTATCGTCTGCAAATGCTTTCATTTTGGAGCAGTCTAAGATTTTGTTGTTTGGTAAAGGATTAAAGTGTTAAATAAATGAGTGGACCTTCTCAATCAGGACAAGTTTTTAATAAATAGAAATGATAATAGATTTAACCCTTACCTAGCTAAATAAAAGAAAGGAAACTTTCAAGCCAATAGTAAAAACCCAAATTTTCCTATTTCAAAGGTATCTTTGGAGGAAAGATATCTCCTTATCGGACAGTGTAGATTCAAGATCAGACTGCACGTTCTGTGCAGTCTGATCTTGATCTACGCTGTCCGCAAAAGGTCAGTGAGTCGCACTTAGCAGCCAAAGGGTTAATAACAAAAATAATACATACTTTATTTCAATGGGGTGAAAAGGTTCATTTAGTTGTTAAACTAATCTCCAGTGAAGCCCGTAAAATTAAAAAACCTTACAGAATACCAGTAATGAATATATTATACTTGTACTAAAACTTCAAGTGTATTTTTCCCAGAATATGTCACAATACTGGACAGTGTAGATCACTCTGACCTTTGATTTACATTACCAACGAAAACAACTAAACTTGTGCTGAGCACTCTACAGGTTAATTCTGTACAAAATAATCCCAAGTTTTTACGATTCTGGTGGAGAAAGCTTTTGACAACATAATGGGAAAAGGAGAAAATGCTGTTAACCAGCATTTTCTCCTTTTCCCAAAATGTTTTCTACACTTCAAAAGAAGAATTTCAGTCTCTTAATCATATGTAATCTGTGGTCTACAGACACTTTTGATTTGGACACATCGAAAACTTTGTTGTGTGGTAAAGAAAACTCCTCTAGAATTAAGCAAAGGTTTTTCCATTTTATCAAAACTTGATTTTGACTGCAAGACTATCTCTCTTGAGCTCATAATATGGTAGTATGCTATGAATTTACAAAACTTCAGCTCATAATATGCTAGTACGCTATGAATTTACAATACTTCAGCTCATAAAATGCTAGTTACAATACTGCTACATGTTTGAGGAACTGTTTTTTTCCAATTACATGTACTGCCTCAAGCCATTTTAATTTTTTTTTAACTTTTCTATAAAGACTATAAAATATTACTGAGACTTTTAAAATAAATTGAAGAAATATTGGTGATTGTTAAATGATAAGCCATATTTCATGGACAAATCTCATCATTTAAGCAAAATTTAATTTGTGTGTAAATGATATTGCAAAGTGGAAAAATCTAAAATTTTCTTGTCTGGTTAGGTGTTATTACCTCTGCAACAGCTCGTACATGTATAGCAAGTGCATGTCCTTTTTGTTCCAAGAATTTTCCTATATCGTAAAAGAAGTGTAACAGTATTAAGTTCAACTTCAAAATCATGAAATACTATTGTTCTTAACGTTTCAGGCTGTTGACTCTGCCATTGCAAGAATACCACGACAACTAATACGGACCAACTAGAAACTTGATTTTTCCAAGAAATGCAAAAACATCCTGGTGGTCCCTTAACAGTAGTGCTGCAAACAATTTGTTACAAATTAAGAAATGACCAGTCTTAGAATTTTCACTGATAATCAAGCAACTGCAACCAAGCATTGGCATCCGCATTGACTGTCTAGGCTTGACACAAACTTTTTGGGCAGGTGTTCCACAGCATTTATTGGCTCACCTAAGCATGAAAGCCTCAAGGTGGGCTTTTGTGATTGTGCTGTGACCACTATCTGTTGTCAGTTTGCTGTTTGTAGTCAGTGGTGGGTTGTCACCTTTTACCATGTGCACACTCCAGAAACAACATTTTTCAGTCTTGTACTTATGAAATTTTGTCAAATGTTTGTCAAAATCTGGTCAAAAAATAGTCACTGAGACAAATCTTAGAAAAACCTTGTGTTCACTCTAGATCACATCAAAAAGTAGGTCACTGACACAAATCAAGGAAAAAAAAATGTGTGTACTGTAGAGGCCTCTGTGTCACACTGATGCTCTTTAAACTGTCAGAATATTTGTCTTGATGATAATTTAAACAAGTTTTAAAATTGGTCAGCTGGATAAAAAACTAGGTTACCAGGTCATATTAGAGAAGAGCATTGACAATGGTGTTATGTTCCCAAGGGTACAAAGGCTCAGGTGAGCAACTCAGGGCCATCCTAGCTCTCTTGTTCACCAAGTTTAGGGACACTTTATTCTGAAAAAATGCCAAACATCTGGTGTGCCATTTAAAACAAAAAATTTGTCTGTCTTTGTGATTGCAGGACATTGTTTATGTCCACTCCTGATTATTGGAAGTTTTCCAAGATACCTGGTGCAATTTTAAAAGTCTCACAAAGTAATGATTTAACCATTTATCAAAGAAAAAATTATACGCTTTATGGACCCTGTGGAAGAAGACTTTTGAAACCGTTGTAGGTAAAGGAGAAATTGCTGGTTACCAGCATTTTCTCCTTTTTCCCCACAATGTTTTCTACTCTTTTTAAGTACGAGTCCCATGATTTGATTCAAATTTGATATCTGAAAATATATATACGCACAATCAAAAATAAGGGAACCCTTGCATTTCATCTTGAGATATTTATTACTTTTACCTGAAACACATAACAGGTACGGCAGCAAGTCAATATCGGGTGTGTCCCCCATGTGCAGCAACACCTGCACGACACCTGGTGGGAATGCTGGAGATGATACGACGTATCGTTGCCCTTGGTATATGCTGCCATTCCTCCTGCAGTGCAACACTAATTTCCTGGAGACTGGCTGGACCTGGGCGTCATGCTCAAACCGTTCGACCCAAGACATCCCACAAGTGCTCAATGGGAGAGAGGTCTGGAGATTTGGTGGGCCACTGAAGTGTCACAATGCCTTGTTGCCCGAGAAAGTCAACTGCCACACGAGCTCTGTGTGGTCTGGCATTATCATCTTGGAAGATGAAGTTGCGACCAATCGTACGAGCCATAGGAACAACCACGGGGCGTAGGATTTCATTGATGTATCGCTGCCCTGTCAGGTTACCAGGAACAAGAACAAGATCAGTCCTGTTACTGTAGGAAACACCTCCCCACACCATAAGGCTCCTTCCACCAAAGGAATCGTGCTCCAGGATAGTGTTACGTCTGTATCGCTCCCCACGTCGCCGCCATACACGTTTATGACCGTCAGTAAATCGCAAACAGAACCTTGATTCGTCGGAAAACATCACATGACGCCACCAACGGATAGCACAGCTCTGATGCTGCTAGCACCATTGTAAACGAGTCCGTCTGTTAGCCTGTGTCATGATGACACCATGGAAAGGACGCCTGGCTTTCATTCCAACCTCGTAGAGTCTCCGACACACAGTACTGTTGGAAATTCGTAGTCCAGTTGCAGTATGGAGTTCCTGCTTTAGTTCTGGTGCAGTAACGAACCGGTTGCGAAGAGCAATAACCCGTATGAGGCTATCTTGCCGGACGTTGGTCTTTCTATGGCGTCCACGCCCCGTCCTCATTTTGACGTCACCAGTCTGGCGGTATAGAGCTGCGAGTCGTGAAATTACACTTTTTGACTTCCCAAAGAACCTAGCAACATGGTTCTGTGATTCCCCAGCTTGCAACATGCCTATACATTGCCATTTCTGTGCTGTTGTAAGGTATTGTCGTGTTGGCATTTTTCTGTAGTGAGACACTCAACTTTGTTCCTTTCCTTAAGTATGCTTCGGTGCATGCAGTGCATGTGCAATACGTGTAATGGATGCATGATTGAAGACGGTAGTGAGTGTCTTTCATTTCTCCGTGTTTTGCATTCATTTTTACCAACTACTGAAACGTAAAGTCAACATGTCAAACCAAGCCAAAACGAACCAGAGTCAGGGTTCCCTTAATTTTGACGCTACGTATATATACTTCCAAAATACTTTCAATTTGCACAAGTTCAGTAACTTGTCAGGTACAGAGTTAAATTGTCATCATATCAATTAGGTATGACAGAATAAGGGCAGCTGCATTACCTGCTTTACCAAATGACAAATTTTCGTACTGCATCAAATTGGAAGCAGTTTCAGACAACAAATTAAGTGTATCTCAGATGGTAATTTCTGTCTTTGAAATGGTCGAAAATATAGAGTGAAAAGGAGAAAATGGTGGTTACCAGCCTTTTTCTCCTTTTCTCACCATGTTTTCAAAAGCGTTCTTCATCATTGAAACTTAGGATTGTGTGGTAAAGACTTAAATTTTTGTTCTCGAGACAGAATTTTTGTATATGAATAACACATTCTTTTATAAAGGATTAAAAAAAAACACCACTAACTGCTACCCGGCTCACCACATGAAACCACTTTGATGACCCTTTGAAAAGTCATCCTAAACTTTTCCCATGCAGTCACTGCCAGTATGAATGCATAAACTATTAAAGGCAATACATTCCTTGTACGTGGCAAAGTAGAAATTGTTTATCAAAGGAAGGGAAGACACAAGCTGCAGTATTTCCGCGTTGTGACATTTTGCACAATGTCAGAATCCCGGCCATTTGGATGCCATTTGATTTATGCAGAAGTGAGGAAAGGTTGAAACAGTTGACATGCTCTGGTAAGGGCAACAGTCTCAGTTTTGGATGTTAGTGCATTTTATTTATCTATCTTAGTGAAGTATGACCAATTAAGTGCCTATCCGCCTGGTTCTCTGTGCACTAGGAACATGCCTCAACATTTCATGAGATCACAAACATAATGTTTCCAGCTAGACTAAGGTACTCTTGCCCTCATCGGAGGTGAGATTTTTGATGTATTATGATAAAACTGAACTATTCAGTTTATTTCATACACAGTCAACAGTACATTCATTTTTCATACATAAGACTGTGCAAATGATGGAAAAACACTAATATTCCTCTTAATGGAAAAAGTTTAAGATGGCTTTTAAAAGCGACATCCAAGTGGTCTTGTAAATGTGGTAAGCCAGGTAGCGGTTAGTGTTGTTTTTCAATACTTTTCACTTGATCTGTATTTTGATGATGTTTGTAGCATATATAAAAAAATGACAGATCCTATAATTTACCAACAAATTTTGGTATTAAACGGTTGATAAAATCGGAAAAATCTACATACTTCTTGGACAACCCTCGTGTGTATTTCAGTTCCATCAAAGCTGCCAATGCATCTATCTATGGATGCATTCCTGATTTGCGTGTTTACTTGGGTGTTTTGTAGTGCCATTATTAATAGAACTCAATAGTACAGCAGCCAGTAACCTATCCATATTTTCCTAATTTTTTCACTCTTTACCACAAGATAAACCTGTAGACTCATCCAAATTGAGAGCATTAGATATTTGCCTTTGATAGGGTAGAAAACATTGTGGGAAAAAGAAGAAAATGCTGGTTACCTTTACCTTGTTCTTTTCTCATAATGTTTTCCAAAGGCTTCTTTCTTAGGGTTGCTAAAACTTGGGATTGTGTGGTAGAGAGTTGGTTGCCAATTTTATGATCCGACCTTGATCCAAACCACTGGCTGCTTCCTCACATAAACAATGTTTAAACAATGTTCAGTGGTAAGAGAGACAAAAATGCTGTTACAATGACTATCACAAATCCACTGTATACAGCAAGTTCCGTCCTGGAATCTGTGACCTGTCCGTGTGATATGACTGAAAAAATGCTGAGAGCAGGGGAAAAAACTATTCAGTCTGTCAATCATGGGAGTTTCCTTGGGCAAGACACTTCAGAGCCCTAGCCTATCACTGGTGAAACCAAGGACATAGATGAATAAGCAAGCTGTCCTGATATGACTGACATAATCTTCAAAGTAGCATAAAGATCTGAGATCAAAGGAAGAGTTAAAGATTCAAGAAGTACACTGGTATTGTAAGGTCTAATCTCTGAAAATGTTAACCCTTAATCCTCTACAACACAATCCTGACTTTTAACAACTCCCAAGGAAGCAGCCTTCTGAAAACATTGGGGGAAAAAGGAGAAAATGCTGGTAACCAGCATTTTCTTCCTTTTCCCACAATGTTTTCTCCTCTGTCAAAGGCAAGTCCCATCATATGAGCCATATTGAAACTGTCCTCTGCAAATGCTATTGATTTGGATAAGTCTATATTTTTGTTGAATGGTAAAGAGTTAAAGCATCTTTCACAATTATAGTTGCCTTTGCGGCCAGTGTAGATCAAGATCAGATTGCACAGAACATGTGGTCTGACCTTGGAACTACTCTGTCTGCTTGGCTGAGTCATTCTGGAAAAGAGCAACCTTGAAACTGCAATTTTATGGATCTTATTTCTAAATTGAAAATGTCTGCAGGGTTTAACTCTTTATAAAACAATCCTGAGTTTTAACAACTCTGAAGACGAAGCCTTTTGAAAACATTGTGGGAAAAGGAGAAAATGCTGGTAACCAGCATTTTCTCCTTTTCCCACAATATTTTCCACCCTTTCAAAGACAAATTCTATTATTTGAGCTACATTTATATGTATGTCTGCAAATGCATTCAATTTGGACAAGTCTACATTTTTCTGGTGAGGCAATGAGTTAACAGAACCAGGAAGTACAGCCCTCAATCTCTAATTACCTTTTACCAAACAATTCTGTGTTTTTAACAACTCTGGGAGAGAGGCTTTTAACTCTTTACCAGACAACAAAATTTTGACTGGACCAAATTGAAAGCCTTTGCAGATGAAAAATAAAACATTACTAAATTGATGATTTCTGTTGTTGATATGGTAGAAAACATTGCGGAAAAAGGAGAAAACACTGGTTACCAGCATTTTCTTCTTTTTCAACAATGATTTCAAAGGCTCCTCTTCCAGGGTTGTTAAAACTCAGGATAGTGTGGTAAAGACTGGGAAAAGGAGAAAGTAGTGGATACCAGCATTTTCTTTTTCCACAATGTTTTCAAAGGCTTTCTTCATCAGGGTTATTAACCCTTTACCAGACGACAGAATTTTAGCCATGCCCAAATTTAAAACCATTGGAATTAAAAGCATTTGCAGACGACAATTTCAATGTGGCTCAAATGGTGCAATTTTTCTTTGATAGGGTAGAAAACATTGTGGGAAAAAGACAAAAATGCTGGTTACCAGCATTTTCTCCTTTTCCCACAACGTTTTCAAAAGGCATCCTTGCCAAGGTTGTTAAAAGTCGACATTGCGCACTAAAGGCTTAAAACATTATGATTGTTTGGTACAAGGTCAAGACAGGTGCTTGCATAGTAAAGGTGTATTTCAACAAATCTGCCTCCTCTGGGATCGTTTTCTACCCTTTCAAGACCAAACCCCCTAATATTGTCAATGTTTAACTTGGCATCTGCAAATGCTGTCATGTTAGACTTGTCTGTACTTTGTTGTCTATTAAAGAGTTAACGCTTTACCAATATGACAAAATAGACTCGGCTAATTTGAAAGTATTTGCATACAACAAAATAAATGTTGTTAAAATGATATGATAGGTCTACTGAAGGTTAGAAAACATTGTAGGAAAGTGCTGTTTACCAGAATTTTCTCCTTTTCCCAGTTATGCTTTCAAAAGCATTCTCTCTTTGGGTCACAAAAATGTGATTGTATGGGTTAACACAGGTGACCACAAGGACTGATTGATTGTACGGTGTTTAATGCCGTTTTCAACATTATTTCAGTTATATCGTGGCAACCAGTGTACCTATCCATACTTTCCTGGAGTTTCTTTCACCAGTATTTCGCACAATATTCTTCCAAAGTAACTTGCTGCTTTTCCACATAACCATCTTCGAAACAATGATAAGTGATGAGACAGGAATAAATCTTGTTCCAAGGAAAGAAACAAGAGGGCCATGATGGCCCTGTATCGCTCCACTGGCTATTAAGTAAAATTCTGACCAGTCGTTTCAGAGTAGAAGAATTTTTAAGAATTTCTAAATTTCCATATAGTGCAAGTAGCCCCCATTCACCAGAGCCACATTTTTTGACGGATCAAAATTTTACGAACAATTTTTGAAAAAGGTCACCCAAGCAACAATCCTGTGAAATTATTTCAAAATCTGACCTGCTGTTTCAGAGGAGAAGATTTTTAAAGAATTCCTTCATTTCTGTATAGTGCAAGAAGCCCCCATTCACCAGAGCCACGTTTTTTGACGGATCAAAATTTTACGAACAGTTTTTGAAAAGGGTCACCCAAGGAACAATCCTGTGAAATTATTTCGAAATCTGACCAGCGGTTTCAGAGAAGACGAATTTTGAAGAATTCCTTCATTTCTATATGGTGCAAGAAGCCTCCATTCACCAGAGCCACATTTTTTGACGGATCAAAATTTTACGAACAATTTTTAAAAAGGGTCACCCAAGGAGCATATCTGTGAAATTATTTCAAAATCTGACCCGTGGTTTCAGAGGAGAAGATTTTTAAAGAATTCCCTAAAAAATTCCATTTGGTTGCAATGGCAACCAGAGTTTTTGATGGAATCAAATTCTGTGAACAGTTTTTAAAGAGGACCTTCCAAGGAACATTCCAGCCAAGTTTGGTCCAAATCCGCCCAGTGGTTTAGGAGGAGTTGATGTTTAAAGAATTGTTGACGATGCACGACGGACACCAGGTGATCCTAAAAGCTCCCCTTGAGCACGTTGTGCTCAAGTGAGCTAAAAAGTTAACATACGGATGGACGCACAACGGACAACGGGCCATAACATAAGCCTGCTGGCCTTCGGCCAGTGGAGCTAAAAAACTTGTCTAGCACCAATCATGTATCACTGCAGCTTGATAATCAAGGGAGGTAAATAGTAACGAACTTTATCTTTCATAAAGAGTTATTTCCCTTGATTAATGTTTAAATTGAAGTGACAATATTTTGAAGCCCATGTTAAACTTGCGATCCCTGGAATGAAGGCAATTTTGACCCCAGACCTACAATATGAAACTAGAATGTGTGGTTATAAACAAAAAGATTTTTTAATCTTGCCCAAAAAAAAGTCATGTAAAACAAGTTTGCTGAATAAAAGGCCCTGTAAAATATGTGATCCATGACACAGGTTTATCAAGTTTTCACTATAAAAGCCAATGTAAAACTTGTGACCCCTGGTGTGGAGTCAAACTTGACCCCCAAAGTTAAAATTTGGGCCCTCTTGGTAGAGGCCCATTATATAAAGTTACATGCAAAATTTGGTAGCCCTAGGCCTAAATATGGCTATGTACAAGTAGATTATTAAAGTTTCCTTATATAAGACCATGTAGAACTTGTGACCCCCTGGGGTGGGGCTACATTTGACCCCCTGGGCTATAATTTGGGCACCCTTGATAGAGACCCCCTAGATAAAGCTAAATGCAAAATTTGATAGCCCTAGCCCTTATAGCTAGATGCGAAAGATTTTCCTATATAAGCCCGCCCATGTAAAACATGTTACCCCCCGGAGCCAAGTCAAATTTGACCCTCGGCTATAATTTGGACACCCTTGGTACAGGTCCACTAGATAAAGCTACATGCCAAATTTGGTCGCCCTAGGCCCCATGGCTAGGTCAAAGAAGAATATTAAAGTTCTCCCTATATAAGCCCATGTAAAACTTGTTATATAAGCCCATGTAAAACTTGTTACCCCCGGGCAGGGCCTAATTTGACCCCAGGGCAGAGGTCCACTAGATAAAGCTACATGCCAAATTTGGTAGCTCTAGGCCCTATGGCTAGGTAGAAGAGGAATTTTAAAGTTCTCCCTAAATAAGCCCATGTATAACTTGTAACCCCCGGGGCGGGGCCAATTTTGACCCCAGGGCTATAAATTGAAGAAACTTGGTAGAGGTCCACTAGATAAAGCTACATGCCAAATTTGTTAGCCCTTGGCCTTACGGTTTCAGACAAGAAGATTTTCAAAGATTTTCAAAATTTTTCAGTTTTGTTGCCATGGCAACCAGAGTTTTTGAAGGAATTAAATTCTTTCAAGAAATTCTGAAGAGGACCATGGCAGGATCATTTCTGTGAAGTTTCATCAAAATTGGATGGGTAGTTTCAGAGAAGAAGACGTTTTAAAAAAAAGTTAACGCACGGACGGACGGACGGACGGACGCACGGACGGACGGACGGACGGACGGACGGACTGACGGACGGACGGACGCACGACGGACAACAGGCCATGACATAAGCCCGCTGGCCTTCGGCCAGTGGAGCTAAAAACTAAGAGCAGAACAGAAAGAACCAGCAACCCCTTGTTGTCAAGTCCTGTACACTACTGACTGTGCTACTGGGGCTTGGCCAACACAAGGACAAGTTTTACTGTAATTGTATTACAAGTATATCATGACACAGAGTGCATTATTGCAGCTTGACTCTTTTCTGAACATTAGCCTTTGGTTTTGAAAGAGTCCAAGTACTGCAAGTACGACCTGACTGATTAACCTGACCCTTGGACTTGCTTTTATCCCCCCAATTCTTGATGACAAACTTTAGATTTGTCCATGTTGAAAGCAATTATAGATGACATATTTGGCTCAAATAATGGGATTAAAAAGCACTTCTTTTTTCCACAGCACTTTCGAAAAACTCTCTACCTCTGGGAAGTCAAAACAAAGGGTTGTTAAGTAAGAAGGTAACCACTTATCAAGCAATTCTGAGTAACCAAGTGTTACTTCCTGAGAGAAAAGAGACATTTGAAATACATGTACAGCACTTTCAGAGATGTCAACCTATAAAACAGTAGAGATCTAAGATGGGAATGTATGTTTTGTGCAGTCTGATCTTGATATACACTGTGTACTAAAGCATTGAAAAGTGAGTCTGTACATAGTAGGCTAACCTGGGGTGAATGAAGACATACCTGGGTATTCTTTATTTCATTCTATGTCTAATTCTAGACTTAGAAAGAAATGAATTTCTGGTTGGCTTATTCTGACTGGCTTCTCTAATTTAGAAAAATCTTGAGAATTAGTCAAAGAATATTCTTAAGAATGTTTAGTGAGTATGGACCCTATTCTATGAATCATATGACTATCATTTTGTAACTCATATAGAAGAAAACATTTGTAACAAAAGTTTTATTTCATTACTTGAGTAATTGAAAACACTGTAGTTTAATTCGTAGCACACTCAATATACAATATTAAATGATTAACAGATAAAGACCTATTGACATTTTTTTTTCCAGCAATTATCATGGTAAAGGGAGAGACTGCACAGAATCTTGCTTGTTTTGAGCAATTTCTTCATTTGCCACAATGTTTGTACATGTATTAGTGTATTGAGCCGTTATTTATATTCGTTATCCATATTTTCAGCCCATTACAACACAATCCAGTGTTTTAACAACCAACTGGAGAAAGGCTTTTGAAAATATTGTAGAAAAAGAAAAACAAGAGGGCCATCATGGCCCTGTATCGCTCCACTGGCTAATAAGTAAAAACACTTCAAGCCAAACATTACAATACTTGGCCAATTGGTTTCAAACTAGAAGACATACAAAATTTTTTCTATAAAATCCTACAAGAAAGTTATGACCACAGGGCAAAGCCATTTTTGACCACAGAGCTACAATTACTTGATTCCTGGTGGAGGTCCACAAGATAAAGCCCCATACCAAATAATACAGATCTAGAATGTGTGGTTTTAAACAAGAAGATTTTCAAAGTTTCCTCAATAAAAGGCCCTGTAAAACATGAAGACCCCTGAAACAGGGCTAAATTTAGTAGCCCTAGGTCTTATGGTTAGTACAAGAAGATTTACAAAGTTTTCACTATATAAGCCCATGTAAAACTTGTGACCCCTGCGGTGGAGCCAAACTTGAGTCCAGGGCTATAATTTGGGCTCTCTTGATAGAGGCCCACTAGATAAAGCTACATACAAAATTGGGTAGCCTTAGGCGTTATGGCTAGGTATGAGAAGATTTTTAAAGTTTTCCCTATTTAAGCCGAAATAACATTTGTGACCCCCGGGGCGGGGCCAAATTTGACCCCACGGCTATAATTTGGGCACCCTTGGTAGACGCCTACTACATAAAGCTACATGCAAAATTTGGTAGCCTTAGGCCTTATGGTTAGGTATGAGAAGATTTTTAAAGTTTTCCATATATAAGCCCATATAAAACTTGTGACCCCCGGGGCAGAGCCAAATTTGACCCCAGGGCTATTATTTGAAGAAACTTGGTAGAGGTCCACTAGATAAAGCTTCATGCCAAATTTGGTAGCCCTAGGCCTTATGGTTTCAGACAAGAAGATTTTCAAAGATTTTCAATATTTTTCAGTTTTGTTGCCATGGCAACCAGAGATTTTGAAGGAATCAAATTCTTTCAAGAAATTCTGAAGAGGACCATGGCAGGATCATTTCTGTGAAGTTTCATCAAAACTGGATGAGTAGTTCCAGAGAAGAAGATGTTTGAAATAAAAGTTAACACACGGACGAACGGACGCACAAATGGACGCACTGACGCACGACGGACACCAGGCCATGACATAAGCCCGATGGCCTTTGGCCAGTGGAGTTAAAAATTGTTGTCTGCAGAAACTGATCTTTTTCAACACATCTAAATTTTTGTAACCTGGTACAGGGCTTAACACTTTGCCACACAGTAAGTTTTATTGATCTTAAGAAAAGCCTTTGAAAACATTGTGGGAAAAGGAGAAAATGCTGGAAACCAGCATTTTCTCCTTTTCTCACAATGCTTTCTTAAGTTCCATACACAAATTTCACTTTTAGAGTTTCACATTCAGTTTGTTGTCTGCAAATGCTTTCAATTTGGACCAGTCTAAATTTTTGTTATTTGTTAAAGGGTTAAAGGATATGTTCAGTGTCATCTGCTGCAAATATGCCTTAGTAGGTATTGAGTTTGGCATGCTAATATAAACTTTTAAACAAATAAATACTCTAAACATCTGACAACAATAAAAACAAAAAATGTAGGAAATAAATAAACAGCTTTTGATAGAATAAAACTAAATTTATTTAACCCTTTACCAAAGAATCTCGTGTTCTTCAAGTCCGTAGGTAGAAGCCTTTTGAAAACTTTGTGGGAAAAGCAGAAAATATTGGTAACCAGCATTTTCTCCTTTTTCTACAATGTTCTCTACCTCTTAAGACAGGTTTTATCATTTTTGACATACCGTTTCATTTGTCTTCAGCAACATTTTTCAGTTTGGATCAGTGTAAAATTTTGTTGTCTGGTAAAGAGTTAATTACAACAAGAGGGCCATGATGGCTCTGAATCCCTCACCTGACCCTGTGTACCCTTGAGAACATAACACTGTTGTCAGTATTTTTCTCTGATTTGACTTAGTTACGTTTTTTTTTTGTGGGGGGGGGGAATGTTAACCCATTTTAAGAAGTGTTTAACTTAAGATATCATTAAGGAAAATATTCCTACCCAGTTTGATTAGCATCAGAATTAAAATGTAGCCTCGAGTGTACACAGATTTGTCCCAGTGACCAGCTTTTTTTGTCTTTATGTTACCAATTTTTTTTTTACCTTGTCTGAGATATCATCCAGATAAACATTCTGACCAGGTTTCGTAAGTATTAGACTGAAAATGTAGCCTCTACAGCCTACGCGAAGTTTTTCTCTGATTTGTCCAGATGATCTACTTTTTGATCCAACATGTTCCATTTCATACTTGTACGAGGGCAATTCAAAAATAACTTTGACAATCCATATTACCAAGCTGTTTAACATGATATTTTCATGACTATCTAATACAGTGTAGCCAAACATTTTTACAGCTTAGGTCTAAAATATCTCAGACATCGGTTCCCTGGTTGTCTAGACACACCATTTTATGCTACATTACCATAGTGACCAGGGCGCAGTATAACTTATGTCGCCCGACGTTATCAACATCATTTCGAAAGACTCACCCTACAGCTTTTCCAAATTCTCACCCTTGCACTCTATACTACATGTATGTCTGTAACTGTGGATCCATTCCTGGAAAAGTTTTTTTTTTTTTCCCCAATTCTTTTCGTTCCCAGCTAATATGATTCTGGTTTCATACTTCATTTCCTCTGTAGCGTTCATAACATTGCTGATGCTACTGATAAGTTTCTTGTCAAGTTCTGGCTTTCTTTACTGGCCTATATCATCCTCTACAGACCTTCTTCCCTCTGAAATGTCAATGTCGCTCGTAGAGTAAGGCTTGGCACACCTTTGGCTTAAGCTCTGCTTTTTCCAGCATCTCTCTCGTCTCAGTTGGTGTTTTTCGGAGTACAACACAGGACTTTATCATCAGACGTTGCTCCATGGCTTCGGACAACATCATGTTTTTTCTCCGAAACAAATCTGGTTGCCTTGGTTAACAAATAGTTTTAAAATAACCTTTGCGAATTTGACGTTGAAATTCAACACACACAATGATGTAAGATCATGCTAAATGTATGTGCAGTCTTACAATGTTTTGCCACTGTATATTAGTAGATATGAACTCAGTCATGCGATGTAAAAATTCAGACGTCGAAATTCTGTGGGTTGCGCCGTGTGTCTAGACTTCCGTTGCTTTAACAGCTATAGTTTTGAGTAAAATGTAAGGATATCATAACCATGTTAATAACTGAACTGGAATTAAGTTGCACCTTATCTATACCAATTTTTATAAATTTCCATCGAGCCGAAGTGTAAATATCCGCAGTGTCTACGTATTTTTTAAATGGCCCTCGTACAAGATAATCATCAAGACACCCATTCCGACCAGCCTTCATGAGTATTGGACAGAAAAGGGGCCTCTAGAATGTTCACATTCTTTTTCAAAGATGTGTCCCAATGACCTAATTTTTGACCCCATGTGACCCATTTTCTAGCCTGTCACTAATACAAAAATTCTGACTAATTTTCATAAGTATCATGATGTAGCCTCTAGAGTGTACACAATGTTTTTTAAACATATGTCCCAAGGACCAACTTTTTTACCCAACCTTACCAATTTTCAAAACCTTCCAACGTATTATCAAAAAAAAAGACCATTTATACACAAATATATTCTGACCAACTTTCATGAGTATTGGACTGAAACTGTGGCCTCTAGTCTCTACACACTGTTTTTCAAAGATTTATCCCAGTGACCTACCTTTTGACCTGACATGAACCATTTTCAAACTCATCCGAGATATCATGGCAATCATTTTGACCATCTTTCACATTTTGGACAAAAAATGTAGCTTCTAGCATTTACACAATATTTTTTTAGAAAATTACCCAAATGACGTACTTTTTGACCCATTTTTTTTTTAATAAATAGAAATATTATCAAGCCAAACATTCTACCCAACTTTATGGGTATTGGACTGAAAATATCGCCTCTTCATTGTGCACAAGGCTTTTCAAAGATTGACTAAGTGACCTATTTTTTGACCCAATGTGACTCCTTTTTCAAACTCTTTCCGCATATCATCAAAACAAAGACTCTGACCAACTGTCTTGAGTACTGGACCAAAAATTTTGCCTCTAGAGTATGCAAAAGGTTTTTTGAAGATCTGATCCAATGACCTACTTTTTGACCCAATATGACCCATTTTCAAACTCATCCAAGATATCAAGACTAACATTCTGATTAACTTTTATGAGTAATATGGACTCAAAATGTGGCCTGTGGTGTACACAAGGGTTTATAAAGATTTGACTCAATACTTTATTAGCTAATATGACTCATTTTCTGACTTTTCTGTGATATCGTTAAGACATACATCCTGACCAAATACGGCCTCCATAGCGTACACTGTGTAAGGTAAAAGTTGATGATGGACAATGGATGACACACTTTGGATGACTGACACAGCACGATCATAAAAGCTCACCTTGAGCACTTTGTGCTCAGGTGAACTGAAAAAGCACTTCAGTATTTTATCAAGGTAAATAATAACAGATATATATCTCATTTTACTAGCTTTCCATTTGCTTTTTCTCAGTCAGTGTTATTTATATCTATCTAGACCTTAAGGCTTCAGACAAAATTAAAGTCTGATTATGAGACACTATGTTTTACTACATATTAGATATCAAAGCTGAAAGCCTTGTGTTTCCAGACAAAAAGTTCTCTAGTTTTCCTTTAGTAGCTCTACAGAACACAGTAACCCAAAGTTTTGACTTATCCAAAATGTTTGAATATATATTTTGGTCATCTTGATGAAGTGGCCTCTACCATTAACAGTTAATCAGACTGACTGTCCATTTCTGTAGTACACTCTTTGTTTTTAAGACACTTCAACTACCAAAGGCCAGATAAGTAGCTTTTGCCGACAAATAAATCAAGGCTTTTTCACTGAGGCAGGCAAGATATATAGCTTTGCAGAAAAACAGATCGCGACCATACTGCACAGAATGTGTACTTCAGTCCTTGATCTTGGCAGTCTGCTACTTGATTGTAAAATATGACAAAACCTTGTCTTAATTAAAAATGGGATGGTAAATCTAATTCTAGACCTCCAAAGAACTTGAACCTATTTGGCAGGGAAAGATTTCAGTAAATCTTTAGGACCATAATTATGCAATCAATTCACTACACTAAAATACTGCTAAACCCTATATAGCGTAGAGCCAACCCCTTACAATGCAAGAAGAAGATTTTCATATCCCTGCAATTGACAGCTTTTGAAACCATGATGGGAAAAGGAAACAATGCATGTGACAAGTGATTGCTCCTTTCTCAAAATCTTTCTCAGATCAATCAAAAAAGTCTTCTTTCCCTCATTTCAAACATTTCTACCCTCTATCAATCATATTGATAGTTAGAATACAGTCTTAAACAAGTATGGAAATGATTTTTACTCTTCATCAAACAACCTCATGTTTAAATGACCCCTATGAAAAACACTTTTAGAAATCATATTGGGAATAAGAGAAATATACCTGAAACCAGCATTTCTCCTTTTCCCATGATGTTTCAAAGACCACTCCCATCATTTGTTTGCCAATGCTTTCAATTTGGAAAAGTTTGAAATTCTGTCATAGGTAGAGATTTAACTCCATTATCTTCAGGCAGACAACCTTTAACATCTAAAAATAAAGACCACCTTTAAAAAACACATTAGCAAAAGGGGAACTACTCTTAATGGGCAATTTCCCCTTATAAGATTTTTACTAGTATTGAGGTAACAAGCCTTAATTTGTCGTATCTAATATTTTAGAAGTTGTCTGCTGTAAATTTATTTCAATGATTCACTTCACTCATTAGTCATTATCTCTTGAAACAAATTTACAACATATGAATGAAAAAGGAAACATTTAGGCAAAGGAAGAAATTGCTTATTATCAGCAATTTCACCTTTTGCCATAATACTTTCAAAGGTTTCTGCTGCAAAGATGGTAAGTATCGTCTGTCAGAGACAGTGTGATATAAAGGAAAGACAAGAGTATCACAGACATGTCTCTCTAACTCCATCTGATGGCTGACTGTCACCTACGATATCTACAGCCTCATTATTCTCATCACTAGATTCATCATCTGTATTAGTGTCAACATCATTAAACACAGAATGTGAATTATGATGATGTTCTGGGGGTTCCCATGCTATGCTTGTCACACTAGATGATGTCAAACTCATGTTCTGCAGATGTTGGCTTAAATCTTCCTGGGAACTGGAACGGCTTCCAGGCTGACTATCGGCTGGCGTCATTGGTGCTTGCGGCGTATTATTAGGGGCTGGGGTGCCAGGGTAGGAATCGTCCTGCCCCCAAACAGGACCTCTATCATTTATCACAGATGGTAAAGGGACAGACTGATTTGAAGCTGGGATAGGGTTTACTGGAAGGTTGATGTGTGAATTACTAGCTTCCCCACCATCACCACTGGGTCGGACCTGTTGACTGCCATGGTATTTGATACCAGCAATACCCTTGATTCCAGGAATGTTACACATATCCCTTTTAATCTTTCTTCTACGTGTTTGATCATTCCTTCTAAACTGACGCATATTTTCCAGGTCTATCACATACAAAAAACCAGCAATCAACAGTTCAAATAATCTTTTGCCCTCCTTGTACTTATTTTCCAGTTCCATACTGGTTCTCTCATCATACTGCCACCAACCATTACGGCCCTCATAAAACCACTGGAACCCTTCATCGAAAATTGTTTTTGATTTCTCATTGACTTCCTCTTTATGGAGCAACTTAGGATCAGTGAAAAAATCAGCGGGTATTTCTTGACGACACATTGCACACCTCTTGCTGCGATTGGCTACCCCTTTCACGCAGAGAAAACAGAAGATATGCCTGCAGGGCAGCTGAACTGGAAAACTTGCAGTCTGTAAGCATACTGGACACTCAAAGGACATTGGTGGCTCATCTGAAATGAACATATTAACTCTTTAACACACAGCAAAGTATTGAACTGGACCAAACTGAAAGCAGACAAATTAAATGCTACTAAAATGAAAATGTTTTATTCTTTGTAAAAAGGGAGAAAACATTGTGGAAAAAGGAGAAAATGCTGGCTACCAGCATTTTCTCCTTTTCCCAGAACGTATTCAAAAGCTCTTTTCATCAGGGTCATTTAAATTCAGGATTGTGTGGTAAAAAGTCAAGGAATACAGGGTAATTACAATTTCAATCCATATAGCAGCGTAAGCTGATTTTGCCAGTAATCGAATTTTGCAAACTCTGTTCTCGGGCGATACTTTCGTGTGGCATCATCTATCAACAAAAATAAATGATATCAAACTCAAAGGTGTTTTCAGCTGTCATACAGATCCAGTGACAAAAAAATACCTATCAATATGGCAAAATTTATAGGCAAACTGTTACAAGCTTTTTGCGGCCATTTCATTAGAACTTTTTAGGTGTCTCCTATAATTCAAATTTAAAAAGAATTTTTAAAGTTTAACTTGAGTTATGTATTTTTTGATAGCTGAAGTTCCATATGGGGTGCCTAAAGGGAAATATATCCATGAACGACGGAGAGGTCCTCATTGATTATTCTGAAGACAATAGATCGAATCAGATACAATAAGCACCCACAAATACAAATAGATACCTTTATTTCAGAGCCACAAACAGTTCTCTTTTGCACAATTTACAGCCCTTTTACCTCCAACACTGTTATCCTGATTTAGACCATAATATTTCAGTGTCACTGCACAAATAATTACCAAGTACAAAATTAATGTAGTTTTGTTTTCTGAGAACTCCATTTTCTTTTTTTATTCCTCAAAGATTTCACACAGGGAAGAGATGTACAGTCATATCCCAGAGAGGCCGTGATTATTGCTGGAATGATGCTTTGAATTTTCTATTTTATATTAGCCTGTCAAGGGTCTCTTATTTTCCGAAAACTGGAGTGGTCGAAATTGGCTTTGGTACTCTTTTTAAAGATGGCGACTTTGTACTTATCTCACTTTTAACTGTGTTTTGACATATAAGATTTAAATTGTAAAAATGATTCTTACAAAAGTTTTAGGATAGAAAAGCACAGAGTTACTCAACCAGAAAGGAAATTGCTATTGTGTTTTGCAAGTCCGGTTTCACTTGCTTAGGCAAAATTCGATTACACCAGTATACTTTTCACTCACTCCAACCGTCAACATTTTCTTTTCAATATTTTGACAATTTTAGATAATAAACAATACAAAGACAACAGAAGAAAAAGTATTTTTCATGTGCAGATTTCTGCCTCTATTATGACTGTGATAATTGCAAATGCAACAAACATGTCAGCATGCATTCAGTAAAAACAAAAAATATCTTTAAAAAAGATAAACAGTGTAAGAGGTACTGAAGTATGAGTATTGAAACTATTTTGTGGCTCAGTATGAAGTAAAGTAATGAAAAGTAACCTCACAAATCAATTGCCTCTTTTTCCTCACTGTTTTTCTTTTAGTTGAAAAGTAGTACATGTATTTGGTTATCGGGTGACACTTATGAAAATATAAAATTTCCAAATAGAACAAGAAAACGATCATTTTCTCTTTAACGACTTATATCACAAATTTTTCTAACAGACAGATTTTTTCTAAACTTTGCACATACAACGCTCATCATGTCTCTAGGAGATTATAGTAAAAAAAGATATGGGTCACCGTGCTCGTTTCTGAGAATTTGCCTTTGAAAAAGGTTCCAAAATTCAGCTTATATTGGATTTAACACGCTTTTCTTTACTAGTCAGTTAAACAGGAAAATTACCAGGAGAATATACAAATATACATCATTTTAATGAAAACTTATTTAGTTTTGCACAAAAAATATATAAAAGCCTGGTTTTGAGCATGGTAAATATGCATATTATATATAGACCATTGAGTTAAAAAGGGAGATAATTTGACCAAGGGTTAATCTTCAATAATTACATACATGTACTTTCTAATGGACAGATTTTTCTTAAAATCTCCAAACTTATAGTATTTATAATTCTAAACAATACAAAAAAATAACAAGAGGGCCATGATGGCCCTGTATTGCTCAACTGGCTAATAAGTAAAAACCCTACATGCCAAACATTACAATACTTGGCCAATTGGTTTCGAACATGAGACCCCTGAGACAGGGCTAAAATTGCTAGCCCTAGTTCTTATCGTTAGTAACAAGAAGATTTCTAAATCTAAAGTTTTCACAATATAAACCCATGTAAAACTTCTGACCCCCAGGTTAGCATCAGATTCGACCCCAGGGCTATAATATGGGCACTCATAGTACAGGCCCACTAGTTAAAGCTTCATGTACATGCAAAATTTGGCTTAATGGCTAAGTACAGGGAGATTTCAAAAGTTTTCTCTATATAAGCCCAATTGAAATGTGTGAACCGAGGGGCAGGGTCAAATTTGATCCAAGGGCTATAATTTGGGCACTCTTGGTAGAGGCCCACTAGATAAAGCCACATGCAAAATTTGGTAGCCCTAGGCTTTATGGCTAGGTACAGGAAGATTTCTAAAGTTTTCTCTATATAAGCCTATGTAAAATTTGTGACTCCCAGGACAGGGCCAATTTTGACCCCAGGGCTATAATTCGAAGAAACGTGAAATTTGGTAGCCCTAGGCCTTATGGTTTCAGACAAGAAGATTTTAAAAGATTTCCAATATTTTTCAGTTTTGTTGCCATGGCAACCAGAGTTTTTGAAGGAATCAAATTCTTTCAAGAAATTCTGAAGAGGCAGGATCATTTCTTTGAAGTTTCATCAAAATTGGATGGGTAGTTTCTGAGAAGAAGATGTTTAAAATAAAAGTTAATGCACGAACAGACGCACGCACGACAGACACCGGGCCATGACATAAGCCTGCTGGTCTTCGGCCAGTGGAGCTAAAAATGGCACCTATCCGTGCTTATTTTGTCAGAAAACAGGGATGAGGGTCACTGTAGAAATTCATTTTTTCAAGGAAAAAAATAGGATAAAAGCTCAGCAGACATAGTGGGAAAAGGAGAAATTGCTCATTTGGAGCAATTTCTAATTTTCCCACAATAATTTTCATAGCAGAAAAAGCTATACTTCCATAGTTAAATTTCCTGTCTTTGTTTGGTGTGTAATGCCGTGTCAACAGTATTTTAATCATTCCACGGTGATAGTTCACAGATCCATTATTTTCTTATTACAAATATTACCCGAAGAAAATGCTACTTGTTTCAGTGCACCAATAGTATTACTATATGTGCGAAAAATACATAGTTGCGCTTTTGATTCACTATCCATGACAAAATCACATGTGCAGTAGAATGTGCGCAAACATTTGTGATATACGTCGTTAACATTAATTTGCCAGGGTTCCCTTTCACGCACAAACATGAAAGTCAAATCCTAAATTTCACACTAACCTTGTCTTATATGTGCATGTAACACACAGCTAAAGTGAAATAAGTCCCGCATAAAACTTTAAGATCATACGATCACATATGTGCATGTTGACATTTGACAAGCACAAAAATTGTGAATAAAAACATTGACTGAAAACAAACTTCTATCGGGGGAAAGATTACTTTTAGAAATCAGACATTCCAATGGATAGTGCATGTACTATTATTTGCAATTAGTAATCTGTATGGCCACAATAATTTCGCAGGGTTTTTGTTCACTTGCGAGCTCCTAAAGTAAACATTGCCATGCAGTACCACTTCAGTAATTTCATGGGCTTTTTATTCACCTGGAACTGCAGCATGCAAACACTATAAACATTTCAGCATTTGGGAAATTTATCCCAATGAAGTTTCAATTCCATTGAATTTAATCCTTACGCAACAATCAAGTAAACACGAGTAATTTCAGAAACAAGATTCATACTTCAAGCGAGAGAGTCATGGTTCTCATTTGACCTGGACCCCTGGGATTTGACACTTAGAAATAGGAAATGACCAGTTTATGATGCTCAAAAATATCTGCTTTAGCGTCAGTCTGATGCATGAGATTAGATCTAATATGGACTAAAGCTGCAAATAAATTAGCTAGTGTGAGTCCGGCAGAAATATGGGCTTTAATACACACAATCTGTCTCAAATTTGAAGAGCGCATGTGGGTGTTTATCGCAGCTTATCAAGCTGGCGAGTCATCTATGAAAAGGTGTTAAACATGTTAATCTACTTGTCTAATGTAAAATGACAGGTTCGTTATAATCTAGGGGGTGACAATAACCCCTTGTCTGAAAAAGCTGTGGGAAACCTGCCCCGAAGCATTGATTAGCGGTAGCAATGCTTGTAAATAGTGAGTAGTAAAGTATTTATGGCATAATACCGGAAAACGCCCCTCCACTATATCGCGAAAACCCATGAAAATATAAATCGTGTGTCAAAAGAATTTTGATTTCTTATGGATTCAATCCGTATACATCAAATACAATATTGGTCTACGGAATAAAGTACAGAATTTCATTATCTTTTCATCCGTAAAACAATACCACATGTATGCATATACCCCCGATTCGGCGTCTAGCTCCGATGTTATTTTTGTGATTGTTTCTCCGCTAGAAGAAACAATCACAAAAATAACATCGGAGCTAGACCCGAATCGGGGGTAGTATGCATAGGACTGTATAGTGGAGGGGCGTTTGCCGGTATTATGCCGTATTTATGTGTCTCAGTATTTATGTGTCCGCTGAAGTGCAGTTGACCCGCTATGTCGAAAAAATGCTACCTTTGTCCTTCGACGTGTGTGACTGAACGTCTTTCTCCCAACTCTCGGGTTTCGTTTTTACGTCCGAGGGGTTACTGTTTGTCCCATTTCCATTTTGTACAGTTTTGTCATCTGATCTGTCATCCATTAGATGTCAGATTGCTTTATTCTCTCTCACTCAGCTAAACATAAAACACGTTCAACTATAACTATTTCCGACAGTGTTTGTCTAGCTTCCGTGTGTCACCAGGGGAGGCGAAACGCAGTTTGTAGTTCTAAGTGGGTACGTCTAAAATGCGAAAAGGACTCCTTTTCGCAAAAAGGACTCCTTTTCGCGAAAAGGACTCAAGATGACTCCTTTTCGTGAAAAGGATCTAAAATTTTACGAAAAGGAGTGGGAGCAGACGACTCCTTTTCGCGAAAAGGACTTAAGATTTTATGGGCAGGAGTGAGTCCTTTCCGCGAAAAGGACTCTATATCCCACAATAAGACCCCTGTTCAAGTTAGGATTTCTTATCACGAAAAGATTTGTTTGTATGGTGTTTTCAACATCATTTAAGTTATATCGCGGCAGCCAGTGCACCTGTTTATGCTTTCCCGGGGTTCCAAAAAGGAGTGTCTTAAGTGTGAAAAGGATTCCAATTTGGCGAGGACTTTCATCTGACGAAAAAAGCCGTCCATAAACGGCTTTAAATCGAGCGACTTTAGTACTAAATTCCGAAGAGAAAAGCATAAGTAGGAGCAGTTTCAAGGGACGGACCGCTGCGTTGCGTTGCAAATTACTTACAGAAAGATGGCAAATGCAATGTGGAAATTGAATGTCGATCAAATGAGTACGACAAAAAATTACATGTAGATTAATTGAACCTTCGATACCGCGTATACCATTTCGAGATGCCGCTAAACGAGCAGAATCTGCCAACGCGGACTTATATGACTTAGTCCCACGATAATGGTTAATATATATTGACCATAGAAAGGAGAAATCCGTTATGAAATAGAACAGCACCAGACCGTCTTGAGAAAGCATAAATAGTTCTTTAATGTGCATTTATTCTTATTACTGGTTTGCTAGTTCAACTGATCAGGAGAAAAAGAAAGATAAATCAATGACTTTTCTGTCACAGTGTCATGGCTGGTGTGGACCTTGTCTGCTGATAACCCCTTACACACTGCATAAATCAGACCTGTATTCTGTTTGTGTAATGTTAGTCTAGATTGAAGCCACCAAAACTGGCACGCGCACGAGTTCCCATTGTAGGAGGGACTCCATTAACATTACTGTGAATTTGGCTGAAAACTGTCGCAGGAGAAGAGGACACAAAAGGGACAGGCGGACAACCTTATTTCAGTATACCCTCTAACTTTGTTGTGGGGTATATAAGTGTTAGAATCAGTGATATACCCATAGCCTTGTTCATATGATGATGAGGTTGATCCTTTCCTTTTTCAAGCGTAAGAGGCGCTAAGTTTTGTTTGCTGTCTCAGTCTGTATGTTACAATGTGTCCGTCGTCAACCTTTGCTTGAAACAACTTCTACCCTAGAACTGTCCAACAGATTTTATGATAAATTCACTGTTAACACATTAAAATATCCATAAATGGTTCTGCTCCACCAAGGTGGCCGCCAGAGCTGAATTTTCAAGTCTCTTACATTTACTTGAACTACATGGAAGTACAAACAGAACATGCATTTTTGAGGAAAACAAATGGAAAAAAAAATACCGATATATGTATGAGCCGCGCTTTGGCAAAAGGGGGCTTAATGCATCACATTGATGCATTATACCAAGCAGGCCATCATACAGTTATGGATCGATATAATCAATTTTCTCTAACAACTGGCTGAATCATAAGGTAGACTGGTCCTTTGACATGCACGAAATTGACCAATAGCAAAATGTTTCAGCCCAAGGCAGCCTGTGCGAACTGCACAGGCTGACCTAGATGGATACATTTTGAAGATGCATTAAGCCCTTTTTCACAGAGCATGGCATAAAAGATAATTAAACTTGAGAAAGGATAAAACACATACAAAAGCCAGATGGATTTGAAAAGAATTCAATAAGGCTAAGTGTACGTGAGAATAACCTTTTTAAGTGGCTCTGGAACACACTATGTAACAGAGTGTTCACCTAAGCTATTCCTATTGCGAAAAAGCCGAGCCCCCGCAGCTAAGTCGGTAGCGTGCAGGACTTGAGAACAGGGGGTCGTGGGCTCGATCCCTGGCTCGGCCAATTTCTTTTCGAGGATTGATGATAGTCATTGCGAAAGGATTCATTCCTCTCCTACCGCTGACCATTGCCTCGACGATGGTTATGTGGAAGAGCAGCCGGTGGCTTGGAAAGAAAATTGTGCGAAGCACTGGTAACCATATGAGAGACTCCAGGAAAGCATGGATAGGTGCACTGGCCGCCGCGATATAACTGAAATAATGTTGAAAACGGCGTTAAACACAATACATTCAATCAATCAACCTATTGCAAAAAGGAGTCCTATTAGTAAAAAAAAAAAGAGTTGTGCTGTGAAAAAGGATTCTTTATTCGTTGAGTGAAAAAGGGTAAGCCTAAAGTACGGAAAGGAGTGAAAAGTTCCTTTCGTAAAGTCAAGCCCGGTAGCTCACAGGACTTGAGATCATGAGTTTCTGGTTCGGATCCCCAGCTTAGCGAATTTCTGTCCAGGAATCATTCCTCTCTCGCCGCGGTTCATTTGTTCGATGTCAGTTGTCTGGAAAAGCAGCCAGTTCCTTGGTAAGAATATTGTACGAAGTACTGTTAAAAGGAACCCCAGAAAAGCATAGATAGGTGCACTGGCTGCCGCGATATAACTGAAATGATGTTGAAAACACCATACAAACAAATGTTTACGTGAAAAAGAAGTCCTGATTTGAAAAGGGTTTTGTTGTTGTTGTTTTGCTGTTGGTTGTAAAGTCCTTTTCGAAAAAACGACTCACTCCTTTCCGTAAATCTTAAGTCCTTTTCGCGAAAAGGAGTCATCTGTTCTGACTGCTTTTCGTACAATTTTAAGTCCTTTTCGCGAAAAGGAGTCATCTTGAGTCTTTTTCGCGAAAAAGGAGTCCTTTTCGCATTTTAGACGTACCGGTTCTAAGTTATAGTAGGCCTACGTCATACTATTTTGCGGTGTCAGGAGGGTATGCAGTCACTTCGTACCATAACCATTTCGTATCATTCCATTTATGACCATTTCGTACCATAGATTTACAACTTTGTACCATAAATTTACCATTTTGGACCATAGCCGTACAACTTCGTACCATGATAATACAATCTCGCACCATGACCAAAAATATCAATAAATGTGACAAAAAGTGGCATTTAATTTAGTCTATATTTTTACTCAGTATAAACCAATGCTTTGGCAATCAAATTTACGGGATATAATCATAAATCAATTAAACCAGTTAGTATGCAGCTGAGAAGATGGGTAATTGGTCTGTTTGTCTGTAATATTTGTTGCAGGTCGGGTAATGTAAAGGAATCAAACTGATTACATTAAACTGAACATAAATTTTGTTTGATTACCCTTGCTTGACTAGATTGACTCTAGATAAGTTTTGAAATTAGGTGAGCTGTTTATGATGCCGTGACAAGGACAAGGTCAAACGTCAAGGTCAATGTGACAATTTTATTCCTTGTAAAAACATCATTTTCTACAAGATTCATTTGCAAAAATATTACACACCTTACATGAGGAATTCGTTTTTATTAATGACCCCCGGAGAAACTACTTTGAAAACATAATGGGAAAAGGAGATAATCGGAAAGTGTTATTGCGTATTTAGATCTAGCTATTAGACTATTTATTGCTTCAATATAAATTTAATATGAATAAATTGCGTTTTTGATTTTGTTTTTCCTCTTTTAAATTCATAATAATGAAGGTTTTCTAACTTAAAACTTTGTCAAGGGTCCCAAAACACATGGTATGCAATGGTATAAATTATGGTACGAAGTGACTGGTACAAAATGGTCATGGTAGGAAACGTCCGTAATTCGTCAGGAGAAAGGTAACAAGACGTTTCGCCCCCAAGACGTTTCCCCCCTGGTCGTTTCGCCTCTTTTTTTCACCCCTAGTCGTTTTGCCCCCGAACCCCATTCGTTTCGCCCCCAAACCATTTCCTCCCCTAGTCGTTTCACCCCCAAACAATTTAAGAGAGAGAGAATGGGCTCCTTTAGAGAATAATGATTCAAAGAATCTTGGATGACAGTGTATATTAAGAATTGTTACAATAATTTTAATTATAATTTTCTAAAAAGAAGAAGAAAGAAAAAATGTATATGTGTGTTTACCGATGTCAGTGTCCTTTGCAGTCTTTAAATATAATAAACTGAAGTATTACAGTTTTTGATCGATACCGTTGATCACCTGGGTCGTTTTAGAGACGGCGCCACAAGACCAATTGTAGCTAAATTCTGTTTCTTTCAAGATAAACTGACTGTTAGGAAGAAGGCATATGAGCAATTGAAAAATACCAATTTTCGAGTTAGTGACCAATATCCTCAGGCTGTACGCGAGAAACGCAAGATTTTGAGACCCTTTCTTGAAAAAGCAAAACAAGACGGTAAATCTGCAGTGCTATCCTTTGACAAATTGATTATTAATGGTAAACCATTTACTGTTGACACCATCTCAACCTACAAAAGTGAGTAGGAACTGAAACCGGAACAGTTATCTTGTTTACTCTGGAATGTTCAGGGCATTACATCAAAACTACAAGACAGTGACTTTTTGTCGTTTATTTCAAAATTTGACATTTTGTTATTAACAGAATCTTGGGTATCGAAATCATCCATTTTAAATATTGATGATTTTGAGTATGTAAACTGTCCTCGCCCGAAATATGACAGAAAAGCAAGGAGAAATAGTGGCGGAATTACTGTTTATTTCAAACAGAAATTCCGTGACTATTTATCCATTGCAAGCATTGATTTCAAAGGTCTGTCATGGCTAAAACTTAAGAAGGATCTCTTACGATCTGATAAGGATGCATATTTTGGTATTTGTTATATACCCCCAGAAGATTCTGGTTTGTATTACAATGTTAATTCTGATCTTTTTCAGTTTGACTTTTTTGAACACTTATCCAATGAAATCAGAAAATACGCGGACATTGGTCACGTGTTCTTAATGGGTGATTTTAACGCACGCACGGGCGAGCAATCAGACTGTATCGAGGATCTTAACCTTGACCGTTTTCTTGATCTCCCGTGCGTCGATATTAATTACAGCAGCTTACCTGCACGGAAAAACCATGATTCTTCCGTTAACCATTACGGTCACAAATTGTTGTTTGTCTGTAAAGAAAACAGTTGTTGTATTTTAAACGGCCGCTTTGATGATGGTAAATGCACATACCATTCTATCTATAGAAATACTCCAGTTTCAAGCACTGTTGACTATGTCATTTCGGATTTGACTTCTGTACATCTAGTTAGTAGTATGACTGTTTTAGACATTACCGAATTTTCGGATCATTCGACAGTTAACTTTACTTTGAGATGCAAACCTGTTGAAGTGAAGAAGATTGGGGCTACTTCATTTGATAGTATCAAGTGGGATCGCAATGATCTAAGTTACTTTAATCAGTTGTTGCATCTTAACTCTACTAATTTTGAAAATCTGACTCAGCAGTTGGTCTCAAATGAGATTGGAATTAATGAATTTGTTGGATCTTTTACCTCCTTGGTACAGAATATATCGTTTTCAAGTTTTGGAAAGCGGGTTTGCATCCCTTCTAGAGAATCAATGCGCTCTACCAAATCCGTTTGGTTTGATAGCAAGTGCAAAGAAGCTAAGGCTTCTTTTTATCGTGCAAAAAGAAGATATGCACGGAGCCGATCTGATGTAGATAAGATTTTGTTCTTACAAGAGCGATCTCTTTTTTGTAAAATTAAAAGGAATGCCAAATTTCGATACCAGAACACCGAAAAACTAAAATTGTCCGATCTAAGTCAAAATTCTCCTAGTAAATTTTGGTCCTATATTAATAAATTTCGTAAGAAAAACAGTGAGTTAGGAATGCAAGTACACCCTGACGACTTTGTGAAGCACTTTTCAAACACGTCAAATGTTACCAATTTAGTTGATCCTGACATTATATTGAATGTCGATCATTATACACGTGACGAACCGTTAGGTATAGATCAGTTAGACAGACCTTTCACGGAGAACGAAATTAAGAAAACAATTTCTTGTCTAAAACGTAACAAAAGTCCCGACTTTGAAAACATTGTGGCAGATTTTTTCCTGGATTCGAAAGATTTCATTGCGCGTTTTTTAACTGTTTAATTTAATTATATATACGATAGCGGTGTATACCCTGAGTCTTGGTCGAAGGGTTTTATCGTTCCCATTTACAAAAAAGGTGATACCTCTAATCCATGTAATTATATAGGCATAACTATTGTAAATACTATCGCCAAAATATTTTCACTAGCTCTCCGAAATCGGTTGAATTCGTGGAGCGAAAGTGAGAATGTTTTGGATGACGCACAATTTGGGTTCCGTAATGGACGTTCGACGTCAGATGCAATTTTTATTTTGCACTCACTGGTCCAAAAAGTTTTGAGTGAAAAGAAACAATTATGGTGTATTTTTTATTGACTTTGAACGTGCTTTTGACACAGTAAATCGGGATGCCTTGTGGTCCAAGTTAATTGAATTTGGCGTCAGTTGTAAAATGATCAAGATTTTACAATCCATGTATTCCATAGTTAAGTCATGCGTAAAATTTAGTTTTGACATGTCTTTTTCTGATTTTTTTTATGTTTCTGTTGGTCTTAAACAAGGAGAGCCTTTATCGCCTTTATTATTTATTTTATTTATAAATGATATTCGAAATGTTATCGATGTCGAATCACTTACTGACAACGATCTGAGAATCTTATCCATATATCTATTGCTTTTCGCTGATGACATTGTGCTGTTTACTACTAATCGAGAATCTCTTCAAAGTCAAGTTGATAATATAGTCAGGTATTCAAACCAATGGAGCTTAAAAATTAACGTATTGAAAACTAAAGTATGTGTTTTTCGAAAAAAGAAAGAACAAATATCGGATCATATCATTATTAATGGTGAAGCTATTGAAAATGTTGACAATTTTATCTATCTAGGCGTTAATTTTACTAGTGATGGAACTTTGACCTCAGCAGTAAAACAACTTAATGACCAAGCACTAAAGGCATTTCATAGTTTACTTGGAGTCTTCGATAGAGTTGCATTAGATATTCAAACTAAATTATCACTTTTTGATTCACTGATTGTTCCAATCTTATTATACGGATCTGAGGTCTGGGGTATCTATAATTACAAAATTGTTGATAAAATTCATTTACGTTTCTGTCGCTATTTATTAGGAGTAAGCCAACAAACCCCGAACTACGCTGTTTATGGCGAACTTGGTCGCTTTCCGCTGAATATCTTAGCCAAAGAGAGATCAATTAATTTTTTTTCTTAAAATGAAGCAAAATCCCCAAAGTATCACGCATAGTGCATTTTTAAGTCAACTTATGGACAATAGAAGTAACTTCTGGGCGTCAAAAATGAAGAAAGTTATTGACCATTTAGGTTTTGGTTTCCTGACAAATATTACTCCAATGAATTTATATATACCACCTTTCCAGAGTTTGAAAAACCGCATTAGGGATCAGTTTGTACAAGATTGGCATAGCTATATAAATAGAACCCCAAAACTTATGTAGTACTGCAATTTTATAACTGATTTTAAGTTTGAAAAATACCTTCATATAATTAAAAATGATCAACTACGAATTCACCTCACTCGAATTAAATTAAGTTCTCACGCATTAGAAATTGAAACTGGTAGGAGAAATGGTATTGATAGAAATAATCGCCTTTGTAAGTTATGTAATATGAAAGTCATTTAGTCTGAATATCATTTCATTTTAAGTTGCCCGAAATATTACAATCTACGCCAACAATACATTGGAAAAATTGCATGGCCCTCTTTACAGAAATTTAATCAACTTATGTCTCCAACAGATGATATAACATTGTACAAATTGTCCAAATACATTAAGGAAGCAATGACTTTAAGGAAAAATTATCTTGATGGTATTTTAGCATAGAGGATCCAATTAATTAAGTTCGTATGGTATCTTTTTTTTTTTTTTTTTTTAAACAGTAGCTTCACTTCCCTTGATACTTTATAGTACTGTAATATATTACAAAGCAAATTACTTTTTTAGTAACTTAAAGAAAGATGTATATGTCGAACCGGTGCTCTGTAATGCATTAACTGTCCGGTTTATCTTGTGCTTTTTTCGTTTTTTTCTGTCATACTTGAGCTTTGTTTATTCTGTCTGTCATTGTTGAATTTGTTGTAAATAGCCAAAGACATGTTTTGTCGTTTGCTGAATAAAAATGTATGTTTATTTTGTTTGAGTTATTAATTACACGATGTTCACGCAATTAATGCAATTAATGCTGAGGTGTGAAAAGGCATGCTTTATGCAAAATTAAACGTCTTTAATTATATCATTAGCACCTTTACCAGGTAAGTATTTTAAATTGGTCGGTTGGTTCTTTAACAGTGTCGATGAGCAATGATTAAAAAAGGTAAATTTTTCATAATTGGTACATCTTTCGTTTCAAGAAAATCTTTTATACACCGACAAAAGGGCTCATCATCATTCATCTTTGAAAACGTTGTACGTTGTGTAAAGGATACTAGAACGGAATTACGTCAGTTTTGTGCAATTCATGTCAGGAAGAAATAAATGGCCGCCGCCATTCTATTTCTTATGATAGGTGTTAGGGATGGCAGCATTGGTTTTGTGGGACAGTTAAGCTTTTATTTTTGTGTTATATAGTTTGATAGCTTGTTTTGGCCATTGTACTCTCTGCTTTAGGCGTTGCATGTTTACCGACCGAACAAAGTACCCGTAAAGCTAAGATTTGAAAAACAACACTGCATTGTTCAATATTTCGGCAATTGCTGTTTTGATGAAGTCAAAACACTATTTCCTCAAGAAAAATCATAAAGCAGATCGAGTTATATGATCCCTGCCAAAAGTAAAATGAAAAATCATGACAAAGAAAAGAAAACTAAACTGTATTAGATAAATATAATGATATAACTGCCGTTGTGGTTATGTAATAGAATCAGTATATCCAAAGGAAACGTGAATATCCGTCCATAATTTTTTATAAATATATAGATCTAGTCAATCCTTGATTAAGATTAAAATTCAGTAACGGAAAAAAAAAAAAAACACTGAGGGAAAAGAATTATTTAGAACTGTATCTCCTTTTGTCACGATGCTGATCACCTATGGTAGACAAAGATGATACAGCACATGACGCCGATCTGATGTCGGTCTTTACGTCTCTTTCACCTTCAAGGTTATCTTTTAAAGGATTAATGCCATCAAAAATTGTTCTCTGGTTGAAAGAGTCCACCGTGTTGCTGGTCAAAAGGCTTTAGGTCACGTGCCGTCATAATCCTATTAGGCCCGATTATCAACTCGTTAATTACGTATTACGCAATCTATATCATTTTGACTTTTCTACCGTGAAGTCGCGTAAATGATTACGCAACCCTTTGTCACATTATGCATTACTTTCAGTATTTTGAGGATACATGATATTTTTTTTTTTGTAACATTGATGTCTGCACCAATTTTTATCAAAAGGCATAGATGCGTTTATATATCTTTAAGTAGAAATACAAATGTGTAAAGAGGTTTCACTGTCTTGATTTATCATTTATACTTCTGAGATTCATCGGAAAAAGGGTTGATTGACATCAGACAGAAAAGTTGTGAACTTTGATCCAGATTTTGCATTTTTCCTGAAACGAGGGTGCGCTTAAAAGGGGAGAGGGAGATAGAGAGAGAGAGAGAGAGAGAGGAGAGAGAGAGAGGGAGAGAGAAATGCAGTACGGGTAAGACTGAGATTACTTTTTTCTCCAAAAGCATACAATAATTGAAGCAGGAAAGTAGCATTGGCAGCAGTTTTACTACATGTCTTTTCATTAAATGTGCGCACAGAAATTATGACTATCAGTGTGGCCAAACATATCCCTAGGTCAGTGTGATTTTGGGGTTTCCTGAAAAACAGTACAGTACTAATCCTTTTACTTTATTTTACTCTTTATTATTCCCATGTACAAATAACACAAAGAGGGGAAATGTTTTAGAAAAATACAATAACCAATAATAGTCTGGTACTTGAAAGAAAGCAATTTTAAACAATGTGGAAAAAAAGAGTAAATGCTGGTTACCAGTATTTCCTCCTTTTTTCATAGTGTTCGACCATTCAAACACTAGCATCATAATTTGAGCAATTTTTTTTCCTTGTCTGTTAACCGAAAAATTGGTCGTTGTAAAGCTAGGGTGATAAGTTTCTTTCGTTAATAGAATCTTTTTGCTTTCTTTTAAATGTAATAACTTTTAACCTTTTACCATTGAATACGAATTTAATTTTTGATAAGGGTCTCATTGTCTTAATTATGCAAATGCTGAAGAAGAAATTGAGAACTATGTTTACTTACCTGTTTAAAGTTTGAAAAAATACAAATGACCATATTCTGATTTTTTTCCGCATATCATCATTGTCCTGCTATAAAAATTTACAAAAGTTCTAAAGTGCAATTCAGTTTTACCTTGTATAGGGGGCGAAACGACTAGGGGAGAAGCAACCAGGGGGGCGAAACGACCAGTGGGGGCGAAACGACCAGGGGGGAAACGACAAGGGGGAAAACGTCTTGGGGGCGAAACGACTAGGGGAGGAAATGGTTTTGGGGCGAAACGTCCCGGAACCAGGAGAAATCGTCCCCTGGAGAAATCGTCCCCTTGAGAAATCGTCCCCAAACTGCTTGGGGACGACTTCGTCCCCAAATTAAATTTTGGAGAAATCGTCCGTATATTCAAAATTCATATACAATTTTGCTATAAAAGTTGTCTTTGAAAATATTTTCCTTTTTTTTTTAACTTAAGTGTTTACTTTGTGTTATGGTTTTCTTAATTCAAGAACGATTTCATAACATTGTCATTGTTTATGCAACAAATTTCACACTAACAGTTTGTTGCTCACACCTGTCACGCCCGTCATATATAGATCTAGCTTACACCTGCAAGATTTTTATATTTTTCTCTTTGTTTGAATTTGATTTTTTAACTATTATGAAATATTCATAAAAAAGTAGTCATTCGGTCATTTAATGTATAAAATGATCAGATATGAACAGAACTGATCAGAACAGAATTTTATTGCTATAAGTTATGACAAATACATCTAGCAAACATGATGAAATGCATTATGATAATACACCCGCATCTCTCTCTCTCTCTCTCTCTCTCTCTCTCTTTCTATTGAATCACTTGGCAAGGGAAATAATTTTTTATGCTTAATTTATTATGATTTTTCGTCCACAGCTCTGTCTTTCCATGTCTCAGTAGATCTCCCACTCTTTTCTATCTGTCTCTCAATCATATGGTATGGATGTTCATATGTTTTATGATGGTTTTTCGTCCATAGATCTATCTCTCTCTCTCGGCAAAAGAAATTAACTTTGTGTGTGTGTGTGTGTGTAGAAATCGTATATTCTTCAAATAGCCGGGTTTATGTTTTACAGTGTTTTGTTCAATTCTGGCCGTTCGATCGTGAACATGTTCATTGATTCGATCCCCGTAAGAGTGCTTATTGACTAAGATCCCTAGATTCTACATGTATACGTTACTTTTTACTTGACGATTCCATGTTCAAAGAAACACTGCAGAAAACATTAACTGAAAGGTCGATTTAATTGAAACATACACCACAACTTCATCTGTCCTTGCACATTATCTTAAATTTCAAAACAATCTTTTCTAGAAATATCGAAAACATTACCGAAAAGGAGGAGATACATGTACACTTCACTATATGGCGTTTTTCTTTCCCAACATTTTTTTTTTTTTTTTGTGCTGTTTATGAGGTGATACTTTTTCATTTTAGATACCTTGATATCTTTTATAGAGCGACAAAAAGCCTTTAATTAATAGGGAAATATACCTATATGTACTTAATTCTTCGGTGAGGGGATGAACCGATATAACACAGTAACTAGAATCAAATAAACATAAAAATCAATTTCCCTTGCAGAGAGAGAGAGATATTGACGAACGGAAAACCATCATACATGAATAAAAAACCTATGTCGAATGAGATGGATGGATAGATGGATAGAGAGAGAGAGATGCGGGCTCATTATCATAGTATTAAAATCACGTAAAAAGGTCAAATGACTGCTGTTATACAAACATATATATTTCATAATTGGTTTAAAATCAAATTCAAACAAACAGAAAAAAAAAAAAAAAAAAAATCTTACAGGTGTTAGCTACCTGTGACAGGTGTGAACAGCAACCTATTAGAGTGAAATTTGTTGTATAAACAATGACAGTGTAATCAAATAGCTCTTGCATCAACAAAACCGTAACACAAAGTAAGTAATAAAGTAAAAGTAAAACTTCAAAAATATTTTCAAAGACAACTTTAATAGCAAAATTGTACATGATTTTTGAATATGGTGACGATTTCTCCAAAATTTAATTTGGGGACGATTTCTCCAGAGAAATCGTCCCCAAGTAGATTGGGGACAATTTCTCCAGGGGACGATTTCTCCAGCATTCTATTTTGCGGATGCTATTTGCGGACAATATACACAAAGACGGACTTTGCTGACGCATTGAGTATGGAGTAATTATTGCAATTAAGGAGACAGGCATGTTATTTTCATCTTTAAAAGGAGCTTTTAGACTGATTTTTATAATTTTTTTTATATATGAACTTATATCGAAAATTGCATTTAGAGAGTTGAATATAATATGCTGTTTTTTTTTTTGTCATTTGTATTTACAAGTCATAATTTGTACTCTTCCTAACCTGGATACTTTTATTATACTTTGAATTTTTTTTCTAAAAATAAATGATATTAACCTCTTTGTATTTGATAATCATAAATAAAGATGGAGTCGAATCAGCATTTAATGTTTTCAAAATGAGGGTCTTCACAGTGCAAAACAAATATACGTGTATATACTTTGGGTGTCATTCATGATATGACAGTTTCATTGTAGTTTCATAAAAAGAAATTGTGTACAATAAAGACTAAAGAGGGAATTCGCGGACACACTGAAGATGGGTAGGAAATTTCATATTCAGAATCAATGGCTCTGACGAGTAAGTGTTGTGTTGGTCTTCCGGTTCCGAAAACTGTATCGGCTGAAAAACAGGAAAGCTTGCCATTTTTTTTACTGATGTGTTCTTATGGCTTTGAATTTCGAAAAAAGGGGAATATTATGCAATGCTCTGGTCTTTCAACATGTTTTCTACACCATGGAAAAGTGTAGAATGTGTACAGTGTTGTCTGAATCGTTTGTGCCGTGGGTTGACCATAGTCGAATAATATATGTCAAGGACCTAATTTCAGACTGATATTGCCATTAAATTAACAAATAAGACAGAGTTTTGCTGTCCTGAAAGTGTGAATTATTGTGTTGAACTTTTCTAATCACTGCTGGCAAAGAATTGATAAGAATTAACACAAAATTGACGGCCTAAATAAACAAAGGCTCCGAATATGTGGACCGACTCTGAATGTGCTGATCGACACCGACGGATTTCAATTTTCTGTATTCCCGTTGAAACCCTTCACTCCAAAAGTTATGGTTTACATTTGTTTGATGAAACGTGACCAAATTTCTGAAAATACAAAGGACTGATACTTTTACAATCGAAAAATTATGTCTAACATTCGTTTATCTAAATTTTGAAAATGTTGTTGTATAGCTTTCGATTAGCCAAGTGGTCTTTATATTACATTTTTAAATCTTATGTCGTATGTGCAATCCACACATAAACACAAATAATGAAAAACAGTGGTATCTTCAGAACAGTATTTGGACTTCAAATTGTCATTAGTTAATCAATTAATTAATTAATTAATTATGTTAACTGAAGTTTGATATGTATTGTTATACATACCCTCCTTTCATGTTATATTATCTAGTGTAAACAATTATGTTGATGAATTCATAATAAATTGCAAAACGCATATGCTCTTGTATGCATGTAGACCATTGAAACATGTACTGTGCGTATCATTTTCTTCTCTTCTCTTACTTGTCAAAGAAACGGATAGTCATTCCCACGGTAATTAGGTGTCTGTAATATGCATGTATAGTTCGGTAAAGTTTTGTCTTGCAGAGAGTAAAATTTTCCATGATGACTTCATATTTTATTTGATATCTCTGCAACGATCGGGACATTTTCCATTTAGCGCGAATGAATATTTGAAGACCAGTTAGCGTTTTGAAGATGCCATTGTTTTTCATTATGTGTGTTTATGTGTAGACTGCACATACGACGTGAGCATTGCAAATGTAACACATAAACCATTCGGATAATTAAAAGCTATTCAACAATACCGGTATTTTCAAAATTAAGATCGACAAATGTTAGACAGCATTTTTTCGATTGTGATAATATCAGTCTTTTGTATTTTTAAAAATTCGATCAAGTTTCATCAAACAAATTTATACCATAACTTTTGGTGTCAAGAGTATTAACGGGAGTACAGAGCGTATGCCTTAAGTAAATAACGGTCAACTAAGTTTTTGAAAGGAAGCCCTTATCAATCGGTGCCAAGCAACGCATTCAGAGCTGGTTCACATTTTTAGAGCCGGTCCACATATTCGGAGCCTTTGTTAATTCTTATCAATTTTGTTAATTCTTATCAATTTTTTGCCAGCAGTGAATAGAAAAGTTCAACAATAATTCACGCTTTTAGAAAAGCAAAACTCTATCTTATTTGTTAACTTAATGGCAATATCAGTCTGAAATTAGGTCCTTGACATATATTATTCGGCTATGGTCAACCCACGGCACAAACGATTCAGACAAGACTGTACACATTCTACAACTTTCCATGGTGTAGAAAACATGTTGAAAGACCAGAGCATTGCATGACATTCCCCACCTTTTTTTTTTTTTTTTTTTTGAAAATTCAAAGACATAAGAACACATTAGTACAAAGAATATTATGGCAATTAAGCTTTCGTGTTTTTCAGCCGATACTTTCGGAACCGGAAGACCAACACAATATTTACTCATCAGTGCCATTGGCACTGAATATGATTTTTCCTGCCCGTGTTACTCTTTTAGTTAGACATGTAGAGTGCATCTTGAGCATGACAATGCAATGTGAATCAATGTTCGGCCTATTTCGGATTTTTATATAGACCATGCTTTTGCATTGTACTGCGATCGGGGCAATGTTATACACGGCATATGGGGCAAAGTATTACAGTGTAGAACTTTGCCCATGCACTTTCAAATATCAACCAAGGCTTGGAAAAATCAGTCTTAAATCCTAATGAAATAGAAAACATCAAATAAACCATTGTTAAATTAAAAATGATTTGTAAAACTCTGATACATTTACATAGATTTGGGCTAAACATGTACTTTCTTTCGTAGAATGGTTTGAAACTAGGACTGATCGATTGTATTGGAGTTTAAAAGCGTTTTAACGGCTTAGGTCATATCACAGCGGTCAGTGCACCTACACATGTGTTTCTTGGCTTTCTCACACCAGTACTGACACAACTATCTCTCCATGTCACTGACTACTTTTCTCCCATGCATCAGAGTTGAGAGGCGAAAAATCGCCGGAAAGAAAGTTTGCCTCAACCGCCGGTATCGAACTCACAACCACTAGGTCACGAGTCGGACACGCTACCCGGCCTGGTTCGAAACTATAGGAACGTAAGACATATCTGCCCAAAATACCTGTTGTAGATCTCCTGTGTTCAATGGAAATGGGTATGATAAAATTCAAACTGAAAACACGGGTGAAATAGCTAGGTTATGAACATCGCCCCTTGATATAACTCCTTCTGCTTGGCTAAGCATAGCTACCTTCTTCACGTTTTCAAATGATAAGATTTGCCGTGGAACAATGGGTGCAACTGAGAGAAGGCAAAAATTGGATTGCTTTGCTGAGATTCAATAATGTTTCACTTTGCCCCGGTCACTGTACATAACACTCTGCCCCAAAGCTAGGGGCAGAGTGTTACATCTCCTGTCATTTTGTTCTTGTTATAAATCGTTAGATCATGATTGTTTCAGAAAAGGCCCAGTATGTTCCAAATTGATTGTATTTTCTTAATTCGACGCTCATAGAGCTCTGTACGGTTTCATGTTAGAAAGAAATCCAAAAAGCGTGAAAAAGGGTATGTGTATTCCCCGGCCCTACTCGAAAAACAAGCAAGAATTCCCGGCCCCAACGGCCCCCCTACCAACGTCTTTTATTTGTGTACCGAATATGATGAAATTAGTGTTCAATTAAAGCTTATATTATAAGCTTCCCAATGGTATATAGAAACGTAAGATTTTATTTATGTAAATTTGAGATAAAAGCGTTTGAAATTTGTCGGTCTTTTTACAAAAATGTTTCAAAAATTTTAAAAGATAGAAATCCGGCCCCAATATTTCAAACTTTATTTTTTCTTAGATTTACAAAAAAAAAAAAAAAAAAAAAAAAAAAAAAAAATGATATGTGATAAACACCTTAATTTAAGATTTGACACGGTACTTTGAAAATTAAATTTGACACAGGCACTGTTGAGTTATAAGCGTTTTAATTTCATCCATTTTCAGAGAAAAATATTTTGAAAATTGAATCGAGTGACATATCCGGCCCCAATATTAAAAAGTCAATGACTCATCAAATCTAAAAAAATCTTGATATAAATTCAAAGTTCAGTTAATAAGCTCTTTAATGGTATATAGAAATTAAAAATCGATGCAGGGGTTCTTGTGCTATAACGGTTCAGATTTTATTAATTCTTGGAAAGATATACGTGGAATTATGAGAAAATTAACATATCTGGCCCCAATATTTTAGACTTAATTATGTATCTAATATCCAATTTCTAATAAGGTTACAGACTGCATAATAAAAGCTTTTGGACGAAAGCTAAAATCGTAAACTTTCATTTAGAAATATTTTTTGAGATGTTTTTGATGGAATAAAGGATTTAGCATAGGGGCCGGATTTGTGAGGAAAGTCATTAGATTTCATCGTGGGTCGATCATTTCAAAGACCTATTATTCTATTATTTTCTATCGAAATTTATTTATTTATTTATACCTTTGGACAGCTTAAACCACACACTTTCATTTAGAAATAGTTTCCACTATATTTTCCACGAAATAAAGGATTTAGCATAGGTGCCGGATTTGTGTAATTCATGAAATATCTCGAAGAAAATACGAAAATCTTTCCTATTTTTGATCGACAATATTTCAAAAAGTATTTCGATGATCATAATGTATTTTATATCATATAAAAGGGTGATATCTAGGCTTTAATTTGAAACTAATTTCGGCAGAATCAAATAATGAGTAAAAGATTTAGATAGCGGGCCGTTGGGGCCGGGAATTCTGGCTTATTTTTGGAGTGGGGCCGTGAAAAATGTATCACTGTGCCATGGTCTCACCTAAAATCTGACCATGAATATCCACCCTAATTCATAAATATGTAAAACGGTCGGTCTTTAGAATAGCAGCTTATACGAAATTGTATGCATTTAAGCTCTCTGTTCAAAATGATTGTGGGCCTAACTGGTAGAGCACTCGCAAGGTTAGCGGACGGTCAAGAGTTTGAGATACAGCCTAGTGGTATCAGGAGAAGTTAAACTCTTGAGTATGAAAAAAAAAAAAGTGTTTGCATTGGTTACTTGTACCAGATGAAAAGCTTGAGTGTCAATATATAAGTCTAGGCTTCCCATTCAATTGCAAAGACCTTTTGAACCGAATAATAGGTCTTTCGGTAAATTCGTTTGTTTTCGCTTTTCCTGTGCTTTTCGGTTGCTTTAAAACTGTTTCCAAAATGGCGGAGTTTGATCTCACCACGCGGATGGGCCAATATTTGGACCGACATCTCGTGTTTCCTCTTCTAGAGTTTCTGTCGGTGAAGGAGGTGAGGTCTTTTTTTTTTTTTTAAATTGGATCCCATATGGTGTTAAGTACGACAGAAATGTGGGAATGAAAATATAGGAAAACATATTGATGGAAACTTTGGAGTGAATTTCGGATGATACATATGATCGGACGATACAGTCTTGAGTGTCTATATATTCCGCGAAGATAGGGAATCAACTTGATAAAGATTATCAGTGTAAACAAGAAAATGTCCTTTGACAGTACTTGCCTTCGTAAAATACTCCGTTCTTGTAATTTTTCTGCAAAGATTAAAACCTTGATCAGTTACTCATAAAGGGTGTTTCATAATATCTGTCCCAATTTTACTCACATATAAATTCAACAAGACTTATCCTTGATTAATTTGAGTTACATAATTCAATAATAGACGTATGGGAGTTTTGTTTGGTGTATATAACTGGTTTATTAGTGGAGTACCTTTCATTTCAGAACACATTTTCCAAATTCTCAATTTTACAGCGCATGCTCCAAATGATGTCCTTTCTGTGCAATTACGACGTTGAATCTATTTTTGAAATTGTTAATCACTGCAGTGCACGTTTCTCTGTTAATGACATGGATTTCCCTCTTAATGGCAGTTTTCAATTCGTCTGTTGTTTTTGGACTACGGTTATACACTCTGTCTTTTAGATATCCCCACAGGAAAAAATCTAAGGGGATCAAATCAGGTGAGTGAGGTGGCCATTCAAAATCAGTCTTTAAAGAAATAATCCTTCGACCAAACGTCTGCTGTAACCATGTGATTACTTCTCCGGCTGTATGCGGAGTTGCCCCATCTTGCTGAAACCAAATGCTGTCTAAATTAACACCCCGTCTTCTCAATGCTGGCACAAATTTCTTTCTCAGGAGACTTAAGTATCGGTCCTTGTTTACCGTTTCAACTGTTCCCTCATCATCTTCAAAGAAGAAAGGACCAATTATCCCATTTACACTAATCGCCGCCCAAGCTGTAACTTTTTCACCATGTAATGGCTTTTCAATATAGAAATAAGGTTTCTCAGATCCCCAATATCTACAATTTTTCTTGTTTACTTGTGCATTTAAGTAGAAATGTGCCTCGTCCGAGAACCAAATGTTATCAATGATATTCATATTAGCTATCATCCAATTAGCAAATGATATTCTGCCCTCAATATCTGTAGCTTTTAAATGTTGCATAATGGAAATAGTATAGGGCTTCAATTTAAGATCTTACTTTAGCATTCTGTACACACTTGTAGAACTTACAGAGTTGCTGATATCACCCAATACTTTCCGAACTGACCTCTGAGGTGTTTCTTCGATCACTGCTTTCACCTGTTCAATATTTTCCTCGCTTCTTACGGATTTTGGTCGACCAGAGTTCCTGTGTCTTCTGTCCTCAATAGATCCCGAATCTTCAAATCTTCGTATAATTCTTTGTATTTGCTTCCTATCCATCTTCCTCAACTCAGGATACGGTTTTCTCATTTTTCTGACGACAACTGTTGTTGAATTTGTTTGATAGTGCAGTTTAACAATTTCGGAAGCTTGCTCTTTTGACGGTGCCATTTTGAAAATAGCTCTGAGGAAATGACGTCATCATAACATATTGACGTCAAAGTTTTCCCATACTTTTATATTACCTAAAAACTCCCACAATTCTTCATTATTTTGATATATGATAACTTAAAATACCTTTCAAAATGACTAAGTTATGTTGATTTGAAACTGGGGCAGATATTATGAAACACCCTGTACCTTTAGTCTGAAGGGTTGCTCTGATGTTATTTTTGTGATTGGGTCTACGCAACTCTTCAGAGCAGCCCTTCTTTAACAATATCTGGAAATTTCAAAATATTACCGGTCATCTTTCAGTCTGCTTAATGTGTCTTTAATCTGCTTGTCAGCTATGAAAATGGATATTGTTGTTCAAACGGCGACAAAATCGGATGTGGAGTTAGTTAAAGGAAACTTTAAAGAAACTGGTAAGACCCAACGTACACAGTGAATGTCAGAATGAAAAATAATGTATGTCAGGGCTTACAAATTGTAATATTTATGGTACGGTACAAAATATTAAACAGAAAATCACTGTTCAAGGACACTGGAACAATGTAGTCCTTTTCAAGAGGCTCAAAAAGAGTCACAGAGGTCTGTTTGTTAAAAATGACGAGCTAGTGCCAGTTTGGTAGCTTGCATTACCGAATAATGAATAGCAGATTTCCATAAAAGTCTGCTAAATTTTTTGCATCAAATGGAATTTAACAACCTTTTTTCACGGCATGGCTCAGCTCTGTTCGAATGATTTTTGAATGTTGTTCATCTATCCACTGAGGATAACCCATTGTTTCATTCCAAAGCTGTATGATGAGAAAGAAATGTTGAAGGGCAAGCTAGATCTACTGAGCAACACAAACATGGTTGACTTTGCTATGGACGTTCACAAGACTTTGTACCCAGATCAGGAAGTGCCTCAGAGTAAGTTTTTTTCCCTTCATACTTTTAGCTTACCTTAGCACGAAATGCTCAAGGTGAACTTTTGTGATCATGTTATATGTCTGTCGTGTGTCGGCATTGTCCATTGTCAGGTTTTACATTGTGTATGCTCTAGTGGCTACATTTTGGGTCCAATACTCATGAAATTTGTCAGAAAGTTTGTCTTGATAATACCTCAGACAAGATTGAAAAAGGATCATGTGAGGTCAAAAATTAGGTCACAAGGTCATATCTTTGAGAAACCTTGTGGTTCAATCCAGAGGCTAGTTTTGCACTGCAATACTCATGAAAGTTGGTCAGAATGTTTGTCTTTATGATGTCTCAGACGAGTTTGAAAATGATTCACATGGGTCAAAAACGAATGGCGGTCAAAAGCCCCTCCGGTCATTATCCCCTACCCCCAAAACAGGTAAGGTGGTCAAAAGCCCCTTTATGATTTTGCAAGGGCAGTCATTATCCCCTTCATCAAATCTTAGAGGAGGTCAAAAGCCCCTTCGCGGTTTTGCAAAGGTGGACATTATCCCCTTCAGTAAATTTCAGAGGTGGACAAAAGCCCCTTAGAATAGGCTAACGTTTTCCGCTGTGATTTCCAACGGAGAAAGAAAAATAATGCCAGAGTGTCTAACCTATGCCATGCATCCCCACCCCAGCCCACCCATTTTTTTGTTGTTGATTTACTCATTAAAATTGTTTCCTGTCAGTCTTATACATTCAATATGTAAACGTGTGATCACTTTGCCCATAAATAGATAATTATCTTAATCTATTCATTCTGTCCAGTTTGTTTCATTCATTTCAATAGATGTAAAGACAACACCTTTTCCACTATAAAGAAAGTAAATGATCCTCCTTAACCACAATTTTCAAATTTTTAATCCATAACTACTATTTTCATTTTTGTCAACAACAAGAAATGTAGCATATGTTATTTAACCCTCTACCAAACAATCCTGAGTTTGGAGGAACAAGAGAAAGAAGTCGTTTGAAAACGTGGTAACCAGTATTTCCTCCTTTTCCGAATATGTTTTCTTTAACATACCACAATTCAATCATTTGAGCAAATTTAAGTTGTCTGCAATTGTTCTTGAATTCCAGAAATCTAAAATGTTGTCATCTGATAAAGATTTAAGTAAAGGAAAAACGGAAATCTTCCGGTTTACTCCCTCTATAAATTATTTCATTCTACTCCAGGTGTAAATGTCACAGAGCTATCTTCTTGTATATATAAAAATTTCAAACCAAACTGTATCTGTAGACTAAAGTTGATGATACAGGATACTTCTTGTCTACGATAGGGAAGAAAACAATGTGGGAGAAAAAGAAACTGCTGGTATCTACCATTAGTCCATTTTCAGCCAAAGATTTAAAAAGCCTTCTTTCACAGGTCGTTAACACCCGGAAATATGTTTCAAGGGATCAAGGGATAACAAAGAAATTGATTAAAAATCGTTTCAGATTGTATAGAACAAGATAAGCCGCACGATCTGTGCAGTCTAATCTTGATCTACCCTGTTCCCTTACTTGCTCTTCATTTATTTCCAGGGTCCTGCATGGCTCAGTGGTAAAGTGTAGGACTCGTAACCTGGAGGCCCCATGTTTGAGTCTCGCTGGATGCACTTGGTCTATCGTGGGAGTGTCCTTGGGCAAGACACTTCAGAACCCTAGCATAGTACATGTGAAACCCAGGACATACATGAGTATGTAAGCTGTCGCCGTTATATGACTGAAATAATGTTTTAAGCGGCATAAAACACTATTCAACCAATCATTTATTTTCGAAGTTTCAGTCCAAATAGAAAGTCCTGACTCCATGAACCATAATTATGGAATGCCTTTGGAACATATTGGTCCGTTTTGCAGGCCGAGCTCCGGTAGCTCTGTCGGTAGCGTACAGGACATTAGAACAATAAATGGTGATGTTTCAGCTCCCTCCCCATCGGCACTATGTGCCTCACTGTGCATAAAATATTTTAATCCTGGCTATGTCTGGATCCGATAGGTATAAAAGTTCACTCGTTACCCATTGGCAAAATTTTAGACATGTCATAAACCAACATCCAAACAAAATGTTATCAAAACAAAGCGTGAACACTGATCTGTGGTGGCCATTTCAGATTTGTTTCAGATTGGTTTTGACTGGCTGGTTTTTTTTTTCCATGGAATTTGACACCTATGTTTCTATTAATTTCTTTCTGTCTCGTACAGGTTTATGGTCTAAAAGATCAAGTGTTGTAACACAGCTAAAATCACTCCAAGCAGAGACTGATCTTATCACAAAGATATTTGAAGATCCAGAGGTTATGAGACAGATGCAGAGTTCAAGGTAATCTTTGACTTATCCTCAGTTTTAAGTATTGTTTCTTGCTTTTCTCCATGACAACAAAATTTTAGACTAGTCCATATTGAAAGCACTTGCAGACGAGAAATCAAATTATGAGCAAATACAGAAAAACAGAGATAAAATTAAGCAAGTCAAGTGTAGCAGTAATTATGAAATTCTACTCTATGTTTCACACCTGAAATATTGAAGATTTATTGATAAAAGGCCCAGTAGCAGCCAGTAGTAAACAATGTGGGTGCTAAAATGCGTTTAAATTTAAAAATCTAATAAAAAGTATTGAAATTATTGCGAAGATAACAGTCTTTTACTGTATTGTTTTCTCCAGAGCGCAATGTTTGTGTTTTTGATGTGCTTTTAGCTCACCTGAGCACGAAGTGTTACGATGAGATTTTGTGATCATGCTGTGTCTGTCGTCCATTGTTCAGGGGTCAACATTTACGTTGTGTGCACTCTAGAGGCCACACTTTCAGTCAGATACTCATGAAACTTGGTCAGAACGTTTGTCTTGATGATATCTCGAACAAGTTAGAAATAGGGTCACATGGGATCAAAAAGTAGGTCAGAGTGCTAAATCTTAGAAAAAGCTTGTGTGCTGTCTAGAGGCCACATTTTCAGCCATATGCTCTTGAATTTCAGTCAGAATGTTTGTCTGGATGATATCTCGGACAAGTTAAAAAATGGGTCATGTGGGGTCAAAAAGTAGGTCACTGGGCTAAATCTTAGGAAAACCTGGTGTGCACTCATAGGCCACATTTTCAGCCTGAAACACATTATACTTGGTCAGAATGTTTGTTGTGATGATATCTCGGACAAGTTTAAAATTGGATCAAGTCGGGTCCAAAAGTAGGTCACAGGGCTAAATCTTAGGAAAAGCTTGTATGCAATCTAGAGGCCACATTTTCAGCTCAATACTTTTGAAACTTGTTCAAAATGTTTGCCTTGATGATATATCGGACACTTTGAAAATGGATCAGGTCGGGTCAAAAGGTAGATCTCTTGGCTAAATCTTAGAAAAACCCTGTGTGCACTCTAGAGGCCACATTTTCAGCCTGATGCTCTTTAAAATTGATCAGAATGTTTGTTCAGATGATACATCTGACCATTTTGAAATTGGGTCATATCAGGTCAAAAAGTAGGTCATAGGGCTAAATATTAGAAAAAACTTGTGCCACATTTTCAGCCCAATTCTCTTGAAACTTGGTCAGAATGTTTGTTTATGATATCTCGGACAAGTTTGAAATTTGGTTATGTCCGTTCAAAAAGTAGGTCACAGGGTCAAATCTCAGGAAATCCTTTTGTGGAGTCTAGAGGCCACATTTTCAGCCTGATACTCAATAAGGATAGGGCACCCTAATGGGATTCGTGTAACATGGCCTTTCATCGCCAAAATCGTATGGATTCTGCTAAGACTCGGGTAATCTGTAATTGATGCGGGGACGTAGCATCTATCAGCCGATCGATTACGGATCACCAAAGTCTTAGGCGAATCCGTACGTTTTTTTGGCGATGAAAGGCGATGTTACACCAATCAAATTAGGGTGCTCTATCCTTAAAGCTGGTCAGAATATTTGTCTTGATGATGACTTGGACAGCTTTGACATTAGGCTATGTTCCTTCAAAAAGTAGGTCACTGGGCCAAATCTGAAAAAAATCTTGTTTTCACTCGAGAGGCCACATTTTCAGCTTATACTCATGAAAGTTGGTCAGAATGTTTGTCTTGATGATTACTTGGACAGATTTGAAATTGGGATATGTCCAGTCAAAAAGTAGGTGAGGTCATTTGGCCAAATCTGAGAAAAACTTTCTTTGTATTCCAGAGGCCATGTTTTCAGCCTGATACTCATGAAAGTTTGTCAGAATGTTTGCCTTGATTATATCTTGTACAAGTCTGAAATTGGGTTATTTTATGTTGAAAAGTAGTTCACTGGGCCAACTCTTAGAAAAACCTTGTGTGCAATCTAGAGGCCACATTTTCAGCCTGATACTCATAAGACTAGGTCAGAGGGTTTGTCTTGATGATATCTCGGAGAAGAGCAAAGTTGAGTAACCTCAGGTATAAATGTAGGTCACTAAACCAAATCGTAGAAAAACCTTCTGTGCACACTACAGGCCATATTTTTAGGCTGATACTCATGAAATTAGGTCAGAATGTGTGTCTTGATGATATCTCTGACAAGTTTAAAAGTAGGTCAAGTTGGTCAAAAAGTAGGTCACTTACACGCATTTTACATCATTAAAACCAGGATCTCTTCAGCTTTATCAACCATAGATGACTTTACTCTGGTGAGCACTTTAGGGCCAATGGCCCTCTTGTTTACTCACTTGTCATGCTGAAATTATAAAGTAGCGTCTTTTCTGATGTACTTAAATCGATATTTGTTTTCGAGTATCTTATTGAACAATATCAGTGACAAATCTGAATGATAAAGTTACGTGGTTTCCTAATGCGATCCTACCATACTTCTCTGCAAAAGTGGGCACCAGTTGTATTGGTATTCAATTCTAAATTCAAATACCAGACACAACAGCAGGGTTCATTCTAGAGCAAGCCCTTGCGCCATGGGTGCTTATTTTTCGTCTTTGGTGCATCAGAAATCTTATCTCGGGGCCTAACTGGCACATGTTCTTAAAGACAGATATGCTGACTGAAGCTTACACAATTTCACACATGCACATGTGTGAGGCATTCAGAGGGAAAAGGTTATTAGGGCAGTAATGGAAGAAAGAATTACTTTTGGTTGTAAGGATAAAATCAAAATCCATTGATTAAGGCTGTTTTCCCTTGGCCCCATAAATTTCTCAAATAGCCCCTACTTTTTCTGATGAAGGGGCCAGTTGGCCCCCTATATTTGATTTCTAAAATGAACCCTGCAACAAGCAACAAAATGGGAAGCAGTTTTAGTCTCATTTCAAGTGTTGAAGAACCCTCGACTATTCCTGGACATGAAATGTTGTCTCTCCAACGAAACAGTGACTTTTAATGGTGTTTTTAGGACATGAAAGCAAACAAGCTCATATTGATAACAAATCTAACAAAAATCATATCAGGTCAATATTCCCAAGCATTTGTGACTGAAGGATCAAAATTTCACTCTGAAAGATTACCAGCATTTTCTCCTTTTCCCACAGTGTTTCCAAGAATCATCTCTTTGGGGATTGTTTAGTAAAGATTTAATGTACATTTAACAGGTTAAGTGTAAAGTTCATGTCTCGTCTGTTGTCCATTTTCACTTGTTCTCACAAATCTTGTTACGTTTTCAATAGTGGCACACCAAAGAAAGAGTTGGTTGGAATTCAGAGCTTAGGTACAGAGTTCATGAGATCTTCCTCAACCACATTAATATTTTATGTCTTCTATATAATTCACAGGGATGGAAGGCAGTTATTTGAATACTTGTTTAAAGAACATGGGGTAATTATTTTATGTAAACTACTAATAGCTTAAATCCTTTTACCACACAACAGTATTTAAGACTGGTTCAAATTGAAAGCATTTGCTGACAACAATTTAAATGTTGCTCAAATGATTGGATTTATTTCAGACAGGTCTTATTTCCTGTAGTTGTTAAAACTCAGGATTGTGTTGTAAAGGATTAAAGCATATAGATGTGTGAGACAATTGTCACTATTTAGTCTTTACCATTTTGCCTACAGTTTTTGAAAACATCCTTGTAAAAATGAAGATAATCAACATGAGCTGATATTCACCAACTGTTCTTAAGAACAGTCTTAGTCTCTAGAATTTTCTAAATTTGAAAGTAACACAATTTCTTGTTGACTGAACCAAATCATTTAGCCACTGATTAGCTAGACTAAATGGTTTAGCCAGTTACAAGTTGCGTTGCATTCTAAATCATTATTATTTTCTAAATCTAGAATAAGAGTAAGGATGAAACTGAGAGTGGTCAGTGAATGCAAGTCATGATTAAAAGTTGAATGCATGAATACAATTTAAAACATTCAATCATAAGGAGAAATGTAATGAGCAATTTCTTCTTTGCCACACTGCTTTCAAAAGTGATCTGCTGGTAGAAAAAAGAGATCTTTTGCAAGGGAATATGAATGTAATTTTTGTGTCAAAGTCATCTTCTACAAGTTTGTTTATAGAGGTATGATTTGCGTATTATTTAACTCTTTACCAAGCAACAAAATTTTAGACTGGTCTAAATTGTGAGCATTTGCAGATGACATTAAAAATGTGCTCAAATGATGAAAATTTGTTGTTTAAATTGTAGACAACATGGGTGAGGAACGCTCCTTGTCCCACAATGTTTTTAAAATCTTCCTTTCAGGTCGTTAAAACTTGCGATTGTGTGGACAGGGTTAAACTTTCAAGGCCAATGAACTTTGTTGTTTCTTGATGGGGGGGGGGGAAAGAAAGTGTAGACACTTGTGTAGGAATTTCAATTTTTTGAAAAGAATTTAATCCTTTACCAAAACCACAAATTTTGAACTCAACCAATTTGAAAGCATTTATTATTTGCAGGTCTAACAAATCAAATGAAGCTTAAATAATGATTTCTGTCTTTGAAAGGGTAGAAAACATTGTGAGAAAAGGAGAAAATGCTGGTTTCCAGCATTTTCTTCTTTCCTTACAATGTTTTCAAAAGGCCCTCTTTCTCAAGGTTGTTAAAACTCGGGATTGTGTGGTAAAGGGTTAAGAAAGGCTTATTTAGGTTTTTTTCTGTGAATCAAATTTTTTTAAGAAGTTTTGGTAAATACTACAAACTATATTTTCCCTGCAAGCATAGAGAAACTAGATGGGTTACAAACAGTAAAAAAGGTGCAACTTTGGCATCTCAATAACAGGGTGATTGTTTTGCATTTCATACCTTTGTCTCTTTTTTTGACATAAAATATGTGATCCCAAAAACTATGCTCCCAAAACATTTTCCCTCATGCTTCTCTCTCTTACGAGGGCTATTCGATATGTAATGTGTATTGTACCACAGCGCGAAAACGCTTTCAACGATTTCGTGGATGATGATATGCTTGAATAGCTCTATTCAATACCTTTCCAACGGTATAAACACGAGCCTTTAGCTCCACATAGTTTTAAACTTATAGTCATTTCATTAGAGCTAGTCGTTGACCACTGTTGTAAAAAATGGTTGGGAAACGGATTAAGAATATTGAAGAAATTAGAGCTTATATAAAAGTTCACACAAAACTCGGTCATTTGGTAATGCAGATTTTTACTGAATTGAGGGAAGTTTATGGGTCTGATAAGGTATCTTATGAGACAGTTCGTAGGTGGAGAAAGAAATTTCTGACTGGCACAGAGTCCGTCAAAGATGCAGCAAAATCTGGCCGACCTGTGACTGTAACAGGCAAGGCAAATGTCTCAAAAGTCAGGGAAATAATTGAAAGTGATGGCAGATACACGATTCGTGATATTGCCAGCGCTGTTGGCATATAGCTATCGCGGGTGCATTTCATTTTGAAGCGTATTTTGAAAGTACGAAAGACTTCTGCCAGATGGATACCGCATATATTGACAGATGACCAAAAATGGGTACGAGTACAAACCGCTAAGCAATTGCTCAAAATGTTTCCCAAATTCAATCAAAGACAATTTGCAAACATTGTTACTGGTGACGAAACATGGGTTCACTATTTCGAACCAGTAAGAAAAATTGGAAACAAAATATGGCTAACTAAACACGGTAGAAGGCCTGTATTTGCCAAAAGAAGCATAAGCACAAAGAAGGTCCTGTATTGCATATTCTTCTCATGTGATGGTATAGCCGTACAAATTCTGGTGTCGAAGGGCAAATTTGTTACAGGTCGGTATTACCGAGATGTTATACTAAAAAAGCTCAAGAAATATTATCTTAAACGACGCCCTGTGTCAGGATTTAGGCATGTTCATCTACTTCATGATAATGCTCCATCACATACATCTGAGCTTGTGAAGCAATTTTTGAAGTCGGAGAAGGTTACTGTTTTGCCACACCCACCATACTCTCCAGATCTAGCCCCATGCGACTTTTTCCTTTTTCCAAAACTTAAAAAGTTCTTATCTGGTCGTCGTTACAAGTCCCGACAAGCCCTTAGCTCAGCCATCAGTCAGTGCCTCAGAGGTCTACCTAAATCAGCGTACCATGACGCATTTCAGAAATGGATTCAGAGATTGAAATTATGTATTTCAAACCACGGAGAATATTTTGAAGGGATGTAATGTTCATTTCACTATTTGAGTCGAATGCTTTTGAGATATTGTACAATACACATTACATATCGAACAACCCTCGTATTTGTGGATGCTTTGCCAGGTATTCCCATACTTAGTTCAGTGATGATATATCTTGTAAGTTTTTATTAAATTAAAAAAGTCTGAATAGCCTTCTTTAACTCTTTACAAGAGAACAAAAGTTTAGACAAGTCCAAATTCAAAGCATTTGCAGATGACAAAATGAACATTACTCAAAAACTAAAATTTGTTTTGGGAAGGGTAGAAAACATTGTTGGAAAAGGAGAAGATGCTGGTAAACATGATTTTCTCTTTTTTCCACAATATTTTCAGAAGCCTTCTTTGTCAAGGTCATTAACACTTGTGATTGTGTGGTATAGGGTTAAGATACACATGTAGAAGAATGAATTCTTACGTTGAGCTTTCCAGCATTCATGGAACAATTTTTTCTCGACAGTTCAAAGCTGAGATGGTGGACACCCTGTATAATTATGCCAAATTTCAGTATGAATGTGGAAATTACTCAGCGGCAGCTGAATATCTGTACTTTGTCAGAATCTTGGTAAGCCGTTTCATTAATGTTTTCCGAATATAGTAAAATTGTAATGACTTTAATGTTATTAGGAACTGCGCTTGTACCCAACCTCATAACTTTTTTTACAGATGACAGATTTATAGACTTGTACAAATTGAGAGCATTTGCAGATGACAAAAGAAATCTGTTTGAATTAACAAGTTTTTTTTTTTTTTAAGGGTAGAAAACTGTGTGAGAAAAGGTGACAGTGCTAGTAACTTGCATTTTCTCTTTTTCCCACAATGTCTTTAGAAGCCTTTTTGAGGACCATTAAAACACAGGCTTGTTGGTACAGAGATAAACCTTTACCAAACTATCCGATATCAACAACCATAACTCTACCAAACGACAAAATTTTGGGCTTGTTAAAATTTAAAGCATGTGCAGATGACAAACTAAATATTGATGAAATGGTGGGATTTGTTCTGGAAAGGCTAGAAACATTGTGGAAAAATGAGAATGCTGGTTACCAGATTTGAGGCTGTATGTTGGCTGCAGAAAATTGCCCATTTTAATGGCTCAGGGGTTTAATGCAAAAGGGGTTTAATGCAATTCTGTGATACCAAGCAAGTCATATATGGCGCGCAAAGGGACATTTGGACATTTGCGTAAAGTGTCGTCTTGGATCAGCCTGCGCAGGCTAATCTGAAAAGACACTTTCCGTTTTTATGCAATTTTCTGTTTTGCGCAAGTCTACTGTAGCACAAAATCTAATGTAGTCGTAAGGTGCCGTCTCAGATTAGCCTGCGTGGACTGTGCAGGCTGATCCGAGATGACACTTTACGCAAATGTCCGAATACCCCTTTTTGCATGTTGCATGCCATATAATTCTTGATCTAGAAAATCCATTTTGTCTAACAACCAACTGAGGTAGAATGGTCCTTGGACATGTAGAAAATTTACCGAAAACAAATTGACCCTTGAAAGCCTGTGTGGATTGCACAGGCTGACCTTGGTCGATACTTTTTGGAGATGCATTAAACCTCCTTTTCAAAGAGCATGGCTTTTTCTTTGGGTACAACTGTACTGAGTAAGGAGAGGGAAAAACCTCTGTGATTGCACATCCATAGTGTTATTTGTCAGTCAAGGATTTAGCAGTTTTCTGTATGGAGAGTATGTAGGAGTTAAAAGATCGCCTTGAATTATCGGTGTATACAAATTAACAAAAACTCACTGGAAATTTGCATTTATGATGAAAGGATACATTATCTCCTTAGTCTTCCTAATTTCCTTTCTTGAAAGATTGTGTAACTTCACTTAACTTTTTAGGTAGAGACCTGTGCATTGATAGGGTTAGAATGTACATGTAGATTTGCAATAGGGAGGTTTTTCACAATAAGAAATGGTTCACAAGTGCAAGAAGTCTCATTAGACCTCAAAACAATTAATTCATCTGTTCAAAATTTTCAAAACTTTACAAGTTAGTCCACTAAATTGTTCATACATTGAAAATTCTTTTTTGATAAGAAAAACATTTCATATTAAACAATAGAGAAAAAGAAATATTTGATGATGAATGGGATGAAAAATGTAGTTTTTTTTCTTTTCTCATATTAAGAAAACATTTGGGGGTAAGGAGCAGGTGTTTCTAACAATCATTTCTCCTTTTCCGACAGGGTAGAGGCGGATAGCTCAACGGGTAGCATACAGAGCTTGTAAATGGGGGGTGACTGTTTTAAATCCCCAGCTTGACCAATTTACTTTCTGATGATAGTCATTGGGACAGTATTCATATCTCTCTTACTGCTGATTATTGTTTTGAGGGTGTTACTTGTATGTTGAAAAGCAGCAGTAGCTTTGGAAGTAAAGAAACATCAAAGAAAGCGTGGATAGTGCACTGGCCACAGAGACTTAACTGTTATAATATGGAAATTAGTGTAAAACACCTTTAAAACAAAGAAACTTTTCAAACAATGTTTTGACAATCTGTCAGCAATAGAGACATAAGAATTGGTAATTATATGAAAATGGATAAATTCAAATGGGGTTTTGTAACAGTATATCCCTGTACCAGCATAATTTTTACATTTCAGCTCCCACCAAATGATCGAAACTTTCTGAATGCACTTTGGGGAAAACTGGCCTCAGAAATCTTGATGCAGAACTGGGATCCTGCTCTAGAGGATCTGAATAGGCTGAAGGAGGTGATAGAAAACAATGTAAGTTCAGGCTGTAGTCTAAAGCTGTTCTTCTCAGATAAACAGATTGGAGTTATGCTTTGTGCATGTCCAAAGGACACTCTACTTCATGATTCAACTGGTTGTCAAACAAAATGGATTTAATGGTTCCGTAAACATGTGATGATTTGCTAAATATAGTGCATCATAAAGATGTATTAAACCCTTTTTTGGCAGAGCATTCCTCATTTTTATATATCTGCATTGGTTTTGTTTTGTTTGAATACAATTTTTATGCAGGTTTCAACAGCACTTCAGTCATATCAGTGCAAAAGAGCTTATTCATGTTTTTTATGGGTTTTATCTTTACTAGGGTTATGCTCAGGTTTGGCTTGTACAAGGATACTGTGTGGTAATGAGACTAAACAAGGGTTTCCTGATTACATAAACAGAGCCATAGACAGGGATGTTACATAAATAGAGCCATAGACAGGGATGTAAAATTCCACTCACTTGCTCGCATTCGCAAGCGATCTTTGACTTCAGCTTAGCACAAAAATTACCCGACTCGCCCAAGTGGACGAGTGCATTATTTGACACATAACATGCACTTAAAGCCAGTAAAATTCGGTAGAATTTCAGACGGAGAACTGCTAACCTAGTGGAAGTTTACATCTGATATTGATTGATGAGCATAATTTTTAAATTGGGACATATATATTTGGCTGTCTAAGCTTTAGTCTTATTAGCTTATGGGAGTAGCCGAGGAATTTCCCAACTGGTTCGTATCTTTTTTTAGTGGCGGTGTATGGGAACACCGTTTAAATTGTGGCCTGCTATCGGCCTTCATATCTTCTATCCAACGGTTACAGGAGTTACAACGGGTACCAGTTTAGGAACACCATACAATGCTAATCAATCAAATGTCAATTTCGCCACGCCCCATCTGCTTCAAATGGTGTGCACACAGAATTTTCACACAACATCTACTGCAAACCAATCAGGAATCATGTACGAAATTTAGTTGCTGCCCATAGTTTCTAAAGCCATGCCTTGATTCTGTGTTATATGGTGTGAATGCTGGCACGGATCTATGACTAGCATTATATGGTGTGTATTTAGCAATGACCTCTGTTTACATTTACACCGGTTGTCTTTAGAAAAAGTATTCCTTTCCTTGCATAATGATGAACAGGTAGTGCAAATAATAACGTTTCTTGACATTTATTTAGTTCAAAATTATGTGTAAGGATAATTAATTACATGACTTTCAATTAAGCATGATGTTTATCACCTAAAATTGACAGTTAATTATATAAAATATTTCACTAACAAGAAGGGCGAGTGAGAAACTCTGCAGGGTGAGTACTTTTTATACCTACTCGCCCTGCAGGGCAAGAGGATGAAAAAATAATTTTACACCCCTGATAGAGAACATGATTACAAACAACAATCTAGGAGTATCTCCATTTGCCGCTGTGTTTTTACCTGTATTAAAGCTTAACACAGTTTGATCATCCTGATTTTTTTTTTTTTAAGTTGTCAAGAAATGTTTTTCTTTTTTTTGGATTACAAAGTTGAATCTAATGACTATCAGAGAATTTGTTCCATCCTGGGTCATTCTTTATGCAGACACATCTTCAGTAACTGCTCTGAAATTGAATGATTTGTCAAATTACTTACAAACCAGTGGACTGTTTACATGTTTTCAGTCAGTAAGTTGTTATGTACAAGTGTGACATCTTGCTCTGCAGGTTTAGGTATTTATCATCATATTGATCGCCCATACTATCTTTTCTGTATATGTCTTCTCAATCAATTCATTACCAGACTATAAGTACTTTAGACACTTTGCTTTAGCTGGTAATTAAAGCATAAGCTTGCAGACAACCAATTGAATGTTTTTCAAATACTGGGATTTCTCTTAGAAAACCACTGATGAACAGCATTTTCTCCTTTTCCCACAATGTTTTCAGCCCTTTCAATGATTGATTGATTGTATGGTGTTTAACGCCATTTTCAACATTATTTCAGTTACATCGCGGCGGCCAGTGCACCTATCAGTGCTTTCCTGGAGTCTACTTTACCAGTACTCCGCACAATTTTCTTTCCAAGCCACTGGCTACTTTCCCACATAATCATCGTCGAAACAATGGTCAGCGGTGGGAGAGGAATGAATCCCGTCGCAGTGACTATCATGAGTCCTCGGAAAGAAATTGGCCGAGCCAGGGGTCGTAGCCAGGGATCGAACCCTTGACCCCGTGTTCTCAAGTCCTGCACGCTACCGACTGAGCTACCGGGGCTCGGCTTCAGCCCTTTCAAAGACAAATTCTATCATTTGAATCACATTTTATTTTTCGTCTACAAATGCTTTCAATTTGGACGCATCCTAGATTTTGTCGCTGTGTACAGAGTGAAGGTGGTTTGAACCAGGGATTGTTTTGTAAACTATTTAGTCTTTATTTACCTTGTTCATTACAGACTTTTGGAAGTGCTCTTTTATCCCTGCAACAGAGAACTTGGCTGATACACTGGAGTTTATTTGTGTTTTTTAATCACCCAAAAGGTCGTGACCTTATCATAGACATGTTTCTGTATCAACAACTGTAAGTAATAACATGCACTAGCTGTAAGTAATACCATGTATAAAGCTCAAGTCTGAACACTGCTGGTATAGGGTTTTTTGACCCATTCCTGTAATAGTTATTTTTAGGGACTCCAAAAATTATTAGAAATGACACAAATGACAGTACATTTGAAGAATAGGAAAAAATTTTTTTTACAAGTAACATTCACATGCAATTTGCAAAGGCTGTCATTTGGATAGTTTAAAAAGCTGTTTTTGTTCAGTGAGTATTGGCTAGCCTTTCAGATGAAATGGATGTTGCCTGTCTGTATAAACATGCACAAAAATTGCAATTTTGAGACTATTTGTTACAAAATGTCACAAAGAAAATATTGAACAGAGTAGATAAAAGATCACCCTGTCTGATCTTATATTAAGGTTGCTAAAGCAACTTGAGTTTGTTTTAAAGTTTTAAGTGTTAACTCTTTACCAAACAACAAAATTGTAGACTTGTCCAAATTGAAAGCATTTGCAGACGACAAAATAAATGTGGCCAAAAAATTGAAATTCTTTTTGGGAAGGGTAGAAAACATTGTGGGAAAAGGAGAAAATGCTGGTTACCAGCATTTTCTCCTTTTCCTACAATGTTTTCAGAAGGCTTCTTTCTCAGGGTCGTTAGAAGTCTGGATTGTGTGGTAAAGAGTTAAATGGGTATTTTTTTCCATTTCATTAAGATGATAGTCTTTGCAATAGGATTCATTCCTCTCTCATGACTGATCATTGTTTTAACCCTTTACCACATAATCCGGACTTTTAACGACCCTGAGAAAGAAGCCTATTGAAAACATTGTGGGAAAAGAAGAAAATGCTGGTAACCAGCATTTTCTCCTTTTCCCACAATGTTTTCTACTCTTCCCAAAACAAATTTCAATTTTTCAGTTACATTTATTTTGTCGTCTGCAAATGTTTTCAATTTGGACCAGTCTAAAATTTTGTCGTTTGGTAAAGAGTTAAGAATGGTTATTTGGGGAAGCAGCAAGTGGCTTTTGAAGAATGTTGTGCGAAGTACTGGCAAAAGAAAGTCCAGAAAAGCATGGATAGGTAAACTGGTCACTGTATACAACTGAAATAATATTGAAAACAGCTGTAAACACCATGAAAACATGTATTTCATGAAAAGGAAAAATATTTAAGATCATAAGTGATTTTTCTCTAATTTTCAGAGTTTTGATACCATATATGGTGTAAATAAGACATAGAACAATGTCCAGTACTTTCGGATAGTTAAGCTGCTGTCAGACATTTTTCTTTTAAATGAAGAGAGAAAATATATCCTACGCGATCAATAGATAATTTGGCATTCGTACTTTCCAATATGTATTCGAGTTGCAAATCAGGGAACCATTCAGGATATAAATTACTAATGGGTAATATTGGACATGTCGGGTAACAATAGACACTTCGTTGGGTGATTTCGGACAAGATGAGACATCGAGACATGCCATTTAAGTGGAGTACTTGTTTGTTATAATGCAGTATTACTTACAGTAGAAAGATATGCTTTGATCTCCAGGCACAATCATATTCAAAAATCATTTAATTATGATTTTATCCATTAAAGTTAAAAGGATAGCAGTTAGGTTTGACATTGTAATTATGACTTCATGTCTGCGGACATCTTCCCATTTTCGTATACTACAACTAAGTTATACTACGACTAAGTTATATTTGATAACACTCAATGTTGACAACAAAGTACTACAGGCAATTTGATGATATTTTTCATATTTAGCTGCGTACACGGATGCATTAAGGCCCCTCATTGCTCTATATGAGTCCTAAAGTGGTAGAAAAAAAAACCACTTACGTGTCACTCAGCATTCTTAAACAATTGAAAGCAATCTCTTCTAGTCACGACTTTTTGTTTTATAGTCATGTATGAAACCATAATTCATGTTGATTACTGGTAAATCTAGTTTACAAGAATGTTTTCAATCATCTGCTGCAAATTTGTGATAATGATTGAACTCGCTACTAAACAATTGTTTGTGGATTGGACCTTGGATAAGAAGGCCTGAAAAAATGTTGAAAAAGGAGAAAATGCTTGTTATTAACAGCATTTTCTCCTTTTTCCATAAATATTACTACCATTGTAAGAATAAACATCAAATCAGTGTTGCCACATTTGTCATCTGGCTGTGTGTTCCAACTTTACATGAAATTTGATTGAAGTCTGGTAAAGAATTTAGGATTGAATTTTCAGATACCTGAATGCCATTCAGACAATGTGTCCACACATACTGAGATATTTGACAACAGCAGTAATCACAAATAAAGGCAGGAGGAGGACTGTGCTGAAAGATCTTGTTAAAGTTATCCAGCAGGTTGGTCTATTGACTCTCTTTTAACTTTCTTTTGAAAAGTATAAGTTTTTTACAAAAGTTAACCCTTTACCTAACAATCCCAAGTTTTAATGACCCTGAAGAAGCAGGCTTTTTAAAACATTGTGGAAAAAGGAGAAAATGCTGGTATCCAGCTTTTTCTCCTTTCAGCACAATGTTTTCTACACTGTCTAAGACAGAAACTAGTATTGAGCTACATTGACTTTGTCCATGGCAAATACCTTCTATTCAGTCAAGTCCAGAATTTTGACAATTGGTAAAGATTTAATGGCGGTGAAGTTGAAATGATAGTAATGCCAGATTGTTAAATATGACTGTTTTTTGCTAGTTGCATTATTGTGTCAAGTTTCATGCCGCACCCTGACAATAGTGATCCCCTGAAGGTGATGTTCTCGTTGTAGGCATATAAATATGATTGCTTCCACTTTCTAACCTGTAGGATATTGAAACTTCATACATGTAGGTAAGACAACCCAAGGAAGTAGGCCATGAAATAAGGGTCACCAAGGTCAAAGGTCAAGGTAGCCACATGGACTTACTCTGCTGGCTCTTCCCCTTTCTTATCTACTTACTTTTCCACTCTGTAATTCATAAGCTTTTACACACAGCATGATGTCATTCTGAACATGTACAGTACAAGGAAGAGGCCTTTTGAATTTTGATTATGTAGGTTAAAGGTCATAGTCGACATGTAAAGCTATGTTCAAACAATAACTTGGAGACCCCTAGAACAGCTGTATTTCACTGATGTTATCAGTATAATTCAGGAATGTTTACTGTCAAATTTTGATTATCTTTGTCCTCTGTTGATGATTGTCAGTGTGCAAAGACAGAAAATTTTTGAGGAGGGAGAGGTACCCTTCGAGTTTATTATTGGTTCAATAATGGAATAAAAACAAAGTATTTTGTTACCCACAGGAATCCTACACATACCAAGACCCTATCACAGAGTTTGTTGAGTGTTTGTATGTCCATTTTGACTTCGATGGTGCTCAGCAGAAGTTGAGGGAATGTGAAACTGTAAGTAACAAAAATCTAGAACCAAAGCTACCTTCTTCCAAAATGGCACACTTCAAATACATAATGATTGTGGATTCATTAAATAAAGTTTATTTCGTCAGCTTGTGGTTAATATGGGGAAATATTTGCCGAAAAAGGGAAAGGTATGCGAAAATAACGAGTGCCGTAAGGCACGAGTTACTTTCGCGAACCTTTCCCTTTTGAGGCAAATATTTCCCCATATCAACCACAAGCTGGTGAAATAAATTATATATTATATTTCCTCTGATTATTTTTTCAACGAATGCCACTTTTAAAACTTAAAAACTTAAAAAAGTAGTTCCAGATTTTCGGCAGGAGGAAAATATTCACTGTGACGGGGAAATAATTCCCCCCCCCCAGCTTAAATTACATTTCTTTACCCATAACATTTCTAAAAATAGACACATGAAATGTAATATTTTTGAATCCTTTTATTATACATGACAATGCAAAGGTATGGCATGAAGTATAATTTCTTAACACAGTGTTTGATATGTGAAGTATATATATTTATGAATTGAGGAATTCTTCAGTTAACACTGAACTTTTCGTCACAGTGTCTGATATATGAAGTACATATGACCATGATATAAGAAATCCTTAAGTTAACACTGTACCAGACAACAAAATTTTAGACATGCCCGTATTATAACCATTTGCAAACTGATACAACAAATTCAGCGTGGATCACATGATTGGATTTATCTTTGATTTGTTAGAAAACATTATGGGAATGGGAGAAAATGCTGGTTACCAAGATTTTCTCCTTTTCCCATGATGTTTTTCAAAGCTTTCTTCCTCAGGGTTATTAAAACTCAGAAATTTGTGGTAAAGGGTCAAGGAATTGTGAATATAGTCTGACATTTCCTCAGGATAAATTTTTGGCTTTAAGACATTTCAGTCCCATAACTGCCTCGGCAAAATGGTAATGTTGATTGTAGAAATGCTGATGGAGGTATTTGATTATTTTCTGTCATGTTACAATGTAGATTAAAGTTTTATCTTTGCTGTTTTATTTCAGGTATTGGTAAATGACTTTTTTCTGGTAGCCTGTCTTGATGATTTTATCGAAAATGCACGACTGCTCATCTTTGAGACCTTTTGTAGAATACATGAGTGTATTAGTATCAGGTATTTGCACAGTTTTATATTTCACCTTTTTTTTTTCAATTCGGATTTATACTATAGGTCTGAGACCAATCAATGATTAGCGTATCCAAATGTGGAAGCATAATGGCGTCAGGGTGTCGGTCTCCCTATCTGTCTATAGACATGTTTTTTTTTTTTTTTTGCCCTCTTCTCCTCTTATGGTGTTCAGCCAATTTTACTGAAATGTTATTGAAGACTTTCCTACAGTTTGAACTTATGCATGTGTAATTATGATTGGTTAACCATTACAGGAGTTATGGCCCTTGAAATCTTTTCTTATTCCAAAGAAACTGGTGAGATAATCATTGGCATGCAACAGTTCTAGTTCATATTTGTTAGTCCTTTACCACACAGTCCTGATTTAACAACCCTGACAAAGAAGCCTTTTGAAAATATTGTGGTAACAGGAAAAAATGCAGGTTACTAGCATTTTCTCCATTTCCCACAATGTTTTCTACCCTGTCAAGGACAAATTCCATCAGTTAAGCCACATATATGGTTGACTGCAAATGCTTTTAATTTGGCCAATTCTGAGATTTTGCTTAGTTGTACAATTAACTAAATTTCATAGCTCATTATTTATGAACAAAAATTGGAAGACTAACATGTATTCTATTGACTAAGGATGTAAATAACCTACAGTAAACCATGCAACAAAAACCAAACAATAAACTCAAATTATCACTGTATGCACATTAGTTTGAAAACCATGCCTCACTTAACTCTTTACCAAATGGCGACTGTCTTGTATTAAAAACATTTGCAGATTAAAAATTCGATGTGGCTCAAGTAATAGTAGGATTTGGCTTTGAAAGGGTAGAATAGCATTGTGGAAAAATGGTTCCCAGCATTTTCTTCTTGTTCTCACCATGTTTTTAAAAACCTGCTTCCTCAGGATTGTTTATATCTAGGATTGTGTGGCTAAGGGTTAAAAGATGTATTCTAGGGTAGAGTCCATGTAGGTCCAGGACAGTAGTCTTCAGCAGTAAATATAATATGCTTAATTTCCAATAGGTAAATTGCACTCCAAATGACCAAAGCTGTTGATGCCCCATAAAACAAGATATATTCATTCCAGTAGAAAACAGTTTAGCAGCAATCCTGATTTCTCAGGGGAGTAATTAGAATTCAAACTTCACTGATTCCTTGAGACCTGTCTGTTTAACCCTTTACCACACAATCCAGAGTTTTAACAACCCTGAAGAAGAAGGCTTTTGAAAACATTGTGGGAAAAGGAGAAAAGGCTGGTAACCAGCCTTTTCTCCTTTTCCCACAATGTTTTCTACCCTATCAAAGACAGAATTCATCATTTGAGCTACATTGAATTTGTCGTCTGCAAATGCTTTCAATTTGGACTTCTCAAAAATTTTGTCATGTGGTAAAGAGTTAAGCCTATAAATCACTCGTCACAACTCGGCCGATTCCGTACCTACATCTAACCTCATCCGTATCAAGGAGATTTCCATTTTGAAATGAGAATCACGTGATTCTATATATAGCGCGCCACTGACAGTCGTTTAGCAACGACATAAACAACCTCGATGAAGTTATTCACATCTGTTTATCTGTCGGTAAAAATTTCAATCGAAATTGATAAACCACGTTAAATAATGAATGTACGAACTGTTTGTCAACTGAACTGAAATATAGTTAGAAAGGTTTCGATAGAAAATTGAAACTCAAGTTTTCTTTTTTAAGAGGAGCCTTACAATTTTCAGAACGGTTAACCGGCGTATTTCCGGGTATGTACCGATCTGGTGCATATCAATCCACCAGTTACAGCCGAGGGATATGATGGCTCCCATCACCCGAGGTATGCCGAATGCCTATAAATATGAGCAATGCTCTGGCAAAAGGGGTTTAATGCATCTCTGTGATGCTTTTTACCAAGCAAGTTATCACATAATTATGGAATCCTAACATCCATTTTGTCTTTCAACTGGCTAGGTCCTAAGGTAGAATGTGCCTTAGACATGCAGAAAATTGAACAAAAGGAAAAAGTTTCAACACAGGTCAGCCTGTGTGGACCGTGCAGGCTGACGTGGGTTGATACTTTTTGCTGATGTTTTTTAGTTGTAAACCCCATTTTTACAGAGCATGGTTCATATCAATTAAGCAATGTATTTGAACTATTGCATGTTTGACAGACCATGATTTCACTGTTACCGTATTTTTACACTATCAGGATGTTAGCCGAGAAACTGAACATGTCGGAGGAAGATGCAGAGAGATGGATAGTCAACTTGATTAGGAATGCAAGATTGGATGCAAAAATAGATTCTAAACTGGTATGTAAATATTTTATGTGTAATGTCATTTTAAACTTTCGCTGCTGAAAGGTTTCTTGGTGAGCGTGTGATAAAGTCATTAGATTTGTAAGCAGCAGTTCTGAGATCGATTCCGGCGTGAGACACTAGTCGTGTGGGAGTACCCTTGATCAAGGCACTACAGAGCCCCAGCCTTGTACTGGTAAAACCCAGGAAAGACATGATTAAGAGAAGTGTACCCTATGTACGACTGTATCATTGTCTAGAGAAAAGTTAAAGACCATTCTAACCAACATACACACTACAAAAAGTAAATGAGCCATGCTTTGTGAAAAGGGGGTTTAATGGTACAGTGCATCACTGAGATGCTTTAAACGCCCTTTTTCACAGCACACAGATCATATATTTGATGAAATTATTGTACCAATATTTTTGAAGCCTGAAAATATCCATTTCATTTCATTGGCACTCTTTGATCCACCCATTTTATCAAGATTTTAGCATCCTAGCCTTGGCTCCTGCATGAATGCTGCTTAGGTACTGATGTTCTCTTATGTAAATTATGTATACTTTCAGGGTCATGTTGTCATGGGAACTCAAGCTATTTCACCGTACCAACAAGTCATTGAAAAAACCAAGAATTTAGCATTCAGGTCTCAAGTACTGGCCATGAATATAGAGAAGAAACTAAACTCCAAAAATACTGAGGTGAGAAAAAATCAAAAACAGCTCAATACACATCAGTTACCTAGTAGTTGGTAAGCCCTTTCATGGCAATAGCTGAAAAAATGGGCTGATGCTAAATTTTATGATTTGCTTTTTCTCATCAGCGAAACCAAATGGCTAAGCCGTTAGAATTTCTATTTCTTCTAAATTAAGAAAATTCTCGAGAAGTAGACTTGAAAATTAATTGAAAATGGTAGGTGAACACGGGCCCTGTTTAACTTCTTACCTCCTGAAACAAATTTGGCGCATGTTTATGATGGAAAGTAAACAGTGGCTTTGAAAGAGTGTTGTTCAAGGTTCCAGTAAAAGAAAGTCCAAGAAATTATGGATTGGTGTACTGGACCCCATGAACTGATTGACAAATAAAGAATGTATGTTGTCTGAAAATGATATAGATGAAATTCGTGGTCAGATGTATTTTGTACACTTTACGCTATTGGGACTCTTTGAATAACATCAATAAGGCATCAGTGCGTTGACTTTTTACAGAGTTACAGAGTTAAAGCCTTTTTTTGAAAATCTGTGAGAGAATCAAGGCTTGAAAATGTTTGTGATTTGTTCTTTTCATTGTTTAACCCTTTACCACACAATTCAGAGTTAACTGACCCTGTGGAAGAAGGCTTTTGAAAACATTGTGGGAAAAGGAATAAATGCTAGTAGCCAATGCTGGTAACAAGCATGTTCTCCTTTTTCCACTATTTTACCATATTAAAGACTACACTGGTCTTTTGAACCACATTTAGTTTATGGCTAGGAAATGCTTCCAGTGTGAATAAGTCTAAAATTTTGTTGTGCATTAAAGGCTAGATAGTCTGCTGTTTAACAGTGTTTACCATTTCAGGTTCCACAGTGGGGTGGTCAGGAGTAGTCAATACAAGTCTGTTGCCATTTGATAATTGTAAGAGTTCACCGACTTAAAATGGATATCAAACAAAGCCTTTGGAAGTGGAAGTGCTGTAGCCCTAGATTTGATGAATGGAACATTGAAAACTTTTTGGATTGTTTATATTGTGGTCTGTTGTTACAACTTGTGACTACTGGTAATTCAAATAGCGTAACTGAAGAAAAACTAAATATATATAAAAATTACAGATTAAGATTTATCTCTTGTTTTCTTGCCCCATGATTTCTTGTTACGCACCTATACTGTTGTTAACTCTTTACAAGACGACAAATTTTTAAACTTGTCCAAATTTTAAGCATTTGCAGACAAATTAAGTGTGGCTAAAATGGTAAAGTTCACTTTTAAGATGTTAGAAAACATTCTGGGAGTAGGAGAAGAATGCTGGTTACATGCATTTTCTCCTTTTTATACGCCCGAAGGGTCATATTATGTTACGGCCTAGGTCGTCTGTCCGTCCATTAACGATTTCTTGTGTGCGCAACTCCTGCAGTTTCCATTGGAATAAGTTCAAACTTACCACAATGAATCTCTGTGTAGTTGTGCATGTGACTCTTTACATTTGGATCGCTTTAGGCGTTCTAGAGTTATTGCCCTTTGTTATTTTTTATACTTAAATTTTGTCAGGAGCATAACTCAAAAAGTATTAGAGGTGTAAACATGATACTTTCTAGGTGGATAGATCTCGTCAAGGAGAAGTGCAGTGCACAGGAAACTTAACTCTTGATTGCATAATTTAGAAGTTATTGCCCTTTGTTATTTTTCTTACTTAAATTTTTTCTAGTGCATAACTTGAAAACTACATGAGATATAAACATGAAACTTCACAGGTTGATAGATGACATTAAGAAGTGCAGTGTACAAGAACCATAACTTTTGGCCCCATGGTTTAGGAGTTATTGCCCTTTGTTATTTTTTTATACTTGAATTTTGTCAGGAGCATACCATATTTGCATGAGTATACCGCGCACATTTTTTCTCCCAAAATTGTTTTCAAAGTAGGGGATGCGTGCTATACATTGCCATAACTGAACTAGGTGGTTTTTTTTTTCCACCACCTCGGCATCAGCCTGTCAGGTAGATCATAATACATGTACGACGCCATTAGGCCTTGTCTAAATTTTAAACGATGTCACAGTCATCCTCATTACTTTCGTAATCAAATTGTTATATGAATTCAGGTAAACATATTGGAAAAAAGAAATGATGAAGTGAATTAGAAGAGGTTAAATTTTATTTCTTTTTGTGTTAATTCCTTTCTAGGACCTGTTCACACTTTAAGATAATGAAAATGTGTCAATCAATATGGTTGATCGGCGATCTTGACGTGTGAAAGTGGGCTGTGTATGGTCCCACTTTGTAAACAGCATGACTTCCACTTACCACAGATAGGGAATGCTGACCAGACACCCTTGATATATGATATGCCGTACCAGGGAACTGCTGATCTTAATTTATTGCCTTTATGAATTCACACTCTTATAAAGTCCCTGTGGAACTTTTATTTTAAAGAGCATAAATAAGTTTCCTCCTTTGATAAAACAAACACCATTTGCAGTTGTCACGAGTTGAAAGTAAACAAAAGTTATTCTCGATAAAATGCTTATTTAGGATGCGAGCAATGTATCAGAACTAGACTTTTCTCCCAGATTTCAAAGTAAAGTTAGGGGTGCGAGTTATACATGCCCGCGTGGTATACTCATGAAAATACGGGTAACTCAAAACCTATTAAAGGTGTAAACATGATACTTCATAGGTGGATAGATCTTATCAAGAAGTGCAGTAGGGCTGACTATCGGCCCGAAAAATGACTATCACGATATTTTTACTATCGCAGGATTAATATCATGATACTATCACTATCGTGAGAAACATATCGTGATGCATCATGATACTATCGGGTTGTGTAAGATTTTCCTTAAATACACGGTCTCCGGCAGTTTGCGGGGGCTCGACAGCAAATGTCGGATGTTTTCCCTGCAAATTTGTGTTTCAGTATCATATAACATTGTCTACATGCAACTCGCTTTCTATCACCGTTCTCTCCCTCTTAAGAAATCTGAAATGGGTCCAAACAGTGGCCTTACCAACTTTGTTTTTCACGATCTCAAAATTAGCAGCCATCACAGACGACATAAATACGTATATAGACGCGCTCGATTAGTAAGTACGAAAAAGTCATGCAAAATCGATCATTAACAATAAATAACATTTCCGATCATTTGTCGATTATTCCAGCTATTGAGTACGAAAATATGAAAACTAACTCATATTTAAGACGAATTAACACCCGAGAAAAAGAAATTTGTAATGTCTTCTCAAACATACGGAATCGATTTTTTAATGTCCAAAAGGCATATACCAAAAAATGAAATCGAGCATGCCTTATAGTAAACAAGAAAGTAGCGCTGAATCAATCTTTATTCACTCTTTTATTCTTAAAAAAAAACAGCAGATTAGATCAAGTAAGCCAAGTTAGCAAACTAACAATAACTTCATGGATTAACTATCGAAACTATCGATTGTTGAACAAACTATCGGTGATTGTTATCGATGTCGGACATTGCAATCGATGCATCGTTATCGGGACAGTCACAATCGCAATGCATCGATGCATCGTTACACCCCTAAAGTGCAGTGCACAGGAAACATAACTCTTGATTGCATAATGTAGGAGTTATTGTCCTTTGTTTTTTCTTACTCAAATTTTGTCTAGTGCATAACTTGAAAACTACATGAGATATAAACCTGATACTTCACAGGTTGATAGATGACATTGAGGAGAAGTGCAGTGTATTAGAGCTATAACTTTTGGCCCCATAGTTTAGGTGTTATTGCCCTTTGATTTTTTTCTTACTTAAATTTTGTCAGGAGCATAACTCAAAAACTATTAGAGGTGTAAAAATGATACTTCACAGGTGCATAGATCACATTAAGGAGAAGTGCAGTGTACAAGAACAAATAACTCCATGGCCTCATATGTGATCCCTAACTGTCCCGTGTCTTGTTCTTTCACACTACATCCTTTAGTTTAACCCATTTCACTGACAAGCCCCTTCGGGTGTATATGCGCCGCTCTGCGAAGCTCTTGTTTCATAAAGTTTTCCAAAGCTATCTTTCTCAGGGTCATTAAAACTCTGGATTGTGTGGTAAAGGGTAAAAAGACTCATCAGAACACTGGTTTTAAATTCACCAACCATTCTACATTGCATTCTTGATCTTAATCTAAATGTTGAAAAAATACAGAATATTACGTTGCAGCAACTTTCCTGTGCTTGTATTTGATTTAAGCAGCCTGAGAAATTTTGATAGCGCGCGAGGCTTAAGGTTGAGCGAGATGTCAAATTTTTCTTACGCTGCAGAAGGCCAGCAAGCTTATGTGATGGCCTGGTGTCTGGCGTGCGTCCGCCCATGTGTTAACTTTTATTTCAAACACCTCTAAACTACCCATCCAATTTTGATTAAACTTCACAGAAATGATCCTGCTATGGCCCTCTTCAGAATGTCTTCAAATAATTTGATTTCAAATAAAACTCTGGTTGCCATTGCAACAAAACTGAAAAATATTGAAAATCTTTAAAATTCTTCTTGTCCGAAACCATAAGGCCTACGGCTACCACATCGGGCATGTAGCTTCGTCTAATAGACCTGTACCAACTTTCTTCAAATTATTGCCCAGGGGTCAAATTTGGTCCCACACCGGGAGTCACAAGTTTTACATGGGCTTATAGATACGGAAGGCTTAAAAAATCTCCTTGTTCCTCACCATAAAGCATAGGGCTACCAACTTTGGCATGCAGCTTCGAGTAATAGACCTCTACTAAGGCTCTGCAAATTATAGTCCTCGGGTCAAAATTGGCCCAGCCCGGGGGATTACAAGTTTTACATGAGCTCATATTGTGGAAACATTGAAAATCTTCTGATCAATTCCTAACCATAGGGCCTAGGGCTACCAAAATATGCATGTAGCTTTATCAAGTGGGCCTCTACAAAGATAGCCCAAATAATAACCCTGTGGTCAAAATGGCCCCGCCCTTGCAGTCACAAGTTTTACATGGGCCTATATTGTGAAAACTTTAACAATTTTCTCATTCCTAACCAGAAGTCCAAGGGCTACCAAATTTTGCATGTATATTTATCTAATGGACATTGATCAAGATTTTTCAAATTATAGTGCTGGGGTCATAATTGGACCCACGACAAAAGTCACAACTTTCACGTAGGCTTATATAGTGAAAACTTTAAAGATATTCTTGTTACTGACCTTGAGACACAGTTTTAATATTTTGTGAATGATATCATGTAATGGGCTTCTTCCAAAATTGTTGAAATTAAAGAACTGAAGTCAAAATTTGTCCCATCCGATGGGCCATAAATGTAAATGTGCTTCAAGAGTGGAAACTCTATAAAAATTTTCTTGCTCCTTACCATAAATCGTTGCGCTACCAAATTCGGATTACTCTGAATTTGTTCAAAATTTAGCCCTGGGTTCCAAATTAGCCCCGCCTCCTGGATCTCATGTTTTAAAGGGGTTTTATATTGAGGAAACTTTGAACATCTCATACGGCCTCGACCTGTATTATTTGACATGTGGCTTTATCTTGTGGATCTCTACCACAATTCAAGTAATTATAGCTCTATGACCAAAAATGGCTTTGCCCTGGGGTCACATCTTTCACATGAGCTTTTGTTAGAGAAAACTTTGTCTTCTGGTTTGAAACCATTTTGCCTAGAATTTTAATTTTTGGTATGTATGGTTTGTACTTATTAGCCAGTCGAGCGATACAGGGCCGTCATGGCCCTCTTATTAAATTTGGAATGTGGTTGAAGCTGACAAATATCGGCGGGAAAATATTTTTTTTACTTTTTCTTCCAATGGAAACTTTCTTATCTCCCAAAACTATCGGCAATCACCGGGGACCCGAGACTGCGGTAGTAGGGAGAAGCAAATAAGGGTTTTATTAAGATGCTATGGAAGCGAAGAAAATAAGTGAGAAATAAAGATGCATTTTTCCTCATTTTTCTAAAGCAACACTTTATAGAAAAACCAAAATACAAAGACCTGTTACCTATACGTTTTCTTGCTTCATTTGTATTGAGGTCGACATCAAGAGTCCATGGTACGATAGATCACGCTTATCAATTTTTATTTCTTATTTATTCTTGTCCAGAATATCAAGCGTAACTTTCTAAGACAATATCCATTTAGGTTTCGAATTCGATAAATCATAAATGGATGGTCAATTTTCGAGGTGTTAAACAACTTACTTAGCATACTCAGTATAATGTTTCCTATAAAAATACTTTCGCAAACCTTAGCATGTTTTCTGTCACATTTAGCCTCTGTCTATAAGATCATACAGCTCCACAGAGTTGTCATCTGTATCCTTGACCACTGCGTAACCTTCACCTTGCCTCAGCACCATGTCGAAGGTAACCAAAGCATAGCAGTGATGACTGGTGGCATCAGCACAGATTATTTCCGGGTCGACAATCAGGTCACTTCTGTCAGACGAACAGGTAGAACAAGAATCATTCAAACCTAGGTTTGAATCACCTTGGAAGTACATTTGTGTCACTAGTGTTTCATACCCACGTTTCTTTACTATAAAGTGTACATGAGCCGGTCGGAACAGATTGGTGCCGGGAGCCAGTGTGTATTTTCCAGGATGGATGGTTAAGAAAACGTAATCACCGTTCCCACCTGTAAATAAATACCCACGGCAGTTCTCTCGAAACAGGTAATGGCCCCCATGATCAGCCTGCCAGATTTCTACCCTTGCATGTGGAAGTGGGTTGCAGTTCTCGTCTAATACGCGACCTTGAACGAGAAGATGCATCACGTGGTGAAAAGCTGGATCCCGTCTACATATTTGTGATCGGTAAGGTGCATCCGGGTAGTAATACGGACCCACAACATCCGGCGAAGTCGCTTGGCATGTCTTTCCACTGTTGCTTTGTTGAGCAAAATTATTTCCAACTAAAACACTGTAGATCACACACAGGAACACCACTGTTCCGCCATTTTCCCGCTGTCCCATATTCTACAAATAAGCTCTAATCTAGAGGCACGGTATGTTAGTTTGGAGTCAAGTATGATTTGAAAAGTTAATTTTTACCGATGTTTAGATTTGCATAATTCAGAGTCCTCGTCCCCGTCGAAGTTAAAAAAAAGGGCTGCAGAACCAATTAAACCTACTGCCTTAGATCAAAATCCAAATATTGCCACACGACTGTTTCTTGCTCCTGCCAAAGAAATTGGCCTAACAAAATCTACCAGAAGTCGGTATTATTTTATATTCATTCCTGATGTCACATCTGAAATTGGCGTCTCTTCTCGCTAATCCCCAAGAAAATACAAACGAACCGCGACATCAGAGAAAGCATCTTGAATACTTGCGCATTCGTACTTGACATTCACTGTTTTCAAAAAGAGATCACATTACCGGTAGGTCGCCTTCTTTCTGTTAACCCTTCATCATATGACAACAATTTTGAGTCGACCAAATTGAAAGCATTTGCAGATGACGATATAAATGTGACTGAAATTCTAAGATATGATTGTAGAGGAGTCGAAGACACTGTAGGAAAAGGAGAAAATGCTTTCTCCTTTTTCCAGTGTTATCGAAATACTTCTTTCTCCGGATCGTTAAAACTCGGGATTGTGTGGTAAAAGGTTAATTGTAGGAAACGTCAATGAGGTCCAGACATTTTTCAACTATTTGGCAACTGACAATATTTTAGACTTGTAAAAATTGAGAGCATTGGCAGACGACAGATTTAATACTGCTAAATTATGAAATTTGTCTATGAAAGGGTTGTAAAAGTAGACAAAGGAGAAAATACTAGTTATTAGCAATTCTGCTTTTCTCCAACTATGTTCGTGGTCGTTAAAACACGGGATTGTTTGTCAACTGGTTAAACCGTTCTGTATGACGTATGTGTTTATTTCGGAGAGAAGAAAAATATCTTAATAAAAAGTACAATATGACAAAATTGCATGGCTTAGCTGGGGCTAGAACACAATAAAAAGAAGCAGCAGATATGTCATCGTGTTCGAGAGGCTTCGAGTAAAATTAGTGACTGATCAGAGTAATGCTTATCTTTAAATTGCTCTTACAAAAATCGTTTTTTTTCTTGTTTGATTTTTCATTCTCTCTACAAAAAGAAGACAGCAAAAAGATCCGCGCCATAGAAAATATTAAACTAACTTTTCTCTCAGAAAGACGGCCTGATTGGAACGGTTGATTAGGCTTCAACTTTCAAAGAACTCTGACGACGTCATTTGAGCGAAAATATTCAAGTATTCAGACCAGCTCCATCATTCCCAATAGGACGAACAAATCACACGCTTCACTGACGGAAATCTCTCCACGTAAGATAAGGCAGAATTTGTCGATTCACCATGTCTAGATTTTTGTTGATTGGTCGATGGTTATTCAAGGTCCGTATTCACCAATTGTTCTAAAGAACAGTCTTTACATCTGAGATTTTCTAAATTCGAAAGTAACACAACTTCTAATTGGATAAACCAAATTGTTGCGTTACTTTCTTAACCCAGAATTAGACGAAGAATGTTCTTAAAAATAGCTGGTGAATAAGGATCCAGATTTTCGTTTATTGGTCGATTGTTATTCGGTACTGAGGGTCGATTTTCGAGAATAGATTTATATATTTCTATGAAATCATCACATAAGACAAAAGAAAAAGTAGAAAACATAAGTTATATTTTGTTACCAGCCGGTAGTCTCCTTTGCATTTCATCAATTTTGTAAACACAGCGTCCGCCAAATTTCATACGGGAAATACGGTTTGTTTACGAGATAAGTTCCCCCACAGTGAATGAAAGTAATTTAGGTAATATACAATTGGAAAGAAACGGAAAATTGGGCAATATGTCTTCACTTAGATAACTAAACGAACCCTTAGAAATCGACAATATGTACGGTAAATACATGTATTTAAGTCATGGTTCCATCACTCAAGGTTATTTAATATTATTAGCCTACCCCAGGTCTGATATGAGTAAGGCCTAAACACACTATAATAATCGCAGCTGTTAGTTGTCTGAAGTTAGTTGTCTACTGCACGTGCTAATTTTAACACGAAAATTTGCTTCAAATTTCATCGTTTAGTTCATGGTTGACGAAAACGGCTGAAAAAAAAGACCATAAACCGTGCCTCCTATCATAAAGAAAACAGTCCGGGTTTTAAATCTAGCTTTAATAAATCAAAGGAAACAGCAGTTTTTATACAAGGTAGGATTATAAATCAGGGTGAAAAATAAACATAAAGTCATACATGTTCTATGGTCACATGGCCAAGCTGTGAACAAAAAAGGGGCAGCACTTTCAGAAAGAGATGGATCAAACAAAGAAAGTTGAAAGTTAAAACAGTAAGCTATAGAATACATGAAAGGAAGGACAGAGAAAGTCATGGTGCGGATCGAGCAGACACAGACGAAAGACAGGTGAAATATGCTCTGTGAAAAGGGGGCTTAGTGCATTTGCGAAAAGTATCGACCCACGTCAGCCTGCGCAGGCTGACATGGGCCGAAACCTTTCGCTATCTTTAAATTTTCTGCACATCAAAGGATAATTCTAGCTCACGATTCAGTCGGTTGTTTGACAAAGTGGATTTTATGGATTCATAATTAGGTGATGTCTTGCTTAGTATAATGCATGATGGAGATGCATTATGCCCCTTTTTGCCACAGCATGGCTCATATATATATAATATACAAAACTTAGGTTATCCTTTGTTTATTTAACCCTTTACCAAACAATCCCATGTTTAACCGACCCTGAGATAAAAAGCTTTTGAAAACATTGTGGGAAAAGGAGAAAATGCAGTTTTACAGAAAGTAGGTTTATAAATCAGGGTTAAAAATAAGGCCCTGAAGTCGCTCACCTGAGTCTTTTGACCAAACATGACCCATTTTCAATCTCTTCTGAGATATCATAACAAACATTCTACTAAGCTTTCATAATTATTGGACTGAAAATTTGGCCTCTAGCATGAACACAAGCTTTTTCTAGAATTTCTCTCAGTGACCTACTTTTTAGCCAACCATAGCCAATTTTTCCATTGCAGATATTATCAAAACAAAGATCCTGACCACCTTTCATAAGTATTGGACAGAAAATGTGGCCTACAGAGCATACACAGGGTTTTTCTAAGATTTGACCTACTGACTTAGTTTTTGACCCAACATGATCGATTTTCGAAGTCGTCTGAGATGTCATCAAGACAAACAATCTGACCAAGTTTCATGAGTTTTGGACTGAAAATGTGGCCTCTAGAGCATACTCAAGTTTTTTCTAATTTTTGACCTAGTGACATAGTTTTTGACCCAACATGAATCATTTTTGAACTCTTCCGAGCTATCAAGTCAAACATTCTGAGCAACTTTCAAGAAATTTGGACTGAAAATGTGACCTCTAGATCGTACACACGATTTTTCTAAGATCTGACCTGGTGGCCTAGTTTTCGACCCGACATGACCCATTTTCGAACTCGTCCGAGATAACATCAAGACAAACATTCTGACCAAATTTCAAGAGTATTGAACTGAAAATGTGGCCTCTAGAGTGTACATAAGGTCTTTTTAAGATTTGACTTAGTGACCTAGTTTTTGGCCCAGCATGACGCATCTTCCAACTTGTCCGAGATATCATCAAGACAAACATTCTGACCAAGTTTCATGAGTATCTGATTGAAAATGTGGCCTCTAGAGCGTACACAAGGTTTTTCTCAGATTTGACCTAGTGACCTAGTTTTTGACCCGACAAGACCCATTTTCAAACTCTCCCTAAATATTATCAAGACAAACATTCTGACCAACTTTCAAGAGTTTTGGACTGAAAATGTGGCCTCTAGAGCGTACACAAGGTTTTTCTAAGATTTGACCAACTGACCTAGTTTTTTACCCGACATGACCTATTTTCGACCTCGCCTGAGATATCATCAAGACAAACATTCTGACCAATTTTTATGAGTATTGGACTAAAAATGTGGCCTCTACAGCGTACACAAGGTTTTTCTAAGATTTGACCTAGTGACCTAGTTTTTGATCTGACATGACCCATTTTCAAACTCGTCCAAGATATTATCAAGACATTATCAAGACAAACAAACATTCTGACCAACTTTCAAGAGATTTGGACTAAAAATGTGGCCTCTAGAGCGTACACAAGGTTTTTCTAAGATTTGACCTAGTGACCTAGTTTTTGACCCAACATGAACCATTTTCAAACTTGTCTTAGATATCATCAAGACAAACATTCTGACCACCTTTCAAGAGTATTGGACTGAAAATGTGGCCTCTAGAGCGTACACAAGGTTTTTCTAAGATTTGACCTAGTGACATAGTTTTTGACCCGACATGACCCATTTTCAAACTCGTTCGAGATATTATCAAAACAAACATTCTGACCAACTTTCAGGAGTATTGGACAGAAAATGTGGCCTCTAGAGCGTACACAAGGTTTTTCTAAGATTTGACCTAGTGACATAGTTTTTGATCTGACATGACCCATTTTCAAACTCGTCCAAGATATTATCAAGACATTATCAAGACAAACAAACATTCTGACCAACTTTCAAGAGATTTGGACCAAAAATGTGGCCTCTAGAGCGTACACAAGGTTTTTCTAAGATTTGACCTAGTGACCTAGTTTTTGACCCAACATGAACCATTTTCAAACTTGTCTTAGATATCATCAAGACAAACATTCTGACCAACTTTCAAGAGTATTGGACTGAAAATGTGGCCTCTAGAGCGTACACAAGGTTTTTCTAAGATTTGACCTAGTGACATAGTTTTTGACCCGACATGACCCATTTTCAAACTCGTTTGAGATATTATCAAAATAAACATTCTGACCAACTTTCAGGAGTATTGGACAGAAAATGTGGCCTCTAGAGCGTACACAAGGTTTTTCTAAGATTTGACCTAGTGACATAGTTTTTGACTCGACGTTACCCATTTTCGAATTTGTCCGAGATATCACCAAGACAAACATTCTGACCAACTTTCAAGAGTTTTGGACAGAAAATGTGGCCTCTAGAGCGTACACAAGGTTTTTCTAAGATTTGACCTGGCGACCTAGTTTTTGACCCGACATGACCCATTTTCGAACTCGTCCGAGATATCATCAAGGCAAACATTCTGACCAACTTTCAGGAGTATTGGACAGAAAATGTTGCCTCTAGAGCGTAGACAAGGTTTTTCTAAGATTTGACCTAGTGACCTAGTTTTTGACCCGGCATGACCCATTTTCGATCTCGTCCGAGATATCATCGAGGCAAACATTCTGAGCAGGTTTCATGAGTATCGGACTGAAAATGTGGCCTCTAGAGCGTACACAAGGTAAAAAGTTGACGACGGACGACGCACGACGAACGACGGACGACGGACGCCGGGCACAGCACGATCACAATAGCTTCGTGCTCAGGTGAGCTAAAAAAAGTCACATAATTTATGTATTATAGCCAAATTGTAAGCAAAAAATGAGCAACACTTTCAGAAAGAGATGGGCCAAACAAACAAGAGTTGAAAGTAAAAACAGTAAGCGATAGAATAACGGGAAGAAAGGAGAGAAAATCATGGTGGGGATTAAACAGAGTCAGGGACAGACGAAAGACAACCGAAATAGATGTAAATATACGAAACTTAGGTTAGATACCTTGTTAATTTCAAAGGTTGTTTTTCAACGTGAAAATCTTCAGACCTGAAGAATTTCACATTTTGAATACATATACGTGCATCAAAAAGCTTCGATAGGGCCAAAGCACTTTCTCCTTTTTCCACATTGTTTTCTACTCTTTCAAAACCATGTGAAAGTATGTTCGTCTGTTTACATACAGCAATTTAAAAAACAATTCCAGCTTTGACTATCCCGTGGAGGAAGAACTTTTGAAAACATTGTGGGTAGAGTAGAAAATGCCGGTAACCAGCATTTTCTCCTTTTTCCACAACGTTTTAAACCCACTGAAAGACAAATTTCATCATTTAAACCATATTAATTAAATATGTCGCGTGCAAATGGTTTTAATTCGGACAATTCCAAATCGTTTGATAAAGAATTAAATCATGTTGACAACTGAAATCGTCTGTTGCAAGTTTTTTACAGAGGAGGGTTATGGCACACAAAATGGATTTTGGTTGTTGCTCCACGGAACCGGCATAAACTGTGAAGGAAGGCAGCTGCTTCATCTCCCATTCTCTCATAAAAGTTTCACTCTTAACAATCTGAAACAATTTTGCAGCAAATCACTTTGCTTACATCATTGTAAAACAATAAGAATTAGCATAAGTAAAGTATTTTTCTGCACGTGGCTTCTAAGAGATATTGAATAAAGCCTGTTTGTTCAATATACATTTTTTCGACAGCCCGAAAGCTTTAGCTCTTCAGTACATTAATTCATAGCAGTGTCATTTCAATTCATACTTACTGAAAATAAATCAATTCGTTTACCTATGTTTAGGTAAAATAGAAATTCTAAAGCTTTACGATGTCATGTCTTCTTCGATAAGCTCAACTATTTTTTTTCGGATAGGATTGTAGCGTTTGGAATTTCCGTTGACGCATCCATTTGCTCCACATTCGTAGATGGTCCACTTGGACTCAACTCGCACCAAATAACACATGACAACAGCCTGGCTGCTCAGTGCGTGACTGAAAGTAGTGCTACATAAGTTTGAGCCTGGACTTGAAGCTTCGTAGAACTGAAGTCTTGGGTTCGAGAAGGCCGACAGGTTGGGTGACTTCCATGAACTCAAAGTGAAGTACAGATGGGTCACATTGGATGGTAGACGCTTTATATACACATGTATGGTTTGGTGTCCTATTCGACCACCGGCGGATATATCGTTCTTTGCTGTATGAACAACTGCACCTGAATATGTCAGAAAACCAGAATTTATTTTGAAGGAAGCATTTACAAACGCTATTTGCATGAGTCACAAATGCTGGGCTATAACCTTGAAGGGTTTGAAACATTAAAGGGGGCCATTCAAATTTTCATCATCTCACCAAACTTAAAAATTAAAATCTTTTTTTAATTCAGCAAGGCGAAAGCTTGCAACTCATTAGTAAATAAGAAAGACAAAAGTGAGAAAAAAAATTTTTAATGGTTTTTCCTTAATCGGCAACGTAGGCTTTTAAGGATTTTGCGCCAGTTTCCTGAGGACCTGTGAGATTGTTACACGATCAATAACGCTCGTCAATAAAGAGGATTAGTATTAAAACCAGCACGATGACATCATATCGTGAAATAAAAATAGAATTTGAATCCCGCTATTCAAATATCCAAATTGTGTTTTTATATGATTAGGAAAAAAAAAAAACATCCAGTAGTATTTACCAGTGTTTTACAAGAAATTTTGATTGCATCATAAAATTAAAAAGCCCCTTTTAGGGCGAAAAGGAGAAAATGCTTGTAACCAGCGTCTTCTCCTATTATACACTTTTCTTGAATGAGTAATTTTTCAGGACGTCAAAACACGTGTTACTTTGGTAGAGCGTTACATATCTGCGGCAGTGATTTTGTTAAGTGCAATAAAAGAAATACCTTTCAGGTAATATTCATTTTTGGAATGGTTCCAGTCGATCACTTGGACAAACTCCGTCTTTTCAAACGCCAAACAGGAAGCGTCCAGGAAATCAGGATTCATTTTTGGGAATTCCCATGAAAGATCAAATACCACGTGATCCAGATTTTCCGGAATGCAGTAAAGTGGAACAATCACGCTTATAGACGCCTGCTTTCCAATATCGTAGTCCGATAGTTTGGCTGGTTGACTTGGACCTTTGTTCGGCTAAACAAATAAAAAAAACCCCAATAACTTCGAGTAGACAAAAACCTTACTTCCGTTTTAGCAGTTTTCTTGCGCATATTTCTTGTATTACTAATTTATCGGTGGTCTGAACAAACATGGGAACCTTTCTACTTCAGTCTTAAAGAGTCGCCTTGTTACTACTGTTGGATTATTTATAAAATTTCAAGCATCGTGCAATGGGGGTCATTCCTGTAAATTAAATTATCTCCCTTGCCAGATAAAGACTAAAAGTAACTAACGGTAATTAACAGATTGGTCCTTTCGCTTGTATTCCTTTGTTTTTATCCTTGGTTCCCTTGGAGATGCGATAAATATAACAATTATTTATGATGTATGTGTAAGGTCCGCATGTAATTAAAATCAAATTCTGTTCTTAATCATCAGGAACTACAGTATATTTCGATTTGTAAAACAATATAACTAGATTTACTTGAAATATTGTCTCAGGGACATAGCTGTTCAGTGCAAGAAAATCAGGGATAAAATCAAAGTAATCCCCTTATCAGGTGTGGTACTGGAGAAGAATCAAGGGAAATAACTGAAGAATTGCCCTCATTGACAGAAACATGCTACAACAGAGCAGTACTGGTTTAGATTTTTTTTTCGGAGCTGAAATAAACCTTTCGCTGAAACTTTAAATTTTCGTGTAAGACAAACCCGAGGCATTATTCAAAACTGTCTGACCTTTGATTTCAAACATATATCTAAGATATAGAAAGAAACTGAACACCAGTCATCCTAAAATTCAGCACAGATGGCAGTTCATATTTTCATTTTGCGACATATTTATAGGCCTACCTTACTATCAGTGCCTTATTTCAATCTAAATTCAGTTACATAATTTGAGATTTTCTTGAAACAACAACCATCAACATGCATTTGACCAGACAGTCTTTGGTACCTTGTTAAAAAATTGAGACTTGAAAAATCATGTACATTAAATTTTTTTCACTCTCTAACCAAGAACATCATCGTTTTCTTTTCTCATTATTGTTTAGGGCCTAAATTGCTTTTATGATTAGATCTACACAGCTAAAATCTACCTTCAATGCTTGATCATTCAACAACAGCTTTTGTTGGTTCTCTGGAATCTTTAGCTGTTTCGCGACCTCTTTCTTCAGCTCTTGAATCGTCATATTAGAATTGTACGGGATCCATGCTGTGTCCCCATTCATGGTGGATACAGAAATGTCGTCCTCCTTACCTCCCCTTCTTTCCCTCAGAACCTTCCCATAATCCACAAACATCCGGTCTAATATTGCCTCAAACAGCTTAACAGTCTGGCAGTCAGGGTCAACAGGTTCGCTGCAGCCATCCTGAGGACATTGTCGCTTCTCTTTGACGTGACGTATGACACACTATGATGCAAAGTAAAACTATTAACAACTCATCAACCTTTATTTGTTTGTTTCTATACTTTTAACGGCATTTTCAACAAATTTCAGTTATATTGCATCGGTCAGTGAATGTATTCGTATTTTTTCAGGAGTTTCTGTTACCTGTACTTCGCATAATATTCTTCCCAAGTCACTGCCTGTTTACCCGCATACGCATCAACGAAACAATGATCAGCTGCGAGAGGAATTATTTCCGTCGCAATGACTTTCATCAATCCTCGGAAAGAATTCGCCGAAGCAGCGACTCCCATGATTCAAGCCCTGCACGCTACCAACTTTGCTACAGGGCTCGGCCATCTAGCTTGAAATATAAGACAGTGACTCACTTTCAACAATCTGTGAACAAATAGTGGGAATATAGTCTCCAAAAATTATCAGAATAAGTACTGGGTGAGTGATTAATGAAAACAATGTAATCAATGAGTTCATGTAAGAGGTTCTAGGACTTATAGAAAATTCAGTGCTTGGTTGAGGCAGCATTTTAACCACCCTGAAGCAGGCCATTTTAAAAAAAATCGAAAAATGGAAAAAATAATGGTATCCAGCATTTACTCCTTTTTCCACAATGTTTTCTACCTTTCCAAAGATAAATCAATGTTTTTTGAGTCACAATTAATTTGTGGTCTGCAAATGCTTTGGATATGGACAAGTCTAAAATGTTGTCGTCTGGTAAAGAGTTACAGATTTCCTACCCTAAGACAGACCCCTGTGTAATGTTGACATCTGTCTGTAACAGTCTCCGACGGGAATTCGTTTGGTAATTTAGATACCCCACAATCTGTACATCTAAGCCCTGTGGATAGTAATGTTTTGTGATATAAAGATTATCAAATACCTTAGAATCACTGATAGTGATACAAAAAAAAAGCAAGTAGGCCTATCCTGAAAATTTAGTGTGAACAGGCCTTGTTCAATCAGAGACAGAAATCTATTTGACGAAACATCATGGAAAAAAAAAGGCCAAGATTGAGGTGTAGCCCTTACTGCCGACTTGCCGTGTACAATGTATGCATGCAGCAAAAAGTTTATTATCATAACATATGTCTATGAATTTTCCGGCTCAAATAAACTACGTTGTGCGTGGATTAAATCAGACACGATGCTAAGATTATCCGTATCTGGTAGTGTCATATCTGAGTCCGTATTCACCAACCATTCTTAAGAACTTTGTTGGCCTTACTCTCCAAGTTTTTCTACATTTGAAAGTAACACCACCTCTGCTTGGCTAAACCACATGGTTTAGCCAATCAGAAGTTGTGTTACTTTCAAATTTAGAAAATTATGACGAATAAGACAAAGGACATTCTTGAGAGTGTTAAGTGAATACGGACCCCGGTCCCAAATATAGTATGATGACATAACTCACCGATTGGTCAAAATGTTACGCTATAATGGTAATCATCCGCCATTCATAAATAAAAAGTTTATTACCGACTAAACCAGGACTTTGCTCTAATTTTTTACCTTTCAAACAAAGTTGTTAATGGTTGTATAGTTGTTGAAATAGGTATATAGTAAAGGGAACATTTTGTTGTAGCAACTTTCCTGGAGCTTGTATTTGCGTCTCTTTTCGTGCGAAAAGTTTGACATCTCGCGAGATTGAATGGTCCTAGAAAGCCAAGGTCAACTTCTTACCGGTATTTTGTAATTTGGCACATGAAGACCATGCTACGCACCAGACAGCCTGGTTTTCAGTTCGTTCACTTGTTTTGTTTACTTTCTATCATTCGGATATTACTTTGTCAAAAAATGGGGTAATAATAACTTAGACAATAAACACATAGCTGCAAAAGACCAACAGCAGGCCGCTATTTGAGGAGGGCGTGCTACGGAGTAATTAAGATATTATTACCACCTGGATCCAGTCTACGAAAGAAGCATTCTGGCCTTAAATCTACAAAATCTGTAGTTTTAGTGATAGTACAGATTAAATAATCCCGGATTTCGACAAAAGGATCTTTTCCAGCAAATGAAAATACATTTTACACGTGTAGCAGCGTACGGGTTTAACCGAAATGTTATTTCTATTATAACAAGATGAATACCAAAATCATCATCTTCGCTATCATCAGTATCGTCATCATCCATAAATAACACCGGTTGTATGTATGCGCCCGGGGAAAAGTGAGTTATGCGTGGTGGCGTAGATGAATGGGGTACACTGGAGGATGAGAAACTACCCTGCAGGAAATTAAAAGGAAACATTTATTGATTGAATGATATTGAATGATGTTTTGAGCCGCTTTTAACAATGTTTCAGTCTCATCTTGGCAACAGCTTACTAATTCGCGTGTGTCCTGGGTTTCGCCAGTACTAGGCTAGGGCTCTGAGGTGTCTTACCAAAGGACACTCTCACAAAAAGCCAAGTGCTGCCAGTGAGGGTCGAACCCGGGGCCTCTAGGTTGCGAATCCTATACCGTCATCACTGAGCAACACAAGACAGGACCCAAGAAATGAACTAGACTTATTCGAACCATGCTGTATCAAAAGGGGGTTTAATGCATATCTGTGATCCATTATACCAAGAAAGTCGTCACTAATCAAGGATCCATAAGATCCGTTTTGCTTACAAATGACTGAATTATGAGGTAGACCGATCCAATCTACAAGCAGAAAATAGCAAAAAGTTTTGACTCAAATCAGCCTGCGCAGGCTGACCTGCGTCGATAACTTTGTTGTAAATGCATTTATCTCCCTTTTCACAGTGCATGGCTTATTTGAATATTATCATTATTTCTAGAACGAGTCAAAAAGTTAGCATTTACGACAATCTTGTGTCATGGTTACTAAACCATTATTTATATAGAGTAGTCTTTTACGCCACTTTCACTTTCAACATTGTCTCGGTTATATCACGGCGACAGCTCACTAACTCGTGCTTGTATTAGGTTTTATCGGTAAAAGGCTAGGGCTCTGAAGTATCTTGCCTAAGGATACTCCCGCGAATAACCAAGTAATTCGAGTGAGAGTGAGCTCTGCACCTCCAGGTTTCAAACACTACATGTACCTATCACCACTGAGCCATGTAGGACCTACGTAAACATCAACATCCAAGTCGTACTGTTTGTTAATTCCTTACCATACAATCCCTCATTTTAACGACCCAGAGGAAGAAGCCTTTTGAAAACACTGTAGGAAAAGAAGAAAATGCTGGTTACCAGCATTTTCTTCTTTTCCCACAATGTTTTCTGGCATTTCCCAGACAATTAAAATTATTTGAACCACATTAGATGTGTTGTCCGCAAATGCTTTCAAATTCAGATAAGTGTATTATTTCAATGTTTTTTTTTTTGTCAGCTGAAAAGTTAGTGAAAAGTATCAAAAATGCACACAAGTCAGACAACTAAGTACTATATATACCATTTCAGCGCAATTGGCGAAAACAGGAACTTTGCAAACGGCATAGTTTAAGATCAGAATGCATATAATGCGCAGTCTGATTTTGGATCCCTACCCATCTCTTTGTTCAGCTAAGTTAAAACTCTTTCTCAGTTTTCATGGGTAGTGTTTTCAGCTGTTGAAAGACTTCAAGTTTATACGAGTCAAACTCTGTGAAAAGGGGTTAAATGCATCTGCAAAAAGTATCGATTCAGGTCAGCCTGCAGAGTCTGCGCAGGCTGACTTCAATCATAGCTTTTCGCTTTTGGAGAATTTTGTGTATGTCCAAGGGCCATTCTAACTCATATTTCATTAGACAAAATGGACTTTATGGGTCCATACTTATGTGATATCCTGCTTGGGTAGAATGCATCATGGAGATGCATTAAACCCCCTTTACCAAAGCATAGCTCATATCATCAGCGCTGAAACAGTTAATTGATATTCACTTATGGAAAATATTGTGAGAAAAGGAGAAAATGTTGGTAACCAGCATTTTGTCCTTTTTTCCACAGTGTTTTCTATCCTTTCAAAGAAATATCCTGTCTTTTAAGCCAGATCTAATTAGCCTTCAGCAAATGCTTTAAACTTAGATAATTTTAAAATTGTGTCGTTTGTTAAGTAGTTTATCAATAAACAAGTGTGCTTACTCCTTCAAGTCCCGCCTCTCTGAAACAGATATTCATCATTAATTTCTTCACTTCGCTAAAGTTGGACAGAGGCATGAAGTATCCAAATGTCTTTGATGCGATATGCTGGTAAAAAGATTGGCTTCCAAGACCGTTGCATTCTACAGCATAAATTTTGATGTCCTGCAAAACAAAATGCCAATAACACTATTTAAGGCTGTAAAAGTAGCAAGGGTTGTTCACATTTCAGAACTTACGAAAGATGTGTCCCCTCTATGATTTCTGTTAGAATATTTAAATCAGTTGCAGTAACTACTCCAGAGTTTGGTCTATTGCACGGTTAATATGTGGCCTCTAATATTTCATCTAATTCCAAATTACCATTGACTTACAAGTATATTTCAGTATGCAAGAAATTAAATGACTGCTTCTAATTATTCTATCGTAAAGAAAACTATATATATACTCATACTGAATCGAGGTTACTGGAGCTATTAACATGGAATAACAGGCTCGAAACGTGAGTTCTGAAAAATGGAACCCAAAAATAGTAAGAATTGTTTTCCATATAGCGTGACTATCGGTATTTGTGTTTTCCATGGATCAAAGTTAAGATTTCTGTACGATATTGAACCCTTTATTTTCCGTCTCACAACATTCCGGTATTGAAGGCTCTTCGCTTTGTGAAATTAGACACACGGGTTTTACAGTTCCAACTGATGTAATGCATGGTTCATAAGTAAAATGGGCGTTGTCGAGATTTTTACGAACAACAGCCGTTGGCGAATTTTGAAACTGAACAGGCGCCGCGTGATTTTTTCATATTACTTTTCCGCGCGATGAATATGTAGATCAGACTGTCTCCGGGCGATTAGTGCATTGACCAGCTGACCTTCGCGGATCAGCAATTTAACACCCAGCGTCCGCAATAAAAATACAAGCAAAGAAGGACATGGAAAAATCAATGGCAGAGCTTTGGTACCAGCTTCAAGTTGCCATGAGGCACAGGATAAGGGCCAGCGTAGGACAAGGTCCATGCAGTGAAGGTCGACCTTATCAACTCTTAGTAATGCAATGGGCCAACCTTGCAGACCTTTCATCGAGGTTATATTTTTCATAATGCAGACAAAATTATATCAACTTATAATGCTGACGACTGCAGTATTCAATGGTCATCCTAACATGAAAGCCGGGCAAACACGGCAAGACAAACAACCGCCGCCCGGTGCCTTGAAACCCTGACGATAATTTATGCTAGTGTGCATCGGGCGGTGCCTTTCCGAGCGCTTCACGGGGCCAGAAAGGAAGCCGAATGCTGGCCATTGAGACTGGACGACTTTTTAAAAGGCAATCAACCGATACAATCAAACGTCTTGTAGGCACCGGACATAGATCGAATGGTGCTCGGCTGACGTGCTTTGATTAGTATTACTCAAATTTATCTTCCCCTCCGCCTTTCCCCCGTAGGCGTGAAGTTTTAATTCGATGCACCGTACGACAACCAAATTTTCAGCTGTCATGGCTCAATTTCGAACGGAACATTTCGTCGTACGATTCTATAGTTTAGGCTTTACATTTCAGTGCAATTTCTGGGACTGATTGATTGATTGATCCATTCCTTGAATGATCGATCGTTCGATTGCGCCGCTTGTAACATTATTTAAGTCATACAACGGCGACAGTTCGCTTATTCGTGTTTGTCCTGGGTTTCACCAGTTCTAGGCGAGGCTCTGCAGTGTCTTGACCAAGGACATTCGAACAAAATCCGATTGCTTCCAGGTGAGGCTCTAATCTGGGGCCTCCTGGTTACGAGTCCTACACTTTACCACTGAGCCTCGCAAGACCCTGTAAACTCTAAGAAGCTACATACGTTTACACGTTTAGATACCAGATTTTCCACCTTTTGCAACATAGGAATCGTAGTTGCACCCTCTGGTCACCCCTCCCCAAAAGGAACCTATTTCTTTCTTATGTATGGATCAAGAAACACATATCGGTACTGATTTTGTGTTTTTAATTACTGCGTGAATATTGCTACATTCCGTTGTTTAAGCTCTGAAATCACATTTTGTTACATTCGGGTGATGCACTTTCCACATTTCGAAATAAATTATTACATCACAGCGTTTAGGCTGTACGGGGCAATGACAAATCCTGCACACTAACGTTAGAACACCCATTTTTCCACTTGTTTTACAAGAGCTATCAAAGAAAAATACGGTTGCCCCTCTTAATTTATTGATCCGGTGGACTGACATATCGAAACACGGGGCAATTTTTCTGATATAGGATGCAGGTCTGTATTTCTAAGTGTAATGAGAAGTCTAAACAAGACAAATTTATGATGCATAGCATCATAGAAGCCGCAATCTTTTGGTGGACAACTTCAGAAATATTGACTCTCTTGAGAAACTGTGAATACATTTTTTGTATCTGTTTTTGAACCCCCACCCCAACGGAAAGTCATGACAAATGGTTCTAAAATGCAGGGGAAAAAAGAAACAGAAAATAATAGGAAATGGAAAAATTGCACATTCAAGTACAGCTTTTTCCATTTATTAAAATGATTTTAAAAAGCAAACTTCTGTAGGGGCATCAAAGGTGATGCTACGAAATCATTTAACTTAATAATGATTCAAAGTGATATTTAGATCATTATTCATATCCATGTTTGCATGTATTTACAATTTTTATTAGCGATTTTTTCTTTGTGTTTCATTTTTTACAACAAAAAAGAAAAAGAAATCAACAACTTTTTTTCTAAAACATGATCTCCCTGCTTGTCAAAAAGTATCTTAAGATGCTTGTAACACAATGAATCTTAACATTTCTACTCTAGAATCAAAGATTGTTACATGGCATCTCCAAAATTATTCTGATCATAGCCTGCACAGTTGGCACAAACCACGTTTCTTTTATTCCTGAAATGGCAGCCAAAAAAAAAACCCAAGATTTTTTTTAAAGTCTTTAAAGGCCTGGATCTATTCAACCACAACATAATAACTATTACTATACACATGTCGTTTCAATAAACAGTAGTTTGAACCACTTTCTGCATAGGCCTTGTACAAACCTAGTAAAAATGTTCTAATGAAAATTTCAAGAGCCATTCTAAACCTTTGACCAGCAGCGACGTATAAGTTTTATAAGCACAGTAATAGGTTCTGTAATAACTTTAACCCTTCGATAGGCCTGACCAGGGATCGTATACGATCCCTGGCCTGACACATCGAAATTAATACACTGAAAGAGGAAAAGAAACAAGATTTTTTTTATGTTTACGATATCTCATAAAATATTAAAATGAAAAAAAAAAATATATTACACAGGCTATGCGCTGTCTGATCTTCATCTATTTCTGTCATTTTCTAGCAGCTTCATCCCTTAGAGCACTTGGCACCACCATGGTAATTTCTGTAGACAATGATCATCACGATCCATACATTTTTCACGGGTTTTGTAAATCAGGACCATACTGTATAGGACGTGCAGTCTGATCATAACAGCTTTGACACACAATACAGTAAATGCTAAATTTTACAGGTCTCATAAGGTAGATGTTCCGTGTAACAAAAATCCATTCGGCTAAAGTGTCGACGAAGGGAAGAAAATGGGTTAACTTTTCGCAAGTATTCTATAAATAGCAGACGCAGGCTCCTCTTTGTTCTACGATTAACTGTGTAGGGAGGTAACCACGTCTAAACCCTGATCAAAGGTAAACGCCCTCTTATCCTTTTCAGATTAAGATTGGACGAAAAACTTTGTACATAAAACTGCTTCTGATTATCATATTCTAAGATGCTGTCTGTATCATAATTGTCATTATTTTGTTTTGTAAAAAAAATAGACAAATGCGAAAACCATTGAGAGGTGGGAAGACCTGTGATAAAAGGAAAGGATAACAACTTCGTTTGGGAACACAGAAGGAATCCTATATGTTTGAAAACTTCGGGGGACTAGCCAATGAAAGTAAGCTTATTTACTGTATTTTTTATTGTTATTTGGGAATGAACTATATACTGCAAGAAAACCAGACTTGATTTTCATATAGGTCTGTTTGGATATTTAAGAAAGAGTCATGTGGAGTATTTCTGTAACACTAGCACGACATTATTAGAAATTTTCCAAAAATAATGACCAATCAAATAATTACTGATCATCTACATGGTAAATAGTTTAGGTACATTCCTACTGGAAGCCGCTTTCGAGCGTTTATTTCATGCTCATCGGTAATTTATCGGGAAATAATTGTGGACTATAAGGTTTGATAATTCATGCTCACTACATTGTTTCAAGATTGCACCCTGTCTATAACTTCACTCCTTCAAACGCATCAGATCTGTTTCAGACAGTGATTAAATCCAATAATCTATGCAAAATCCCGCCTTTTCAAAATGTTTATCACTCCTGTTAAATTCAGGTTTGAGAGGTTTGTTGATTTCTTGTGTCACTTCGGAAGATTAAAGATGACAAAAATTGTCAGTTTGAAAATGGATTTTTGTCTTTTTTAAGTAATTCACTTTACGTGATTTTTTCTCTCACTCAAATTGTTTAAAACACAATTCTGCCATAGTTATGGTTTACACCAACAAACTGTTTCTTTGTGAACTGGTAAATACATTTTTATTGTAAATGCATTCTTATGGGGGGGTGGGGGGTGTTACTCCATCGGAAATTACCGAAAACCACTGTACTGGATTTTGATGAATGTTCCAGCAAAAAAGGGTTAGAAGCACGAAATAAATAGAATATTTTTTTTTCAGTGGAAGATCGAAGTTCATTTCATCGAGTGAACATGATCGGTAATATTTTTCACTAGTGACGCAAAATATTACCGATGAGGTTCGCTCGATGAAATTATTGATTGATGTTTACCGCCGTTTTCAACGTTATTTCAGTTATATCGCGGCGGCCAGTGCACCTATCCATGGTTTCCTGGAGTTTCTTTTACTAGTACTCCGCACAATATTCTTTACAAGCCACTAGCTGCTTTCCCACATAACCATTGTCGAAACAATGGGTAGCGGTGGAAGAGTCCTGAATGAATCCTGTCGCAATGACTATCATCAATCCTCGGAAAGAAATTGGCCGAGCCGGGGATCGAACCAGCGACCTCCTGTTTTCAAGTCCTGTATGCTACCGACTGAGCTACCTGGGCTCGGTTCGATGAAATAAATACGGAATATTATGTTGTAGTAACTTTCCTGGTACTTGAATTTACTTCGAGCAGTGTGAGAAAATTTGATATTTTGCGCGAGACCGAAGGTCTCGCGCAGTGTCAAATTTTTCTTACGCAGCGAGAAGTAAATACTAGCACGAAGAAAGTTACTACAACATATTATTATATACCTGGAAGTTTTCCGGAGAAAATACATGCGTCGCACGTGGATAAAATATCACAAAAAAAAAAATCCGTATCTACACACCGCGACATACACTTCCAAATACAATACGATGACGTCATGATGACGTAACTCATGAGCGGTATAGGTATGTATTCATTTGCAATTTGATTTGTTAAAACTTTACGTTGTAATACTCATCCGCCATTCATTAAAACAAAGTTACTGGCTACTACACCATCATTTGTTTTATTCTGCTTACCGATTTGGAAGAAAATGTCAACAATTGCAATATTTTTTCGTTGAAAGGTGGAGGTATATAATAAAAGGAGTATTATGTCGCAGTAATTTTCCTGGCGCTTGTATTTGCTGCTAGCCGCGCAAGAAAATTTTGACATCTCGCTCGACCTTCGGTCTCGCGCGGTATCAAATTTCCTCACGCGGCTCGATTCAAATACATGCACCAGGAAAGTCACTACAGCATAATATTCCGTATATATGCCTTTTATGATATACATACAACTTATATTAACTACAACATTTTGTAATTACTGATATCTTATTCGAAAACAGTAAACAAAATTCGACAATTAATAGTGTTGAAGGTAGTAACTCTGTTTTTATGAATGGCGGATTAATATTACAACGTAACATTTGACTAATCAAATCGCAAATCAGTGCATGCTTAGTCCTTGCGCGAGATACGTCATCGTACCATATTTGGAATCGTATTTCACAGCGTGTAGATACGGATTTTTGTTTTATGTCTTGTATGTTATTCTGTCCGATTGCTACGCATGTATTTGAGCCGGAAAATTTACTGGTACATAGGCCTAATAAATTTCGATGTTTCATCAAAAGAGAAAAACCAAATTTCCTTTATGTATTATAATATAAAAACATCAGTTAGTTACCATCTCCCGTAACCTTTCAGTTTCCTCTTTCCAGTCTATGTTTCTATAATTCTGACTTTCACTTGCTTCATGCGGTAGATCATCGCCGATAAGAACCAGTGATTTCTGGGAGTTAGAATTCCAGGATAATTTCTCCTGTACCTCTCTCATTACTAGCTCGTAACACTCTGGTGCATCACCTCCTCCAGTCTGTCCAACATCTCTCACAAATTTACACAAGCTGTTTGCATCATTCTTAAAGTCGATGTACTTGGTGACGTAGGTTCTGCCAGCGTCGCAGTAATCACCGTGCGCAAATATAGCGATTTTTATCCCCGGAATTTTGCTTCTCAGTTCTCGTACAATTTCACCTAATTTCTTGCGCACCTCCTCCAGGCAGTTGTACATTGAACCCGTAGTATCGAAAGAGAAGACGATTTCAAAGTTGTCGGACATCTTCTACAAAAGTTGAAAAATAAAACGTCATCTTACTATTTATAACGAGCGAAGCTCGTTTTGCGGTAACACCGTTCTAGATTTTCAAAAATGAAATTCCGACTTCGTTCTGGGTTTTAGTCTAAATCTAAATAGGGATGACTAAAAATTGAGTGTCGTCCGGTTAGTCGCACAGCGTCACACGTATGACAATCTTTCGCACTTGTAAGTACCTGATTGGTCAAAAATGACAAAAATTATCTACCGATCGGATGATTACTTAAAAATAATTATCAGTTTAATGAGTACAGATTATCTAATTTCTTACTTACTTTCAGCGTATTAAGCGTCTATTTGTGTATAAACATACGCAACGATCTATGATAGCAAATAATGGCGTCATTAATCATATTATTCTTACGTCATGCACGAGCCGTTTTTCGCGGAAAACATTGTGTCGAAGAAATCATGACTAAACTAATTCTTTGGCTGTTTCAAAATACCAATTACAGAGAAAGCCGGATTTATGATCTGGGGGCTTAATGCATTTGCAAAAACTATCGACCCAGGTTGGCCTGTGCAGTCCGTGCAAGCTAACCTGGATCAAAACTCTGCTAGATCTATTTTTCAACGTTCTACATGTCAAAGGACAAGTTTGCATGCCTTTCGATTCAGCCAGTTATCATACAACATGGATGTATAATTATGTGATGACTTGCTTGGTATCATGCATCACGGAGATGCATTAAACCCTCTATTACCGCAACATGGCTCAAATATATTTATTTAATGTTACGAAAGCTTGTTAATATATCAAGAAGTTTTGCGTTTTTTTGCCATAAGTTGGATATCTATCCGAAAACTCGGCAAATTTCTTTCCTAGGATTGATGATAGATCTAGATCTAGTCATTGCGAAAGAATTCATTCCTGTCTCTGCACTGATCACTGTTTCAACGATGGATGTGTAGGAAAGCAGATGGGATGAAAAAGGAAAGCCACATAGTCTATAATCTGATTTTAGCGATCTAAGCACTCTGATTTTAAAGGAACTCCAGGTAAAACGTTGGTAGACCTGTGCACTAACGCAGAAATGAAAGAAAGATTTTGTTTTTTTGTTTTTGTTTTTCCTTTTGTGTGTATATTCATTGCGGCGGCAAGTGCACCTACCATGCGTTCATGAAGTTCCTTTTACCAGCACTCTGCTCAATACTAGTATTCTTCTCAACCTACTGACCGATTCCTCGTAAAAATCAAAGTCTGTCTTATATAGATCTAGATCTACATGCATTGAGGAAATGTTCCCGTAAAATGGTCTTTACAAGTATGTGAACCAATAATCATTCCAAGATATTTTCCTGGACATAAATTAAAGAAATTGTCAGGGAACTGTCTTTATTTTGTTCAGGAAATCAGGGACAGTTCGCCCTATTTCACATGTATAAATCTACGAAAGAAAAATGCTTTCTACTTTTGACAGCGCTCAAAATTAGTTTTGGCAAAGACGAAATTCGAACTCAAAACCCCTTGATTTCAAGATCTAGAAGCTAGGGGTTTGAATTAATAGATATTTGTTCCACAAACCATTCACGTCGCTCGTATTGAGGCTTTGCCTTTTTCATATTATCCAAAATGTGTTTTATCAAATTCATAACTCCCATTCACTCACAAACATTTTTCAGTGTGCCAGAAAATTAAGTACGCTGTCTCCGGTCATGTAAATAATAAGCGGAAAACTATACTTCTAGAAGCCGATATTCTTCGCCAGACACCGCAGTTGTAGCTCTCTAAAACCTATTGATGTTGGTACCACTTCCTTAAATTTTGGTACGTCGCCATTGACGTCAATGTAAAAAATACTTTTTCGAAAATTTCATAAAGTAAAGTTGGAAATACATGTACACTTTTCAAGTCAATGGGGATTCCGAGCCTTTCATGAAATACAATTTACGGCCACTAACACAAGATTTACTTCCGGCTGTTCTTGGTAGTTTATCAGCTGTCTGGAGAGAGAGAGAGAGAGAGAGAGGGAGAGACAGATATATTACTTATTAAGCCGTAGGTGGGTATGTTTAGATATTTTTTCAAACATTAACTGCTTGGTTTAATGAATTATTGTTTACCTACAGATCAAGGTACCGACGCATAGTCGACTAAGCATGACTAAAGGAAAAAATAGCCTATTTAGTCTTCATTGGTTTAAAAATATATGATTCGTGCTCTATGAAATGGGGCTAATGCATCTGCAAAAAGAATCGACTCAGGTCAGCCTGCTGACCTGGGTCGAAACTTTTTGCTACTGGTCAATTTTCTGCATGTCAAAGGCCCATTCTTCCATATGATTCAGTAATTTGTTTTACAAAATGGGTTTTATGGATCCTTACATGTATTCATACGATTACTTGCTTGGTATAATGCATCACTGAGATGGATTCGCTCCTTTTAAGCCAGAGCGCCAGTCATTTTGTTTCAACAACATGCGAGATTAGGGTCGGACCGAAACTTGTTTCAACTTAAGACATGGTCGCATTTACGGTCACGCAGGTAGTTGTCCGTAGTTCATTTCAAACGAAGTCTGTCGTGTTAACTATGTTGAAGTACGGTTCGAAGTAGGTTCAAAATTGGCAATAGGGGAAACATAGAAAGTCTAAGTAGGTTGAACGTGAGTACAGTCGGCTACATTCAACTGCGAGCAAAGTGGTCAGGGTTAACCAGGGTATCACTACGTCGAACTACGGGTAACCACGTTACACGACATAATTAGTTACCGTCCTGAGTACGCACAACTACAGTTAGGGCCAACTGCGTTGAGCTACAGTTAAACGTTGTGGCTGCGCCTGCACAGTACGGGTAAGCTGCAGTCAACTAGTGCTGTTGGAAGATGACGAGTCAGATTTGCTGATCCCTTATTCTGCCGTGCTGTTTTGCAAGAAAAGATGTTCTTCCAAAACTATGGTCAACTACAGTACACACTACGGTTACGTAGAATTTTTTTTTTTGTTTTTATTTTTTATCGGTCACATTAATCGACAAAACTACTATAAAAATCTTATATCATTCATAAAGTATCATTGTATATTAAAAAAAAAAAAAGGCGATAAATAGTTTAATCATGCCGTGTCCGGCAGCTGACGTGAATGCCCGACCGTTCTCCGCAGCTTCCCGAGGCAATCCGATTGTTGTACGTAGAATACCGACATTGACCGACATTGGCCGATGTTTCACAATCCCATTACAGTTGGCCAACCTTAATTACGATTAACTAAGGTCAACTTCGTTCAACCTACGGTCATAGTAGGGTCACAACATCGTAGATAACCGTAATCAATTTTTGAACATATTAAAAAAATTATGTACTTACTACTGGCAAACCATAAGTTCAAATTACCAGCAGGCAGAAAGTGAAGTTACTGTTGCTTCTAGTATTTAATATACGCTAATTTGTAATTACTGTTCCACGCCTGACATCAACCTTGTAGCTCTCTGAAATCTAGCAATTAGGGTTCTTAATCCCGTCAGAGTTTGCCGACATCGCCATTGACGTTGTCCAACGTGATTAAAACATTTTTATTATATCTTTATCAGTGAATAACTGGGATTTCACAGTGAATAACACCACTAGTGACGATAAATATGGTATCATCACTAGTGACGGTATAGTTTTGGAATGTTTGCCGGAACTACTTTTTTTCCTTTATTGCTCATATTGTACCATTCTTGATGATTATCAGAATAAAAAAAAAGTGTGAATTAGGAATATAATAAATAGGATAATCAACTGCTTGTGTGTGATGTAAAAAATCTTTCACTCGAGTGGGGTTTGATGCAGTTAAAAAACTCGTCCTTCGAACTCGTTTTTTCAACCACATCACGCCACAGGCGTTCGTGTTATGACGAACTTCGCCACCTATATAATGTAATATATAAGTCTTATATATTACATTATATAGGTGGCGAAGTTCGTCATAAAACGAACGCCTGTGCATCACCATATGCACACCCCATTTTAATGACAGGTTTTTAATGTCACACACAACCAGTTGAATATCCTCTATTTCTTTTCGGAAATATTGATCACATTTAAACAGGGAAAACATGGACATTTTTATCACTTTAAATTAGTATATCTATCAAGTTTGAAAATATATGAGCCGCTCTCTGTGAAAAGGGATCTTAATGCATCTGCGAAAAGTATCGACCAAGGTCAGCCGGCGCAGGCTGACCTGGGGTGAAACTTTTAGCTATAGGTCAGTTTTCTGCATGTGCAAGGACCAGTCTACCTAATCATTAACTTGGCTATTAAAAAAAGTGGATGTCATAGATCCATAAGTTTGTAATAGCTAGCTTGATACCGTGAATCAGGGAGATGCATTAAGACCCCTTTTGTAAGAGCACGGCTCATTTGTTTGAATGTAAAATCTTTTTTTGTTATAAGTTTCTATGTCATTTACCCAACAAAAATTAATGGTTTAAGAAGTTAAACATTAGAAATAAGCAGTGTACAAGTTGGGACCGATTCGGACTTTAAATTGTGAAACATAAAATTAATGGTTATTATTCAGTAACGTTCCGCTGCACATTGCAGTTAACCGGGGATCGTATATGTAATTTACGATCCCTGATTTAACGAAAGTTGCTGTGGGTCTAGTTTATCTTCTCAAAAATAGGGGCCTAATAGATTTGATCAACTGACATTTATAAAAGGCCTCAAGAAAAAAAAGCTTCTGAATAAATTGAATATATATTGTGGAAAGATAAAAATTTTGATGACAAGAATTTCCTTCTGGCCCCACAATGCATTCTACCCTTTCACAGATAGGCTAAATTCCATCATCTGAGTCATATTTTATTGAACGTTATCTGCAAACACCTTCCGAAACTGGGCAAGATCAAAACCTTGTTGTCTGGTTACCGCACTTTCAAGTCAGACAACGCCATTACGGATAATTTTACCCATGACTTTGGTCTGCAGCACGACATGTTTTTTTTTGTGTGTGCAAAAGCAAGCAACGCAAAAAGGGCGATATGAAGGAAGGACGGTTTTGGTAGATCTAAAGGGACAGTTGCTGTTGTCAACAGGTTGCTGCTATTTTGCCCACACTGTTATCAATACCTGTCACTACGGTATTCGTCACTACAAGTATGTCATCATTATGCCTTTTTGTTCATTAATAAAATAAGAGCGGTCCCCGAGGGTTCACTATGGTCAGGTTTTTTTGGAAAACGAAAGTAGTCACGAATTCTTGGAAGAATAAAATTTTATATCTGATCAATTCAGCTTTGTCACTCCCATAGCTATTTGTTAAAAAAAAGTACTGCCTTCGTTTTCAAGCGTAGGTATCTCGCTGTTTAACTAAAATGTATAAAAAAAATACCAAGCAACAACATCCAATTCTCTACTGTACAAACGCGATTCCTTTATTTACTGAACCAGGGGTCGTATGTATACATGATTAAAGGTACCTGACTAAACCTAGTTTGAAAGCCAACTTTCGCTTTTGGTCTAATAACATATGAACACCATATTAAAAAAAACAACCCTTACTATATTCCTTTCACTCAGTAACCAAGGTCAACGTTCGTTAATTTCTTAACTATCACAACAGTTTCTAGATAAAAGTTACCGTCTCACGGAGAGTCTAGGTACCACCGTTTGGATACGAATTACAGTCATTTCGACACCCGGTCATTTCGACACTTTTTAGTCGTTTCGACCCCCGGTGAAAAATTTTTTGCAAAATTTGGTCATTTCTACACCCGATTTTTTCAGAGTGTTATTTATATATGATATCATAAAATAAAACTACTCTAAATGTTTACTTTGGCGTATTTCAGTAATTCTTTTTTAAAGTGCGTGATTAAAATATGTGTTTTAGTATTATTCATATTCATATTCAAATAATGGGCAAAAGTAATCGGCAATGTCGAATTTGAAAGCGGGAGTCGAAATGACCAATGTTTTGCTGTTATATCACAATTACCTAGACATTATAACTTATTTGTTTTTCTGGTACTGATCGATCGATCGATTGATTGATTGATTTCCTTTACCACCTTTTCAACATTATTTCAGTTAGTTTGTGGAGACTAGTGCATACAATCCATACTTTCCTAGACAGTTTAACTGCTGTGTTTATCAATGGTCTGCTTTTTGTATCCAGTGATTGATTGTTTTTTTGCGGCGACCAGTGCACCTATCCATGCCGGCCCAGGTAAATCTGCACAAAATGCGCAGGCTGACCACAATGTTTTCTAACCCTTTAAAAAGAAAATTTAATTTAGTTTACAGTTTATGTTATATGCATAGGCTTTCAATTTGTAAAATTTTGGTGCATGGTAAAGAGTTAATGATAAAATTAAAAACCTATCCAAATTGAATACATCTGCGTACGACAGAATAAACGTTGTGGGAAAAGGAGAATATACTGGTTACCAGCAATTTCTCCTTTTTCGCACGAGGTTTCTTTCGAAAAGGCTCACAATGAATGCCGTAGGAAGCTTATTTTACATAAGAAAAATCCGAACTGCGGAACAGTGTAAAGATATAACCGCAGTCTACTGAAGTTTTATCACGATCCGCAAGGCCCGGAAAATATGTAAAAGCCAGCCCTTCTCGATAAGTGAAACATACTGTCAAAGAATAAGATAAATTGGCTGCTTTTTGTATGTTTTGCATAATCTACCGCAACTTTAATCAGTCCGTCCTCAAGTAGCCCAGGGATCCTATATATACATGTGTATATACGATCCCTGAGTAGCCTCTATAACGGCTGGCGTGGGTTCGGAATCAGAACACACGCTGAGTGTAGACTGATCTCGATTCTTACCAGCCGCGAGCTATTGTTGCATAACTTTTTTCACACTTTGTCATATTTTGTTGCAACGCTTGATTTATTTTTTCTTCTGTCTGTACGACGGATTTATCAATGAAATATGATATTCAGACACAGTTTCATTTAAATGACATAACTTACATAACCAAATTTCCCGGTGTATACCATTGTATCTTCCAGTTTCAAAACAATACTAGTTTCAGGTTTAAAATTCGGATATTTTAAAGATTTACGACATTCTAAATGCAAACAATCAACACGTGTTTTTGGTCATGTGACATTCCAATCTCTGCGAAGTTTGGCGCGAATTGTAAAAATATATCTACAGACTTAAACTTGTCATAAAGGAGCAATTAAGCCTTACGCTGCTAAGCGCGAGTTACTGACCTTTTGCGGGCAGTGTAAATGAAGATCAGACTGCACAAAACGTGCGGTCTGATATTGGATCTACACTGACCGATAAGGAAATATCTTTCCCCCAGAAATGCCTTTGAAATATCAAAATTTGGGATTTTACTTTTGGTTTAAAAATTATTAATCACTTATTTATCGGGATAAGGGGTAAACTCAATTTAAATAATGGTAAGCCAAGCTTTTCCATTGAAACTATGATGACGGTTGATTGTCTACGTGAACACACTTCAACAAACGACGAAAATTTGGACTCGATCACAACAACGACTTGTGCGTGTGCTGCTTGAAGGCATTTGCAGACAACAAATTTAATGTGACTCAATGTGATGGAGTTTTTCTTTGATATGGTTGAAAACATTGTGTGATAAGGATAAAATCCTGGTTATTTTGACAATGTTTCCAAAAAGCTTGTACCTGAGGGTCATTAAAACTTGGTATTGTGTGGTAAAGGGTTAGGGAGATTAAGTGTGCAGTAGATGAAAGATCGGACAGTATGGTTCGTGTGGTCAGATATTGATTTCTGTAGTTTTATTTCAGTAAAGGGAAAACAGTAAAATTTCTACAAAGTAATTTGACTAACGTGTGTCACATGTTCGATGCTGCCATCTGTTACATGTATCGCATGAAACAGCCTGTTGTCTCCTCCCGACCACACTCCCACGTTTAACGCAATTATCTGCCATTGCAGAACAATAAAACAATGAACCATTTCCTTAAAAAACTCCCGTTTATTTATAAAACTTCAATAACATACAAACACAAAAAACTATTAACAAATTCTTGTCACTTCAAATTATAGTAGCCTAGTTATTTCCAACTGCACATGTAAATGTACCTTAATTACACTTTCATCTGCTTTAAATACTTTTTTTTGATACCCCTATCCAAAAAACTCTTTAAATACTCAAATTAATTAAGGATACTTTTTATCTGTTTCTAAATAAATTACATTAAAGACATTTTTTAAACAAACTATTGAGTCAGGGATCGTATATAAGATCCCTGATTGAGTACAGTATACAAATTAAAGCAGGGATCGTATATAACATACCTGATTAAAGCAAACAATCAGTTAGTGGGTATAATTTGCGAAAAACAATTATCAAAATCAAACAATACAAAAGAAACAGTTATTTCCACTTAACCAACAGTTTGTTTCATAATTAGCATTTATTCAAGCAACATGAAAGAACATAAAAGTACATAAAGAGATTCTATTATTACTAACAAATAACACATTTCTATCTTCTTCAATCACCAACATCTGCAAATACAATTCCACCAATGTATCAATCAAGATGATTGTCCATCTGCAATATTTGAACAAAATAATTAAACATAAACATCGGCAAAGAGGTAATTTTCACTATATACTGCAAATAAATTTAATATTGAAATAAGTTACAACATACTGTGAAAAAAATTACATGTTTTTTTCTCAATATTCGGGAAGGGGGGAAATGAACGGGGGTCGAAACGACCATTTTTTGTAAAAAATACCACACATACTTTGATTCAAATAATTCGAGAGGGGTTTACGTAAACAATTATTTGTTTAAAAATACATTTTTGTTTTCATTAGAGATTGTATGTTGAAGTAAGCTACATATACTATACGAAAAGTCATATGTATTAAAGTGTACTGCTCTTCAATAAAAAATAATGCAGAAGGAAATTTACTTTCTTTTTACAAAACCCCTATTTATGCTGAACTTTGACTCGTCCAAGATCCCATAGACTGGTTCGCTATGATTAACATGCTAAACACGGCCGATATATTCAATAACTGATATTCATACAGCCTCTTCCGGTGCGGCCATTGCCCTGATACGAAGCTACTGGCTCACCTCTGTTCAAAGATTCGACGATTTCTTTGATTACGTCGGCCAGAAAGGAACGAAATGGTCAGTAATCGCTGAATGGTTACCGAAAATCTAGGTCTAAGTACTGTCATTGTTTGAATGCACCTCTGTGGTGTTGATTTGCCTGAGAAATATGTCTACCACACAAACACCACGTGGGTTAGCAAATGAAGCAAGACTGGCAAAGAGCCCTTCGGCTCACGGGTGAACGGCGAGCGACAGTTTCAAATCATAATATTACACACTAATACACTGAGAGGTAAACAACTCCAAACGTGTTTTTAATACCCTAGTCATGGAGTTCACGCCGTTTGCAAGTCATTTTACAACCAATTTCAAAACCCATATACCAACGGACAGCGGATACATTATTCTGCAAGGAAATCATGTCAAAATGTCAGGCAATTCAAATTGCTAAGAAATATCTGGCTTGAAACTGTCAAACTAAACAACTTGGAAGAGATCTGATTGTATCGATTCGCTAAAATTTTCAAGAGATAAAACCCATTCTAAATGTGATAATTTTCCTTTTTTGGGTGACCTGCACTTCAAGTCCACAAATTTGAAACGTTGTGACTCAAAGAGTAACATAGCCAACTAAAAAACCACATTAATCGTTGAAAATGTGCACTTTACCTTGAAACCGGCAACTTTCTTCAGGAAGATAATGTCCCCCATTAAATGGTTACAAAATAAAGCACATTGTCTTGTTGAGGTATTGCTACCTTCAAACATTTCCCTAATTCCGAAGTTAGGGCAGCATTCATGAATAAAGTCACCAAACTTTCTTTCATAGAGGCTGCCATTTGCAAAACTGGTCGACTCATTTTCCATGCTAAAATCGACAGATATTGACGATGACTTTTAAAGTAAATGTATGACTAATACAAAACCTGATATAGAATTAGTGTATCAGAAATGAATGTTACATCGATCGTAGATTTTGTTCTTCAAACGAGCCGATTGAAAACGATTTCTATCTTTTCCGGTTTCTTTTTCCTCCATCTTGGCAGTTTTGGAATTGATCCGCATATACGAATTTTTATTTCAAAACGGTTTTTCTTTAAATGCATATTCATTTTTGTATAGAACAGATCATACTCATTCATTTAACAAGTACTTAAGAAAAAACAATCATACAATTTGATAAAATGACTGATGATGTGTGGTGCATACATAAATTAAAATAAGTATTTATTTAACCTGTATTAGCGTATCTTAAATAAGTATTGAATAAAAACCGAATAATATTTTCATTTGGGAACAGTATAGTGTCCCAGCGGGACAATATTTTACGTCGGTATGGTGACGTGTTTTGATAACTGTACATTGGTTCCTGAAATCAAAGATACAACAATTAGCCTGTTACAAACCTACCAACATGGCTAAGGACCACTAGAAATCCAACAGAAGATTTGGAATGCCTGAAGGGAGCTACGTAAGGTTGAATAATTTCAGGAAACTCAAAGTCCTACATTATTCCTGTGTTTCGATTTCTCTCATAAAAATAAAACTTCAGAAGAGGGCATCATTGTGACAATCTATGGTAAATGTAATTAAGGAAAATTTATGTCCCCCATTGTCCTCGGTTGTTTTAAGGGAAATGCGAAATCAGTACAGATGTATTGTAGCTGTGGGTTTGCTAAAGTTATGTCTGAAAAAAGGGTAAATATGAAGGGATATCGAATAAACAACATTCATTGTTTGGAAAATGAAATGAATGTCTATATTGACAATTGCATTTCAACTTATAAATGTACAGAAGTGGCACAGAAGGGACACGATTGCATCAATATTGCATATGAAAAAAGTACACAATGATTAGCACCAGTATTGGAACTAAAATCTGTAGGTTGTTGGGAAAGGGGTTTGTAATGGACATGGAAATTTCAGTAATGAGTTGAGGGTATTGTTATTTGTTATATATGCTGAAATTATCAATGAAAGTTAATTACTGCATGAAATTACTATGTCCACTAAGTCTTGTGTGTTTGGTCTTGTGAATACACCATACTTTTCACTGGAAAAAAGTAGTTCTAACATGCATGACATTTCAATACAGGTAAAATGTCTCTTATTGACTGAAATATGTGCCATTTTAAAGTATGTAAATGATTTTTAGTACTGGCAGTACCTGGTATGTGCCTTAGTCTGTGTTTTCTCCAAAAATTAACCAATTTCGTCTTGTCACAGTCATTTCTAGGTTTTGGACATAGCCAACTTTTTCCACAATGTTTAAGTTGCATCATGTAAGGTCAGTGGGTAAAATTATGCTAAACAGCTTCTACTCATCCAGAGCTTTAATTTGATATATGGTTTTCCGGAATAAATTTCAATAATAACAGAATTATTGATGTATGAAATATGGGCAAAGAAACACTTTACATGAACCTTAAGCAAATCGATGCAATCAGTTCTCTTCCGAGTTGGTTTGTGTGACACTTTCAAGCTAGATATTTCTTAGCAATTTGAAATGTCTGAAAATGTGATATGATTTTCTTGTAGAAAAATGTTTCCGCTATCCGTTGGTACATGTACCATGGTTGTCAATATATGTAGTAAAATGACTTGTAAATGTCGTGAAATCCGTGACTAGGGTATTAAAAATACATTACGAGTTGTTTACCTTTCAGTATATTAGTGTGTAGTATATGATTTGAGACAATGTCGCTTGCCATTCACCTGTGCTTCAGCTATGTGACGAATAGCTTGTGATTCATTGATAAGAATAAGAGTGTTTCATGAAAGCATTTGATAAATGCCAGAAAGCACAATATGATAGTTACTGTCTTTAGTTTACAATGATTTCAGGAATTACTGTAATGGGAAACTTATGTCAAATGGATTACAAGTAGGATGGCTTGCTGGTACCCCGGTACTTCATTTTGCTGAAAATTGACTACAGGAGAGAGAACTCGCATGTATTATTTTCCAAATACTCAGTGTTTCATTTACCTGTGCGTCCTGCGTCAGGGACGCAAAGAAATTGCCGAGGACGCAAAACTTTGAGATATGTGTATTTTCGAGACGCACTGATTTTGATATCAATGCCTTTTGCAAAATTTCGTTTGATCCCGATCAATTAAAGTGTTTACATTTTCTATCGAAACACCGGTAATTTTTCTACTTTAGACTGGTACCTTCATTTTCCGGTCTATTTTTAGCCTAAGTAATCTAGTCTATGGAATGGTTTCCGTTTTTCTTTTTATTCGGGTACACGGAATATCGACATCCAGCACGTACGTTATAGATCCTCTCCAAGGCATATTCTTACTTAATTGCAGAAAATTGTAGTCAATATGAATGAACAACTATCATTTCATGTCCTCATCGGCAAATAATTACTTTTTGAATCTTTTTTATACCCGGGCAATTTAGATATCCTCAGACGATTTCCATTTCGTCGAAAAAATTCCAGTGCGTAGATCTATATCTAAACGATGTAATGCGTAAGCAATGCCACCAAAAAAGAAGGCAAAATCCGATCACAAACAACAAACTTTAACTAGTTTGTTTACGAAATCACAAGAGTCTGACCTGCCGATTCATAGTGACTTACATACCGATAAAAATGTCGAGAATAATGAGAAATCATCGGCAGTTCAATCGGCGTGGATTCGGCCCCGGCCAGTTCGAAACCGAGAGAATTCAAGTCACACTGGCTTAAACTTTTTAGTTGGCTAACTTACGAAAGTGAAGAGAATTCATGACAGACAATTCATAAATCACACCATACAGATTTTTTAACAATTTGAACAATATTTTTTTTAAAATGGGGTTTAACTCATTACCACACGATCCCTAATTTTGACGCCTCTGAGAAAGAAGCCTTTAGAAAACATTGTGGGAAAAGGAGAAAATGCTGGTAACCAGCATTTTCTCTTTTTCCGACAATGTTTTCTACCCTTCTAAAAACGAATTCTAAATCTTCAATAACTTCAATAACTTTTATTTTGTCGTCTGTTAATGCTTTCGATTTGGACAAACCTAAAATTTTGCCGTTTGGTAATGAGTTAAAAGGTGGGACTCGTAAAGTTGGTTTCAGACTCATAGTTTTTCATCCCAGCGAGTCCCAGGACTCACTTATAGCAAATTGTAAAAAAATCACTGAATACTGTGATAAACTGTTGCATGTAAAGTAACAACACATGTTGCTATCAAAGCTTAAGTTTTAATTTTCAGACAAAAATATCTAGGTCAAGCTACCATGTTGACTACAGGTGTTCCAAATGGAGTCTGCTTTGGTACTGCATTAATTCCTGCAATTTAGAAAATCGTAAAAAATATAACTTTTAGAAAATGATACAGGTACCATAGTTATTGTTTTCGTCGAGGACTATGACGCCATAACAGCCGACATTCACTTGTCAAACCGGGGCTTGAAATTTTTTTCAAGATCCACTAGTCCTGCAGGACTAGTTGTATAAAAAATTTATTCGTCCTTTAAAACTATTTACTCATCCTGCAGGAAAGAAAGAAAAATCAATGCTTCAAACTTATAACTTAAATTTTCTTCAAATATAAGAATAAGTCTGTAATGCTTGGTCACTATGGTTAGGGAACTTTCGCAGTAGACTATTACAATAAAGGGCATCATCTTCGTACACAGCCCATTCAAATTCTGTGAGCCAAGACTCTTTTAAAAGTCTTTTTTCTTTTCGTCCTGTCATACTCTTTTGTGCTGATTAACGCTAAGAATGTTTCTCGCTATCCCGTCTTCTCTGTTTCTCATCGTCTTTCTTTCAAAAGAAGCTTCTGATGTCTCATTTTTTAACAAACTTTGGCAGACGCCTGAAACCGAGTCATCAATTTTTGATCTATATAGCAACGAATGGACATGACTAAAACGCCAACAGAATACATATACCGGGAAAATCGGAAAGAATGATAACATTTAATAACCGGTTTAAAATCTAAAACAACACATTTCTAATCATTTTGTCAGTAGAATTTACCCAATTCAATTCGCATCATTCAATTTTGCTCAGGTTGATTTTAATCGTAACTTCTCAACATGCTTATGGCTCTGAATAAACGAGACGATGTGGGATGGCAACGGCCATTTATACTACAACGATCAATATCTTTAGGTGTTTGAAGCTTTGAATTAAGCGTTTATCGAGAGTTCTAATCACGTTTTTGCCGAGCCCAGGTAGCTCAGTCAGTAGCATGCAGGACTTGAGAACACGGAGTCCAGGGTTCGATCCCTGGTTATGACCCCTGGCTCGGCCAATTTCTTTCCGAGGATTGATGATAGTCACTGCGACAGGATTCATTCCTCTCCCACCGCTGACCATTGTTTCGACGATGGTTATGTGGGAAAGCAGCCAGTGGCTTGGAAAGAAAATTGTGCGAAGTACTGGTAAAAGAGACTCCAGGAACGCATGGATAGGTGCAATGGCCGCCGCGATATAACTGAAATAATGTTGAAAAAGGTGTTAAACACCATACAATCAATCAATCAATCTAATCGCATTTGTAAGTTGAAAAGGGACAAAAATTTCAATTTTCTGTCACAATAAACTTAGATTTGTCTTCAATCACCATGGTTGTAATTATGTTGTTTGCAAATTTCCTTTTTTAATTTTTACTTGTCCGACAGGACGACCATTTGCAAATTTCTTCTCGTCCTAAACCCGGGCTCACTAGTCATGACGAGGGGACGAGTGGAATTTTCAAGGCCTGCAAACATGAATAATCAGTTTTATGAAGTATGGGGGTAATTATTTTCAAATCATGAAGGAAAATTGTGCTTTATTATTGCAATTTGTGAATATTGAAAGTATTCATTAATGAAGAAATATCAATTATTTTTAATCGGTGCAATGCAAAAACACTTCCTCTCTCGATTTGATACAGTAAACAGTGGTTAGATGGCGCTATGTATGCAAATGAGGTATTGTTCGGATTACCGCGGTATCGAAGATGACACGGTACCAGCAAGGACGACTATACCTGTTTTTGAGCCTAAAAGAATATCAGATTTTCCTTGCCTACTTAGCAAATGAATGCCTACAAATTCTGTGAACTGGTCTGGAAAAGCTAGTTAGAAACTCATCAGTACCCCTTATTTGAGGTCAGCCTTAGTACTGATAACTAACCAAAGGTAATTTTAATTTTTGACTGGTCACTTTGGAGCGGTGCACAGTAAATGCCCAAATATGAAAAGAAGCACTGTAAACGCTTTGTTGAGACTAAAGGTTAGCCCTGTTGTTATTTTTGTGATTGTTTCCGCTTTGCCCCCTCAGCAGCCGTTCCTGATTGAAATCTGAAATAACTTGCATCATTTCAAATGGTGTCTCAATCTTACCATTGTCGGCCTATAAAAACGTTCTTGATCAATAGATTAATGATAGATATTTACAGAAACACTAAAATAGATAAGAAAAGCAACCATTTCCCTCTTGCAATACCATTTTTTTAAAATGTAAATATCCACTGACCTATTTCCATAGAAATCAAAACTAGGTGTGACATTACTGAGAGGGTACCAGAAGTCATTTCAAGTACAGTAACATTCTTCTTTACACAGATTAAGGGCTTTATTTTTACAATTTAGCCTGTGCATGGAAAGAGAAATTGAAATGCACTGGATATATTTCACTTAGGGGGAGTCATACTTCTCACCTATATTACTGATTACGTGGAGCTGTTTTTTTCAAAGGGAAATTGAACATGCATGCACAATTAACTGAATTATTAATGATTTTTTACAATGAAGAGTCTGATGTGCTTGTGTCAAAAAAAGGTAAATTACAATGAAATTAATGAAAACCTTGTTGGCCGCGTGAAGTTTACCCTTTACCACACAACAAAATTCTAGACCTGTCCCAACTCCAAGCATATGCAGATGCTAAATTTAGTGAGGCTAAAATTGTGGAACTTGTCTCTAACAGGGTAGAATACATTGTGGGAAAAGGAGAAAATGCTGGTTACCAGCATTTCTCCTTTTCCCACAATATCTTCAAAAGTCTTTTTTTTCTCAAGGTAGCTAAAGGTCGGTATTGTGTGATAAAGGGTTAAATCATTTATCTATCGATCCACATCCATTTTCTTAGCTGAGAAGTAGATAAAAGACATTCAACTGGCTGAAAGGTGTCCTGTAAGATAGTGAAATTTTCCAGAAGCAAAATTCAGTGTAGAGCAAACATTGTCAGGGGTGTTTACTTTTAATTTGGACATGGGTAAATTTTTTTCGTCGGGTAACAGTCTGTGAATCAACCTGTTATTGACACTTATATACATGGTTTGATGCATGGTATATACAGAAATAAACAGGAATAGCAGTGTGGAGACCCCGTGTTTGTGCTTTAAATCAGACATAACAGCCCCTTTTATCTCCTTAAATTAGTATTGTACCTGACAATTTTATTATGATACTGTTGTATGATTGAAATACTGATCTGTATGATGTAGCAATCAACCTGTTATTGACACTTATATACATGGTTTGCTGCATGGTATATACAGAAATAAACAGGGATAGCAGTGTGGAGACCCCGTGCTTGTGTCTTGAATTAGACATGATAGCCCCTTTTATCTCCTTACATCAGTACTGTACCTGAAAATTTTCTATGATATAGTATGATTGAAATGTTGATCTGTATGATTTAGCGACCATCCTGTTATTGACACTTATATACATGTTTTAATGCATGATATATATAGAAATCAACAGGAATAGCAAAGTGGAGACCCCGTGCTTGTGTCATAAATCGGACATAATAGCCCCTTTTATCTCCTCATATCAACACAGGGAACTGCCAAGCATTAATTTTTGACAAAGGAAAAAAATTGCTTTTAGTCCGTGGCTTTTCCTTTTTACACCATGATTTCTAAGAAATCATGCATCAGACTTAATTTCTATTGCTTTTCCCTATTTAACCCTTTTCCAGTCGAAAAATTTTGTTACTTGTCAAAATTGAAAGCATATGATGACAACAAATTAGCTATGACTCTAATATAAGGGGAGTTTTTTGTGATGGGAGTAGAAAACTTGTAGGAAAAGGAGAAAATGCTGGTAACCAGCATTTTCTCCTTTTCCCACAAGGTTTTCAAAGCTTCCTTTCTTGGGATCAAAATAACAGAATCATTGGTAAAGGGTTAACAAGTCCTCTGCTGCAAACTTGCTTCAGGATATAATGAGAGAGAAAGATTGTATTGTATAGGAGTTTGACGCAGTTTAAGAGTCTAGGTTATATGGTGGTCAGTGCACTTTTGCTTGTGCTTTCTGGCTGCTTGTGCCACTGACTGCTTTTCTCACATGCATCAGAGGTGAGAGATGAAAAAAGGCTGGAAAGAAAGTTTGCCTCAAGCGGGTATCAAACTCACAACCACCAGGTCATTAGTCAGATAGGCTAACCACTGAGCTAGGCAGCCGGGCAAGAAAGGGAGAAGGCAGGTCTTTGGTAGCGTTTTTATTGAACAAAGAAAAATGTATACCTTGCTTTGTTACAGTCTTACAAGGATACAAAAGCCCCTGCAGACGAGGCCACAGTTCACAGAATTAGGATAACCCTTACTTCAAGGAATGTGAAAAGTTTAGAGAAAGGTATCACATTCATTACAGATTTACAAAGTTTGATAAATTTGTTTGTAACTTAACCCTTAAAGCACCTTTCACAACAAACCTTGTTTTTATGGCCAATGTAGATCAAGATCAGACTGCACAGAATATCCAGTCTGATCTTTGATCTACACTATTGGCTTTGCTGAAACACTATAGATGAAAGCAACCATGAAGTTGCACTAAATTATGTTTTATTTCTAGTCTGAAAATGTTTAAGACCCATGAACATTTATGTGCAATTTTAAGGTTGCTTTTCTCCAGAATGTCTCGGCAAAACAGACAATATAGATCAAGACCAAACTGCATGTGTCAGTGATGTCACAAATACTTATTTTGATATACACTTAAAATCTTGGTTTAGAGCTAGCGTTTCCTCTGACAAGGTTTGGTGTAATCTCTGTTGGTTATGTGGTTATGTGGCATGAGTTGTGGTTAGTTCTTGGACGGGTGACCAAGTTGTTGCATGTTGCATTTTGGTGGCAGAGGTCTGATTATGATAAATGCCAAACTGGACTTGCCTTACCGTCTTATTCTCAAAGGGGAAAGTAATGTTATGGAGAGCAGTTTGATTTATAAGCACTTAAAACCTGCTTTTCTGGACAACTAACTTTTACAGCATTGTGGTTTCTTGTATTTCTCTGTGTGATATTAACAAAGCGAATAACGATTAGTGCTTGGATGGGTGACCAAATTGGAACACATTACTCATGATTTTCTTAAGCCTTTATCGGGGTCCTGTGTGGCTCAGTGGTAAAGTCTAGGACTTGTAACCCAGAGGGCCCAGATTCCAGCCTCGCTGGATCCACTGGGTTTTTCTTGGGAGTGTCCTTGAGAAAGACACTTCAGAGCCCTAGCCTAGTACTGATGAAACCCAGGAAATAAATGAATATGCGAGCTGTTGCCGCGATATGACTGAAATAACGTTGAAAGCAGTGCAAAACACCATTCAATCTTAATCCTTTACCACACAATCCTGAGTTTTAACACCCTAAAAGAGACTGCTTTTGAAAACATTGTAAAGGAGAAAATGCTGGTAACCACCATTTTCTCCTTTTCCCAGAAAACTTTCTGTCATATCAAAATCAGAAATTGCCATTGAAGCTACATTTAATGTGTACTGCGAATGCTTTCTACTTTGTCACATCCAAAGTTTTGTTGTATGGTAAAAGGTAAACTACTTGCAGACAATTCCGACTTTCAATGACCCTGGAAAGAAGCCTTTCAATAAACATTTTAGGAAATGCCTTCAATTTGGACTAGGCTAAAATTTTGTTGTTTGATAAAAGAGTTAAATATTGATAGTGGTGACCCTTTTTTTCCCAAAATAAACTTTAATGTATATGTGTGATATTTCAGTATGTGCTGACCTTATCAAAGGAGCTAAAGAGAAGAGCCTTAAAGTGAAGGGTCCAGTCAGGATGCCAACCAAAGTTCTGCGAATCACAACCAGGAAAACTCCATGTGGAGAAGGTACCAAGACCTGGGACAGGTAGGTGTAATTGTTGATTGGATGACAGTGTTTAAAAGTGACCACAAATTTGGCTAAACTTAAGACAACTTTTACCTCTGAACACATTACCATCTGTAGACAGTTTTTGTCTGGCAGCAGGCCACTTTTGAAAATACTGTGGCAAAAGTAGATAATTTGGCATTGCATATTTACTGGTAGCTGTGTATGAAGAAAATGTCGTCGTCTGCTTCGTCGTGCAAAAAGTGAAATTTTATGATATCTCTGTTATTATTGAAGGTAATTACTTTGAACTCAGACTAGTTAACTGTCAAAAGGGGGTCCCATACGACAAGGGCAGGTAACCATCAAACTATTTTTGAGCCAGTCATATTCTGTTGTCAACGTAAAATTTTCACAGAAAATGGGGCAACTGCAGCCGAGTGTTGGAACCTGCATGCGTTGCCCTTGTTTTAACTGGTTCCTGCAGACTTGTGTTGTGACAGACCACATATGATATCTGTTGCATAACTGCAAGAAAATTTTCTTGTGGTGAGCAGTTTCAACTTTCAGCATGATGTTTTCTCATGTATTGGGCACTAATTCAGGATGATGACCATATTTTACATGAACATTTACAAGTTTAAGTTTGTTCCAAGAGTCCATTTATAGCAGTCCTGTGCTGCTTAGTGGTTAAGATGTTAGATATAATTATGCAACAGTATTGCACAAGGGAGACAGTGTAGAACCAAGTTTAGAATACTCATTCTTTGGAGTGTTCTCTTATTACTGTACAACAAAATTCAAGAGCTTTTCAGTTTGAAAGTACATGTAAATAACAGACGACAAATTCAGTGATTTCTGTCTTTGAAATGATAGAAAGCAATGTAGGAAAAGGAGAAAATGCAGGTTACCAGCTGCCACAATTTTTAGCTCCACTGGCCAAAGGCTAGCGGGCTTATGTCATGGCTTGGTGTCCGTCGGGTGCGTCCGTGTGTGAGTTAACTTTTATTTCAAACATCATCTTCTCTGAAACTACCCATCCAATTTTGATGGAACTTCACAGAAATGATCCTACCATGGTCCTCTTCAGAATTTCTTGAAAGAATTTGATTCCTTCAAAAACTCTGGTTGCAATGGCAACAAAACTGAAAAATATTGAAAATCATTGAAAATCTTCGTCTGAAACCACAAGGCTACAAAATTTGGCATGTAGCTTTATCTAGTGAACCTTTACCAAGTTTCTTCAAATTAGAGCCTTTGGGTCAAATTTGGACCCACCCTGTAGGGATAACTTTAAAAATCTCGTACCTAGCCATAAGGCCTAGGGCTACCAAATTTTGCATATACCTTTATCCAGTGGGCCTCTACCAAGAGTGCCCAAATTATAGCCCTGGGGTGAAATTTGGCCCTACCCAGGAGGGTCACAAGTTTTACAAGGGCTTATAGGGAAAACTTTAAAAATCTTCTCGTACCTAGCCATAAGGCCTAGTGCTACCAAATTTTGCATGTAGCTTTATCTAGTGGGCCTCTACCAAGAGGGTCCAAATTATAGCCCTTGAGTCAAGTTTGGCCCCACCCCAGGGGTCACAAGTTCTACATGGGCTGATATAGTGAAAACTTTAGAATTCTTGTTACTAACCATAAGATCTAGGGCTACTAAATTTTAGCCCCGTCTCAGGGGTCTCATGTTCTACAGGGCCTTTTATTGAGGAAACTTTGAAAATCACCTTGTTTGTAACCACATATTCTAGACCTGTATCATTTGGTATGGGGCTTTATCTTGTGGACCTCCACCAGGATTCAAGTAATTATAGCTCTTTGGTCAAAAATGGCTCTGCCTTGGGGGTCATGACTTTCTCGTAGGATTTTACAGAAAAAATTTTGTATGTCTTTTAGTTCGAAACCATTTGGCCAGGTATTGTAATGTTTGCCTTGTAGTGTTTTTACTTATTGGCCAGTGGAGCCATACAGGGCCATCATGGCCCTCTTGTTTAAACAGCCTTGACTCAGAATAACTCTTTACCACAATCCCAAGATATAACGACCCTGAGGGAGACAGGTTTTTGGGAAAAGGAGAAAGTCCTGGTAACCAGCATTTTTTCCTTTTCCAACAAGGTTTTTATATCCCATCAAAGGCAAATGCCTTGATTTAGTCACTTATTATTGGTCATCTGAAGTTGCTTTTGATTTTGCCGAGTCTAAAATTTTGCTGTTGGGTAAAGAGGTAGTTCTTGGGATGGTTTGTAGATGAGTATGCTTGATGAAAAAGTTAATAATTGAGCCATGCTCTAGGAAAAGAGGACTTGATGTATTTCCGTAATGCATTATACCAAGCAAGTTTTTACATAACTTTGGATCCATGAAATGCATTTTGTTAAACAACAGACTAGATCATGAGGTGCAATGCTCCTTTGACATTCAGAAAAATTAAAGATGTGGATCAATACTTTTTGCAGATGCAATATTCCCCCTTTTCACAGAGCATGGCTCATGTTTTTTCCATCTTTCAGATTCCAGATGCGTATCCACAAAAGGTTGATAGATCTTCACAGCCCAAGCGAGATTGTGAAACAGATCACATCCATCAGTATAGAGCCAGGGGTAGAGGTAGAAGTTACCATTGCTGACGCTTAAATGCTGAAATTTTGATTGTAACTCATATCTCAATTAAAAAAAAGGAAAATAAGTTAAAATGTGTTTATCTTCCCTTTTCTTCAAGGAGGGTTCTGCCATGGAATTAGACTTAAGAGTACCCTTTTCCACCTTGCTCCCGACATGTTTTGAATATGAAAATATTGTGGTGTAAAGAGAAATTACTGTTATTTTGCAAGTTTTTTTGCCCATGTTTGCATGTGTGTGTCCAAGGGCAATTTATTCTTCAAGAACCATTTTGCTGGCTGACTCTGGGAGCATAATTTAACCTTTTACCAAACAATCCCGTGTATTCATGACATGGAGGAAGAAACCTATTGAAAACATTGTAGAGAAAATGCTGGTATCCCACAATGTTTTCTACCCATTCAGAGAGTTCAAATCATTTGTATCACTTTTAAGATTTGTCGCCTGCCAATGCCCACAATTTGGAAGATTCTCAAGGTTGTCATTCGGGAAAGGGGCAATGCACTGTTGTAGTGATGTCTGAAATACTGAAAATCACATCAGATATGTGAAATCCTGAAAAAGGAAACAAACACCTATGAGCAGTGCACTGGCAAAAAGGGGGTACAATGCATTTCCGTACTGCATTGTACCAAGCAAGTCATCACATAATTATGGATCCATAAAATCTATTTTGTGTAACAAATGACAAAATCATTGGGTAGAGAAGTCCTTTGACATGTAGAAAATTGGCCTGTGGCAAAAAGTTCGATCCAGGTCAGCCTGCAGGGACTGCACAGCCTGCATGGCTGACCTGGTTTGATTCTTTTTGCAGATACATTAACAGTTAATGCATCTTCAAAAAGAATCAAACCAGGTCAGCCATGCAGGCTGTGCAGTCCCTGCAGGCTGACCTGAATTATTGGGGGGGGGGGGGTTGGTGAGGAGGGGGGTTTAGCACTTTATCTTACAGTGATGGCACTGGAACAAGTGTCAGAGAAGGTATAGGACACTCATACAGAGAGAAAAGACCGGAATAAAAGGACCCTTTAACAAATGTAACCTTTAGTATTTTCTAAGATATTAAATGAGAAATGATATATTAACCCTTAACCACACAATCCCATATTTCTTCTTTGATGTTATTAAAACTCAAGGAATGCAGTTTTAGAATTACAGCGCTGTATTACTGTTCAAATACAACTTCTATGTCCCAGCAGCTCACAACCTTGAAAACCCTCGGGGGGAAAAAGGAACATAAGCATGTACAGTACATGTAGGCCTGAGCAATGGGTTTAGTCGCTTTAACACGGGCCAGTAGACTGAAGTGTCAGTTGGCTCCTACTGGCCCCAATTTTTATGAGCTGGCGAATTTGATGGCGCCCTTTACCGTATGTTCCCCCGAGTCCCCAAGGAAGAAGCCAAATGAAAACATCGTGGAGAAAATGCTGGTAACCAGCATTTTTCCTTCCACAATGTTTCTACCATACCACAAACAAAATTCATCATCTAATACACATTTGTTATCTGAAAATGTAATCCATTTGGACAAGTCAAAAATTTTGTCATTTGGTAAAAAGTTTTCCCAGAACACTGCTTATTTACTGACTTCCCATTATCTATAACTTCAGTGTTTTAAACAGATATCAAAATTATAGATCTTTCCAAATTGAAAGCATTTGTGGACATCTCGTGTAGCTAAAACAGATTTTTTTTCTGTACAAGGGTAGAAAAGACTGTAGGAATGAGCGGAAATCCTTGCTATCAACCATGTTTTCAACGGCCTTTTACCACAAGGATGTGAAAGCATCAGATTACATGTATTTGGTAGCATACTTCAGGTTAAACACTAACATTCCAAAGGATAATCAAATGATACATTGTTTTGGAAATGGGTTCCAGATCATGAATGAAAAATATTTGAAAAAAAAAAAATAACATCTGAAACTGAGAAAACGTTTTATTAATAGAAAAAGTGTCCAAACATAAGGAGTAAAATATTCCAAAAATATAACACATGTAGATTAATAAGGGAAAGTATCACAGAGAAATCAACATGAGTCCAATATACCCATTAATGGAATGGATTTTAACCCTAAGAGCACAAAAAAAAAAAACATATGGGACATTTTCATCCTAGAAATATGAACCAAATAATTGCAAAACCATGTTTGCTTTTGTCTACAGTCTTTCAGGAAAACGGACAGTGTAGCTCAAAAATCAGGCTGCACATTTTGTGCAGCATGATCTTGATCAACACTGGCCGCAAAGGCAACTATAATCATGAGAGGTGCTCTAAGGGTTAAAAAAATGTTTTATAGCTCTTCATTTGTACAAATAGTTACCCAAGAAAGTGTAGTTTTCTAACTATAGAGTAACATATGCAATTCCTCAAAGCCAAAGAAGAAATAACAAGAAGACTTGACATGTGTCTTTCCAGAGATTGTGGTTTAGGATAAGACTGAAATGAGTAGCCAACACTCTATCCCACCCTATGTGGCCAAAGATGACAAGTAATTAGTACAAATTTGTGATTAACTCTTTACCACACAATAAAAATGTAGACTTGTCCAAATTAAAAGCATTTGCAGGTCTAATTTATGAATGTTGCTCAAATAATGGAATTTGTCTTTGAAGGGACAGAAAACATTGTGGAAAAAGGAGAAAATGCTGGTTACCAGCATTTTCTCCTTTTCCCTCAATGTTTTCAAAAGGCTTCTTTACCGGGGTTGTTAAAAGTCGGCATTGTGTGGTAAAGGGTTAAGTCTTTATAGTCAATGTCAGAATAATCCTCTTACAAAAACTGGCCTCAATAGAATTGGTTTTAATGATCATCATTGAGGTACCCCTTTACCACACAATCCTGAGTTTTAACAACCATGTGGAAAAAGGCTTTTGAAAACATTATGGGATAAGGAGAAAATGCTGGTTATCAACATTTTCTCCTTTTCCCATCATCTTTTCTACCCTTTCACACACAAATTCCATAATTTGAGCCACATTTTGTCGTCTGCAAATGCTTCCAATATGTACGAGCCCAAACCTTGTCGTTTGGTAAAGAGTTAATGAAGCAGGAGAAATTCAAAACCACTGCCAACTGCTTGAAGGACAGTCATTTTGAAAAACAAGGAACTTTCAAACTTCATAGGATCATTATTGTGAAAAAAAAAAAGGAGCAAAAATTGCTTATCACAGACATACTTTTATTTCTTTTAACTCTTTACCACACGAGAAAAATGTAGATGTGCCCAAATTCAGAGCATTAAAATTTTGAAGACACCAATTTTAATGCGACTCAAATGATGGAATTTATCCTTTACTGGGTAGAACACACCTTGGGGAAAAGAAGAAAATGCTGGTCACCAGTATTCTCCTCTATTCCCACAATGTTTTTTCAAAAGTCTTCTTCGTCTGGGTCATTAAAACTTGTCATTGTGTGGTAGAGGGTAAGCACAATGTTTTCAACACTTTCAACTCGAGGATGGGGTGGGGACAGGGGGGTGTAGGACAATAGCCCACCAAGACATTAGTCCAGTTTCATGATGCAAGAATGCATAAACACCACCATTATATTTTTCATAGTAACTTGAAACAAATGTATCTAAAGTACTTTGAAACACTTCATGCATGGTAGGGCAAAACCTCATAGCAGAAATTATCTTTTTTTTCATATTAGGACCTTATTCTAACCATGCTATAACTACTAATTTCATGTACCGAAAGTCACCGTAAAGGTGAAAATAAAAAGATAGTGGATGGATTTAAATCCAAAATAGGTACTTTCTCTCAAAAATGATCAAAAAATGATTTTTTAACCCTTTCTGCAAGCAATGGGCTATTGTCCTCCCTGCCAAATTTAGCAGTGGGCTATTGTCCTCCCTGCCAAATTTAGCAGTGGGCTATTGTCTAGTGGGCTTTTGTCCAAGTGGGCTATTGTGCCTGAGGTCAATTATCCATTCCCCCGAACAGGGAGGTTATCCAAAGTTGTTTTTGTGAAATACTAGTATTTGGTCGGAAAGGTGAATATCCAGTGTTTCTTGTGCTGGAAATATCTTTCAAATCTTGTCTTTTTCACATTTATGCTTCCCTATAATGCTTTGGACAAAAATCTGATTTCCAAAGGACAAAATATCTTTTGAAATGCAAAGTGATTTTGTTTAAATAAAGTCCCTTTCTTTATTTTTTCACTTTTTATCATTTTCTTGTTTCAAAATAACTAGACACTGTACATCCTACTGGCAACTTCTTCAGCAATGCAACAGACTTATATTGAAAATCACAGCAGAGAAAGCAGAAATTTATCACAACAAACATTTTTGCCACATGCTTCAATTTTGTAAGTAATCACAGATAAAATGTTCAGTCATGGTGATAGCCTATAATAGACAAAAAAGTAATGAGTAAACCCTTTACCACACAAAACCCAGTTTTAACAGCCTTGCAATATATTGTGGGAAAAGGAGAAAATGCTGGTAATCAGCATTTTCTCCTTTTCACACAATGTTTTCTACGCTTTTCAAGACGATCCAGTCATTCAACCCATATATCAGCTGTTGTCTGCAAATAGTTCAAATTTGGACAAGTCTAAAATATGCTGTGTGGTAAAATGTTAACAGAATGCTAGGAGGATATGTAAATAAGAGGCACTTTAGAAGGGGAGACAAATCTATAAATTCATAGAAGCAAGTACTGCTGTGTTTCTGTGGATGTATCCACTTGTAAGTAAGAGAGCAGAAGAAAAACTGTCCGTCTTTATGTCAGTTTCCATTTACTTCTGAAATTTTGGAAAGACCTTCGGCGGAGCCACTCTGTCTGGAATGAGGAAGTGCAGCCTTGGTTTACTGGCAGGATCAGTCTGTTAAACAAAACAGAACAGATTTCAATTAGTATTAAATATAGCCAGCGAAAAAAATTCAGCCATGACTATTCCTTTAGTAACCAAATACAGATGATTTTTTTTGTCTCATAGCACTTTTGAAAACACTTGCACAAAATGAAATGCTCCTAATGAAAACTTTCATGCATGCATGATTTTTCATAGGCTCTGACAGCAGAAAAGTTTTAAAATAAGAGGGCCATGATGGCCCTGGATCGCTCACCTGAGTCAATAGGCAAAATTTCACTCCACATGCAAAATTCAATTTCTGACCAATTGTCAGGTCAATTGAGCTTAAAATGTGGCATCTAGAGCATCCACAAGAAATTTCCGTAAGTTGACCTAGTAACCTACTTTATCACCATACGTGACTAAATTTAGAACTCATCAAAATGTTTATCAAGACAAACATTCTGACCAATTTTCAAGTCAACTGAGCAAAAAATGTGGCCTCTAGAGTGCCCTAAAGGTATTTCTTTAATTTGACCTAGTGACCTAGTTTATGATACCAGGTGACCCAATTTCAAACTCATCCAATATTTCATAAAGACAAACATTCTGACCAATTTTCAAGTCAATTGAGCAACAAATGTGGCCTCTAGAGTGCCCTAAAGGTATTTCTTTAATTTGACCTAGTGACCTAGATTATGACCCCAGGTGACCCAATTTTGAACTCATCTTAGATTTTATCAAGAGAAACATTCTGACCAATTTTCAAATCAATTGAGCAACAAATGTGGCCTCTAGAGTGCCCTAAAGGTATTTCTTTAATTTGACCTAGTGACCTAGTTTATGAGCCCAGTTGACCCAAATTCAGACTCATGTGAGACTTAATCAAGACAAACATTCTGACCAATTTTCAAGTCAATTGAGCAAAAAATGTGGCCTCTAGAGTGCCCTAAAGGTATTTCTTTAATATGACCTAGTGACCTAGTTTATGATCCCAGGTGACCCAAATCCAACCTCATCCGAGATTTTATCAAGACAAACATTCTGACCAATTTTCAAGTCAATTAGGCAAGAAATGTGGCCTCTAGAGTGCCCTCAAGGTATTTCTTTAATTTGACCTAGTGACCTAGTTTATGATCCCAGGTGACCCAAATCCAGACTCATCCGATATTTCATCAAGACAAACTTTCTGACCATATTTCAGGTCATTTGAGCAATAAATGTAGCCTCTAGAGTGCCCACAAGGTATTTCTTTAATTTGACCTAGTGACCTAGTTTATGACCCCAGGTGACCCAATTTTGAACTCAATGAACATGGTGTGCTCAGGTGGGCTAACAAACTTAGAACAGGTTCACTACAGACCAAATATCAAAGCTCTGAGCCTTCAAGTTTCACAGAAGAAGAATTTTAAAGTTTTCCCTTTTTTGTTCTTATGTTCAAACTTGTGACCCCTGGGACGGGGCCAGTTTTGACCCCAGGGGCATCATATGAACAAACTTGGTAGAGGTCAACTGGGAGATGCTACATACCAAATATCAAAGCTCTACACCTTCCAGTTTTAGAGAAGAAGAATTTTAAAATTTTCCTTCTTTGTTCCTTTGTTCTAACTTGTGACCCCCGGGGCGGGGCCAGTTTTCACCCCAAGGGCAGCGTATGAACAAACTTGGTAGAGGTCCACTAGGAGATGCTACATACCAAATATCAAAGCTCTATGCCTACCAGTTTCAGAGAAGAAGAATTTTAAAGTTTTCCTTCTTTGTTCCTATGTTTAAACTTGTGACCCCCGGGGCGGGGCCAGTTTTGACCCCAGGGGCATCGTATGAATAAACTTGGTAGAGGTCCACTAGGAGATGCTACATACCAAATATCAAAGCTCTGGGCCTTCCAGTTTCAAAGAAGAAGAATTTTAAGGTTTTTCCTTTTTTGTTCCTATGTTCGAACTTGTGACCCCCGGGGCGGGGCCAGTTTTGACCCCAGGGGCATCATATGAACAAACTTGGTAGAGGTCCACTAGCAGATGTTACATACCAAATATCAAAGCTCTATGCCTTCCAGTTTCAGAGAAGAAGAACTTTAAAGTTTTCCTTCTTTGTTCCTATGTTCGAACTTGTGACCCCTCGGGGCGGGGCCAGTTTTGACCCCCAGGGTCATCATATGAACAAACTTGGTAGAGGTCCACTAGGAGATGCTACATACCAAATATCAAAGCTCTACGCCTTCTAGTTTCAGAGGAGAAGATTTTCAAAGATTTTGCTATTTTTTTCCTTTTGGTTGCCATGGCAACCAGAGTTATGGGTGGGATTCAATCTCTTGAACAACTTTGGTAGAGCTTCACCCAAGGAACATCCCTGCCAAGTTTCATCAAGATTGGCCCAGTGGTTTAGGAGGAGAAGATGTTTAAAGAAATTGTGGACGACGGACGACGGACATTGGGCGATCACAAAAGCTCACCTTGAGCACTTTGTGCTCAGGTGAGCTAAAAAAAGTAGCAGTTCTCTTTTTTTCTCACATTGGTTCAATATCATTCAAAGCAGACATTTTACTCCTTTCCCCATATGTCTCGTTTCACTCACTTGTACTTGATGGATGGTAGGTCAAAATATAGCTTGCAATAGCAACAGGATCAACTCTTTGACAAAGTGCAAAAGTTTTGACTCTTCCAAATTGAAAGCATTTGCAGGTGACAAATGTTGCTGAATTGAAGGAAATTGTCTATGTAAAAGTGGAAAACACTGTAGGAAAAATATGAAAATGCTGCTTACCATTGCTATCTTCCTTTCCAAAAATGTTTTCAAAAGCCATTTTAACTAGGGTTGTAAATACATGGAATTGTTTGATACACTGTACTTGGTATAAACAGATGTTCTTAATTGAAATCAGAACTGAAAAAGCTCATATGGTAAATAACAGCAATCTCCAAAAAGTTTTATTACTAACAACAAATTTGTTCAGAATACTCCTGATTAAGCAACACAAATTTGCAACTTTCATCTGCAGTTTCACAACACATAAGAGCTCGTAAAGAAGTTTCCAGGCACAAGTTAAAGCAGGACTACAAAAAGAAATGGCGGGAAAAAAGCTATTATCAAACCAGCACACACATGAAAGGCTGCCAGACTTGAATCAACAGTAGCATTCTGTGAACACATTTTGATATTTTAAGCTTCATTCCTGCAGAGCTTGCAAAATGCTAGGGACTGAGACAACTGACTATCGCAAAGATGTTTCAGAAGTGTCATGTTATTAAGAGGCTTTTCATTTAGTTACCAATCATCACCAGTTCCAAGTAAGTATTAATGGCTAACACAAAAGACTAGCAGCTGCACATGTAGGACAGGTGTAGTGGTTTCCTTGAAATCACTGGTAGTATCATTTAACTCTTAACCAGACAACAGAAATTTAGACTTGTCCAAATAGAAAGTGCTTGTAGATGACAGAATTTAATGTGGCTTAAATGATGGAATTTGTCTTTTAAGGGGGTAGGTTGATTGATTGATTGAATGGTGTTTTATGCCACTTTCAACAGTATTTCAGTCATACATGTATCACAGCACCACCTCACATATTCATGCATTTTCTGGGTTTTGCTAGTACTAGGCTGGGGTTCTGAAGTGTGTTGTTTGAGGACACTCCCACAGAAAACCCAGTGGATCCAGTGAGGTTTGAACCCAGGGCCTCCAGGTCATGAGTCCCACACTTTACCACTGAGCCAAGCAGGGGGTAGGAAACATGGGGGAAACAGAGAAAATGCTGCTTTACATCATTTTCACCTTTTTCCACAATGTTTTCAATAGCCTTGTTATTCAGGGTTGTTAAAACATGAGATTGGTTACAAGTTAAGTCAGTGATTTGCATCAATGTGGAGCCATTATTGGCTCTGGCAACTACATTTTTTAGCAACAAAACTGCAACTTTCAGGATGTGCTGATTGCTTAACTCTTTACCAAACAACAGAGTTTTGGAATTGACCAAATGAAATGCATTTGCAGTAAACAAACTGAATGTTGCTCAAATGATGATATCTGTTTTTGACAATGTAGGAAAGGTACTGGGAAACGGAGAAAATGCTGGTCAGCAAAGTTTTCTCCTTTTTCCATTATGTTTTCAAAAGCCTTCTTCTTTTGGGTTGTTAAAACTCAGAATTGTGTGGCAAAGGTATAAAGGCAATACACAGTCAAAACAATGATACAAGGCAAGCATGGGACATGTCACAATTTCATTAAACATGTACATAATATTGGATTTAATGGTTGATTAAACGGCATTTAATGCCATTTTCACCATTATTGCAGACAAATTATTGCAACAGCTTGCTTATTTATGTATGTCCTGGGTTTCACAAGCACTAGACTGGGGCTCATAAGTACCTTCCCCAAGGACACTCCCACGAAAACCCCAGTGCTTCCAGTGAGGCTTGAACGCAGGGCCTCCAGTATATGAGTCCTTAACACTACCACCGAGCCACAGAGGACCCCTCATAATATTGGATGAGACATGCTGTTTAATATCAACTGAGCTACAGTTGAGGAGAGAAAGAAAGAGATACTGAAAGAAACGTTTACCTTCACATCCAAAAAAGCTAGATTATCTGCCCCGCTTGGACTTGGGTATCTGATGGGCGGTAAGTCTATGTCATCAGCAAATTCATCATTGTAAAGTGTTAACTAAGAAGACAATACAAGTTTTCCCTTTAGATGGCTACATTTTGTTTTTGCTGCTTGTAAACACGCAAATAAATGAAGAAATTATTCAAAATGGATATATTTACATATTTAATACTGTTTACTTGATTGTACTTTCAGATACATTTTACCTCTCTTTATTACCCTTTCTTATCTTCAGATGTCTGTTATTCATAAAAGCCAAGAATCTTCACTCTAACTTCAAATGTAACTTCATATTAGCTAAGCAGAAACATATAGGGACAACTTTTTCACATTAAAAGCATTCAAATTTTGCAAACAATGAATGTATTATCATCTTAAGAACAAGATTTATCTTTGAAACTGTGATTTGGGAGGTGCCGAGCTAACCCTTTACTAAACAATCCTGCCTTTGAAGGACTCTAAGGAAGAATTCTTTTGAAAACATTGCGGGAAAATGAAAAATGCTGGTAACTAGCCTTTTCTTCTTTTCCCACAATGTTTTCTACCCTTTAAAAGACAAAAATCATAATATAAGCTTTATTTAATTTGTTGTCTGCAAATGCTTTCAATATAGACCATGAAATTTTTGTTGCATGGAAAAGAGTTAAAGTAACTCAGGGGTTTGGGTGTCGCGGAGCAGATTCCACTGGCATTCCTGTGTAGGTTAACCCACTACCACATACATACTTAATTATGCACTAGTAATAGATGATTTTTGAAAATATAATATATCTGAGAGCAATAATTGCTCTCAAGTTACTTTTGTGGTGTAGGTAGATCAAGACCAGACTGTGAAAATAATCTTGATCTAAGCAATCTACTATATTTTAAGATATGACTTAGATGAAGTAAATTCTGAATATAATGTTCATTTCATTTAAATCTGGGCTCTAAAGCCTAAAGCATCCAAGCATGTCCATCTAGCAATCAACTACAGCAACAAAAACCATACAGTAAAGTGTTAAAAGTAAATCGTGTTGAAAAACTGATCCTTTCACTCTCACAAGATGGGTTAGAAAAACAAAAGACAACCAAAACCTAAATTATCAACATAGCAAAATTTCAGTCTTAATTTAAACAATTTCATTCAACTTTTTCTTAATTCTGGAAAATATTTTTTCTAGGCAATAAAGTTCTGAAACCAAAAGAAATATATTCTGCAAAGTTTTAAGATAATTCTGCTATTAAATTGTTTTTTCTGTAACTTATTTTCTCCTCTGTGGATAGTATAGATCATGATCGGACTGCAAAGAAAATGCTGCCTTATCATTAATCTACACTGCTTAGCTCAAATGTTGGAATGCGTCTCTGAAAGAGTAGAAAATATGGTGGGGAGACCAGCATTTTCTTTTTTTCCCACAATATTTTCAAAAGTGATATTGATGTGGCATTATTATATCATGGGACTGTTTAGTAAAAGGTCAGACATTAGACTGGACATTAAAGAAAACCAACTGATGACATTTTCTAGCAAATCTTTTGTTAGCCATCTTTCACAAGGCAACTTAAATCTACCATATGCATCTGCAGCAAAACTGTCTTGTGAACATTGTAACAATATGAGAAATAACTCATCATGAGCAATTTCTACAACTGACAACATAATAATTTGACTGCTTTCACATTGGAATTTTCTTATTGTACCCTAAGTCTTTTTTTTTCACTTTAAGAAAAGGAAGGTGATGCACAAGGTAAACAGTCAAAAAAGCATCACACCCACATGCCTACCTGCTCATCTACACATGTGATGTGGATGGCTTATCAGGGTCAATCTGAAAATGCATTGTGGGTATTATCTATTGTTAGCATACAATATTTAACGTAAACCTTTAGAGAATTTATCCAAAGCTTGTCAGCTTACCAGACATGTACACAAGACTTAGTAATGTGACTGGAGGGAAAATTGTTAAATCTGGTTTGTTTATTGATCTGCTTTTATGTTTTATGACATAAAATTAATACTTAAAACACTGAATAAACCCAATAAACATTGTCATTCTACAATAAGACCAAGATAACTGAATTCTCACAGCCGCAATTTTGTCTGGTCTGAATCAGCAAAGTAGACAGTGTAGATCAAAGATCAGACTGCTCATTTTGTGTAGTCTGACCTTGATCTGCACTGGCCTCAAAGGCAACTATGTAGTGAAAGGCGCTTTAAGGGTTAACTAAGAAGAACTGGGGATAACATTTCAGTACCGCTAATGGTGTCACATTATCAAATGCCTTCCTAACCCTTTACCACACAGCAAAATTTTAGCCCTATCCAAATTGAAAGCGTTTGCAGATGACAATTTCATAGTGTCCCAAATGATGTAGTTTGACAGATTAGAAAACTTTGTGGGAAAAGGAGAAAATGCTGGTTACTAGCATTTTCTCCTTTTCCCACAATGTTTTCAAAAGGCTTCTTCCTCAGGGTTGTTAAAAGTCGTCATTGTGTGGTAAAGGGTTAAGGGGTATTGAAGGCAACCACACAGTAGTCAAGGTGATTTTCTTTGTCTTCGGCATACTTACCTCATTATTGATTGGATGGACTTTGTTGTCAATGATGAATGGGGATGGAGTCCGATCCTGAAAGAATAGAAAAGTTTTGTAGATGTACTCTTTGGGGATTAACCTTTTCCAAAACAAATTTTTGATACTCCCCTCCAAACAGAAAGTATGATCCTGAAAGAATAGAAAAGTTTTGTAGATGTACTCTTTGAGGTTTAACCTCTTCCAAAACAAATTTTTGACACTTCCAAATAGAAAGCATCTGAAGGCAACCAACTTGAAATTGGTATAAATAAGCTGAAATTCTCTGAGAGGTAAGAAAACACTGTGGGAAAAGGAGAAATTGCTTGAAACAAGCAAGGTATAATTAAGCAGACATTCTCTGATAGGTAAGCAAACAATCTGGGAAAAGGAGGTATTACTTGTTACAAGCAATTTCTCTTTTTCCTACAATGTTTTCAAAAGCTTTACTTAAAACTCTTCAACCCTTTACCAAACAATCCTATTTTTTAATATCCCTAAGAGACTTTTGAAGACATCAATTGTGGGACAAAGAGAAAATGCTGGTAACCCCTTTTCACACTGTTTTCTACTAATTCTACTATTTTAAAGGCAAATCCTTTTATAGGAGCCCTTGTAGTTAGTTGTCTGCAAATGTTATCAAACTGGACAAGTCTAAGATTTCGTAATCTACTTAAAGATTAATACCTAACACATCATACCAATATTAACTGCTGACAACTTTTTTCACGCTATAACAGACTAGCAGACCACTGTGAAAGACAAAACAGTAGAGGGAGAGAATCCTAAAAAGTATCAACTTCTTCTTTTGCCAAAGTGTTTCACTTGTATTCAACCTCAATAAATCAGTGTGGCAAGCCAACTTGATTATTTGATGTGGTTCACAGGTTAACCCTTTGCCAGATGGCTAAATTTTAAACTTTTCCTAATTCAAAGCACTTGCACACGACCAAACCAAATTCTGTGTCTCAAAGAAAGAAATTGCCTTTTGAAGGGAAGAAAACATTGTGGGAAAAGGAGAAAGTGCTGTATACCTGCATATTTTCCCTTTTCTCACAATGTTGTCAAAAGCCTTCTGTGTTAGGGTTGTTTACACTCGGAATTTGGTAGAGGGTTAATTATCAAAACACATGCTCCTGTCAAGTAAGGTTTCCCCTCAAAATAACATTACTATTGAACAGATGGAGTAGTATTGCATAGTAGCTTTTCCAGGAACTATTGATTTTGAAGATGTTCACCAGGATGACCAAAGTTACTTTGTTTCATAGAAATGCTTGTCCAAAGGTATTTTGAACATGGTCATTACCTGTTGGATTTAGAAAATATTTTAAGAAAGCTAGACCAGTTTGTACATTTTTCTAATAGGTTGATCAGACATAATTACTAGAGGCACTTGAAGGCCTGAATCGCTCTACTGGCAGTGATTTTGCTTTTTTCTGGCATACCGGTACGTCATTATGTAGGCATGGTGAATTGAACAAATAGTGAAATAACTGAAGTACAATTTCTCAAAAGCGAAAAAGTTTGGAATCTAGCCAAATTTGATAGGGTTGTAGTGGTCATTTTATTAAATAGTCCATGCAAGTTTCAAAGAAATGTGACCAATAATGTGGACCGTGTAGAGTAAACAAGACTACTGGTAAGTCATGAAGTGGCTCCTTTTCCTAAAATGATTGCTGGATTTTCTTCAATTTTCAATCTCTTCATGATACAAATGATCTGTGCAAGTTTCAATAGAATTGGACAAAAAATGCTGTCTTCATTGAATAAACAAGAAAAGTAAATTTTTTACTTTAAGTGGCTACTTTTCCCTTCCTAATAATCAGATTTTTTTCAAAACCAATAGGCTTCAACATATTGATAATATAAAGAAACTGTGTGAGTTTCACAAAAATCTGACCACAAATGCAAACTTTATTGTGTAAACAAGAAATGTAAATTTTCAATATTAAATGTCTACTTTTCCTTTTCTGATGGTCAGGTTTTTTTTCAAAGTCAATAGGGTTTAACCTATTAAAGATATAAACAAACTTTACAAGTTTCTTCCCAAGCCACTGGCTGCTTTCCCACTAAGCCAATGTTGAAACAGTGATCACCGGTAAGAAAGCAATCAATCCTGTTGCATATGACTATCATCAATCCTGGGAAAAAAATTGGTTGAGCTGTGGACTTGAACCAGTGACCCCCTGGATTCAAACCCTGTGCATTACCAACTAAGATACCAGGCTTGACCTTAATTTTTCTCAAAGCAAAACACTTTTGAAAAGGTTATAGCAAAATGGGTATGAGATTGTAACAGGCAGTATCTCCTTTTGCAACAATCTTTGAGCCATGCTGTGTGAAAACGGGGCTATATACATCTGCAAGAAGTATTGACCAAGCTTAGCCTCTGTTCGTGCAGGCTGACCTTGTCAAAACTTTTAGCTTTTGGTAAATTTTCTGCATGTCCATGGACCATTCTGCCTCATAATTCAGTTGGTTGTTAGACAAAATGTGTTTTATGGATCCATAATTATGTGATAACTTGCTTTGTATAGTGCCTGAGCACTGCCTTTATGTATTTGAAACTTATTTCATTTTGATTATCCTACATTTAACCCTTTACCACACAATCCCTGGTTTTAACGACCCTGAGGAAGAAGCCTTCTGAAAACATTGTGGGAAAAGGAGAAAATGCTGGTAACCAGCATTTTCTCCTTTTCCCACAATCTTTTCTACTCTTTAAAAGTCAAGTTTCAATTTTTGATTCGTGTTTATTTTGTCGTCTGCAAATGCTTTCAATTTGCAAAAGTCTAAAATTTTGTCGTTTGGTAAAGAGTTAAAGGAACATGTTTAAAGTAATCTACTGCATATTTCTTTCTACTTGAAATCACAGGATGTAAAATAGTAAGATAACTCACCCCTGGATATAGGTTTACTGTCTTCGGTTTCCTAGAAAAAATAAATTAGACAACCAAGATAAACATTCAAACAATGAACTCATAACTATGTACAAGTCATTTAAGTTTACATATTGTACCACAAAAATTCCTTACCAGACAACAAAAATTTCTAACTTTGCAGATTACAAATCAAAAGTAGCTAGCAAAATGTTTTTGGAAGGGTAAAAAAATTACATGAAATAAAGAAAATGGGGAAAAAAAGGAAATGCTGGTTACCAGATATTCCCATGATAGTTTACTTTAACCCTTTACAAAACAAACCCTGGTTTTTACGACCCAGAGGAAGAAGCCTTCTGAAAACACTGTGGAAAAAGGAGAAAATGCTGGTAACCAGCATTTGCTCCCTTTTCCACAATGTTTTCTACTCTTCTAAAGTCAAGTTTCATTTTTTGATTCACATTTATTTTGTCGTCTGCATGTGCTTGCAATTTGGACAAGTCTAAATTTTTGCCATTTGGTAAAGAGTTAAAAGCCTTCTTTCTTCTTAACCCTTAACCACACAATCCCAAGTTTTTTTTTTACCCTGACAGAAAAGACTTTTGAAAACATTGTGGGAAAGGATGAAATGATGGTAACCAGCATTTTCTCCTTTTTCCCATTATGGTTTCCTCCATTTCAAAGACAGAAATCATCTTTTGGACCACACTGAATTTGGCATCTTCAAATGCTTTTCGCTTGGACAATTTGAAAAAAATTGTTGTGTGGTAAAGGAGGTTCTACAAGCATGATGTTCTTTTGTATCAACTCTTTACCAAGCAACAAAATCTGATAAGTGTCCAAATCAAAAGTATTTACTTTGCAGATGACAAGTTTAATGCAGTCCTGAGCATGATTTCTGTTTTTGAAATGGTAAAAAACATTGTGGGCAAAGGAGAAACTGCTGATTACCAGCATTTTTTCTTTTTTCACAATATTTTCAAAAGCCCTCCTCATCAGGGGAGCCCCGGTAGCTCAGTCGGTAGCGTGCAGGACTTGAGAACATGGGGTCCATGGTTCGATCCCTGGCTATGACCCCTGCCTCGGCCAATCTCTTTCCGAGGATTGATGATAGTCACTGCGACAGGATTCATTCCTCTCCAACTGCTGACCATTGTTTCGACGATGATTATGTGGGAAAGCAGCCAGTGGCTTGGAAAGAAAATTGTGCGAAGTACTGGTAAAAGAGACTCCAGGAACGCATGGATAGGTGCACTGGCCGCCGCGATATAACTGAAATAATGTTGAAAACGGCGTTAAACACCATACAATCAATCAATCAATCCTCATCAGGGTCATTAAATTTTGAAATTGTTTGGGAAAGTGTTTAAATTATAACTACATAACATATGTAACTATAATATTGGTAAACAAAAACAAATCTGATTACTCACATTACACTCCTGAATCCAAAAAAGGCAGCAATCAGAACTCCGGCAGGCACCAAGACACAGGCGATCACTATGAGTGCAAACTGCCACCATGCTGTCAGGCCCATCTTGCAGAGAACATTATCACAGACACATTCATAGCTTCCGACATAGTCCACACATTCTTCCCCTGCAGAGCATGGACTGTACACTGAACATTCATCAACATCCAACTCGCAATATTGTCCTGTCCAAGATTGTGTGCATGCACACACGTAATACTCATCAAAATACTCTGTTCGTTGTACATCATTGCAGGAGTAGGATGCTGGGTCTAAACCTACAGTTAATAAATATCATTATTACTGTGATTAGTTTATCAACAAAATTGCGATACCATGAGAAACAGAGGAAAAGCTGGAGGGTATAAAACATTAGCAGGAACAAACTTTTTTGAATTATCAAATCTTTGAATCATACAAAAATCAGATAAAACTTTTTTTTTCATGTCTTTTAAAAAAAAAAAAAAAAAAAAATGAATGATCACCGCTGTTGCTACACAACTTTTTTGTATGCTTACATCCATGAATACTGCAAAGTAACACCTAACCACCTTAAAACATTGTGGCAATAGAAGGAATTGCACTGTATAGACTCAAATGAAATCAAGATGAAGATCAGATTGTATAGACATGCACATTGATCCTGGTCTACTCTCCTCAACAAAGAACCTCTAAGTTTGCAAAAGGCAAAGTACTGATTACTTACTAAAGCATATACCACCATTCAAGCATCTGTTAATCATTAGTACCACATTAATTGTTACTACATCAGAGAATGTTCCAGATGTGTCATATCCGACAAGTTTGACAATCTCCTGTCCATGATAATCTGGGGTTCCATTGTAGTAGATTCTATAGCCCTTCCATGATAGAATGCTAAAGTCTGCTGGTATAGTTTGATTGAGGCACTGAAATATAATATAAAAGTTGATCGATGGACTGATACTTGATCCTAGGCATTATCATAACAAGAGGGCCATGATGGCATTGATAACACCTGAGCATTATGTAGCTGTGAAAGAATACTGATTAGTTAAGAATACAGAGTTACTAAGACAAACGGTCCAAGTTTCATGAACATCATACAGCAAACACAGCGTTTTAATGGCACCTACCTAGAAATTATTAGAAATTATTAACCCTTTACCAGACAACAAAATTTTAACCTTGTCCAAATTGAAGCATTTGCAGACAATTTCAATGTGGCTCAAATGGTGCAATTTTTCTTTGATAGGGTAAAAAACATTGTGGGAAAAGGAGAAAATGCTGGTTACCATTTTCAAACTGGTCTAAGATATTATACAATAAAACATTCTCACCAATCTTCATGGGTATTGGGCCTTGCATGCACACAAGTTTTCTTCAAGATATGACCTTTTTACCTAAGGTGACAAGCATTTTCTCTTTTTGTGTTGATAACTAAATATTTTACAAAGGAGTTTTTGAAGCCATAATTAAAATGCTGCAACAAATAATTAAGAAGTCAAAGTAATCACTAACCATTGAATTGCTACAGCCAACTGTGCTAATCATTTCACTGACTGATGCCTCTGTAAGAATAAATGTTCCATTGACATCTACAAGGGTAGTATTGACAGACAAGGTGTCCCCATCTACATCAAACACTATCAGTAAACCCAGGTCCAGATTCACACCTGTATGATTGTTGTTTTCTTGATAAACCTGTAGTGAATTAAAGAAATCACATATTCAGGTACTTCTGCTGACAGTGTAGATCAAGTTCAGAAAAGGGTAGTATTGCGGGACACAGTGTTCCAATACAAGTCAAATACTATCAGTAAACCATAGTCAGAATTATCATTGTTTTCTTGATATACTTGACATAATTGTTTGAATTTTGGAAACATATTTCTTAATGCCAAGGCATAGATTCAGGCATTTTTCCAATAGTGTAGATCATGATCAGATTGAACACAAGTGCAATCTAAAACTAAATCTACTCTGTACCGTGTTTTGCTGCACCTAATTGGAGTAAACACTTTTACAGACATAGGTAATATAAATTGCCCTTGAAGATGGTGTAGATTTAGATCTGAATGCAGGAAATATGCAGAGTGATCTTTGATAAACACTGTCTCTCACTTGATATAAAAGTATGAGCAAATTCTCCATTTGCAGTGAAAAAAGTGCTATCTTACTGTTCTGAAAAAGACAAGTTTATTCATTTGAAAAAGGTAGGAGGGTTTGAATTGTGTAACAAGCATGCATAATCCACAAAGGATCTAACCAAAGCAATAATCATTATTACCAGAATGGGCTCTGAAGGGTCAGGCAAGAGAATATATGTGTTGTCTGAGAACAAGCTGATGACAGGCGGATCATTTACAGGTTGAAGTGTGATCTGTACACTGGCCATGGACGATGATCCGGGAATCTCCACATCTGTTGGCTCATCGTAAAGGGTCACATTTACATCAACTGATCCAAAACAATGGGCACAAGGTTGTATTTCTATACTGTAAGGTAAGAAGAAAATCGACAAGTGATTTATTTAATGATAAGAAAACCATATGCACTGTAACCTTCATTTAACTGGCTCATCATAGAGGGTCACAATAATATCAACTGAACCAAATCAATGGGCCCAGAGTATTATAGCATCTCTGTATGGTGCATAAAATGGTGAGTGCATGTACATAAACTATTGTGTAGTACTCTGTAAATAGGGGCTTATTGCATCTCCACGATTCATTATACCAAGCTAGTCATCAAGTAATCACAGATGCATTAAATTCATTTTGTTTAACAACCAACTAAATCATGAGGTAGAATAGTCCTTGAACATGCAGAAAATTGACCAAAAACAATGACTTTCTTTCGATGTCAGCCTGCTAGGACTGCATAGGCTGACATAGGTTGATACATTTTGCAGATGTATTAAATCCCCTTTTCACAGAGCATGACTCATATATAAGTTTTACACACGATAACATATCTAAATGGAGTTAAATGTATTTCACAAATTGTACCAAAAAAACTGTAAGAATAGCAATAATTGCTGTCTAAAAGCAACTGCTCATTTCTCCACAAGGTTTTTTTAAACTGTCCCATGTACACCAATCAGGTCCAAAACTTGCCTGTATAGTGATGAGTTTAACTCTTAACCACACAACAAAATTTTGAACCTGTCATTGTCAGACTAAAAATTAAATGTGGCTCAAATCAAATTTGTTGAAGAGGTAGAAAAGATTGTGGGTAAAGGAGAAAATGCTGGTAAGCAACATTTTCTCCTTTCCCACAATATTTTCGTGTTCGTTGCCAAGGTCTTTAAAACATGAAATTGTTTCGTACAAGATTAAATGAAATACCAGGACAAAAATTATTTCTTACAGTCCAGATGAATTCATGGTAATTGTTCCAATAGCAGTCTGTAATCCAGTTATAACTCCAAATGTAATATTATCCCCTTCTGTATCATTGGCTTCAAACTGAATGTTGTTGTTGACTGCAATAACATCAAATAAGTTTCTCAGATAATTATTAACTCTTTACCACATAATCCCCACTTTTAACTACCCTGAGAAAGAAAGCTTTAGAAAACACTGTGGGAAAAGGAGAAAATACTGGTAACCAGTATCTTCTCCATTTCCCACAATGTTTTCTACCCTTTTCAGAACAAATTTTAATTTTTGAGCCACATTTGGATTGTTGTCTGCAAATGCTTTCAATTTAGACAAGATTTTTCTTGTGTGGTAAAGCGTTAAAAAACACATTCTGGACAAGCATGTAACAGAAAATTTAGCATCTACAGTGCAGACCAGGTTTTTTTTATGATAAGACCTACAGACTTACTTTTTGACCAAAGGTGACTATTTCAACCTTGTTTGAGATATTATCCAGACATACATTTTGAACAAATTTAGTTAGCAAAAGTGCAATAGCTCCATCTGGACTTTCTCTAGTTAAGCTATAAAGGTAACACTTAACTCTTTACCAAACGACAAAATTTTACACTTGTCCAAATTGAAAGCATTTGCAGACAACAAAATAAATGTGACTCAACAATTGAAACTTGACTTTAGAAGAGTAGAAAACATTGTGGGAAAAGGAGAAAATGCTGGCTACCAGCATTTTCTCCTTTTCCCACAATGTTTTCAGAAGGCTTCTTTCTCTGGGTCGTAAAAACCAGGGATTGTTTTGTAAGGGGTTAAAAATCCAAAAGCTGAATGACCAGCAGTAATATTTACATCAGTAATATAGGCATAAGGACCATGACGATCCTATGAATATATTCCTACCAGAATATGTCAGAAAAGATGCACTAGACCACAAAATATTAGACTTGACTCTTTACCACACAACAGAATTTTTGACTAGTCCAAATTGGAAGCATTTGCAGACGACAAAATTAATGTGATTCAAAATTTGAAATTTGTTTTGGGAGGGGAAGAAAACATTGTGGGAAAAGGAGAAAATGCTGGCTACCAGCATTTTCTCCTTTTCCCACAATGTTTTCAGAAGGCTTCTTTCTCAGGGTCGTGAAATCCAGGGATTCTTTGGTAAAGGGTTAACCAAACTGACAGCATTAGCACACTAAATAAAAGACACATCACAAATGATGAAATCTGTCTTTGAGGGGATAGAAAACATTTTGGAAAACTGTGAATGAGCACCAACATCTTCTTTTACCACATTTTTATTTTTATAAAAATCATGCTTCCTTAGGGTTGTAAAGACTAAGAATTGTTTGGTAAAGGGCTAAAATTAATACCAACTTTCAAACTCGACATATCTGTAATGAAGATCCACTATTTTACAGAATCAACAGCATTGGCTACACACAAATTTTCAAAGCTTCAGCCTGTATTGTCCAGACAGAGAGGTTAACCCTTTATCACACAGTTCTTAGTTTTAATGACTCTGACAGAGAATTTTGAAATTCTGGTAACCAGGATTTGATCCTCTTCCAACAATGTTTTCTACCCTTTTACATAAAAAATCTCATAATTTAAGCCACATTTGACTTATCATCTGCATGTATTTTCAATACAGGTGAGTGTAAAAATTTCTGACTTTGACGACTCTGTAGAACACAGCACCCAGAGTTTGTTCTATTCACGAAAAGGTCACATGGGAATCATTGAAATAAATCTATCATACTCCTGTTACTTCTCATCTGCACAAAATTAGTCTTCAGACATCTAATTCTGGCAAAGAAGGGTTTTAAAGGCATTCAAATACATAGTTGATAGTATCAGCAGCCATTTTAGTCATGTGACCTGAACCAATTGGAAAATGTTTTTCCCCCCAAATAAGGTGTATTTGATTTGATTCAGCCTGATGGTTTTTGCTTACAAACTAGTCAAGTCCTTGTTGATTGACCAATGGACAGAGCACTGGCAGTGACCAATCGTAACAATTCAGGTCAATTAGAACTCTTTGTGCACATGGTAAGGTAAAAAGAAGGAGACAAAGAAAGGCAGATCTGCAGCCATAAATAACTTCTCGGATAATTGATTGTAAAAAATATTGATTCTCAAATAACTGACAATCAAATTAGATGATCTGACATACCAGAATCCTCTGTAATGTTGATCAGGAAAGGTCCAGTAAAGTTGGGTGCATTATTGACGACCCCTCCCAGGATAAAGGCCAACCCGAACTGTGTCTCCTTGTAGAAATAGGTGGTCAGATTTGTATTGTTAGTGATGGTCTCTACAGAAGAGGGCAACCGTGTGTTGCACACCTGCAGAGAAGTGAAAATCTTTTAAATAGTACTAAATAAACCATTTACTACATGGCAAAATGTTAGACTTGTTCATATTGAAGGAACTTATAGACAACAATTGAAATGTTTGTAAATGACAGTATTTGTCCTTGAACGAGTGGAAAACGTGGGAAAAGGAGAAAATTATGGTTACCAGCATTTTCTCCTTTTCCAATATTGTTTTCAAAAGTCTAATATTTTAGAAAGCATTGTTTGGCAAAAGAGCAATAGCTTATTACATGCAATTGCTCCTATTCCCACAATGTTTTCAAAAGCTGTAAAATATAAGGGAATAAATCTTTTTTTCTTTCTTTTCAAAGCCTTTCCTTCTTACTCAGTTCATTCTTCTACAAAGAATGGTATATTAGTTTTTCATGAAACCAGATCTAAAAAATACCAAAAAATTTCTTTCTTAACGTTTTCAGAAGTTGTCCACTGCAAGGAACCATTTTACAAAAGAACTTTCCTGAACTTGAGTTTCTAATGTTGTAAGTTTTTGCACTCACTGTTTACTATGGTGCATATGATCTACTACATCTGCCTTTGATTGAACAGTTATAGAAATATGTATGCAAATTCATGAATTTAAGAAAGCTTAGCACACTAAATATATATATTTTTGTAAATTTGATCTTACACAAAAATTGAAAAACATACAAATTGTTAGTAAAGCAGTACCACAGGATACAAAAGCCTGTGGGTATATGGCAAAGGGCTAAATATCTGTAAAATATCATACCCAAACAGTGGTTGTTCCTTGAGCTTGATTGTCAAACACAGTTGTGGTTTCATTCTTGCAAGATTCCGATGACAACTGCCATACACTGTAGTCTGAGATAGAGAGAGAAGAGAATCAAAGTTATCATGAATATATTTTAACATAAGCACCTATACTACACCCACTTCCATTTCTAAACCCATTTCCATTTCATTGTTTGCTTGTTATCAATAAAATTTTTCTCTGTCTCAACAGTATTAAAGAAGCTTATAACTATATAAGCTGTTCTTGACTAGTACTGGCTATATGATGGCACAACAAAGTGAAGAAATTAATAACAGTAGATCTATACCAAGCAATAATGCTTATTTTCACACAATAATTTCAAAGGTGCCTTGGGGAGGCATTTTGATGAAGATCTTTATAGACCAATTTATCTCTTACATTAATTTATACTATCTACCACAACTTCTGCAACAGATGTTACATGACAGTGACAGCTCACTTATCTATATTTCCCTGAGCTCCACCATGGCTATAACAGGGGCTCTGCAGAGCCTAGCCCAAGGACACGTCCACCTGACAAGCATGGTCAACTGGGATCAAACTAGGATAATGCTGGTTACAAATCCAACAATCCAACACCTTAACCACTGAGCCTAGGAGGAAATCCCCTCCCCCTTCCTTAAATCTTTACCAAACAACAAAATCTTAGACTGGTCCAAATAGAAAGCATTTGCAGACGACAAAATAAATGCGACTCAAAAATTGAAACTTGATGTTGGAAGAGTAGAAAACATGGTGGGAAAAGGAGAAAATGCTGGTTACCAGCATTTTCTCCTTTTCCCACAGTGTTTTCAGAAGGCTTCTTTCTCAGAGTCATTAAAACCAGGGATTGTTTGGTAAAGGGTTAAAGCAAGCATTATGAGGTTAAAAAATCCAATTACCTGGGTTCCAATGGATCAACATGACAGTCTGCTCAGTAGGTTCAGGGTCAAAATTAGTTTGTTCAAATGTTACATTCAATGGCCCTGGTAGTTCTTGCTGTCCAACAGGACTTATGGCAAAGTACGTAGACACACTTTGAATCCTGCAAACAATATGAAAGGCCAAAAAAAATGGGATGTTACCAAAAGCCTATGTTGTAGAAGAATCAATTTGTACAAGTACACACTATATAGGTTTTGTTGAAAAATGTAAACATCATTGCCCATTAAGTGGAAAGTCCTTGTACAGTAATGGTTTAGAAGGCCTCTAAAAACAACATCAAATTGTCTTTATCAATACCTATACATGTTTGTACAATGAAAGTAAAGATTGAAGCAATATCAATTTTTCATTCATCAGCAGCAGTGCAAACATTGCCCTTCCAATAAATGATGATATCTAATAAAAAGAAAAAAACATACATTTTCGGACAATCAGGACAAAACAGCTAAAATTAAAACTTAATTTTGATTACAGATAACCTCTGATCTTCTTCACATACCTCCCATAGAGTATTCTGTCCACTTGTTCTAATGTGTTGTTTGGGTTTGTGAGATAGGAGACAAAATCATTGGATGCATCAGAGGTATATGTCTCACCAAGTTCTTGGTCAGTTAAAACATTTGTCACCAAACTCTGTCCATCCACAAGTCCTGAAATGTTAATCCATCACATGTTAAGAGATAAAAACAAGTAAAACCTTTACAACCGATCTCTTACTTTCACAAGTGTATGAATGAAGAATTTTGAAAACAGTTAAAGAAAAGGTAGATGTACTGGGAACTATCATTTTTTTTTCTTTTTCCAACAACGTTTTCTACTTTTTCAAAAGCAAATCCCATTATATGAGGCACATTTAGTTTGTATCCAAAATGAAACAGTATCAAATGATGCTCTTTGGTGTAGACAGTGTAGATCTACATCAATAGCTGTATTAACTCTTTACCAAACGACAAAATTTTAGACTGGTCCAAATTGAAAGCATTTGCAGACGACAAAATTAATGTGACTAAGAAATTGAAACTTGTTCTGGGGTGGGTGGAAAACATTGTGGGAAAAAGAGAAAATGCTGGTTACCAGCATTTTCTCTTTTTCCTACAATGTTTTCAAAAGGCTTCTTTCTCAGGGTCGTTAAAAGTCGGGACTGTGTGGTAAAGAGTTAACTCTTTACCAAACAACAAAATCTTTGACTTGTCCATATTAAAAAAAGCATTTACAGACGTCCAATTAAATGTGGCTCAAATTATTGAATTTCTCTTTGAATGGGTAGAAAACATAATGGGAAATGAAAAAATGCTGGTTACCAGCATTTTTCTCCTCTCCCCACAATGTTTTCAAAAGCCTTTTTCCTCAGGGTCGTTAAAACTTGGAATTGTGTGGTAATGGGTTAACAACATGTTTAAAATTCAATTCTAATTCTGAATTTTTGATACCAGTCATCCGATTGGTTAGTGTCACAATTTAGAATTAGATTGATAATTAGAATGCTTTGTTAATGTGGCCTCACACTGCCAAAAATGTGCAACCAGATCTTGTAACTCCAGTGTCCCAAATATCAAGATATACTGGCCAAAACAACAACCTTTGAATTAAAATATTTCTGATATTTTTTTTTCACATAAGAACAGTGTACAGGTATGTTATCTATTGAGCCAGATAGGTCAATTTTTCCCTGTACAAACAAACTATTCTCATTTTGATTTGAAATCTTTTTATTTCAACATGTGACTAGCAAAAATATGCATTCAGATGATAATTTAAAGAAAAAAAAAAAAATGAAAATAATCACCCCAGACAACTTTTTGTCACCTTGCAGACAACTGTGAGTATAATTGCACTGTGGTAAGAGAAGAAACTGCTCAATATGAGTAATTTCTCCTTTTGCCACAATGTACTCACAAGTGTTAATGTTTGAAACTTTAATTCATGTTCAATATCAATGTTTAGTGGGATTGTTTTTAAAGTTATCTGCTACATGTTGGTTTCAGGAGAAAATTAAATAAAAAGAATTCTTACATACCATCTGGAGTCTCAACAGTTACAAGTGCTGTTGATCTTTTACGTCTTGCATCTGGTGTTGTAAGTGTGGCTGTAATAGCTTCACCATTGGTTGATGATGATAACTGGGACTTTTCATTTGTTATAATCAGTGTATTCACAAGCTTTGTAGAACATCTCTCGGCGACATTACACAACCGAAGAAACAAAAATAGGGTCCGACCAATTTCCATGTGGAATTCATTTGAAGATGAAGTGTTGACACCTGGATCATAGGTACCACTACTTAAAACTTTTAACTCGGACAGGCTGTAATACTGCATATTGTCAAAATATAAGTGACCATTCTTTATCTCTACGACTCCTGATGTGTTGACACTGACCCAGATACACGGGCATATATCATCTGTTGTTTCATTAGAACTTCCAACACAGAATTCTGAAAAATAGATAACTAACCCTTTACCACACAATCCCGAGTTTTAACCACCCCGATCAAAAAATCTTTTGCATATATTTTGGCCATAAGGAGAAAAGGCTGTTAAACCAACATTTTCTTCTTTTCCCACAATATTTTCTAAACTATCAAAGGCAATTCCCAGAATTTGAGAGACACCTAAATTTTCATCTACAAATGGTTTGAATTTGGATGAGTTTTAAAATTATTTCATCTGGTAAAGGGTTAAAAACAGTCATGGTGGCATCTTTACTATGAGAAAAAGCAAATCTTTGTATAGATCAATGCACTCCTTCCCCTGTTGTAACAACCCTTCAAGAGAAACATTGTGGTTACAGGAGAAAATGCTGATAACCAGTACAATATTTTCTACCTTTTAGGGACAAACACTGTGACCTTTAGGCCTGGCATTTGAAACCCCTGCCCTGCATCTTTTCATCAAAATGCAAAGACCTATGAAACAATCTAAAAATCTGACCCAGGGACTGCTTTGCCAATGATTTGAAAGATTGCAAATCATTGTTATATTATGCCTATGTTCAGGTTTACCAAATTCATAAATGTGTTTCACTTAACTTTTGAGCTTTGTGAATTTGTGTAAAAAAATATTTCGGTAACTCCTCAATTGAAGGCAGATACTGTACATACAGCACACTTTTAACCTCAGTAAACAGTGTGTGCTGTTGAACAGGAGAGAAATATAGCCTGATTTACATGCATAAATATACGCTGCATTTCTCACACTTTACATCAGTTCAACTGCAAGCTGCTTCTGTCATATATGGATACTGCAAATGTGAAGAAAAAAAAAAAATCACCAGAAACTAATGATTACTGGAGATAGCTGTATGGATAATTTTTTTGTCTCTTTCATGATACAGTGGAAATACAACCATATTACTGCCTACGTTCTTACTGATGACTGATATTTCTGTATGTAGATCTAGACTTACACAAAAGCTTACTTCCAGACTTAGCCAAACAAATTTTAGTTAAGTGCAAAGCCTTGATATACACAAAAATTTAAAAAATTAGAGACTACCGTTTGCCTAAGTTCTACAGCAAAACTATCCCAAGGGGTTTAAGAGATAGTCAGCAAATACAGTTTAAAGGCATGTGACCTTTGATCCCCTGTTATGACCATAACTTTGGATCCTTGCCTCTGAAACCTCCATTCTGCACATTGTCTCACCAACATGTACATAGGTAGGATATATGTTTGAAATTAGACAGGAAGGTTAATAGATGACAAGGGGCATAAAATAAAACTTCCCTTTGGGTATATAAAAAGTAGCTTACAGGTGGCAAGAAATTCAATAATAAGGTTTATATGAGGTAACACGAACATTTGTGTGTTATGTAGTAACATATTTATTTCAAAAGTACACATTTGTGTATGAGGTAACATTTCAATGTTCACTGTATACTGTACCATATTTTTTGACACTTTCGTCATCAATGACTTCAAACGATTGGCCACAACTGTCTGGATTCTCTGACTGCAATGCTGTAGATGGAGAGACAGGCACCTCAAATACTTCAGCATTTACTGCTACAGCTACCACTAGTTCTGCATCAGGGGATACCAACAATACTGTTACACCTGAAATATGTATAGATACATGTATGTTTCAACCCTTTAACAGGGAACAAAATTTTATTCTGTTATGGGAGATCACTACTTCCTTACCATATAGCTTCTTCCTGTATAAAGTCAGTACCTACCAATTGTGATAGGGAGAATTCTCTTTAGCTCAGTGGTAAGTGTATTGCTATCTTGAGCCTCAATGAATGAGGATCTTTACCACACAGGTTCGAATCCCAGCCGTGGTGGCTTGTATTTTAGCTATACATTTGTTGCAAACTTTCATGTTCGTAAGATGGGGTCTTGTCCGGGATAGGCCACCAAGCCATTTGTTTTCTAAATAATAGACCTACTACCTTATAAGGCTTCATGTCATCAAAATGACAACCTTTAAGGAGGAGTGTTACGGGAGATCACTCCTTTCTTACCCCATAGCTTCTCCCTGTATAAAATCAATACCTAGCAACTGCGTTAGGGAGAATTCTCTTTAGCTCAGTGGTTAGTGTATTGGTCTTTTGAGCCTCAATAAATGAGGATCTTTACCTCATGGGTTTGAATCCCAGCCAGGGTAGCTTACTTTTTAGCAATGCATTTGTTGCGCACTTTCATGTTCGTAAGAAGTCCAACTGATATAATCTTACAGAAAACATATTAGACGTAGGTGAAGTGATTAGAGTTGTCTTTCAAAGGTTTAAAAACATTGAGGGAAAAGGAGAAAGTGCTGGTAAGCAGCATTTTCTCCTTTTCCCATAATGTTTCAAAAGCCCCTTCCTTTAGGTTTGTTTGGTACAGGGCTATACCTGTGCCTGAAGGACATACCTTTAGGTACTTTTATAGACACTGCATATCAAAAATCAGAGTTAATCAAAATTCAAAAGCAGCTGACAATCCTTCATTATCTTCAATGTTAAGAAAGGTCATTGCACTATAACCTAGTCTATTGGCTACACATTTAATTGTTAAAATAAAAAAGGAAGAAAAGAAAACACCTAAATGTACAAAAAAATTACTCCAGCTGTAATACAAAAGGCAAAAATCACCAGAAAAAGCAAAAAAACATACATTGTCAGCAAAGGTCATTCAGCATAAAAACAAAGATAATAATAAAATGAAAAATTTTACATAAAATGTACCTTTTGTATCTTGCCAGGAAGTTGTAAGACCTGCATCATTGGTACAAGTAACAGAGATGTAATAAGTTTTGTTATTTTCTAGGAGCCCTTCAAATGTATCGTTAGTTCCTGTGGCATTGGTCCCTGTTGATGTGTACTCCTGGAGATCCGCAAGGCCGACATCAGTACCGATACTCCAAAAGTACTCCTGTGTCATGTAAAAATATTAGTACATAAGTATATAATGTAACAGACTTTTGTGTATTTTACATACTGAAGGAAATATTTTAAAAGACTAATGAAAAACTTTTCGATCCCCCCTACAAATTGAAATCTTTCAATATAAAAAAAGACTTGTTTTCATTTCTATCTTGCAGCAGGCCACTTTTGAAAAAAAAAAAAAAAAGTGCAAAATATGAGACATGAATAACAAGTAGTTTTTCCTTTTACCATATGGTTTCTCATTTATTTACATATCAAACTTTCATACATTTTTATTTCATAAATATTATCCATAAGTTGTCTGCAGCAAATTTAATTTTTGGGGTAACGAGTTATAGAAATTGATTTCTGAATGTTATAGAAATAGATTTAAGAATGTTACCAGTATCCTACATAATCATTCTCCTGATTTTAACTATGTGAGCATAGAAACATGTACCTCACACAGCTATTTATATTTTACAGTACATTTATACCCTTTACTGCCATCTTTATCAAATAATCCCATATTGTAACCACCCTGAGGAAAAAGGCTTTTGAAACCTTCGTAGGAAAAGGATACTTTCCAACAATGTTTTTTACCCTTTCCATGAGAAATACATTGATTTGAGTCAAATTAAATATGTTATCTACATATGCCCTCAGTTTAGACTAGCGGACAATTTTGCAGTGTGGTCATAAGTTTACGTAAGTTTTATTTTTCACCAGGGGCCCTAAACTTTGTCTACTGATAATAAATAAAATGAACATGTTCAAATTGTAGAAAGACTTCAATGTTGCGACTACAAACCATTTTTGACTGGACTTTTCCACAAAATACATGTATTGGACATCGTAGATCCAAGATCAGACTTCACATGCAGTGCAGTCTGATTTTGATCTACACAATCTGCAACTGCACTGAAAGAAGCATGTGGTAGTAAAAGTGCAAATATCCCTATATATACCTTTATACCACTATCTTCATCCTCACAAAGCCATATTGCTTTAATGGTTGTCTCTGATCCCTGATACTCCACTGGAGTGAACTCCCCTTGTCGAACATCTATGTACAACAAAACTTCTGGGTCAAACACTGGTGGTGTTAGATCTATGTAGAATCCATTTGATGATTGCTGGGCAACAGCTCCAGATCCTAACACAGCCTTTACTGTAAAAGGAAAAAACAATAAGAAAATGAAAAAAACAATTAAAAAACATAAAAATTACAAAATTTGGGCTAGTTTAACCCTTTACCACACAGTCCTGAGAATTAACTCTTTACCTCACAGGAAATAATTGACTTATCCAAATTGAAAGCATTTACAGATGACATTTGAAAATTTGCTTTAATGATGGAATTTGTCTTTGATACGGTAGAAAACATTGTGGGAAAAGGAGAAAATGCTAGGTACCAGCATTTTCTCCTTTTCCCACAATGTTTAAAAAGGCTTCATCTGCTGGGTCATCAAAACTTGGGATTGTGTGGTAAAGGGTTAATGACCCTGAGAAAGAAAGCCTTTGAAAACATTGTGGAAAAAGGAGAAAATGCCGGTAAATTTGCATTTCCCCCTTCTCCCACAATGTTTTCTACCCTTCTAAAAAAAATATCAATTATTGAGTCACAATTATTTTGTTATCTTTAAATGCTTTCAATTTGGACACATCTAAAATTTTATTGTTTGGTAAAGGGTTAGGAAAACACGGATTACAGACAAAACAAAAGGAAGGAGTATCCCTTCTGTCAGTAAAGTTTCAAAATGCAAACTTGAAGCCAAAAACAGAATTGGTGCAGGTGGCGGACCTAGCCTTCATTTCATGTCGATTCAGAATTTTTCAATCAAAAAAATTAGAAAAAAAAAAAAAATGGTGTACTCTGGTGCATCCTTGGCATTTTGTAGACAACCTGGATACAGTCATCTGTCCTGAAGATCAACAACATGAGAAGCATAATCCAACAAATAAATGAGTCATACTCTGGCAAAAAAGGGGTATATTATATTTCATGTGTCTATTTTTAGATATGTTATAGGTAAAGAAATGTCGTAATTTAAGCTGGGGGGAACTATTTCCCCGTCACAGTGAATATTTTCCTCCTGCTGAAAATCTGGAACTACATTTTTAAGTTTTTTAAGTTTTTAAGTTTTAAAAGTGGCATTCGTTGACAAAATAATCAGAGGAAATATAATATATAATTTATTTCATCAGCTTGTGGTTAATATGGGGAAATATTTGCCTCAAAAGGGAAAGGTCCGCGAAAATAACTTGTGCCTTACGGCACTCGTTATTTTCGCATACCTTTCCCTTTTTCGGCAAATATTTCCCCATATTAACCACAAGCTGATGAAATAAACTCTATTTATTGCATCTTCCTGATGCATTGTACCAAGAAAGTCATCACATAATTATGGATGCATAAAATCCACTTTGTCTATAAACCAACCAAATCATGAGGTAGAATGGTCCTTTGACATGCAAAAAGTTTGCCCACAGCTAAAAGTTTTGACAAAGGTCAGTTTGTGCGGACTAGGCAGGCTGACATAGGTCGGTACTTTTTGCAAATGCATTAAACCTCTTTTCACGGAGTATGGTTAAATCATTTTACTTGGCAGTTTTTTTTCTTTGGTCTGGACCATGTCAATTCAACAGATTAGTTGTAGTTGACAGACCGTGAAAACACACAACTGATACAACTGAAGATACTTTAGTGCAAGAAGAATTTGCTTACCTATCAAGTATAGTGAAACATTTCCTGTCTGCTCCAGTACAATATTACCCAACATGAAATTCAGAAGATGGTTCCCAGTTTTTGGACAATCATCATGACACACAATCAGTGAACAACTATCAGAACATGGAATGCAGGGTGCCAATACCTGAAATAAGTTTCCAACTATTTTAACTCATTACTACCTAAAACAAGCAGGTAAACTGAAAAAAACAAAAAAACAATAAGATTAAATGTGCAACATATAAATACATGAGAAAAGTATGTGGCTATAGAAGAAATTGTTGTACGATTATATAAATAGTTTGTAGCGCTGGGGTTGTTACTTGCTCTTAACAATGAAAAGCTTGATAATGTTTTTGTTGTTGTGCTATTTTAAATTAGAAATACTATCAGACTAAGAGTTAAATTCAATTATTTCTGCACAATTCTTCTTTAAGCAGTTAACATAGGCAACCAACTTTGCCCAACCGCAGTTGACAGGTCTGGATAAAATTTTCAGAAAATAATCAGGTACTATCTAAAAGCAACTGCAAAGTTCCTGAAAAGCCTAAGATTTCAAAAGAAAAAAAAAAAAAAAAAAGGCTCCTTTCAGTTTAAAATTTGAACTTACCTCAGTGAAAGGAATGACATCTGGAGATTCCATAGTTGTGCCAATTCCTGCTTCATAACTAACAATGGCATTCACTCCACTGATAAAAGGGGAACCAAACCTGCAGGAGGAGTTCTTTGAAGGAGGGAAAACCACACTGCCGAATTCTGCCCTGGCCTCCCAAAGGTCAAACACAGTGAGCTCTGCCATGTAATTGTTTTTGTTCCAGCCATGAAAAATCATCTGGGTGTTTTCACTGAGCTTGGGAATACCACAGAGGTCAGATATCTGTCCACCATCCATATATACAAGCAAACACCAGGTGTCCTGCAATGGGAAGAAAACAATTTAAGTCTCAGCAAAACAATCCTGTGTTTTGATGACCGCAAAGAAGAAAGCATCTGCAGATAACAAATTCATTCTTCAAATTCAATGACATGATTTCTGTTTTTTATATGGTAAGGAAAAAATGCTGATTACTAGTAATCAGCTTATTCTCCTTTTCCGACAATGTTTTTCTGAAAGTCATTTTCCTTAGGGTTGTTTAAGCTTTTACCAAATAATCCTGTGTTTTAAATACCCTAAGGAAGAATGTATTTGAAAAGATTGTGGGAAAAAGAAAAATTTTCTCCTTCCCCCATAGTGCTTTCTATCCTGTCAGAAATTGAATTTTGTTGTCTAATAAAAGTTCATGAAAGTAGATCAGACTAGTCATTATTTTGATGTTGAGCAGCCCATCAAAGTAAAAAAAAAACCTGGGTTGTACGAATATGCAACATAAATTTACAGCCTATCACACAGTAAAAGCCAAATTCAACCCTTTACTAAAATATTTCAAGTTTTAGCAACCTGACGGAAAGAGCTTTTGAAGACGTGGTGGGAAAAAGAAAAAAGTGCACGTAGCCAGCATTATTTTCTTTTCCATAAACTTTCCTGCTCTTTTAAAGACAAATCTATCATTATAAATGTGCTTGAAATAATGGAATTCATAATAGGAAGGATAAAAACCATAGTGGGAAATGGATAAAATCATTGTCACCAATAGTTTCTCTTTTTCCTACAATGTTTTTATACATCTTTTTCTATGGGCTATAAAAAAAACATGACCATTAATCTCTCCAACAGTCAGATGACCTTGAACTCAATTGCTTACTTAGTTTAAACTTTTACCACACAATCCTGAGTTTTAAAAACCCTGCAAGAGAAGTCTAAGGAAAACATCTTGGGAAACAGAGAAAATGATGGAAATTATCATTTTCTCCTTTTCCCCATAATGAGTTCTATCCTTTCATTAAAAAAAAATCCATTCACTTGAGCCAAATTTAAATAATCATCTGCAAATGCTTTGAATTTGGACAAGTCTAAAATTTTATCATTTAGTAAAACATTTTCATTTTACAATGATTGTGAAACAAGGTCTCACATCTTATATTAGTCACTCTTGATGATTGCTTCTTGGAAATCTAAAATCTCAACACACTTCAAAAATGATTTATCACCGAATCAAGTATGGTAACTGCTGACAAATCATCATTTAAGAAGAAAGACAACAGTACGAGAAAATATTTTTCATTGGTATTTCGTAACTTGGCTATATAGCCTCTTGATGTACTTTTAGATTTCCTGCCAGAGTTTCACGAAGACTTTATTAAATGTAGTTGTACGGTGAGGTGGCAGGGCACCTAGAAAATTGTTCACAGCTGTGGCTGATTATTTGGCCCAAAGCGAAACGTACAAAAATTTCATTATACTGCAAAGTTTTAGCATTCCAAGGTGTATTCAAGCGAAATTTCCCTGTTTTATGGTCTCTCAAATCGAGCATGCTTACGAAATCAAATTTCCCTTCTGAGCATCCCAATACACTGCAGACTGACATCACTAAAAACAGACTCACTGAAATCTGTGTAAAACATGCAGTTTAGTGCATGAAGTCAGTGCTATTTGACATGCTTTCATTTAAACTTATGAATTTAAACAACTTCAAGGTAAGTAACTATTCATTTTGAGATTTGTTGGTAGAAATAAACAACGATAAGTTGCTTAAATGACCATTACTTTATTTTTTTTTTAACTTTATGATATATGACATTTGGCACTTCAAGGTTTATTTACATGACCAAGGGATGGGTCATTTTATCCTGCGTGTTTAAGATTGACATAAAATGATAATATAATTTGCAGCACCATTTTACTTTATTTTCAAATATAATCCATTCATTCCACTTTAATGACATCCATCAAGGGAAACAAGTAAGGTGTTTTGTCTCAATTCTATTTGATGCCATCATCTTGGATTTTGCATTGAAGTGCATCAGTCAAGTCTACGGGGCTCCCAACAGGGAAACTGTTATGTTCCCTGGAGCTTCTCTGTGGAAACCAATATATATTCGAAGTATATTATCAAATGAGATTGCGAGAAATAGCTTTGAAGTATAATAAGTGAGAATGTCACAAATCAACAACGCACACTGATTATAAGGATTCATTAAGTATGATGATGTCATATTTGATGTAATAATGACAGACAGAGATAATATAAGTTTAAAAATGCCCATCCCAATATATTTAAACACACAAAATGGCATCATTTTACATCATGTAACTCTACAGTTTATATGATTGCAAAGAAAATACATCTAGCAGTATTTGTCAGTGTTTTACATGAAAATTTGATTTACAGCACAAAAACTAAGTAGGCCCCTTTAACCAGTACTTGTGCTATGAGGTAGAACGTTAAAGAGGTTGACTCCTCGCATTAACACCTTACTTGTAGATCCTCCTTGATAATCTTGAACTCTATTCTGTAGGTGTGGAAATCTGCTGATGGATCTACATCAAGGTCAGAGGTCACAGTCATGCTTGGAGCAGCATTGTTGAAGAACCGACACCAGGAGAGGACATATGGTTCAGTTCCTGCAATGTTTTACAATGATAATTGTGTTAACCCTTTACCAGATGACCCATCAAAACTGAAAGCACTTGAAGACAACAAATAAAATGTCATTTAAATGATGGGATTTTCCTAAAAAAGGATGAAAAACGTAGAAAAAGGAGAAAATTACCTCCGTTTTCTCCTTTTTCCACAATGTTTTCAAAAGCTTTTTATCAGTAAGGGTCATCAAAAATCAGCATTGTGTGGCTTAAGCAATAATTAAAAAAAAACATTTACTGTTGAGAACTATTCTTCAAAGTAATTTCAAGTATTGGACAGCTGTTTTTCAAGGAAAGATCACAAACTAGTGGCAAAAGTAGCAGTTGCTCCTTTTCCACTGTTCTGCTACAAGATGTGAAGTCATTGGTGTGTGTTAATGGGATAAAATATCACCTGCAATAATCTAAAATTCAATCTATGTCCCCGACATTACTATACAATGCTTAACCAAGTGACAAAATTTAAGACTTGTCCAAACTGAAAGCATTTACAGACCACAACTGAAATGTGGTTCAACTGATGGGGTTTGTATTTGAAAGGAAAGAAAATGCTGAGGGCAAAGCGGAAAATGCTGTTTATCAGCAATGTCCCCTTTTCCCACAATGTTTTCAAATAGTCATGTTCAACATGGGATTGTGTGGTAAAAGATTGACCAATTAAGAGTATCTTCTGTCTAAAACAATCCAAATTTTGTAAATTCAGGACTGTATCAGCCAGAGAATCTGCAGAAATACATACATTAGACAAAATGGATAATATACAGCCTTTCTTTAAGACCAACTACCTGCCAAACATGAACGATTCTGGGGGTAAAATTACAAATTTAATTCATGCTATTTAAAAGTATGGATATTATTATGAGTTTGACAGTATGTCACAGTTCAATCTGTCAAAGTTCAGACTGCGGGTAGAAAAATGTATCATAAAACTAGAACAAAAGTTGGCAACTTTACATGTAGTTTTAAGGCTCATTCTTCTGCCAATAACTGCAACTTCGACATGCTGTACTTTAACACATGATCAGACTCATAATAGTATCCATATTTTTAAATGATATGAATTAGTTTGCAATTTAGGCTACCAAATTGTTTACTTTTGGCTGCTAGTGTGCCTGTAATAATTGTTTGGAGTTTACACCTTTTTCACCACAGTTCAGTCATGTATCATGACAGCCCATGCATCTATCCATGACCCCTCTTCGGAGTATCATTTCCAATGCTACATACAACACCTTTTCACAGCAACTGGCTGCTTTTGTCACAGTATTAGAATCAAGACCATGTTTTAGAGAAATGGATCTTGTTGCTGTGACTTTCAACTGGTACTTGAAAGAATTTTTACCATGCAACATTCTGCATACACAGCACCTCTGGAAAACCAGTCCTGAGCATTAGCACTGGGCTACAAGGGCCTGAATTACATCCTTATCTTGATTGTCACTTTCAAACAAAGCATCTATGGAAGCCAATGCAATACAAAGAATATAAAGAACAGAGACAGTTTTACCAGCAAAGATTTGCATTCCACAGGACTGTTGTGGTATAACACTGGAATCCACAATGGGGGCCTCGGTGGGTGTGGGTGTGGTCTGTATGGTACCATTGTCATTGAGCTTGATCACATCACAGTCACATGGGCAGTCTGCAGGCTGTAGTTTAAAAATATAGTTTTAACCATACAATCCTGAGTTTTAATAACCCTCATGAACCAGCATTTCTGTTTTTCCCATGTTGTTTTCCTCCCTATCAGAGAACTTAAGCTCATGCGTACCATGTTCAAATTTGTTATCTGCAGCTGTTTTGAAATTGGAAGAGTCTAAAATCTGTTATTTGTTTTGAAATTGGAAGAGTCAAAATTTGTTGTTTGGGAAAGGATTGATTATATTGAACTCTTTCCTTGATGACTAAGTTATACAATCCTCCAATTTGAAAGTATTAAATTTTGCAGATGACAAATCATTTAAGCACAAATGATGGATGACATGTCTTCAGAAGAGTATAAAACATTGTGGGATAAGGAGATAAGGCAGGTTACAAGCATGTTGTCCCTATCCTGCAATGTTTTCAAAGCCATCTACTCATGGTTATGAAAATTCATGATCGTTTGGAAATGGGTAAACTGATCTTCTCTCGTATACAAAATTTGATAATCTTTAACACCCCTGACGGTAACAGCCAGGGAAAATTGTTCAAAGGATAAAGAAAAATGAATTAGCTCTATAAATTATCATAAGGAGTACACATAAACAAGAGTATTGCATGCCTTTGCAAACCACTTGGCTGCAGTTGCTTTTAGAAATATAAAAGAAATGTTTGAAACCAAGCAACAGTACTACTTAAATTGAAAAAGGGGCATAACTATGTCAAATATACTTTAAAGGTTCCTCTTTTGATATTTAAAAACAAGCTCAAGTTTGAAGCAAATATCTTCAGTAATAAGACAGAGATAGCTTAAAAAAGTCAAAGTTTTTGTACAACAATGAAAGTAAGTACAGGGCTATGACAATACTAAAACGTTTTCTTTGAAAACAGCGGAGCTAAATCTTACATACCACAGGGTCAAAATAGCAGCATGCACACAGTCCAGCAGTCCAATCCGCTTCCTCTACATGGTCATAAAGGTGAAGGTCATCTGATGGTCCATCCCAGAATGTGACCCCGGTCACAGCTTTACCTCCACCATCAGCAGCCTTGATTGACATCTAGGTAATAAACATATATCTTAACCCATAGAGAGCTGAATAAACGCATTGGACATTTTCATTCTAAAGAATGACACAAAATAATCTCGATTTCAAAAGTATCTATTGTCCAGAATATCCCATCAAAGCTGACAGTGTAGATCAAAGATCAGACCACACATTTTGTGACCAAACCATTATTTGAACACCTACTTTGGGCCGTCTTGTTCGGATTTCTTTATGTTTGCTTGCTAAGTATTTATAGTAGAATCTATCAGTGTTAATTTAATTTGCAGCAAATAATCTAAAAATTCTTTAAGAAAGAAGAAATTTCTCAAGATTTTGTTATAGACACCAATCAAATGCCCGGTTTATTCAAAATTTAAGGAATTCTTAAGTCTTATCAAACACAGAAAGAAGTGTGTCTACTATCACTTTCAATTACAGGGCAATCACTGCAGATTTAAGAATCCTTTTCATCATTGTTTCAGTTATACAATGGTGATCAGTGCTCCTGGCCATGTATTCCTTGAGATTATTCTACAATTACTTTGCAATCATTATTTTTACAGCCAGTGGAGGTTTACCCTTACAACCATCATCGAAACAATCTTCAGAGGTGAAAGAAGAATAAAAGCTGTTGCAATGACTATCATCAATCCCCCTAAGAGGGCAGGACTAAACTGCGATTCTATCTCACAACCCCTAGAGTCCAGCCAAGTAACTCTATCAGTAACATAGTAGTTGAAACCAGGGGGGTTGCTGGTTCAAATCACCACTTCCGCCATTTTCTTTCCAAGGATTGATAGTAGTTATTGCTACAGGATTTATTCCTCTCTCACAATTGATATTTGTTTTGACGATAGTTCTGTGGGAAAGCAGCCAGTGGCATTGAAAGAATTTTGTGTAAAGTACTGGAAAAGAATCTCTGGTAAAACATGGGTTGGCGACTGGCCCCTGGGATATAACGGAATGTTGAAAATGGCATTAAACACCATACAAACAACCACAACCCCTTAATAACAAGCCCTATTACAAGATGAGCTTATGATGTAGATGTCGAAATCAAACAATCATTTTACCTCATACACTCCTCCTTTGAATATCTCTGCAGGCCTTACGTAGGCTCCTGAATAGACAATATCTGCTTTAGAGGACCTTGCAATCTTTACAGTGACTGTATCTGTGTAGTTGTTATATAACACATTGGCTGCTCGGAGTACCAAGTTCCAGGAAACTCCTGTTGGGTCCTGTAGGTTTCCTAGTTCAATTGAACTCCATTCAGTATCATTCATGACAATAATTCTGTTCGGACAAGGGTCCTCATTTGGGTCAGGATGGTGCAGAATTGTTCCTGGCAATGCAGAAGATAAGCTGTGAAAGTGTGTTTTTGCAATCATTTGCCAATGGGGATTAATATAAAAAACCTCTTCCCAAACTATCCTGTGATTTAACCCTTTACCACATGGAAAAATTTAGACTCTTCCATATTGAAGTAATTTGCATACAACAATTAAAATGTTTTAAAAATGATAGTATTTGTCCTTGAATAGGTAGAAAACATTGTGGGAAAAGGAGGAAACTTTGGTTACTAGCATTTTCTCCTTTTCGCACAATGTTTTCGAAAGCCTCCTCTCTCAGGGTGGATAAGACTCAGGATTGTGTGATAAAGGGTTTACAGCCCTGCGAAAGCGGGCTTTCGAAAACATTATAGGAAAAAGAAGAAAAAGCTGATAATCAACATTTTCTCCTTTTTTTCCAGTGTTTTCTACCCTTTTAACTCCTTACCAAATTGTCCTGTACATGGTTTAACGACACTGTGAGAAAAGAATGAATCTTGTCAAACAACCAACTGACAGCCCAACAAACCTAAAAATCAACCAACTTATCAATTTATCAATCACTTACACTTAAAAAGACACCACCCAAATAGGCAAGAGATTAACAAAGCAGGAATTACCTGTTACATAGGCGTTGGTGCCCCACCACACCACGTCTGTGAAGAAGTCATCACCTTCAGCCACAAAACCAGCTTGTGGCACAGAATCATCAAACACTATGGGAGGAGTAGCCCTACTGACAGTCAGTGTTGCATTATTATAGGCCTCAATTGACACTTGGTACATGTTGCCTCTCTAAATGTGGAAGATAATCCATTATTGTACAGTCTAATCTTAGATCTATCAAAAACTGTTACAAATCATGCAAAGGACAAATATTTGAAGAAAGGAAAATAGTGCTTTTAAAATGTATGCAAAACATTTTCGAAAAAGGAAAATCTTTTGTTGTAAAGGCATAGATTTGTCTTTTGCTAGATATGGAAATATGGACAAGAGCATATGGGCTGCACTCTGGAAAAAGGGGGGTTTATTGCATCTTGGTGATGCCTTATTCATAGTAAGTTGTCCACATAATTATGGCTCCAAGAAATCAATTTTGTCAAAAAAAAAAAAAAGACTAAAATATGAGGTAGAATGGTCCTTGGACATACAGAAATAAATCAACAGCAGAGTTTCGATCCTGGTCAGCCTGTGCAGGCTACATACTAACCCCCCTTTCCATAGAGCAAGGCTATTAAATGTTTAGCACATTACCAAAGAAGCTTTTTTAGGTTGCATAGATTGAGTTGTGGCCTTGATCTACATCATCCACAAAATGTATTTGAAGTTTACCTTGGTGCCAGGGTGGGAAAGGGTGGGGTTGGGGGACTTCAAATGCACATTTCAAGAATACTTTCCCCATTATTTTGTGTCTTTTGTTTCTTTGTTTAACTCTTTACCAAACAACAAAATTTTAGACTTAACCAAATTGAAAGCATTTGCAGACAACAAATCAGATATAGCTTAAATGATGATGTCCGTCTTTGATAGGGTAGAAAACATTGTGGGAAAAGGAGAAAATGCTGGTTACCAGCATTTTCTCCTTTTCCCACAATGTTTTCAAAAGCCTTCTTCCTTAGGGTCGTTGAAAGTCGAGATTGTGTGGTAAAGGGTCAACACTTAACTAGATGAAAAAATCTTACACCAGTCCAAAATGGAAACAATAGCAGAGAAAAAGTACTTAAATCATGAAATTTGTCTTTGATACATTAGGAGACATTGTGAGAAAAGGAGAAAATGCTGGTTATCAGCATTTCCCCCTTTTCCAACAATGTTTCAAATGCCTTCTCATTCAGGGTCATTAAAACAGGGGATTGCTCAGTAAATGATTCACTATTTACCAAACAATAAAGTTTCAACTTTTTCAAATTTGAAAGCATTTGCTATGGATAAAACCAAATGTAGCTGAAGTGTTAGAAATTGTCTTTGCAGAGTAAAAACCAATAAGGGAAAGTAGGAAATGCCATAACCCCCATTTTCTCCTTTTCCCATAACCTTTTCAAAATTCTCTTACCTCAGAGTCGCTAAAACATGGGATGCTTTTGTGAAGGGTAACCCATTTACCAGAGAATCACAAGTTTTAATGACCCTGAGGTATAAAGCTTTTGAAAACATATGAAAGGGAGAAAATGCTGGTCATCAGCATTTTTTCTTTATTACATGATGTTTCTTAGCCTAAAAAAAATAAATGTTTTAATCAAACATATTTCTAATTTATCTTTGAATGCTTTCAATTTGGTTAAGTCTAAAACTATGTCATCCAGTAACAAGTAAAGTCATTCAATGTCCTTCTATTATGATGATTAAGACAAGTTCATATCTTTTGCACTATTTTAACTCTTTACCAAACAACAATATTTTGGATATGTCCAATCTGAAAGCATTTGCAGACAACAATTTAAATGGAATTTGTCTTTCATTGGGTAGAAAACATTGTGAGAAAAAAGAGGAATTGCTGCTTACCAGCATTTTCTTTTTTTCCCACGATGTTTTCAAAAGGCCTTTTTGTCAGGGTCACTTAAACTAGCGACTGAATGGTAAACGATTAAGACGTGTTCATATTTTTTGCACTACTTTAACTCTATACCATAGGACAAAATTTTAGACTTGTCCAAATTGAAAGCAATTGCAGACGCTAAATGATATGTTATACCTAAAAATAATGATATATTCAAAAAAAGAAATTTGTCCTTCAAACAGTACAAAATAGTGGGAAAAGGAGAAAATGCTAGTTATCAGTATTTTCTCCATTTCCAACAATGTTTTTAAGAGCCCTCTTTCTCAGGATCATTGAAACTTGGAATTGTTTGGTAAAGGGCTAATATTGCAAGGTAGACTCCTTTCTCTAGAAATAGTGCACTGAAGTTAAACATGGTAAATGGGCAGACTTGACATTTAAGGCAAAGGAAAAAATTTCAATAGCTTGCAAACCTTCCCTTCCATTATTTCCCTAACTTGTCTATGCTCAAAAAAATTATTATATTCAAGTGGCCGTAAACACCACAGACTACCACAGACCACCACAGACTACCACAGACCACCACAGACCTCATCTCAGACCACCACAGACCCCCATGCAGACTATCTGTGATCCATAAAAATAAAATTTAATTGTGTTTATAGTAAAAAATCATTAAACTTGCCTACAGATTGGGCGATTCAGCAAAATTATTTGTATGTTATGAATTTTTACAGTCAACATGATATAACAATTAGATTCTAACCATACATCTCATCGCAAATTTCAGTGCATTCTATCAAGAGCCATAAAATCGACTTTAAAGTTACTCCAAATATATGTTGTCAAAAATACCCAAATTTACAACTGCCAAAAAGTTATTTTTGAAGCATTGACTAATTTCATAAAAATTATTGAACATTTTGCTGATAATAGAAACATACAGTCCAATGTGCCTCCCTATCATCCCTAATTGAAGTTATGGGCATTAAAATTGTGATAAAAATGCATTACAAAGGTGCCTATATCTTAGATTTTCTTGACTTTATGAGGTAACTAAAATTCAAAATTTTAATTAATAGTTTGTAGAGCAATGTGGTTAAACAATTTCTTTCTATACTGACTGTTCCTAGTTTGCCATTTGTGTCAAATTGAAATAAATTATCTGCTAATTGCAAAGATCTGTCACATTTACTGAAGAGGTGGTAGGTGCTAATAAGTTAATTAGACATATGTACTTGAAGATTCAAGGCACTAAGGTGATGACATGATTATGATTGTGTATAAGTAGCACAGTTCCTTATTAATGATTTTACATTAATGGAGACACTGCAGTATATAAATCCTGGTGGTAAACATACTCTTACTCTGGGGCGCTCTCCAATCCTTTAAATTCAATCATATATGTATATGTTTCATCTTGATATCAGAATATTTTCTATTCTGAAACAAATATTCAAAAACTTAGTTCAGAACAACCCACACAATATGTAAAATATATTAACCTTGAGATATTTAAACGCCTAAGCTGGTTTTTCTTTTCTTAATCATAATCAGTAGTAAGTAGTATTTCAGTAGTAATTTCATAATTTTCAATTTAAGTTTTGCCTATCAAAATGTTACCTGTATATTTTTATGTCTCTAAGATAGTCTGCATAGATCCTTGGAGGTTCCTGTAGTGCTTTCAAACTTGTAACTCTTACTTTTTTTTTCAGTCCCTTTTATACTCTATTTGTAACAATTCAAATTTATGAATATGTTTTTTATCTAAAGTTTAAACAATGAGATTTATTTCTATGGATCTTTGACAGTCTGTATGGGGGTATGTGGTGGTCTGTGGTAGGGTCTGTAGTGGTCTGTGGTAGTCTGTGGTGGTCTGTGGTAGTCTGTGGTGGTCTGTGGTGTTTACGGCCACCCTTATATTCTATCACTTACCGCCAGACTGATGTTTGTGAAGGTATAGTTTGTATAGGAATCATCTATGTTCACTGAAGTCACCAGATTACTTGATGTTGGAACCACAGCACAAAGTCCCAGGTTCCACAGGGACAAGTTGTAGTGAGAAATGCCAGAATCATCATCGGAGAAGTCTTTCCATTCTATACTTAGTTCAGTGGAGGATAAAGCATAGGATAATGGCTGAAATTAAACAAAGTACATCAAAAGACTTACTGTTTCTTGCAGACAAGTCTTACAACATACGATTTTTGAAAACATTGTCACAAAAGGAAAAAATTAGTTGTTATGAGTAAATTCTGCTTTTACCACAAAACATTTGTATAAATTCACATGTTAACCTTTACCACACAATCCCAAGTTTTAACGACCCTGAGAAAGAAGGCTTCTGAAAACATAATGGGAAAAGAAGAAAATGATTTCTCCTTTTTCAACAATGTTTTTACTCTTTTACAGACAAATCGCATCATTGGAGTCACATTTAATTTGTTCATCTGCAAATGCTTTGAATAAGGATAGGTCTAAAATTTGTTGTGTGGTAATCGGTTAAGGGCTAATCAGTCAGTATTGAACACAAAAAGAGCTTTTGGTAGTTTCGCCCTTCATGGCTAGGACAAATCACAGAATTTAGCAAAGGAATGAATAAACAAACTAGATTTCATAGCCTGATAGAAGCAAGAGTAATATTGTGCTCCTTTCCCCTCATCGTTTTCTAACCTTCCCTTGGCAAATCACATTATTTGAATAGAATTAAATTCGTCCTTTGCATATGCTTTCAATTTAGGTAAATAAAAGTTTCGTCATTTGGTAAGGAGTTAAATTTTAAGTGGAGAAGTTGTTGGGCCTATAGGACACAAATAAATAGTTACCATGCCATAGTAGGGCCCTGATTTGATCATTCCAGCAACAGGAGGGGTTATGTCAACTCCTACTCCATGATAAGTCATGTTACATTCTCCAGACTGGTCAACAGCTGTAAAATTTTATAATAAAGAGATTCACTGCATAACCATGTTAGATATTCAACAATTATTCCACTCAGAAAGTTGCAACTGTTCACTTTGAATCAATACATGTATTCATAATACAAGAAATACAAATTCCTTTGTATTGCTTGCACTGGTTCCCTATTGGTCTGAAATTAACATTGTGTAGTACTGGATCACGTTATAACTAGCCACCAATATTACAGAGTTTTCAACAAGGTATATCAATCTACCCATGCAGTCTTTCTCATTCTGTATCAGTGAAAGCTCCATCAACTTTCTTGAAGCTCATTTAACCCTTAACCAAACAATCTCATGTTTGAACAACCCAAACACGATAGGCTTTTGAAAATACATGTATTGTGGAAAAAGGAGAAAATGCCAGTACGCAGCATTTGCTCCTTTTTTGACAATACTTTGTATCCCATCAAAGGCAAATCCTTTTGTTTAAGCAAAATGTACTTTGAATTTTGACAAGTCTGAAATTTTGGTGTCTACCATAATTTGAAAGAATTAGGAAACAAAAAACAACTTACCCATCACCCACACATAGTATTTTCCATTCTGTATCAATGAAAGCCCAGTTAGGTTCTTGAAGGTCATTGTTCCTACGTTTGTCACTGGGTGAATGTTGAACATTTCAGCATGCTGGGAATTTGTTGCTATTCCACCATCAACCTTTAAAGGGCAAACATGTTTTTTCTATATGAGCCATGCTCTGTGAAAAGGTGGTTTCACGTATCGGCAAAAAAAAAAAAAAAAAAAAAAAAAAAAGACCCAAGTCAGCCTGCGCACAAATGACTTTGACTGGTAGACTGATCACAAAATTAAATGTGTGACAAAAGAGGATGCAATTGTCAAACAAAGGAAGATAACTTACAATAAGCATATGCCAGTGAAAAGAAATGTTTTCATTCTACAACAATCAAGGCACTGATATTGCAGAGAAAAGAAAATTTTACACATTTTGAATTTTATAACATACATCTTACATTAAAGATATAAATGGACCCTATTACAGTTGAAACTACTTCTACAGTCTAAAGTTTTGCTTTCCATGGATCCGACTCAAAACAACCAGCACCACTGCCGTGTAATCTTACCACAAATCCATACAAATTGCCTATAATGTGCAGTTTCATCCTCAATAAAACATGGAATGTAATTTTTCTGTGAATGCTTCACGTAAAATTTACATTGCTTTGCATCCTTCTGCAATTTTACTCTAATAAATGTTTTACAAATGACAAATGACAGCATCTTAAGGAAAGCAAGCAGCTGTTTTTAATACAACCTTTAGAACTGGTTTTTACAAAAATCTGTTAACCCTTTACCACACAATCTCGAGTTTTCACGACCCTGGAAAAGAGGCCTTTTGAAAACATTGTGGGAAAAGGAGAAAATGCTGGTAACCAGCATTTTCTCCATTTCCCACATTGTTTTCAACCCTATCAAAGACAGAAATAATCATATGAGCTAAATATATTTTGTTGTTTGCAAATGCTTTCAATTTGGTCTAGTTTAAAATTTTGTTGTGTGGTAAAGAGTTAAACAAAAAACAATGAACTTACGTAGTGTTTGCAGACTTCATCTTTGGCAAGGGTGTGGTTTGACAGAGCAATGTAATACAACATGATGTCCACCTGAGATGTAAAGCCAGTCCATTGGATTTCCATGTAACTAGTTGTATAGATATAATCTGGCATTTCTATCTGTCCAGCTAAGCAATGGAAATAAATATAGTATTCAGCAAATTCATTTTGTAGTCAAATAAGTTAAATGAACACACACTGCCAACCCCCCTCCCCCCTAAAAAAAAAAAAGTTGCAAACTCTGTTAACTGTTAAGATACAGTTTATATGAAAATGCATTATATCCTTCCCTCATGCAAACACAAATGTAGAAAAAGCATTTGAAGACATTGTAATAAATGGCATTTGCTCATATTGAGCAGTTCTTGATATTTTCTAAACCCTCTGTATATTCAGACATTATTTGTGTGTGGCCTTATTTTCTTTTGAAAGTCTTTGAACCAAATTAGTCTCTGTACTAGATATGAAGAATACAGACTGAGGATCTTTGAACCAGACTAACCTCTTTTTTGACTATCTCTCTACTCTCAATTTTCTTTCAACTTTATTTTTATTTAGTATCATTCATATCTAACATATTATACTAAATGTAAACAATTGTAATACATATTGAAAAAAATGTTTGTATATTATGTAGAGAGTAGAAATAAAGTTGTTACAAAAAATTAAAAAAAAACCTCTTTATTGAATATGAGGCATACAAACAGAATCTTTGAACCACTAGACTTGTCTCTTTACTAGATATGATTGCATACAATATGAGGATCTTTGAACAAGACTAGCTTCTTTACATGATATGAGGCACAGATTGAGGATCTTATGACCAGACTAATCTCTTTATCAGACATAAAGTATCCAGTCTAAGGTCCTTTGAACCAGACTAGTCTCTTTACTGAATATGAGTTATACACTCTGAGGAATGTTAGACCAGACTAGTCTGTTTTACTTGGTATAAGGTATACAGTCTAATTACATCTTTTTACATATTTGCAGTATAGGACTTTGAAAACATCCTTATGAATTATGGCATGTTTATAAAATATGGAAATTCAACATCAACTAAGGTATACATGATTACAAGTAAAAACATTGTTGCAAAAGGACAAATTGCTCATCATAAGCTTCCTTTTGTCAAAATGCTTTCAAAAATTTTCTGCTACATGACAGAAACAGTGGTTGGCAGGGGTAGCAATGCCAAATTAAAAGATCACAGTGACTTGTATGTCAACTCTTGTACTTTTATAATTACCTGTAACACCACCAGAGAAGGTCACAGAGAAACCATTAGAAGTGACAGTAGCCGTTGCTAGAGAAGTACTGAATGCTTTCACAGTGAAGTAATATACAGCAGTCCCTGCCTCAAGCTCAAGGTCAGTGAAGGTCACTGATGTGTTTCGACCCACATTTGTAAAGGGTACAATTTTTTCTCTAGTCTCTGGGAATCGTCTGTCTGTTCCCACTGCAACTTGGTAGTATGCTATTTCTTGACTGGCATCTGTGTTCTTGTTTTGTTCAACTCCAAGGTTTCCTATTAATTAATAAAGAATATTTTTTTGTTTTTGTCTTTTACACAATACTTCATACAAACATTTTAAACTTTAACTCATTTCTTCACCAACTTGTCTCTTGAACAATATTTAACTTTAATCTTTTATGGACTGGTTTCATGCCTTCTCTTTTTGAAAAAGTAAGTGATTCTGACCCTTCTGAATCACTAATCAATGTGGTCTACTTTCATCCAGACCCAGCCCACCATTATGGTCAGTAACATTACATTTACAATGTGTTAAATGATTTAAACTCACTGAGCAGAGAATTATTCAAGGATATGATCTTTCGCAACATATAATTTCATTAAAACTGTATACCACATAAAAATTTTTAGACTAGTCCAAACTGAAAGCATCTGCAGATGACGAATTGAATGTTACTCAAAATATGAAACTTTATCTTACAAAAAGGGTACAAAATATTTTGGGAAAGAAGAAAACACTGGTTACCAGCATTTTCACTTTGGCCAGTGAAATTATTCATATTTTCTTTGAGTTTCTTTTACCAGTACTTTGCAAAAAAAAAGAATCAAGGAAATTAATGAAAATGAATGACAGATACCTGTAAGGACATCCTGAATATCAACTTCTTCTTTAATCTCTCCAAAGCCCTCCCAGTTGGCACTGATAGTTGACCTTGAGGGTATGATCAGAAGGTCATAGCCCTCCACGTCCCCATCATAAACATACCCTGGGATCAGTGGGAAGGAGTTGACTGTGACCCCATCTGACCGCAAGGTGTAGGTATATCCCAAAGCATTTGTTACCCGCAGCAAGGAGTAATATCTTGTACCCTCTTCAAGGTCAACTTCTCCATTGATACCATGTGTTGAATCTGAAAATGAAGAAAAAACACTTTTTTCCACACCTTTCCACATACAAGTATACTTTCACTTCTGAAACAGAGTTTGATTGAAGAATTATTCCACAGACATGGAATGAATAGGGTGACTATCAACTCTTAACAATACATCAAAATTTCAGGCTTGTCAAAATCCAAAGTATTTATAGTCGACAAATTGAATTTGGCTCAAATGTGTTTTGTCTTTGAAAAGGTGGAAGACATCCTGGGAAAAGGAGAAAATGCTGGCTACATTTTTCTCCTTTTCCCACAATGTTTTCAAAAGTCTTCAGCCTTAAGATCGTCATAACTCTAGATTGAGAGGTAAAGGAATAAGAATAAGTAGGCTTCAATATCTGTTTCCTTACCTTTCTCATCTTGGACTGCTTAAGAAATCAAATGGACTTTTTCACCAGAAAAACAGCACAAAACAAATCCATTTCTAAGGGTGTTACTGTCAGAATATTTTACAAAATAGTGTACAGTGTAGATTAACCCTTTACCAAACAATCCCTGGTTTTTACGACCCTGAGATAGAAGCCTTCTGAAAACTTTGTGGGAAAAGGAGAAAATGCTGGTAACCAGCATTTTCTCCTTTTCCCACAATGTTTTCTACCGTGCTGGAAACAAATTTCAATTTTTGAGTTACGTTTATTTTGTCGTCTGCAAGTGCTTTCAATTTGGACCAGTCTAAAATTTTGTTGTTTGGTAAAGAGTTAAGACCAGACTGCAGAGAATATGCGGTCTGATCTTACTATACAGAAGAGTTTAATCTGGATCTACAATGACCACAAAATTGACTTCAATTGTGTTTAGGGTTAAGCAGAGTAAACATTAACCCTTTACCAAACAATTCCAGGTTTTAGTGACTCTGAATAAGGAGGCTATTGAAAACACTGAAAGAAAACAAGATGCTGGTAACCAGCACTTTCTCCTTTTCCCACAATGTTTTCTACCCTATCAAAGACAAATGGCATCATTTCAGCCATACTTAAATTGTTGTCTGCAAACCCTATAAATTTGGATAAGTTTACATGTTTGTCTTTCGGTAAAGAGTTAAACACAATATCTTTTGATGATAGTTTACATATTCAATTTCCCTAGAATATTTTGAAAAAAAAAAAAATCTGATCACATTATCCCGACACTCTTTGATCAGCTTTAAGGCTATTATACCCGAGCATCAAACAAATTCAAAGAATACTGTGGCATTCTGATGGTTTTGTCAAAATATTTCATAAAGCAGCAAACAGTCTAGATTCAAAATCAGACCTTCCTTTCTGTGCATCCTGATTTACACAGTCCAAACAGACAATTAAATTCCAGCTTAAGTATGGAGGGAAATCAGATAAAACACCTTAAAAACTTTTGGGCAGTGTTGATCCAAAATAAGACTGCACTTTTTAAAGATACATGTAAATGTAATTACCTATTTCTGTAAAATTTTGGATCACTTTTCCATCTGTCTGTTGTACAGCCCATTCATACTTCAGAACTGGACAGGGATCACCTGACACATCCCACATAGCTTCTATAATTTTTTCTTCTGTTTGGTATTGTCTTTTAAGAAAAAATACCCGTAAAATCAATTCATTTGAGCGTCGCTCTGTAAATGGGGGTTTAACTGTTTGTCCAAATTGAAAGTACATTTATTTGGTGTCACCATTTTAAATTTGGCTCAAATCAAGAGATTTGTTCTCAATAGGGTAGAAAACAATGTGTGAAAAGGAGAAAATGCATGCTACCAACATTTTCTCCTTTTCCCACAATGTTTTCAAAAAGGTCCTTTCTCATGTTCATTAAAATGTCTCGATTGCAGTGATTCGGAAAGAATTTTTTTCACTGGGACAATGGCCCTTCCCCCAAGAAAATCAATGTGACATTTTGAAAACCAATGTGACAATTTCAAAAGAACACCAAAATCTTAACTGCTTTCATTTATTTGTATAAAACGGTACCATCCAAATACAAACAGTGTTAACCCCTCTTGCAGGCTAATACCTATGCATGGTTTCCAGCTTAAAAGCTTCAAACCAAGTATAGTCATTTGACCACAAAATAGTTAAATAGCCTTTTCAATCAGCATGATATGCACTGTATGAAAGCTTCTATCAAGTTTCCTCTACCAATTAAAAAACATCAACTATAACGTGAACAAGTAGCCTGTAGGTAAATCACAAGACAGTAATGCAACATGACAGCCATCCATAGCAAAGACATTTTTGTTTTGTTGTCAATGCATTGTCTGCAAAAAAGTGACCCATTTGATTCAAAGAGCCACGGCAAAATTTTAAACCAATTATCTTGGATTTTCCTTATTTTGCTGAACTGGTCACCAGCATTTTCTCATTTTTCCACAGTGTTTTCTTTCTACTACATAAATTGAATTGTGGTCTGCACAGGATTTGAATTTGGGCAAGTCCAAGTTTTTCTTGTTTGGCAAAGTTACCAAACCATAAACTTTTAGACACAACTAAAACAGAAAGCGTTTGCAGACTACAAATAAAATCTGCCTCAAATGATAATTTTTTGTTTTTGAAAGGATTGAAAACATTTTCAATATTTTCAAAAGCCTTCCAACAGGTTGTTAAAAGTCGGAATTCTGTGGTACTGAGTTACAGAAATAGCACATACAAATACAGAGAAAACTTACATATCTCCAAATGCTGAAGGATGTGAGTCCCAAATTCCAACATGTGACAAAGGCGGCAGTCCTTGACTCAGATAAGACAAGTATACACCATTAGATACACTGCTGGTACCTAGTCCTGCACCATTAATTGCCTTCACTGTAGCAAACACCTACAGAAAAACAGAAACCATCCAGCTATGCTATTTTTTTTATATATATCAACTCATATGTCGTAAAGTATTGGCTGATAAGTCTATGCACCTCGGCAATTTGTAAATGATATAGTTGTCATAGCTTATAAATAATTAAATTTTCTACAATTGGTCATAGTTTTGAATCAAGTAGTGGAGCAGGTGGATCAATGATAAGATTGTATTTTGTCAAGTCTGATCTTGACCGATCCTTCTAAAAAATTATTTTCATTGCCCATTTTTCGTCTTAAAGTGAGAAGACTAAACTATATTATACCTGTCTTTCATTCATTAAGTCTATGTTGTCCAACACAAAGAAATTGTTACTCTTGTCAATCTCGAAGAATGGAACGATCTGGTAACCACCAGGTGTTGTGCCCAGAGCTATCTCAAACCTGTGAAAAAAGGTTTTATATTCAGCAGAGGATGTCTTTTTTTTTAAAGGAAATGGGTAAGAAGTATGGAGTTTTACATGTATGTAAGGTTATTTTTGTTACAGAATTAGCGGTAAACATATATTCTTTGCATGCAAATGTCTAAAATAAATCTAAAATGGGCCAAGCTCTGAGAAAAGGGGGCTTAATGCATATCCGTGATGCATGATATTCAAGCAATTCATCATATAATTATAGATGCATGAAATCCATTTTCTATAACAAAAGACTGTATCATGAGGTAGACTGGTCCTTTGACATACAGAAAATTGACCAATAGCAAAAAGTTTCGACTCAGGTCAGCCTGCGCGGACTGCGCAGGCTGACCCGAGTCGATACTTTTTGCAGATGCATTATGCCGCCTTTTCACAGAGCGTGGTTCAAATAAAACTTGACTCAACTTGTTGGGTGGTCAGGCTGGTAACTAAGAATCACAAATACAATTGCAATCAGACCAGGCTTTCCAAGACATTCAAGCATGTTTTACCCACACTCAGACTGATGGACAGATGGAAGGACAGACAGACTGTCAATACCAGAACAAAATAACTTTGTCTTTAATCAAGGTGGTAACCTTGTTAATTTTTTCTGAACCTTTCACCACACAAACAAGGTTAGAACCACCCTAAGGAAGAGGACCTTTGAGAATATTGTGGGAAATGTAGGAAATGCTGGTAAACAGCATTTTCTCCTTTTCCAACAATGTTTTCTACATAATTAAAGAGAAATTTCAGTCTTTTGGTGACATGAAATTTTTTCATCTCCAAATCCTTTCAATATGAACAAGTCTAAAATTTTGTTGTTTGGTAAAGAGATAATCCAAATAAGTATTCAAAATATATGGGTAGGCCACAATTCAAGAGAAACTGACATTTGAAACCCTGCTGTGACCTTGGCCTTGGAATATCATGTCTGAACCTCCATGTTGTCTCTCCAAGGTGGACATGTGTATAAAATATCTTTGACTCTTTACCAAACGACAAAATGAAGGACTTGACCAAACTGAAAGCACTTGCAGACGACAAATCAAATGTAGCTCAAATAATGATTTCTGTCTATGATAGGGTAGAAAACATTGTGGGAAAAGGAGAAAATGCTGGTTACCAGCATTTTCTCCTTTTCCCTGACTGTTTTCAAAAGCCCCCTTCTTCAGGGTTGTTAAAAGTAGGGATTGTGTGGTATAGAGTTAAAATGGAACCAGGGTGTAGCAGGAGTAACTGTTTAAACAAAATCTGTCAGAAGGACATACACACAGAAAGAATGGGAAACAGGGAGGCCTGACATCTGAAACGTCTGCTCTGCATGACGTCTCATCAAAATGGACAAAGTATTATATGTGAACAGTCAAATATTTTCATACTTAGATCAGGGGTTCAGAAGCAATTGTTTAATGAAAATCTGTGACCTCTGAGTCTTAGCTGTGACCTTGACCCTAAGCCTGGTGTCAATCAATTTTGGTGTTAAATCAATGTACCTTAACCCTTTACCTCACAATCCCAGCTTTTAACGACCTTAAGGAAGAAGTCGTTTGAAAAGACTGTGGAAAAAGGAGAAAATGCTGGTTAGCAGCATTTTCTCCTTTCCCACAATGTTTTTTTCCCTTCCAAGGGCAAATTTTAGTTTTTTGGGTCAGGTTTGACCTGTAGTCTGCAAAAGCTCTCAATTTAGACCAGTCTAAAATTTTGTCAATGGTAAAGAGTTAAGGAGAAATTACTCCTACAAGCAATTCCTTTTGTTCACTCACTACCAGCCACTTTTTCTTCAGCCACAAAACTCTGAAAAATATTCTACTGCAAGATGAAAAAAAGGTTTGCTGCTGGTTAACTCTTTACCAAACAACAAAACTATGGACTTGTCCAAATTCAAAGCATTTGCAGACAACAACTTAAATGTTGCTAAAAGTATGGAATTTGTCTTTGTAAGGGTAGAAAACAATGTTGCCAGCAATTTTTTCTTTATTCACAAAGTTTTCAAAAGTGGTCTTTGTCAGGGTCACTGAAACTCGGAATTGTTTAGTAAATGGCTAAGTGTGTAAAAAACATAGGTGTGTTCAAACCTGTCAATGTCAGATTCATCATCGGTAAATTCAGCCCAAGCCACCCCTAAGCGTGTAAATGTTTCTATGCATGTGCTGTCTATGCTCAAGCATTCTGTAAAGAAAATAATTGACAGTCTTCAAAATTTGAATTTAAGCAGTATAAACAAGAAATATAATTTAACTCTATTCCAAACAATAGAAATACCTTTCTTGTCTAAATCCGAATCAATTGCAGACAACAAAACAAATTGTGAGCCAAATAATTCAATATAAATATTTAGTAGGGTAGAAAATTAGAAGAGAAAAGGAGAAAATACTTGAAAACAAGATGTTCCCCTTTTCCTGCAATATTTTTAAAAGCTTAAATCTTCTTGAGGTTAATGAAAAATTAGTATTGTATGGTAATGGTTAAACTCCAGTTTACACAAATTACCTAACTTTTTACCAAACAGCAAAAGTTTAGATTTGTGCAAATTGAAAGCATTTGTAGATGATTAAGTGTGGCTAAAATCATGGAAATTATCTCTGAATGGGCAGAAAACATTGTAGGAGAAAATGCTGGTTCTCCTTTTCCCACAACGTTTTCAAAAGATTTCCTACTAAGGGTTGTTAAAACTCAAGATAGTGTGGTTATGGGTTAAGAACAACTCAAACCTTCGACAAGCATGCATTAGCACTAACATATCATCCTTTACAAGGCATATTTTTTCATCTTAACCATTTACCACACAATCCCGACTTTTAACGACTCTGACAGAGAAAGCTTTTGGAAACACTGTGGGAAAAGGAGAAAATGTTGGTAACCAGCATTTTCTCCTTTTCTAGTGTTTTCTAGTGTTTTCTACTCTATCAAAGACAGAATTCGTCATTTGAGCTACATTAAATTTGTAGTCTGCAATTGCTTTCAATTTGGTGCAGTCCTAAATTTTGCTGTGTGGTAGATTTGACCTTTGACCTAGTTTTTGACCTAGTTTTTGACCCCACATGACCCATTTTCGAACTTGTCTGCAATATTATCAAGACAAACATTCTGACCAAATTTCAAGAGTACTGGACAGAAAATGTGGCTTCTGGAGCATACACAAGGTTTTTTTAAGATATGACCTAGTGACCTAGTTTTTGACCTAACATGGCCCATTTTCAAATTTGTCAGAGATATCATCAAGACAAACATTCTGACCAACTTTCAAGAGTATTGGACTGAAAATGTGGCCTTTAGAGCATACACAAGGTTTTTCTAAGCTTTGACCTGGTGACCTAGTTTTTGGTCCGACATGGCCCACTTTCAGACTCGTCCGAGATATCATCAAGGCAAACATTCTGACCAACTTTCAGGAGTATTGGACTGAAAATGTGGCCTCTAGAGCGTACACAAGGTTTTTCTAAGATTTGACCTGGTGACCTGGTTTTTTGACGCCACATGACCCATTTTCAAACTTGTTTGAGACATCATCAAGGCATCATCAAGGCAAACATTCTGACCAACTTTCAGGAGTATTGGACAGAAAATGTGGCCTCTAGAGTGTACACAAGATTTTTCTAAGATTTGACCTAGTGACCTAGTTTTTGACCCAACATGACCCATTTTGAGATTTTATTGAGAGAAGCATTCTGACCAAGTTTCATGAGTATTGGACTGAAAATGTGGCCTCTAGAGCGTACACAAGGTGAAAAAGTTGACGATGGACGACGCACAACGGACACAGCACGATCACAATAGCTCCCCATGAGCACTTCGTGCTCAGGTGAGCTTAAAAAAAAAAACCACCAGGAATTGCTAGATCAGATTTAGCTTGGACAATTTCTTTCTGAAGATTGAGGATAGTCATTGCTCAAAAGGATTCATTCCTCTCTCACAGCTAAACGTTGATGTTTATGTGGAAAAGCAGCTAGTGGTTTAAAAAAAGCAATAGAGTAAAACAACAGATAAAAGAAACACCAGGAAGGCAAGGATAGGTGTACTGGCAGCTATGATATGACTGCAAACATTGGAAATGGTGTTAATTCTTTACCAAACGACAAAATTTTAGACTTGTCCAAATTGAAAATACTTGCAGACGACAATATAAATATGACTCAAATATTGAAATTTGTTTTGGGTAAAGTAGAGAACATAGTCTGAAAAGGAAAAAAATAATGGTTACCAGCATTTTCTCTTTTTCCCACAATGTTTTCAAAAGCTTTCTTTCTCAGGGTCATTAAAAGTTGGGAATGTGTGGTAATGGGTTAAACATCAAACAAACAAAAGCTAATGCAATATATCCATTACTACCTGCTCGATTTGTACAAGCTGTTCTAATCATTTCCTTGGTTGCAGTACTGTTATCTGGGTTTATCCTTGCAAAAGAGTACAGTTCCACCACTATCCCACTAGTGGGTGGGGTATCGTCAACCACAATACGATCTGAGAAGGCACTGATGTTGATTCCAACACTGTTTATGGCTGTCACAGTGGCATACAGCACATCATCATGTTTTACTTCAGCTTCTGAAAGGGTGCAAAAAATATCCTGGTGGTTTAGCATATAACTCATTAATCACAGATGTTAGGCATAGGCTAGAAAAGAATTTGTATCAGTTGAACTCATATATTTCAAAGGAAATCTAAATTTGCAATTTTCAGTTTCACTGATTTATCCCTTTACCAAACAATTGCTTGTTTTAACAACTCAAAGAAAAAAAAGCAAGGCCAAAAACTTTGTGGTCAAAGGTGAAAATGCTGGAAACTAGCATTCTAGAGTTACCGAAATCTGTAAAAAATAACACATTGGACAGGCATGTGAAAGATATCTTTATCTTTTTTCAAGTGTGGAAAAACTGTTGGTAAAAAGTATTTGGATTTAATTTCTAGATTTCCCACAAAGTCACTGAAAAGCTTTAAACTGTAGGGGTATACAAAGTCTTATTTATCAAGTAATTGATAAAGATGTAACAAAGCTTTACCTGATGTAGAGAAATGTAACTGAGTTCCAGGAACTTCTTGAGGCAGAAGTTTGTCCTCAAAACCTTTTGCTGATCCAAACACCACAATATACTTCTCAATCCTACTCTCTAAATCATAGAAACCGTTCCATTCACAGCTGATTTCAGAGTGACTCTGGAATAGATAGTAAAACTAAGCTGAATGAAAATTACACTTCTTACAACATCTCTCAAACATCTTTTTTTCAAAAACATGCTGCAGTGTTAACATTGTGGCACTAGCAGAAATTGCTAGTAAAGTGCAATTTACCCCTATGTGTAAAACTTTTTAAATGAGTTCAAACCCTGAATCACACTGATTACCCCATCTCACACAGACGCAATGCATTTTAGAGCCTTCTTCTTCGGTATATTGAAAAACACAGACTTATTTGGTAAAATGGTTAAACACCATTTCTGTTCTAAGGGTCAACAGAAAAATGAAAGCTACATACCTGTACATAAGTAGAACACAGCACATTTCCCTGTATTGGTGGGGAATTGTCACGTATCACCGAGGGTCCAACCACACTTCCTGTGATACCTGCCACATTCTTAGCATATACTGACAGTATTGTGGGCTTGCCTTGAAAGAGTGTAGAGTACATGTGAATATTTATGTGTGAATATTGTTCTAAACAGAAAAGTTTTTTTAAGCACATAATTCCTTAATGAAATTTGCAGCAGACACATTTGTAACATCCTTGTATGATATGTAGAATCATTAACATGAATTAAGTTTAATCTTTTCCCAAACAATCCAGTGTTTTGACAACACCAGAGGAGAAAGATTCTGAAAATATTGTGGGAAAAGAAGAACATTAGACTTATTAAAAACTATACTAGGTCATGAAAATACATGCTAACAAGCATTCAGAGGAAGACAAAATTATCACTTCTAATTCTTTACGAAAAAATCCCATGTTCTCACAATCCTTAGGATTATGAAAACATTGATGGAAAAGGTAACCAGCATTTTCTCCTTTCCTAACAATGTTTTCAGAGTCAGATTCTACCATTTGAGCCACATTCAATCTGTCACCTACCAATGCTTTCAATATAGAAAGGTCTACAATCTTCCCATTTTGTAGAGATCTAATGGAACGGATAACACTGAAAGAGAAAAACACACAGTGATGACTAGTGAAATATACTAAATCCAGTATCATACCATCTTTAGAGGGAACCACTGCTCCGATTTCTAGAGCCTTTTCTCCATTTTCTGTAATATCCATATAGGTCACTTCATTTTGATCATCACTGTATGGACTCGTGCCAACAGTGTACCAGTTATGTGCAATGTTGTCCTGGACACTATAATCATTTAATTCTGTATCATGATAATTCCACTGGGCGGTCAGTGTTGACTCATCACGTTGGAATATAACATCTGTTGTCTCTAGGGGTGCCTCTCCTGATAGACTGTAAGTTGGACACATAAAACATGTCTTTGAAAGCTAAGAGTCTTATACCCTTTTCAATGGGTATAGAAAATAGAGAAAGCCAATATAATGGTTAATTATAATTAAAAACAAGATATTGGCTTACTTTCTTTGTTAACACTTTACCAGATGACAACTGACAGCACTTGTAGATGACAGTAAGATATGGCTTAAAATTTGGGATTTGACAGTGAAAGTGTAGAAAACATTGTGGTTACCAGCATTTTCTCCTTTTCCCATGTTTTCAAAAGCTGTTATCCTAAGGGCTGTTAAAACCTGGAATTGTGTAGTATAGAGTTAAAACATTAATTGGTAAAATGATAATGGAAAGCCAATGTAATACAAACACAAGAGATGTATAATATTATAATGCGATAGGAGGTTAAGTGTATATAAGCATGTGCACAGGCACATCCTGGTTATATTGAGCAATGAGTTGTGCACTACTTTATCAGTCTAGACTAATACCATAAATATCAGTTATATTTCTTTTTCTTCAAGAAAAGTTAAAAAGGTGAAAAGGCAATGAGGCATTTAATGAAGCTTACAAATAAAGCTTGATATGCCAGAAAGAATGGAGACATGATCAAATTATAGCTGAGTGTTATTAAAAATTACTATATGTATAAACTTCTAGGGCTATAAAATTAGAAATAATTGAATCATTTAACTCTTTATAGCACACAAAATGATAGATTGATCCAATTTAAAAGTATATTTGCAGATGACAAACTAAATATGGCTCAAATAATGGTGTTAGCTAAAGAAGAAAATACTAGTCATTTGCATTTTCTCCTTTTTCAACAATGTTTTCAAAACGCTTCTTTCTCAGGGTCGTTTTTAGATCTCAGGATAGAGAGGTAAAGGGTTAAGGCAATATTTCTTTACTGTTGGTATGTCTTGGAATTGTTTCATCATATAGAACATTTTTTATAGGCAACTACATATTATTTTTGCCCCCACTAATAGCTTAGCACAAAAATTTCCGCACATATTGAAAGAGATTGACATTTTCTATTAACCCTTTACCTGATATGCCAATTTTAGACTCTTCCAGTTCAACAGCAAATAAAGATATGATGTCAAAAATGTGGACAAATGGAGATACAGATATCTGATAGAGTAGAAAACAGTGTGGGAAAAGGAGAAACTGCTCGTTACGAGCAGTTTCTCCTTTTCCCACAATGTTTTCAAAAGCTGTCTGTTCTTGATGCGTCAAAATGAGTATCTGTGGAGTAAAGGGTTAATGTACTATAGATTACAAGATTTTTACCTCTCTATCTTCACTTCAGGTGGGGTGATGTCAACAGTGAAACCATCTGTTGTGGCTTGCAAAACATTCCCTGCATTGGTTATAGCTCTGAGTGTTGTAAAGTATTTTTTACTGTGATCCAGCTCCAATGCAGTTTGTGCAAGTCCTGCACTTGCTATACCTAGAGTAAAGAAACTTTCAGTATTATTAAAGGCAGCTATACAGATTTTTTAATTTCACTAAACTGAAAAATGATTTATCAGTGAATCAAGTGAGGCAATAATTGGCAAATTATAAGTAAAGAAGAAAGACAAAAAAAGGAAAAAAATATATTTATACATATGTTCACCTTTTCCCAGAATGTTTTCTACCCTCTCAAAGAGCATTTACATCATTTGAGCCAATATCCAGATGTTATCTTCAAAAGCTTTCAATATAAACATATCTAAAATTTTGTTTTCTGATAAAAAGATAATAAATCTCTCCTTACCTCCACCAACAAGATCTGGAGACTCTTCATGCACAATTCCATGTTCCATGTATGGTCTGACATCCTCGGCACCAGATGCTGTGCCAATTGTCCAATCAAATGCCACGATACCATGTAGAGCACTCTCAAACCCGGAGAATGTGACAGTGGCTGTGTGTGTGTCAGACTGATAATCAGTGTCATTCTCAAATCCAGCCATTGGTCCATCAGTGACAAAACCTATAAAATACACATGTCACAGGGTAAGAAACAACATCCATTTATCCATTGCCAACAATCACATGCTTATACAACCCTGACTAGGAAGGCTTTAGAAAACCTTGTGTAAAAAGGAGAAAATATTGGTAACCACTAATGTCTCCTTTATCCATAATGTTGCCTACGCTTTTCATGACCAAACACATAATTTTTGTACTTTATTTAGTTTCAATGTGAACAGGATCTGTATTCACCAACCGTTCTTTAGAGTATTCTTAGTCTTATTCTCCAAGAATTTCTAAATTTGAAAGTAACACAACTTCTGATTGGCTAAACCATTTAATTTAGCCAATCAGAAGTTGTGTTAGTCTCAAATCTAGAAAATTCTTGAGAATTAGACAAAGAAACCTGGACATTTGTTGTACTGTTTCAGTTTGAGTTTAGTACATGTACGTGAGTGCTCATTGCTGACACAAACTATTAGATCAGCTCTCTAAAGGATCATTTAAAGTTCTGCAAATATAATCCATGGACATTTGGTATATTTTCGGACAAACTTCTAACTAGAACAAATAACACACAAGAAAATTATTAGGAGAGGAAAAGTCTTCTTTAAAGGATTTGAAAATCATCATAAAAATAAAGAGCAATTACTGAATACACTATTGCGCCTTTTTTTCCTTGAATATTATCATGAGTTGTTGTAAAGATTTCAGATATTTTTCAAGGTCAAAAAATCATATGAGCCATGCTCTGTGAAAAGGGGGCTTAATGTATTTGCGAAACGTATCGACCCATGTCAGCCTGCGCAGTTCGCGCAGGCTGACATGGGCCAAAACTTTTCGCTATCTTTGAATTTTCCACATGTCAAAGGATAATTCTACTTCATGATTCAATCAGTTGTTACACAAAGTGGATTTTATGGATCTCTGATTTTGAGATTTCTTGCTTAATACAATACATAACGCAGATGCATTAAGTCCCCTTTTGCCAGAGCATAGCTCATATATAGTTTCACCAACCTGTTTTATCCTCTGGTACCACAACAATTGGGGCTGATGTGGTAGGTTGACTCCACAGGTCAGCTCCATTTTTCACTCTAAGGCTCACATAATAAACAGGAGCATATGGGGTAGCACCGAGGTCTGTGTCATCCAGTTTACATTTCAGATAGGCATCTACGCTGGCTCCATCAACAATGGTCCATCCAAGGATATCACTGCCACCTATAGATACACAAAGAAACGAGTGGCACTCTGGTAAAAGGGGGTTTAACACTTTACCACACAATTCTGAGTTTTAATGACCCTTCGAGGGCTTTTGAAAACATTGTGACAAAAGAAGAAAATGCTAGCCTCCTTTTACTACAACTCTTTTTACTCTTTCAGAGACAAAGGCAATCATTTGAGCAACACAGATTTTGTTGTCTTCAAATACTCTCAATTTGGAAAAGACAAAAATTTTGTTGTGTGGGAAAAAGTTAATAAATCTCCATGATGCATTATACCAAGCAAGTCATTAAATAATCATGAATCCATAAATTCCATTTTGTCCAACAACCGACTGAATCATAAAGTAGAATGGTCCTTGGAAAGTAGAATAGTCCTTGGACATGCAGAAAATTTATAGATAGCAAAAAGTTTCGACCCACGTCAGCCCGCACGGAAATGACCCAGTGTTTTAATGACCTAGGGATGAAGGCTTTTGAAAGCATCATGGGAAAAGGAGCAAAAGCTGGTAACCAGCATTTCCTCCTTTTCTTTCAAGTCTTTCAAAGCAAATCTAATAATTTGACCCAAGTCTAATTTGTTGTCTGCAAATACTTTCAATTTAGACTGGTTTAAAAAGTTGTTGTTTGGTAAAGGGTTAAAGGAATTTATGAAGACAATCAAATTCATGCTGATTTTACCAGGACGGTTCAAAGTCATCTTCTGCAAAACTGTTTAACCCTATACCACACAATCCTGACTTTTAACGACCCTGAGGGAGAAGGCTTTTGAAAACATTGTAGGAAAAGGAGAAAATGCTGGTAACCAGCATTTTCTCCTTTTCCCACAATGTTTTCTACCCTGTCAAGAACATGATTCGTCCTAATGGCTACCTCTAGTTTGTTGTCTCCAGTTGCTTTCAATTTGGCCCAGTCTGAAAATTTGTCGTCTGGTAAAGGGTTAATGTGATAAGGAGCCATGGATGCTGGTTCAGTACCATTCTAATATACAGACACACTATGTTGGTTGGAAACACACATTAAATGATTATTGAGATATTGTTGCAAATGGAGAAAAGGTATTGAGCTTTTTCATTTGTTAAGTGGAATAATGCGCAAGCAGCTACATGTATTACTTTTTGAATTTCTAGGCTGAGAAGCGACCAACCTCTACAAAATTATCCACTTTGCTAGTATAAAAAATACCCTTAAGCAATGATCTCTTTACCAAACCACAAAAGATCGGCCTGGTCTAAACTGAAGGCATTTGAGTGGCGCTCTTGCAAAAGAAGGTTTAATACATCTCCCAGATGCATTATACCAAGCAAGTCATCACATGATTGTGGATTCATAAAATAAATTTTGTCTAACAACCAACTGAATGAGGTAGACCAGTCCTATGACATGCAGAGAATAGACCAATAGCAAAAGCTTTGGACACAGGTCAGCCTGCAGGGACTGCACAGGCTGACATGGGTCGATACCCTTTGCAGATGCATTAAACACAGAGCATACTCATTTGCAAAAGACAAATTATATCTCAAAAACCATTTTTCCTTCAAAGGAAGGAAAACATGGCAGAAAAAGACAAACAAGCTGGTAACCAGCACTTTGTCCTTTTCTAACAATGTTTTCAAAAGTCATCCTCCTAAGGAGGGTAGAGATAGGGTACCGTTTGGTAAACGGTTAAAATAACACTACAATTAATATACCTGGGGTTGTTCCCACAGTGTACTGTATCCCAGATATACCAGATTCTGGATCATTTGCAACCCAGGATGATTTAATGCCCTCATGATCTGACTGCCAGGCATATCCGTCTACCAGTATCTCTTCTCCATCACTCAGCACTCCAACATGTAGCCATACAATCTGTTAAAAAAATTGTCAATTCATTAACAAACTACAAAATTGTAGATTACTGTATACCAAATTGGAAAGATTTGCAGACCAAACATTAGCTGTAGCTCAAAAGATGATTTCTGTCTTTGAAAGGATAGATGACAAAGTGGGAAGAGGAGAAAATGCTGGTTACAAGCATTTTTTCCTTTTCCCATTATGTTTCAAAAGGCTTCTTTTTAAGGGTCATGAAAACAAAGATTTTTTGGTTAAGGGTTATGGTAACATCTCAACTTTGTTTTTCAAACATAATCTACTTTACTCTTTATATAAAAAAAACCCCCAAACTTTTAGGCTTATCCAAACTAAATACATTTGCAAACAACAACAATAATGTGTATAAAAAAAATCATTTTTTTTTTGTGGAAGGGTAGAAAATATTGTGGGAAAAGGAGAAAATGCTTGTAACAAGCATTTTCTTCTCCACAAAGTTTTCAAAGGTCTTCTTCCTCTAGGTCATCAAAACTCTGGATTGTGTGGAAAAGAGATAAAAGCAAAAATAGGAAAAGAAGAAGAATCCAACAATATTGCTTTACCATTTTTTTGTTCGTTTTGTTTTGTCTTTTCCTTTTGGACTTTTCAATGGCATACTACTAAAATTTGCCAGGGCTCACCAAGTTTCCCCCATCCCCAAACTCTTTAATTTCAAAATATTTTTTTAATATAAAGATTTAGTTTATAGATTGAGATAAGCTATATTTTGGATACTTTTGGAATGTGCTTCATTTTTACACTGAAAAAAAAAAAGGGAATTCCTGTGGAAATGCATGGACTTTAATTTTAATGCAAAACTGAATTCTAAACTGTTTTGAAAGACCAAAATGATCCCTATCGAATTGTGAGTAGTATATTTCAGGTACATCATCTAAAAGTAGCAGCCATTCAGATGGCTAGTCTCTGATTTTAGAATAAGAATTGAATCTAGAATAGTTTGCAATATTGACCCTTACCATTTCCTTATGTATGCCTAGAATTCACAAAACCACTTACCACTGGTTCTGTGATATCAACTAACACACCATCTGTTTCATATGCAGATAGAAGTCCAGCACCATTGACTGCAGCGACTCGAACACTGTACCTGTGACCAAGGGTCAGACTGAGGCCCTCCTGTCTGTAGGTGGTCAGTGCAGCACTGGGAAGCTCTACCCAGCTGCCTCCTGAATCTGTGAAATCATCTTTTACTTTTAACAAAATTCCTGCCATATTTATAAAGTTGATTATCATGCAAAATATTGTTTAAACCCTTCACCAAACAATCCAAGAGCCTCAAGGTGAAAGGCTTTAGAAAACATCATTGGAAAAGGAGAAAATGCTGTTTTCCTACAGTTTCTCCCCCCCCCTATTTTGCCTAGCCTTCTGTAAAGGCTCTGATGTTAATCCTTTACTACACAATTTTGAGTTTTAACAGCACTGTAAAAAGAAAACTTTTTAAAACACTGGAAAACGGGGAAAATGCTGGTCACCAGCATTTTCTCCTTTTCCCAAAATGCTTTCTACACTTTCTAAGATATATCCCATCATTTGAACCATACGGAATTTGTCGTTTGGAGATGCTTCCAAATTGGACAATTCTAGAATTTTGTTATTTGGTAAAGAATTTGGACTGACTGACAGAAGCTATAAATGCAGAGGAGAACAAAGAAGGCCAAGATAAAACAGCACAAGCCTGCAGTCTGATCCATGCATACACTCTTGCAAAATGCAATTTCTTGTAAATCAGGATAAGGGTTACAATATCTAGTCTTTGTTCATTATTAAACTTAACCAAATATTGGTCAAAGGATGCTATGCTGACAAGTATTTCTGTTAATATACTTGATCCCATTCTCCGTTTTTGACAATTTTTTCAACAAGGAAATTATTAGATGTCATCGCATCTGTACAAGGGAAAGCATTAATTCTATTGATTGATTGAATGGTGTTTAATGCTGTTTTCAACATTATTTCAGTTATATTGCAGCGGCCAGTGCACCTATCCATGCTTACCGAGAGTTTCTTTTACCAGTACCATGCAAAATATTCTTCCCAAGCCACCGGCTGCTTTCCCACAAAACCATTGCCGAAACAAGGATAAACGGTGAGAGACGAATGAATTCTGTTGCAATGACTATTACCAGTCCTTGGAAAGAAATGGCCAAGCCGAGGATTCAATGACTATCACCAGTCCTCGGAAAGAAATGGCCAAGCCGAGGATTCAATGACTATCACCAGTCCTCGGAAAGAAATGGCCAAGCCGAGGATTTAATGACTATCACCAGTCCTCGGAAAGAAATGGCCAAGCCGAGGATTCAAACAGAATTGATTCCTTACCAGGGTATATCTGATGAGTACTTCCATGCCTTGTTTCAAATATCTGAACTTTTAAGGTGTCAATATGAGATTCTGGGTCATAGAAATCAAAGTTCACTCCCAGAGAAGTGCTGTAACTCTGCAGATAGAAAAGAGGGAAGGTTATGGTTAGGATAATTACCACCCTTTACCACACAATCCTGAGTTTCCATGACCTTGATTTGTTGTCTACAAATGCTTCCAGTTTAGACAAGTCTAAAAGTTTTGTCATTGGGTAAATAGTTAATTAATGCAAACTGGATAGGCTAGGCAAAATGATGAAGTTCTTTTGTAGGTACATCAGTCAAGGGTGGAGTATTTCTATTGAAATGTTGGATACCTAGAGGTGCCTTATAATTATGAAGCTGCAAAGTTTGAACATACACAAAAACTGAACAAATTTAGTAATTGGCAGGTGAACATGAAAAAGTAATAACAAATTGAAATGACACCCACATTAATTCTGAGTTAGGACATATTAACCAATAAGTGCATATGCAAATGAATGCAAATGCATGTCAACTATCTCCAAACAAACATCTTACAATTTGCATATAGGCCTGAATCAATTCGCATGAAGAATATTGAAAGAATGCTGTGAATTACTGAGCAATATACTAGAATTTGTCAAAGAATTTGTTTTGACAAATGCTACCATAAGAGGTAACTAACCGTTGTCATACTTTACACCAACAAACTGTTTAAACTGCTTTCTTCAAATGAACCAAGTACATATGGGATGGCATACCCTGAAAAATCTTGTGTCAGCACAAGCATTTTCAACACGCTGAGGGAGCAACAGTGTACACAAAATTACATCAACAAACTAAAGACAAACTTAGAAAGATGAGCTAACAAACTTCAATGTAAGCCAGCGAATGCCTGGATATCTCCTAATGCTGGCATACAGTCTGACTGGGTCAATTCATGAGTAAATGTGCCTTTTGTCAAAACAAAATACTGCAATTAGGTGTTTTTGCCCTACTTGTCTGGTTTGACTCAGTGGCTTTTTCTTTCAACTTGGTGGTTGTAAAGATATACAACAATTACCGTACTTCACCATTTTCTTCTAATACAACTGTTTGAACACTTTTTTAAAGTTGTTAGCCGTTGTTTTACGAGACCTCTGGCTTCTTAAAATGTAGATGCCATCACTGAGGAGACAATGAATAAGGTATGAAAATAATACCATGAGGATGCTACTGAAAACACTGTAGGAAAATGAGAAAATGCTGGTAATCAGCATTTTCTCCTTTTCCCACAATGTTTTCCACCTTTATAGACAATTCTCATCATTTGAGCCACATTTTATGTGTTGTCTGCAAAAAGTTTCAGACAATTTTTTTCTTACCTGAAAATCTATGTTATCATTGGTTGTTTCCCCATCCCCAATAAACCTAACCAGAGGTGGAGTAAGATCAACAATAAATCCATCTGTACTACTCTCCACCATGTTCAGGGCCTGATTTGTTGTGTTAAGAACTGATTTTATCTCATCTTTATGCTGTAAATGTAGAGTTCTCCATTCAGCATGTGACTCAGACTTGTTTTTGGCTGTCCAGTCTTGAACTGTTTCCCAGGTGTCATCAATCCTTTTCAGGTAGAAAAAAAATTATAAATAGGAAGCCACACAAGAATATGCTCATTTCTAAATTCAAGGGCACATAACCTGTGAATGGTATAATGACTACGATAAAAAACATGCAGCACATAGAGATACTTGTAGATGTTTCAAGAAATTCCAATGAAAAAAGTGGAGGACAGATGAAAACAGTGGAAGATCGATGCACAAGAGGTTGCTAGCCAACAGACGGACAGAGAGATGAATAACCTTGACACAACATTATTACGTAACATAAACCATTAAGAGTTTCAGAGGACATTAATATAAACATAATTAGTTCAGTTGACTCACTTTTTTCTGATCACTTTAGCCTTGTAGTTTCGAATGCCAGACTCAGGATCATAGTAATTCTTCCATTGCAACTTGACTGTAGATTTGGAAGCACTGTACATCACATCTGTAAAGTCAGGTCTGTTACCATCTACCACCAAACCAACCACAGGAGGAGTCAGATCAACCGTCACTGTAATATTTAGAAATGAATTAATCCTTTACAACACACTCCTGAGTTTTAATGACCTTGAAGAAGAAGGCTTTCAAATATGTTGTAGGAAAGCAATGTAAATACTTTTAACCAGCATTTTCTCCGTTTTCTATAATGTTTTTCATCCCTTCAAGGCCATTTCTACCATTTGGGCCACATTTGACTCTTTACCACACAATCCCATGTTTTAATGACAAAAAGTAAAGAGCCTTATGAAAACATTGTGGGAAAAGAAGAAAATGCTGGTAACCAGCAATTTCTTCTTTATCCATAACGTTTTCTACCCTTTCACAGACAAATCCCATTATTTAACCTACTTTTAATTCCCCCTCAGCTACTGCTTTGAATTTGGACAAGTCGAAAATGTTATTGTTTAGAAATGAGCGAATTTGCAGTTGACATGTCCAATATTTAATTGTTTGGAAAAAGAATTAACCCTTAACCACACAATGCAGACTTTTAACAACCCGGAGAGAGGAAGCTTTTGGAAATATTTTGGGAAAAGGAGAAAATACTCCTTTTCCCACAATGTTTTCTATCCTTCAAGGAACAAATTAAAATTTTTGACCCATATTTATTTTGTTGTCTGCAAATGCTTTCAATTTGGACTAGTCTAAAATTTTGTCGTTTGGTAAATAGTTAAACTGTACAGAGTGTTCCAAAATATCTGCTACAGTCTTAAATAATTATACCATAATCTTCTGATCCAATTAGCCCTTAAAGGGCTTTTCAACAACTATACTTTCCTTTGTGGTTGGTGTAGATCAAGATCAGACCGTACAAAAAGTACAGTCTGATCTTTGATGTACTTTGTTTGCGAAGCTGAAGCAAAATATACCAAACAAAGGATGAAATTCAGTTTTGGGGATCCTATTTTTAGACTGAAAATGTCTGTTGGGTTTATTTGGTGTTTTAAGGATTAACATCATCAGAAAGGTTGTTGAATTAAAGTCCAATTTTCTTTGTACACATGCATATAAATGGGTTTTATGCTGCTCTAACCTTTTCTAGCTGACAAAATTTCAAACTAGTCCAGATTGAAAGAACTTGCAGACAACAGATGAAATGTGGCTCAAGTTATTTGTTTCTGAAAGGATAGAAAACACGGGAAAAGGAGAAAATGCTGGTTCCCAACATTTTCTCCTTTTCCTACAATGTTTTCAAAGGTCTGATTTTCTGGGGGTCGGTAAAACCCGGGATTGTGTGGAAATGGGTTAAACCTTTACAAAATGACAAAACTTTAGACTTGCCCAAATTGAAAGAACTTGCAGATGACAAATATGGCTCAAATGTTGTCATTAAAAAGGTACAAAAAATAGAGGGAAAAGAAGAAAATGCTGGTCACCAGCATTTTCTTGTTTTACCACAATGTTTTCAAAAGGCTGCTTCCTCAGGATCATTTCAACATGGTACTGTTTGGTAAAGGGTTAAACAGGGTTCAAGACATATCATTTCAATAGCTCATTTATTCATATCTTTTATAGTATTTGCATATTTATCCTGTCTACTGCACTCTTTTCTAAAGACATCTGTCACAAATCAAAAAAGTCCTGTGCAGGGGATAATGCATGAAGACAGATGGAAAATACATAAATATATTGACTTACCCCCATTTGAAGCAACAGATACATTTCTCTGATTAATACCACCATTATTTGCCCAGACAACAGCATAGTATGTCTTGTTATGGACCAGCTTGTTTGATTCATTAAGGCTGATACAGTGGCTGTATTCTCGATAGTTTACTTTTTCCAGGTCAGCAATGTCTGTTAAACCTGGCTCCGAGCCAACTCCAACTGCATATGAGCCTATACCACTGTGAGGATCATAGAATCCTTGCCATGTTGTGCATATCTATGCAAAAAAAACAGACAATTATTAAAGCTGACATTCTTCAATGACTTTGATTTTAATGATTTAGGTTGCAAACATCATGTAATTCAACCTGTTTGAATCCTCTGCTGAAAGTTATTGCTACAAAATCCATATCTCTCATACCATGTAATTTTGTTTTGACTGTTGATGTGGAAAAGCAGCAAGTGCCTTGGGAAAAACATTGTGAAGAGTACAGGTCAAAGAAACCCAAGGAATTCTTGGCCAGGTGCAACAGAAGGCCTTAATACATATTTGTAGATGAAATGCTATTGAAAAGTCCAGTAAACACAGTTAAATATACAAAGCAATCATTCTTATGCTTAATTTTAGAACTTGCTCTCTGACTAGTTGTGATAATAAGTCTCAAGACCATAGAGAGGCGTCTCCCACCATAGTATTCTAAAACTGCTACCTGCAACATATTTTTGGATAGTTTAACACAAGACAAACAAACAGGAGAGAGTAATAACTGTGGACCAGGGTCCGTAGTCACCAACCATCCTTAATTTCATGCTGAGTCTAATTCTAAATTTTATTAAGTCACGTAACTTTTAGATTTGCTAAATCATTTTGTTTAGCCATTTAAAAATTGTGTTACTTTCAAATTTAGAAAATTCTTGGGAATAAGACAAAGAGTGTTCTTAAGAATGGTTGGTGAATATAGTCCCAGATATACCTTGATCTAACAGCTGACTCAGAATCTATAAATGCCAAAGCAGTGAACGTGTTTAGCAGTTGTCAAAAGATCTTTTGTCTTGCAACCCTGAGGTAGAAGGCTTTCAAAAAAGCAATGTGGGGAGAGAGAAAATGCTGATAACCAGCACTTTCTTCTTTTCTTATTCTGCTTTCTACTCATTCACAGACCAATACATTCATAGTGCCATACTGAATTTCTAGTCTGTAAAATAAAATTTGGACAAGTCTTCCATTCATTTGTCTGTTAACCCTTTACCCTACAATCCGGGGTTTTAATGACCCTAACAGAGAAGGCTTTTGAAAACATTTTGAAAAAAGGAGAAAATGCTGGTGACCAGCATTTTCTCCTTTAATTTCCAATAATATTTTCTATCCTTTCACAGACAGAACCCATAATTTGAGCCAATTTCAATTTGTCATCTGCTATTGCTTTCAACTGAGACCAATCTAAAATTTTGCCGTTTCGTAAAGGTTTAACCCTTTCCCATGTGACATATTTTAGGCTCTTCCATACTGAAAGAAACTGCAGCCAACAAATTAGAAATTACCCTGAATGAGTTGAACTTCTCTGAAACTGCACAAAACATTGTGGGAAAAGAAGAAAATGCCGGTAACCAGCCTTCTCCTTCAGAGTCGTTAAAACATGGTATTGTTTGGCAAAGAATTAAACAGTGAAAGCAACATTACCTGATCATCATCCTTAGTGAATGCAAGATCTTCCCCATAGATAGGACCATCATTTACTGTCCCTCGTTCAGGGGGTGTTGAATCCACAATAATGGCCTGGTTTGCCCTCCCGACTGTAAACAGTTCAACTGTAATAAAGAAACATAACATTTGGTTTATATTAGGAAACAGATTCTTAATTTTTTTTTCATGCTGGTTAAGGGCATTTTCTCATTTTCCCACAATGTTCTTAAAAGCCTCCTCTCTCGGGGTTGCTTAAACTTGAGATTGCATGGTAAAGGGTTAAATCAGCACCTTTCCCAGACATCTTTCTGTATCTCACAACATACCACATGTTACAAGCAATTTCTCTTTTTGTCACATGATTTTCATATGTCCTCATGTAGTTCAACCTTAACTCATTTTGATTTCTCATATTCAAATGGAAATTGTCAAGAGCATCTGCAAAGTAAATTGTTCTCAAATTTTCTTAAATTAAAGAGGAAAACTCCTTAAATTCTGTCAAGAATAACTAAATTTTTTTATTTCCCAATGGTTTTCAAAGAAGACAAAATGAATTTTATGCCAAAGATTTTCCTTCAGAATAGCTGTTCTAATGTGTATTCTGTACATGTTGTTTTGATCCATTGTTTAACACTTTATCACATGATCCCAAGTTTTAATGACTGTAAAGGAAAAAACTTTTGAAAACATCGTGGAAAAAGAAGAAAATGTTGGTAATCAGCATTACTTCCTTTTACCACAGTGTTTCTACCCTTCTAAGACCAAATTTCAAATTTATTATGTCATCTGGAAATTCTTTCATTTTGGACCTATCTCAAATTTTATTGTCCAGTAAAGAGTTACTTCTTAATGTCTCTACCTTGAAAAGGCTACAGATTAAATCCCACTGAGAAGTTTCCTTTGTAGTAATTGTAAGTACATGACAGAGACATCTTTAATCAGTACTAAAGATGCAGGCATTGCAATCTAAAAGTTTGTTTTGTCAGAATATCTGGCAAAGAAGCAGACAGGGTAGATTCAATCTCAAAATGCATGTTCTGAGCAGTCTGATCTTGATCTACACTGGTTGCATGAGCAATTAAATTGATTGATTGATTGATTGATTGATTGATTGATTGTATGGTGTTTAATGCCATTTTCAACATTATTTTAGCTATATCGCTCGGACCAGTGTAACCATCCATGCTTTCCTGGAGTTTCTTTTACCAGTACTCTGCACAATATTCTTTCCAAGCCATTGACTGCTTTCCCACATAACCATTGACGAAACAATGGTCAGCGGTGAGAGAGGAATGAATCCTGTCGCAATAACTATCATCAATCCTCAGAAAGAAAATTGGCTGAGCCAAGAATCAAACCAGCGACCCCCCTGTTCTCAAGTCCTGCATGCTACCGACTGAGCTATGGGGGCTCGGCATAAGCAATTAAATCCTATCTCAGAACTACAAGGGCTAACATACCATTATTGACAGCTCGCAAGCGTATCCATGCTGGAACTCCGTCAGGTACATGAAATATGTGCATAAGTTCTTCTGAGTAAGTGTATTGTTGCCAATCCATCAGGTTGCAATCTCGGAGAGTTCTCCCCAGACAAATGTCATTGTATAATATACCAGAATCTGGGTCCCTGTGGTAATAAAGTGAATCTTAATTAACTCTTTACCAGACGACAAAATTTGAGACAAGTCAAAATTGAAAGCATCTGTAGCCGACAAATTAAATAGTGCTCAAGTGATTGGATTAAATTTGTATGTGAAAGGGAAGAAAAGATGGTGGGAAAAGGAGAAAATGCTGGTTACCAGCATTTTCTCCTTTTCCCACCATGTTTTCTAGTCTTCTCCTTCAGGGTTGTTAAAACTTATGATTGTGTGGTAAAGGGGTAACCCTTTATTAAACAACCCCGAGTATCCTGTGAAAAGAAGCTTTTGAAAACATTGTGGAAAAAGGAGAAAATGCAGGCGACCAGTAATTTCTTCTTTTTCCACATTGCATTCTACCCTTTCCAACACAAATTCCATCCTTCGATTCCCAATTAATGTCACTTGCAGATCCTTTCAATTTTGTCAAGTCTACAATACCATCGTCTGTTATAGGGTAAAACTAAGATTTCTTTGGCAACAGGGTTAAAGCCTTAATACATCAAACCTGTAGGCAACTTTTTTTTTTTGTCTTGTAGCAGATGACTTAAAAAATGTTGTGGCAAATGGAAATATTGCTCCTTATTGTCGATTTCTCCTTCAACATGTATTCACATATTCTGTGAATTGACAGCCCTGAAGAAGAAGGCATTTCTCTCACTGTTTTCTACCAAATCAAAGACAAATCATATGGTTTGAGCCTTATGCTTATTTGTTGTCTGTAAATACTGTCAATGTGGACAAGTAAAAAATTTTGTCATTTGGTAAAAAGTGAAAAGTTTTTTCTCAGTGTACCTTGTACCTTGTTCTAGTTCTCAGTATACCTTGTACTAGCTCCATGTGTATCTAAAGAAAGCCTATACAGTAATAAGCTAAGTTTTTGCTGCCAAACGAAAAAATTTTGTGTAAGTCCAATCTGAAAGCATTTGTAGATGACAAAATAAAAGTGGTTTACATGATTGGTTTTGTCTTTTGTAATTGAAAGGACAAAAAAATTGTGGAAAAAGGAGAAAATTCTGGTCACCAGCATTTTCTTTTTTTCCCCCAGTGTTTTTAAAAGAAGTCTTATGCAACATCATTAAAACTCGGCTTTGTTTGGTGAAGGGTTCTTTAGTACAGAAAAGTTATTCTAGCAATCTGTGCACACATGGATAGAAAATAATAATACAACTTACGATGAATTGTGGGTCAAGGAAATGGTGTAAGTCACTTCATTGTATTTGATATTGTAAACCTCATACACAAACGGCTTTGTGACATCAATAGCAAGAGGTGTTGTGTGACAAATGGTTGTGCTAAATGGTCCGCCATATTCTACCTTATTTAGAGCCCTGATAGTTGAGTAGTATTTTCCGGCTGAAAGGAAATCGTTGAAAAAGCATCTTTCATACATCTACAAATTTTTTCAACCTTGTATTAACTATAAGATAAGTCCAATTATTTGACCAAATTAGATGTTCTTGACAAATATTTTCCAAATGGATGAGTCTAAAATTTTGTCTGGTTTAGAGTTAAAAACCATTCATAACATTTTGTCTGGTTTAGAGTTAAAAACCGTTCATAACCAGTCAAGCTATTTTTGCATGTCCATTCTTTTTATTTAAGCAGTCTTGGAAATCAAAAGCAGAACAATATCTCAGATGGTGGGTGAAAATACCTTTCGATATTCAATTAAAAGAGAGTCTCAGAAAGGAAAACATGTACAAGAAATGTTTACGTAATACAGAATTCTATTTAACTCTATACCTAAACATCCTATGTTTTTATCACCCAGGGGTAGAAGTTTGAAAACATCTTGAGAAAAGAACATGCTGGTAACCAGCATTTTCTTCTTTTCCCACAACGTTTTCTATTCTAACTGAGAGACAAATCTCATTTTTTGGCTCCCTTTTTGTTTGTTGCTTTCAAAACATATCAATATTGACCAGTTGTTTGGTAAAGAGTTAACTACTGATAAATTCTAGTATCAAAAATGAAAAAAAAGCTAATAAAGCAAAGGTATTACGTTCAAGAGGAAATGGATTATATTCCAATGTCGCAGTGATGACCCCCAGATTTGTCCAATGCGACTCATGCAGAAGATGACTGTGTGGGTCGTGATGGGGGTGGAGCCAATCTTCACAAACTTTTCGACCAAAACACAGCGAGTAGATCAAAATACTAGACTCATTATCATGGATTCCATCCCAATTTGCTGTAAATTTACAAATGTACAGTATAAATAACCACCAAATTACTATTTGTAACCACAAAATAATGCATTACGATCTCTCCCGCAAACTTATTTCACGAAGCTGCAGATAAAACAAAAAGAAAACACCTATTTTTCCTTAATTTGTCAATTAACTTTTTACATACATTGAAATTCTACAAAGGTTTTAAGAAGATAAGAATAATGTCAATTAGTTCTTTTATGGACAAAAAAGTTCTAAATTGATAATATAATAGTGTAATAAGAATTTATACTCTTGGCAAATATGCCATAAAATTTTTAGTTTAAATACTCATCTATGAAAATTTTAAAACAAGGTCTTAAACAAATTATTTTCATTTTTTATCTAAAGCTTGTTATTTAACTGTTCAGAATTGGAATTCTAAACTAAGAGAAACATGAGGTTATCTAAACTTTGTTTCTATTTTCTTTGAAGGCCCAATTGCAGCCAAAAGTAAAACAATAAACGTTAAAAATGTATTTAAATTGGAATCATATCATTTAGAAGTATGCATATTATTGTAAAGATGACAATCTGTTATTGTATGGTTGGTAAAAGTGTTAGTCCCTATGCATTTTTGAAATAGGTAATAAGTTGCTAACAAAAGGCACTGAAAAGTAGAAAATTTAAAGAACAGTCCTGAAGGTCTTCTCACCAAAGAAATTCATAATAAATATGCCTGGCTCAATTTCTTACAAGTCAGCCAAAAAAGGTTTGAGTCTTAGGTTTGAAAAAAAAAAAAAATAGCACTCAGATGAATATTGATGATGAAGAAGATTGTAAACATTTGTATCACATATTTCTTTTTGCCAAAATCCATCTTTCACGATGAAAACCTGGAAAGAATGTTTTAAATTCTCATCAAACTGAAATTGATTGATGAAAACCCAAAATTCTTTCAACAATTATGATTCAAATGACTGTGACATTTTGCACAGCAGATTTGTTTAAGCTCAAATAAACCAGACTCAATTGTACATTTTGAACAAAAACCTCTTTACTTGTCCCCTTCCTGACTGGATTGTATTGATTGGTGTAACTAACTGGTATGAAGGAACCAGAACTAAACAAACAAGATATTTTACATTCACACCTGCAATGAAATTATTGCTCCTTGTGTACATTTGATCTTCCATAGGCCTATCTCCATTGAAAATTGTCAAGGACCCTTCGCCATCTTCTATTGTCCTGAAATAAAAATATAATTTGTTTTTACTCTTTACCAAACAACAAAACTTTAGAATTGTACAAATTAAAAACATTTGCAGACGACAACATAAATGTGACTCAAAAGTTAAAATTTGATTTTGGAGCGGTAGAAAAAAACATTGTAGGAAGAGGAGAAAATGCTGTTTACTAACATTTTATCCTTTTCCTACAATACCTTTAAAATGTCTTATTTACAGTGGTTACAACTTGGATCAAGGGTTAAACTTTTTTTCATGCATAACACTATTTACATTAATTTTTAGTTGCACCATAGCAGGCAGTGCATCTATCCATGTATCCTTGGAGTTTCTTCACCAGTATGTACTTCTTACATAACACTTTCAAAGACACTGGCTTCCTTCCTTTATGAACAAAAATGAAACTGTGTTAAGTGGTTGGACTGGAATGAATCCTGTTGTAACTGACTAAAATATAATCATGAATTGACTTATACATTCATGAATTGACTATCATACATTCATGAATTGACTATACATTAATGAAAATAGTTTGAGAAAAATGGGATTCTATCTCTTCACCCCTATTCTATTAGCCATGTGGGATACCAACAGAGCTTTCAGGCTTGGCAAACTTAAGGTGTACTTCACATCTCAAAAGGTTGACTCTTCAATGTACCAATACAACTTTTTAAGTCCTTGTATTTGTCTATTGTTGAAAAAAATATGAAAAAAGGAGGAACTGCTTGCAACAAGGGATTGCTCTTTTTCTCACATTTTGGGATGTTTTTATTTTTGGAATCAAAAACAGTATGTTCCTTTTCTCTTTAACATTTGTCCTTTGTCTTATCTTTAAGACCTCCTTTCAAGAGAGCATGACTTCCTTCAACCATTGAATATACAATCAGCTGAAACACAGGGCTTTAATCTTACAAGCTTAGTAAAACCACGGGACACTAAAGATCTAAGGTCAGGTTGCACATTCTGTGCTGTCTGATCTTGATTTACACCAGCACATATTTTTGCCTGTGGCACTGAAAGGGTTAAAAGATTTTGGTAGGCCTCTATGGATTAGTGGTTCTGTGTTCAAGTTGAATTCGTAACCAGACAAAGCTAGTTCTATTCCTGCTGATCATGCAGGTCTCATGAGAGTGTCCTTAGGCAAGGAACAGCAGTGTCCACACATGGCCCTCTTGTACACCAAGGAAAACATACCTAAGTTAGCTATCACTGTGATATGATTTAGATACTGTTCAAAGTGGTTGTGAACACCATCCAAACAAAAAGGATTATCCCTTTACCAGATGACAAAATTTTAGACTTGTCTGTACTGAAAACAGCTGAAAAATAATTAAACATTGCTTAAATTATGAGACATCAAAAGGGTAAAAACCATTGTGGAAAAAAGTGGAAAAAATCTGGTTACCAGCGTTTTCTCCTTTTTTCACAATGTTTTCAAAAGCCACCTTTGTAGGGGTCACTAAAACTCGGGATCGTCCACTACAGGGTTAAGCTCACTTTCCACAGAGGGGCTGTAAAAGAACATATAACACACAGACAGAATTTGTTACCTGTGATTAAAGTAGTCATGATCTGTTCCTGTACAGTATCGTATCAAATCTCTTCGATTATCTGGTATCATGCTTTCACAGGGCACGTTCTCAAGATCATCTCTACCCACATTCATAAGAGGACCTTTAAACAGACAATCAAACAAAATATTTGCACATGTGACAGACTTATCTCCTTTGGCAAGCTTTTTTTTTGTCAATGAGCAGACAACATTTGACAAAGTTGTGGTGACAGCAGAAATTGCTTGTTATAGCAATTTTTCCTTTTGCAACAATGTTTCTTTATGTATACGCGTTTCACTGACAGAAAGTTTTTCACCAAAAAGACCTCATGATGTAGTTTTGAGCTCACCAGACAATATTGAACTTGCTCCTGATACTTATAAAAGATATTGACCATGACAAGTTATCTAAAAGATCCAGCAAAAAATTTATTCTTAAAAATGTTTACAATGTTTTTCATCATTCTGACCTGGTAACCTGACCCTTAAAGACAGGAGTTTCTGAAATACCCTAGCTTTCACTTTACAAACATGATAACAACCATAACCGACAACAGGTGATCACCAAATTCAACTTTGAACCTTTTTTGCCTAGGAAAGCTAAAAGTTTAAGCAATTCAAATTCATAGCAAAAATGTTAATCCTTTGCCACACAATTCAAAGTTCTAATGACCCTGACAGAGATGGTCTTTGAAAACTTAGTGGGAAAATGAAAAAATTCTGGTGACCAGCATTTTCCCTGTTTCCCACATTGTTTTCTACCCTTCAAAGACAATTTCAGCTATTTGAGCTCCATTTATATGTCAACTGCAAATGCTTTAAATCTGGACCAGTCTAGAATTTAATTGCTTGGTAAAATAAGAGTTAATAAGTACAATACCTGGAGAAGGACAAGTAAGGTCTGTTAGAATTCCTCGAGAAGATATAATGTTGGTATACCCTAACGCATTTGTTAAGTCTAGGTTGACAAAGTGAAGCATATTGTGCTCCATATTGAAACTTTCAAATGTAAATTCCACATTGTGTCCTGATCCAATTCGCTCATAATGCCCAAACAAACCAGACTGAAAAATAGTAGAATAAAATCATTCTATATATATTTTGTCCTATCTATTGCAAAAAGGCTAAAATTACAATAAAATATGTGTAGATGGAATCAACATAACCAAATTTATTATTTACTTTACAATAAGTTTTATTTTGTGGTAGATTACAGCCCAAGTTGACCCTTTGGCCATGCTGGTTGCAAGTACTTAGTTTACAGATATTGCACAACCAAAATGCATGTGGCAGCCACCACACACCACACTATAACCCCTACAGCCATTGAGAGATTGAGAATCATGTTCCTATATACCATCAAACTCTCAAACAGTACAAACAATATGTGAGGCAAACCTCCCCTCCAAACGATCCATACCATATTGGCAGGCAAATTGACAAAGCCTGCGTATCAGTTGTCAGCCAGCATGCTCTGATGTATCAAGCCCATATACATTAATCCTCAACCTCCTTATTTAATGACCCTGAAAGACAGGGCTTTTAAAACATGTTGGGAAAAAGAGAAAATGCTGGTAACCAGCATTTTCTGCCTTTCCCGCAATGTTTTCTACCCAATCAAAGACAATAATTGTCAATATAGCAACATTTAATTTGTTGTCTGTTAATGCCTTAATTTGGTCCAGTCCAAAATGTAATTTGGTAATGTTTTAATTGAACTGTAAATGGTCCTCCCAGGAACTCTCCACTTTTAACCCTTAAACTTCTAAATAAACAAAATGAAAATGGTACCCAGCATTTTGCCATTTTTGTTACAAAGTTCACTACCTATTCAAAGACCAATCCCATTTTATGGGGCACATTTTATTTGTCAGCTGCAATTGCTTTCATTTGAGTGAATCTAAAATTTTGTCGACTTGAGATACAGTTTCATAGGGAATTAAAGTACAATATAAGAACAACCTAAGACATAAACACTGTTCTTTTTTTCAATATTAGGCCCTCTTTTAAAAAGAAAGAAAAACATTTTTCATTCATGAAAAAGCTTGTTACAAAAATATTGAAAAAAAAAATAAAGTGTTTTTGCTTATGCGTTAAAAAATTTTCATCTGGTGAAGTGTTGAGCTGAAGCTGTGTACCTGTTGTTACCAAGATTTTGGAAAGACTATACTCACAATAGCTAGTTCTTCCCCAAAGCCTTGTATACTTGAAAGGAGTTCACATTTCTTGGCATCTCCAAAGTCATAATTAAAGCTGGAACATCCAACAGCACCAATACAACGTTTTGCACACAAACCCACAGACTCTATATTACTGGCTGTTCTCATTATGTGTTTGTTCAGTTTTCCCTCCCTATACTCTGTGAAGAGCTCCATTACTTTAGTGTTGTGTGGGTCATTAGCTGCACAAAGAAGAAAGAAAAAAAAAACAGGTTAATCCTTTACCAAACGACCAAATTTTAGACTTGTCTGAACTGAAAGCATTTGCAGACATAAAATTCAATAGAACTCAAATGATGTGATTTGTCTCCAGTCAGAAATTACCCACATTTTCTCCTTTTCCTACAATGTTTTCAAAAAGCTTTACAATGTTTTCAAAAGGGAGACAGCTTTTGAAAACATTGAGGGAAAAGGAGAAAATGCCGGTAACCAGCATTTTCTCTTTTTCTCACAATGTTTTCTACGCCTTCATAATAAGAGACATTCAATTTGCCAACTGCAAATGCTTTTTATATGTACAAGTCTAATATTTTGTAGTCCAGAAAAAGAATTTACTTCAATTTTCAAACACTCACAAAGATCAACATGTTTTTCCTCGGATTCAAGTTGAGTCATTGTCCATGGATGCAACTGGTCTCCATATGACTGTTCCCCAAATCCAACAGCAACAAACGCTTGTGCTATCTCTGACTCATCATGCACGAGGGCATTAGCTTTAATGACATTGGGATTACTGGTAAGACTGAAATCTGCTGTGAGACGACCAGTTGGTACTGTTATATCAAAGACAGGTAGCCTACATGTCACGCTTGAACTGCCACCACCACTATTTTCTCCATGAACCGTAAAGAAGAGTGGTACACCGGTTTTCAGTGGCTGGAAAATGGAACAAAACGATCATGATAAATATCTCCATTTGATTCACTGCTTCTTGAATGCATGTACACACAGATATTCTTATGTCAATATTTACTGCTCTCCATTCTCTCTTTTACAGTTGTAATTCCTTTGTGAATATAAAAAAAAAACCGGTCCAAATACAACTTATCTGGTAGGTAAAGACTGACTTTTGAATTAACCCTTTACCAAATAGTCCTGTTCAGTATTTGTGTTTCAGCAGACCAATTTTGAAGGCAGTGGCAAAGTAAGATTTTGTTTAATATTAATAGGTTCTCCTTTTGTCAGACTGTTTTTAAGTGCATTAATAAATTTGAGCTTGGTTCATATTGATTATTACAATATGCTTTAACACCAAGAGTGCCTTTTAATAAGTATAGTTGAGACTAGTGCAGATCAAGATAACACTTCATAAATGTGCTGTTTGGTCTTTGATCTATTCTGGCTACTTTGTTGAAACACTATAGACAAAAGCAATCATAAATTGAAATTCTTTGATTCTTATTTCTAGGTACCAATGCTTGGTTGCAGTTACTTTTAGAAATAGATTGATTTTCTGTGAAAATTTTAAGTTGAGTAAGGGGCATAACTGTGTCAAAAATATTTTGTTAGTTACCTGCCACTGTTGTATGGGTTTTTCTTTTGATAGTTAACAACTGGTCCAAGTTTGAAGCAAATATCTACAGTAATAACAGAAATATCCTAAGATGTCAAAGGCTTTGTATAACCAATTCTAAGTCAAAACAAGCTATTTCGTTGAAACGATATCCCCTGCTGAAAAATTTACTTGACCACGTAACTTAAAATCACTCCCAGTCTTGGCGGAATGGGTTATCGTACACATAAAGTTTCACGAAATTCTGTCCCATGGTATTGGAGATATTCTCCTGGACGGACACACGGACGGATGGATGGATGGACAGACAACACTAAAACTATATCCCTATGCCTTGGGTGGGGGATAACAAGAGGACCATTGGCCCAAAGACGCTCACCTGAGTAAAGTCATCTATGACAGATAGAGCTGAAGAGATCCTGGATGTGATGATGTAAAACATATATGTGTTAGTGACCTACGTTTTTTCCAATAAATCATCAAAACAAATATTCTGACCATGTTTCATGAGTATCAGCCTGAAAATTTGGCCTCGGGACTACACAAAAGGTCTTTTTAAGATTTAGTTAAATGAACAACTTTTAGACCTGACGTGATCCAGTTTCAAAATTGTCCAAGATATTATCAAAACAAACATTCTGACCAAGTTTTATGATTATCAGACTGAAAATATGGCCTCTGGAGTGCATGCAAGGTTTTTCTAAAATTTTTTCCCAGTGACCTCCTTTTTGACCTGACGTGACCCAATTTCAAACTTGTCCAAGGCATAATCAAAACAAAATATTTCAACAAAGTTTCATGAGTATCAGGCTAAAAATGTTGAATCCAGCATGTACACAAGGTTTTTAAAAAATTTGACCACTTCACCTACTTTTTGACCTCATGTGACCTAATTTCAAACTTGTCTGAGATACCATCAAGACAAACATTCTGACAAAGTTTCATGGGTATCAGACTGAAAATATGGCCTCTAGTGTGCACACAAGGTTTTTCTATGATATACCCCTGTGACCTACTTTTTGACCTGACCTGATCCATTTTAAATTTGTCCAAGATATCATCAAGACCAACATTCTGACAAAGTTTCATGGGTATCAGACTGAAAATATGGTCTCTAGACTGCATAAAAGGTTTTTCTAAGATTTGGCCCAGTGACCTTCTCTTTCACCCAAATCGACCTAATTTCATACTTGTCCGAGATATCATCAAGACAAATATTCTGATCAAGTTTCATGAGTATCAGGCAGAAAATATGGCCTTTAGAGTGCATACAAAGTTTTTCCTGAGTTTGGCCCAGAGACCTACTTTTTTACCTGAAGTGAACCAATTTCATACTTGTCCAAGATATTATCAAGACAAACATTCTGATGAATAGCGTTTTAAGGCCCGTCGACAACTTAGGTCATATTGGGCGCACTTACTTAGTAAACAATAATGCGAGGTGAAAATAACATACATGTGCAACAACATAAGACAAACATGATAAATGAGGAATGGACAAAACACAAAATGATGCCCCTTTTGTCGCCTTTTACGACATGCATGCTGTCACTTTTGTTCCGCCAGATGAAATGGCAGATGTGACCATCGCGGGACTGCAGTGGTTTATTCTTATACCCCCGATTAAACCACACGGGGTCCCACAGGCCAATTGATTCCCATTCCAAACCCTATTTACATCGAGAAAAAAATACAGGATTTGGAATAAGAACTACCCAGCCTGCTGCAATCCTACGAATTACGAGGAAAGCAGCCGTTTGTCTCTAATTTTAGTCGCCTTCTACGACATGCCATAGAGAAAGGCCGAGGTCCTATTCTATAAATTAAAAAAACCCGGGACCCCACGGGGAACAAACATTCTGACCAAGTTTCATGAGTATCAGACTGAATATGTGGCCTCTAGAGTGCACACAAGGTTTTTCTAAGATGTGACCTGGTGAGCTACTTTTTGCACCAAACATGACCCAATATCAGACTTATCCGAGATATTATGAAGACAAACATTCTGACCAAGTTTCATGAGTATTGTTTAGAAAATGTGGCTTCTAGAGTGCACACAAGGTATTCGTTGAAACCTGGATGATGGATGACAGACACAGTACTATCACAAAAGCACTATCACAAAAGCTAACCTTGAGCACTTTGTGCTCAGGTCAGCTAAAAAGGGAGATTTCTGTGTCAAAGTATTTCGGAGGTTACCTGCCCTTGTTGTGTGGATTCCCACTTTTGATAGTTAACAAATAGTCTGAGTTTGAAGTAAATAACCATCTTCAGTAGAGACAGAGATATCATAAATTTCAAAGTTTTTGCGCTACAATGACACAGACAACAAGGACAACAACTGGGTTATGACAATACCTTGACTTTTTTTTTTCAAAAACAGCTTATCTGAAAAAAATCTGTAGGATACATTTTGCACTCTACAGGTTAAAAATGATTGCTGCAAATTTGTTTCAAAAAGGTAAGCAAGTTATTCAAAATTTCACTGACAGTTGTTAACACTGTTGAAGGTCCTCCAAGCTCCTCCTTGTTGAGGACATCATTTCCATTAGGGAATGTACCAACATCCAGGTAGAAAGTAACTTCAGACTTGTCGTCTGCTGCTGCAACTGTCACTTCATATGCTGGATCTGTGTAATCCCTGTTTTGAAGCTGTTCCACCTCACAGCCCCCTTCACTAGCCTTCAAAAGAGAAAACTCATGAACTTTCACTAAATACCTTTACCAAGTGCTGTGATAGAAGGGAAGATCTTATGCACATCTACATAAGCCATGCTCTGAGAAAAGGGGGCTTAATACATTTCTGTGATTCATTATACCAAGTAAGTTATCAGGTAATTATGGATCCATAATTATGAATCCGTAAAAACCATTTTGTGTAACAAGCAACTGTATCATTGGGTTAATTGGTCTTTTTACACAGAGAAAATTTATGGATGGCAAAAAGTATCAACCCATGTCAGCCTGTTTGGACTGCGCAGGCCGACATGGGTTTGATACTTTTGGCAGATGCATTAAGCTCCCTCTCAATGCAGCATGGCCTGCATATTTTGGTCCGTAATTGCACAAAGTTTCAAAGTGGAAATTCTATTAACCTTTTACTGCACAACAAAATTTTAGAATGATCAAAACTGAACGCAAATGCATACATTAACATTGAATGCTGTTCAAGCAGTGAGATTTGAAAACATTGTGAGAAGAGGAAGAAATGCCGATTTCTAGCATTTTCTCCTTTTCCTACAATGTTTTCAAATGCTTTCTCTCTCAGGGTCATTAAAACTCACTATAGTATGGCAAAAGGTCATGCAAGCAATCTGCACAATTGCAGCGCAAGTGAGGAAGGAGTTTGCAACAGGTATATACTTAACCCTTTACCACACGACAAATTTTAGACCTGTCCGAATTGAAAGCATTTGCAGATGATAGTTTCAATGTGGCTCATATGAAATGATTTTTCTTTGATAGGGTAGAAAACATTGTGGGAAAAGAAGAAAATGCTGGTAACCAGCATTTTCTCCTTTTCCCACAATGTTTTCAAAAGCCTTCTCTATCAGGGGTGTTAAAAGTCGTCATTGTGTGGTAAAGGGTTAAGAGAAAATCAATAGATGGACAGACAGGCAGGCTTATTCCAGTGCACCATTAGAAACATTTATTTGTTTCATGGGGGCCTATAATGTATATTCAGAACTTTTCCTTTGGATCTCTAACTCTTTACAACATGATAACAATTCAGACTTGTCCCAACTGAATTCAGAAAGCATTTGCAAACAACAAAACAAATCTGTCTCAAAAATTGAAATTTGTTTTGGGAAGGGAAAAAAACGTTGTATGAAAAGGAGAAAATGCTAGTTGCCAGTATTTTTTCCTCTATCCGTATTGTTTTCAAAAGCTTTCCTTAGCAGGGTTGTTAAAAGTCAAGACTGTTTGATAAAAGGTGAAACTTTTTAACAGTTATTACCTTTTGATGTGTCTAGGACTCTTTGTTAACTCTTTGCCAATCTATTCCTTATTTGAAAGACCCCTTTGGGGAAAGCTCTTGAAAACATTGTGAGAAAAGGAAAAAATGCTGGTATACAGAATTATCTCCTTTTCCAACAAGCTTTCTACCTTTTAAAAGCCAAAACCAACCACTCATTTTACTTTTAATTTGTCCTCTACAAATGCTTTAAATTTGAAAAAATCCAAAATTTGGTTGTCTTCTAAAGAGATAAAAATCCATGAAAGTTACTATCCACTCATGACAATTTTCCAGAATTTCTGTTTTCCAGGAGACTTTTTACCCCATTGTTATAATTTGACTTTTCAATAATTTGATCCTCCCAAAAAAGGGGTAAAGGTCAACCTACAGAATTCAACTAACAAATCCTTAACTCTTTACCAAACCATGAAACTGTCCTGGTCACCCATCCAGGCTCTAACCTGAATGCATGCTGCTTAACTTGCAGAAAGAGAATAACACCAAACCACAACCTTGTAAAAGCTAGATCAACAGAAAGGCAGGTTTGAAGTGCTTACATATCTAACCACCCTCTGTGACATTACTTTCCCATTTGAGACTTTTCCCCTTTGAAAAGTCTTGACCCCGAGACCCATAATAATACAAAATGGGATACATTAGAGGTTAAGGCAACTCAAGTCGGCAGTTGTCACAATCCCACCTCTGCCACCAAATGTAACATGAAACGGCCTGGTCATCCATCCAGGCATTAACCCTAATGCACTCTGCCCAACATGCATGGTAAGAAATACAGCAAACATATCCCTGTAAAAGCTAGCTCAACAGCAAGGCAGGTTTCCAGAGCTTATCTAGCTAACCGCTCTCAATGACAAAACAGAAGACCTGTCCAAATCAAAAGCCCTAGCAGATTACAAAGAAGATAAGGCTCAAGTGATTGTATTTGTCACTGACAAGGCAGAAAACATTGTGGGAAAAGGAGAAAATGTTGCTTACCAGCATTTCCAACCATTCTCAATATGTTTCCAATAGCCATTTTCTTCAGACTTGTTACAACTTGGGATCATTTGATGAAGGGTTAAATAATATGTCACTTGGTCCAACAGTAGTGGTTTCTTGAGACATCTTGATCCTTTTAATTAAACTTTTACAAGAATGATTATTGCATGTTTTTGCACAACCTTGAGGAAACTGCTTTGGGAAAAACCAGTACTGTGAGAAATGGTAACTGGTAACTAGCATTTTCTCCCTTTCCAATAAGGTTTTCTACTCTTTCACAGACAGTTCCATCATTTAAGTCAATTTTTATTTGTCATCTACCAATGTTTTCAATTTGGAAAAGTCTTAAATTTAGCTGTCTCGTGAGGAGGTCATAAACAGCCTGGAGAATTACAAAAGCTAGCCTTCAGTACTAATGTGCTGAAAAAAATTTGCAAGTGTACCTGGTGTCAATACTTACCGATATAGCTCTGCGACTGATTCCATGCTGAAAGAAATCAAAGGAAAGCAGATTTTACAGTAGGAATCATGTCTTATACTGGACATATTTTGTTTACATCTTCACATCAGGGACAAAATTCTATCAGTTTTATTGTAAAATTTTCTAAACATGCACATACTACCGGTACTTCGAATACAAAATACTAGGATAAACTACTACTACAATTTCAAAGACTACCATTGTTACTGACTGTCATGAGTATTTGGCTGAAAATATGGTCTCTAGACTGTACGCAAGGTTTTTCAAAGATTTGACCTGGTAGCCTAGTTTCTGACCTGACATGACTAATTTTCTCATTTGAGATATTATCAAGACAAATATTCTGACCAATTTTTATGAGTATTAGACTGGAAATGAGACTTCTAGAGTGTACTAAAGGTTTTTCAAAAATTTGACCTAATGATAAAGTTTTTGACCTGAGGTGACCCATTTTCAGACTCATTTAAGGATTACGACCTGTAGCTCTTGGTAAATATCGTGTAGCAGCGACATTTTTGTAAAGGCTATTCGGCCAATCTCGGTAGCTTCCATCTTTTAATATGAGAGTTAGGGGCAGTAGACTCACTAACTCATTGGTAAATATCGTGTAACATCGATGTTTTTGTAAATGCTATTTGGCCAATCTCAGAGTTAGGGGCAGTAGACCTTAAAATATCAATGCAAACATTCTGAAAGACTTTTACAAGTATTAGACAGAAAATGTGGCCTCTGGAGTGTACACAAGCTTTTTCTTAGACTTGTTCTAGAGACCTCTTTATAACCTGATGTGACCCATTTTCAGAGATATTATCAAGACAAAAACTGAGTATTGCACTAAAAATGTGACCTCTAGAGTGTACACAACATTTTTCAAAGACTTGATCCGGTGACCTGGTTTTCAAAACTACAAGACCCATTTTCTGCCTTGATTGGGATATCATCAAGACACAAACTTTAACTTATTTTCATGAGTACTGGAAAAAAAACTGTGGTCTTTATATTGTGCATAAGCTGTTTTTTTTAAGATATGACCTGGTGACCTAGTTTTTAACCAAACATAAACTATTTTTACACTAATCTAAGATATCATCAAGACAAATACTCTGATGAAGTTTCATGAGTATCTGACTGAAAATTTGGCCTCTAGAGTGCCTACAAGGGTTTTCTAATGTTTGACCATGTGACCTAAATTCAATGCCCAACATGACCTATTTTCTTTTTTGTTTGAGAAATATCAGGACGAAGTTCTCACCAACTTCCATGAGTACTGTACTGAAAATGTGGCCTCTAGAGTGTACAAAAGGTTTTGCAAAGGTTTGACCTGGTGACCTTGTTTTTGACCTGATGTAACCCATCTTTAAACAAGTCCTAGTTTTCAAATAGACAAACATTTGACCAAGTTTCTTGGGTGTTGGACTGAAAATGTAGCCTGTAGAGTGTACACAAGTAAAAGTTGGTGACACACGACAGATGAGGTAAGATGAAAGATGGACAAAGGACACAGCATGATCACAAAAGCTCACCTCAGGCATTTTATGAGCTAAAAAAGTGGCAAAAAGATGCTCTATAGGCAAAGCCACATGCAAGTGATTTGAAAAACCTTATCATTTCACCATGAAATTTCAACACTCTGTCAAACAGCATATAAGACTAGAAGATAGCCTAGGAGCATCATGTCGAGCCTACCATAGAGGAAAATAGTACAGAACCCCATCAGCTGCACTTGAAAAAAAAGTAAATGCACATCCATCTTATTTCAAATCACTTTGTTTTTAAATTCACATGAGGATAGAAGTATTCCTAATTCATGAACAAATAGAAGCTTAATTTATTACCTTCAAGTGTGACCTTGACCTTGAAACTGCTAAGGAGAATAATTCGGAGACACTACTCATTTAGTAATTATTAATTTTTCTTATATGACAGTGCTATAATACTGTAGTGGGGGTTTATCCTCACCCATCATTAAAATGGAATTAGCTACCTTATCATTTCACCATAAACTTTCCATGATCTGTCAAACAGAAGAGCACTTACCTGCGCCTGTACTGGGGGTCCAAATTCTGGGGGTGAGGCATCTTCATCCTTTGTTGAAACTTCAATCATACGCTTTGTGATTTTTGGGGCTTCATACTCCCAAATCTTCTTTTTGAAAAGTGTCTTTTTGAACCCAACACCAAGAACAGTGACTTCCAGGGTCACTAAACCATAAAGTCGGAGTCTCACAGGTATCAGTTCTAAATCCATGATTAAACTGGAAAAGAAGTACATTACCAAAAGATGTTATAGTTATATAAATGCACCGTAGTTAACCCCTTTATTCCATAAATATCTTTTTATTTCTCTAAAGTAAACAACTTCTTGCATATAATAAACAAAAATTTGCTAACATGATGGATGTTGTCTTTTTATATGGTAGAAAGCATTTTGGGAAAAGAAAATGCTTGTTACCAGCAAAACATTAACAAAAGACAGTAATTGCTTGTAACAAGTAATAGCTCATCTTCACTCTTTGTTTTCCTTATATTTCATGAAAAAAAGCATTTTGTTAAAAGCCCAGTAGCAGCCAAATGTAAACAACATGCCATTTAAAAGTAGAAAATTATTGTGACGATGACAATCTCTTATTGTACGGTCAGTGCAAGTGTTTGACGCAGGCAAGAAAATGAAATTCAAAACCAGGTTAAAAGAAAACAAATGAGTGAGTGGCTTGGCAGCTAATTAATTAGTTTTGAAATTTATTTCTCTGCCAGCGACTAACACTTAGATCGACCATACAATAACAGATTGTCATTGTCACAATAATTTCCATACTTTTAAATGGAATGATTTAAAAATTTTGCCATCTAATAAAGAGGAAATATATCATTAACACTTGACCATTCAATCCCATGTTTTAACCATCCTGAAGAAGAAAGGTTTTGAAAACATTGTGAGGAAAAAGAGAACATACTGGCAAATAGCATTTCCTCCTAACAATGCTTTCTATCCTTTTGACAAATACTACTAGTTTGGCAACATTCATTTTTGTCGACAAGTGTTTCTCACCTATTTTCAAATTTTGGGTGCCATTTGCATTTATTGATGTCACCTGCAAAAATCGAAGCACTGAAATCTTACAATTAGTTACAAGATCGTCACTGGGCCAAGATAAAGGTGCACAAAAACATTGTGTGCATTTTTGACAAAATACGACGTAGGAAATACATTTTATCATCTCTTTAACAACAAGTAAACATGTGATAAATATCCCGATTTACCTGAGTTGCCCTGCTAGATGTCACCCCATGTTGCCATAGTGACTCTAACTTACACATTAGTGCAAACAGTTTACTTTTTTCTGTCGGATTATAAGCATAATTCATCAAAGTATCAGTGGTGAAAATTTCGTCAAGGTAAGCATATAAATAAAAAAGTTATGAAACTTTTCCGGATTCTTATCGAACACCCCTCATATTCATTGATTTTGACACAACTATCAGATGTTGCCATATTTCCATTAACCTCTGTGACTGGTTTTCATTTAGTTGTATTGCATAATACGAGGGCTGTTCGATATGTAATGTGTATTGTACCACAGCGCGATAACGCTTTGCACGATTTTGTGGATGATGATACGCTTGAATAGCTCTATTCAATACCTTTCCAACGGTATAAACACGAGCCTTCAGCTCCACATAGTTTTAAACTTATAGTCATTTCAATAGAGCTAGTCGTTGACCACTGTTGTAAAAATGGTTGGGAAACAGATTAAGAATATTGAAGAAATTAGAGCTTATATAAAAGTTCGCACAAAACTCGGTCATTCGGTAATGCAGATTTTTACTGAATTGGGGGAAGTTTATGGGTCTGATAAGGTATCTTATGAGACAGTTCGTAGTTGGAGAAAGAAATTTCTGACTGGCACAGAGTCCGTCAAAGATGCAGCAAAATCTGGCCGACCTGTAACTTTAACAGGCAAGGCAAATGTCTCAAAAGTCAGGGAAATAATTGAAAGTGATGGCAGATACATGATTCATGATATTGCCAACACTGTTGGTATATCGCTATCGCGGGTGCATTTCATTTTGAAGCGTATTTTGAAAGTACGAAAGATTTCTGCCAGATGGATACCTCATATATTGACAGATGACCAAAAACGGGTACGAGTACAAACCGCTAAGCAATTCCTCAAAATGTTTCCCAAATTCAATCAAAGACAATTTGCAAACATTGTTACTGGTGACAAAACATGGGTTCACTATTTTGAACCAGTAAGAAAAATTGGAAACAAAATATGGCTAACTAAACACGGTAGAAGGCCTGAAGTTGCCAAAAGAAGCACAAGCACGAAGAAGGTTCTTTATTGCATATTCTTCTCATGTGATGGTATAGCCGTACAAATTCCTGTGCTGAAGGGCAAAAGTGTTACAGGTCGGTATTACCGTGATGTTATACTAAAAAAGGTCAAGAAATATTATCGTAAACGATGCCCTGTGTCAGGATTTAGGCATGTTCGTCTACTTCATGATAATGCTCCATCACATACATCTGAGCTTGTGAAGCAATTTTTGAAGTCGGAGAAGGTTACCGTCTTGCCACACCCACCATACTCTCCAGATCTAGCCCCATGCGACTTTTTCCTTTTTCCAAAACTTAAAAAGTTCTTATCTGGTCGTCGTTACAAGTCCCGACAAACCCTTGGCTCAGCCATCAGTCAGTGCCTCAGAGGTCTACCTAAATTAGCGTACCGTGACGCATTTAAGAAATGGATTCAGAGATTGAAATTATGTATTTCAAACCGCGGAGAATACTTTGAAGGAATGTAATGTTCATTTCGCTATTTGAGTCAAATGCTTTTGAGATATCGTACAATACACATTACATATCGAACAACCCTCGTAGTGTGCATTTCGAAGAAATTCCCTTTTGCTATTTCAGAAATGTCTGGGTCAAAAAGAGAAACAGTAAGCACTTTTATTTCCAGATTTGCGTTTTTCAGTGTGTGATAATTTTAACAATGTATGAGATTGAATTTATTTCAGAGGTATGAACTAAATTGTAACTGAAGTTAAAAATCAAATAAGTGAAAAAAAGATAAACAGTCTTGTGGATTTTGTCTTTAATATGAATTATTTTCAGATAATTTGTGATACAAACATCCCTGTAGCCAAAGTTTTCATGTTAAAACATTAAATGAAATTATTAATTTTGTTTTTTCAAACTGATTGTAACGGAACTTAGATAAAATAACTGAATGTACGATTGATTAGTATATTTGCACTTGTTTAAAACAAACACTGTTGAAAACTGTTTGCATGGTATATCTCAGCCATAATATAATATAAGAGTACTAATGCAATTTTTTTTATAGGTGAAATGATTCATTTGTAACATGTTAATCATGTGGACGCATACTGCAGGATGGCAGATCTATTTGCTTGACATAACATATAACTCCCATATAATTATGTTAGCTTCATTACAGGATGCTGCTATCAAATGCTGAAACTTTCATAGAGAAAGAAAAGGGAATATAAATCAATGATTCCAAAAGAAAAATAAGTTTAACAGAAGAAGTTAGTATAGTGAAGATAACTTTTAGATGGCCGTTCACATCTAGATTCCAAGTGATGAAATAATAATGAAGACCCCCTGAACTCTTATTTATCTGTCTTGTTCTTGTTGGCAGCTATATCATGTTTGTCACTGGAATTAATGATCCCATTGAATTTTGCTCTCAGTACAAGATTCAGGGTCATTGAAACTTGGGACTGTGTAGTAAAGGTTGTTTGTCAATTAGTATTAAAGTTAATACATGTATTGCCATAATGATTTCAGGGGTGGTCTCACATGGAAACAAAAAATTAAACATAATGTGTTTAGAAAAAATTATGTAATAAACACAACTTACGTCACATCTAATGGATACTTATTGAAGGCAATCTCAGCAGCAGTGGGAAAACTTAGTTCCATTATGTCTCCCTCCAGCCTGAGTTTGCCGTACAATACAAATCCAACACCAACTTCACCGTAACATGTCAACCCTCCATAAGGTACAACGTTGGCCCCAGCTTTCATTCCCAGGATCTTGGCTTGCCAGCCCACTTCCATGCCATAATATCCTGATGCTCCAAAAGCTAAGATAACAGGAAATTTGGATGTATGACACAAAGTTTGAAATTGATGTGATAAAGGATATAAGATGATAAAACACATAACAACATAATTATGGTACTGAGTAATATTAGTTGTACGGTCAGGTGGTAGGGGAATTGGAAACTTGTTCACGGCTGTGGTGAATCATGTCGCCACCTCACCGATTGCTCATGGCTGTGGTGAATCATGTCATCCCGATCTGAAGGTGAGGTGGCAACATGATTCACCACAGCCGTGAACAAATTTCCAAGTCCCCTGCCACCTGACCGTACAACATTTATTATACTGCAAAGTTTTACCGTTCCAACGTGTATTAAGCGAAATTTACCTGTTTTTTGGTTCCAAAAATTGAGTACGCTGACGTCACTGAAACCTTGGCAAAAAGTGCAGTTTGGTGCATAATCTTGATGTTAATCTTGATCGACGCCGCCATTTGGGATGTTGTGTTAAAAGTGTAGTCATGTATATGGGGCTCCCGAAAGGGAAACTGCTTTTACATTGGTTTTGCCAGTGTACACGATATATATGTTCGGGACAGAATATCCAATCAGATTACGAGAAATTTCTTTGCAGAATAATAATATATACTGTGCTCTGGGAAATGTGGGCTTAATTTCTCTTCAAAGTGCAGTATACTAAGCAAGTCGTTGCTTAATTTGCATCCATTTTGTCTAAAAAGCAACTTAATCATGGTACAGAACAGTTCTTTGACATGCAGACAATTTATCAATGTCAAAAAGTTTCCATGCATAGCAGCCTGCGCAGACCTCGCAGGTTGACGCGAGTCAATATTTTTTTCAGGTGCATTTAACTACATTTTCAAGGAGAATGACTCAAACAATTTCTGCTGCACATAATACTCAGAAAATTGTTACTCTAATTTCTATTTTGTCACTTTAATGATAATCATAAACATGACAGATTTACTTCATTTGCAGTGATGAACATTGCTTAACACCCAGTAGAAAGAGCAGGTGAATAAAAATCACTATCTTTAAGAGTTTTTTTATATCTTAACCCTTTACCACACAATCCCGACTTTTAACGATCCTGAGAAAGAAGCCTTTTGAAAACATTGTGGGAAAAGGAGAAAATGCTGGTAACCAGCATTTTCTCCTTTTCCCACAATGTTTTCTACCCTTGCAAGAAGACTCAACACCATAATGCTACATGCCAAATATGAAAGCTCTAGCCCTTACGGTTTGGGACAACAAGATTTTTAAAGATTTCCTTCTTTATCTCTATGTGAAATCCGAGACCCACAACATAGGGCTAATTTTCACACCAGGGCCATAATTTTACGTATTTTGGTAGACAGCCACTAGATGATGCTACATGCCATATATGAGAGCTCTAGCCCTTACGGTTTGGGACAACAAGATTTTTAAAGATTTCCTTCTTTATCTCTATGTGAAATCCGAGAACCCACAACATAGGGCCATTTTCAACACTAGGGCCATAATTTTAAGTATTTTGGTAGAGGGCCACTAGATGATGCTACATGCCAAATATAAAAGCTCTAGCCCTTACGGTTTGGGACAACAAGATTTTTGAAGATTTCCTTCTTTATCTCTATGTGAAATCCGAGACCCCACAACATAGGGCCAATTTTTAACACCAGGGCCATAATTTTAAGTATTTTGGTAGAGGGTCACTAGATGATGCTACATGCCATATATGAAAGCTCTAGCCCTTATGGTTTGGGACAAGAAGATTTTTAAAGATTTCCTTCTTTATCTCTATGTGAAATCCGAGAACCCACAACATAGGGCCAATTTCAAAACTAGGGCCATAATTTTAAGTTTTTTGGTAGAGGGCCACTAGATGATGCTACATGCCATATATGAAAGCTCTAGCCCTTACAGTTTGGGACAAGAAGATTTTTAAAGTTTTTTCTTTCGGTTGCCATGGCAACCAGAGTTCTTCATGGAATTCAAATCTTTGAAGTATTCTGAAAGTGCATCACCTAAGGATCATTTCTGTGAAGTTTCATTGAAATCTGATTGGCGGTTTCAGAGGAGAAGATTTTTTAGCAATTGTTTACGGACGGACAGACGGACGACGGACAGACGGACGACGGACATTGACCAATCACAATGGCTCACCCCGAGCACTATGTGCTCAGGTGAGCTAAAAATTTACTAAAAGCAGAAAGTTTTGACACAGGTCAGCCTGCAAGGGCTGCCATGGGTTGATACCTTATACAGATGCAATAAACCCCCTTTTCACAGAGCATAGGTAATATATTGTTGTTTTGAGATAAGATCCATGTTTCACTCATGATGATCAAAATTAAAAACATTCCTTTTTTTTTTCCTTGATAATTTGTGAAAATATCAATTTGTAACGGATCATTTTAAAAAAATTAAAGCACCTGGAAAAATTACTCAAAACCTTTAACGGCCTGGGAAAAGAGGGCTTTTGAAATATTGTGGGTAGGAGAAAACAATGGTAACAATGTATTTCCTTCTTGTACCACAATGTTTTCTTCCCCATAAAAGACAGAATTAGTCTTTTGAGCTATTTTTAATTTGTCCCCTGCAAATACTTTGTTTGGTCAAGTACAAAATCTTGTTGCTTGGTAAAGAGTTAAAAATAATTTTTTCCTTTATCATGCTTTTACATGAATACACATGGCAAATCTCATTTCATGTTGACCGTCTACATTTTATAAGAAAGTGTGCAAAGACAACTGTTTAAAAAACACAATACATGTATTTGCAGGAAAAGTGTGTAAGACAAAACTACATACTGAACTTAACAATGATAAAGCCACCAATAGGGAAATCCTGGGAATAGTCAAACAAGACAATGTCCTTCCTTGGAAATGAGAATGTGCCTTTTAAGGTAAACTCAAACGATTTGAAGGCTTCTTCCACAGTGTTTCCAGACATAGATTTCATCACTTCAGAAAACTGTAAAAAAAAAAAACAGTCTTTTTAAATTTTTGTACAGTAATTGAAAACAAACTTCTGTCTTGTAGGAGAATTTTTAAACTATAAAGTGGCAGATGAAACAAAAGAGCCAAATGTTGTTTTATAAGTAAAAAAAGGGGTATGACTATGTTTAAAATGTGTTGGGGGTTACCTGCCCTTTTCATTTGGGCTCCCTTTTTAATTCTTTAACAGACAACAAAATTTTAGACTTATCCAAATTAAAAGCATTTGCAGATGACAATTCAAATTTGGCTTAAATAAATGGATTTGTCTTTGAAAGGGCAGAAAACTTTTTTTGGAAAAGGAAAAAATGCTGTTTACCAGCATTTTCCCCTTTTACTTCAAAGTTTTCAAAGTCTTGCTCCTCCAGGGTTAAAACATGATAGTGTGGTAAAGGGTTAATAGTTACTAAATAGCCCAAGTTTGAAATAAACATCTTCTATAATGACAGAAATGTGAAAAAATATTTTGCAAGATGATAACAATACAAATGCTAACAGGCTTATGATAATACCTTGACATGTCCTTTGAAAACAGCCTAGTTAAAAATATTTGTACAGACTACAATGTGACAAAGGATGTATTTTGTAGATAGCAAAGGCTTTCTTCTTAGGGTGAAAAAAGTGTTGGATAAAGGGTAACAAAAAACTCACTAATGCTCTTGCAAGCTCTATAAAGTCCAAGAACAGTTGTCGTATGAGGAAAGGATCCACCTTGTTGGCATGCAGCATGGCTTCTATGTCTCCAATAGTCATGTTGGCCAGCTGGGCCCCTAATAATTCAGTACCTGCTTGAGATAGCCCCTCTCCTGCTACAAATAGTTCATTGGCCCTGACTGCCACATCATTAATTCCACCCAGTATTTCCAGGATTTCTTCTCCTAAATTGTTAAAACAACAACAATAAGTTACTCACAATACAAAGCCATCAATATCTGCATTTGTGACATTTAAATTTGAGTTTTCCAATCAAAGAAAGTCAATCATGAATAAATAGCAGAAAAGTATAGTAGCACATTCACCTTTTACCAAACAATCATGATTCTTGACAACCCTGAGGAAGAGAGTTTTTGAAAATGAGGGGAAAATAGAAAAACTAGTAACCACAATTTTCCCGCCATGTTTTCTAAACTTTTGAAGACAAATGTTATCATTTAAATCAATTTTGTGGTCTGCAACTGCTCTCATCCATGACAAGTCCAGATTTTCCCTGTCTGGTAAAAAGTTAAAAATAGTACATATGGACATAGCATCAAGATAGTACGTTCTCAGGCTAGAAAATATTTCCAGCATTGAATCAAAAAAGGGTCTACATTGGCTGTTTATATCACCCAATAAACTCCACTTTAGTGTTTATTTAGACAAAAACTTATGGGGCTGGGTTGACTTTTCCACTTCCCACATGATTTAGTTTTTCATTATTGGTCAGTAATTTTTATACAACAGCAGAAATATTGCCTGTCCTTCAAGTATTTGGATTCTTTAGATACCCTAGCTTCTTAAGGTATTGCTATTACCTACTCCATGTATATAATGCTACCTATCATGGAGAAACTGGATAGGAATCTCTTGTGATTCTGTAAGAAAAAGCCATTAATTGCAATCTCAACGTTGCTTCTGTCAGAATATTTCTCATTAATGGAGAGAAAGATCAAAGATCAGAATACACATTCTGTGCAGTCTGATCTTGAGTTACACCTGTCTTCTGTAAGAATTTTCTGTACTTTGCATTGTTCAAGGTAATATCTCACCTCCTTCAACAATTGCTATTGTTTTTGAGGGCTTTCTATAGCGCAGTGCATCTGGGTTGTTGTTACCCAGAGATTTACGAACAGAAGAGAAGCTGGAACTTTTGTCTGTGTCATCAATGGGTTCTGCCTCCCGATTTGCTTCTCTTCTCTCCTCCTGTAACAAAAGGGTAAGGCTTACCAAACCTTAAACTTTTTTTATTACTTTATTTACCTTACAATGCACCAATATGGTATAACCCCAACGATGACAGCTTTTGAAAACATGGAGCCTTTGCATGTAACAGGCAATCACTCCTTTTCGTACAATATTTTCAATTTCGCTCATAAGAGACATTTTCCTTCACACAAAGTATTTCGTTTTTGTGTAACTTGTTCCAGGAATTCATAAGGTTTTTACATCTCTGTATCAAACTATGAACCCTTTCTTCCCGAGTTTTAACAATCCTGACATAGAACACTTTTGAAAACACTGTGGGAAAAGCAGAAAATGCTAGACACCAGCATTTTCTCCTTTTCCCACTATGTTTTCTTCCCTGTTGAAGAACTTCAGTTCATTTGTACCACTTTTCAATTTGTTGTCTCCCAGATCCTTTCAATTTGGAGGAGTCTAAAAGTTGTTGTGTGGGAAAGGGCTAACACACATGAATAAGACTTTTTACACACCTGCAGTTACCAGCTCTTGAAAACATGGAAAAAGAAGCAGTTGAAAATTCACATGCCTATAGCCTTATTTTACAACAATATCACTATCCCATTTGCTGTATAAAACATTGTGGGAAAAAAGCAAACCTCTTTACCCACCTTTTCAATTTCATTTGGAAGAACATCCTACTTTACTTCTGATGCGTCATTATACATGTACTAGATGTCACTCATAGAAACTACTGGAATATCTCAAAATAGACTAACAGTTTACCAAATAAATCCCTGTTTTAAAAACCTTGCAGACTGAGGCTTTTGAAAATATTGTTTGAAGAAGGGAAAATGCTGGTAACCAGTATTTTCTCCTTTCTCAACAATGTTTTCTGCAAATGTCATCTGCAAATGTTTTCAAATTTGACAAGTTTAAGTTTTCTTGTGTTTTGGTAAAGAGTTAAGTAGCCTAAGAAGTTAAAAATACATGGACCCTTTTTCAGAGAAAAAGTGTCAAATCAATCTGCTTGGGATAAGTCTCAAAATTAATATTTGTAACAACTTTAACTTTTCTTTAACTCTTTACCAAACGACAAAATTTTAGACTGGTCCAAACTGAGGGCATTTGCAGATGACAAAATGAAAGTTACCGAAAATTTGAAATTTGTTTTTGAAAGGATAGAAAACATTGTGGGAAAAGGTGAAAATGCTGGTTACCAGCATTTTCTCCTTTTCCCACAATGTTTTCAAAAGGCTTCTTTCTCAGGGTCGTTAAAAGTAGGGATTGTGTGTTAAAGGGTTAAGGAGATATTTAAAAGGCCTGTAATTGTAACTCTTGAGAAAATTGTGGCTCTAGCAGAAATAACCTTTAACAAAAAATTTGTCCTTTTGACACAATGCTGTTTTCACATCTATTCAATTTTATGAGCTTATTCCTTGAAGACACAATTTTAGACTGGTTTATGCACTGAAGCCTGCTTATTGACCCTTAACCATAAAATCCCAACTTCTGAACGACCTGATGAAGAAGACCTTTGAAAAGAGTGTGTGAAAAGGAGTAAGTCCTTGTGACCAGCATTTTCTCCTTTTCCACCAATTTTTTCCTCCCTTTCAGAGATAAACCCCATCACTCGAGCTACATTCAATTTGTCGCCTGCAACTGCTTTCAATTTAGATGAGTGTGAAATTTTGTTGCCTGTTAAGGGGTACTTTAAATGTGATTCAAATGATGGGATGTGTCTTTGATAGAGTAGAAAACATCTTGGGAAAAAGAGAGTGCTGGTTACCAGCATTTTCTCCTTCCAGAAAGCTTTCAAAAGCCTACTTTCAGCATGTCATAATAATAATACACATCTTGCAGGTGAAGGGTTGAATGTAAATTGTTGGCTACTCACATTGCCTCCTGTAAAATTTTGTCTGTATAGTTTAATCTTTTACCACACAATCCCTTGTTTTAACAACCCTGGGGAAAGAGACTTTTGTAAATGTTGAGGGGAAAAGAAAAAATGCCAGAAACCAGGACAAAAGAAACAAGAGGGCCATGATGGCCCTGTATCGCTCCACTGGCTTTTTAACCCTTTAACACACAAATCAAAGTGTTAATGACACTGAAAGAGAAGGCTTTCAAAAACACTGAGAGAAAAGGACAACATTTTGTCAGCCAGTATTTTCTCCTTTTCCCACAACATTTCCTAACCTATCAAAGACAGAAATAGTCATTTAAGCTACATTCAATTTGTCTTTTTGCAATGGCTTTAAACTTGGTACAGTAAAAAAAATTGTCATTTCTTAAAGAGTAAAATAAACGTATCATGCATTTAATTGGCATTGACAGAGACATACAATGAATGAATGAATGAATGTTGTTTTATGGCGCATCGACAGCTTAGGTGATTTAGCGCGCATATCTGTGTTAAAAGATATTAAAAGTGGAATTTTTAAACTGAAAAATGTTTGAATACATTAATGATAGTAAAAGGTTGAAATAAGAAGGACATTCAGCATAAAAAGTCTGTATGGTAATAAACTTACTTTGAAAACATAACCTCCACCCAGCCCGCCAAACAAAAACAGTCATATCTTTTTAAATGCAAAGATAATGTTAATGAATACAAGCAGGTTCATTCATTAGCATGAAAGGTAAAGTTCTGAAAAAATTTGAGTGATAGAAACCTTACTTTAAATGAAACATTCCATTCATGTGAGCATAACCATTAGCATCAAAATAAATCACTCTCCCTTAAAACAGAACATTTCCTCTCCAAAAAACTTGAATACCAAACTCCAATAATGTATAACTGCAGTTTGATAATCAAGGGAGGTAAATAGTAACAAACTTTACCTTGTATAACGAGTTATTTCCCTTGATTACTATTTTAAATTACAGTCACTATATAAGCCCATGTTAAACTTGTGATCTCCAGGGCAGAGCCAATTTTGACCCCAGGGCTATAATATGAAGGAATTTGATAGAGGTCCATTAGATAAAGCTACATGTAAAATTTGGTAGCCCTGGGCCTTATGGTTTCAGACACGAAGATTTTCAAAGATGTTCAATATTTTTCAGTTTTGTTGCCATGGCAACCAGAGTTTTTGAAGGAATCAAATTCTTTCAAGAAATTCTAAAGAGGACCATGGCAGGATCATTTCTGTGAAGTTTCATCAAATTTGGATGGGTAGTTTCAGAGAAGAAGAAGTTTGAAAAAAAACACACGCATGGACGGATGCACAGATGCACACACGACGGACACCGGGCCATGACATAAGCCCGCTGGCCTTCGGCCAGTGGAGCTAAAAATGCTGGGAACCAGCATCATCTCTTTTTCCCACAATTTTTTCTTCTCCATCAAAGACCAATTTCATTATTTGATGCCACCTCAAATTTGTCGGTTGCAAATGCTGCCATCTTATGCAAGTCTACATGTTTGTTGTATGGTGAAAAGTTAATAAAAAATGCAAGAAAATGGAAGGACTTTCTCCACATCTATCTACCTCTTCTGCCTTTCTAGCATCCATAAACTGTTGTATTTCCTCATTGGTCGGGTTGCTTGCCATCAATTCATTGAGCGCCGTTTCATAATCCTCTTCTCTGAAATACAATCCGTTGTTAAATGACTTTTAACAAGAGCGGCAAATTGTCGCAAGATACGCCTGTCCCACCACCAGTTGTCGAGGGAGTATAATAATCATAAAGGGCAGGTAATGCAACAAACAAGTTTACCAAAGTCTCAAGTCAATTTGACTTGAGGTGACAAAGTTCCGTTCCGGACAAGCAAGAAATACTGTAAAAATGAAGATCAAAGTGGAATTACTCAAAATCCGCACTAGGTAGAGGTATTGTTCTTGTGCACTGTACTCCGTAATATTGCAACAAACATGCATACCAAGTTTGAAGTCACTCTGACTTGAGATGACAAAGTTATATTTCGGACAAGCACTAAATGCTGTAAAAATGACGATCAAAGGAAAATAACTCAAAATTCGTGCTAGGAAGAGTTATGGTTCTTTTGCACCGCACTACGTAAATTTTCAACAATCATGCATACCAAATTTCAAGATGTTCAGACTAGAGATGACAAAGTTATATTACGGACAAGCAGAAAATGCTGTAAAAATGATGATCAAAGGGAAATAACTCAAAGACAGCATGAGGTAGAGTTATGGTTCTTTTGCACTGCACTCCATATTATTGCAACAAACACAAATACCAAGTTTCAAGTCAATCGGACTGGAGATGACAGAGTTATGCTCCGGACAAGCAGAAAATGCTGTAAAAATGATGATCAAAGGGAAATAACTCAGACAGCATGAGGTAGAGTTATGGTTCTTTTGCATTGCACTCAGTATTATTGCAACAAACACAAATACCAAGTTTCAAGTCAATCGGACTGGAGATGACAGAGTTATGCTCCGAACAAGCAAGAAATGCTGTAAAAATGACGATCAAAGGGAAATAACCCAAAGACAGCACCAGGTAGAGTTATGGTTCTTTTGCACTGCACTCCGTATTATTGCAACAAACACACACGCCAAGTTTCAAGTCAATAGGACTGGAGATGACAAAGTTATGCTCCGGACAAAGAACTGGACGCCGCCCGCCCGCCTGGACAGACGCCCGCCCGCCCGTTCGCCATGGGTGATCCCATAATACGTCCCGTCTTTGACGGGCATATAAAAATGGTCAGTGATTGAAGTATAACTCTAAAACTGTCTCTGTGTGTTATTTACATGCTGAACCATAAATCTTAAGACTCATCCATAAGAAAGTTTTAGACCACAACAAATTAAGCCTTATCACACAACCTGAAGTTTAAACCACTGTGAGGGGAAGGACTTTTGAAAACACAGTGATAAAAATAGAAAATGCTAGTTACCAGCATTTTCTTCTATTCCAACAGTTTTTTTTTTCCATTTTGAAAAAAGCTGTAATCAGTTAAGTCACATTTGTCGTTTGCAAATGATGTCAATTTTGAAAGACTAAAATGCTCTGTATAGAGTTTCATGTGGCTAAAATGGTTGTTCCTTTCCTTAAAAGGACAGAAAACACTGTGGCAAATGGAGAAAATGCATGTTATTAACACTTCCTTCTTGTCCAACAATGTTTACAGAAACCTTTCTCAAGGTTAAAAAAAAAACACAATAATTTTTGGGTTGATGGTTAAGACAAACTAGAGGCCCTTGAGGGCTTGAAATCACTCTACTGGCGGTGATTTTGCTTTTTTGCTAGCATACATTATGAATTCATGATGCAAACAGAAAAAAGACAAAAAACACAAAAAAAATGGAGGGGGGGGATGTTCTTGCAACTGGGCTTGGACCCACTAAGACAGCATAAGTAGGCATGGTGAATTGAACAAACAGTGAGAAAAAATGAAGTGCAATTTCTCAAAAATAATCGTTTGGAATCCAGCAAAATTTGCTTGGGTTACAGTATGCCTTGTATTAACCCTTTACCACACAATCCCGACTTTTAACGACCCTGAAGAAGAAGGCAATTTGAAAACATTGTGGGAAAAGAAGAAAATGCTGGTAACCAGCATTTTCTTCTTTTCCCACAATGTTTTCTAACCTTTGCAAAAAGTAATTTTATGTTTTGAGTAACCCATGATATTCCATCTGCAAGTGCTTTCAATTTGTACCATGTTAGGTTTTGTCGTGTGGTAAAGAGTTACACAATTCTTGCAAATTTCAAAGAAATGTGACTAATAATGTGGACTTTGTTGTGTAATCAATACTAAGTCATCAAATGGCTGCTTTTCCTGAACGGTTTACTAGATTTTCTTCACTTTTAATAGAGTTCAATCTCTTGATGAACCAAATAACCTTTGCAAGTTTCAAAAGAATTGGATTAAAACTATGGACTTCATTGCCTGAACAAGAAATGGAAATTTTCAACTATAAATGGCTACTTGTGTCATACTGACTGTCAGATTTTTTTCAAAATCAAAAGGGTTCAAGCTGTTGATGATACAAAGGAACTGGGCAAGTTTCATGCAAATCCAACCACAAATGCAGATTTCCATGCGTAAACAAGAAATGGTAATTTTCAACTTGAAATGGCTACTTTTCCCATACTGTTTGTTGGATTTTTCCAAAATCAATAGAGTTCAAGCTATTGTTGAGATAAACAAACTGTGCAAGTTTCATAAAAATCTGATACCAAATGCAGATTTTATCATGTAAAACAAGAAATGGAAATTTTCTACTTCAAATGGCTACTTTTCCCATACTGTTTGTTGGATTTTTTTTTCAAAATCATTAGGGTTCAAGCTATTGATTAGATAAACTGTGCAAGTTTCATGAAAATCTGACCACAAATGCAGACTTTATTGCATAATCAAGAAAAAGACTAACGGACGGACAGACGGATGGACAGACGAACAGATGACCAACGGAAACCATACCATGACATAAGCTCTAATGGCTTTCAGGCAGTACAGCTAACAAATAGTTTTTAAAATTCAAGGAGAGACCTACTCAACACTTCTCCTTCTCCTCTTCCTTTTTCTTCTCTTAACTGGACTGGTTTGTTTGTTCAAGTCTTGCTTTTGAAAGAACACAAAATCATAGCAGCTGGGCGTATTTTTGGTCCCTGTGCACAGAGTCATATTTACTGATAGTTTATATGCTGTTGCTGATTCATCATCAATCATCACATTGAATGTTATAGCATCTGCAATAGTCTTTGTTACCGCAAATTCTGAAAAAATAGAAGAAAAATAGCAACTGTAATAAATAACCACATTCTGATCGATTCAACATTTCACTTTATTGTTCACAGTAAGTCTTTACCACACTGCAAAATTTTAGACAATTGAAATCATTTACAGAACACAAATTAAATGTAGTTCAAATGAGGACAGTTGTGTGAGAAAGGGTAGAAAACATTGTGGAAAAATGAGAAAAGGCTGGTTACCAACTTGTTCTCCTTTTCTCACAATGTTTTCAAAAGCCTTCTCAGTCAGGTTTGTAAAAATTTAGGATTATGTGGTAAAGGATTAAACCAATTTCACATACAAGCTACAAATTCTTCAGAAAATCCAATGACACATACTGACAAAAATCTATAAATGTGAAAATTTAAGTACAAGGAGGCTAGTGGTTCAGCAGTTAACATTGGATATTTTGTGGTCCAGCTAACAGTCAGATGTAGAAGTCAATTATCACAAATTTGTTACATTCCACCATAAATAAGCTTCATGTGGGATGTTGAAACACATATCTCAAATCAGAGATACTGAAACCATCAGTCACTATGTTCTCATATAATGTTTTCAAAGCTTGCTAAATTGGGATGAAATGTTTTCCTTAACCCTTTCCCACACCATTCCAACTCTTATGAAAACATCTTGAGAAAAGGAGAAAATGCTAGTAACCAGCATTTTCTTTTTTCCAATAATTTTTTTCCCCACCCAATAATGTTTTCTACTGTTTCAAAAACAAGTCCAATAATTTTAGTTAGATTTGATGTGTCGTCTGCAACAGCTTTTGATTATGACAAGTCCGAGATTTCGTTTTCTGGTATAGAGTTAGATGGTAATTAGTGAAGCACATACAGACAAAACTAGAGCTGTCACTGAATGTGACTTTATACCCCCGCCAGCGCTTTGACAGTATTTTGTACACAGACAGACACACAGACAGACGGACACACAGACAGACGGACACACAGACGGACGGACACACGGACAGACAGGCTGATTCCAGTATACCCCCGAAAACATTCGTTTTGCAGAGGTATAAAAATTAAGACTTGTCCAAACTGAAAGCATTTGCAGACAACAAATGAAATGTTGCCTGAATGACTGGGTTTTTCTATGAAAGGTTAGAAAACATTGTTAGAAAAGAGAAAAATGCTGGTTACCAGTATTTTCTTCTTTTCCCACAGTGTTTTGAAAAGGCTTTTCCCACAGGCTGTTTAAAATTCAGGATTCAGGTAAAGGGTTAACACAAATCTAACTCAAAGCCGCTTCATTTAATTCTTTACCAAATGACAATCTTTCACACCAGTCCAAAATTTAACACATTTAAAAATAACAATCTAACTGTTGCTCAAATGGTAGGATTTGTCTTAATAGTGTGATGAACATTCTCCTTTTCCCAGAGTGTTTTCAGAGGCTATCTCCCTCAGGATTACTGAAACAGGGGCTTGTGTGTAGGCGATACCAACTTTACACCCATGTCATAGAAACAACCAGGATAATTGTTTGCATTCAAATCATTTTAAAAATCTAACAGAAATGAAAGATGTGCAATAAGACAATAACACCTGCTTTTTTGAAACAAACTGTTAGCATTCAAATCATTTCAAAAATCTTACAGAAGTGAATGTTGTGTTGTAAGAATAAAAACCAACTGAGAATAAAACCAGCTCTATAGAAACAACTAGGAATATTTTTGCATTCAAATCATTTTGAAAAATTTTACAGAAATGAATGTTGTGTTGCAAGAATAACAGTAAACTGACAATTTGGTTGTAATAGTTACCATCTGTATTTATTACAGTTGTCCAGTGTTTCCTTTCTAGCTCATAAACAAACTGTCCAGAAGTAGAATTGATGGCAAAATGCATGTTTAAGTTCCTTGACTCAGTACCAAAGACAAAGTCTATACAGCATGTGATATTCGAGCAGTCTTCTGAATACTGGCAGTTATCCTCAACAGTGTCTTCTGGTATGGCTGTGCATCCTGGAGAAAAGCATTAAGCATCTGATAGTTTTTTTTGGCTGTCTAAGGGTTAAAATTTTTCTTCACACTACAATATTAAATTTTATTAAATCTATAGTGGACAAATTCAGAGCTTCTTCATTATGAGCAATTTCTCCATTTTTGTCACATTGTATCAATCTATCATTACCCTTTACCACACAATCCAGGCTATTGACAAACCTTGGAAAGAAGGCTTTTGAAAACATTGTGGGAAAAATTGCTGGTAACCGGCATTTTCACCTTTTCCCACAATGTTTTCTACTCTATCAAAGATAGAAACCCTATCAAAGATAGAAATCATCATTTCAGCAACATTTTAATTGTAGTCTGCAAATGCTTTCAAATGGACCAGTCCAGAATTTTGTAGTTTAGTTAAGAGTTCAATTCTTTGTATTCTTAGGCTTAATGCTTTACCAAACAATCCCTGGTTTTCACGACTCTGTGAAAGAAGCCTTTTGAAAACATAGTGGGAAAAGGAGAAAATACTGGTATTTTCTCCTTTTCCCACAATGTTTTCTACCCTTCCCAAAACAAATTTCAATGTTTGAGTAACTTTAATTTCGTCGTCTGCAACTGCTTTTAATTTGGAACACTCTACAATTTTGTAGTCTGGTAAAGATTTAACGCTTTACCAAACCACAAAGTTTTAAACTTGTCCAAATTGAAATTGTTTACAGGGGGCAAATTAAATGTGACTCAAAATTGGAAATTGTTTTGGGAAGGGTAAAAAACATTGTGGGAAAAAAAGAAAATCCTGGTTACCAACATTTTCTCCTTTTCTCACATTGTTTTCTACCCTTTCAAAGACAAATTCTGTTGTCTGAGCCATATTTTGTCAACTGCAGTTGCTTCTCCATTTGGACTAGTCAAAGATTTTGTCATCTGATAAAGGGTTAAGAATACTTGGTGCATACCAGACGAAAAATTCTTAGCTCATTATGGCCAAAATATCTTCAACTGCATAGATCTAAGATCAGACAGTCCTTTCTGTACAGTTAGATCTTGATCAACACTGTGCCTTAGAAAATAAAACAGAGATGTGATTTGTGTCCTGAAAGTTCAAGACTTGATAACAGTTTACTCACCTGGAATCACCTCTATAGTTTCAAAAACACAAGCTGGGTTTTTCCAGAAGTCATATGAAATATCTGAAAGATACCATAAATGCGAAAAAAGTTGATTACTGAAAGATGTCATAATTTGATTAAATGTACATTGGAATATACTGCAATTGTTTGAAAACATATGATCAATGCACTGCACGGCACATATCAGTATACATGTACCTGCTGAGAACAGAGAAGCAGTTCTGATTGCTGAAGCCTGGCCGGGGTAGCTCAGTGTTTAACGTATTCGACTTGCGACCTGGTGGTTGCAAGTTCGATACCCAGTTGAGGCTGATTTTCTTTCGGCGATTATTCACCTCTCACCTCTGATGCATGTGCGGAAAGTAGTCATTGACTTGGAAAGAAACTTGCGTCAGTACTGGTGTGAGAAAGCCAGGAAACACATGCACAGGTAAATGTGGTTCAAAATGATTTTTGCAGATTACAATTTCAATGTAGATCAAAAATGATTTACTCCTCTCTTACCATGAAATTGTTGATTCACATCATCTGAGGTGATGGCAGTACAATCCAAATAAGGTATGTCAACATTATTTGCTATGGTCAAACTAAAGTCACATGCCCCAGCAGCTTCCATACATACTTTGGCACTCAAATCTGTAGTGAATTTCATGTCTGACTGTATATTGTTGATAGCAGCCCTAAAAAAATAAAAGAAATAGTTTAAAAATCCTGGAATAATAAAGATGGAAACATTTTGCACGGCAAAGAAAAGACCCCCTCTTCCCACTGTAGAATTTTGATCTTGGTTTTATTTCTATTTTTATACATTTCATTAGTAGCTTCTACGTTAAATCTTTACAAAACAATAAAATTTAAGACTTGTTCAAAATCAAAAGCATTTGCAGACAACACATTAAAAGTGGCTTGAAACATTACATTTATCTTTGAAAGGTTAGAAAACATTGTGGAAAAGGGAGAAAATGCTTGTCACCAGTATTTTCTCCTTTTTGAACAATGTTTTCAAAAGCTTTCTCTGTCAGGATTATTAAATTTTAAGCTTAAGATTCTGTGGCAAAAGATTAACTTTTTTACTCTCCTGGAAAATTTTTTCAACACACAAGGTGGATCTTATTTTTTTGTTTCTATATATTTATGATTAACTCTTGACAAAATGACAAAATTTTAGACTTGAAAGAATTTGCAAATAACAAACTATCTGCAGCACAAATGATGATTTCTGTCTGATAGGATAGAAAACATTGTGGGAAAAAGGAGAATATACTGGGAACCAGCATTTTCTCCTTTTCCACAATGTTTTCCGAAAGTCTTCTTCTTTAGAGTTGTTAAAACTCGGGATTGTGTGGTAAAGGCTTAATTAATTCTCCATTAACTCCACTACCCCCTAAAATAAATTTTCACCATATAACTTTGAAAATATAGATAATCCACTTAACAGAAAGTTTGATACATAAACGAATGTAAAAAGAAAGTAGCAAAAGGAGAAAATGCTCATTACACCTGATGCCTTTTTAACACCATAAAGTGATTTACTGCAAAACAAAAAAAAATCATTTGATGGAAATACTGTGGTAACATTTTACCACATGACTAAATTCTAGACTGGTCTAAACTGAAACCACTTACAGACTACAAATAAAATGTGGATCAGTTGATGGGATTATCCTTGAAAGGGTAAAAAAAAATCGCGGGAGAGGGGAGAAAATGCTCAACACCAGTATATTCTCTTTTTCCCACAATGTTTTCATAAGCCTTCTTCCTCAGTGTCATTAAAACAAGGGATTGTTTGGTAAAAAGTTTAAAAAGACTTTTTCAACAATCAACTTCTGTGAAGATGAGGCAGAAGTCAATAAAGCACAAACTCACTTAAATCTCCAAACACCCTTGGTGGTGATTTCATGCTGGGTACCTGTAAAAGCAATTAACATGGTCTTGAATATGAGTAGGTATTTATTTCAACATTATCAATAACAAAAAAAAAAACCATTTGTTTCTATCTCAAACAGTCAAAATTTTATCTGTGCAACCAAAGTTAATGCATTAACTCATTACCAAACGACAAATATTAGATATTTCAAAATCCAAACCATTCACAGATGACAATTTTAATGTGGTTCAACCAGAGAAAATCGTCTTAGAAGGGGTAGAAAACATTGATGAAAAAGAAGAAAATTCTGGTTACCAGCATTTTCTTCTTTTTCCTCAATGTTCCAAATGCCTTCTACCTCAGTATGGTTAAAACATATGATAATGTGGTTAAAACATACAAAGGAGTAAATAATTACCCCACTCATAGTTGAGCAACCCAAACTGCTTATGTATTTTCTCTACGTGGACAGTCAATTGATAGTTGCAGAGATCCAGATGTAAAAACAGGTAAAGATTTCTCTGTAGGCTGCTGGAGTAGGTACAACAACTGTACACTGTCTTGTTGGAACTTTGCCAACAACTTGTCTCATTCTCCAACAATCCTGTGGCATTCAGTTTGATTCCATCTGAAATACATCATGTACAATTTTAGCAATGTTGGGCTGAAAAATCATCAAATTTTAGTTGCCTCTAAAAAATGTAAATGTCTAGCTTAAATCCCTTTACAGACTCTTAGAAAGAAGGTGTTTAGAAACATTGAGGGGAAAAAAGGTGAAAAAGCTGGCAACCAGCATTATCTCCTTTTCCAACAATTTTTTCTGCCATTCCAAAGACATCTTTTAATATTGAGTCACATTTATTTTGTAGTCTGCAAAAGCTTTCAATTTTGGTAGGTCTAAAATTTTGTCATTTGGTAAAACGTTGAAGAGGCTTTTGAAAATATTGTGGGAAAAAGATAAAATGCTAGTAGTGTTATCTCCATTTCCAAAAAAGGGTTCTACCCATTCAAAGACAAATCTCATCTTTATAGACACATTTCATTTGTTGTCTGCAAATGCTTTCAATCTAGACAAGTCTGAAACTTGGTCATCTAGTACAGAGTTAAAACAGAAGATGACTTACCTGTTAAAGTAAAAGTGTCCAGATCACACATTGTGTCCATTAGGAAATGCTGTAGACCCAGATCAACAATTAAGTCGTTTTTATCCTTTATTGTCATCTGTGATGATGAAATTGACCTTGAACTTAGCCAAGATGAGTAAGAAAAGGCTGTTAATAGAACAAAACACAAAACCATCACATACAGGTGTCACCATTCTGCTGCAATTGCTTTTTTCAGAGAAAATTCTTGTTTGGATAGGGAGAATATTCCTGTCAAAACTATTTTGAGGGCTATAGATATATCACAGACACTGAGACACAAAGTACATATTGTCACATGGGACCTAGGTTTAACTTCTCACCTGAAAGACTCTTTTGTAAATTTAGGTGGGCAGCCATGTTGATCAAACTAAAGTCTCTGCATGATGCAGACATAATAAAATGATGACGGCCATGACAGCACCTCTACATTTTCCTTAAAAACACTAAGCTAGAAGTCTATTATCAATCTATTTCCTCGTCCTTTGCCAATCTCATATTTACCGCATAGGATGACATAACATTCCAGATTTTAATGCTAAAATGTGGGTGATATGGGTTCACTGCCCAATGTAGGTAACCAACATTTTCACCTTTTCCCACAATGCTTTTTTCCCTTTTAAAGAAAAATCCAATTATTAAAGCCACATTCAATTTGTGGCCTGTAATCAATTTCGAAACAAGTAGTGTTATCTTCAATCTATACTATCCCCTTCTTTGCAGAAAATGTCCTCTTCATGTGATATGCCAAAACTTTTGGACAAAATTAGCAATTTTTTGTACACAAGAAATTGCAGCTTCTTTTTATCTTAATATCTTTGATATGTGGATACATTTATACTAGCCCCTTACCAAATAACCCTAAGTTTAAATGACCAAGGACAGGGAAGCATTCAAAAACATAGTGGAAAAAGAAGAAAATGTTGGTAACCAGTATTTTCTACTTTTCCCATGATGTTTTCTACCATTTCAAAGAAAAATCCCACCATTAAAAGCCTCTTTTGATATATTGTCTGCTAATACTTTTTGATCTGGACAAGTCCAAAATTTTAGACTAGTCCAAGTTGAAAGCATTTGCAGACAAACAGACTAAAAGTGACTCAAAAAGTAAACTTGTTTTGAGAAGGAAAAAAATCATTTTGGGAAATGGAGAAAATGCTGGTTTCCAGCATTTTCTCCTTTTTCCAAAATGTTTTCAAAAGCCTCCCACCTCAGGTTTGTTAATAGTCGGGTTTAAACAGTAACTGTTGCATTTTTGTAGTGATGGTTGCACACAAATCAAATCAACACAATGACGTAGGAAAGACTACTTACTTGGACTCTCAAACAAAGGATCAAAGCTGCAATCAGGCAGGTAAAAAGCACTATTTTGTATTATTTCATAAGATTCACAGGCAGTACTGCTCTTGCATACATCAAGCTCCAATGCAATGGAATTATCTGCTGCAAGTCTGAAACTGGAATAAATAAGAAATACAATTAGAAAAAAAAAATGCACATTTATAACTTGCCAAAGCTGAAAGCATTTGCAGACGGCATGTAAAATGTGGCACAACTGATCAGATTTCTTGCTGAAAGGGTAAAAAACATTGTGAGAAATGCAGAAACTGCTGGTTACCAGCTTTTTCTCCTCTTTCCACAATTTTTTCAGAAGCCTTCTATCTTTGATTTATTAAAAATGGAAATTGTTTGGTAAATAATTAAATAGTGAATGACTGTAATGTAAAGCGAGTTTGATCTGAATCAGTAGCAAGGCATAGGGTTTGCATTCCTTGTGCCCGGGTTTGATCCTCACCTTAACCCTCACTTGAAGCACTGGGTTTTTCCATGGAAGTGTCCGTACAAAACACCTTACCAGCATTTTCTCCTTTTCCCACAATGTTTTCTATAGGCTTCTTATCTAGGGTTGTTAAAACTTGGGATTGTTTGATAAAGGATTAAGTCAAACTAGAACTGTCATGGGCCCACAAATAGCCCCAACCAGTTGCCTTGTCAATTGATCAGGAGTAAAATTGAAAGGGCAATAACTCTTGTAACAGCTAAGCAATTATTATCAACACTGCATGTGCACTACTTCCCATAAGTCTTCCCTAATGATTTCAGCCAAATTGGATGAAAACTGTATAAGAAGAGAACACAAAATTGTGTTGAAGGGTCACCTCATTCCAGTATAAACTCCTCCCCATTTTGCTATTGCAGGGAAGGGTATTTAACTCTTTACCAAACAACAAAATTTTGTAGAGGACCAAAATGAAAGCATTTGCAGACAAAAAATTAGATGTGGCTTAAATAGTGATTTCTGTATTTGATAGGGAAGAAAACATTGTGGGAAAAGGAGAAAATGCTGGTTACCAGCATTTTCTCCTTTTCCCACAATGTTTTCAAAAGGTTTCTTTCTCAGGGTCGTTAAAACTCGGGATTGTGGGGTAAAGGGTTAATCTTTGCCAGATCACAAAACTTTGACTGGTCCATACTGAGAGTATTTGCAAATGACAAATTAAATGTGGCTCCAATGATTGACTTTGTTTCTGAAAGGTTAGGTAAGATTATGTGTATCAGCGTTTTCTCAATTTCCCATTATCTTTTCAAAACTTTGATTGTCCATGGTCTTTGGAACTTGGGATTGTGTGGTGATGTGTTAAAGAAAGCAGAAGTCTCACCTCAATTGAAGGATGCCATTGAAACCAATAATAACAGTTTCCTCTGAAAAGAGAATATGTTCCACATATGAAAATGTTTGTCTACAAAACAAATTAAGAATCCAACAAATACATGTAATAATATGCCCGTGTGGCCTGTCAGTAACTCACAAGACTTGAGAACAGGGGGTGGCTGGTTCAAATCCCCAGCTCAGCCAATTTCTTTCCACAGATTGATTATAGTGATTGCAACAGGATGTTATTCTCTCTCACCTCTGATTACTGTTTCGAACATCATTATGAGGGAAAGCAGCCTGTGGCTGGGAAGAATACTGTGTGAAGTACTAGAAGTAGAAACTTAAGGAAAAGCATGGATAGATGCACTGGCTACCACGACATGTCTGAAATGGTGCTGAAAACAGCATCAAAAATCATACAATCAATCAATCAATCAATCAATCAATCAATCCATGTGACATGCTTTTACATTAGAAAAACCTAGAGTTTATAATTATGGTTTTTAAGAATAATGATGAATAAATTATCATGAGATTATGAAAATATGTATGTTTGGTACCTTAGTTTTGTAGGAGAATACAAGAAGTAAGTTCTAACCAGTACTGCCATACATTGAAAGAAATAGTCATTGAAAAGTTAACATTTTCATCTTGAAATAGAAACAATGCAAGATACATTTTTTCCCCTTTTTTTTCAATCCCTGAAAATTCTACAAATGCTTATGTGTTAGCAAAGACTCTGAAAAAATACTTGCCATTTCGTATTTCTGCAAATGGTATTTCATGTACCATATTTTCAATACCAATTTCCAGTATTAGATCACAAGGTTTTAGATTGAAGCCAAACTCAAAGTTAGTCTGAATGTCTTCCACATACACACAACATGTCACATCCAGACATGATGATCCAACATGACAGGACACATTGGTTAACTCTGTGATGTTTGGTAGAAGTAGAATATTTGGTGTGTCACAATCTGTAGAAAAATAAGAAAAACACTTTTCAACAAGCACATCTTCTATTTTTCACAACTCTGAGGAAAACTGCTTTTGAAAGCATTATGGGAAATGGAGAAAATACTGGAAACGAGCACAGTGCTTTCTGCCAGATCAAAAAACTATAATTGTTTCCATTGTTTTAACACCTGGTATTTTGTATGCAAATGTTTTCATCTTTGACTTATTTAACTTTTTGTGTCTGGAAGCAAGTCAAACAGTTACTGCAAAGCTAATATGAGCACCCCATCTTCCCCCCCCCCCCCCAAAAAAAAAAAACAAAAAAAAAACAACTCTTTTTCCATATGAAACAAATGACAAGCATTTCAAGAAAATGAGTCTTCTATTTTCTAAACTGAATGAAAATCTTTGTTGGACACTGAGCAATTGCGTGCTACAAGAGTTGGTAGTGTAAAGGTAGAGCCGCCTTTTATACGAAAAGCTTCAGATTTGAATAACATGATAATTCATAATGTAAGCTTTTAAATCAACTGAAATCTTTTTTATTTTACAGACTATTTTAAACTATCTGAAGTGATGCTAACATGAAACTTGGCTCATGATATATTGCCCTGGGTATCTTTAAATATTACTCTTCATTGTACAATGCCATTGAGTATACTTTAAGTTTCAAGCTTCATGTTCATTTAAAACTATCCACACCTTTGCTTGAGTCCTGCTAAGTTTTCAGGTGGCAACTTTGAAGAAAAATTGTAATGGTTACAACAACTTATATAACAACTGATCAAGATATGATACAATTATATTTAATTCTTTACCAGACTACAGAAGTTAAGATATGTCCATTCAGCAAGCATTTGCAGACAATAAATCTAATGATCAAATTACAGAATCTGTCTTTGAAAGGGTAGAAAATATGGTGAGAGAAGGAAAAAAATGCTGTTTAGTAGCATTTTCATTTTTTTTAAAGTGTTTATAAAAAGCCAAGTTCTTCAAGGTATTAAAGCACAAAATGGTTTGGTTTAGGGTCAAACAGATACAATGAAATACTTCTATTTTGATAATTTTGAAGGTTTCCAGGTTTTGACTCTTTACCAAATGACAGAAGAAGAATTTCAAAAGAAGAAGCACTTGCAGACAAAAAATTAATTGTGACTAAAAAACTGAAATTTGCCCTTGCAGGGTATAAAACATTGTGGAGAATGTTACCAGCATTTTCTCCTTTTCCCACAATATTTTCAAACTAGAGGCGCTTGAGCGCCTGTATCGCTCCACAGGCCTGATATTTCTATAATGGCGAAAGGAAGTTTTTAACAATTATCATTCAATCCTGCATTTTAGCTCACTGAAGAAACAATTTGGTAGACAACCACCATAGGAACTTACCTGCAAAACAACAATGAAATCCAATGAATAGTTTTAGAGAAGAATTTTTTCAAAGATTTTACTTTATACCATAAAAGGAAAAGGAGTCTCCCATAAAAGCCATGTTTTTTGACAGATCTTTTTTTTTTTAAGGAATTCTGTAAACCTGTATCTAAGGAACATTCCTGCAAAATAATAATGCTATCCAAATAGCGGTTTGGGAGGAGAAGATTTTTAAAGGTTTTTTACTTTGGTTGCCATGGCAACCAGAATTCTTCATGGAACACAATTATTTGAAGGAATTTGAAAGAGGACCACCAAAGGAACATTCCTGTGAAATTTGGTAAAAATCCAGTCAATAGTTTCTGAGGAGAAGTTTTTTACAGAAAAAGTTTACGGACGCACGCACGAACGGACGGATGGACGAACGAACGGACGGACGCACGCACGCACGCACGCACGACAGACAGACACAACGCCATGACAATAGCTCTCTGGCCTTCGGCCAGTGGAGCTAACAACAATGAAATCCAATGAATAGTTTTAGAGAAGAAATTTTTCAAAGATTTTACTTTATACCATAAAAGGAAAATGAGTCTCCCATAAAAGCCATGTTTTTTGACAGATCTTTTTTTTTTTAAGGAATTCTGTAAACCTGTATCTAAGGAACATTCCTGCAAAATAATAATGCTATCCAAATAGCGGTTTGGGAGGAGAAGATTTTTAAAGGTTTTTTACTTTGGTTGCCATGGCAACCAGAATTCTTCATGGAACACAATTATTTGAAGGAATTTGAAAGAGGACCACCAAAGGAACATTCCTGTGAAATTTGGTAAAAATCCAGTCAATAGTTTCTGAGGAGAAGTTTTTTAAAGAAAAAGTTTACGGACGCACGCACGAACGGACAGACGGACGGACGGACGGACGAACGGACGGACGGACGGACGGACGCACGACGGACACAACGCCATGACAATAGCTCTCTGGCCTTCGGCCAGTGGAGCTAAAAACTTGAGATCGGCGGTAAAGGTTTACAACACTGATAACATTACCAGAGGACCATCCATAGACAAGATCCTGATATGTGGAATTTTCAACAGTACATCTTGAATCTTTCATGAAGCGTGTGATGGCCAAGTCCCAGTATAACAGATGTTTTTTGTCTTCAGATAAAATACTGTTCCCAAGATTGTTCTCATCTACCCAGGTCTGCAAGTTGAAACCTACAAAAAAAAAACATTTATCAATCCATCACAACACATGCTCAAATCGGATCAATTAAAAGTAGTGTAATTGACATAGAGAAAAAATATCTGAATATATTTTTTTTTGCATCCCACAGAAAACAGTGGGAAAAAGAAAGATTGCCCTTCATAAGCACTTGTTCCTGTTCTCAAGTTTTAAATCTTAACTCTAAACCCAACAACATAAATTTTGACAAGTCCAAGTTGAAAGCCTTTGCAGACAAAAACTCAATATAGCTCAAAGGATTATCTCTGTGTCTGAAATGTAGAAAACACTGTGGGAACATGAGAAAATGCTGGTTACAAGCATTTTCTCTTTTTATCATAATGTTTTCAAAAGCTTCCTGCTCAAGGTTGTTGAAAGTTTGGACTGTTTTAGTATAGGGTTAACAGAATGACAAACTTCAGACTGATCAAAATTGAAAGCATACGCAGACATCAATTTAGATATGGATCAACTGAGACTGAGACATCTTCAAAATTGTAGAAAAAATAGTTTAAAATGGAGAAAATACTGGTTACTAGCATTTTTTTCTGGTTTCTGCATGTTGTCAAAAGCCTTTTTCCACAGGGTTGTTTAAATATAAGACTGTCTGGTAATGGATTAAATTTAGAACAATCAACAATTAATCACTTACCCGGTGTTACAAAATCTCTATTTAGAGGACAACTTTCCTCTGGAACAAAGGTGCCTGTCAATACATCAACAACTTGGGTACACGGGCTTGTGGTTCCGTAGCATTCCCTGACTGTCAAGGTCATCAAATACCCACTGTAGGTCACTAACTGATCAAATTGAAATCTGTTTTGAAAAAAAACCAATAAATTTCATTTGGCATCAACAAGTTAGAATAAAAGGAAAGGTAAGCTTATACATAAAACCATTACCAGATGACAAAATTTTAGAATAGTCCAAATTGCAAAAAAGTTCTAGATAAACTAAACATAGCTTATTTCATGGGACTGGTCTTTAAAAGAGGTAAAAAATATTGAGAGGAAAGGAGCACTTTCTACATTTTCAAAATGTTTTCAATGCCTTCTTAATTTGTGTCATTAGAATGCAGGATTAGTTGGTGTACAGTTAAGTACATGTTAAAGCTATATTTTTCTTTGAAAATCCATTTTAAACCCCCCCCCCCTTCACCAATATGTATTCCAAGAAAATCGGTGTTTATTCAAATTATGAACACCTTTTTCCTCCTAAAACAAAATAGCATCAAATGACGGCCACTTGCCGAAATCAGAAAACAGAGCGTATTGATTTATGTGGTAACACCAGATGACTTGAGACAGCATACTTGTAAAATAGGGACAATTACCATGAAATAATTGACTACATTATGATCAATTTATCTCTTTGTCTAAGCTTTTTTAAAGCTGTCTAATGCAAGAAAGAAAAGTTATCTGTCGGTTTCACAGTGTAAACACAAAGCACAACAATGTTTTACAAATTAATATAATTAAAAAACTCACTCCATTTCCAGAACACCATACAGGGCTAAGGTAACAGGTTGGGCTGCAAAAGAAAGGGGAATATATTTTCTGAATCTGCATGTACCTTATTTAAAAATCTATGGGGTTATCTAGGTATATCTGATACAAGGGAATTTAATGCATCTGCAAAAAGTATTGACCCATGTCAGCCTGCACAATCCATACAGTATAAATTTATCTGTATATCCAAGGACATTCTACCCAATGATTCAGGGGTGTTAGACAAAATACATTTTATGGATCCATAATAATGTAATGACTTACTTGGTATAAAATTTAAGTCAAGTCTGGTTCAGCTATTCAATGATTAATTCTTTTTTGTCAGTTATTCAGGCGTTCCACCTCAACCATTAACACCACTGCTTCTTCCTTCATTCATCTTAAAAATCTTAAAAATACTCCTTTTAGTATAAATAGATGAAGACAACATGAAACCTCACTTACAGAAGGTGAAGTCCAACAACTTTTTGATCCTACTGAAAGATTCAACAGTCACTGTCAGCAGACTACAGCTATCTATGGATAGAGTAAACTGGACATTCTTTCCTAGTATCTCTGACATCAGGCAGCACGACACTGTCGCACAATCCTCGGATATTGAACATGATGTGTTGTCGGTAAGGGTGGTCAACCCTGATGTCACACCTTCACATTCTGAAAATGCAGATATGGACAGATGAGATAATACCAATCTATCACAGGGACTAACTAGAATAAATGGGATCAAAATATTTTAATTAACCTTTAACCTGCTATCTTAGTAAAATAAAACTTTCAAGCCGATAGTATAAACACAAATAATGTTATTTGAAAGTTATGTTTTGGAGAAAACAAATCTTCCCATCAGACAGTGTAGATCAAGACCAGACTGCACATTCTGTGCAGTCTGATCTTGATCTACACTCTCCGCCAAAGATTGGTGAGTCGCGCTTAGCAGCTACAGGTTTAATACAATACATATAAGAGTCAATATGCTTTTCAGTGTTCTCTCACATCACTATTTAACCAAGTTTCAGACTACCAAAATTTGAGTGCTTCTACAGACCAGCAAAACAAATTCACTTGCACTGAACTCTAATACAGAAGAACCAAGAAAATACAGGAAAGGGAAACAATATTACTTGTAACAAGCAACCATTTACCACTCCTTTTTTAACCATGTTTTCCATAGATTTCATTCCTTTGCAAAGGCTTTGAAATCTTACATCTGTCAGCAATGGGTTAATGGTTAGATTTGTTCCTTACAGATTTGAACTTACCATTTATCCAGCCATCAGTATAAGTGCTCCTGTCTGCCAGTTCACAAGCAGGGTATGATAGATATGGAGTGATTCCCAAATCATCCTGTAGTTGTAACCTTGTGAGGTAATCCAGCTCAGAGGTGTTGGCAAGATTCTTACTTATTAGCCAGTCAGAAAGCTCAAAACCTGATGGTGAAAACAAATGTGTTATGTTTTATCAGTATGCCGTTTTTTTTGTCTTTTAAAAATACATGTACTTTATTTTAGTGCTAACCTTTCACCAAACAATTTAAAGTTTACATGACCCTGATGAGGGATAGTTCTGAAAACACTGAAGGAAAGAAGAAATGCCATTATCTTAACTTAATTTTTTATAAGCAAACACTAGTCTTTCTCTTTGTACAAGTGCAACAGTTTGCAAGTAAAAGTTGACTCTTTACCAAACAACAATAATTTAGACTTGTCCAAATTGAAAGGACTCATAGACAGCCAATTCAACGTGGCTCAAGTGATGGATTTTTCCATGAAAGGATAGGACATATTAGAGAATAGGAGAAAATGCTGTTCCAAGCATTTTCTTCTTTTCCCACAATGTTTTCAAAAGCCTTCTTTATTAGGGTCATTAAAACTTGGGATTATTTAGTAAAAAGTTCAAACCACAATTTGGCATTTTTTCCACACTTGGTTCTACTTATCAGTGAAGTCACTATATTGGTTTTGATGGAATCCTTTCGTTTTGGAATACTGATTTGTTTTTTATCCTTTACCAAACAAACCCGAGTTTTAATGATCTTAAAGAAAAGGACTGGTAACCAACATTTTCTCCTTTTCCCACTATGTTTTCAAACCCTTTAAAGAAAAATCTATTTTTTGAGTCACACTTACTTTGTCTTCTGCAAATGGTTTCAATTTGGGCAATTCTAAAATTATGTTATTTGGTATAGAGTAAATAGTGTTTTATGCTACAGGTACTCTCAAAGAGTATTCAAGTCATATCAGAGCAATCAATCACTTATTCATGCCCGTCCTTTTTTCATCAGTTCCAAGCTAAGGCTCTAATATGCATTCCTATGTTACAGTTCATGTCTGTCATTTATAACATTTAAGATTTCAAAATTCTCATACATGTATGCCACTATCCATTTACCAAATATTCCTTAGGTTTAATGACGCTGAGGAAGAAGTCTTTTGAAAACCTTGTGGGAAAAGGAGAAAATGCTGGTAAACAACAGTTTCTCATTTTCCCACAATGTTTTCAACTGTAAAATATCTGCCAAAAAAAGACAATTCCCAAATTCTAAGTCACATTTATTTTGTCATTTGCAAAATTAAATGCTTTCAACTTTTAGGGAAGGTCTCAAATTTTGTTGTCAGAACAAAAGATTTGGGGAAAGAAAAAACTGTAAAAGAAAACAAATTTTACCAGGAGAAGAAAATCCTTGGTCCCAGGTACAAATCTGCTGTGGTAGAGCTGTATTTTGTAATATGGGCACTGACAATGGACAAGTATTTGGGTCAATACAGACAGACAACTCAGCACTGACCATGTAAATCTTTTTCAGTGGAATGTTTTCTATATGAAAGCTGAAAACAAGTAAATATGATACATTAGCCCTTTGAGCTTCCAAACATTATTTCAGTTTAAAGATGAAACCCATGTCAGCGCAATTTCATTGTTGCTTTGTCCAAAGTGTTTAAGGAAAGCTGAAACTACTGATTAAAGACTAGACTGCATGTTTTGTGCAGTTTGATCTTGATCTAAACTGGCCACCAAGGAAACAAGTTGTGAAAAATGCTTTGACCCTTAACCACACAATTCTTAATTTCAACGGCAGAAGGCATTTGATAACATTATGAGAACAGAAGAAAATGCTGGAAACCAACATTTTCGCCTTTTCCCACAATGTTTTTCCATCTTTCACAGACTTTCCAAGACAAATTCCAGCATTTGAGTCACATTGAATTTGCCGTCTGCAAAGGGTTTTAATTCTGATGAGTCCTAAATTTTATCATGTGGTAATGAGTTAAGGACCAATACATTGCTACCTGTAGATATCATTTTGGTGTTGGAGCAGACCATCTTTAAAAACATTGTAGAGTAAGTAGAAATGGTTTGTATAGGACAATGTCTTTCATTTGGCTACAATGTTTTCACATGTACTCATGAAGCAAACCTTCACTTATGTGTTTTCCATAGTTCATAAAGATGTTTGTAAAATTATCTGCAGCAAATTTGATTTAGAGATGATTAGTTGAAGTTCAGGCTCATGCTTGCACCTTTTATTGGCTTATGTAGACACCTTGATGATTGAATTCAAAGGTTGAAAAATACATGTATTCACATTTTACTTACTCCATTTTCATTGCACCATAAATGTAAAACTTGTCCTCAAGACCTGTGCACAAAAAAAAAATCTTTTAATACATAAGGTATTTTTTTTAACTCTTTACCAAACAATAATGTGTTTTAACTCTTTACCAAACAACAAAATTTTAGACTGGTCCAAATTGAAAGCACTTGCAGACGACAAAATAAACGTAACTCAAAAATTGAAATTTATCTCCAGTACGGTGAAAACATTGTGGGAAAGGAGAAAATGCTGGTTACCAGCATTTTCTCCTTTTCCCACAATGTTTTCAGAAGGCTTCTATCACAGGGTCGTAAAAACCAGGGATTGTTTGGTAAAGGGTTAACAGTCCTGAAGTAGAGGGAATTTGGGGTAAAAGGAGAGAATTCTTGTACCTACTGAATGAATCGAGTTTTACGGCCCATCAACAGCAGTGGTCATATTGCGCACATATACAAAAATGGGGAGAGATACATGACATAATATGAACAAAAGGTGAAAAATGCATGTAAGCATACTATCCAGTTGTCACATTACTTTCTTGTCTGGCTTTAAAATGAGGTTTGATCAAGTTCAAATTTTTATTCTTTATTTTTTAATGCCTTGATTTTAACCACCAACTTGGGTGTCATTGAATTTCAGTGCCCTTGCACTGCCAGTGGCTACCTATGTACTTTTCATGGATGATATAAGTAGGTCGAGATCAGACTTAAAGCCTTTGCAATCTTATTTTAGATCTTTTTCATCTACCTATGACAAAAAATTTCAATTTTACTGGTTAACCCTTACCACACAATCTCAAGTTTTAATGACAAGTACAAAGCGGCCTCTTGAAAAAGAGAAAATACTAGTCAATTTGGACAAGTCTAAAATTTTATTGTATGGTAAAGAGTTCAGCTCTACTTTGAGACCTTAGGCAAAGTCAAACTTACCTTGATTGATAGGTGTTTTATATCACTTTCAACATTATTTCAGTCAAATTACAGTGACAGCTCACTTATTCATATATGCTCTGGGTTTCACCAGTACTAGGCTAAAGCCCTGAAGTGTCTTGCCCAAGGACACATCCATGAAAAACCCATTGCTACCAGTGAGGGTCAAACCCCAAGCCAACAGGTTAGGAGTCCTACACTTTTCATCACTGAGCTACACAGGGCCCCAAACTTATTTTGATGGTAAAAGAGTCACAAAAGGGCCATGATGTCCCTTTAGTGAACATAATTAGCCCCGGGCGGGGCTAATTTTGGTCCAAGGGTTATAATTTGAAGAATCTAAGTAGAGGTCTATTAGATGAAGCTACATGCCAAATTTGGTAGCCCTAGGCCATATGAATAGGAAGAGGAACACTTTTGAAGTTTTCACCATATAAGCCTACGTAAAACTTATGACCCCCAGGACAGGGCCAATTTTGACCCCCAAGCTAAAATTTGAAAAAAATTTAGTATGGATCCATTAGATGAAGCTAGATGCCAAATTTGGTAGACCTATGTTTTCAGACAAGACGATTTTCCAAGATCTTCGATATTTTTCAGTTTTGTTGCCATGGCAAGCAAAATCTTTAAAGGTATCAAATTCTTTCAAAAAATTCTGAAGAGGACATGGCAGGATCATTTTTGTGAAGTTTGGTCAAAATTGGATGGGTAGCTTCAGAGGAGATGTTGGAAATAAATGTTAATGCATGCATGCACATGCATGCACAACGGACACAGGGCCATGACATAAGCTCGCTGGCTTTTGGCCAGTGAAGGTAAAAAACCAAAGATTAAAACACAGTGAAATTTACTAGTATTTTTAAAAAACTGCATTTCACAAATAGTCTTCAGTTGTTTGAAGTGCTTCAGCCCTTAACCCTTTAACTTACTTCAAAATTTTAGACTAGTCCAAATTGAAAGCAACTACAGTCCATAAAAGAAATGTGAATCAAATGATGAACTTCATCTTTAAAAGATTGGAAATTATTGTGGGAAAAGGAGAAAATGCTGGTTACCAGCATTTTCTCATTTTCCCACAATGTTTTTAGAAAGGATGTTTCATCCAGATCATTAAAAGTCAGGATTGTGTGATAAAGGGTGAACAATCCAAGCTATCAAAGTATCCTTGCCAGACAAATCATTTTTAAAAGTGACACATGTACAAACCCCATTGATACTCTGTAAGAGACAGGTCCAGCACAATATTCTCAATACCAACTGTGAGAATCTGTGAGCAAGGGTTCAGCTTCAGGATAAAATGGTAAGTTCTGTTGAGTTTGGATACTTCCACACAACAGTCTATCTCATTGCAGGTACTTCCCAGTTGACAGGTCACACCCTCTGGTAAATCTATCATTGATGTGATGTTCTGGGGGCAGTCTTGAAAAACAGGGAAATTTGTAAAATGCAATGCAGTACAGAAAATTGTTTCTTTTATCTATTAGTACTAGTCTCCTACCCTTTGCAATCAAGACAAAATTTAGGACATTAACTCTTTACCAAATGCCAAAATTTTGTACAAGTCCAATTTTGAAGCACTAACAGAAGACAGATTAAATGTTGCTCAAATGGCAGGAATTGTGCTTGAATGGGTGGAAAATGCCTGGGGAAAAGGAGACCATTTTCTCCTTTTCCCTCAATGTTCTCAAACGTTGCATTATATGGTGAAGGATTAAACAAAATTGCAGCAGATAACTTATGAAAAATCCTTGTAAAATTGTGATGATCAATAGAAGTTGAGGTCCAATATGTGAATAAAACTAAACTTGTTATTGCAGACAGTGAATATGCTCTTTACAAGCAATATGTTCTTTTGCTACAATGTTGTCATGAGTGGTTTGCTGTAAGTTTAAAAATCAATGCAAGATGGTATAATTTGGATTTAATGGTATCTCTGAAAATAAATGATTCTACATGGTTACCTAGCTCCCAACCACTGGGCGAGGTATCATTTGGTACAAGATATGTATTGCAGGTGTCTGGTTTGATGTATGTGGCCACACCAAGGTCTGACATCAAATGTGAAACAACAGGTTCTGGCAGCACCTCTGTATCCTCATAGTCATTGTTGACCAACCATGTAGAGAAGGAGAAATCTGGAATGCATAGAATTGTGATATAAGTTTACTATTCAGTCTAATTACTTTGTAAAACAATCTATTAATCCCTTTGAAGAGTTTAAATTTGACACTGATAAATTTCCTTTCTAAATGTAGTCCTATTTGAAAATGCAAAACTCATTCATCAGATGTAGACAAGAAACTTTTGCAAGTCCTACTTCCATGTTTCTGCATACACGAAACAGATAGAAGATGTGTGTCTCCTAGAAGCTTCATAAAAATTGGCAAAGCAGGTTATAAAACATACCTGGGTCAATGAAGTCTGAGGTCCAGTCACAGGGTAACACAGGCAGTAAAGTGTTGGACAGAATCACTTCTGATCTTTCACAATCTGCACTGGCCTCGAAGCATAGACTCATATTTATATTCACCTGTAGGAGCCTGTCTGGAAGGGCTTGTTCTACTGTAAATCTGTGAAACAGTTGTATAATGGGTCAATGTCAAAATTTACATCTTTTGATATACCAGAATAAGTGATAATTCTGTTTCTTTTTGCCCCTGAGAAAGAAAGGTTTACAAAACAATGTAGAAAAAGGAGAAAATGCTGGTTTCCAGCATTTTCTCCTTTTCCTACAATGCTTACTAACCTTACAAAGACAAATAACATCATTCCAGACACGTAAGAAAATGCTTTAACTCTTCAAAAAACAATAAAATTTTGGACTTGTCCAAATTGAAGGTGTTTGCAGAGGATAAAATAAGTGTGACTTCAAATTTGAAATTTCTGTTTGTAAGGAGTGAAAACATTGTGGAAAAGAAATGCTGGTAACCAGCATTTTCTCCTTTTTCCACTATGTTTCAAAACTTTCCTCTTGAAGGTCTTTAAAACTTGGAATTATTTGGTGAAGGGTTTAACTTTGTAGGAGTTGAAACTTTGGTTGTTTGGCAGAGTGTTAAAGGAAAAGAAACTGTCTCTTCAAGAAATAGACTCATAAATCTGTGAGGCATTTACCAGAATATTTCTGAATCTTAACCAACAAGACCTGTCTTTTTACAAACCTGAAGAAGACGGCTGTACACACCATTGTTGGAAAAGGGGAATTTGACATCTTCAAATGCTTTCAGTATGAATTTTAATCCCTCTAAAATTTTGATGCCTAGGGAAGCTTTAAACATATTGGTCACATGTACAAATGACACTAAAAGTAATAATTGGAAAAAAATTCATGATTAAATGCTGTCTTACACTACTTTCAACATTATTTCACTTATATCACAGTGACGGCTCACTTATTCATGTTTTTCCCTTGCCCAATGACAATCCCATTGAAAACCTAGTGCTTCCAGTGAGGCTGGAACCAAGGGCTTCCAGGTCACAATTCCTACACTTTACCACTGAGTCATAACTGTGTGATCCTAAATTGTAAAGAAAGCAAACTGACTTTGTTGTTGACAGGGAGAACACTGATTCTTTTTTTTTTTTTTTCTTTTTTCTTTTCTTGTATTCTTTTTTTTGTTTGCTACATAGGACTAATATCCTATATTCAGCCTTTACCAGACCACAGAATTTGAGGCTTGTCCATTAAACATGACAAATTACAGTAGTTGTTGCTCTAAAGACTGGAACTATTTCTGGTATAGTAAAAAAAACTGTGGGAAAAGGAGAAAATGCTAGTTACCAGCATTTTCTCCTTTTCCCACGATGATTTCAAAAGCCTTCCTACCTGTGGTTAAAACTCTGGATTGTTTGGTAAAGATTTAAATGGTCTATGAATTATAATTCAAAATTCATCTCCAATGTATAAATCATACAATAAGGGACTTACTCTATTCTTTCTAAACCAAAGAGATAGAAACTTTCTTTCTGTCCTGGAATTTGAAATAAAACAATTACATTAGTGTCAACTTTGACCCTTTCAACAATGACAGAATTTAGACTATTCCAAAGTTGAAACATCTGCAGACAACAAATCCAAAAGTAGTACATGTACATATAAACTTAAGTTCTTTGACAAGGTAGAAAATCTTGTGGGGGAAAAGGGAGAAAATGCTGGTTACCAGCATTTTCTCTTTTTCCCATGATGTTTTCTGTTCTTTCCAAGACCACTGCCACCATTTGACAACCACAATTTCATTTTTGTGTGAAGAAGTCTAAAATTTTGTCATTTGGTAAAGGGTTAAAGAAGAAAATTAACAAGGCAAAGTCATATTTTTACTTTTTTTCAATTAAATTCTAACCCCTAAATTGTTATGAAAATGCAATGGGTAATTTCAAAATGACTATGGAGCTACTTTTTTACCTGTAATGGACCACTTTGGAAAACACTGACCCAAAGAGACAAAGAGCCCTAAATGGGCATTTTTTCCTTTTTCCACAATTTTTTCATATGGATCAATGTGCTGAGACTAAATTCATGTTAATTATCCATGCTTAACGTATTCTGGTCGTTGAGTTGTCTCCTGCAACTATGTAAAACATACCGAGTATCTTAAAAAAAACTAGAGCTGTCAATGAATGTGACTTAATACCCCTGCCAGTGCTTTGACAGAAACAGGCAATTTCACAAAAATTTTTCTAAGTTCAAGGGGAGATTACCCTGGAATCATAGGGAGTAGATGATTGAAAAATGCGTCTTGCACAGCTTCAGTATACGATCAATGTATCAACAAACTTTCAATACAATAGCAGCAAAACTGTAGGAGGAGTTCGCGACACAAAATTACTAGTATTTTGTACAGACAGGCTAATTCCAGTATACCCCTAAAAACATTCGTTTTGCGGGGGTATAAAAAGAGAGAACTGACAAAAAAATCACACTGTCTAGCTTATCTTGATCTACACTGTCTGTAAAGCATGTATTGTTGACCTCACAATCCTAAAATGTCAGCAAGGAGGGAAATACTAAAATTTTGTTGTATGTTTAAAAGTAAAAATATATGAAAGTCATCTCCTTACCCCATACATATGACTGCAGGGACACAGTAAACTTGACCCGTTCTAACTCTACCACCATTTCCAGAGCACATATATCAATGGACACAGAAGAGTGGAAGGACTGTGTTATCTCATGACTTCCCATACAACACTGAATGCCTGTACACAGATTGGTGATTTTACATGACAGATCATCTGAGATATCTGGATAAGTCACTTCCATTGGACATTCTGAAATAATTTAAAATAGAGAAAAAAAAAACATATTAATTTTCAGTACTTCTTTGGTCATATTATGTAACAACTAAAACATAGGCATTTACAAACACGATATCTGCTAACAGCAAAGTCACAAGTATCCTTTTCCAACAATACTTTCATAAACCTTCCCACTCACAGTCGTCAAAACTCAGGAATGTGTACTATAGGGTAAATTCGCTGCAGTTGCTTTTAGTGAAAATTTTAAGTCAAAAATGGGTCATAACTGTGTCAAAAATATCTAGATGGTCACCTGCCCCTGTTGTATGGGTTCCCCTTTTGGTAAGTAGCAACTAGTCTGTGTTTGAAGTATATATCTTCCATAGTAAGAAATATATCACAAAAACTTAGGTTTTGCACCAATACAACGCCAGGGCTATGAAAGTATGTTGATGTTTTCTTAAAAACAAGAGGACCACGATGGTCCTATATCGCTCGCCTGAGTACTAAGCAGTAAAGGTTTACAATGAAGATAAATACCAAAAATCGAGGTTCAAGGCCAAATGATAATGAAACAAGAGCGGCAAATTGTCGCAAGATATGCCCGTCCCACCGCCAGTTATCGAGGAGGTATAATAATTGCAAAGGGCAGGTGATTCAACAAACATGTTTACCAAGTCTCAAGTCAATTTGACATGAGACTTCAAAGTTCCGTTCCGGACAAGCAAGAAATACTGTAAAAATGAAGATCAAAGTGGAATTACTCAAAATCCGTGCTAGGTAGAGTTATTGTTCTTGCACGCTGTACTCCGTAATATTGCAACAAACATGCAAACCAAGTTTGAAGTCGTTCTGACTTGAGATGACAAAGTTATATTCTGGACAAGTACTAAATGCTGTAAAAATGACGATCAAAGGGAAATAACTCAAAGACAGCACAAGGTAGAGTTACAATTCTTACGCACTGCACTTCCAAATATTGCAACAAATAAGCATACCATATTTCAAGTCATTCCTACTTAAGATGACAAAGTTTTCCTCCGGACAAGCAAGAAATGCTATAAAAATGAAGGTCAAAGGGGGAATAACTCAAAATTTGTACTAGGAAGAGTTATGGTTCTTGTGCACTGCACTCCGTAATTTTTCAACAATCATGCATACCAAATTTAAAGATGTTCAGGCTAGAGATGACAAAGTTCTATTCCAGACAAGCAGAAAATGCTGTAAAAATGATGATCAAAGGGAAATAACTCAGACAGTACCAGGTAGAGTTATGGTTCTTTCATACTGCACTCCGTATTATTGCAACAAACACAAATGCCAAGTCTCAAGTCAATCGGACTGGAGATGACAAAGTTATGCTCTGGACAAACAACTATTCTAAAGAACTTTCTAATTCAAGGGCAAATAACTCCATTTGTTCTGGTCCGATTAGACCCATAATCGAACTCATCCGAGATCTTTTGGTCATAAGTATTTTGACCAAGTTTGATGCTGATTGATTAAAAATTGTAGATGCTAGAGTGTAAACAAAGTCAAATATAGCAATTTTTCTAATTCAAGGGCAAATAACTCCAGTTGTTCTAGTCCGATTAGACCCATAATCGAACTCATCCGAGATCTTATGGTCATATATATTTTGACCAAGTTTGGTGCTGATTGGTTGATATTTGTAGATGCTAGAGTGTAAACAAAAAAATGTGAACGGACGGACGACGGACAGACGGACGGACGATGAACGCGGACGGACGGTGAGTGATCACAATAGCTCATCCTGAGCACTTCATGCTCAGATGAGCTAAAAAGCTGAGCTAATAATTTTGACCATACCAGTATAAATTAGAAACAAACTTACCGTTTATCCACTCTGTCGTTTCATCAATTATACAAGATGTAGCCTGCATGTATTCAGATATCTCCATATATTCAAGTAGCTTAACCGTTTGATACTTGTCTAATGTTGAGTTACCTAGTGCATTGTCTGCTCTGTAGGTCTGTAGCGAGAAATCTAAAAAAAAAAAAATTTAGACAGAATTTTTCTGTCACAAGCAACATGAAATCATACCACATCATGACATATGGTTAATCACCAGGGAATATACTTTCCCCATACAGATGAGGGAGTATCAGAAAATATATGATCCATGCTCTGTGACGTCAACCTGTGCAGTCCGCACAGGTTGACCTGGACCAAAAGTTTCTGCTATCATTCAATTTTCTGCACATCAAAGGAACAGTCTACCTCATTATTCAGTTGGTTGTTCAACAAAGTGGATTTTAAGGACCCCTAATTATGTGACGTCTTATTTGGTGCAATGCATCACGGAGATTCATCAAGCCCCTTTTTCACAGAGCGTGGCTCAATTATTCTGTTTACAAGTGTTGGAGAATATAATTTGTTAACTAAAACAAAAACTCATAAGTGCAAGAGACTATATAGAGGATAAGCAACTGGTTGTACATGGTATTAAAAATCTGTAATGGAGTGTGATACGAGGGGTGATCAGAAAGAACGTGGACCACCTCATTATTTTGAAAACTACTCCAAGTAGGATTACAAAAAAATTGCATGATGAGAATTGATTATCTGGCAACTGACTCAAGCTCTCAAATCTCATAATATTCAAGCAGATAAAGTGTGATGTCATTTTAATGACGTCATATACTCCATTAGTGGTCCAAAATGTCGGACGACATTTTATTTGAGACGAGAGTAATCATAAAGTTTTACGTCAAACTTGGAAAGTATTTATCGGAAATCAAAAGTGATTTAGAAAAAGTTTTAGGGGACTCTATACTCAAGGAATCTGATATTCCTAAATGGATCGGACTGACTTAGAGATGGATGTGATACTATTTAAGATGACCCTAAATCTGGCCATCCATCAATATCAGTCACAGACAAAATCATCAAGGGTGTAGAGCAGCATGCAAAACAAGATCGCCGAGATACTGTCAGAAAAACACATTTAGCATTTCATTTGGAAGTGCACAGGAGATTTTGACTGATAATCTTTGAATGTCGCGTGTTTGCATAAGGTGGGTACCTCGACTATTGACGTCCGAGCAAATGGGGGTTAGGGTCAAATATGTTCAGAAATTTTAGTACGCATTAGGGTAGAGGGGTCAAACTTTACTGATCATATTGTAACATGCCACGAAACACAGGGACACTATAATGAGACTGAATCTAAACAACAATGAAGTGAATAGAAACATCCAACATCGCCTTCCACCATTAAAGCCAAACTTTCTAAGTCAGAAGTTAAAGTTATGTGCATCATGCCTTTCTTTTCTCCTTTTCTTCTTCTAAATCAAGTTTTATCTATACATACTACAGTCAGTACTGAGTTTTATGCCCACATTATTCAAATAAATTTCACAAACATCATACTCAAAAACAGGCAGAAGTTATGCACAGTGACGTTACTTTAAACTAAGATAACGCCCTAGCTCACAAAGCCACACTTGTATAGGAAACTTCTGCAAAAACTACACACAGAAACATTAGCCAACACTACTTATAATTCAGTCCTAACCTCTTGAGACCTCTGACTAGCTCCTACTTTGAAAGATTCTCTACTTGGCACACATTACGAGAGCACAGAGGAGATAACCCTTGCTATGACCCGGTCCTTGAGAGTAATGTCACGTGATGTGCTCACTCATGTATTTCATGCGTGGAAATCAAGAATGAATAAGTGCATAGAATTCAAAGGAGGTTACTTTCAAAAATTGTAAACATTCCAAGTCATTTTTTATAACAATATTCCGATACAGGCGCTGGTCCACATTCTTTCTGATCACTCCTCGTACAGTTCAAAAACAATTAAGTCCAAAGGATGAGTTTTTTAACAATATTAAATCCCATTCTTGTGATAAATTTTTATGATTCTACTTAAAACATGTATACACCTAATTCATCCTTTGCTTTCTAATGATTATCAAGAATAGTACAATGAGACCAATTATTTTTTCCTCACATGTACACTATTTTTTACCAAAGCAGCTGACGTATCAGATGACATAAAGCACAAGGACTGCAGTGTAAATGCCTGTAAATAATGTCACGTTTCCTTCCATTTGAAAGATATGCTCTGCTAACATGCTAGGTAACATGTGACGTACTGTATTTGCCTACCATTGAAAAAATACAGAAATATTATATACTCAAATTTGCAATGTTAAGAAAGTTTTGTAAAATGGATTGATGAAGTTTTATCAAAGCATGGTAGTTCATGATTTCCAGTAAAAGTGTTATCTTTGCTCCAGTGAAGATATAAACTGTAGCAGTCACAAAATTTAACAAGATGTCTGTTTGTAAAACAGTCATGCCCCCCTACTACCACATTGATACAGGAAGTGGCACAGTTCATAAACTGATATCAAAAGAATTGATTGGGAAATATCGATGTCATCTTTTTGATTTATAGCCCACTTCAATTGTTAAACGTGATAATCTGTCAACAGTTCGCATAATTATACACACCGCCGTGTGTATACATACAAGATTGTAAACAGTCGCCGATACACAGACTGGGTTATCGATTTTCTTTTTGGCACACACGTTCGACTTCCGCTTTTTCCCAATCAACTTCGATGCTTACTATGTCCCCGATAATACGTGAATAAAATGTTGGAGCCACAAGTTGAGCCAAATATGATCATTTTTGAGACACTTTAATTTTTTTTGAGCAAATGGCTCAAGTGGCGAACGGCAGCGCGGGCCCTGAATCATCTGGTGGTCACTGTGACCTTGACCTTTCACGGATTAACCTTAAAATCGATAGGGATCATTTACACTCCAAGATGAATATCTGTACAGAATTTGAAGGACCTAGGTCAATTCTTTGTGTAGTTATCATCTGGACAAGGTTTGGTCTATATATCATTAAGTTGAAGGCCACTGTGACCTTGACCTTTGATGGATTAATCTCAAAATCGATAGGGATCATATACACTGCAAGATGAATATCTGTACAGAATTTGAAGAACCTATGTCAATCCTGTGTCTAGTTATCACCTGGACAAGGTTAGGTCTATATATCATTAAGTTGAAGGCCACTGTGGCCTTGACTTTTGATGGATTAATCTCAAAATCGATAGGGATCATTTGCACTCCGAGACAAATGTCTGTGCCAAATTTGACGAACCTAGGTCAATTCTGTGTCTAGTTATCATCCGGACAAGGTTTGGTCTATATATCAACATGTTGACGGTCACTGTGACCTTGACCTTTGGCCGATTGACCTCAAAATCAATAGGGATCATCTGCACTCTGAGACAAATGTCTGTGCCAAATTTGACGAACCTAGGTCAATTCTGTGTCTAGTTATCATCCGGACAAGGTTTGGTCTATATATCAACATGTTGACGGTCACTGTGACCTTGACCTTTGACCGATTGACCTCAAAATCAATAGGGATCATCTACACTCCGAGACGCATGTCTGTGCCAAATTTGACGAACCTAGGTCATTTCTGTGTCTAGTTATAAACCGCACAAGGTTTGGTCTACTGAACGACCGACAGAGCGACCGACCTACCGAGCGACCCACCTACAGACCGACCGACCGACAATAGCAAAGCAATATACCCCCACTTCGTTGAAGGGGGGCATAACTATTAAACTGATAAATCCCAGTATATCAATGTTAAAAGCCTCCTTGATCAAGGTCATAAAAACTTGGGATTGTGTGGTAAAGAGTTAAACATTAAAAAGAGACTGCCTGTTTTCTTTTACCTTCTATCAAAAATGTTGAATTGTAGACACAAGGAATTTTATTTGTCACCATTCTATCAGCAAGGACATATGATGAGTAAGGTGTTGATCCATTGTCGTAATAAATATCAGCTTTAAGGTCAATGACATAGCGCATGCTGCTGCTTTGTTCAGCCGTCTCAGTGCTGAAAGACAGTTTCAACAGGTTTCAGATTAGAAAAAAAAAAATATGAAATAATTCAGACAAAATTATCAGTAATAGTTCTCAGAATTTCCTCATTTAAAGGTCCAATAGCTGACAAAACTAAACAATGTGAGTGTTAAAATGCATTTAAATCATGCCATTTAAAGAGTGTAAATTGTGAGGGACATGCATATCACAATAAAACATGTTCCGTTGCTCTACTGATTGTTTTTTACCATCAATTTGAATGCATTACCTTTCTTTTAAATTGCACAGAAAGACTATTTTAGCAAAAAATATCGATAAACCCTTTACCAAACAAAAAATTTAGACTTTTCTACATTCTTCAGATGATAAAATGAAAAGATTCGTCTTTGAAAGGACAGAAACAATTGAGGGAAAAGGAGAAAATGGTGGTTATTGGCATTCTCTCCTTTTCCAACATTGTTTTCAAAAGCCCTCTTCCTCAAGGCTGTGAAAACCCAGGCTTGTTCAGTAAAGAATTAAGTATGTTTCTTTTTTGTTAACTATTTTCTAAGGTAGGTTTTGGGAGCCAAAGCTGAAGGCAACCACACATGATACCTGTATTCTCACAAAAATATATCCATTGTCAATTTAATCACACTTCCTTTTGCCACAATTTTTACAAAACCTATGGCGTCTGATACATGGTAAGTTGAATCACTTGCAGGTGATAATATTTTAACTCTTCACCAAACAAAAAACATTTTAAATTTAAAGCAATTGCATACAACAAATTTAAACATGGCTGAAAAACTGAAATTTGCCTAAGGAAGGGAAGAAAACATTGTGGGAAAAGGAGAAAATGCTGGTTACCAGCATTTTCTCCTTTTCCCACAATGCTTTCAAAAGTCTTTTTTGCCAGGGTCGTTAAAACTTGGGATTGTGTGGTAAAGGATTAAGCTGTGTTCATCATACTACAATCAAATGATTAAAACTTTGATACAAAATCTTTTCTACCTTGTACTTGAGTCCACAGTGGAGATTTTGAAACTGAAAAATAAAAACAAAAATTATCGTTTCATAACTCATTCTCTGAATATATGCCTTATACATGTACATCATGGACTAAATATGGTAGTACATGTACCATATATACTGGAAGACGGATACGCAGTTGGACCCAGGATTTGATGTATGGAGTAGATGGACAATTTGGAGGATGACAGTTTCATCATATAAGGACAATGTTCAACAACAAATCCTGTTTTATTCATAGTTTAACCTCTAGAGCATCAACTATTCCTTTGTTGATGTTGTTGTTTTAATTATCAGCTTCAAGGGCAACTGAATATCTGGGATGTTTAAGCCTATCAATCACTGGGTAATTGAATTATAATCAATCAAATTTTGGACTCAACCAAATTGAAAACTTTTCCTCCTGAAAAATAAAATGAAGCTCAAATAATGATTTCTGTCTTTGATGGGGTAGAAAATATTGTGGGAAAAGGAGAAAATGCTGGTTAACAGCATTTTCTCCTTTTCTCAAAATGTTTTCAAAAGCCTTCTCTTTCGCTAAAACGGGATTGTGTGGTAAAGGATAAATCATCCAGGTAGAAGTTTTACTGCTTCTAAACCCCTAAACTGCCAAATAAACTCAAATATAATTTTCAGTTAATAAATAGGACCCAATTTCAAAGTTGCTTTTGTTCAAAAAGTCTCAGCAAAGCGGACAGTGTAAATCAAAGATCAGACTGCATGTTTTGTGCAGTCTGATCTTGATGCAGAACAGAACACATATTCTAATGACAAATACCAATTGTATATAGTCATGTATACTGGCTGCAAAAGCAACTACAGCTGAGAAGGGCATTAACTCTTTAGCAGACAACAAAAATGTAGACTTTTCCGAATTGAAAACGTTTGCAGATGACATTTTAAATGTAGTTCAAACCATGGAATTTGTCTTTGGAAGGGTAGTAAACATTGTGGGAAAGGGGGAAAATGCTGGTTACCTTTTGAAAACATTGTGTGTAAAGGAGAAAAGGCTTTTCCCTCAGGGCCGTAAAAACCACGGATTGTTTGGTAAAGGGTTACTATTTAATCATTACATTATCTTCTGACAGACTTACAGAGCAGCTTCCTTGTGAAATCTACATAATCAAAGCACATGTACAATATCTGAGAACAGTTTCTTCTATTAAGATAATGTTTTCTGAACTGAAAAGAAAGTTGTCTACGGCACCTGATGGTGATGTAGCATTTTTCTCTAGTGTCATTTTTTCTAAATATTGAAAGAATTAAAATAACCTTTATTGTTTAGGGTTCATTATAACAGATGATATAGAAATATTAAATAATTATTTCATTTGTCAAAATTGAAAGTATTTGCAGACGATGATTTTATATGTCACTTATGCAGAGATTCTCTTCTAAAGGGCACAAAACATTGTGGGTACAGGAAAAGGTGCTGGTTACCAGCATCTTCACCTTTTCCTACAATATTTTTTAAAAGACTTTCTTTCTCAGAGTCGTTAAAACAAGACTGTTTTTGAAAAAGGTTAAACTTACTTTAATACTAGAAGACCATCCAGATCAAAAGCAATAGATGTATCTGAAAATGAAGAGTTTCAATATCATAATATCAACAATATAGATGTGCTTATAAAGTGAACCATGTCATGTTTTGAGGGTTACCTTGCGATCTGGTATTGGATATTCAACAATGGGCCAGAGTTTAAAGTGAATATTAAAATAATGACAGAGCTATCAGAATATACTGAAATTTTTGTACAAATACTATGACAGGACTAAAAAAATACATCCACTTTTTTAAGATTTTACAATGAAACGAATTATTTAGAGACAAAAGAAATAGTACCAAAGTCAAACCCAGACAAAGATCTTGTCAACACAAGATTTTCAATGCTGGTGGTGAGTCTATATGAGCAATCGTCAATCACCACAGAAAACTGTAACTTTCTATGCAATCTTGGGGGATCAAGACAACACTGTATGGAGGTACATGATGATTCTACCAAACAAACCAAGTCTGTAGACAGTGCTGGCAGGGCAAGATCTAGGCTACATTCTGAAAAAAAAGATGAAATAAGGAGTAAAAGAGAAATATACCAGGGGCTATATTTATCTACCAATCTACTTCTTTTCTTTATTCTAGCCTACCAAAAAACCATTTATATGGCACAGAATCTGTCTCATCAGTTGACTTTTCCTGGAATTCAGAATCATATGATCCAAAATAATCATGATAACCATTATTTTCTCCTTTATCCACATTATTTTCCACTCTTTAAAGATAGAAATCATCATTCAGGTTACATTTAATTGTCTGCAAATGCTTCCCATCGGGACAAGTCTAGAATTTTGTTGTTAAGAATTGAGATAAGTCTGCATTTCAACTGTAATCTAGTCTTGATCTACAGAGTACGCAAAAGGTCACTTAATTCTTCACCACATGGCAATATCTCAAACTGGTCTGAATTTAAGGTGTTTGTAGGCTACAAATTATATCTGGTTCAAATTATTATTTATTTTCAAAGTGTCGAAGACATTGTAGGAAAACAAGAAAATACTGGAAACCAACTATTTCCCCCTTTCCAACAGTGTTTTCAAAAGCCTTTCCCCACAATGTTGTTTAATCTCTGGATTGTATGGTAAAAGGTTAAGATGAGTTATGTATTCAAAGGGTAAAACTAACTTCTAGTCAGGTTTACCTTTCCCTAAACAATTCCAAATTCTTACAACCCTGAGTAAAAAGGCTTCTTTAAACATTATGGGAGGAGAACAGATGGACGCCATGATTTTCTCCTTTTTTTTTACTGTTGTTTGCCCTTTTCAGGATGAATCCTATCATTTGACCCACATCTAATTTGCCTTTTGAAAATACTTTCAAATTGGTTAAGTCTAAAATTTTGTTGTCGGGTAAACAGTTGAAATAGGTATTCTAAAAGAGAAGCACAAAAATGCAAATACATACTGTTAATCCACCCATCTTGAGGTATGTCTGTGACATTGTCCATAAATGGACATTCAGTGTCTGTCAGATAGGGTGAGATACCCAGAAACTCTAGTAAAATATCCGTCTCTGTGTCTGTGAGATCTCCAGATGAAAACCCGCTGTCATTTGCCCATGTGTCAAGGTCAAAATCTTAAACGGAAAGATTTATCAAAACAGAGTGAGGGATTCATACTCCGTAACAATCCTTGTACTTATATCAAAGAGCAGCCATCTGATTGGATGAGACAGAACATCACAGTCAATAAGGTGGCTTATTTATAAGGAGAAACTACTTCAAAATAGTTGGTAAATACCAATAAAGAGTATGTACTAAATAACAATTCTAAACATTACTGTAATTACAAATTCAAGGACTTGTCATCTGATAAGCCTCAATGTTTATCTCCCTCAATTAGATAGATATTCTATAAATTTGGAATTACAAGTTAACCCTTTACCAAACAACACAATTTTAGGCTGGTCAAAATGGTAAGCTTTTGCAGATGACAAATTATATGTGGCTCAAATTGTGGAATTTGTTTTTGGAAGGTTTTGTAACCGGTATTCTTCCTTTTCCTACAATATTTTCAAAGGGCTTTCTTTCTCAGGGTCATTAAAACTCAGCATTGTGTGGTTAACCAGAATTTTAACCTTTTCTGCCAATGTCTTCTTCTCTTTCAGAGACAAATTTTATCATTTGAGCCACATTTAATTTGTTGACTGTAATTGCCTTGGAATTGGAAAATGCTAAAATTTGGTCCTTTGGTAAAGATTTAATCAAACTTTTTCTTATGTTCAACAAACATTCTAGTCTGTCATTCCATTATTGTCAATGTGAATCAGTAAAACATGAAATTCACAAGAATCATGCAAAGAGTCACTGAGCAAACCTACAATAAAACACTTGTAAACAATTCGTGAAACCAAAAGGAAAAAACCCTCTGACAGATAAAGTATAATAATGATTAATTATTACAGAAACAGGAGCACAACAAGACAATGATTTAACAAAAACAAAAGAAAAACTAAAGAAACAAAAAGCATATACTTTCATCAATAAATCCATTGACCCACTGACACTGTATTTTAGGGATGAGGGTCTTGTGAAACACTGGAACTTCATACATACAGTCACCCTGGCTCTCAAAACAAACACTCATGTTTACAGATACAGCATACTGTCTCCCTCCCTGGTAGTTTTCTATGTAATAGCTATAGAAAAAAATTAGAAAGTAAAGTTTCTAATCACTTTATGTCAGAAGTTCTAGCAGTTCTGAGGTGGTGGTCAAAAACCATTCTAAATTCAATTTTGATTCTAAATACAAAATCGTTTTGAGCACTTATCTTGGAATCTACAAGCAATATGTAGTCTGGTAAATACAAGCCCTGATTACAGTGAGTAGTCTTGTGAAGACTTTAATGCGTAAAAAATTTGTAAGTCACTTCCCAAACCTTTCATTCTCGAAATTGTTTATACAAGGCACATGATACCATAAAAAAGCATAAGATTGAGACTTTGAACTGGCATGTTTGGTTCAAATGACTTCACATTTGAAAACATGCTTTTGAAAACATAGTAGGAAAAGGAGAACATGCTAGTTAATAGCATTTTTACTGTTTCCCACTATATTTTATATCCTTTCAAAAACATGTTCCATACTTTCTGCCACATAAATTTTTCATCTGCTAAATTAATTCTTTCAGTTCATCCTCTATTGAAGACTTGTTTGTATTGAAAGTATTACATGTATCAGTGAAACTTGTCACTGAATATTAAATATCAGTAAGTAGTTTCAACATGTAAACCTGCTTTTTCTTCTTTTTTTTTTCATGTAATTAGCGATAAACTGGATAATAACCGAGTAATAATTTCTACTTACTCTATCCTAAATACTCCATTGAGGTAGTATTGGTGTTCTTTATCTGTGGAAATAAAAATTGTTCTGATTACGGAAGGTTTGTAAATCTGGATCTATAAACTATAATGTGAGCAAATTTATTTGAATAAAAATTTGATATGTATTTTATGATTTTTCATTAGCATACTAGGTGTATGACAGTGAAAGCCAATTCTATATTTACTTTTTTCTTTGGTGTCATTAACTGTTAAGTGACCAAATAAATATATAAAAAAATTTTCCAGGATTTTAAAAGCATAATTCCAAGCCAAATAAGGATACTTTTTGGCCAAGATATGATGAAGAAGACAGTGTAGATCCAACATCAGACTACACATTCTGTGCAAGCTTTTTTTGATCTACTACTCCACTTCTTTGGCTGCTCATTATAGTGAAATAATTACTAGTAAACGGGGACTGTATAATGCAGAGTATTTCCACAGAATAGCATACTATAGATTCATGATTATAACATATTCTGTGAGCTGAAAGAAAGTGCCAAAAGTAATATATAGAAATAGACAGGCTGACATACAAGACAGAGAGCAAATGGAAAAAATATACCAAATTCAAAATCATCCAATGAAATCTCTATATTCAGCCTTTCTATCCCAACAGTCAGTATTCTGGTACAGGGCTCTAGAACAATGTAGAAGTGAACAGTTGTTCTCAAGTCAGCCACACTCAAACAACAGTCTGTACTGGTGCAAGCATCATTCATAGAGCAGGTGATATAGTCTGGTAAGGCTTCGAATGCTATTTCTGCAGGACAATCTGAAATGGAGCAGAGCTCATTCTCAAAAACTGGAAATATAATTGTTTTAATCCTTTGCCAAACAATCACAAATTTTTACAACCCTAAGAAAAAGGGCTCCTGAAAACATTGTGGGAAAAGGAGAGAAATGCTGGTTACCAGCATTATCTCCTTTTCCCACTATGTTTTTTTCTACCCTTTAGGAGAAAAATCTTATGTTTTGAGTCACATTCAATTTGTTTTCTACAAATGCTTTGAATTTTAAAAAGTCTAAAATTTTGTAGTTTGGTGCAGAGTTATATAATAAAACAATCCATCTATATTTCCAAGACAATCTGTTTCAATAAATCAGACAGAGAATCCTAAATTTACAACTGCAAAATTAATGAATTTAGAACCTCTGGTGGATACTATAAAAAAAGAAACGCCAAGAACCTTGTTTGCACAAATTGATCTATTATCTTTGCCAACATTTGCAAATGAAAAAAAAAAACAACTGTTTTTCACACATAAAAAGAAAAGATTACCACTACCAGAAGCATATCTAAAGGCCTTTACCAGACAACGACTTGGTTTTACAACTCTGATGAAGAAGAGGTAGATGGCTTCTGAAAACATTTTGGGAAAAGGAGAAAATGCTGGCAAACAGCATTTCCTCCTTTTACCATAATGTATTCTACTCTTTAACACATACTCAATTATTAATGACAAATCTGCCATCTGTAAAAGCTTTCCAAAAATTAATTAACAAGATTAAAAAATTGTCCTCTCCCTTAATCCTTTACAACACAACCTCATGTTTGAATGTTCTTGAAGAAGGCAGCTTTTGAAAACATTGTGGGAAAAGGAGAAAATGCTGGTAACCAGCAATTTCTTCTTTTCCCACAAATTTTTCTACCCTTTCAAAGACAAATACAACAATTTGATCCACATTTTAAATTTATCTGAATATGCCATTTTTTTTGTTGTAAATTCAAAGTATTGTCGTGGATAAAGAATTAATAATGTCTCAGATTTCAGTTGTGTTTCAATGACAAAAAAGTCTTTAATATGCATTAACTCTTTAACTAAAGACAAAATTTTGGACTATTTAAAATGTGACGAAAATGATGGAATATGTCTTTGACAGGTAGAAAACACTTGTGGGAAAGGGAGAATTTGCTGGTTTTTGGCATCTTCTCCTTTTCCCAAGTTTTTTCAAAGGTTTTTTCCTTCAGGGTCATTAAAACACAAGACTGTTTAACTCTTTACCACACAATCCCGAATTTTAACGACCCTGAGAAAGACAGCTTTTGAAAACATTGAGGGAAAAGGAGAAAATGCTGGTAACCAGCATTTTCTCCTTTTCCCACAATGTTTTCTACCCTTACCAAATCAAATTTAAATTTTTGATTCGCATTTATTTTGTCGTCTGCAAATGCTTTCAATTTGGACTAGTCCAAAATTTGGTCGTTTGGTAAAGAGTTAATAAAGAGTTAAATTAGGTCTTCAAATACAAAAAAATTAACCATAGCCACTTGCAGAAAACTTGTTTTTGGTCTTGCAGCACACTGCTTCTGCAAATATTGCTAATAATGATCAATTTTCCCTTTTTGTCACCATATTCTGCATGTATTCAGGCATTTAACTTTTATTCATATTCATCTACTTTCTGTAAGGATGTTTTCCAAGTCACCTCCTGCAAATTTGTGTCATGGAGCTACTATGCTCACCTTTTAACCCTTTACCACACAATACAGACTCTTAACTACCCTGAAAAGGAAAGCTTTAGAAAACTTTGTGGAAAATGGAGTAAATACTGGAAACCAGCATTTTCTCTTTTTTCACAAAGTTTTCTAACCTCTCAGAGACAAGACCAATTTAAATTGTCATCTGAAAATGCTTTTAATTAGGCAAGTCTAAAATTTTGTTGTGTGATAAAGGGTTAGCAAATGATCCTGTCTTTTTAAAATCCTCAGCAGTAGTCTTTTGGAAATATCATATGAAAAAGAGGAACTAGTATTTTCTCCCTTTCCCTTGATGTCCTCTATCCTTCAGAGACGATTCCCATCATTTGAGCCACACTAAGTATGTTGTCTACAAATGCTTTGAACATGGACTATTTTTAAATTTTCTTATGTTTTGTTTGTAGAGACTTAAAGATACCCATTTACTCATTTTAGCTGAATGTAGAAATGTGTTTAAATCAATAAATTAGCAATATCTATAGCCCAAAAGAATGAAAAGAAGTTTCAGATTTGTTATCTGAAATGGATTTTGGTCGGGAGAAAATTACGTCGAGTCAAAATTGTAAACAATGGGGGAGTGTATCACTACAGTCATTTACACACCCCCATCCAAAAATAGAAAGTTAGACTAAATTGTTGTTTCAACACGGGAAAAGGTGCACTCGTCTATTTGTAGGATCATGGGTTTTTCCCTTCTTTCAGCAATCCAAAATCGCTAAATATTAATGTGCACATATAAAATTTACATTTTTACTGTCTTTGAAATCATTCCACTACACTCTCGATATAAGATTCCGACATCCTTGAGTAAATTGCTGTTGGGTTCTTGTGACATACAAGGGTTGTTCGATATGTAATGTGTATTGTACGATATCTCAAAAGCATTCGACTCAAATAGTGAAATGAACATTACATCCCTTCAAAGTATTCTCCGCAGTTTGAAATACATAATTTCAATCTCTGAATCCTGGAGAGTATGGTGGGTGTGGCAAGACGGTAACCTTCTCCGACTTCAAATATTGCTTCACAAGCTCAGATGTATGTGATGGAGCATTATCATGAAGTAGACGAACATGCCTAAATCCTGACACAGGGTGTCGTTTAAGATAATATTTCTTGACCTTTTTTAGTATAACATCTCGGTAATACCGACCTGTAACACTTTTGCCCTTCGGCACTGGAATTTGTACGGCTATACCATCATATGAGAAGAATATGCGATAAAGAACCTTCTTTGTGCTTATGCTTCTTTTGGCAACTACAGGCCTTCTACCATATTTAGTTAGCCGTATTTTGTTTCCAATTTTTCTTACTGGTTCAAAATAGTGAACCCATGTTTCGTCACCAGTAACAAAGTTTGCAAATTGTCTTTGATTGAATTTGGGAAACATTTTGAGCAATTGCTTAGTGGTTTGTACTCGTACCCGTTTTTGGTCATCTGTCAATATATGTGGTATCCATCTGGCAGAAATCTTTCATACTCTCAAAATATGCTTCAAAATGAAATGCACCCGCGATAGCGATATACCAACAGCGTTGGCAATATCACGAATCGTATATCTGCCATCACTTTCAATTATTTCCCTGACTTTTGAGACATTTGCCTTGCCTGTTAAAGTCACAGGTCGTCCAGATTTTGCTGCATCTTTGATGGACTCTGTGTCAGTCAGATATTTCTTTCTCCAACTACGAACTGTCTCATAAGATACCTTATCAGACCCATAAACTTCCCCCAATTCAGTAAAAATCTGCATTACCGAATGACTGAGTTTTGTGCGAACTTTTACATAAGCTCTAATTTCTTCAATATTCTTAATCCGTTTCCCAACCATTTTTACAACAGTGGTCAACTACTAGCTCTATTGAAATGACTATAAGTTTAAAACTATGTGGAGCTAAAGGCTCGTGTTTATACCGTTGGAAAGGTATTGAATAGAGCTATTCAAGCGTATCATCATCCACGAAATCGTTGAAAGCGTTTTCACACTGTGGTACAATACACATTACATATCGAACAGCACACGTAGATTGTTGCAGCAGTAGACCTGTGTAGTGTATCTCTGCTCCACTTTCTTGCCAGTTGCATGAATGCAAGGCGAAAGTCGTACACAGTCATGTGACAAGCATAATGTGGTATCCTCGATTGAACAAGTGGATAGGAGCCAAGTGCAAAATTACATGTTCTATCCATCGTAATCTATGCAATCTCATAACTGCCAGGTGTAATATTTGTCATGAAGCCATAAGAATGACTATAGTTTGATAAAATATTGAAGAAATTGGTTATATTTGGCTTAAAATGAGTAAATGGGTATCTTTAAGTTACCTGATTTCCAGCCATTAGTACTTCCAAATGAGTCAAGGTAGCAGGAATACTCCTCAAAATAAGCAGCCACTGACAGATCCTCAAATAATTTGGCTATACCTAGCTCATCAATTGTACTAAGGTCATAGTTATTGGTCTGCAGCCACGAGGTCAAGGAAAAGTCTGCATTAAATAAAAACATAGAAATATAATTTTTGTTGATGATATCAATATAATTCAACACATCAAAAGCTGAAGATAGTTGACAGACCAGGTAGATCAAAATTAGACAGAAAAGAATAGAAAACCTGATCTTTAACACTTGACCACACCATTTCGAGTTTTAAAAACCCCGAGACAGCAGGCTTTTGAAAACATCTGGGAAAATTAAAACAAGAGGGCCAAGATGGCCCTGGATCGCTCACCTGAATTTTTGAGAGGACCATAACCAATTTCTTTTTTTGAAGTATTGAAATTTTGGAAACAAAATCATTATTTTGCCAAGCAATTTTGAAAAGGTCAACTGTAAAAATCATTTCAAAATCTGTCACCACCCCTACAATCATCACCAAAGCCATGTTTTTGACGAATCAGAATTCTGCAAATAAATTTTTGGGATAGGTCACCCAAAGACCATTTCTTGAACAAGAGCACATGCCCGATAGTGGCTAAAAATATTAAGTCGAACAAGAGCACTGCATGTGGGTGCCAACAATTGGCTGTTGGGTGCTGGATAGTAAGTTGAAATTCTAAGTCGAAAAAGGGGCATAAATTGGACAAAATGATTTTAGAGTTATCTGCCCTTGTTGTATGGGTTGCTCTTTTACTAGTGAACAATTTTTCCAAGTTTCAAGTACATATGTTGAGTGGAAGCCGAGATATAACAATATGTCGAAGTTTTTGCACAACTACAACGACAACAACGCAAACGATGACAAGAGCGCTGTGACAATACCTCGATGTTTTCTTCGAAAACAGCCAGGCTAAAAAAGGGGCATAATATAAGGATCATTTCTGTGAAATTATTTCAAAATCTGACACATGGTTTCAGAAAAGTAGAATTTTCAAGAATTTCTTCATGTCTGTAAAGTGCAAATAGCCCCCCACCACCACAGCCATGTTTTTTGACGGATCAAAATTTTGCGAACAAGTTTCCAAAAGGGGCATCCAAGGTACATTTCTGTGAAATTATTTCAAAATCTGACAAGTGGTTTAAGAGAAGAAGAATTTCAACGAATTTCTTTAAGTCCAAACAGTGCAAAGAGCCCCCTCCCCTCCCCACCATGGCCATGTTTTCGACGGATCAAAATTTCGCGAACAATTTTTGAAAAGGGTAACCCAAGGAACATTTCTGTGAAATTATTTCAAAATCTGACCAGCGGTTTCATCAGAGAAGATTTTTAAAGAATTTCTTAGAAAATTCCATTTGGTTGCCATGGCAACCAGAGTTTTTGATGGAATCAAATTTTGTCAACACTTTTTAAAGAGGAACTCCCAAGGAACATTCCAGCTGAGTTTGGTCCAAATTGGCCAAGCGGTTTAGGAGGAGATGTTTAAAGAATTGTTGACACCACACGATGCAAAGAGCCCCCTCCCCCCCACCATGGCCATGTTTTTCGACGGATCAAAATTTCGACAACAATTTTTGAAAAGGGTCACCCAAGGAACATTTCTGTGAAACTATTTCAAAATCTGACCAGCGGTTTCATCAGAGAAGATTTTTAAAGAATTTCTTAGAAAATTCCATTTGGTTGCCATGGCAACCAGAGTTTTAGATGGAATCAAATTCTGTGAACATTTTTTAAAGAGGAACTCCCAAGGAACATTCCTTCCAAGTTTGGTCCAAATTGGCCCAGCAGTTTAGGAGGAGTTGATGTTTAAAGAATTGTTTTCACTGCACAACGCAAAGAGCCCTCCACCACCACAGCCATGTTTTTCAACGAATCAAACTTTCGAGAACAGTTTTTCAAAAGGGTCACGCAAGGAACATTTCTGTGATATTATTTCAAAATCTGACCTGAGGTTTCAGAGGAGAAGATTTTTAAAGAATTTCTTAGAAAATTCCATTTGGTTGCCATGGCAACCAGAGTTTTTGATGGAATCAAATTCTATGAACATTTTTAAAAGAGGAACTCCCAAGGAACATTCCTGCCAAGTTTGGTCCAAATTGGCCAAGTGGTTTGGGAGGAGAAGATGTTTAAAGAATTGTTTTCACTGCACGACGCAAAGAGCCCTCCACCACCACAGCCATGTTTTTCGACGAATCAAACTTTCGAGAACAGTTTTTCAAAAGGGTCACGCAAGGAACATTTCTGTGATATTATTTCAAAATCTGACCTGAGGTTTCAGAGGAGAAGATTTTTAAAGAATTTCTTAGAAAATTCCATTTGGTTGCCATGGCAACCAGAGTTTTTGATGGAATTAAATTCTGTGAACAAGATTTGAAGAGGACCTCCCAAGGAACATTCCAGCCAAGTTTGGTCCAAATTGGCCAAGCGGTTTAGGAAGAGAAGATGTTTAAAGAATTGTTGACGCCGCACGACACACACTGCACGACGGACACAACGTGATCCTAAGAGCTCCCCTTGAACACGTTGTGCTCAGGTGAGCTAAAAATGTTGGTGACTAGCTTTTTCTCCTTTCCCACAATGTTTTCTACCCTTTCAAAGACAAATCTCACCATATGAGTTACACTTAATTGGTCCTCTGCAAATGTTTTCTATTTGGAAAAGTCTTAAATTTTGTTATTTGGTAAATAGTTCAGGTAAACTGTCTGATGTTTTTGCATGTAGTTTTGCAAAATCACCTTGAAGATGCAGCACCCTAAAATCATTCTGAGGGTAAAAAAGAAGCTTGCATATAAATCTTTGTTGTTTAAAGCCACTGTCAAGTTTTTATACTTAACCCTTTACCACACAGTGACGCCTTTTAACGCCCCTGAAGAAGAGGCCTTTTGAAAACATTGTGGGAAAAGGAGAAAATGCTGGTAACCAGCATTTTCTCCTTTTCCCACAAAGTTTTCTACCCTATCAAAGAAAAGTTGTGTCATTTGAGCTACTACGAAATTGTCGTCTGCAAATGCTTTCAATTTGGATAGGTCTTAAATTTTGCCGTGTGGTAAAGGGTTAAATCAGGGCAGCCAGTATACTTATAAATATAATTCTGGATTTCTCTTCTAGTTCTATGTTCCATACTTTCCCTCTCTCTCTCCAATCCATTAGCTGGTTTTCCACACAAAGCCATAAACAATGTTTAGCTTGGGAGAAAATCAACTATATTGAAATGACCAGTACACCTATCCATGCTTTCCTGGATTTTCTTTTACCAGTACTTTGCACAATATTCTTCCGAAGCCACTGGCTGCTTTCCAACATAACAAACATCAAAACAGTAATTGGTGATGAGAGAGGAATGAATCCTGTCACAATGACTATTATTAATTCTCAGAAAGAAATTGGCTGAGCTCTGGATTCAAACCAGCAACCCCCTGCTCTGAAGTCCTGTACCTACCTACACCATTATTAGCCTTCCCACACTTTTAGCAATTAGCAATATCATTTCATAATAAATATCATTTGCAATTACACATGAGACATCTTTTTCTCTGAAACCTCCTAAATAGCATAATCCAAAAGATAATGTCAAGGTTAACTTTATTTACCTGGATCTGTGAAGCCAGAGTCAAAAGCACAGGGCAACTTCGGAAGCTCTGTCTGTTCAAAAAGGTTGTAAGTATTGCAGGATGATGTAAAAGAGAAACACTCGGTAACTGTCATGTCCACAACATAGGCACCTTTTGCAATCAAGTCAAAGGCTCTGAAGCTGTTTATCATAAAATAATATTAGGATAATTGTCCTGTCAATGTAAAGTTGGTATACTTTTTCTTTAAGTGAACACAATCAAAGACATAAAATCTATGCCATGCTTCAATGCCATAAATAAGATATACATCCCCATTTATGACAAAGCCTCCTCAAACAAATTTGCAGCAGAGAATTTTAAAAAACACCTTGCCTTGATATGGATTGTTTATATGGATCAATGTTTTTACACCAACATGTACATGAACACATGTGTAAATAGTGTCAAGAGTATGTGGTAACATAAGATAGAGCGACTCAGCAAACCCATAGTAAATTAACAGATTGTCATCTTCAGAATAATTTCCATACTTTTCAACCGCATAATTCAAATGAGCCATGCTCTGTGAAAAGTGGGGGGGGGGGGGGGGCTTAGTGCATCTGCCAATTGTATCAACCAAGGTCAGCCTGCACAGGCTGACCTGGATTGAAACTTTTTACTATCGAAAAATTTTCTGCAAATTAAAGGATCATTCTACCTCATGACTTGGCTGTTTGTGACACAAAATGTATTATATGGATCCATGATTATATGATTACTTGTTTGGTATGATACATCCTGGAGATGCATTAAACACCCTTTTCACAGGGCATGGCTCAAATTTAAATGTATTTTAACACCCTGATTGTTTACTCTTGACCACTACAGGGCCTATTAATCCTTTACCAGACGACAAAATTTCAGCCTTGTCCAAACTGAAAGCATTTGCAAACAACGATTTCAATGTGGCTTAAATGATGGTTACCAGCATTTTCTCCTTTCCCAACAATGTTTTCAGAAGGCTTTCCCAGGGTCGTTAAAAGTTGGCATTGTGCGGTAGACGGTTAAGGGAGGTAATTATGCTAGCCATAATAACATACAGATTTAGGAGAATTTTAAAAAAAAGCTCTTACTCAATTGTGATAGTATCCATCAGTGAAAGTTTTGCCCAATATCCTGTAGAGAAAAAAAATCATACCTTTAATTTCCAGATGTTCTTAATAAAACAGTTGATCACAAAACCCTACAAAACACCTATCTTTTTGAACTGGGAAAAAAGAAAGTGAATCTCTGTTTTATGTGATGGTCTTAACTTAACATATGAGATTTTCTTTTTTTTGTACAAAATAAGAGGGCAAAGATAGCCCTGTATTGCTCCACTGAGTAACGAATGTGCACACCAACAAATGTACATTGGCATCAAAAGTTGGCTGGTTACTAGCATTTTTTCTTTTTCCCGAAATGTTTTCAAAAGCTCAATGTTTCCCTCAGAGTCATAAAAACAATGGATTGTTTGGTAAAAGGTTAAAAGACATATACAATAATGTCATAGCAAAAATGAACTCAAAATAAAGAAACAAAATATGTAAGCTATGCTCTGGCAAAAGGGGATGTAATGCATTATACCAAGAATGTCATCACAAAATTACAGATCTATAAAAGCTATTAATATTTAGTTTCACAACCGGCTGAATCCTGAGGTAGAATAGTCCTTGGACATACAGAAAATTGATCAGTAACAAAAGGTTTCAACTCATGTTAGCCTGCGCAGACTGTGCAGGCTGACCTGGGTCGACACTTTTTGCAGATGCACTAAACCCCTTTCACAGAGCCTGGGTCATGTGTATGTACCCCACTCAAAGTCAAAGAGAGTAATGTTGAAAGCAAAGAGATCAATTCCAATTTCCAGTCTATAGCCACATTCATACAGTCTCATGTAGGCAGACACATGTCTGTCAAGTAGTGGTATATAGCTACAGGTCTCTATCCCGGTACATATAGCTGGTATATGGCATGTGAGATTTCCGGAAGTTGGCAGCACATTCACTGATAAACTACAATCTGTTCAAAAAAGAAAGCAACATAAAAAAACTTAGCTATAACCACAATTATCGGGAAAGGGTGAATAACAAGAGGCTCATGAGGGTCTGAATTGCTCTCCTGGGAATTACTGATCAGTAGACTTTAATGTAAAAGAAACAATGGAAAACGTTCATAGCTTTTCGCTTTCATCCCCAGGCTGAATAAACAAATCTCTTTTCTTAGAGTTAAAACAGTCAAAGCTCATGTCATATCTTAGAATTTCATGCACATAAAAAACAGGAGACTGAAAAGACACTCCCCTTTCAATGAATAGTTGAAAGTCATCAGCCTGTACAGGATGTCCTCAGACGTACCTAAAACAATTACCAATTACAACAGGCAAAAGTTCAACTCTTTACCAAACAACAAAATTTTAGACTCTACCAAACTGCAAGCATTTGCAATGATAAAAATATATGCGGCTCAAATGATGATTTCCGTCTGATACGCTAGAAAACATTGTAAAAATAGGAGAAAATGCTAGTTACCAGCATTTTATCCTTTTCCAACAATGTTTTCAAAAGCCATCTTCTCGGGGTTGACAAAACTTAAGGTAGTGTGATAAAGGGTTACAGGAAAGACAGGTATTATATTTCAAAATTATGGAAAATATTGTGGAAAAAGAAGAAATTACTAGTTACAAGCACTTGCTTCTTTTCCCTCAATGCAATGCTTTCCAAATATTTGGAGAGTAGGGGTGTAAAAAGTCACATTTGTATAGTAATTGGTTTTCACCTACCTGAAGCACAACCTGACCCAGCACTCCAGGGTTGGCACTGTTCTGAGAACAAGTAGGGTAGTATTCCCAGGTCATTCAGCAGCTTAGAACTGACATACACTGGTAAGGTATTCATTGATGCTATGTTGTTCTCGGCCAACCAGGCAGACACAGTCTTACCTTTAAAGTATTTTCATTGAAAAATAGATGAAAATAGTTGTCAAATGAAACAAGAGAGCCATGTTGGCTCTGAAGATGCTAAAATGTCAACATCTAATATCTAATGTTTACAAATCTATGAAATGAATGACCCTGAATAGCTACTCCAGAGGCTTTATCTTTGGCCAAAAGTTGGTACTTTGAATCATTCAATAAAATCACAGGTAATCACTAAAGAAAATTTGGCTGAAAAGAAAAAAAGTCATATGGGTGATAGCAAACCATGCCAAAAATGTGGTCTGGTGCTCGCCAGATCTGCCCAAAGAGTGACGACAGCCTTGATAAAGGGTCAACAACTAAGACTAACTGAAATTATTTTAGACACAATGTTAAAGCTTTAAGCCTGTAAACTTGTTATACCTTCTTTGAATTATTTCTAGACTATCACAAATTACATTTCTTTCTTCCCAAAATTGATCACTGTTTTCTTTTTTTTTTCTTCTCGAATTTGGAGTGAGTCCATCAAATTGATTATATGGCATTTACAGGTTTTCAACATTATTTCAGATGTATTGTGGTGGCCTGTGCACCTATCTGTGCTCTCCTGGAGTTTCTCAAAACTTACCCGGGGCTATCTGCCTGGAGGACCATCCACATGACCTTTTGGGTATTCTGGTATTTTTCATGACTTCTATACTATGTAGACAATCTGCATCAGTCTCCAAACATATTTGTAAAGTAAGGTCTACCACAAACATGTTGGACCAGTATAGGTCCTCTACCTTCAACCTGATAAAAACAAATTGCACAGTAGTTTAAGAAAAGTAGCATCTTTGCTATACAGAAAGAGAGAGAGAGAGAGAGACAGACAGACAGACAGACAGACAGACACAGAGACACAGACAGAGAGAGAGAGAGAGAGAGAGAGAGAGAAGGCAGACAGACAATAATATAAATAGAGGTACAAAGAAAGATAATTACTGAGATGGACAGACAGACAGACAGACAGACAAACTGAAACAAACAGATAAAGACACATAAAAAAACACAAAGAGAAAGTGGGAAAACAGAAGTTAAAGTTATTGGTTTGACCAATCAACATTGTGTGTCAGACTTTTCACTTAACAAAGTGATTGTGTAATTTCATTTGTCATTTGGGAAACACTCAGAACATAAAAATTACATTATCAGAAATATTATGTCAAATATATCAACCTTAAAAAATACAAATTTAGATGCTTGGTACAAGCTTATCATACAATGGTTCAATTAGTTATAGCAAATATGAATGATATAAAGTGGAATTGGTAGCAAACCCATTACCATGAAATTACAACTTTTCATATTCTGGCAGTATATACAGTAGATTCCACTTAATCGCAACCCTGTTTATTGGGATTTTCGGTTATTCGCAAGTACTGATCCAGCACCGATCCTTTTCTCACTCAGACAACGTAAATTTCAACGCTTAATCGGGATCCCGTTAAATAGAAAATTTCTTTTTTTTGCAACGAAAAATTAGCAAAAGATTCGAAATTCTAGTGTTTATTAGCAATTCTGTGGGTAAGACAACGAAACATTGCAATCTGTCTGAAAAAAAAAGACAAAAAAAAAGATGTAAGTTGAATTTCAAAGCGTAAAGAGAATCGAAGTTATAAACCATTGCAGCAGCATATGTATGACGAGTCCATGTTGATCCGTTTTCATGATTTAGTCATTAAAGATATAAATTCTTGCCTTGTTTCATGTTATTCTTTTCATTTTAGAAAGTGTAATGACTGTTACAAAACGTCTCCAGTTTGCCAACATTTTGAAACAGAAGCTCGTTAACTCAGTGGCTGTTTGATAGTACTGATGTGTTAATTTTCTATGCAGTTTACTTCACTGATTTTCATTTTCATTTCATATCAACTGTCAGACAGTTACGCGAGATACCGGGTACCAGGTTGAGCATTTAACACTAAGAGCACTGATTAATGAAATGGTAATTTTCACGCAGGAAAATGGCGGAAATATGGCTACTTCAGTCTTGTCTTGGTCTCATTTGTACAAAAAAACCGGACATGGTCGATGTAAGATCAGACTACACTTTCTGTGCTGTCTAATCTTGGTCTATGCTGTCCCAAAGCAACTGTAGACAAATTCAGCACTTCACCTATTACAAAGAAAGACCGATCGTAATAATGTATCACCTGTCAGATCATTACAAACTGTAGAAAAAAAAAAAAAATGAACTTAACTGTTCGCCTCTGTTGGTGTTTCGTTGATAATCCAATTTGTGACAATTTGACAACAGGCATGAATGTAGACTGACTTAAAATTTATGTGTGAAAAACACAGAAAACAGTTTCCTACGTAGGTGGCAAGCCAGGGGTTATACAGGTGCGCATCACACGATCATGTTGTGTTAAGAATATACATGTACACATGTAGCAATTGTTAGACAACCGGAAACTGGAGATATGCGTCGAAACTTGTGTTTTCAATGAGTTTGTGTTGGATTTCATGTCAAACGAAGCATTACCATGGCAAATAAGAAGTAAAGCAATGAAATTTTTCAACAGATTTATTATGAAATACACATATTTAAAAAATTCTGAATTAATTAAATGATCAGGATGCAAGTGCTGAACGTCTGTCATTAGAACAAAACAATCGTCTGCATCTCTGGTTTGACTTCCGCTCTGAAAAGAGGCATCAGTTTATGGGGCCGACCGCTTTATCGCAATATTTTCTGTGACAAACAGGACTTGCGAATAAGCGGAATCCACCGTACCTTTTGAAAGAAATCTGGAGAAAGGAGCAACTTGTTTTAACAGGTAATCACTCACTTTCCAACAATACTTTCTAAATCGTTAATCCTTTCCCAAAAAATCCTGTACTTTCATAACCCCAAGGAATGCTAATAAGCAGAAGTATCTCCTTTTCCCACATTATTTCCCCTGTCAAAGAACCTTAGTTCATTTGTACCACCTTCAGATTTGTTGCCTGCAGATGCTCTCAATTTGGAACAGTCTAAAATTTGTCATTTGGGAAAGGTTTAAGAAAAGACATATTTCCACATACATAATGGTAAATTTTTCTACAGGGTATCGTTTTTACTAGGTAGCGCTTCACAAATATCATGTAATGTAATGTAATGGATTAACTTTTACCACACAATCTACGTTTTAACGACCCTGGGTAAAAGGGCTTTGAAAACTTACGAGAAAAGGAGAAAATGCTGGTAGCCACCATTTTCTCTCTTTTCCACAATGTTTTCTATCCTTTCAAGGACAAATCCCATCATTTCAGCTACATTTAATTTGTCATCTGCCAGTGCTTTCAACCTGTGCAAGTCTCAAAAGTTGTTGTCTGGTGAAGATTTAAGTTGTTTATACCTGATACATATAAATCCCAGCAAGCAGAATGTTGTCTCCTCCTCTGTCGAAATGAAAGAAAAAAGAAAAGAAAAACAATGAGTATGAAAAATATCCAACTGACAATTATTGCCTTCCTACATACTCCTGAATTTCAACAACCCTGAAAAAGAAAATTTTTGAAACCATTGTAGGAGAAGGAGAAAATGGTTGATACCAGCATTTTCTCTTGTACCATGATGTTTTTAAAAGCCTTTTTACTCAGAACTTCTTATTTGTCTGCAAATGCTTTCAATTTAGAAAAGTCAAGAATTTTGTCATTTGGTAAAGACTTAAATTTGGTATCAGTCAAAATCTTTCTCAGAACTTAACTTTTTACTAAACAATCTCAATTTACAGTGATACACAAATAAAAATTTTGAAAACATTGTGGATACAGAAGAAAAGGCTGGTTACCAACTTTTTTCCCCTTTTTGCACAATGTTTTCTACCATTTGGCCTGCAACATGCGAAAAGGGGCATTCGGACATTTGTGTAAAGTGTCGTCTCGGATAAGCCTGCGCAGTCCGTGCAGGCTAATCCAAGACGGCACTTTCCGTTTTTATGTAATTTTCTGTTTTGCACACGTCTACTGTAGCACAAAATCTAATGTAGTCGTAAAGTGCCGTCTCGGATTAGCCTGCGCGGACTGCGCAGGCTGATCCGAGATGACACTTTACCCAAATGTCCCAATGTCCCTTTTCGCGTGTTGCAGGCCATTTCATGGACAACTCCCAGTGTTTTAGTCAGAGTTGATTTGTCATCTGCAAATCTTTGAATTTACAAGAGTCTAACATTTTGCTGTTTGGTAAAGAGTTGAGTGTTGCAGCTAAGAAAACCTGAGTCCCCAAAAAATTTTAGAGGGTAGAGACTATAAACTTTAAATCAGATCATTTGATTTCATCAACCCTTTATGAGAAGGCAAAATTCTGGACTTGTACAAATTGAAAGCATTTGCAGGCAAAAAATTTAATGTGGCTGAAAGTCAGGGATTTGTGTTCAAAATGGTAGAAAAGATTGTGGGAAAAGAAGACGATGCTGGTTATCGGCATTTTCTCCTTTTCTCACAATGTTTTCAAAAGTGTTCTCTGTAAGGGTCATTAAACTTGGGATTGTGTAGAAAAAAATGTTAATGATTTTAATAAGCACTAATGACAATAACACTTTCACATTTTTTTGTCCTTCTGTTGTTTAGAACCAAATTGAAAACTTTTCCTCCTGAAAAATAAAATGAAGCTCAAATAATGATTTCTGTCTTAGATGGGGTAGAAAACATTGTCATAAAAGGAGAAAATGCTGGTTACTGGCATTTTCTCCTACAAAGATTTTAAAAGGCTTCTTTCTCAGGGTCTTTACAACTTGGAACTGTGTCGTAAAGGTTTAATTAATGTCTTTTAAGTTAGGACTACTTGTTACATACCCCACTTGAAGTCAGATAGAGATATGACATATGGGAATCTCTCTATCTGTAAAGTCAAGGCATTGGCACACTGATCTATGTCTACACTGACATGAAATGAGTCCTCTATCAGATATACATCTATACAGCAGTCCACAAGGTTACAGGATTCACCCAGGGAACAGGACAGGATTGTTGGCAAGCTTAACAACTGTGTTCCTAATGGGCAAACTGAAAAACAGGAATCAGGCAGCCTGAAATATGTCTTATGTAAATTTTTTCCCAGTAATTTTACCTTTAGGCCAGGGCTTAGAAAACTTTTCTCAAGACCAACAGGTCCTGTAGAATGAGTAAATTGAAAAACTTACTCGTCCTTCATTTGGGTTCACTTGTCCTACAGAAAAAAACAGGCAACAGTTTTTTTCACAAGTTAAAGTGATTTCATCTAGACAGTCAGAAGAACAATAAAGATTTTGGAAAACCAAATATCATAAGGAAATTAAAATATTTGGAAAACATTCGCTCTGATAAAGCTTCATATGTCCAAAATTCTTTAAAGGATTTGCAGACAAAATAGACATGACTTTAACTTGAATTTTCTTGTATAAATTTAAAATATATGATAATTCAAAATTTAATATTGTTTTTAAACCTTTTTTTACTGGATCTGTCTTTGCAATAAGTGTAAATTTCTATGTCAACCTACCTTTCTTCCACCCTGATATGGAGGGTAAGTAAGTGTCTGACTTTCTTTCACAAGGTGAACTGTTGAGATACTTGGACACTGCTAGAGTTTCTATCAGCTCTGATGTGACATCATCTCCCAGGTAGGACTGGTATTGGTACCCTTTGGTTTCCAGCCAGGTTGACAGAGAAAAGTCTGAAATTTTACATTTTCAATCATGAACATTTTCAAACCAACATTCATTATCAAATTACTATATAAATATGATATTTCACTCATTACCAGAAAAGAAAATTTCAAACTAGTCCAATTCAAGAGCCCTTGCAGACTGATGACATATTAACTGTGTTTTGAATAATGTGATGTGGAATCGACAGGATAGAAGACATTGTTGGAAAAGGAGAAAATGCTGGTCACCAGCATTTTCTCCTTTTCCAAAAATGTTTTCAAAAGCATTAATATTCCGGGTGGTTTAACTTGGGATTATGTGGTAAAGGATTTGTGTGCCTGCAGTACACAGCTTTATCAACTTCATCAAAATTGAAAATCTCAGAATAAGAGCACTTGCTTGTCTAAGCAATTTCTCTTTTTCCCACAATGTTTTCGTTATCTTTCCAAACAAACAATTTCATCACCTTTGAGTATTTTTTTTCCTATTTTTTTTTCCTGGTACTAGTTTGAGGTATCAAAAAAGTTCTATGATGAAAGTTTAATTATTTGAAGACAATACTAACCATGCACAACTTCTTATTCTTGCAACAGACAAAGTAAGAAAAACACTGTGGCAAAGGGAGACTTGCATTCATGTCCTCATATGTAAATGCTTACCACCCTTACGTTGCAAGTTTATAGCTGCAAATTTGTTTTGTAGTAAAAAAAAAGTCACAATTTTATTAATTCAGCTAATAAGAAATAAGTTGGGAAAAATACCAAAAGGAGAAAACATGTTTCACAAATAACAAAATGATAAATTTTAACTCATGGAGTGCTAAATAAACCCAACAGACATTTTCAGTCTAGAAATGAAACCAAAGAAGCTGCAATTTCAGCGAAAAGTAAAGTGTAGATCAGAGATATGACTTCACATTTTGTGCAATCTGATCTTGATCCACACAGACTGTAAGGGCAACTATAGTCCTGAAAGGCTCTTTAACTCATTACTACACAGCAAAGTTTTAGACTCATCCAAACTCAAAGCCTTTGCTAACAAAATACTAAATGTGGCTCAGAAGATGGTATTTGTATTAGAAATGGTAGAAAAGATAATGGAAAGGGAGAAAATGCTGTTTACTAGCATTTTCTCCTTTTTCCATAATGTTTTCCAAAACCTCTATCAGGGTTGTTAAAACTTGGTATTGTATGGTAAAAGCATTAAAAGAGTCAAGGCCAGTCTCAGATCGCCAAGTATAAAAATGCATTATAATTACATGTGTTCTGCTTCAACAGGAAATACTACATTGCTGCAATATCAAGTCCACATTTTGGGAAGAACATGGTGACAGAATATGGACAGGGCAGATCTATAGTCACACTGCATTTTCCATGCAGCCTAATCTTGTTCATATGTCAGCAACAGAATTTAACCATTACTGTACAGTTTAGATGAACCAAAACACGTAAAAATCCCATTTGGACAAATATTTGCAGGTTAGGTTATTATTACCTTTCAATAGTCAGGAAATTTCGGAAAAAGGAGCAATTGTCTGCACAAGTTATTGCTTTTATTTGCATATCGTACTTAAAATCTGTCAGATGCAAGGTGTAAAAAGTCATATTTGTATAACAATGGGTTAAAGTTTCCACAGCACCCTAATGGATAAAACAACACAATTATACACACTTTCGACAGCAAAGCCCATGTCCATATTACATGGGGTTTTCTCTAGGATTGTGTTGTGAAAGATGGTCTGGTTCACTTCACAGGCTCCATTGGACTCCAAACATACTGCTAGATCTGCGAATACAAGGTACTGTCCAGCATAGGATAGGTCTTCTATCTTGTACCTGAAATGAAGTAGCCCCTCTACAGTCAATAACATGTAACTCTTTACCATACATATATAATATATATGTCATAGTCCAAACTGGAATCTAGGCAGATCCGGAATCTGCCTAGACCAAACTGGAATTCTGTCTAGACCAAATTAGGATTCCAGTTTGGCTAGGCAGCTCCACAATCTGCCTAGACCAAATTGGAATATTTTCTTGTTGAATATAGTGCGACTACATATAAACCATCTTATTTAACTTAGACCCCAAAATAAAAGAAGTTTTACTCAGAAATTCAGAGTAAGAATAAATTTTGAATGTTTTGCGCTTTAGCGAAAAAAAAAATGTGGAAAACAGAGGATTGTGGGATAAAACAAATAAATTGCTTTAATTAAAAATACCTCTCAATTTTTTAGAAAACAATCTATTTTGGTCTAGACAAAATTATAATTCTAGTTTGGTCTAGGCAGATTCCGGATCTGCCCAGATTCCAATCTGGCCTACGACATATACATAGTCTTGTTGTATATCAAAAATATCTAACGAGAATGGGAGAATTGAAAATTGTCGAGCCTTGGCTGGACAATTATCAATTCCTCCAACCAAGTTAGATATTTTTGATATACGACAACACTATGTATGTATTACATTATATTTTAATGTCCAATTTGTTGCTGTTAATTATTTCTTACAATGAAAAACATGAATTTAGCAGTATTTTCAGATGAAATTAATATGGATTAGCTGTAATGATGACGTCACAAATGATGCAGATTACGTCATAAAACATGATTTTACCTGCAGAAAATTCATTCATATTATATAAATATCTGTGGTGTATCAAAAAAGTGTTCTATAAATATCCATGTTATATCAAAATAAATATCGCGTCGGTGTTATTGCATAGATACTCGGTTAGTTGAAAGATAAAACAAAATTTCAGACTGGTCCAAAATGAAAGCATGTGCAGGTGACAAAGTCAAATGTTGCACAAATGAAATTTGTCTTTGAAAGGGTGGAAAACATGGGAAACACAGAAAATGCTGGATACCAGCATTTTCTCCTTTTTCCACAATGTTTTCAATAGTTCTTTTCCTGGGGGGGGGGGGGGTCATTAAAATTCAGGATTGTGTGGTAAAGGATATTGTGACAAATGGAAACACTTTATTCTTGGCAATTTCTCAATTTATCTTTGTAGTCTCCTTACTGTATCTTTATCAGACAACTGTGCATAAAACAACTCGGCAAAAACTTTTCAATGGTTGACTAGTCATAACAGCAGGATTCAATCATTATATATTACAGTTGGACAAAGTTTTGACTTTTTTCATTGATAAGGCAGATAAAGGCTTTGAAGAGTATTGGGCAGAGTACTTGTTAGGAAAACTTCTGGAACTCTTGAATAGGAGCACTAGCTGCTGCAGTATTTCAGTAATATTGCAGCAGCTAGTGCTCCTATTACTGAAATACTGCTAAAAACTGCATAAACACTGATCATCTGTTTGTAAAAGTTTGTTCCTCTTTTGTCATCTTTAGGAGTCTTTAACACTTTACCACACAATCCCGACTTTTAACGACCCTGTAAGAGAAGGCTTTTGAAAACATTGTGGGAAAAGGAGAAAATGCTGGTAACCAGCATTTTCTCCTTTTCCCACAGTGTTTTCTACCCCATCCAAAACAATAATCATCATTTCAGTTACATTTAATTTGTCATCTGCAAATCCTTTCAAATTGGACCAGTCCAAATTTTTGTCGTTTGGTAAAGAGTTAACACTTTACCAAACAATCCCTTGTTTTATTGACCTTAACCAAAAAGACATTTGAAAACATTGTGGACAAAGGAAAAAATGCTGGTAACCAGCATTCATTCCTTTTCCCACAAAGTTTTCTACCTATCTGAAAATAAATATAAATTTTTCCATCACATTCGTATTGTTGCCTGCGAATGTTTTCAATTTGGACAAGTCTAAATTTTGTGGATTAGCAGATTTAAGTCAAAAATATTATATTAGACTTACTTGAAAATTGGAGGACAGTTTACTTTCTTTTTTGAAAGTTTTTAAAACCTTGATACAGGTCCACTAGATGAAACTATATACATGCCAAATTTGATAGCCCTATGCTTTATGGTTTTTGAACTTTCCACTACACAATGTAAAACTTGTGATCCCTGGGGTGGGGCCAATTTTGACCCAAGGGCTATATTTTGAAGAATTTTGGTAGAGATCTACTGGAAGAAGCTGCATGTGAAATGTGGTAGCCTTAGGCCTTATGGTTTAAGACAAGAAGATTTTAATGACTTTGAATATTTTTCAGTTTTGTTGCCATGGCAACCAGTTTTTATTGGAATAAAATCTTTGAAGAGATTCTCAAGAGGAAATCATGGCAGGATCACTTCTGTGAAGTTTCATCAAAATTCGATGAGTAGTTTCAGAGAAGATGTTTGAAATAAACGATGAATTTTGGTGTTTGGGAAAGAGTAAAAGGCTCTTTGTAATAATAGACCACTTCACTTATATTCAGCCTCTTGCATGCTCTCTTTACACAAGTTTGACGTTATCAGTTGTACGGTCAGGTGGCAGGGGACTTGGAAACTTGTTCATGGCTGTGGTGAATCATGTCGCCCCGAGCCAAAGGCGAGGTGGCGACATGATTCACCACAGCCGTGAACAAGTTTCTAAGTCCCCTGCCACCTGACCGTACAACGAAATTATTATACTGCAAAGTTTTACCATTCCAAGGTGTATTAAGCGAAATTTACCTGTTTTTTGGTTTCAAAAATTGAGTACGCTGACGAAGTAGAATTTCCCTTCTGAGTGCCCCAATTCAATGAAAACTGACGTCACTGGAAACTGACGTCACTGAAACCTTGGTAAAACGTGCAGTTTGGTGCATAATCTTGATGTTAATCTTGATCGACGCCGCCATTTTGGATATTGTGTTGAAAGTGTAGTCATGTATACGGGGCTCCCAAAAGGGAAACTGCTTTTACGCTTTGCCAGTGTACATGATATATATGTTCGGGACAGATTATCCAATCAGATCACGAGAAATTTCTTTGCAGTATAATAATATATAAAGTACAAACTTACCCTAATCGGATCACACCAAACAAGTCAAAACTTTTCTTTACACCTGTAATAAAAACATCCGTGTGTCTGTCCTGAAAACTTGAATTATGCTCTCTTAGATCTGCAGGTTTTAAATCTTTTGAAAATTCAAAAATCCTTAGTGTGCCAAGCAGTACAGTGTAGACCAAGATCAGACTACACAGAATGTGCAGTCTAATTTCTTTTATCTTTCTGTACAGAAACTACTCTCTTGTAAGATATACTGACTTGCACATGTTGGCTCGTGGCTCAAATACCTAGAGGTTTTCTTTGCTGAAAATGCTTATTTCATCTATTTCACAGGGTTTACTCTTTACCACACAACAAAAATGTAGATTTATCCGAATCAAAAGCATCTTCAGACAACAATTCAAATGTAACTCAAATGATGGAATGTGCTTTTGATAGATGAGAAAAACCAACAATTTTCTCCATTTCCCACAAAGGCTTTTTCTCAGGGTTGTTAAAACTCAGGATTGTGTGATAAATGGTTAACTCTTTACTACATAATCTCAGGTTTCAATGATCCCGCATTTTCTACATTTCTTTTAATGTTCTCTACCTTTCAAAGAAAGTTTCCTAATTTGTACAACAATTTGTTTGTCATCTGCAAATGCTTTGAATTTGGAACAGTCTAAAATTTTTTTCAATGGTAAAGATTGGAGTGTATAGAAGACAAAATTTAGACGGTTTTTACAGAAAGCACCTGCAGAAGACAAAATCAGAATTGATACAACTCATCTGGAGTCCTTTGATAGGGTAGAAAACATTGTGGGAAAAAGAGAAAATGCTGGTAATGAGCAATTCTGTCTTCTTCAGTATTTTCAAAAGCTGTCTTCCTCAGGGTTGTTTAGTAAGGTATCTATCCTTCTACTATTACCCCTTTCCCAAAACAAGAAAATCTTGGACTAGTCCATAATAAAAGCACTTACAGACAACAAACAAAAGTGGCCTAAATGATGGAATTTGTCTTGGAAAAAATAGAAAACATTGTTGAAAAAATGAGAAAATGCTGTTTTTTTGGGCATTTTCTTGTTTTTCCACAATGTTTTCAAATGCCCTTTCTGTCAGGTCATTTAAACATGGGATTGTGTGGTAAAGGGTTAAATGAAAAATTTTGGTGTGTATACTGACCTATTCAATATTATTTGTAAAGTCTGTGTGTTAAAGTTTCTTTGAAATGGCTCGAACAAAATTTAATGGAAAACATTTCTAGACGTAAAAGAAAACAAGTCCAAGAAAATGGAAGAGAAAAAAACTTATTTTGAAAGATACCATGTTACTTTTAAATTTAGAAAACTCTTCAGAATAAACTAAGAATATTTGTAAGATAGTTGGTGAATACAGACCCAGGTTATCATAACCACGTTGGTAGTCTTACCCCAGTCATAATCCAGCAATGAAAATTCAAACACCATTCTCTCAATTCCTACTTTCAGTTTCAGGTTACAATGATCTAGGATGAGAGAAGTCAAGAAAGACCGTCCAATGTTTGCAGAGTCCACACAGCAAACTGCTCCGGTACAGCTGGCTGTTAAACTGCATCCTACCTCACTTGGCAAGGGTAGAAGATCGATATCTAGAGGGCAGTCTGTAACAAAATAAAGTAATGACTGATTGAGCCATTTATTTATTCATTACATGTAATATATTTTGAGACAGTGCAAATGAGTTTGAGAAATTGCACAAAAAGTATTCTTGCTAAAAAAAATGCATTCATTCTTCTGTGCTTACAAATGTGTATTGTATTTAATTGGCATTCACTGATTTCATCTCTTGTTGTATGCAAAAGTAAATGTAATCCACATTCTGATCTTGATCTTCAATCTCTAACTTCATCAGCTGTTTCTAGGCTAAATATGTATAATCAACCTGTTTCCACACTTGAAAGTAAAATCCACTGAAACTTAGAAATATATATATCTTATAGGCTTGCCTAAACAAGCAGATCTAATCCTGTAGCAATGACTATCATCAATTCTGGGAAAGAAATTTGCACAGCAGGGGATTTGAACAAGCTAAATCCTGGCCTCAAGTCTTGTATGCTATGGACTGCTACCAACTGGAGCCAGGCTAAAATGTCAATGAACTTAAGTATTTCCTTGTGACTATCATATATAAATTGGTTAGATAGTAATGTGTACAAACCTGAAGTCCAATGATCTACTGCACTATTCACAGTGCAGATGTCAGCCACCAGATACTGAGAGAGTCCCAAATCTTCCATCAGTATAGATCTAGTCAGGGAATCAATGTCTGCTGCTGTAATGCCTCTTGCTGCAAGCCAGCTTGTGAAGGAAAAGTCTAAAAACATAACAGAAAATATAATGCTTTTGTTTGCTTTGTGATATAACAGAAAAAACACCTTCTACCTACCATTTAAATATGCAGAATACATTTAAAAAAAAGAAGGACCAAATCATATCAAAGGCACCAAGATTCAGTCAAAATGGCAATATCCACAGGAAAGTACAGTTTTACAAAAAAACTGAGCAGTCTTTAATATTTATTCTTCAATATTTGAAGAGAGATGACTGAGATAAAAAAAGTGGCATCCAATGACATTGTGGAACTGCAAAAAGTAACGCACCAATACATACATTGGCAACTTTTGTTCTAGCTTTACAATGCATTTTTCTGCAAGCAACTGGAACTCTGACAGATTGCACTGTCACACATTTTCAAACTCATAACAATATCCATACTTTTAAATGGAATGAAGTAAATTTGTCAGCATTTTGACTCCTCAATTGTTTACTTTTAGTCGCTAGTATGCCTTCAAAACAATAAAAACTACTGTGGGAGAAGGTTGCCAACATTTTCTGTTTTTCCCACAATGTTTTCAAAACCCTTTCCCCTCAGGAGTGTTAAAACATAGGATTAACCTTTTACTAAACATTCCGGTTTTGAAAACCCAAGGAGGGCTTTTGAAAATAATGTGGGAAAACAAGAAAATGCTGGTAATCATGTTTTCACCTTTTCCCACAATGTTTTCTTCCGGTCAAAAGAATATGTCAGTTTTATCTGATTAACTATGCTATATGCAAATGCTTCCAAATCTGGCGAGCCTAAATTTCGTTGTCTGGTAAACGGTAAAATGTCAAAGGGTTAAGTAGTCATTTACCTGGGTCTAAAAATCCGTTGATCAGCTCACAAGCTGGCATTCGGAGTCGTGTATTTTTCATGATGTCAAATGTCTCATCACATGAAGTAGCCCTAAAGCAAATACTCAGCCTAAGAGTCATCAGCACATTTCCTTCACCTTGAAGCCTTTGTAAGACAAAACTGAAATGAAGGAATGACAATACTTTAACCCTTTACCAAACAATCCCTGGTTTTAACAACCCCAAGGAAGAAGCCTCTGAAAACACTGTGGGAGAAGGAGAAAATGCTGGTAACCAGCATATTCTCCTTTTCCCACAATGTTTTCTACCCTTCCTAAGTCAAGTTTCAATTTCTGAGTCACGTTTATTTTGTCGTCTGCAAATGCTTTCAATTTGGACCAGTCTAAAACTTTGTCGTCTGGTAAAGAGTTAAGAGATTTCAAAAATAATATGAAAAAATGAATGACAATTTTATCTTCAACTCTTTACCAGACATCAAAATTTTACACTTGCCCTGGTTGAAAAAAAAAAAAAATCGAAGCTCAAGGAATGGATTTTTCACTGAAAGAGAGAAAAACATTGTGAGAAAAGGAGAAAATGTTGGTAACCAACATTTTCTCCCTTTTTGTGACAATCTTTTCAAAAGCAGTTTCCTCATGGTAAAACACTAAATTATTTGGTAACCATTCAAATATAGAATGAGATATGATGAATCATTGAAAAACAAAAAGATTGTAACTTATTCCAAAAATCAAATTAACCTGCATTTAGTGTCTTTTTCTGACATTATATTTCCAGATCAGACATAAAGGTGTATTTTCGCATCTGACTACACATGTCGGTATTTTAACTCTAGATCAGACATGAAAAAGTATTTTTACACCAGATCAGACATGAAGGAGTATTGTTACATCAGATCAGGTATTAGACTATGTGGCAGTAAATTCTAACACCAAATCATACAAGACAGAGTACTTCAACACAAGATCAGACAATCCAGAATATTTCAAAATAAGGTAAGATATGGCACTGTATTTCAACATCAAATCAGACATATCAGAGCATATTAACATCAGATTAGATATGACAGTATATTTTAACAACAGATTGGATATGACGAAGTATTTAAACAACAGATCAGATATGACAGAGCATTTTAACACCTGATCAGACATAAAGGAGTGTTGTCACATCAGATCAGATATGACAGAGTTTTTTAACACCTGATCAGATATGAAGGAGTGTTGTCATATCAGATCAGTTAACAGTGTATTTTAACATCAGGTCAGACACGACAGCATACTTTGGCATCAGACAAACCTTAAAGATGGACTTTATTTTCTGTTCAGACATGCATTTTAATCAAGGATCTATATTGACTAATATTTTGTGATACATTCTATCCACGGCACCCAAACACCTAATTTACCAACTATAAATAAGCATTCCATCAGCTATGTATCTAATGCTTGACCAGACAAAAAATAATTAGACTTGGCCAAATTCAAAGCATTTGCAGATGACTGATAAGAAGTGGCTCAATCGATAGCATTTGTCCTTGACAGCCTAAACAATACTGTGGAAAAAGAAATTACCAGCTTTTTCTCCTTTTCTAACAATATTGAGAAGCCTGTTTCCTCAGGGTCTATAAAACACAGGACTGTTTGGTAAAGATTTTTAAATGGTTAAAAGCAATTCAAAATATTAATATCAAACAAGAAAAGTTGCTTCACAAATAAAGAAACAAACATCTAATTACCTTACTTTGAAGACTCCAAACAACCCTATTGTTTGCTCTTTACCCCATTCATATGAGAACAGACTTGCAGAAAATTCCAGTTTCTCAATGCCAAGGGTCAGCTGATAATTGCAAGTATCAACAAACACATAGTAATTTATGTTACGTTTCAGGGTGTCCACATTTGTACAACATGTCACTCCAGTACAGTAGGTTGGTATGTTACATACAGTAGTGGATGGAAGCTCTAACCTTTCTATGTCATGCGGACAATCTGATAAAAATAAACAGAACACTGGTGTATGAAACTCTTTATTAGACAACAAGATTGTAAGACTTGTCCATGTTGAAAAATGTTTGCAGACAACAAATTAATTTTATATATTTGTAAAGGTAGCAATCATTGTGGGAAATGGAGAAACGGTATTTTCTCTTTTTCAAACTATGTCGCACCTTTTTCTTCAGGGTATAAACAATAGGTTGCTTAGTTAAGGGTTCAAATGGTAACAAGAGAGTAACCATTCAATATGATGTAAAATTCTACTATAACTTCATGTAATGGACAAAAAATAAAAGTTACATTTAAAATTGTAGTTCTCTGAAATTCAGGAACATTTTATCTAATAAGCTTGAAAAAACAAGTGGGTGGTAAAGATCCAAGGTTAGACAGCATGTACTGTGCAATCTCATCTTTATCTTTTCCATCTGCAAAAGCCCCTGCTTTCACGTATAGCTCTGACAGGGTTCATAGATTATATAAAACTTTACGTCTAACCATTTTTTCTCTGTCTGGTCATGTACTGACACATAGATTACTCACCATCTACCCAATTTTCTACAGCAAAATTAAATGGATGTTCAGTTGTTTTGCATTCTTGCCCCATGTAATTTGACAATCCAAGGGCATCCAATAGTATTTCTATGTATTTGTCTTCCAAAGGTCCATCAGGTAGGTTATATTCTGATCTCCACACATCAATGTCAAAGTCTAAAAGAAAAAAAAAAAAAATTATTACAGTAGGAAAAGAGAACCAACATGAAATTTATGATGCAAACAATGATAGAGCTATAAAAACACCTCTCATTTTCTTTGAAAACAGCCAATTCATTAACTTTTTTGCAAACCACATATCATGGACTCTTCAAAATTGAAACTAATTGCTAAATAATGACAAATTTGAAATTGGTACAAATGAGCTGTATATTTCTAATGGGTAGAAACTGTTGTTGAAAAAGGAGAAAATGCTGGTTACCAGCATTTTCTCCTTTTCCCACAATGTTTCCAAAAGACTACTTCCTCAGGGTCATTAAAACATGGAATTCTTTGGCAAAGGGGGCTTCATGCATTGCTGTCAGAAATAGAAAGACAATTCAAAGTCTATCTCAAAAAGCCCTTTGCCTCATCAATTTCTGTTCTAAGAAAAAAAACATGTCTTAAAATTCTAACAAACAGAAAGAGATATTAAAAGGCTCAGAATTTGTCTAACAGCCAACTGAATTATGTGGTAGAATAGTTCTTTCACATGCAGAAAACGTACAAATAACAAAAGATTTAGACCCATGTCGGCCTGCGCAGGCTGAACCGGGTCAATACTTTTTGCAGATACACAGACCCCCTTTTCCAAGACCATGGCTGATAATATAATTCAGTTCATCTGAAGCAAACAGGGGCTGGTTACTATTTTACTGCATGTGTGAATGTTTTGACTTACTTTTGTCATTGAATTCTTGGTTCCAGTTACATTCCACTTTGGGTAACAAGGTGTTTGACAATACAGCCATTCCCTGACACTCGGAGGCAGCATCAAGACACATACTGATGTTCATGTCTGTCAGATATTTTCCTTCTCCACCAAGATTGTAAACTTTGGCACTATAATACATAAATATGTGGCACTTACATATTACATTTTTAAGTACACACCATGTGAGGAAACATATCTTAAATACTATTCAAAATAAGAATGGCCAAAGTGTTTTACTCTTTACCACATGACAAGATTTTAGACTTGTAAAATTTCAAGGCATTCACACAGACATCAATTCCAAATGATTGATATGATGGGATTTGTCTTTGAAAGATTAGAAAACATTGTTGGAAACGGACAACATACTTGTTTCCAACATTTTACTCCTTTTCCCACAATGTTTTCAAAAACCTTCTTTCTCAGGGTTGTTGAAACTCCAGATTGTTTGGTAAAGGGTTAAGTCATTAACATACAAAAACAAGACAAACATTTTGATTAAGTTTCATGTGCATCAGACTAAAAATGTGACCTCTAGAGTGCGCAAAAGGTTTTCTAAGATTTCTCCCAGTGGGTCACTGGGACCTACTATCTGACCTCACATGACCTGATTCTGAACTTGTCCAAGATTATAATCAAGATAAACGTCTTGACCAAGTTTCATGAATAATGTACAGAAAATGTAGGCTTTAGAGTGCACACAAGGTAATTGTTGACACATGGATGACTGAAGATGCACTACATACGACAGACACAGCATGATCACTAAAGCTCATCTTGAGCACTTTCTGCTAAAGTAAGCTGGAAATAGGCTTATTCACATAAATGATGGTTACGAACAACAAATGAAATGAGGCTAAATGATAGAATTTTTTTGTGAAACTAAACAAGAAAGTCAACTTACTCTAGGCGAATGATCCCAAAGAGCCAAAGTGCCTCAGTTCTGCCCCAGTCATAACTGAACAGTTGTTTCTTATAGGAAAGCTTCTCTACTGAAAGCTCCATTGTAAAAGAGCAGGAGTCAATATCCAGTGTCACATTAAAGGACTGATTGAGGCTTGACACTTCTACACAGCATGTTACAGAAGTACAGGTTTTAAAAACATGGCACTGGATGTGAGACGGTAGGGCTTGAAGGTCCATAGAGTAGGGACAATCTGCGTGGACAGGAAAAAAATGAGATAAAACCGTAAGTTTGTAGACAGAATTATGAAAAATGGATTTTGAAAACAATGAGGCCAATAAATACTGAAAGCAAGTACAGAATTTATCACCAATAATCATTAAGTAGATGCTTAACCCTTGAAGCACCTTTCACTATAGTTTCCTTTGCAGCCAGTGTAGATCACAATCAGACTGCTCAAAATGTGCAGTGTGATCTTTATCTACACTGTCCGCTTTTTCTGTGACATTGTGGACAAGAGCTACCCTAATATTGCAACTATTTGGGTCTTATTTCTAAACTGAAAATGTCTATCAAGTTTATTCAGCACTCTTAGGGTTAAATGACAGGAGAGCATTTCTGTAATATATCAATGATAAAACACAATACTAATTCATCATGGAGTCAATAATTTTTAATTCTTTACCAAAGAACAAAATTGTAGAAGTCAAAGTTGATTTGTTAGTATGAAATCTGTTGTCTGCAGAGGCTTTCAATTTGGAAGAGTGTAGAAATTGTCATTTGGTAAAGAGTCAGTCATGCACTTAGATAAGCCAAAACAACTACAGGGCTAGATGAGATAAAGCAATCAGTGTATTACTAATACCTGTTGTCCAAGATTCTGAACCTTGTATAGCACATTCATTGTCCAGTATAAACTGGGAGAGATTCGTTTCCTCAAACAGTTTGGCTTTTGTGTATGTATCCAGGTCTGAATTTAAATTCAAACCTTCAGAACTCAACCATGCTTGCAGAGAAAATCCTGAAAGAAATCAAAATAATTTTGATTTGGTTAAACCTTCAACAAACAAACCCGACTTTCAAAGACCATGATGAAAAGGGCTTTTGAAAACTTTACGGGAAAAGGATAAGATACTGGTAACCAGCATTTTCTCCATCTCCCAAAATGTTTTCCACCCTTCCAAAAACAAATTTTAACTTTAATTTTGAGTGACTTTCATTTTGTCATCTACAAATGCTTTCAAATGCTTCTGAATTAACCCTTTACCACTCAATCCCGAATTTTAACGACCTTGAGAAAGAAAGCCTTTGAAAACATTGTTGGAAAAGGAGAAAATGCTGGTAACCAGCATTTTCTCCTTTTCCCACAATGTTTTCTACCTTTTTCAAAATAAAATTTATTTTTTGGACAAATGTATTTTGTTGGCTGGAAGTGCTTTCAATTTGGATTAGTCTTAAACACTGTTGTGTGGTAAAGAGTTAATCCTTTACCAGATGACAGTTTTAGACTTGTCCACATTGAAAGCATAATTATGCAGACAACAATTTTAATATGGTGTAAATTACATGTATATGGGATTTGTATTTAAAAGATAGAAAACATTGTAGAAAAAGGACAAAATGCTGGTTGCCATAATTGTTTTCTTTACCCACTATATTTTCAAAAGCTTTCTTCCTCAATACTGAATCATTTGGTACAGGCTTAATCCAGTGTTTTTTCCTCAATTCAAAATGAAGGTATGCTTTGCTAAGATGAATGAGAAATCATTATGACAGAGACATCTGCAATTCACTTTTTCATCTTTACTAAATGTCCTCTGACGTGTGAGAAGAAATTTACGCTTACAAAAAGAAATAACAATGTACCAGTGATATAGAAATCCAGCTGATAGTCACATTGTTGCTTGGGTAACACTGAATCTTTCACCAATTGGATGATTTCAACACAGGGAGACCAGGTTTCATAGCAAACGCTAATTGAAGCCGTCAACAGGTACTTCCCTTCATAGACTAGGTCCTTGATGTTGTAACTGTAACATAATAAATAAAGTGTGATGCACATGTCTTCAAAGGCTAAATCCTTATCATTAAAACTGAACCATTATAAAGAAAGCATGACATATTGTCTTCAAAGATAAGATCCTTGATGTTATATAACTGTAATAATGTAAATGTCATATCAAAAATTTGTCTTCATTGACACAGTGCTAGACTCTGTAACATTATACATGTTGAGTGACACACTTGTCTTCATAGACTTAGTCCTTGATGTTATAACTGTAACTTTATAAATGTTGCGTGAAACAATTGTCTTGAAATACTAAATTCTTGATGTTATAACAGTAACATTATAAATGTTGTGTGACACATTTGTCTTCATACACTAAATTCTTGATGTTATAACTGTAACCTTATACATGTTGAGTGACACACTTGTCTTCATAGACTTAGTCCTTGATGCTATAACTGTAACTTTATAAATGTTGTTTGACACACTTGTCTTCACACACTAAATTCTTGATGTTATAACAGTAACATTATAAATGTTGTGTGACACATTTGTCTTCATACACCATATCCTTGACATTATAACTGTAACCTTATAAATCTTGTGTGACACACTTGTCTTCATACACTAAATCTTGATGTTATAACTGTAACCTTATAAACGTTGCATGACACGTTTGTCTTCAGACACTAAATTCTTGATGTTATAACTGTAACCTTATAAATCTTGTGTGACACACTTGTCTTCATACAGTAAATCCTTGATGTTATAACTGTAACCTTATAAATCTTGTGTGACACACTTGTCTTCATACAGTAAATCCTTGATGTTATAACTGTAACCTTATAATGTGTGACACACTAATCTTGTCTTCATACACTTAATTCTTAATGTTATAATAACTGTAACATTATAAATGTTGTTTGACACACTTGTCTTCACACACTAAATCCTTGACATTTAAACTGTAACATTATAAATGTTGTGTGACATACTTGTCTTCATATAATAAATACTTTACCTTAAACATGTATCATTATAAACTAGAGCTGTCACTGAATGTGACTTAATACCCCCGCCAGCGCTTTTGACAGAAACAGGCAATTATTTGTACACGGACGGACACATGGATGGACACAAGGACGGACAAACGGACGAACAGGCTGATTCCAGTATACCCCAAAAAACATTCGTTTTGCGGGGGTATAACAAAGTGTGCCACACCTGACTTCATTGACTCAGTCCTTGACATTATAACTGTAATATCATAACTTCTGTGACACACATACATGCCTTCATACACTAAATTCTTGATGTTATAACTGTATTCTTATAAATGTTGTGTGACACACTTGTCTTCATACACTAAATTTTTTATTTTATAACTGTAACCTTATAAATGTTGTGTGACACACTTGTCTTCACACACTAAATCCTTGACATTTATATTGTAACATTATAAATGTTGTGTGACACACTTGTCTTCATACACTAAATTTTCGATTTTATAACTGTAACATTATAAATGTTGTGTGACACACATACATGTCTTCATACACTAAATCCTTGACTATCATCAATACTGACTGACAAACTACTAATGTCAACAGTAAATGTGGTCACTTTGGTCCTGCTCACTGCAAACAGGCTTAAGGAAAGTACATTTATACACAGTGTTTAGTATTTTAACCCTACTATAGATCAAGTGTTACTCTCATTCTGGATAAGGCTAAAATTTTCGGATTTTATGCTGTTTTAAATGTCTAGGTTTAAATAATTGTGAACGGTACTGTTCTTTTAATGAAATGTTTTACAAAAATGTTTTTATCATTGGCCAGTGGCCTATGTTTTTGAAAAGAAAAAATTGAATTTAATTTTAAGAATTGTAAGCAGTGAGAGCATTGTGGGAAAATGAGAAAATGCTCAGACTGGGCATTTTCTCCTCTTCAAACAATGTCTTCCACAATTATAGAAATAAATCCAACCCAACTGAGCCGTTGATCTATCTGCAGCAGATGCTCTCAATTTAGGTAAGACAAAATTTCCCCATCCATCGAAAATGATAATGTCTTGGTTTAAATTATTATTAACATGTGAAATCTTGTGAGGGAACGTCTTGTAAAACTGCTTATATATCATGGGCTGGTGGCCTGTATTTTTGAATAAATATTTGAATTGAATTGAATTGAATCAAGCAGCTTTTGTGAGCTTTTCAAAACACATTGAAAAAGGATATAATGCTGATAACCAGCATTTTCTCCTTTTCTCACAATGTTTTCTGCCCTTTACCATATATATTGCATCATTTAATCTGTCATCCATAAATGCTTTCAATTTGGACAAGTCTAAAATTTTGTCATGTTGAAAAAGAGATGACACATACTTGCCATGCATCATCTCATAATCTCATTAAAAAAGAACTTTATGACTGTTACCTAGTCTAAGAATTTTACTTACTCTAGCCTAAATATTCCTCCGAATGACAAGCGTCCATCTGTCCCTAAATAAAAATATATGGCATTCATCTTTTACCACATATTCCAAAGTTTTAACTATCCTGGTGAGACTGCTTTTGGAAACATTTCGCGAAATGGGCAAGTCCCATGTTTTCAGGATTTGACTTGTTATCTGCAAGTACTTTCAATACAGAAAACAAGGACAGATCCCTACATACATGTATAAGCACACATTTCATTTGTACTATGCAAATGCTTTCAATTTGAACAAGTCTAAAATCATACCATTTGGTAAAGAGTTGGGAGCTTATAAAACAAGCTTAAGCCTTAAAGTTAAAAACAGTGTTGATATTAACCCTTTACCACACAATCCCTAGTTTTAATGTCCTTGAGGAAGAAGGTTTATGAAAACATTATGGGAAAAGGAGAAAATGCTTGGAACCAGCGTTTTCTCCCTTATCCACAATGTTTTATAACCTTTTTGAGACAATTTCCACCATTGGAACATTTGTCATCTGCCAATTCTTCAGATTTGAACCAGTGTAAAAATTTGTTGTTTAGTACCGTATATTGTTATTTTTAAAATTCTGCTTTTGTTTAGACTTGTTTTTTGAAGACTAGATTGATCTAAGATCAGACTGCATGTTCTGTACAGGCTGACCTTGTTCTACAATTAACCCCTAATCAATTACATGTTGCTCTCTGCATTCTACTAGAAATTTACTCACAAGTATCACAGTATGATCTTAAGAACCTAATGTGCAGCTGAACAAATGAATACTTTCCCATTAACCATCTGCTGTCAAATTTTTTAATCTTGCAAATGACCAGTTTTGAAAACTTTATCCACATTATCATGACCAATATTTCCTCTTGTCACTATGTGTTCAACCATACTGCATGTTGCTTATCCATATTTCACAAAGATGTTTTCAGAGTGGTCAGAAACAGTCAGGAGGCATTCACTCAACTACATGAAACCAACATAATTGAGCCTTGCTCTGACAAAAGGGGGCTTAATGCATCTCCATGATGCATGATACCAAGCAAATCATCACATTATCATGGATCTATAAAGTCCATTTTGTCAAACAACTAACTGAATCATGAGGTAAACTGGTCACTGAACATGTGGAAAATTGATTGATAGCAAAAAGTTTGGGCACAGGTGGACTGCGCAGACTGACCTTGATTGATAATTTTTACAAATGCACTAAGCCCCCTTTTCACAGAGCATGGCTCATATTTAATTGGTAGAAAATCAGCACATTATCAAGATTACTCTAGCTTGAATTTCATGCAAAATGTCAAATTAAGACAAGACAACATGTACCTATTTTGACCATTTTTCAGTTTTGAAAAAATAAATGCAAGTTGTAAATCAAAACAGACATTCTTTGTTCTTATCTTGACAGACATTAATCACAAAAGAGAACCTTTACTCCTTGCCTCTATCACCTTTTACCAAATAATCCCATGTTTTAACCCATTAGCAACCCTGATAGAAAACCATGTTGAGTAAAGGTGAAAATGTTGGTAACCAGCATTTTTTCCTTTTCCCACAACACTTTCCACCCTATCAAAGAAAGACAAATCCTAAAACTTGGGCTGCATTTTATTCTGGCCCCTGCAAATGCAATCACTATGGACAAACTGAAATTATCTTGTTTAGTACAGAGTTAACTCTTTATCACACAACAAAACTTTGGACTGGTCCAAATTGGAAGCACTTGCAGATGACAAATGTGGCTAAAATTATAGAATTTGTGTCTGAAAGAGTAGAAAACATTGTGGAAGAGGAGAAAATGATGGTTACCAGCATTTTCTCTTTTTCCCCACAATGTTTTCGAAACTTATATTCTTCAGGGTCGTTAAAACTCAGGATTGTGGGGTAAAGGATTAAAGACCCTGAGGAAGAAGGCTTTGAAAACCTTAGCTTATCCAGCATTTTCTCTTTTTCCCACTATGTTTTCTTTCCTTTCAATGGAATTTCCCATTATTTGAACCAAATGGAATTTTTATCTGCAAATGCTTTCAATTCAGACAAGTCTAAAATCTGGTCTGATAAAGAGTTAAAACAGCAAAAATGCAGTGGCAAACATACCCCATGCATAGTCATGAAGTGGAAAATGTTTGGAGTATCCCTCAACATAAACTGTCAGCATAAAATAGCAGGTTTCAATGGAAATTCCAAACTGGATATTTCTGGCTAGTACAGATTCATCCATACAACAGTTTATTTGTGAACATGTCTCGTCCATTGAGCAAGTTACAAATGAAGGGAGGGCTACCAAGTCTGTGACATCTGAACAACCTGAAAAAAAACCATAAAATACTATGAATGAGGCATGATTGATTAAGAAAATTTTTTTTGCTTACAAACCACCTCCCTCAGTCCACCTTTTCCTCATTGCAGCAGCCACCTAAAGGCCCAGTGGTGGCCACCAGAAAACAATGCAAGTCTGATCTTGAAACTATACTGATTATTTTCAACTCTTAACCAAACAATAAAATTTTATACTTGTCGAAACTGAAAGCATTAACATTTGCAGATTACAAATCAAATGTTGTTGAAATGATGGTAATTGTCTTTGAACATATAGAAAATCTTATTGGAAAAGGAGAAATGCTAGTTTCCAGCATTTCTCCTTTTCCCAAAAATAATTTTGAAAGGTCATATCCCCAGGGTTGTTAAAACTCGTAACTGTGCAGTTAAGTGCTATGAAACTCTGGCATAAACTCTGTGCAGCCTTTCGAAGTATTCTGATTACCAGTATTTTCTCCTGTACACACAAAGCTTTCAAAGGCCTTTTTCCTTAGGGTTATGCAAACTCGGGATCATTTGATAATGAGTTAACCGTTTACCAAATGACTACAATTCAGATTTTCCCAATTTGAATGCCTTTGCAGACAACATAGTAAATGTGGTTCAAACAATTATTTCTGTCTTTGATAGGGTAGAAAACATTGTGGGAGAAGGAGAAAATGCTGGTTACTAGCATTTTCTACTTCTCCCACAATGTTTTCCAATTTTGTTCTTTTTCAAGGTTGCTAAATCTCGGGATTGTGTGGTAAAGGGTTAATGTATGAGTCATGCTCTGTGACAAGGAGGTGCCTAAAAAAAAGTATTGTCAGCCTAGCTAGTCCAAACAGACTGACAAGAGTCGAAACTTTTTGTTATTTGTCACTTGTATGAGGTGTCAAACAACCATTCTACGTCATGGTTTGGTCGGTTCTTAGACAAAATGGATGTTATGGATCCATAATTATGTGATGTCCTGCTTGGTATAGTGTATCATGTAGATGCATTAAAAACCCTTTTGCCACAGTGTGGCTCATATGTAAATAATATTCTTAATATTTGACCACTCATATGTAAATAATTGCACTCATAATCTAAATCGGTTTTTTGATTGGTCAAGATCGGGACATGTGACGAAAAAACCGTCATACCATTTTCCGATGAAAGCAATGGCACTACTTTCAGTTTTTCCAATTTGTTGCATTATCTAATTTTAGATTTCATGCAAGCTCATCGTTAAATCAGTCCAATGCTGAAAGATTGATTTCTTTTGCTTAAGAAAAACTCCCGAATAAACCTGAACAAATCGATGAATATTAATTATCTATGTTTGCACCGTAAACATAAAAAAATACATCGTGCCAAAAGTGAGTCAAGTATTTGTATGGTCGACGTCATCAGTTACATCATTCAATACGTCAGCGGTCGATTTCTATGAAACACAGGTCGCTGAGTTAAGTTTAGTGCACTGTGTAAACAGAAAACTTGCCTAAACGAGGTTTATTTCTTGTTTCATGACGAAGTTGTTCTGTGTTTCTTTATCACGAGGATTTAAATTTAAAAAGATATGGTTAACTGCTGTCTATTGATCAGAAAAAAAAAGCTCATCGTGGATTTGACAGGAAGTGGATATAAAGCTAGGAATGTTGCAGGAAGGATCAGAAGAAGTGAATGCACTGTGTCAAGCATTTCAAAATGTTGGCGTGATCCTGGTGATTTTTAAAACAAGCCTAGAACTGGGAGACAAAAAAAAATAAAATGACGAATAGATCTAGAAGTGAACGTGTTACAGTAAGAATTGTTAATTAAAATCAAACAGGTGACTTAAACAGAAATAACTGGGGAGGTGAATCTTAGTGTCTTGTAGGACTGTTCAGGGAAGCTTACATAATTTTAGATCGGAATATCATCACATTATTCCAGTTTGTAATTTAACAGCTGTGACACCATTGCTTACATTTAAATAAGCAGTTCACAAAACAGTGGCATCATTCATTTCATAGCTTGCAAGAAAACTTGGATAGTCTTACGTCGGCTACAGGTAGATACCGTCGAGAACAGATCTGACGACGGTACCTAAACCTATTCTTTACGAAATATCTATAAAAATATCACTGGAATGACCGTATTGTCCGCTGAGCCTCAAGTTTAGAAAGTTAACTGGATTTTTCATAGACAGTACTAGAAATTTCTATTTTGTTTGATAAATCATCGAAAGTATTGATTTCGAAGTCAGAAAAATGGCCGTCATCGACTGAAAAATATGTTGCAAAGCTAAAAATAGATTGTGTATTCATGGGTGTATCCACCAAGTATCCGCCAGGGAAATTAACTCATGTTTATTGTCGTATTTGTCCGTGTTTTTTTCCTCTCTATCATTTTCAAAAACTGATTCAAGTGAACAGCGAGTGCAGTTATAAGGGTTGAGTGCATATTTTTGTGTTTTCATCGTGAAATAAAATGCAATTGCCTTATTACATGCCTTAACATAACGCCCTTCGGGTGTTATTTACCATGTAATAAGGCAATTGCATTTTGTTTCACGATGAAAACACAAAAATATGTACTCAACCCTTAAATAATATTCTTACCATTTGACCACTCATGTGTAAATAATATTCTTACCATTTGACCAACCATCAGACAGCCCAGCAGAAAGAAGATTACATGGTGCATTATCCATGAACTTTAAGACTCCAAGTTGACTCAACAAAATATCTGTGTATATTTCATTTAGAGGGGATCCAGCTGTCAGATCTTTGCTTGTCATCCATTGGACAAGTGAAAATTCTGGAAAGTAATAAATGTATTACATGAATATCTTTGTGAAGTGTGACCTTTTTCAACAATATTGAATAATGAGGTTAACTTCTTTGCACAAAGCAGTTAAACTTTAACGCTTTACCAAACTATTGAATTAACCTAACAAAATGGCTTTTGAAAACATTGTAGGAAAAGAAGAAAATGCTGGTTACAAGTATTTTCTCAACCTCCTAGAATGTTTTCTACCCTTTCAAAGGCAAATCCTATGATTTAAAACAGCATTACACTCAAATTCAATCAATCAATCAATCAATTTCTCCTTTTCTCACAATCTTTTCTACCCTTTCAAAGGCAAATCCTATGATTTGAGCCAATTCAGTTTGCCACCTGAAACTGCTTTTGATTCGGAGCAGTTTATTTAAGTTGTTAGGTACAGATTTGTTTTGTGCAGAAACAGGTTAACCATTTACCAGACAAAAAAGAAAAAAGACCTGTCAAAAATGAAAACATTTGCAGACAACTATAAGATATGTTTCAAGTAATGGAATTTATCTTTAAAAGAGTAGAAAACAGTGTGAAAAATATTAAAAAAGCTGATCACCAGTTTTTCTCTTTTTTTCTTACAATGTCTTTTTCTTTCTTTGGGTCATTAAAACTCAGGTCCGTTTAGAAAGAGTTAGATGAATGTTATTCATACATGACTTTATCACATATTTTCTGTGCAGTTACTGCTGAAAAAATTTTGATTTTATACTCTTCCTAAGAATTCTACCTAAGTTATAAAAATATGGAAAACAACTTAATTGAAAATTGCCCTTGATAAACTTTAACCCTTTACCAAACAAGTTACAATCCCATCCTTGAAGAAAGAATATTTTTGAAAATTGTGGGAAAAGAGGAAAATGCTGGTAACCAGCATTTTCCATTTTGCCAAAAATGTTTTCTGCTCTTCCAAATACAGCATTAATCATTTTTGAAAAAAAAAATAATAATAATTATTTTGCAGTTTGTAAACACTCTAATTTCTGGACAGGTCTAAGACTTGTTCTGCGGTAAAGATTCAAAGAAGACAGAAAATAAAAGAAAATTCATTTACCTTCGATTGGGAAGACATGGTAAAAGTTGTCTTCACAAACAGGTTTATGTATCATTGTTCCACTGAAGATATCTTGTATCAGGTAGCAGCTAGCTTCTAAACAAGCACTGACACTCAATGAAACAACATAGACATTCTCTCCAACAAAATCTTCTATTCTGAAACTGTAGAGGAGCAAACATTTCTTCCATTTTTTACATTTAAACACTCATAATCTCTTGTAATAATTAATCCTTTGTACATTAATATGCATACCGCAGACAGGTTTTGAAAAAAACATGGAAAAAATAGCATTTGATTTTACAAGCACTATAGATCCTGGGTACCAGCATTTTCTCCTTTTCCTTTACTGTTTTCATGAGCCTTCTTCCTCAGGGTCATTGAAAGTCGGGATTGTGTGGTAAAAGGTTAAACAACTCCAAGAAATGAGTCTTTAGAAAAACATCATGTGTTTTCAACCCTTTGATGACAAATATAATCATTTAAGCCACACTTAATTTGTCATCAGCAAAATGCTTTCAATTTAGACAAGAGTGAAATTTTGTCATCTGTTAACCCTTTACCAGACGACAAAATTTTAGCTTTCTCCAAATTGAGAGCATTTGCAGACGACAATTTCAATGTCACTCAAATGTGGCGATTTTTCTTTGATAGGGTAGAAAACATTGTGGGAAAAGGACAAAATGCTGGTTACCAGCATTTTCTCCTTTTCCCACAATGCTTTCAAAAGGCTTCAAAAGGGTCAGTAAAAGTTGGCATTGTGCGGTAAAGAGTTATAGAGTTAAAATTTACTCCTCTGCATCATTGTATGTCTATAGATAAACAGGTGGTAGTTTTAAAAACTATTTGGGCTTAAGACTCAAGAGGTAATTCTGAAAAAAAAAACAATAAATACTGAGATTCTACATTTTACTCTTTAACAATGAAAAAGTTTAAACTTGACACAAATGTATGAGTTCTATCTTAGAAAGGGCAGAAAACATTTCAAGAAAAGGAGGAAATGCAATTATTTAAAATATTCAATGTTTTACAAAGAAGATACGTAACTTTACCTACCTAATCTTGATTATGCCTTTCAGAGCCAGATTATATTCTGTACCCCACTGGTAATCCAGCATGGAGAAATCCACAGAATGTCTATCTATGTCAATGGTCATCAGTTTATTACACGGATCTATGTGTAACTTTACATGGAAGGTGTGTAGGATTGGAGTTACATCTACACAGCACTCCAAGTGCATACAACTCTCTGCTAAGTGGCATACAACTGTTGGATCAAGACTAGGTAATGGCGGACCAAAAAGGCAAACTGTAATAGGAAATAATTTTTGAAATATTGACACATAACAAACTTGAGAATTGAACTAGACATGTTAGATTTTAAATCATAATTCCAAAAGTAGCCATGTAATTGGCCAAGACAGAAAATCTAATGAAATCAGATATACAGTCCTGGATGTTAGATTAGTATTTAAGATAAGATGGTGATCACAAACTATTTCCTAAATATCTGATGCCTTAACTCTTACAATCCCATGTTTCAAGGACCCAAAGACAGACGGCTTTTAAAAACAATGTGGGAATAGGAGGAAATGCTGGTAACCAGCATTTGTTCTTTTTCCAACCATGTTTTATACCCTATGAGAGACAAAAAAATCATCATTTAAGCCACATATTTTTTGTATTCTGCACATATTTTCAAATTTATCAAATTAAAAATTGTGTCATTTGGTAAAGGGTTAATTCATTACTTCATGCATTCTTTTTTTTCAGTTGGGGGAAAGGGTTTGTGGCAAACCTCTTTGAAATCATTGTGACAAAAGGAGAAATTACTTGTAATGAGAACTTCATTCCTTTGCCAAAATATTTTAACAAGTATTCCTGACATCATCAACAATGTTGCAAACTTGTTTCATAAGGTAGTAGGCGAGCTGTCACAGAGATCACAAACATATTGATGATCACCAGAATTTGACTAAACCATGTGATTTGTACGTTAGTTCTAATACCACTGTTGGATCAAGATTACCTTCATCTGACATATTGTAGGCAGTGTCTACAACTGGACATGTCTCATACAGAAGATAGTTTGAAATCCCAATCTCTTGGTACAGTGTTGACTGCATCAAAGGGTCTAAATCATCTATGTTGCTAATGTTGTTATCAGTAAGCCATTGACCAAAGGAGAAATCTGAAGAATAATGAAAGGTTATAAAAGATTTAAACCTTACAATTACAAGAGCATTCAACAAATTTACAGACTGTCCCAATCAAGATTTCACTAAATTTCACATCGTTAACTCTTTACCACATCACAATTTTTCTACCGGTCTATATCTATGCCATTTGAAAATGACAAATATAGCTAAAATTGTGGGTTTATCGTAGATCTGGTGGAAAACATTGTGAGAAAAGACAACAGTCCTGGTAACCAGCATTTTCTCCTTTTCCCACACTGTATCTAAAAGTCTTCTTCCTCAGGGTCGTTTAACTCAGGTTTGTGTGGTATGCTATCCAATTTGTTAAAATAGTATGGAAAAGTTGACATCAAACTCTACGCAATTGGATTTCCATGACAGCAGAAAAATGGTTTGATTTACAAAAAATTACTAAAATTTGAAAATGTATTAAAATGGTAAAAACACAAGGAAGACTGTGCAGAATACAACACAGCTTTGGCATTAGTCTCAGGTTTTAAGTCTTCATATAGAACTACAATCCACAATACTCACTGGGTATATGAAAACCCTCATTTAATGAGCAAATCTTCTTAGGCAGAACAGCACTATCCATGACTTTAATTCGGTAATTACAGTCTTCAAACCCCTCAAAACAGGCCACTAATTCCATGTCTAGTACATAAGTACCATAGGATGGTAGGTCATACAGGATGAAGCTGTGCAAATAAAATAGATTACATAATTTTCTTTGTTTGATTCATTGGTGTATTAGGTGATCGGAAACAGTATTTTAATCACATTATGACAGCAAGTGCAAATTTCTATGCATTACTCAAGTTTCTTCAGTCAGTTCTACATATTTTTTTTTGAAAACCACTGACTGCTTATCCACATAAACAAACCTCAATTATATCAAGGTTGTGAGAGAGGTATCTTTTTTTCAGTGACTATTATCAACCTTTAAAGACAGTTTTAGTGAACATTTGAGTTTACAGCTCCTGTTCTTCTAGCCATTGTTTTACAAAATCCAAAAAACCTGTTAGCAAAGACCAGAGTTTCCTTCTCCCTTTCCTTTCCTTTTTAAAAGAAGTGTAGCAGCATAAAAAGTCAACTTTTTAAATTCAGTAAGAGCTGTTTTCTTCAGAATATCTATTTTTAAATATAGAGCTATGGTCAGACAGCACATTCTTTATGGTGTGATCTTGATCTAAACAATCAGAAAGCTACTTGGCACTATAAAGGTTGACCCTCTACCACAAAACCCAATTATATCTTTACAGCCTTGTGAAGAAAGCATTTGAAAACATTAAGGATAAAGAACAAACTGCTGGACATAAACATTTTTCCTTTTCCCTTAATCTTTCTTACCCTGGAAAAAGAATGTTTTCAATATGATTATTGACTACATAGTTTTCTCATCAACTTAGGTGTTTATAGAACTGAGACAGCACTTTGGCAAAGAGGGTTTAATGCTTCACCATGATGCATTATTCCAAGCAAGTCATCAGACAATCATGTATCCATAAAACCAATTTTGTCCAGCAACTAGCTGAATCAAAAGGCAAAATGACAGTTGGACATGCAGAAAATTTTAAAAATTCAAAAAGTTTCAACACTAGTCAGCCTGCTTGGACTGAGCAGGCTGAACTGTGTAGATACTTTTTGCAACTGCATTAAACCCCCTTTTCACCGAGCATGGCTCATTTATATTGGCAATGGCTTACTCTAATCCAACAACTCCAATATAGAAGTGCTCTTTAACCCCAAACTCATAATCCAAAAGGTCAATCTGAAACTTGAAGGATTCCAGACTAATGATCATCTTCTGGTCACAGGGATCAATGTCTATGTATGACACAACAGATCTACCAATTTCTGCAACATTCATACAACAGGATACACTTGTGCAAGAACTGCCCAATGTACAAGCTGTTTGTCCGATGTCTGTTGGTAAGGTCACTGAAGCTGAGCATTCTAGAAAAATGCAAAAACAATAGAATCAAATGAAATATTTCACAACAAAAATTTTGGCATTTATTTGAAAAAAAAAAACACAAACATAAAAAGTAATGTACTTGTTACTTCCTTATGCAACCTTAAGCCTTAATTAAAAAAATACTGAGTTTTAATGACCCTGAGAGAGGGAAAAGAAGATGCTGGTAACCAGCATTTTCTCCTTTGCCTGCAGTGTTTTCTATCCTTTGAAGGACAAATTTCTTTTTTTTTTTGACTAACATTTCAATTTGTTATCTACAAATGCTTTCAATTTTTGGATGAATCTAAAATTTTGAGGTTTCATAAAGAGCTAAAGCAGAAAGCTTTGAAAACATCTTTGTAACATATGGGTAATAAACAATAATTAGGGTATAATACAGGATATGCATGTGACATTATGGTAGCTACAGGAGGAATTGCTCATCTCAAATCTCTCGGGTATTTTAATCAAGTAATACCTGACTGAAAGGATCCCAGACCACCAAATGGGGATACACTGACATAACACTCGTCAGCCAGTAAGTACTCAGCCAGACCCAGTTCTTCCTGTACCACAGCAAACTGTGCATCAGATAGGGCTCCACTGTCTGGTAGGTTCAGGTTGTCCAACAAACCACTTAAAGAAATATCTGGTAGAAAAAAGGCAATATGCAGAAAGAATTGAAAGTTGTGGTCTTCAAATATGGTATCTGAATACCTTCAAAGCAAAAGTAGAATGAACACTTAGCCCTTACATTGATTAATTGAATTGAATGGCGTTTTATGCCACTTTCAACATTATTTCAGTCATCACAGCAATGGCTCCCATATTCATGTATTTCATTGGTTTTACCAGTACTAGGCTGGGACTCTGAAGTGTCCTGCCCAAGGATCTCCCACAAAAAGGCCAGTGGATCCCGTACGGCTTGAGCCCCGGGCCTCTAGGTTATGAGTTCCACACTTTACCACTGAGCCATGCAGGACCCCTTAGCCTTTACAGAATTACAAGTTATCTAAAGCCTCAAGAAAGAAGGCTTTTGAAAATGATGTGGAAAAAGGACAGAATGCTAGTAACAAGCATTTTATCCATTTGCCACCATATCTTTTACCCTTTCTAAGACAAATTACTAATTTGAACCACATTTAATTTGTTGTCTCCAAAATCTTTCGGTATGGACAAGTCTAAAATTTTATCATCTAATAAAGAGTGAAGCAGATCTTGGTAAGCTTCACATACTATTTCCCTTGAGCTCAAAACTACAGTTTAACTCTTTACCACACGATCCCGACTTTAAACGACCCTGAAAAAAGAAAGCTTTTGAAAACATTGTAGGAAAAAGAGAAAATGCTGGTAACCAGCATTTTCTCCTTTTGCCACAATGTTTTCTACCCTTCCCCATTTAAATTTCAATTTTTGAGTTGCATATATTTTGTCGTCTGCAAATGCTTTTAATTTAAACAAGTCCAGAATTTTGTCGTTTCGTTTAAGGAATGAAGAGAACTTTTTTTGTTTTCATGGAGGTATGAAAAAAAACACCTAATCACACTTTTGTATGAAACCGCAAAAAAAATGTAGATTAGCCCAAACAGAAAGCATTTGCAGAGGTCAATTTGAATGTGGCTCAAATGATGGAATTTAGGTTTGATAACGTAGAAAACATTGTAGGAAAAGGAAAATGTGGTTACCAGCATTTTCTCCATTTCCTTCAATGTTTTCAAGTCTTCTCCCCCAGGATTGTTAAAAGTTGTGATTGTTTAGTGAAGAGTTAAACATGTATTCTTTAATACTTTGAATTTGGATCAGTTTAAAATTTTGTTGCCTTTTATACAGATTAAACAGCACTGTACATACCAACAGCAGGAGGAGATCCCCACTCACAATCCACCTTTGGCAGTTTTATATTGTCCAATACAACAAAATGTTCACTGCATGGCTGGTTGGTCTCAAAGCACAGACTGACATTTAAATTCACCATGAATTTTCTCTCCCCAATAAGATCAAAGATTTGGTACCTGTAAAATGAAAGGATAAAATAACTACTGTAAGTTTCACTAACTGTTCAATAGACAAAAAAAACATAGACTTGTCCAAGTTGAAGACATTTGCAGAGGTGAAATTAAATGTGTCTCAAATGATGAGATTTCTTTTTGATAAGGTAGTAAATAATGTGGGGAATAGAGAAAATGTCAGTAACCAGGCTTATCTCACAATATTTCGCAAGGCCTTCTTCTTTAGGGTCACTAAAAAACAGTAATGTTTGGTAAAGGGTAAAAAGTTTTTGGTAAATGGTAAAGAATTCCATCTAAAAGTATTTTCTAAAATCATTGACCTAAAATCTTTTCCCTCCACAATGTCAAAGTAAGAATATAAGAATTCCTAGTTTTGCTTCACTGACATACAATTGAAAAAAAAAAAAAAAAAACAACTTCCTTAAGATCCATTTAATTTGATACGCTCTGAAGAATGATGAAAAAGAATTCTGACCTTAGTCTGACCAGTCCAAAAAGCCACCAATCTTCCTCTTGACCATTAACATAGGAGTCAAAGTAAACATCTCTATGGTATCGTTCTACGCCCACTGTAAACATTTTACTACAGTAGCGGATGTCTAACACGATGTGTAGAGGAAAGTCCATGTTGATTGGCTGGATACAGCAGTGAATCCCAGTACAGTAGGATGGTATGGTGCAAACTAGACCACTGGCTAGGTCTATCTGTGGAACTGTTTTGGTGCACTCTGTTTTAAAAAAAAATAGGTACAAATTCATACAAAAACAAATATGCCATTCTCTCTTGATTGCTTTAATCCTTAACCAAACTATCTAAAATTTTAACGACCATAAGGAAGAAGGCTTTTGAAAACAATGTGGGAAATGGAGAAATGCTTGTAACCAGCATTTTCTCATTTACCCACATTGTTCTCGACCCATCCAAAACCTAATTTTAAGTTTTGAGTCATATCTATTTAGTCATCTGTAAATGCTTTGAATTTTGAAGATTGTATAAAAATTTTTTCAAGGATAAGAGTTAAGATAAATAATGCCATGAGAAAGCTGAAAACAAGTTTGCAATGGACCACTTTAAAACACAAGTAGATAATCCACATTAACTAAAGTTTTAAACAGGAATTCATACTAAATGCTTTGACAAAAGGAAAAGTAGTTTCTTCTTTTGTCACATTAGTTTCAGAAAGTGAATGTTCCAAGACAAAAAAAAGTCTTTTGGAAGTGGTAATGACTTAACCCTTTACCAGACGTCAAAATTTTAGATATCCCAAATTGAAAGCATTTGCAGATGGCAATAAATACATGTTTCAAATGATAAGATCAGTCTTTGGTAGGGTAGAACACATGTTGGAAGAAGGAGAAAATGCTTGTTAACAGTATTTTCTTCCTTTAACCACAATGTTTTCAAAAGTTGTGTTCCTAAGATACATTAAAACTCGGGGTTTTTAGAAAAGTTACCCACTAACTGTACATGCTCATTTTAGACTAATCAATGAACTCTTACAAATAATACAAATATGAAACATTTCAAGAAATAGAAAATACATGTATTTAGTTTTAAATAACAATGGATTAAATTGTTCAAAAGCAACAACTTATTGTAACAATCACTCGTTTTCCCTTGTTTTCAATGGCTATCATCAGGAGCAGGTAAAAAGTAACTCTACAGCAATAAACTGATTTTGTTGTCTGCAAATGCTTTGGATGAATATTATAATTTTATCACCAGATTTAACTCTTTTACCAGTCAATCCTGAATGATCCTAGCAGAGAGGGCTTTTGAAAACATTATGGGAAAAGGAGAAAAGGCTGGTAACCAGCATTTTCTCTTTTTTCCAACATTTTTCTCTACTTTTTCAGAAAGATTACAATCATTGGACCTTCATTTCCACTGTAGTCTGCGAATGCATTAACTTGGACAAGTCTCAACCTTGGTTATTCAACAATGAGATAACTACTCACCTTTTATTAAATTAGAATCAGTATACTGTGTGCTACATCTGTCTGTGTACAGGTAACTGGCCAGACCAAGATATGCCAACAGTTCCTTCGATGACTCCTCAGTGAGAAAATTTCCTGGTGTTAAACCATATTCAATCTCCCATGTTGCAAGTGAAAAGTCTGAAACAAGCACTTGTACTTTATGAAAAAATGAAAAACCTTTATCTGAAAACAATCTTTGTAGAATAAAGTGCGTTATATGCATGTTCATCCATCCATTCACCCATCTGTTAACTCTTTCCATACCATAGACCACGCCAGAGGCTTTTGTGGACAGTGCAGATCAAGATCAGACTGGATAGAACATGCAGTATGATCTCTGATCTACACTGTCCACTGCTATATGCTAGATTGTGACCAAAATGTCTCTTGATCTTGCAGAGGAAATGTATTTTTAGCCTTTGAGAAAATGCAACTTGTTTATTCAGTAATGAAAGAGTAAATCCACTCATTTGACTGCCCATCACCATCCATATGGCCATCCATCCAACCACCACTTCTTTCCTCCCTTCCTACCTCTATCCATCCCATCCATCTGTCTGCCAATCCACTCATTTTCTTAACCATAACCTTTCATCTGGCCACCAGTCTGATTAACCCTCCTTTATGCTTTTCAGTAGTCTACAGAAATCTAACAGTCAGTTTTATCCATATAATTCACCGAATGCTATATTTCACTGGTGAATGTTATAACTTTACTTTTGACATACCACTGATATATATTTATCACATAAAACCTCCTCCGGCAGTGTATTAAACACATGACTTATTTTTGATAATACACTAGTGTATTATCGTTTTTTGGGTCCCGGTTCTGATCAGTTTTCAGTCACGAGCGCGTGAAGCGAGAGAAACCAACCACAGTTTGTGCGGGAATTTGTACTGTTACGCCGTTTCGGGGGAAAAATGACATCACTGTTGCTAAGACATATACGTGTGATAAGTTTTTGATTTTCATGTTTGATAAAAACCAAGAAATGCAGTGAAAGTCTCTTAAAATCAATATTATTGCGGAAATAGGTGGGCTTAACCCCTCTAAAACTATTTCACTCTTCTATTGGTGTAAATGTCACAGAACTATCTAGTTGTGTATGTACACATTTGAAACCAAACTACGACGTAAACATGGACCCGTGAACAGTATAGAGGCTGAAGGTGATGATGTGGGATTTTTTTCTGTCTGTCATTCATTTTATGTGATAAATAGAATCTCACATTCGTGTTTATGTATTATCATTTTTATCAAACTCGTTGACTAAAATGTATTTGATGCTCGCCAAGGCTCGCGTCATACAATTTTAGTCAACTCGTTTGATAAAAATGATAATACATAAACACTCATGTAAGATCCTCTATAAATATAGATTCGAATGTAGATCTAGGGTAAATAAAGAAAAACAAAACTTTCCTATTATTACACTGCAAAGAAATTTGTCATGATATGATTGAATAATATGCTGCAATTAAATATTGCTGCCCACTGGCTGCAACCAGGGAACAGCACAGTTTCCCTGCCAGGAGCCCCAAAAAAAACATTTAACTTATACGCTCCAACACAAAATCCAAAATGGCAGTGTCGAATCAAAGCGAGTCTCCCACAAGACAAATACACCTTAACACCACTTGTTTCTCTCGATGGCTGTCATTAAAGCATAAGAGACCGGATTATTTTTTGAAAATGAACGAAAATGGTTAAATATGTTATCTTTTGTTATTTTTCAAAAACAAATACGCAGGGTTAAAACAAGGCATCCCTTCATAATGTAAACAAACTGTGAAGTGTGAGAGGAATGAGTCCTGTCACTATGACTGTCATCAACCCTTGGAAAGAAATTGGCCGAGCCGAGGATCGAACCAGCAAACCCCTGTTCTCAAGTCCTGTATGCTACTGACTGAGCTACCAAGACTTGTTTACTTTTGCCAACAAATCATAAAATGAACAGTTACTTATCTTGAAGTTGTTTAAATCTATGTTTAAATGACAATATTTCAAATCGCAATGATTTCATGCACCAAGCTACACATTTTACACAGTATCCAGTGAGGTCAGTTTTTAATGTGTAGGGGCAGTCAAAAGGGAAATTTGATTTCCTAAGCGTACTTGATTTGTGAGACATAAAATAGGGAAATTTCACTTGAATACAATGTTGGAGCATGTACTGGAACTTTGCAGCTTAATAAATTTGTTGTCCTGTTAGGTGGCAGGGCCCTTGGAAACTTGTTCACGTTCACTTGTTCACTGTGACTAATCATGTCACTGAAGGCAAGGGGAGACTTAATTTGCCACAGCCATGAACAAGTTTCAAAGTGCCCTGCCACCTGGCTGGACAACAAAAAAACTAGTAATAACTTGAAGCAGTATAGGATAAATAATTTAGACAAATGTACAACTGTACTACTGTTACTCTTGGAAATATCTTCAAAGCATTTCATCACAACAATTTCAAACAAAATTTCAGATGAATACTACAAAACAAATGCCATTTTAGAATTCTTACTAAATAATTTTGTGGAAAATCTCTAATTAACCCTTTACAAAACAATCCCAAGTTTTAACAACATTAAAGGAAAAGACTCTTGAAAACACGGACTGAAAAGGAGAAATTGCTGGTGCTGGTAACCAGTATATCAACCATATCTAATATGTAATCTGCAACTGCTGTCCATATAGGCATGTCTAAAATAGTGTTGTTTGGTAAAAAGTTAATCAACACGCTTCAGAAGAAATGAAATGGACAATTTCATTCAGTATGAGAAACTAAAGCAGTAAATTCAGCATATTGTAAACAGAATTTCCACAAAGACTCTTGTTTAGTTCCAAGATCTGTGCACACCTAAACCTTAAAACACTGCATAAGCAAACTGGGCCTTTTTGATTAGGAAAAACAATCCAAATATTACTACTTCAAGGTTGTTTTCACCAGAGTACACCAAAAAAATTCAAGACAGTGTAGATCTAAGATCAGACTGCACATTCTGTGCAGTCTAATCTTGATCTCTGCTGTCCACTTTAGAGACTTATGTCCGTTCCACTTTAAATGTTTGTTTTAATCACAGCATATTAAGAACCAGTCTACATACTAGGAGTAAACAGTACAGTCACAATATATGTGTTTATATTCATACCATTGTAGATGAATCCAGCTGCCAGTTCACATGGAAGTTTCGGAAGATAGTAATCATGTAACATTTGTATTGTTTCACAAGCCATGGAAAATTCCCAGCAGATGTCTAATGAGGCTGTCACAAGGTACTTCATATCATGTAAGTCAAACAGTGTAAAACTGAAATGAAATGTTAGTGTTATGTAAGAGAATTATTTCAAAGTTCAACAAAATTTAATTTAGATCTAATAATTAATGAATGAGCCTTTCTTTGTGAAACAGGGGTTTAATGAATCTCTCTAATGCAATATACCAAGCAAGTCATCACATGATCATGAATTTATAACACCTGTTCTGTCCATTTGCCAACTAAATCATGAGGTAAAATGATCCTAGGAAAAGCAAAAAATTTACAAATATCAAAAAGTTTAAACCTGTGTCAGCCTGCGAGGGCTGAACAGGCAAACATGGAAAACATAGCGGGAAAAGGAGAAAATACTGTTAACCAACCCTTTTACAAGCTTATCCTATCATTTAAGTCACATTCAACCCTCTCTCCGAGCAAGGCTCTCAAAATTGTAAAGATTTTAAGTTTTGTCATGTGGTAAAGAGCAAGTGCATCCTACCTCAACCTGAAAACACCAGACAGCCACACCTGTTCCTCAGTCCCATACTCATACTCAATTAGGCTGTATTTCAGTCTCAGATCTTCTATCCCCAATTCCAACTGATTAGTACATGGATACATGTGTAAATACAGATAGATATTCCTCCTGAGAACCGGTACATGGAGACAGCAGTCTACACTGGTACAGGAACCAGTCAGTCTACACGCAATGGAGTTAGGCAGAACTGGAGGTTGTTCTACAGACAAGGAGCAAGAATCTGAAGACAGAAAAATATATCATGACCAATAACCAGCAGAAAATACTTAAGAGACATTTTCAGTCATGAAAATTAAGGCCAAGATAGTACACTAATTCCTTTACCACACAATCCATAGTTTTAAAAATTGGGCAAAGACAGCTTTTGAAAACATTGTTGGAAAAAGAGAAAATGCTGGTTACAATATCTCTTCTCCCACAATTGTTCGTACTCTTTCGAAGATAAATGTTGTCATCTGCAAATACTTTGGATTTGGACAAGTCTCAAATATTAAATGTCATCTGGTAAAGAGTTAAGTCAAAACAAATCAACATATTCTCAGCAACCAGTACTTTCTCTTTTTCCCACCATGTTTTCAAAGGCTTTTCCCACTTTTAACAAAATCTTTTTGCTGCTGCAAAATTATTTTAGGTTGTAATGAGATTAGTTGGGGCAGCTCCAAACAGGCAGCAAAATTTGAACTTGTTCCAATTTAAGCATTAGCAGAAATCATACTAAATATGGCTCAAATGATGGAATAATCTTTGAATGGTGAACAACATAGTGAGAAAAGTAGAAAATACTACATATCAGCAATTTCTCTTTTCCCCTCCATGTTTTCAAAAGTGTACTGTGTCACAGTTGTTAAAGCACTGGATTGTTTTGTACTGGCAAAAGGAGCCTGATTTTGAAACATCTTGTCCTTTTCAGTCAGAATATCTCACAAAGAATTAAACTGTATAGATCCAAAAGTAGACCGTGCTGAATATACTACTATGGTGTCTTTAAGACATTCTCCATTATTAAAATGTAAAACATACTCATGCTACCAACTGATGATGATATGATTGATTATGATTGACAATCAAATTATGGAAGGAAGATCCAGGAAATTTATAATGTTATTTCTTTTTTTAGCAACTATCATCTGGCTATGCTACAGACAAGGGCATTGTTTTACTAACAATTTCTAAGTTTTTACATAAGAATTTTTGTAACTTTATGCCTACATTCAGATTTACTAAATTCTTAAATACATTTTACTAAACTTTCGTGTAACTTTGTGATTTGTATAAGTAACTATTTCCATAACTCTTCAATTGAAGGCAAAAACAGTAGTTCCCACACATTTGTTATCTAGGTAAACAGCAACTGCCGTTCAACCAGAAGGAAACATGATGTAACTTTACGCGCATTAACTGTACATTTCTAGCGCTTTATGTCATCTCATATGTCAACTGCTTCTATCAAATATGGGTACTGTGTGTGTGTTAAGAAAAAAATCATATGTCAAAAAAAGAAATTTATGACTTGCGGATAGCTGTAAGGATAATTATAATGTGTTTCTCAAATTTCTTACTCTATAACGATGCAATACAAAAAATGGCTTCAGATTTCGGCCTATGTTCTTACATATGACCAATATTTTTGTACTTAAAGTTAAGCAAAACGTTACATTCAAACTTAGCTACGAAAAACTTTGGTAACACGCAAAACTTGGAGTTATGTAAAAACTTACAAAATTTCTTATTTATGTTCGCGTAAGTACTTTAGAACCAATACAACTCTTTAACACAATCCCAAGTTTTAACAATACCGAGGCTTTTGAAAACGTGGGAAAAGCAGAAAATTGTGGTAACCATTTTCTCTTTTTATCTGCAATTTTTTTTCTTATTTTTCACTCACAACTTTCATCATTTGCCCCACATTTATCATCTGCAAATGCTACGAAATTAGAGCAGTCTGTCATTTTGTCATTTGGTAAAGAGATACAACCTAGGAAGAAAAATACCAATCATCTGTGCCAAGTTTGAAGTTTGCAAAGTGGTACAGTGAGATAAACTATTGACAACAGCCAACAAAAAATGGATGTTCATCACTGACAGTTGATCTGGGATAGATAGGATCATAAGATTTGGAATCCATACTGCAGTCACCTTCAATGTTTTGTGGGAGTTTGTTGTAATCATGTTCCCCTGGGTTCTTTAGCTTGATAAATTTTCTTACAGCAACTTTCAAAACTTTAGTTACCTTTGCAGCCCATGTAAATCAAGATCTGACTGCATAAAACATGCACTCTGATCTTTTATCTACACTGTGTGCTTTGCTCTGATACTCTGGCCAACTGCAACCTTAAAATTGCTCTTGAGTTAATTTTACTGAATGCTGAACGAACATAAAACTATGGACTTGTCTATCCTCCCCTTTTTTCTCTTCTCTTACCTGTGTTCCAGTCTCCAAACTGTAAATAAGAGTCATCTGAGCAAAAACTATCTGTATAATATGATGTGAAATGAAGACTTTCATCCAAGAACTGTGAAATATGTTCTGGTACATTGTCAGCTGTCAGCGAGTCATCAATATTTGTCAGCCATGTTTGAAGGGAGAACCCTGAAAGATTAATACACAGTTTGAGTTTTATATTTCCTATCTTTATCCAAGCTTTAACACATTACCAAATAATAAAATTTCAGACTTGTCCAAATTCAAAGCCTTTGCAAAGAATAAAATAAAAGTGACAGAAAAATTGAAATTTGTTCCTGTAAGAGTTGAAAACAATGCAGGAAAAGGAGAAATGCTGGATACCAGCATTTTCTCCTTTCCCTACAATGTTTTCAAAAGCCTTCTTCTTCCTCAGGGTCATTAAAACTTATCATTGTATGGTAAAGGGTTAAAAGGAGATCTTCCAGATATTTTTGTCAAATATTTATATCTGGTTTTCAATGTTTGCAGTTAGCTCCTAATATGTATATATTATATTTAAAATTATAAGACAGTTTAATCCTTTTCCAAACATTGTGAGTTTTGATGACCCTGGAGAGAAGGCTCTTGAAAAGATTGTAGACAAAATAATCAGTATGTTTCATTTTTTCCCACAATCTTTTCTACTCTATTCAGTCATTTCAGCCTTATTTAATCTGTTGTCTGCAAAGTTTTCAATTTTGAAAAGTTTAATAAATTCCTGTGTGGTCAAGTATTTAAGGGCAGAAAGAAAAGTGAAAAAAAGGAGAAAATGCTGCTAACCAGCAATTTCTCCTCTTTCTACAATGTTTTCAATAGCGTTGCTCCTTGGGGTAATTCAAACATGTGGCTGTTTGGTAAAGGGTTAAATCATTTTTTTAAACACTTTGCCACACAATCCAAATTTTTAACAACCTTGAGAGAGAGGCCAGTGAGCAGCACTTTCTCCTTTTCCCACGTTTTCTTCCCTATCACTGACAAAATCCATCACTTGAATTAGGTTTGATTTATCGTCTATAAATGCTTTCAATGTCACAGTTCTGAAATTTTGATGTTTGGCAGAACAATTTTTAACTTTTATCTGGCAGGACAACGTTCTAGGCCTTTACCATACAACACTGAGTCTTCACAACTTTGAGGAAAAAGACCTTTGAAACATTGTGGGAAAAGGAGAAAATGCTGGTAAAGAGTACTTTCTCCTTTTTCCACAAAGTTTTCTAACTTCTACCCTTTCATGGACAACTTACATTTGTTGTGCTATATTTGATTTGTAGTCTGCAAATGCTTTGAATTCAGTAAAGTCTAACAAGTTGCTATTTGATAATGAGCTATGTAACATATAATATATCCCAACAACCAAATTTCATCCAAAGGAGAAATCTATCATTATGTACCAGTTTCGGGATACATCTGTGCCAAGTTGCAGAATGTTGGTTTCAGGAGTGGAACATCATTCAGTAGGTTGTAGGATGGTAGGCAGTATGAAGAATCTAAACAAATATCTACAGCCACATTCAGCACATATGTTCTATCGACCTCAATATTGACAACTGAGTACCTGCAAATATAAGATTACTGTTTATCACATGGCCTCCCATGTATTCATTGTAATTTCTACAGCTGTTTCGTATTTGCTCATCTTATGCACATTTGGGATAAGATTTTGTGACATCATACAGGGGCCTCATGTGATGTCATTTGTTAACAAATTATATTCTTGCCCATTATATCCAAAAAAACATCTGACACAAATTTCACAGTAGATTCAATTATTTAATTGATGATTGTGGTAAACATTATGTTTGTATTATTTTCAGATTTAAGATCAAGTAATCAAATTCCAGCTTCTTTGGAATTTTTTTACGCTTGGGATATATCAAAGCAGTAAGTCAGTCTAATTCATGAATATGTTGGTTTCTCATAGAAATCTATTTTTCAACTTATTCATGGAAAACAGTTGTATGATAAAAAAAAAAAAAATCCGACATTTGTAGGTGCTAGTGATGAAATTTTATCTAACTTGTACAGAAAAAATGTTATAAAGCTCACATAACTCATTTAATAACATTTTTTCTCAACTAATTTAAAAAAAATTATTTTTATCACATTACTCTCTTACTCTCTTGTTTTCCATGTTAGACAGCCATTACAAATTGTCTTGTCTTACACACATGTGAGATAAGAAAACAGTGATTTGGTCAACATGCTGTAATCATATGCCTCATTTTTTAAAACATTGTCAACCAAAATTTCTGTGTGAAATTGACTGTCAAAACTGATGAATGTGACAAAGCTGCAAATTTTAATATCTTTAGATGTAAAACAAAAAATTTATATCCAAGTTTCTTCGGAACTATTTTTTTTTTTCTGTGATGTACACACCTGTCAAAGAAACAAATAGGCTTTATGTAAATTTCAATAAACATGTACATTTAGGCCAATGTTTTATCACATCATGAACTATAATTCTTGACTTGTGTGAGAAAAAGAATCTGACATTTGTTGGCTTCTGAGTTAAAATCTTATCAAACTCTTCAACAAAAATGTTATTAAGCAAGGCTGTTCCAGCCTTGCTTAATAACTTTTTTTGTAGACTTGTTTGATAAAATTATATCTCAAACACCAACTCATGCCAGATCCTATATACAGCTGTGCTGTATGAAGCATTCATACGGAATATTATGTTGTAGTTAACTTTCTTGATGCTTGTATTTGATTTGAGCGGTATGAGAAAATTTGATATCGCACAAGACTGAAGGTCGAACGAGATGTCAAAATTTTCTTACGTTGCGAGAACTGAATACAAGCACCAGGAAAGTTACTACAACATAACATAATATTCCTTTTATTATATACCTACAACTTTAAACAACAACATTTTGCAATCATTGACATTTCGTTCAAGAACACTAAACAAAATAAAACAATTGCTAGTGTAGCTGCCAGTAACTTCATTTTTATGAATCATGGATGAATATTATATTGTAATATTTTGACCCATCAAATTGCAAGTCAATAAATACATATTCTATGCCAGAAATGTTTCATCATACCATATTTGGAACCATATTAGACACTGTAGATAGGGATTTTTTTCTCTTGTGTGTGATATTTTATCTGCATGTGACACATGTAATTGAGCCGTAAATTTTTCAGGTATATGACAAAAACAAATATCTAACAGCCATATTCAGTACATACATCTTACCAGTCTCCAGTATAAACCTTACCTCAAGGTCACCACGCCTCCTAAAGAGATTTCCAAAGGTTCTCCGAATGTCATTTCACTCATTCTATACTGCTGATGATAGGTCTCTAGATCCACAAATATTCTTGACTCACAATCATCAATTGTCAGTTCTATGTTAAAAGAGATTCCAACCTCTACCACATAAATACAGCATTCTATTGTCTGACAATCAGCTGATAGTGTACATGCAACACCCTCTGGTAGGTTGATTATGTCTGTTATAGATGGACATGCTGCAAACAGATTATCTTTCTCCAGTAATATGCATTAATTTACAATTTACAAAACAATAAAGTTGTTACAACTCAAGGTAGAAGGCTTTCAAAACCATATGGGAAAAGGAGAAAAAGTTTTAACCAGCTCCTTTTCCCACATTGTTTTATTTCTTTCATAAAAAAACATTCAATCACCTCAACAATATCTTACACATCGTCTGCAAATAAGCACAAGTCCTGTAGTAACAAGTTAACCCATTTGTGTGCAGATTTATTTTAGACCTATGCAAAGAAATAAAACTCTCACAAAATGGCATAAAGTATGAGCATTTCATAAACAGAGAAAAAACTTTTATTATAAGCAACTGCTAATGTCAGAAGGAAATATTTCTAGTTACCAGTTTTTTTTTTTTTCTCCTTTGTACAAAATATTTAACTCTATACCATACGACAAAATTTCAGACATGTCCAAATTGAAAGCATATGCAGACAACAAAATAAATGTGAATCAAAAATTGATACTCAGGTTTGAAAGGGTACAAAACATTGTGAAAAAAGGAGAAAATGCTGATTACCAGCATTTTCTTCTTTTTTCATGTTTTCAAAAGCCTTCTTTCTCAGGGTCCTTAACAGTTGGGACTGTAGGTTAAGGATTTTGAAAAAGATAACATTATGTTCTGCAAAAATACCTGTAAGGCATGCAGTTGTCTAAAAACTGGTTGCTTGCGTGCATGTAACACTGTCTGGTAGACAAAAAGCTTATGAGATAAAAGGGCATGCAGTAAATAGGCAGTTATGTTATCATAGATACCACTGGTGCAAAGGCTCTTTCTCTTTTTTTCAGACCTACTATAAGCTAATGACATTTATAGGCTTCTAGGGCTGTCAGGGCTTCCACAAATCTTCACTAGCCAAGGGTGACAGTCACTACATTGCTCTATCCCCCTTGGCTGACTGAGTCGAAATTGTAATCTCCCATGATATGTGGCCTACTAGATTGTAATAGTTATCACCCCTAGAACTACATCATTTAAAACCTATCAAACATCATGTTACATAACCCTTTTGTCAAAATCCACAAATGTATTTTGACATTCCGTCACCTGGTGAATCCTAAAACTTCATTTCACTAATTTGTTACAGTAGAAGTTGAAGTAAATATTATGCTCTATGCTTTGGCAATAATTCCAAGTAAATCCAACAAACCTCTCATGTGATTGCCATTTTTATTTACCTTTTGCTGATGAAGTATATCAAATGTAACATTCTATTTGATTGGTGCTTATAGAAGTGAATGTAACCAGTAATTACGCATAGCTTGGGGACTACAAATTTTGACTTGATCAACCATGGATGAAAAGAGCAAGACAGTGATAGATACCCTTGGCTAGCAAAGATGACTTCTACGGTACATGTTAATCATTTAGACCAGAAAGACATCTGTCAGAAAGGCAGCATTTCATCATACCTGTGTTTAGAACATGTCCACCACCATATTTGTCATTCTGAATGGAGCAGGATGGTGTCTTTACAAAATTAGACAAACTAAGCTTATCAACCAGATGGACAGCAGCATACTGTGTAAACGACCCCAGGGTGTAACCTTTCTCATCCGTCCAGTCTAATAGCAGAAAAACTGAAAAGGGATATAACTAGTTTTATAAGCAAAATTTCCAACTGAAGGTTAAGTGTTTGAAAAACAGAACAGAAAATATAGAGAGGAAAAGCACCAATAAGTCAACAAAAAATCTGCTATGACAGATTAACCCTTTACAAAACAATACCATCAATTAAAGATTATCAACATTTACTTCAATTTCTGCAATGTTTTCAAAAGCTTTGTTCTCAGGGCATTTAACTAGGAATTGCGTGGTAAAGGGTTAAAGAACATAAAATACATTTAATAAGAGCACTACATGCAGGTGCCAACAATAGGCTGCAGTAAATGTTTGTTGTACATGTACAAATATTTACCAGCATGCAACAGTACTACCTAATCTAAAACAGGGGCATAACTGTATCATCTTTAGGGTTATCTACCCTTCGTTTATGGGTTCTATTTTTAATATTTAATAACTAGCTCAAGTTTGATGTTAAATATCTTCGGTAATGAGAGAAATATCAGAAAATAACAATGCATTTGAAACGCAACAACAATGCAGATAATGACAGGGGAATACCACAAGGTTTTCTTTGAAACTGCCAAGTTAAAAATTAATAAGTTGATAGTCAAATTAAAAAAAAAAGTCTTTGACTCTTGCTACAAGTTTAAAAGAAAGTTTTCCAAGGCCTTAAAGTACAGTTCAACTGCAAGTAGAGGTGCTTTTTGGTCATATGTGACAGGGTAGTAAGCACAGTGGGAAAAGGTGAAAATGCTGCTTCCCACAGCAATTTCTCCTTTTTCTTCTGTTTTTACAAAGCCTTCTTCTGTAGGGTGTTAATACTTAGGATTGTCTGGTACAAGGAAGTCACCATTTGAAATCATAGCCTCAACACAGACTTTAGTGGTACAGGATACCACGGCATGGTATCACAGCAGCTAACCCTTTACCTAACGATCCCTTGTTTCAACAATTCTGAAGAAGAAAGCTTTATAAATATCTTGAGAAAAGGAGAAAATGCTGGTAATAATCCATGTCTAAGTTCTCCACAATGTTTTGTCTCCTTTCAAAGGCAAAAAGCATCTTGTGAGCCACTTTATATTTGTCGTCTGCAAAAGCTTTGGATTTGGATTGGTCTAAGCTGATACCTGGGTCGATTGTTCCCTGGCTCCAGGCACACACAATTTTAGGTAATTCTGCATGGTATAACACTGTCTCTGTCACACAAGCTTGTACAGTATCCAAACAAACTGATGTTGTCATATCAACTACATATATGTCCTTTGTGTCAAGGTCAAATATTGCAAAACTGAAATATTAACGAAATCATGTTAAAACTAAAACTACTTTTCAGGACAGCTTAAATCAAGATCATCCTGGTAAAAATATAGAAGGAAATATTTCCAAAGAAGTTAATGTTTTATATCCATGTTCTGTCAAAAAGAGCCTGCAACTTGCAATTTAACCCTTTACCAAACAATCCATGGTTTTTACGACCCAGCAGAAGAAGCCTTCAGAAAACATTATGGGAAAAGGAGAAAATGCTGGTAACCAGCATTTTCTCCTTTTCCCACAATGTTTTCTACCCTGCTGGAAACAAATTTCAATTTCTGAGTTACGTTTTTTTTGTCGTCTGCAAGTGCTTTCAATTTGGACGTGTCTAAAATTTTGTCATTTGGTGGTAAAGAGTTAAAGATCCCACTTTTTGATTGAAAATGTCAAATTTATTTATTGAGCTCTCAAAGACTTAACCCTTTATCAAACGACAAAATTCTAGGATAGATCAATTTAAAGCATTTGAAAATAACGAACTAAACAGGGCTCAAATCATAAGATTTAGTTTTGAAAGAGTAGAAAACATTGTTGGATAAGGAGAAAATGCTGGCTACCAGCATTTTCTTCTTTTCCCACGATGTTTTTGAAAGCCGTATTCACCAGGATCACTGAAAAACAGAACTGTGTGGTAGTGAGTTAATCATACTTTAACACTTTCTTTGGATTACTGTAACCTTAGTTTTAACTTACCAAAACATTCTGAAATACCTTGAGTCTTTGGTTAAGTGATCTCAATTTTCTAATCCTTGGTGGTGTTGAGAGGTAGCTCAAGCAATCTGTACTTTTTTTAACTTGAATTGGACAAATTTGCACTTGGTACTAAACTTACGTAAAATTTGCAAAGCATGAGATTAACTGTGTCATGTGGTTATATTTTTATCCTCCATTATAACCCAAACATTTTCCAGTGTTTACGTTTGCAAAAGATTTTACTGAGTTTATGAGACTAAGTGTCACAAAAAAAATTGGATCCCCTTGAATGCCCTCGAGTTCCCTTTTTGCATGCATAAATCATTGCTTAAATATCTCAAAGCAAAAAATTGCACTTAACTCTTTACCAAATGACAAAACTTCAGAGCAGTCCTATTTGAAAGCATTTGCAGACCACAAATTAAATGTGGTTCAAATGGTAGAATTTGTCTTTGAAAAGGTAGAAAACATTGTGGAAAAGAAAACCAGCAATTTTTCCTTTCCCAACAATGTTTTCAAAAGCCTTCTTTCTAAGGGTAGTTAAAACTCAGAACTGTGTGGTATAAGGTTGACCAGAAATTTCTGGAAGCCATATTCAGCTTGAGTAACACTAGGCAACAGTTGGTTCCTGCATTTAGTGCCTTGGGAATCACTGTATTACTCTATCGTGGGTGGCCATTTGAAAATTGCAACATCATACATTTAAAATGAACTAGGATTGCATTGTTTCAGTTATATCTCCGTACACATGCAATTTGGAATTCCTATGGTAAATTTGTGCAGTAAGAGTTTTAAACTTTGTATCATTTTTTTTTAGACCAGCATTTTCTCCTTTGGCCACAATGTTTTCTCCATTTTCAAAAAATTTCAGAATTTTGTTGTGTGGTAAAGAGTTAAAAACAGTCAGATCTAAGGACATGTTTTTCTCTTCACATATAGAAGACCATACTGAAAACACTTGACCCTTTACCAAACAATCCAATGTTTTAATGGCCCTGAGGAAGAGGTCTTTTAAAAACATTGTTAGAAAAGGAGAAAATGCTGGTAACCAGCATTTCACTCCTTTTTCAACAAAGTTTTCTACCCCTCTCAAAGATTGAAATTTGTTGTTCAGTAATGGGTCAAGCACAACAAGTGTATAGGAACATTTTTTAAGTTATTTGCTGCATTTTTTTCCCCCGGAAATCATGAATCAATACATACTCTATACTGATAAATCCATAGAGGTCAAAATGATCTGGCAGTCCCCACTCATAGTTTTTCAGTGAAAATGTCCTTGTGTAGTCTTCGATCTGGAAAACTGCCCTCCTGAGACATGGTTCAAGGTTAAAAGACACAAAGAATGACCTTGAGAGACTTGGTACTTCCATACAACATGCAACATTTGTACATGTGTCCAAAAAACTACATGTTAACAGAGGGTTAGCTTGTGGTAGAATATCTGCTATTGACCCACAACCTGAAAGTGGAGTAAACTGAACTGTGAAACAACAATCATATCTTCACTCACAGATTTTGTGATTCACAAATATCACGGCTGTAATTATTGTTATAGCCTAAGTATCTATTTCAATTATTCAAATCTACTAATTCATTGGTTCTTTACCAAATGACAGATTCCAAATATAAAGCAGTTGTAGATGACAAATAAAAAGTAGCTCAAGTTATAAGATTTGTCTTCAAGAGGGTAGAAAACATTTTGGAAACAGTAGAAAATTCTGTTTACAATTATTTTCTCCTGTTCCCATGATGTTTTCTCAAAAGGCCTCCTCCTCACAGTCATTGTTTATTAAAGATTAATTAATATAAGTAATGCAAATATGAAAAAAATGAGGGTAACAAAACAAACCTTTGTTGATCTATGTTGACATTATTTTGAAAAAAGAAGCAGTTGTTTATTACAAGGTATTATTCCTTTTCCCTAAAAGTTTTTAAAATGTGTACATAGCAGAGGTATGAAATGTTTGTGGGGTAATAAACTCAGAACATCTTAACAAAGTGACTAATCAATGGTAGGGCACCAGCATCAAAATTCAGGAAACATTATGATACATGATTGTTATGCACATTTTGCCAATTTACCCTGGTGATTGCCATAGTAAGTTTGAATATGCAAGCAAATATGTTGGAAAACAATGAAATATGATATAAAATAACTATGTATACACACTTGGATTTGATGCTGGCAGTTCACATGTTTGGATGATGTGATCAGCAATTTGTAGATGTTCAAATAATCTGTTTACATCTAACTCTGTCAGATCTGTGGCAGGGTCCAGTCCATTGGCTTCTTTCCAGTCATTCAATGAAAAGGCTGTCAAAAAACCCATGAAACTTTATCATCAAACATCCAATACTTCTTAAAAGACTTTTTGGTGATATACCCTAAACCATTCTAAATGCAATTCGAAATACCCAGACTAGCTGTCTGATTGGCTGAGATGTAGCATATTGGCTGAGATGTAGCATCTTAGCCAATCAAATGGCTATACCCTTGAAACTTAAGAGTATGAGCAATATTTGGAATGGTTGGTGATGGTGAGGCTCCTGCTATAAATTTCATACACAGGCTTGATTCTTCAACTGCTAATGTGCAGTCAAAATAAGTAGAGTGGAAACATTTCCAGTTTTATGATCAGCATAGAAAACAACCTTAACTCTAGGCTAGATGACCAAATTTCAGACTCATCTTAACTGAAAGGACTTGTAAATGACAAATTAGATGCATCTCAAACTATGGAATTCGTCTTTAAAAAGTTAGAAAACAATGTGGAAAAAGGAGAAAATGCTGATAAACAGCATTTTCTCACAGTGTTTGCAGAAACTGTCTTCTTCAGGGTCATAAAACACAGGATCGTTTGGTAAATGGTTAATAATTATGACGATTTCAAGGCTGTTTTATGACAGAACATCTCACAAAATACCTCACCTGAGATCTGACTACACATTTTTTGTAGTGAAATCTATCTCCACAATGTCTGCAAAACAACTGATTATGTGCTTAGTGCTCTGTGACAATGAATGCCAACCACAAAAGAAGAGGTCAATATTTCAAAGCTACCCTGAACAGACTCCATACTTTGTACTTAACTCATATATTGCATAAAGATAAAAGACATAACAGCGAATGAAGAAGAAATAAATGGAAAAGACTTTCACATCATATCAATATCTCACAGAATATCAGTCCATGTAGATCCATGATCAGTCTACACCTTCTGTGCAAATTGATCTTGAGTCTACACATTTTGCAAATGCACCTGAAGTTGTACTTAGCATCTTAAGCTTAGAACAATACTATAGTTGTTGGCCATAAATATTTAATCCCTTACCACACAGTCCCGACTTTTAAGGACCCCGAGAAAAAATGCATTTTAAAACACTGTGGGAAAAAGAAAACCCACGATATTTTCTATCCTATCCCAAAAAATTGTAATGACATTTATTTTGTCGCCTGCAAATGCTTTCAATGTGGAAAAGTCCAAAATTTGTCACCTGGTAAAGAGTTAATCAAATTCTGAAACCCCATTAACTTTCAGATATTTCTAAGTTGACTTTTTTAATCCAATGTTGGATAAATGATAAAGCTAATGTTGAGAAACTTATATGAAAATGAAGCAAAGTAAATTAGACATTCAAATATATATTTTCAGACTTGATACATAAAATGTGATAAAGCTGTACCTGTTTAAAAGTGATAAATATTTTCTAAAAAATGTTTTTTACAAAATGTCAATGGCCACATTGGCAGAATTCCACAGAATAATTATACCACTAAGTTTCAAAGAGCTACAACTGTAGTCTCAGGCATGAAACAACAATAGCAAATTATTGTAAATAGCTCCAGTAACCACTTTTTCTACCAGTCTAGTCTTCACTATTGTACCACAAGCTGCATACTTAATTTTCTTCACACTGAAAATGCATGTTAGTCACTGGAAACTTGGAAGTTGATGAAATGCTTATGGCCACTAACTGTATATACTGATTCTTACATATCAAAGGTATACAACTATACATACAGGGTATCTTAAAGTTATTATCCCAGATGCATGCTGGTTTATTGACACTGATCTTGGGTAAGGTTTCACTCAGAACACAAGTTCCCATGTCGTAACACAGAAGTAAAGTGGTTTCAAGGGTGTAGAGATCAAGTATGTTGTAGAAATCCAGTCGGAATCTGAAACAACACAATGAATGTCAATTGCATACTAGTGTTTAAAATATTTAATTTTTTCTCCTATGTTTCTTTATTATTAAAATATGTCCAGTTCTTTTTCCAATGACATACACTTTTTGTGCAGTCTAACTTTGATCTTCAATTGTCACCAATGCAACTGTAGTTTAAAAGGTGTTTTAATCCTTTGCCAAACTATCCTGAACTTTTATGACGCTGAGGGAGAAACTTTTGAAAACATTGTTGGAAATGGAGATAACTGGTGGCCAGCATTTTCTACTTTCCAATGATTTTTTCTACCCTTATCAAATCTTAAGCTTGTTTGTATTAATTTTTGACAATGTTGTCTGCAGATATTTTGAATTTGGTAGTCTAAAATTTGCTGTTCAGAATAGGGTTGAAAGTTGAAATAATTTAGACATTAACTGTAAGCTTTTAAGTTTCTGTCTGCTCTATCAAAGGCAGAAATCACCATTTGAGCTATATTTATTCTAATGTCTGCAAATGCTTTCAATTGGTCGCATTCAAAACTTAGTTGTTTGGTAAAGAGTTTAAATACAAACTGTAACAACCAGCATACCTTATTGTCAATATACCATGTAGGTCAAATTCTACTGTTTCACCATATGAGAAAGTTTCTGTACTCCAAACATGGGAATGACCTTGAATGCCAACAGTCAATCTCTGGTTACAGATGTCAAGGTCGATGAAACTACTCAGGGTATTTTGCAAGAACTGTGCATCAACACAACATTCCAGTTTTTGACACTGACTGTCCATGTAACAAGACAATGTTGGATCTAGAGCTGTTGTTGAGCTGACAGATGGACAATCTGAAAATGAGCAGGAAGGCTGTAGTTTTTCTGTCATTGTGTTTCTGCCATTTTATCAGTATTTCACACTGAAGTATCCTTATTAACTCTTCACTTGAAAACATAATTTTAGATTAACACCATAAAAAGTACATGCAGACGACAACTTGAATGCTGCTCATATGATCCAGTCTCACCCCAACAGGTTTGAAAACATTGTAGAAAAAGCAGAAAATAGTTACTAGTATATCAAGGTTGCAAAAACATGGGATAGTTTGTTGAAGGCAAAGTAAGGGGCTGCCTTCTCTTGAGAACAATCTAAAGTGCATTTCCAGAGTTAAATGATTCTTGCAACAATAAATATCGTCGAATTCAACAAATACTTTAACCCTTTACCACACAATCCGAGTTTTAATGACCCTGAGGAAAAAACCTTTTGAAAACATTGTAGGAAAAGGAGAAAATGCTGGTAACCAGCATTTTCTCCTTTTCCCACAATGTTTTCTACCATATTATAGACAAATTCCATCATTTGAGCCACATTTAAATTGTTGTCTGCAAATGCTTTGAATTTGGACAAGTCCACAATTTTGTTGTTTGGCAAAGAGTTAAATAAAATTGTAAGACTTGCCATAGAACTGATTGAAACAGAATGTCTCAGCCAATCTGATGACTAGTTTTGCAATATAACCCTTACAGGACAAAGTGAATGATCAAGATAATCTAAGGAAGTAGTAAAAACTCATATATTGTACTTGCTAGTGCTTTTTTGGACATGAACTTGGACAACAGAGCTTACTAATTAAAGATCCAAGATCAGACTGAAGTTCTGATATTGATCTATACTGTCTGCATTAGTGATATAAAGTGAAATTTTTGAACTTCAAGTTTTAATTCACTGCAACACTTCTACAGTAAACTGAATGGAATGTTAGAACGTCTCACACAAAGATAAATAATACTTTAGTCCATTACCACACAATCTCAACTTTAAACAACTGTGGATAATTAGACTTTTGAAAACATTGAGGGAAAAGGAGAAAATGCTGGTAACCAGCACTTCCCCCTTTTCTGACAATTTTTTCTTACCTTTAAGAAACAAATCCAATCATTTAAGCAACATTAATTTTTTTGTAAGCAAATGCTTCCATTTGGATAATTCTAAAATTTTGTTGTTTGGTAGAGTTAACTCTTTACCAAACAATTAACAGTTTTTGCTAGTAACCAGTATTTTCTCCTTTTCTTGTCCGCCCGGTTAGCTCAGAGGTTAGCGTATCAGACTCGTGACCTGGTGGTTGTGAGTTCGATACCTGGTTGAGGCGAACTTTCTTTCCGGTGATTTTTCGCCTCTCACCTCTGATGCATGTGGGAAAGTATTCAGTGACATGGACAGAAAATTGTGTGATTACTGGTGTGGGAAAGCCTGGAAACATGCGTAGATGCACTGACTGCTGTGATATGACCTGAGCTGTTAAAACAGCGTTAAACTCAAATTCAATCAATCAATCAATCAATTTCTCCTTTTCTCACAATCTTTTCTACCCTTTCTAAGACAAATTCTATAATTTGAAAAATATTTAAAGGGGCCTTTTTCAGAGTTTTTGCTGCAAATTGAAACTGATAAGTACTAAAATGTACATTTTCCTTGCAAACATGTAACAAATGGACCGCAACATGTAGTGAAAAGGTGCAAATTTGGTGTTGAAGTAATGTGTTGGTCGCTTTGTAATTGATAACTGTCTACTTTCATAAGATGAAAAATGATGTGTTCCTACTTATTTGAATATGATCCCAACAAAACAGGTGTATGTTATTGATAATAAGAGATTCCCCAAACCTTTGTGAAATTCCGGAGCAAAATGTAGAAATACCTGAGAAGACTATATAGCCTGGGAAATTAAGGAAATGCCACTGGTAGGAAATGCCACTGGTATTATATTTGTCTTTCTTCTTTACAAATGGTTTATCAGCTATTGCCTTACTAACTTAGATGAATGAATCCTTTTCTTAAATTGGGTGAGATTATAAAAATCTGAAAAGCCCCCCTTTAGTTATCTGTAAATGCTTTCAATTTTGAAAATTCAAAACTTTGTTGTCTGATAAATCATCATACATACCTGATAGTAATCCTTCCACCCCTTCATATGGTGTTGCCTCACGGTCACACTGGTGTAACATTAGATATTCCCCAAGTTTGTTGTCCTCTAAAAACACTGACAATGCGTCATCACTCAAGGTGTTGCCCTGGTAACCAAATATTTCTTCTAGGTGACTCAAATAGGGCTCATCTGTGAATAATCAGACAGTGTATCCATAGTCATCAAATATGGCTTTCAACTTGTGATATGCACTAATGGAGAAACTAAGTAGGCTTAAAATATCAAGTAAACATTCTGAAGTAGTCCTGATTCTAAGTATCATTACCTCAGTGAAATCAAAATTATTTTCTATTACCATTCTTATGTCATTCCATAGTCGGTCATCTAACAATCAAACAGTTTCTTTTGTTAACCTTTTACCAAATGATTCTGGGTTCTAATAAATCTGACGCAAAGGCCTTTTAAAAACATTGTAGGAAATGTACAAAATGCTGATTACCAGCATTTTCTCACTTTTCCACGGTACTTTTCACCTGTCAAAGAACTCAAGTTCATTTGTACCACTTTTAGATTTGTCATCTGCAGATGATCTCGTTTGGAATGAGTCTGAGATTTGTTGTTTTAAAAAAGGTTAATAATAAGAGTCCATCATCATGAGGTATAAATATTTTTGTAATAAAATTTGAAACATAAGACTTACCTGTCCATATAAACCCTTGTTTCAGGCTACAAAGTGGCTTTTCTATCCGAACATGGTCAAAGATGGTGTAATCCAATTCACAGCTGGATTCAAAACAAACAGCCATGTGTAATGATAGAATAACTGCTCTTGCACTCACTAAATCTTCAATTGTAAATCTGCAAACACAATATGAAAAGTTAGAAAGCAATAAATACTTTTCAAATCCTCTAACATAGACCTGTAAACAAAATAAGAAGACCCATCAAATACATGCAGTGTTTTTTCCCCAACCTATGGAAGATACACATGATACATGAGCATCATATTTTCTCAGCTATGATGAGCTATGAAACAAAAGGCATGCAGATAGATTGTACATTATAAATTTATAAAACCTTCCATCAATTAATCCTGCTAAAAGTAGGTCATTGGGACAAATCTTAGAAAAACCTTGTGTGCACTCAATAGGTCATATTTTCAGACTGATACTCATAAAAAGTAGTCAGTATGTTCTTCTTGATGATATCTAGTACGAATTCAAAATTGCATCATATCAGGTCAAAACGGTCACTGGGACAAGGACTTAAAACATGATATTACCCTGTAAATGGTTCACCATGCATTTACATGTATTTAACCCTTTACAAAGCAATTCTGTATTTTCACGATCTTGAAGAAGAACACTTTTGAAAACTTTGTAGGAATTGGAGAATGCTGTGAATTGGTATCTTCTCCTTTTCTCACATTCATTTCTTCTTCTTTGAAGAAAAAGCCCATCATCTGAATCATATTTAAATTTATCCTCTGCAAATACCTTCAATACCAACAACTCTAAACCTTTATTCTCTTGTGAACATATGAAGAGGAAGCATTTTAATCCTTTATCACACAGTTCCAAATCTGAACGACTCTATGGAGAAGACTTTTGAAAATATTTTGGAAAAAGGAGAAAATGCTGAAGACCAGTAAATCCTATATTCTGAGCAAGATTGAATATATTATCTGCATGTATGTTCAATACAGGTGATTCTAAAATTTTGTTGATAGGTAAAGAGTTACAGAAGAGACTTACTTGACTCTGATGATTCCATAAAGGTCAACCATTTTCTCTTCCTCATACTGGTAATCAAACAGCCCTATCTCAACCTTGAACTGTTCCATTTCTATCTTTAGTATCATCTCACATGGATTTAAGTCGAAGGCAGTGTAGAAATAGTGATTAAGGTATTCAATATGGCTGCAGCTATGAATGGACAGGCAGTTTCCTGACACTTGGAAAGTTGTAATATCGGAGTTGGCCATTGTGAAGTAACTGCAATCTGTAAAGTTACCTTGTGATATCATTGTTTGTTTAGTGTCTAATGCTGGTTGAAGGAGCACCCGTCCATGCTTTCCTAGCATTTCTTTTAACAGTAATTTGCGTAACATCTTCTCAAAGCCACTGGCTACTTTCTCACATAAACAATGCTCAGCAATGATAAAGAATTAATTCTGCGGCAATGACCATCAGCTGAGGTTAGAAATCAAACCTGCAACCCCTGGGTCTAAAGCTCTGTCTGAGCTTGGTCAATACCATACAACTGGAAAGATCCAATTAATCTAATAACGTGCACCAGACATCATTAGGGATAATTCACTTGGCATGTTGGAAAGTTGGCAACTTTTGTTCTAGTTTTACAATATAATTTTTTTGCCAGCAACTGGAACTATGACCAATTCCGCTGTAACACATTATCAGACTCATAATAATATCTGTACTTTTGAATGGTATAAATGAAACTTGTCTGCAATTTGACACCCAAATTGTTTGCATTTGGCAGCTAGAGGGCGTGTAAAATGTTTTTGCTATTGATTGAATTTAGTCATTGAGTATGGTGTATTTGTTTGCTTTTGGCCACTGAGTGTGCCTTTAAGCAAATGTTTTTAAACACCAAAACCTACTACATGTATAAAGTAAAATGTAAAAACCTGTAGAAAAAAAATGTAAATTTTTTGATCAAGAACAATGAAGCAAAAGTGCTTACCATTTTGCCATGTATCAGTGTGCCTATTACACTGTACTGATGACAGATAATTTGTTAGACCAAGTTCTGTCAGAAGTTTGTCTATGTGAGTCTGTGATAGGTCTGACACAGAACCTAGACCTTCATTGCTTATCCATGATACAAGGGAGAAATCTGTTAAATAAAAAAAAAAATCAAAATGAAAAACCTTTACATCAAAAATAAGTAAATCTTGATTGACTAGACTGAATGAGTTTTAACCTATGAAAGTTATCTTTTTAATTATAATAACAGTGTGTAAAATTGTTTAGGTCTTTATCAAACAATCCCGAGTTATCCAACTTTAGAAAGAAGGCTTTTGAAAAATGCAGGTTACCAGTACTTTCTCCATTTCTCACAATTTTTTCTGCTCTTTTCAAACAAGTCTCATCATTTAAGCCACATTTATTTTGTTGTCTGCAACTACTCTGAATTTGGATGAGTCTAAAATTTTTTCCTCTAGCAAAGGGTTAACAAAAAACTAGCAGGTCGTCGTCCGTAGTGAGCAGGGAAGTATAAGTGTTCACTAGAATCTGACTCTTTTTTCAAGTTTTGTCACATTCAGAGATTGTGTTTGTGGTTATTGCCTTCTTCTGCTACTTTACAACATGTTTAACTGCAGGCTGTTTACACTTTACCACACAATCCCGAGTTATAATGACCTTGAGAAAGAAGGCTTTTGAAAACATTGTGGAGAAAAGGAGAAAATGCTGGCAACCAGCAATTTCTCCTTTTCCATACAATGTTTTCTACTCGATTAAAAGCAATTTTCATCATTTATGCCATCCTTGAATTGTCATCTGCAAATCCTTGGAATTTGGACAAGTTTCATATTTGGTTTTGTGGTAAAGAGTAAAGTCTCTCATCAGCACCAGTGCTGATGTGGAAAATCTTTTAACACAAATCAAAATGCTGCTATGGCATGTATGGCAATCTCTGCCTAACATGAAAGCTATTTCTGCCCCTAAAACTGTCTCACATCCACTGTATCAGGAACATGATTGTTGTAGCCATTCAAAACATGATGTAAATCTAAGTCTGATAGAAAAACAATAGACCATGACAAACAACTAAAAATGGTTAAGCAGTTATTGTAACAAATAAAGAAAAAGATTACTTACCTGGTATGTTAAATCCTGGATTCCAGCCACATAAAGGTTTTTTAAGCCTTTGTTGTTGGTAGAGAGGAAACTCTAGCAAACAGTCTCGTTCTGACAGACATACTTTGATATTGACATCCACAAGGTACATGTCTTCTGGATTTAGGTTGAATATCCTATAGCTGTTGAAAAAGAGACAGAGAGGGTACACATGTGTTAAGGGATGGTCTAAAATGTCCCATAAAATGAACTAGTTCTCTTAATTATCTCTTTGCTACATCAAAAAATATAGGCTTTTCCATATTGAAAGCATTGTTTTCAAAAGTCTTCTCCCTTGAGGTTGTTAAAATGCAGGATTGTATGGTACAGGTTATTTGTGTAACTGAGTAGTAAGCCACTAACCACTTCATGTTAGCTGATGACAACAAAATTTTAGATTTCTCAAAATTAAAAGCCTTTGCAGATGACATATCGAATGCGCTTCAAGCACTAGAATTGTCTGTGAAAGGGTAAAAAACATTGCAGGAAAGGGAGAAAGTGTTACCATGAATTTTCAATTTTTCGGTTTCTCAGTGGGTTTCACATATTTAGCAATTGAATCCTATACAAATCAAGTGAAGGTGTTTATCTTTGAAAGGCTAGGAAACACTGTAAGAAAAAAATAAAACGATGGTTACCAACATTTTGTTCCTTTTTCTACAATGTTTTCTGTCCTCTCAAAAAAGAAAAAAAAGCTGACCATTTTAGCCGCATTTACTTGGTTGTCTGCAAATGCTTTCAATTTGGACAAGTCTAAAATGTCATCTGGTAAATACTTTAAAAGATTGTTGTTCATAAATACAAAAAGAAGCCCAATCAGCTTAAATTCATACTATTTAATAAAACTATTAGATAAATAACAAATAAAAGTAAAAGAATTATTGTAAATTTATTGAATGTCTGGACCTTTATTTAGGTCTTTACTGCATGACTTGTCCAAATTGAAAGCATTTGCAGACAACAAAATAAACGTGTCTCAAAAATTGGAAACTGTTTTGGAAAGGGTAGAAATCATTGTGGGAAAAGGAGAAAATGCTGGTTACCAGCATTTTCTTACCAGTATTTTCTCCTTTCCCGTCAATGTTTTCAAAAGGCTTTTTTCCCAAAGGTTGTTCAAAGTCAGGATTGTGTGGCAAAGGATTAATAATTACTGTTTATCCTGAAGGTATTATCCTAATTCTGATATTTACTGGTGATGAGACTTGTCATCTCTGTGGAGCCCTTGTATGAGTGTTATGTGTGAAATGAAATAAATAATCAAATACAATGAAAATCTTAACAAATGAAACATACTGTATTTGATATATCCCCTGCAGTTTAAGACTCTGCCATTGACCATACTGAAAGTTACTGTTGAGAATAAAAGACTTGAAGGAAGCAATCTCGAGGTGCACACCATAGTCACATGTGTCAATGCTGAGATACATTCTGACAGACTGTCTTATTGAGTTGATGTTCACACAGCACTCTGCTTGTAGACACGACTCACCCAGTCGGCATTCAACACCAAATGGAAGGCTAAGACTCTGTATTTCATTGCAATTTTCTGAAAAAAAAAAAAGCATGACTTAACATGTATAACGAATTGTCCAGTACACAATTACTACCCCACAGTGTAATTCTTTCAAGCCCACATATAACTATGAGTGTGTTAGAGAGGTGTTTGCATCCTTCTGCAATTTCAAGAAATACATGTAAATATAAAATCATCTATGTAACTAATATTTCAACAAAGACAGACTAAATTTTTATAAGCCATGGCTTGACATCATATATTATTTTCACATTCTGAGGACAAGTTGTCAAACCTGTTTTTGATAAACAAAAATTCAAATTGGGTAACAGGCATTTAATCCTACAAATGACATTTTCAGTCAGTATCAACTCTTTACCAAACAAAACCATTTAATTTTTTTCCAAACTGAAAGCATTTGCAGAAGACAAATATGATATGACTCAAACAATGGAATGGGTCTTTGAAAGTGTTAAAAACATTATCTCCTTTTCTCAAAATATTCTCGAAAGGGTCGTAAAAACTTAAGATTGTGTGGTGAGGGGTAAAAAGACCCAGCTATTCAAGTTTTTATTTTAAACATAATCTTTGACAAAATATAGTAAAGTGTAGACTCGTAACATTGAAGTCCTTTATTACCTTTCCTCTACCTATCCTTTATACAGTGGCATTATTACAGGTGATTTCAAAACGAAAAACAAAATAGTGCAAGTTCTGGTTTTTTTTTTTTTTAAGAAAAGTTGCAAAAATTCCTAGAAAATGCAGAGTTACATTCAGACTAAACATTCTGCACAGGCTGATCTTGATCTTCATCATTCACAGTAACTAGTACTAGCATGTGTAAGATCCAATCTGGTCCTTAATCCTACATCAAATATTTCCTTGTTTCAGCAACCCAGTGGAGAAAGGCTTTTGAACACATTCTAGGCAATGCTGGTAATAAATATTTTCCCTTTTTTCTTTCCCAAAGTCTTTTTTACATTTTCAAACATAAATACCCATATCTGAGATAGAATTGTCGTCTGCAAATGCTTTCAATTTGAAAAAGTCTAAATTTTGTTGTCTGGTTAAGGGTTAAAGCTCTGGACCAAGCATCAGTTGCTTTGGCCAACAGTGTAGATGGAGATAAGATTACATAGAAAATCCTGTCTGATCTTGTATCTACAATTTCTTCTACTTAGTTACATATTCTGGACTAACCAACCTTGAAATAGCAATATCTTGGCTGTTTTCCCTAACTAAAAAGACCAGTTTCATTACTTCAGCACAGTAAGGATAAACTGTATCAAACAAAAAAAACTTTAGACTCAACCAAATGAAACTAGAATAATAAGATTTGTCTTTGAAAGGACAGATAACATTTTGGGAAAAAACAGAAAATGCTGGTTAGCAGTGTTATCAAAAGCTTTCTGAATTAATGTGGTTAAGATAAAAGGATTGTTTGATAAAAGTTAAGCATACCTTCAATGGTAAAAGGATCACAATGCTGCTGTGACAGATACATTCTCAATCCTGTCATGTCAAACAGTGTAGTTAAAGCTTCATCCGTGATACTGTCTAGTGAATCCAGGTTGTGTTCTGACAGAAACCTATCCAGATTGAAATCTATTAAAATAAAAACAAAAACATGATTATAGTGTTACAGGTTTACTAAAAGACAAAAAATCTGTTGAAACAAGAGTAAGATTATTTATATCAGCGATTGCTCCTTTTCCCATCATATTTTCAATGAAATTAGGTATGGGATCCCACCCACCCCTTTTTTTTTTCACATTTTCCTTCATTATGTAACTTTTTGCCTTTGAATCAAAGTCAGCAAATTTTCTTACATGACACCTTGATTTCCTTTATTCAAGTAAACTCAGTCGGGGGATTAGCATGAATTCTTTACCATCAACAGTTTGGTTCTACACAGTAGAAAAAGAATTCCCTTACTGCACAACAGGACCTGTTGTTGTTGTTTTTTTCAGAGATCTGTACAGCAGGTGATAATCAAAAACGTCTGACAGTCTGATAAAAATCTTGGGTTTTTTTTTTATAGTATTTAGCTTTTGATAAAAATGGTCATTGCTTGTTACATACATTTGCTTTTTTTTCACAATGTTTTCAAAAGCTGTATACTAACTCAATAAAAAGTTATATTTGTACTGTAATAGGTCATAAATTAAAGATACTGATAAAAAAGAGACTGAATTAGTAAGATTGGCATAGGTACCGGTAGTTTGTTTATCTCTTAACTCTTTACCACATGAGAAAATTTTAGAGTGCTCCAAATCAAAAGCATTTGCAGACAACAAAATAAATGTGACTGAAAAATTGAAATTTGATTTGGGAAGGGTAGAAATCATTGTGGGAAAAGGAGAAAATGCTGGTTACCAGCATTTTCTCCTTTTCCCACAATGATTTCAAAAGGCTTCTTTCTAAGGGTCATTAAAAGTCGGGATTCTGTTGTAAAGAGATAACCTAACAATGACATTCTGGACTTGTATAAATTCATAGCATTTTGCAGATAACAAATGAACTGTGGCGAAAATGATAAATTTGATTTTTCAGAGAGAAAAAAAAAACATAGTGGGAAAAGAAGGAAATGCTTATTACAAGCATTTTCTCATTTTTCCATAATGTTTCCAAAAGCCTTTTTCCTCAAGATTGTTAAACTAGGGATTATGCAGAAAAAGGTAATAAGCTCTATTTACCTGGCAATACGAACCCAGTACCAAATGTACAGAATGGTTTTGGCACTACAAGATTCGACAGTATAGAGATGTCCAATAAGCAATCCCCACCATCATCAAAACACACTTGTAATGTAGCACTCAAACCTAAATTCTCAAGGTCAACATCATTCACTGTGAACCTGTAAAATAAAGCTTATAATCATGTGCCTGTTTTCATTTCATTCTAAACTCTTTACCACACAACAAAATGTTATACTCCTCTAAATTCAAAGCACCTATTTGCAGATGATATATTAATTGTGTCTCAAATAACAAGATATATTTTAGACTGGGTAGAAACACTGTGGGAAAAGGAGAAAATGGTGGTTATCAGGATTTCTTCTCTTCTCATAATGTTCTCAACAGTACTCTTCTTCAGGGTCGTTAAAACTCAGGATTGTGTGGTAGAGAGTTAAAGTGCCTTTCGCAAATATGGTTGTGTTTGCAGCCAAAATCAGACCGCAACCTAAATTTACATCTAAACTGTCTGCTATGCTGAGATTTTCTTGACAAAAACAATCTTAAAACAGCTATTATTTGTTTGTTGGGTTTGTTTTTTTAAAAATGAAAAATTTTCATTTTATTTATTTGAATTTTGGTGCTTTATACTATTCTAGGACCATTTGGTTGAAGGTTCAATGCTTACTAATGTAATATTATATTATCTGGTTATCAATAATAAAATCTTAGACTCATCCATTTTGAAAGCATTTGCTGACGACAAATTAAATTTAGCTAAAATTGTGACACCTGTTTCTGAGAAGAGGGAAAACATTGTGGAAAAAAGAGAAAATCCTGGTCACCAGCATTTTTTCCTTTTTCTACAATGTTTACAAAAGCCTTCTTTAGCAAGGTCATATGAAAGAAAGATTGTCTGGAAAAAGGTTAAAGAAAATATGATTATAACAAAAAGTGCAGTCTGACTTTGGATCTACACTATTCGATATGTTGTATAATTCTGGCCAGAAGTGGCCTTGACATTGCCCTATTCTTTTATCACACAATCAATTTTTAGACTTGTCAATATTGAAAGCACTCGCCAATTACAGTTATTGTTGCTAAAAATTATAGGATTTAAAGGGTAGAAAATCATTATCAGAAAGAGAAAATTCTAGTTACAAGCAATTTCCTTTTAGCACAATGTTTTCACAGGCTTTCTTCATTTAGGTCATTAAAACTTGGGATAGTGTAGAAAAGGATCAAAACATCTATTTTTATTCTAGCCTAGGAATCGACCAGTGAATACGGACAAAGAAAATAAAGAAAAACACAATAACTTACACAAGTCTGAAAGCACCTAGAAGATACACTCTGCTTTCTTCACCTAAATACAGAGAAGAACAATGTTCTGTGATATGTAAACATAGTCTTAGTAATTTCACATGCACTGCGCAGGCTAACATGATTGGATACTTTTTGCAGATGCATTAAACCCACTTTACACAGAGCATGACTGTGCCATGACAACAGATGTTTTCTATGAAGACCAAGTTATGTAGTACTCAGATAACATCATGCACAATTAAATTGATACTTTATTTCATTCTATAGCCCAAGTAATTAAGACAGACTTTTGTTAAAACTTAACTCATCTTACACTGAAAGTAAGGGCAATCATGTGATAAAATCATATTAGTTTTGTTATTTTTTTCCAATGATCTTAACAGTGATGCTTTATTTTAACAAGAGGGCCAAGATGGCCCTGGATCGCTCACCTGAATTTTTGAGAGGACCATAGCCAATTTTTTTTGAGGTATTGAAACTTTGGAAACAAAATCATTATTTTGCCAAGCAATTTTGAAAAGGTCACCTGTAAAAGTCATTTCAAAATCTGTCACCACCGCTACAATCATCACCACAGTAATGAATTTGATGAATCAGAATTCTGCAAATAAATTTTTGGATAGATCACCCAAGGACAATTTCTTGAAGAAGAGCACATGCTCGATAGTGACTAAAAACGTAAGTCGAACAAGAGCACCACATGCAGGTGCCAACAATTGGCTGTTGTTTTTTTGACGGATAAAAATTTCCCTAACAATTTTTGAAAAGGGTCACCCTAGGGACATTTCTGTGAAATTATTTCATAATCTGACCAGCCGTTCCAGAGAAGAAGAATTAAGAAATTCCTCTACGTGTCCCTGTAGTGCAAATAGCCCCCACCATCAGAGCCATGTTTCTTGACAGATCACAATTTTGTGAACAATTTTTGAAAAGAGTCACCCAAGGAACATTGCTGTGAAATTATTTCAAAATATGACCAGCGGTTTCAGAGAAGAAGAATTTTTAAGAATTTCTTCATGTCCATATAGTGTAAATAGCCCACAGCCATCAGAGCCATGTTTCTCGATGGATCAAAATTTCTCGAACAATTTGCAAAAAGGGTCACCCAAGAAACATTTCTGTGAAAATATTTCAAAATCTGACCAGCCGTTTCAGAGAAGAAGGATTTTTAAGAATTTCTTCATGTCCATATAGTGCAAGTGGGCCCCCCACCCATCAGAGCCATGTTTCTTGACGAAACAGCATTTTGCGAACAATTTTTGAAAAGGGTCACCAAAGGAACATTTCTGTGAAATTATTTCAAAATCTGACCAGCGGTTTCAGAGAAGAAGAATTTTTAAGAATTTCTCCATTTCTGTATAGTGCAAGTAGCCCCCAGTCACCAGAGCCATGTTTCTTGACGGATCAAAATTTTGCAAACACTTTTTGAAAAGGGTCACCCAAGGAACATCTCTGTGAATTATTTCAAAATCTGACCAGCGGTTTCAGAGAAGAATAATTTTTAAGAATTTCTTCATTTCTGTATAGTGCAAGTAGCCCCCATTCACCAGAGCCATGTTTCTTGACGGATCAAGCGAATAATTTTTTAAAAGGGTCACCCAAGGAACATCTCTATGAAATTATTTCAAAATCTGACCAGCGGTTTCAGAGAAGAATTTTTAAGAATTTCTTCATTTCTGTATAGTGCAAGTAGCCCCCATTCACCAGAGCCATGTTTCTTGACGGATCAAAATTTTGCAAACACTTTTTGAAAAGGGTCACCCAAGGAACATCTCTGTGAAATTATTTCAAAATCTGACCAGCAGTTTCAGAGGAGAAGATTTTTAAAGAATTTCTAAGAAAATGCCATTTGGTTGCCATAGCAACCAAAGTTTTTGATTGAATCGAATTCTGTGAACAGTTTTAAAGAGGACCTCCCAAGGAACATTCCAGCCAAGTTTGGTCCAAATTGGCCCAGCAGTTTAGGAGGAGTTGATGTTTAAAGAATTGTTGATGACGGACGACACACGACGGACGACGGACACTGGGTGATCCTAAAAGCTCCCCTTGAGCACGTTGTGCTCAGGTAGCTAAAAATGCAATTCCTGTCGATAAATGCTTATTTTTTGTTTATTACCATTTCAGAAGTATTTCTAGATATATCCAAGCAGCGGGAAATATAGACACACAATGATATCAAAATATAATTAGAAATAACTCACCAAAAGTATAGTCAACAAATGCAGCTTCCACACTAAACTTGTCTATGGATACTCTCAGGATGTAGCTACAAGTGTCGAGGAGAAGGTGAAATGTTACAGAACGTCTCAAATAGTCCACCTCCAGACAACATTGGATGTCGGTACACGACCCATATAGATGACATGATACAATATCCGGAAGGGTTGGCAATACCAAATCTGCTCCACATTCTGAAACAAAACCGTCAGTTTTTGAAAAACTTGACTCATCAATTCTTTACCAAACAACCATGTATTTTGACCATTCTAAGGAGAAGGCTAATGAAAACAATGTGGGAAAGGGAGAAAATGCTGGTAACCAGCATTTCATCCATTTTCCCACAAAGATTTTCAGCATTTCAAAGACCGATCCCATCATTTGAGCCACGTTATAATTGTCATCTGCATATATGCTTTCAATAAAGTCCAATATTCTGTTTAAATTTCCTAAAAATTTAAAATTATCATTGCACAGATAATTTTTGTCACCAACCATAATCTATTACAAATTACTAACACAATATTTAACAGTTGGAAAATACAGCAAATCTAATCTTATAAATGTGAGCAAATAAAGTAGATAATCTTCGTTCACTAAACTTATAATGATCATTCTAAAAGAATAAAAGAATTCAAAAATCAAAATTGGCAGTAATGGATACAGTTGAGAGGTGCTCTTGTGAAAACAGGTTTCATGCATCTGAGTGATGCATTAAACCAAGCAAGTCATCACATAATTGTGGATAAAAAAAAATCCATTTTGTCTCACTGCAGACAGAATCATGATGTAGAATGGTCCTTGGACATGCAGAAAATTTACAAATATTAAAGAGTTTGACCTAAGTCAGCCCTCCTGGACTGCATAGGCTGACAGAGGCAGATGCATTAAACTGCCTTTTCACAGAGCATAACTCGATTATAATCAACATTATTTAACAGATACATGACCTTTTACAATACTGAAAAGTCAAGTTCACTCTTTTTGTATCGAACTAAAACTATAAACCGTCTCACTTTACCCGAGCTCCATCCTGACTGGAATGCTATGAAGGGTGCATCACTCCTGCTACAAGAAGGGTTATTCATATACTCTGCAACACCAAGGTCTTGCAACAGCTCTTCAACTTCAGCATCAAGAAGCGCCTCACCAGTAGAGACAGCATTGGATGCTAGCCACTTATCCAGGGAAAATCCTGTTGAATAATTTTTCATTTTAACTTTTTATCATACGACAAAACTTTAGATTTTTCCAAGTTGAAAGCATTTGTAGGTTACAATTATGATTATATTCAAATGAAATTATTTGGAAGGGTACAAAACATTGTGGGAAAAGGAGAAAATGCTGGTTACCAGCCTTTTCTCCTTTTCTCACAATATTTTCAAAAACTCTTTTCTGTGAGATTATTAAAACTCGGAATTGTTTAACCCTTTACCACACAATGACGCCTTTTGACGCCCCTGAAGAAGAGGCCTTTTGAAAACATTGTGGGAAAAGGAGAAAATGCTGGTAACCAGCATTTTCTCCTTTTCCCACAAAGTTTTCTACCCTATCAAAGAAAAGTTGCGTCATTTGAGCCACTATGAAATTGTCTTCTGCAAATGCTTTATATTTGGATAGGTCTTAAATTTTGCCGTGTGGTAAAGGGTTAATTGGATTAATCCAATTGTTGGGAATTTGATAGATTACCATACAGGCTAGTTTTGGTTGTATGGAACATAAAGGGGAACTGTGTAATGTAAAGAACATTTTTTTTTTCCCTAAGAATACTAGTATATGAATAATGTTGGTTGAGGAGCAAATGCTTGTTACACACAACTGCTCCTTTTCCTGCAACATGTTTTCAAAAGATGACTGTCGACTATGAGCTGGTATACAATTGTATTTGAACACTAATGAGTTCGTATCTTTTATTAGAAATTCATATTAATCGTCTACTTTCCTGACAAATTTGAAGTACGTTTGCCAAACTCAGTAATTTGAGGTACACTTTATTTGTCTACAAATATTTTCAATTTGGACAAGTAAAAAATTAGGTAAATTGTTAACCCTTTACAAAACAATCCCATGTTTTCGTCCCTGACAAAAATGCTTTTGAAAACACTGAGGGAAAAGAACCATTTTTACTTTATCCACAATGTTTTCTTTCCATTTAAAGTCAAATTTAAGCCACAATGAATTTGTCATCTGCAAATGCCTTCGATCTGGACAAGTCTAAAATTCTGTGTTTTGGTAAAGAGTTAAATAAATATCCCATACCTGGTGAGAAAAAGCCTGAATCCCATTGACAGAAGGGCTTGGTGAGGGTGGTGTTATCCAGAAGATGAGCTGTGACAATGCAGTCTGACTCCTCGAAACAAATTTGTAGTTCAGCATCAACAATAAATTGTCTGTCCATCTCATTGTTCCAAACTTGGTACCTTTAAATCCACAGATAAATGAATTGAACATTAACAAGTACAAAAAATTGATCGGTTTTGGTGCTTTTGCAGACAGAGCAAAGTAATCCATAAGAAAACAAAAATGTCATGGCAAAATGTAGGACCAAACTTTATAGCTTTGATGAAAATTGCCTCAATCCGACTTATTCTTTCCTTATTGTTTCATCAGCAAAGATGGTGAATTTAATTTATTCATATATATTTGTAATTCCCTTGTTTTTCATTGATGAAAAACATCATGTGATCACTTGATTTCCCACAATCCCTTTTTTTTCATTGATAAGTCATATGATCAGTTGTTAAGTTACAAATGGAAACGAAATGACTTGCTGCATATATAATTATTAAAATTAATTAATCATTTATGGTCATGATTTCAAACTAAAACACATTTGGGCCATGCTTTGTGAAAAGGGGGCAACTGCAAAGTGTATTAACCCATGTCAGGCGCAGGCTGACATGGGTGGGAACTTTCTGCTGTTTGTAAATTATCTGCATGTCAAAGGACAATTCTATCTTCAGATCCAATCAAATGTTAGACTAAATTGATTTTACAGATCCATAATTATGTGAATTGCAAGGTATATTGCATCACAGAGATGCATTAAGCCCCCTTTTGCCAGAGCACATCTCATTTATAGCATTATGTAAATTATTGCTTACTTGAGGCGGGCAACACCATACAGGTTAATATAGTCTGTTGTTCCTGTAAAATACATTTGAAGTAACCAAGTATCTCTTAATTACAAAATGCATAATGAATAAGTCAATACAGAATTTAGCATGTATATATATCTCACATGTTACACAAAGTAATTTAATCATGACCCCTGCCAAGTGCTTAAATGTTTAAATATGTGCTCAAACCTTACACAAATTATGCACAAAAAACTCCATGTTTCAGAACAGATAATACTTTAATGCTGAAAAGCAGACAACTCTTGCATCTTGCAAGCTTACAGTTTCATTCTAATCTTTCACCAAACAACCCTGAGGTAAACAGCATCTTAAAACATAGTGGGGAAAGGAGAAAATGCTGGTTGCCAACATTTTCTCCTTTTTCCCAAAATGTTTCTACCTTTTCAAAGACAAATTTCACAATTTACATACAAGCAGAATGTAACTGGCTATCTAATATTATCTCGTGCCTGGTCCTGTAATGAGGCAACAATCCTAAAAGTTTGTGACAATTGCCACAATGGCTATCTTACTAAACAGTTGAAATTCTATATTCAGGTGTCAGTTGACCAAATCCCACCTCTGTATTTTGATAGGTAACAGGTATCTACATGTTACACAAGTCACTATTTTCTATCAAAAATCTTTCTTAATACTCATACATTTCTGTCAACAAACAATTTGTAAATTCACTCTTTAATTAGGTTTACTAATTCCTTTGACAATTTGTCAATTTTCATTGACAGATTGATAGATGTGAATAACTTCACTGTGGTTGTTGTCACTATTGTCATTGCTATTTAATTTCATAGGTGCCTCTATGTTAAAGACTGTATGACTGACATTATTTAAAAATGGTTGATTGATTGTATTGGAGTTTTACACCATTTTAACAGCTTAGGTCATATCACTATAGTCAGTACACCTGTGTTTCCTGGCTTTCTCACTCCAGTACTCGCACACTTTTCTTTCCAAGTCACTAACTATTTTTCTCACATGCATCAGAGGTGGGACGTCAAAAATCACCCAAAAGAAAGATTTGCTCAACCTAGTATCCAGTCAAAAGTCGGATACGGTAACCACTGAGCTACCTGGCCTGGCCTTTAAAAATAGAAACCTGCTTGATAGAGACAATGTTAAATGTATATAGTTACAGAATCTGCCCAGTTGTTACAAGTTGAAATTTTATGGGCTATTGTACAAGTACTAAGTCTTGCATTAATTTGTGAAAAATGTATAGAAGTTTGGATAGATCTATATGTATTTTTTCAAACAACAATTATCTGAGGATTCTATGTATGAAATTTTACTTGAAACCATACAGACATTATACAAGACAAGCATGTACATACCCCACATGTAATCAACAAGAGAAATATTTCTCTTGAAATTCTCAACACCAACAATAAGTCTATGATCACATCCATTTAGTTCAAACACAATGTGTAAGTTTCTATGTAGGACTCCTGTGTTTACACAGCAGTGTATTCCAGTACAGAAATCAGGAATGTAGCACACTACAGGATCTGGTAGAGGATCCAGGGTAAAGGCCAGAGGACAGTCTGAAAGGGACAAAGGTATCACAGTGAAATCTTTCAAGTGTTTCTCACTGAATCATCTTTTATTTGTTAACCCTTTACCACACAATCCCTGGTCTTAAACACCCTTGGGGAAAAAAACTTAGAAAACATTGTGGAAAAAGGAGAAAATGCCGATAACCAGCATTTTCTATTTTTTCTACCCTTTCAAAGATAAATACTACCATTCATGCCACACTTTATTTGTGTCTGAAATGCTTTTAATGACGACAAGTCTAAACTTTTGTCATTTGGTAAATGGTTCACTCATTACCTATTGAAACAAATTTGCAAAAGATGACTAATTACAACCTTGTAAATAAGGTTTCTCACTACAACTCAATGGTAAACATAACTGAAATTATTGTGCCAAAAGGAACAAGAGCACAGCATGTGGGTGTCAACTTCTGGCTGCAGTTGCTTGATTTTCAGTGAAAATTCAAAGTCGAAAAAGGGGCATAATGGTGTCAAAAATACTTTGATGTTTACCTACCCTTGTTGTATGATAGTAAACAACTTGTCCAAGTTTCAAGTACCGTAAATATCTTCAGAAATGACAGAGTTATTACAAAATGTCAAAGTGTGAGAAATGTCAGTTTTTGCACCAAAACACGGCAGACACCACAGACAGCAACAACAACAGAGCTGCGATAATACCTAAAAGTTTTCCATAATTACTACAGCCATATGGTTATTCTATTTGGTGACATTCATTTTCTTCAAAGTACATGTATCTCCCAAAATCAAAGCATTTGCAGATGACAAAATAAACGTGACACAAAAAATGAAAGTTGCTCTTGGTAGGGTACAAAACATTGTTGGAACAGGAGAAAATGCTTGTTGCAAGCATTTTCTCCTTTTCCCACAATATTTTCAAAACATTTCTTCTTTTGGGTCGTTAAAACCCGAGATAGTTTGTTAAAGGGTTTAACCATGATTAGATGACAAAATTAACCCTTTACCATACAATCCCATGTTTTAATGACCCCGAGAAAGAAACCTTTTCAAAACATTGTGGGAAAAGAAGAAAATGCTGGTAACCAGCATTTTCTCCTTTTTCCACAATGTTTTCTACCCTTCTAAAGACAGAAATCATCATCTGAGTCATGTTTAACTGATCGTCTGCAAATGGTTTCAATTTGGTTGAGTCTAAAACTTTGTCGTGTGGTAAATGGTTAAAGACTAATCATTTCAAAAGCATTTGCTGATGACAAATGCTGCTCAAATAATGGGATTTGCCTTTGAAAGAAACCATCCTGTAAAATATAATTTCAACTGACAATAAAACAAATACTAGTGGGTAGCTCCAAAGCTTGAATCCACTCATCAGCAGAATCAAACCCAGAACCTCTGTTGAGAGAGGCAGGCATTATACCAATACACCACTGTCCCCAACAGGCAGTTGTTCATAAGTATGACTATTTTCTCCAAGTCTTAGAATTCTATGGCTTACAATTCTTCCAGCCATCATTACTACTGCCATATGGGTATTCTGTTTGGTGACATTCATTTTCTTCAAAGTATCTCCCAATGCCAAGGTCGTTTACAAGGTCTGCCATTAAAGTTTTGGTGACAGAGTCTGCCGCTGTCAAACTATGGTTTGATAACCAATCCTGGTATGAAAAGTCTGAAAAAGAGAAAAGCAAAATGCTTAAAACTCAATGATTAGATCATCTGTGTAATCAAGAATGGTACTTTGACTATTTATAACAAATATTTTTTACAAAAAAAAAAAAATTAATGAAACTCCAATTATATCAAGCTTTTACTCTCTACTAGAGGACAAAAAATCAGACTTGTCAATACTGAAAGCAATATAAATTGGACAATTCTAAAATGGTGTCATCTGGTAAAGAGTTAAATCCCAACTTAAGATGATTTTTCCAATTTTTGCAAAATCTTTTATCAAAGTCTTCTGATGCAAATTTGTTCGGTGATGTAATGATTAGTAGTTGATTGATTTAATTGTGTTTTTGTGTTTTTTGCTACTTTCAACATTATTTCAGTCATATCACAGCAAAAGCTCATATACTCATGTATGTCCTGGTTTTCACCAGTACAAGGCTGGGGCTGAAACCACTTGAGATATCTACTAAATGTTAAAAAAAAGTTTAAAATAATGTTCTTTCTGTAGGTATCTTACAAACATAAAGACATAATGACGTTAAAGACAGTGGTGATTGTTAAATTTCATGTGCGATACAAATATGTGTAGTTGTACTGATTATCATTTTTTTACCTTTTACTAGAGGACAATATTTTAGACTTATCCACACTGAAAGCAATGGTAGACAACACATAAAATGTGGCTTAAATGATAGGATTAAGGTTTGAAGGGATAGAAAATATTGTGAAAAAGTTGTACCTCACATCAATAAATTTCAGAGCTTTCTTCTTACTGTCTGCATGGCAAACAAAACATAACATTTTTCCCTACATAAAAGTCTAACAGTCTAACAGTTGGCATTAAAAAAATCTTTATTTCTTTAATTCTCTTCATACTTTTGTTGAGATTCATCTTTGTTTTTCCTTTGTTAAGAAAGCAACCGTTTTCAAGTCAGCTCCACCCCAATCGGATGGGAATCCAAACTTATGCAACTTTGACATATTCCCCAGACGTCTAGTTCATTAACTATGTAAACATCTGGAAGACTCATTTTGAGCTATCATCAAAAGTAAAATAGTTCAATGCGCAACATTTCTAAAATCCAGAGTTGGACGTAAGTTTTTCTCAGTAAAAGATATTTTAAGCTGACATTAAGATCACTACCACGATAAATTTTAGTACTTTTATTCTAGACTAAGAATAACAAGATAATGTAGACTTTAGTCTAATAACTCTATATATAGTTCAATTTTGGTTTTTCATGTAATACAGATTACTGTGCACACTATTGTTAATAATTTTGATGTTATCATTTGTTTCTGATCGAACAAAATCACACAGTATGTTACCAATCTTTTCTTGATGAATGGCATATTCTTTGATTGCCATCTCTTTACTAACAAAAAGTATGAAATTAAATCGAAAACCAATTTTCTGGATATTTGCACTAGTCCACTTGGAATAGCTTGATGCAAGCTCTACCTGCCCTAATAATGGTTTACTAGACATTGTTGTTCGGGCATGCCAAAATCCTAAGGGGGCCAAACAAACCTAATAAACATTTTAAGTCAAGACGTAGCCCCCAAATAATTGCAGTTTCATGGTCACTTTTGTTAAGAATATCTCATCAGAGCAGACAGTGTAGATCAAAGATCAGACTGCACATTTTGTACCATCTGATCTTGATCTACACTGACTGCAAAGGTAACCAAAGTTGTAAATGGTGCTTTCAGGCTTAAAATCTAACCCCAACAGGTCTAAAATTTGTGGTCTAGCAAAAGGCTACTTATAGGTAAGACATGATGAAATCCATCTACATGGTATTTACTTGAAAAAAGAGAAGAATTACACTATCACATCTAGTTTTCCTCTCGATGAAAAGTAAAGAGAAATACAGAGATAAAAAGGAACAAACACTCCAAAACATTTGTAAAATGCATGCTTTGTATTCTCAAACCTGGAATTCTGAAGTCCAAATCCCAGTTGCAGGCTGGTTTAGGAATTCTGTTGTCTTGAAGAACATCAGCAATCTTTGTACAGTCTCCAACAGTAAAACAGACACTTAAATCCATGGAAATGACAAAAGTTGATGTATCTGTATCATCAACCACTGTATACCTTTAGAATTAAAGTTGATACAATATTACACATTAGGTTAAGTCTTTACCAAGTGACACAATTTTACACACGTCCAAATTGAGAGCATTAGAAGATGACTGGAATATTGCTGAAATAGTAGGATTTGTCTTGAAAGGGTTGAAAACATTGTAGGAAAAGGAGAAAATGCTGATAACCAGCATTTTTTCCTTTTTGGACAATGTTTTCAAAAACCTATGCTGGGGTAACCCATTACCTCACTACACAAATTTCCAGCAAACCACTGTATAGCGTCCTTGTAGGACATATCATACATTGGCAAGAATCAAAGTTTCATATAAGAATACATGTAGAAATATTGTGGCAAAGGAGAGAAATTGCTTGTTAAAAGCAATATATCCTTTTGCTTCAAAACCAGTCTCCTGCAAGACAAAGAAAAAGTCTTATGCTGGTGACAGTGCAATAACCCTAAATATGCTGCTAGTCATCAAAAGTTTCAGCAACTGTAAATCTATGAAAATTATGAACCCTTGAAAACAAGATTGTAACTACAAGATAATAATTAACAAAATTTGCTATAGATTATGCATCTCTTATCCAATACATCAAAACTGTAGGTCTTATGGTTTTGGAAAGCATGTTTTGTATTTTTTAATTTTCTTCCTGTAGCTCAACAGAACTGTACTAAATATCTAAATAAAAAACTTTTACCCCAAATATGGACATGTTTTAACCATGGACTGAAATCCAAACAATCTTAATAAAAGACTATCAATCTCTGAAATATCTGAACCCTTGGGAAAGATGGTGTCTCACCCCTGAGCTACAATTTCCATTATCTGAAAGAGAACCATCAGGTGATACTACAGACTGAATAACAAAGATCTTGGCGTTGATTACATGATGATGACAAGACATCTATTTAAAGTGGTAAGGTAATCTGGGAAACCCTGTTTAAAATGTCATTCTCAGTCACAAAAATACACTTAAAAGGAACTAGAGCTATCACTAAAAGTGATCATACCCCCCACCAGCTCCTTGTCACAAAACAGCACTTTGTCACGGAATGCAGAATAGTTTAGTACAAAAGCAAGAGTTGAAAAAAAAAAAAACTAGTGGGAATAGAGTTATGGTTCTTGTACACTGCACTTCTCGTTAATGTGGTCTACCTATATATGAAGTTTGAAGTTACTAGCTTTTATACTTGGGAAGTTATGCCCCAGACAAAAGTCCAAAGTTAAAATTTACAAAGGGCAATAACTCTGAAAATAGTGGGAATAGAGTTATGGTTCTTGCACACTGCACTTTGCTTTATAGTGATCTAATTGTATATGAAGATTGAAGTTTATAGCTTTTGTACTTTGCAAGTTATGCCCCAGATAAAAATCCATAGTTAAAATTTACAAAGGGCAATAACTCTAAAAATAGTGGGAATAGAGTTATGGTTTTTGTACACTGTACTTCTCGTTAATGTGGCCTATCTGTATAAGAAGTTTGAAGTTATTAGCTTTTTTACTTTGGAAGTTATGCCCCAGACAAAAATCCAAAGTTAAAATTTACAAAGGGCAATAACCCCAAAAATAGTTTGAACAGAGTTATGGTTCTTGTACACTGCACTTCTCCTTAATGTGATCTATCTGTGTGTGAAGTTTGACGTTACTAGCTTCTATACTTTCGAAGTTATGCCCCGGACAAAAATCCAAAGTTAAAAATTTACAAGGGGCAATAACACTGAATATACTTAAGACAGAGTTATGGTTCTTGTACACTGCACTTCTCCTTAATGTGTCCTATCTGTATATGAAGTTTGAAGTCACTAGCTTTTTCACTTTAGAAGTTATGCCCCAGACAAGCTTTTCGTGATGCATGGACAGACGGACGGACAAGGTGACTCCAGTATACTCCCCCCAACTTTGTTGGGGGGGGGGGGGTATAACAAGCCTCTGGCGAATAGAGTGTTGGATAAAACAAATGCTTCAAGCAGTTTAAAAGATAAGAATGTTGCAATCAAAAAACTGTTTTGGCCAGACTATCTCAAAAACATCTATCTGTGCAATCTGATCTTGCTCTAAACTATATGAAAAGTACCTAAAGTGTACAAAGCCGTTTAAGAGTTGATTAATTTTGTCTATGAATCTTTTCATAAGCAAAAAGCTAAATAGAATAAATAATGCAATACTTACCCAAATTTAATGAATCCATCTAAGTCAATGTACTGTTTTTCTCCTGAAGAAAATAATTACATATGTATAATTAAGAAATAATCTTCTTTCTGTCGTGGTTTATCGTTCAATAAACCACAGTTGTGAGTTACGAGGCACAATAAATAATCCACAAGGGCGATAGCGCCTCATAACTCACAACGTGGTTTATTGAACGATAAACCACAATAGAAAGAAGATTATTTTGATTCTAACATGACCAACTCTTAATCAAAGGAAAACAAGTGCATACTTAGAGTAAAAATGCGGATGCAGATTATATTCCACTGAATAACTAACTTACTTACTTACTTTATACAAAATGACGTCACTCTATATAGAATGACGTCACTCTACATAAAATAACATAGATTTTACCATGCTTTCGTTGCACTATATTATAGAGCCGAATTCACGTGTCATGTTAGAATTATAGTTCTAAGAATATTCACAACTTTGAGTTTTCAGATAAATTCTGCAAATACAACATTTGTTGTGCCCCACGTATGTTGTAATCCTTTTGCTCTGTGTTTTAACAACCCTTGAGGCTTGCCACATAGAAATAATCAATGAAGATTTCCCGAATAATTACTCTAGTGTGCTTACTCATTTTGTGTGAACAAAGAATCTAGCATGCTTACTTATTTTCTGTGAACAAAGACAAGTGTTTATGAAATCTAGTGCAGCAAACATATAAAGAAATGGTCATGCTTTTGATGAACGATACAATTTTCACTAAAAATAAGTTAAAAAGTTCATTGCTTGAAAATCAGTGATCTCCTATAACCCAGAATTATCAACAAAAATCAGCAACTTGTTAGTACTCACCAAAGTTCATATATACAAAGGTCCTTTCATAACTCAACCCTTCTATACTGACACCGGCAATAAACTCACATCCATTTAAATGAAGACCAACAGCAAATGAGTACTGTATCTCTGGTACATACATACAACATGAGAGACCTGTGCAATAGTCTTCCAGATAGCAGTGAACATTGATTGGTAATGCTGGTAGGTTTAGAGCAACTGGACAGTCTACAAAGATGAAAATAATAAGTGATTGGAGGACAACCTTGAGGCCCACTAGCTGCCACATGTAAACAGTCCAGCAGTCAACATGCAGATAAATTTAATTCAGTTCATTGAATAGTATAAATAATATTATGAGTCTGATAGTGTGTTACAGTATGGTATATCAAAGTCCAGTCCCTGGCAGAAAAAGGCATTGTAAAACTTTTGTTGCAAACTTCTGTTCTAGATTTACAATACATTTTTTATTTTTTCATTGACTAAAACTTTGACAGATTTCAGAATAAACACATTAAATGTACCCAGTAGATGTAATGAGAAGATTTGTCCAAAATAGGATTGTAGGAAAACTTGTGTTTGCTTTTCACATAGGTGAAAAAAGTACAAAATCAGGAAAGAAAATATGTTTTATGAATTAATTGTAAAATCATAGTATTTTTTCAAACAATAAATTGAAAAAGGGGAAAACAGCAATTGCTTGTTATAGAACATTGCTCCAATTCTTATTGTTTTTACCGAGTCATTAACTGCTCTGGAATAGACAATCATATTTGTCCTGCAAACAGTAATGGCAAATATCTTACCTGAAGTCCAACCATTTACTTGTCCTGTGAACATTGGATCAGTCAAGGAACAAGATGGAGATAGAAGGTGATGAGAAATCCCCAGCTCTTCAAATAACCTAGACAACAGTATATGGCTTACTTGACTGCCCAGTTGTCCTCCATGGGCCTGTAGCCAGCCGTCCAGAGAGAAATCTGGCAAAATAGAGGAACAACTATCAATTGTCTCCATACCAAATTTTAGACTGGCCTAAATTGAAAGCATTAGGATGATGACAAATTAAAAGTGGCCAAAAGAACAATAGTTTGTCCTTTTTTAGGGCAGAAAACATTATGTAAAAAAAAAGGGGCTAATGCTGGTGACCAGCATTAGCTCTTTTCCCACAATGTTTTCAAAACCCTTTTCCTCAGGGTTGTTAAAAGTCAGAAATGTGCAGTACAGGGTTAAAGCTGTATACAACTAAACTTTCAGAGTGACCAAAATGACAGAATTTGTCTTTGGTAAGGTAGAAAACATTGCAGGAAAAGGAGAAAATGCTGGTTACCAGCAATTTTTCCTTTTCCTACAATGTTTTCAAAAGGCTCCTTTTTCAGGGTTGTTAAAATCAGGATTGTAGGGTAAAGAGTTAATGAAACAAAGACAGAACAACCTTGAAACTGCAATACCAAATACCAAGGCCTGTACACCAACCATTCATAACAACTTCCTTGGTCTAATTCTTTGAAAGTTTGTAACTTTCAAAGTAACATGATTTCCGATTGGCTAAAACAATAGATTTTGTGTTGCAGAAAATGCATTAATTTCTATAAAAAATCTAGAATAAAACTAAGAATGCAATTTACCAGAATAGTCGGTGAATACACAGGTCTTTTTACAGATTAAAAGTGTTTGTATCATCTGCTTAATGTTCCTAAGGTTAACAGGCATTCAAAACTTCTTACAGTTTGCAGAAAGAAAAAAAAATTCTGATTCCATGTTTTACCTGGAATGTTGAAGGTCCCATCATAAACACACAGTGGGTTGGGCATGAGTGTATTGGTCACTACAGGCAGCTCTATTTCACATGATGAGGAGTCAAAGCAAACTGAGATGTCTGCTGATAAGCCTATCTGTTCACTGTTCTCATAGTTGTCCACTTTGTATCTTGAAAAAATAATATGAACATTTTTCAAGATAATATTGGAAATAAAAAATTTTCAGAATTAAACAGCTCTTTTCATCTGCAGAAAAAGAAGAATACTCTTGATGAAGCTTTTAAAAGGTCTTTTACTGATACTGTGTTAGGCAGCGGCACAGCAACAATCTAACGGAATGATACATTTTCGTTGAGGCTATTTTAAGCCTTACAAGAAGATAAAATTTCATAATTGTCAAATGAAAGAATTTGCAGACATCATATAAAACATGGCTCAAACATGATAAGTTTTCGTGAGTATTGCACTGAAAACATGAGCTCTAAAATGCTCACAAAGTTTTTTGACAATGTCAAAGTGACATACCCTTTGACCTGACATGACCCATCTTCAAACATTTCCAAGATATTGTCAAGACAAATATTCTGACCATTTTCTTGAGTACTGGACAGAAAACAAAGCCTTTAGAGGGAACACAGATTTGTTCAAAGATTTGTGCCAGCAAGTAACTTTTTGACCCAATGAGGCACATTTTCGAAATCATTAAAAATAAGGCCTTTTGAGTCCACACACGGTTTTTCACAAGCCTTGTTCCATGGAACTACTTTTTTATTGACAGGACCTAATATTAGCCTGTCCAATATAGTACAAAGAGAAACATTCTAGAGGACACAAAGTTTTTCTTTGATTTGATCTCGGCATTATGGAAATTTGAACTTGTCCAAGATATTACTAAGACAAACATTCTGACCAACTTTTGTAAGTATTTACCTAAATATTCTGCCTCTAAAGTCCACAGGAGGATTTTCTAAGATTTGTTCAAGTGACCTACTTTTTGACCCAAGATGACCCAATTTAAAACTTGTCTCGTCTCAGATGTTATGAAGACAAAGATTCTAACCAATATTCATTAGTCTTGGGCAGAAAATGTGGGCTCCAGAGTGTGCACAAGATAATTGGTAATGCCCACACTACGCATGATATACACAGCATGACCACAGCACCACCACAAAAGGTGATCTTGAGTACTTCGTTCTCAGGCGAGTTAAAAAAAACACAAATGATGCAAATATAAAACACTTACTGCAACACAAACACTCCAAGTACACTCAATTTTTTGTCAGTGCCAAAATCATAACCAATCAGCGGTGAATGCACTTTGAAATGCTCGATTTCTAGAGAGAAGTAATTTTTGCACATGTTTAAATCTACAAGGAGGTGAATGGATCTACTCAATAAAGGTACATCTACACAACATTCTACAGCAGTACAATGGCTCATCACTCTACAGGTAGTGTTTCCTGGTAAGGTCGGCAAGTCCAAGCTGTGTCCTTGACATTCTGTAACAAGATAGCTTTCATTCCTTTATGTATTCTTCCTTTATTTACTCTTTACAAGACAAAAAAGTTTTTATCTAATTTGTTAGCTGCATTTGCAATTTTGCATTCTACAAATTTAATGTGGCTTAATGGTATTTGTCTTTGAAAGGGTGAAAAGGTGTGGGAAAAGGAATAAATGCTGATTACCAGCAGTTTTTCCTTTTATCTATGTTTTTAGTAGCCCTTTTCATCTGGGTGTTTACAACACATAATTGTGCTGTGAAGGGTAACAAGCATTTTCTCCTTTTTCCACAATGTTTTCTACCCTATCAAGACTAAATCAATCATTTGAGTCACATCAAAAGTGTTATGTGCAAATGCTTTCAAATGGCAAATCTACATTTTTGTCATGTGGTTAAGAGTTAAGACAATGTTTTCAAAAGTGATCCTTAAAAAGTCCAAAAAAAAAAAAAGTAAAAAGAATTCAGACTTGTCTGTGTTGAAAGCATTTGCAGACAACATTCAAATTGGGGTTTAAATTGTATGATCTGTTGTTTATAGGTTAGAAGACATTGTGGACAAAAGTGAAAACTCTGGCAACCAATCATTTCTCCTTTTCCTACATTCTTTTCAAAAACACCACAAAGTTTGGAAAAAGGATTAACCTTTACCACATGATACCATGTTTCAACAGCCCTTAGGAAGACAGCTAGCTCTTCAAAAAATTCTAGAAAAGAAAAAAGGAGAAAATGTTGCAAATCAGCATTTTCTCCTTTTCCCACAATTTTTGCTACCTTTTCATAGACAAATTTCATACCTTGTGTTACACTGCCTTACATTTGTCATCTGCAAATGCTTTCAATCTGGACAGGTATTACATTTTGTTGTTTGATAAGAGTTATATGCTAACAAAACATCGTGGACAAGGGTGAAAACTCTGGCAACTAACAATTTCCTCTTTTACCAAAAGCCTTTTTCTACAGGATTGTTAAAACACGGCAGAGATTAAAAAAGAGAATTAAATATTTCCACATGGCTATGGTGGAAGTTTCAAATGATTGACAAAGAGGATTTTTGCACAGGATAAAGATACCTACCATTATACCATCCATTCTCTTTGTTCATATTGCTCACATCTATAACACAATGGTCACTGGACATGTATTTTAAAACACCAAGTCTTTCTAAAAGTCTATCTGCAGCAGCTTGCAAAGCTAATTCTCCTAACTGCATGCCAGCCTCTACAAGGAAATCCTCCAGACTGAAATCTACAAAGAACAGTTGCATGTCCGGTGATATAATGACTTTCAGCATATACTAAATTTCAAACATACATGTAAACTTCTTACTTACACAAATCTGCAACAGTTCACTTTGAAAACATTCTTGTAAAATACAGATAATCTACTTGAAATACCTCAAGGGTTCAAAGTCTTCTAAGTCTAGTTCTAACTTTAGCTATTCAGCTATTAAATCAGAAATTGCGTTACTTTGAAATTTGGAATATGTTTGAAAATTGGGCAAAAACTTTATTCAGAATGGTTGGTCAATACAGTCCCTGAATTCATATTCTAAAAATAATCTCTAAAAGTGTTTAGTAAAAACACTGATGTATGACAATAAACTATGTAGTGCAATTTTAGAGCTCATTTGCTTTTTCAAGAGTATATCACAAAGTAACCAACAGTGTAGATTTTTAATCTAGTTTTTGGTTTCTCTTTGGCTAAGGCAATAGATTTGTGATCAGGTTCAATCACTACTGGCATCAATGATCACATTAATACATGGATCCGTGGAAATCGATATTTGACCAATCAGGTTATCACATATATTTTACCTGATGTGCAGCCGTGTCGTCTGCTATTTCAGCTCCCAAATAAACGACTGTTAACGTTGGAGGGGTGCAATAGTATTTACATATTTTGTGTTTTAATGTTTGAATTTGAGAAAACGTTTAAAATATGTGCTTTGAGAACGTGTACCACTGATGTGAGATCACGCAGAGGCTGTAGACAAGTTTGAATTATGATAATGACTGAAAATGGAACATATGTAAAGAGTTCTGATCAGCGCTACATAACACAATGGATTAATAAATGTTACAGTTTTTCCGTTCTGAAAGATTCTGAAAGAGACAAAAATGTTTTAAGTGGAAAACAAAGGTAAAAATAGATCTATATGAAGTACTAACAAAAAGAAAATACGTTTACTTCAATATCTAACCTTGTTCAATAACCTATATGCACATCCAAAAAGTGGCACTTGTCATCAATGTTTCAGGTTGACGTTAATCTTAAACATTGGTGCATAAGAATATGCTGAATGTGTAGATATAGATTAGATTGCAAATAACATGAAGTTTAATCTTGGATTAAAACTACTTGCTGTTTACAATAAGCATATTGACGTGTATTCCTCACTACATATTCCTCACTAAAAATAGAATTCAATTACGAAAAAGTCTAACTTCTGTTCTGTACTGGTTGAAGTTCAGCTCGAAAGGCAACTTATGTTGATTGAATAAACTTCTGACTTAGTCGTATTAAAGTGGATTAGCACATCTGCAATTTTAAAGAATGTGTTGGTAAACTGTTAATTTGATAGGAAGTGTGTTTGATTGCAAACCAATTTGCCGCTCTAATCAACTTGACCACCTGTTGTCTTCAGTACATCATAAGATAAAACAAACTACCATCATTGATATTTACAAGTTTGTTAATTGACAGCACACTTAATGCATTTTAAAATCATCAGACAACCCTTTTTCCCTTAACCTGAAATTGAAATTTTTCATAAACTTATACCTCTCTGTAGAATTAGAGAAACTATAAATTTTTCGAAATGCTCACAATTAGATCTAATTCAGTGCTATTTAGTTGGGTATGATGTTGAGATGACTGTACTAGCCTTACGAAAACAATAAGTATCTTTAATTCTATTATTCTGTGGTAAAATGGAGGTTTGTTGAGGTGTTTTATTCTTTCGAGATTATTGAAGTTCAAAACTTTGCTAAAACAAGTAGATCTATTTCATTGTCCGTAGCCCCCATAATTCGCCCTTTTTTGTACATATCCTTGTGTAAATTAGTTTAAGCATAGATATTTACCGAGAACTCATCATGGGCAGAAACATATGACGGAAATATTTTTTCCGGAATTTTATTGAGAGAAACAGTAATGACAGCACGATTTCAGCAGCCTATCTGCTATATTGTATATGTATTTACTGTGGTTGTTTGGGAGCCCTTGGCAACAGTAACCAAGGAAGTCGGTTTATCTTATCACCACGAATCCATGTATTGGCAAAGAATCATAGAACCCGTGCATACAGTTCTGATAAAAACCCTAAAAGACATAATTAGTTAAGCTGCTCTAGGTTAACATTGTAGTGCTAAACAAATGAGCCATGCTCTGTGAAAATGGGGTTTAATGCATCTGCAAAAAGTATCAACCTGTGCAAAAAGTATCGACACAGGCTGACCTGGGCTAAGACCTTTTACTGTTTGTCAATTTTCTGCATGCCAAAGGATCATTCTACCTCAGGATTCAGTCAGTTGTTAGACTAAATGGGTTTTACTGATCCATAATTATGTGAATGCTTGCTTGGTACAATTGATCATGCATTAAACCCCCTTTTGCAAAAGCATAGCTCAAATGTAAGGTAAATTCTAAGTGATCACTAAAGAAACAGATACTGCAATTCAAAGCTGTTTTTGTCAGAGCATCTGGCGTAGAAGCGGACAGGGTACATCCAAGATCAGACCGCACATGCTGTGCAATCTACACTGTCTGCTTCAGCATGTAAAAATCTGGGTTCAGTGCTAAAAGGATTTAAAGTCATTTGCTGTAGCCTTGATGCTAAAAAATGTTACCTGATAGATCTGTGTCCCAGGTACATTGTACTTTAGGTATCATGGCATCTGTAAATAGGACCAACTCTGTTTCACAGTCCTTGTTTTCAATGCACATATACATTCTCATGTTCAGAATGAACTCCTTGTCCAGGTTAACAATGCTGTAGCTGTAAGACAAAGAGAACAAGAATAACCTAACTCTTTACCACACAATCCCCAGTTTTAATGACCCTTGGGAGGAAGCCTTTTGAAAACATTGTAGGAAAAGGAGAAAATGCTGGTAACCAGCATTTTCTCCTTTTCTCACAATGTTTTCTTTACCATCAAAGACAAAAATCATAAATTGCACCACATTTAATTTATTGTCTACAAATGCTTTCAACTCTGTCAAGTCCTAAATTTGGTCATTTGGTAAAGAGTTAAGCCTTTACCAAATAAACCTGTACTTGAAACAACTCTTAGTAAAAAAGCATTGTTGGAAAGGGAGAAATGCTGGTAACCAGCATTTTCTCCTTTTCCTATAATGTTTTTAAAAGCCTTTTCCCACATTTCAGTGAAAGGAGGGATTATTTGGTGAAGGGTTAAGTCTTTAACTGAAACTGTGTTAAAACTAGGAAGGGGTGTTTGCATTACCACAAAATAAAACCAATGTTACACACTTGAAGCTGAAAAACTAAAACAAACGAAGTTTCATAAACCTAGCTCACATAAACAAGTTCTTACACATCCATTTTTATTTTAGCAACAGTAATTATCACCTTATCTTCAACTCTTTACCATGCAATCTCCAGTTTTAATGACCTTGAGGAAGAAAACATTTACAGTAGAAATATTCTGGGAAAGGAGAAAATGCTAGTAATCAGCATTTCCTCCTTTACCAACAATGTTTTCTACCCTTTCAAAAACAAGCAATTTCATTGAAATGATATCCCCCGCCGAAGAATTTAGTTGACTGCGTAACTTAAAACCACTCCCAGTCGGCCATTTTTCATCGAATCAAAAAAAAAAGGGTATTGGTGGAATGGGTTGTTGAACACATGTATAAAGTCTCACGAAATTCCGTCCAATGGTATTAGAGATATTCTCCTGGACGGACACACGGACGGACAGATGGACAGACGGACAGACAACGCTAAAACTATATCCCTCCGCCTTCGGCAGGGGATAATAAAATAATTTAAACCATGTTGCAAAATGCTTTCAATATGAACAGGTCAAAGATATTTGTTTCCTGGTAAAAGGTTCGGTAAGATGAAGAAGCAGAATCATGCTTATCAGCCTGATGAGTTTCACAAAGGTGGCTCTTATAGTTTTGGCGTTACAGTGATTTTAGAGGATGCATAGAATGAGATAGATTGCTATCATTAGTCTTAAAGTTATTTGACTTGGAAAGTGGTAAGAGAATAACTAACAGTGTTTTACCTTATCTTTATTGCTCCAAACAAAGAGAAGGTTTCTGTTTTTCCCCAATCATAATCAATCAGGGCAATGTCAATTCCGAAATTCTCCACACCAACTGTTAGCTGGAAGTTACAAATATCGACAAGGACATAAAGGTGAAACGATCTTCGGACAACTCCTACATCAATACAGCACTCTATACCAGTGCAGTAGTCCGTAATGTGGCAGGAAACTCCGACTGGTAACACTGGAACCTGTATGTTAGCTGGACATCCTGATTCAACAAAAAGTAAAGGTTTATCACTGTACCAAATATCAGTAAGTGAAATGGTTATTTTGGGTTGAACAAAAATCCAAATAGTGCATTTTCTGATCTGGCCTTAGTATTTTGCATAATATTAACCCTTTACCAAAACCAACTCAAGTCTTAAAGAACGTTTTTGAAAACATTGTGTAAAAAAAGAAAATGTTGGTAACCAGCATTATCTCATTTTCCCATAATGTTTTCTACCTGTTTGAAAACAATCACCATTATTTGAGTAGCATTTGTTGTGTGGTTAACCCTTTACCAAACAACAGAATTTTAGACTGGTCAGAATTGAAAGCATTTGCAGACAACAAAATTAATGTGACTCAAAACTGAAATTTGTTCCGGAAAGGCTGGAAAACATTGTGGGAAAAGGAGAAAATGCTGGTTACCAGCATTTTCTCCTTTTCCCACAATGTTTTCAAAAGGCTTCTTTCTCAGATTCGTGAAAACCCAGGATTGTTTGGTAAAGAGTTTAGGGATAAATAGTCTACATCAGTCTAGTCATGTTCTGTATGGTCTAATGTTAATCTAGATGTATGCTGTCAACAAAAGAACATCTCTTCTTACAGTACCTTAAACTTGCAGCTGACAACTTTTTAAAACAAGGATAAAAAGCATGAATGAAGTTAAATTGCATGAAATTTTTATGGCAAAATGAAGAATCTGCTGTTCAAAAGAAATTTCTGTTAAGAAATTTCTCCATTTTGCAAGTATTCCATTTTGCATGTTTTCAAAAGGGGTATTCACAGCAAAAATGCTGAAGGCTATAACAATTTGTACCTATGTTCCATCCATCTCCATGGTCTAGGAATGGTGTATTTCCTCTTACACAAGCGTCAGTAGTTTTGAGATAGGGAGAGATTCCCAGAGCATCAAACAGCATCTGTATGACATAATCCTGTAGACCATCTTCCACTGAACCTAGGGCATTTTCTGTGACCCAGTCTGCTACACTGGTGTAGTCTGTGAAAAAAAAATACAAGAGGGCTATGATGGCACCGAACTGCACACCTGAACCTTTGTGCACATTATGGTATAGTCTATGGTTTTCTCTGATATGACCTATTGACCAACTTTTAAGCTGGCTATTCCATTTTCAGAATTGTTTATCAACAAGACAAACAATCAGACCAAGTTTGATGAGCATCAGGGTGAAAATGTTGCCTCTAGAGTGTATAAAGGACTTTTTAAAGATTACAAGTGACCTACTTTTTGGTCAACCATAACCCATTTTCGAATTTGTCTTGACGGGGTTTCTAGAGCTTTTGAAAATTGCAGGTCCACTGGATGCAACCTTAAACAAGAGCACCACATGCTGGTGTCAATGCTCTGCTGCAAGTGCTAGATTTTCAGTCTACATTTTAAGTTGAATAAGGAGCATAACTTTATAACAAATACTTTGATGGTTATCTGCTCCTGTTGTATGAGTTCCCCTTTTGATAAGTAATAACCTTTCCAATTTTGAAGTAAATATCTTCAGTAATGACAGACATATTACAAAATGTCAAAGATTTTGCATGATGCAGACAACAACGACACCAGGGATATGACAGTAACTCATTTTTTTTCAAAAACAGCCGAGCTAAAACTGAGGGGTCCAAACCCTAATTTTAGTGGTCCCATATGACAAACATATTACAATGGCATCTGCTAACAATAAAAGTGTACCAGGAAGAAATGTGAAAACTCCGAATATAAATACATGTCAGACCTGATTGGTAACTCATTATCTTTCAAAGAGATTCCTAAAATCAAGTGTGGCATACAAGCTGTGCAGTTAGACACCAATGCCACAGAATCAAAGGTAAATAATGTAAAAAGTCTAATTTGACAAAATAAAGACTTTGTCTTGAGTGACTGATGATTGTGCTGAAGCACTTTATTGCAGACAGGTGTTCAGAGTATATGTATACAGGTCTGTGATGGCAAATCCAGTATGACCCTAATGGCCAAAAACTGTGATTGCATTGTTTTGACTACAGTACAGTAGTCTTAAATCTGCGTCCTGTAAAATTCTGTCTTGAGATATCATCAAGACAAACATTCTGACCAACTTTCATGAGCATTGGACAGACAATGCAGCATCTCCAGTGTACACAAGATTTTTCTAACATTTGTCCCAGTAGCCAACTCTTTGACCTAAAGTGATCCATTTTCATACTTGTCTGAGATATCACCAGGACAAAGAATCTGACTGATTTTCATATGTATCAGACTCTTACCTTTGAGGTGTTCACAAGGTGAAAGTTGATGATGGACAACAGACTTTAGACACATCACAATAGCTTACCTTGAGCACCCCTGCTCAGATGAGCTGATTAAAGTAGACTTTACCAGTAAAAACCAGCTATATCTTTACCAAACCACAATTCATTTTCTTGTCCTACTTGAAAGCATTAATTTTGCAACTGACAAATATAATCAGGCTCAAAAGTTGAAAAATGTATTTGAAAGGGTAGAAAACATTGTAGGAAAAGGTGAAAATGCTGGCTACCAGCATTTACTCCTTTTCCTACCATGCTTTCAAAAGCCTTTTCCTTCTGTGCTGTTAAATCACAGACCGTGTGGAAAATGGTTGACATTCAGGGCCCAGGGGCTGTGAATTAAAGTTCCTGCTTGGCAAAATTATTTTTAAGGATTGGTAACAGTGATAGAGACGGGTTTCATTCCACTCCAATGGCTGAAAATAGATTTTATGAGATTTAACCCTTTAACTTACAACAAATCATTGAACTTTTCCAAATACAAAGTATGTGCAGACCACAGATTAAAATTTACTAAAAAGGTTGAGTTTGTCCCAGAAAGGCTAGAAAACCTTGTGGTAAAAGGAGAAAATTCTCGATACCACCATTTTCTCCTATTCCAACAATGTTTTCAAAAGCCTTCTTCCTAAAGGTTGTTTCTACCAATTCAAGAACAAATACTTTCATTAAAAAAACATTTGAACTGTCATCTGTAAAATCCTTCAAGATACGGACGAGACTAAAATTATACCATGCTTTTAAATGTGACATTTTTGCCGCACAGAAATTGATCAAACCTTTTAACAGGTGTTGGCCAAACCATAAAGCATTTGGGTCTGATATCCATGTTTTACAAGATGCTATTGACCCATTACTATACAAGAACTTAATTCTCAGTGGCTGTAGGAGCATTGTGGAAAAAAGAACTGATTGCTTATTCTCGAAAAGTTTTTTTATATCTATTTGAAAAGCCACTTTCCTCCCTGCCAAATATTCACCTTCATGTTACCTGCACTACTTACCCTTTATGAAACAGTACCCTAGTTTTAACAACCCTTAACCCATTACCACACAATCCCTACTTTTGACGCCCCTGAGAAAGAAACCTTTTGAAAACACTGTTGGAAAAGGAGAAAATGCTGGTAACCAGCATTTTCTCCTTTTCCCACAGTATTTTCTACCCTTCCCAGAACAAATTTCAATTTTTCAGTCACCTTTGATTTGTCGTCTGCAAATGCTTTCAATTTGAACCAGTCTAAAATTTTATCGTGTGGTAATGAGTTAAAAGAGAAGGCTGTTGAAAGCACTGTGGCAAAAGGAGAAAATAATGGTAACCAGCATTTTCTCTCCTTTTGCCACAATATTTTCTGCCCTTTCAGAGACAAATACCATTATTTGAGTGACATTGACTATATCATTCCCAAATGCTTTCATTTAGTAATATTTTTCAGGTGCAAAATTTTGTTGTCTGGTACATGCACTATATTTGGTTACTGTAAATTTAGATCTAGTAAACTCACTTGGAAGGCGTATGTCCAAATTAAAGTCACAGACAGGGTTGGGTAGGTATGTATCCCTCATGACTGGTAAGGTCATCAAACACTCTGTCTTTTCCAGGCATACGCTGACATTAACATTCACGAGAAACTGCTTAGCGCTGGGTAAATTCACCAAGACATAGCTGTGCAGAAAAGTGAAATCCCATTTTATCCACAATGAAAAAGATCCAGTGGGACAGCATTTCTTTAACTCATAACCAAATGACAAAATTTTAGACCCGTCCGAATTGAAAGCTTTTGCAGACACAAAAATTGGAACTTGTTCTTTGGAGGGTAGAAAACATCATGGGAAAAGAATAAAAAACTGGTTAACAGCATTTTCTCCTTTTCTCATAATTTTTATAAAAACTTTCTTCTTAGGAGTTGTTAAAACTTGGGTTTGTGTGGTAAAGGGTTAAAATTTTACCATGCAACAAAATGTTAGACAACAAAAAAAAAAAATGTAGCTCAAAGGATCCAAACTTTCCTTCAAATATAGAAAAACATTATACTGGTTAACAGCATTTTTCTTTTCCTAAATGGCTTGCAACACGTGAAAAGGGACATTCGGACATTTGCATAAAGTGTCGTCTTGGATCAGCCTGCGCAGTCCACGCAGGCTAATCCGAGACGGCACTTTACGACTACTTTAGATTTTGTGCTACAGTAGACTTGCACAAAACAGAAAATTACATAAAAACGGAAAGTGCCGTCTCAGATTAGCCTGCGCGGACTGCGCAGGCTGATTCAAGACGACACTTTACGCAAATGTCCGAATGTCCCTTTTCGCGTGTTGCAAGCCAAATAGTCTTCCAAAGTCCCTAGGCCTTACAGCATAAAATTGTTCGATAAAGGATAAAACCAATTATTGATGGATACATTCTGAGGTATCTGACATCTTTAGAAACATTATAGACAGTGGACAAATTGTTCATATAGAGCAATGTCTTCTTTAGAACATCTCTGCAAATTAAACGACTAGTCTATCATCTACAGAATTAAAAACTAAGTTTTGCTTGATTAATAAAAGGCGCACTAGAGGCAGAAAGTAAACAAAAAGGAAGTTAAAATTCAGAAAAATTTAATACACTGAAAAATATGGATATTATTATGAGTCTGATAATTTGTTTCAGTGCAATCTGTCCCAGTTGGGGTACAGACAAAGGCCCCATGGGACAAAAGCCCCATAGGAAAAAGGCTCAAGGAAAAAAAGCCCATAGGACAAAAGCCCCATGCACTTAACAGAAGTACGGACAAAAGCCTCATGATTTTATGTATCTTCATTATTTTTAGCTCCTTACTGTATGTTTATAAAAAAAGAAAGTTGTAAAGTTTTAATTAGCTGATTAAATATTGTGGATTAAAACATTAGTCCAATCGAGAAACACAGAATACAATCAAATATAGAAAAGCAATTAGATAGTAGTACTTAATTTGAATTTTGCAAGTATGTTTATTCACTGTCTTTTACCTCTAAACGACTAAATAACATATTTGAAAAGATCCTCATAAAGTAGAAATGATAAACAGAAAATAATGATCAACCTGTTACCAAACAATCATGTCTGTTCTTTAGAAAATATGAAAGATCAGAAGTCACTGCTCATCTAATATTTCAAATGATTATCATTCACATCTCAAGTTGTTTTTTAAACACAAGAAAGTACCAGATCAGCTCATGCACCACCATAGTTTCTCCATAGCTAGAACATAGAAAATTGATCACTAATGCCAAAGTTAGTTTGCAAATTTGAAGATATGACATCACTGCTCATAATGTATTAAATTTATTAAATAACATGGGCTTTTGTCCCATGGGGCTATTGTCCCAAGGGGCTTTTGTGCATGGTGCTTTTGTCCTATTGAAGCATTTGTGCATTATGCTTTTGTCCTACACCTGTCTAAGGTCTAGTCACTGCCAGAAAAATGTATTGTAAAACTAGAACACAAGTTACTAACTTTTGTTCCATCGTTATGAAACATTTTTCTGCAAACATCTAGAAACTGAGAAATGAAAGGATTTGTCTTTGAAATGGTAGAAAACGTTGTGGGAAATGGAAGAAATAATCTGTGAGAAAAGTAGAAAATGTTGGTTACCAGCATTTTCTTTCTGAACATGTTTTTCAAGGCTTTCTTCCTATGGGTTGTTAAAACATAGGCTTGTTTGGTAAATATTTAAAGATGCATCTTTACTCATTTTCATCCAGTTTTGTAACCAATTTTATCTTTATTTTATGAAATTATAATCAATCTTGTATCTTTGTGCCAAATGTTGCCCCTGACGGTTGTAAGGTTGCACAGATTACAACGGATAGAAAATGCAATTCATTCTATTGCGGCCAGCTATAGACATTACAACCACAGTTTCCAGTTTAAATCAAAGGCAAATCCCTGGCGTCATTTGGGAAAAAACAAAGATTTTCCACTGAAAGGACCTCTGTGTGAAGTGTCTGGTATATTGCTTTTTGTCTTTTCGTCTGGTTGATGGACTCTTTACAAAACAAATCTCTGTTCTAAGGATAATATGGGGAAAAATATTGAATGACCCATTCAAAGACAAATTCAAATGATTCAGCAACATTTAATTTGTAATCTTCAAATGCTTTTAATTTGGAACAATCTAACATTTTGTTGTTTGGTAAAAAGTTAAGATTACTGTATGTTTGACAATATTTTACTCACTCAATCCTAAAGGCTCCACCAAGATAAAATCCATGTTTCTCACCTGCAAATATATGCATATTGTTTGTTTGGGTTCTTTTGCAACTTAATGTCTAATCAATACTAAATCATTTATTTTCAAGCACTGGTTCACAAGTTCATGTTTCCTAAAATGCTGTTGAGAAAACACTTACTATGAAATTCTTAGACCATCCAAATTTCCTTCCAAAGGACTTCTGGGGAAAAAAGGATGATCAAAGACATTCACCTAATATTTAATATGTTGAGAAAGCCGAAAGTAATTGTGACAAACGCATGATATTTTTTAAAGACTGAGCTCTGATCTAAACCTTTGAGTACCAAAAAACTTAAAGCTGTACCTTTTCATTTGGCCTGTAAAGCATAATCCTTTACCACACAATCTTGAGATTTAACAACCCGGACAGAAAAAGCTTCTGAAAATATTTCGAGAAAAGGCAAAATGCTTGCAACCAGCATTTGTCCTTTTCCCACAATTCCCACTATTCAAAGACAAATCCCACCAATAAGGCATCATTTAATTTGTCGTCTGCAATTGCTTTTAACTTGGACCAGTCTAAAATCTCACTGTGTGCTAAAGAGTTGGAGTGTTTCCTGTTCAAATGCTTATGAACCATGGTTTCACTTTATTTCAGATTGAACAAAGATACATGAAACCCATTTCAGCTGAATAAATCAATCAATAAACAACCAGACTGAAATTCGCCTTACCCCATGCGTAGTCTATCAGCTCTATTTCTTTCAAATATCTTTCAATTCCCATCCTAAGTTTCAATTCACAGCCATCCAGGAAAAACTCAACATAGATGTGTTTTCTCAGCAAATCAACATACACACAACACTGTATTCCAGTACAATAGTCTGGAATATGACAGCTGATCTCATCTGGCAGTGGCTTCAATTCAAGGGATACTGGACATGCTGTAAATGAGACAAAAGACCAAATTTCAGTGGTAGCACTCAGCTGCCAGTGCTTTTTCAGTAATTAATTGTAAAAAAAATAAAGGCATAACTGTGTATGTTTCTTTGTACGGTGTTTTGTGCCATTTTCAACATTATTTCACAGCAGTCAGTGCACCAATCTATGCTTTCCTGGAGTTTCCTTGAGTTACCAGTACTTTGCAAATATCTTTTATAACAACAGCGATAACAGCAGCAATATGAGAAAATGTCAAAGTTTAAGCATGAAAACTGTGCAGATGACAACAGGGCTATGATACAACTAAGCTAAAAATGACAAATGAATTAAACAGCAAATCATTTTTACTAAAACAAAGGTCACTAAATTATGATAAAAAAAGAACTGAAATAATTTGAAGATGAGTAAGATTTCTACAATTTTTTAACTATGATTTTCAAGGGGTCATCAGTAGTAGCTATAAAATGTGTCTTAAGAAAGACCTTGGGACATGCTCATTGTAATACCTAATTTTTACCAAACAATTGTGTGTTTGAATGACCCTGAAGACAAATACGTTTGAAAACATTTTGAAAACTAAAGGCCCTTGAGGGCCTGAAATCGCTCTACTGGCAGAGATTTTGTTTTTTTGGTAGCATACATCATGAATTCATGAAAAAGGAAAAAAGAAATGGGCTTGAACCCACTAAGACAGCATAAGAAGGCATGGTGAACTGAACAAATAGTGAAAAAAATTGACATACAATTTCTCTAAACCAATGATAGGGTTTCAGTATGCATTCTATTTAACAATCCTAGCAAATTTCAAAAAATGTGACTAATAATGTGAACTTTGTTTAGTAAACAATACCAGGTCATCAAATGGCTGCTTTTTCTAAACTGATTACTAGATTTTCTTCACTTTTAATAGAGTTCAATTCCTCAATGAACCAAACAATCTGTGCAAGTTTAGAAAGAACTGGATGAAAAATTATGGACTTCATTACCCAAACAAGAAATGAAAATTTTCAACTTTGAATGACTACTTTTCCCATACTGACTTCCATTTTTTTTTTTTTTTAAATCACTACGGTTCAAGCTGGTGATGATATAAAGCAACTGTGCAAGTTTCAAGAAAATCCAATCACAAATGCAGACTTCATGGCGAAAACAAGAAATGGAAATTTTCAACTTCAAATGGCTACTTTTCTCACACTGATTGTCAGATTTTTTTCAAAATCAATAGGGTTCAAGGTGTTAATAATACAAAGCAACTGTGCAAGTTTCATGAAAATCTATCACAAATGCAGACTTTATTGCGTGAACAAGAAATGGAAATTTTCAACTTGAAATGGATACTTTTCCCATACCGATTGTTGGATTTTTTTCAAAATTAATAGGGTTCAAGCTGTTGATGATACAAAGCAACTGTGCAAGTTTCAAGAAAATCCAATGCCAAATGCAGACTTTATCGCGTAAACAAGAAATGGAAATTTTCAACTTGAAATGGCTACTTTTCCCATACTGTTTGTTGGATTTTTTTTCAAAATCAATAGGGTTCAAACTATTGATGAGATAAACAAACTGTGCAAGTTTCATGAAAATCCGACCACACATGCAGAGTTTATCGTGTAAACAAGAAAAAGACTAACAGACAGACAGACAGACGACGGAAACCATACCATGACATAAGCTCAGCTGGCCTTCAGCCAGTAGAGCTAAAAAGGAGAAAATGCAGGTAACTAGCTCTTTCTTCTTTTCTTACAATGTTTTTTTCATTTCTGAGATCAGTTTCACCATTTGAGCCATATCTGATTTGTAATCTGCAAATATGGAAGAGCCTAAAATCTGATTAACCATGATAAGGTTTAACCCTTTACCACACGACCAATTTTAGACCTGTCCGAATTGAAAGCATTTGCAGAGGACAGTTTCAATGTGGATCATATGAAATGATTTTTCTTTGATATGGTAGAAAACGTGGTTACCAGCATTTTCTCCTTTTCCCACAATGTTTTCAAAAGCTTTCTCTATCAGGGATGTCAAAAGTCGTCATTGTGTGGTAAAGGGTTAATGTAGAGATCTTTTGACAAATAATTCCTCCTTTTGATACAAGAATTTCAAAAGTAGACAGCTGAAAGATGTTGAAAGATGTGTGCAGTGAAAAAATAAGTTGAAAAAATGTTCAACCTGAGCTCCATCCAGTTTGTACAGAGTTTTCTATATAAATGTTTTCTGATTGGTCACAGGGTGTGCTGAGGAAAAATTTATTCAAACCCATCTCGGACAGGACGGTGTCGATAACTGCTGATGGCAGGTTGGACAAATCTGATTGGCCAAGCTGTTTCATTGTCTCGGCAAATGAGAAATCTGAAAATACATACAAAAATTGCATTTGAGGCAAAACAAATATAAGCAATGTTTCTCTTTGATTCTGTGTTACACTGCTCAAAAGTTGTTTTCTAAAACATACTAATGCATTTAACTCCCTACCAAATGACAAAATTTAAAACTTGTCCTAATTGAAAGCATTTTGCAGATAACAAAATAAATGTGACTCAAAACTGAAACTTGTCTGAAGCCAGTTTGAAGCCTCACCACTCGACAACAACATATTCTAGGATGAAAAAAGGAATCTTAAAGTTGCCAAAAAGGTTTGAGTAAGGTTTTCTTACACTCAAATCTGTACCGATTAATCTATCAAACCTAAACAATGAAATTTAATACACAGAAAAACCTAGGCATTGTTTACTGTAGCCTGTTAACACTTTTAACCAAACAACAACTTCCAGACGTCCCTAAAACCGGAAGCATCTACAGCCACAAATTCCCAATTGGTACATACGAGGGCTGTTCGATTTGTAATGTGTATTGTACCACAGCGCAATAACGCTTTCAACAATTTCGTGGATGATGATACGCTTGAATAGCTCTATTCAATACCTTTCCAGCGGTATAAACACGAGCCTTTAGCTCCACATAGTTTTAAACTGATAGTCATTTCATTAGAGCTAGTCGTTGACCACTGTTGTAAAAATGGTTGGGAAACGGATTAAGAATATTGAAGAAATTAGAGCTTATATAAAAGTTCACACAAAACTCGGTCATTCGGTAATGCAGATTTTTACTGAATTGGGGGAAGTATATGGGTCTGATAAGGTATGTCATGAGACAATTCGTAGGTGGAGAAAGAAATTTCTGACTGGCACAGAGTCCGTCAAAGATGCAGCAAAATCTGGCCAACCTGTGACTGTAACAGGCAAGGCAAATGTCTCAAAAGTCAGGGAAATAATTGAAAGTGATGGCAGATACACGATTCGTGATATTGCCAACGCTGTTGGCATATCGCTATCGCGGGTGCATTTCATTTTGAAGCGTATTTTGAAAGTACAAAAGATTTCTGCCAGATGGATACCGCATATATTGACAGATGACCAAAAACGGGTACGAGTACAAACCGCTAAGCAATTGCTCAAAATGTTTCCCAAATTCAATCAAAGACAATTTGCAAACATTGTTACTGGTGACGAAACATGGGTTCACTATTTCGAACCAGTAAGAAAAATTGGAAACATGGCTAACTAAACACGGTAGAAGGCCTGTATTTGCCAAAAGAAGCATAAGCACAAAGAAGGTCCTTTATTGCATATTCTTCTCATGTGATGGTATAGCCGTACAAATTCCAGTGCCGAAGGGCAAAATTGTTACACATCGGTATTACCGAGATGTTATACTAAAAATGCTCAAGAAATATTATCTTAAACGACGCCCTGTGTCAGGATTTAGGTATGTTCGTCTACTTCATGATAATGCTCCATCACATACATCTGAGCTTGTGAAGCAATTTTTGAAGTCGGAGAAGGTTAATGTCTTGCCACACCCACCATACTCTCCAGATCTAGCCCCATGCGACATTTTCCTTTTTCCAAAACTTAAAAAGTTCTTATCTGGTCGTCATTACAAGTCCCGACAAGCCCTTGGCTCAGCCATCAGTCAGTGCCTCAGAGGTCTACCTAAATCAGCGTACCGTGACACATTTCAGAAATGGATTCAGAGATTGAAATTATGTATTTCAAACCGCGGAGAATATCTTGAAGGGATGTAATGTTCATTTCACTATTTGAGTCGAATGCTTTTGAGATATCGTACAATACACATTACATATCGAACAGCCCTCGTACTATTATGACATGTAGCTTTCTAATATAGTAAAAAACATTAATGGAAAAGGACAAAAAGGGTTAACCCCTTCACCACACAATCCCGACTTGTAACAACCCTGAGGAAGAAGTCTTTTGAAACCATTGAGGGAAAAGGAGAAAATGCTGCTAGCCAGCATTTTCTCCTTTTCCCACAATGTTTTCCACCCTATTAAAGATGACTTTTATCATTTGAGTTGCATTTAAATTGTTGTCTGCAAATGCAATAAATTTGGGCAATTCTACATTTTTTTTGTGTGCTAGAGAGTTAAAGGTAGTGACAAGTTAAAATGCAAATTGAAAACATAAATATTGGCTTACTAGCAATATTAAATCCCTGGTCCAGGTTACATACAGGTATTGGCTGGACAACCCTTGTAAAGACATCCATTTCAAACTGACAGACATTTGGCTCCATGCACAGTGCAACAGACAGGTCCACAATGAAATCTACGCTTGTCTTGTCTATCTTGTAGCTGTTCATGGGAAATCAAAGAAAAATTTCACCTTTTTATTTCAATATAACTTGTAATCTTTTACCACATAATTCCATGTTTCCATGACCCTATGGGTAAAAGACTTGAAAGCAATGCAGGAAAAGGGGAAAAGTCTGGTAACCAGTATTTTTTTTTCTTTTCCCATACTTTTTCTTCCCTATCAAAGAAAAATTTCATCACTCAAGAATGGAAAAAAATGCTGGAAACAAGCATTTTTCCTTTTCCTATATCACTTTCTACTTTTTCTAAAACAAATCTCATTTAGTCATATTTTGTTTCTCCTCTACAAAAGCTCTCAATTCTCACTAGTCTAAAATTTCTTTGTGAGGTGGAGAGCTCATTCAATCTAGTCACACAGAATGACTCAATACCATCCCTAAGCACTTTGATAGAAGAGACAGACATTCAACCCATTGTACCATACAATCCCAAGTCCTTGCTTTTCAAGCTTTTAAAAACATTGGGGGTACAGAAGAAAATGCTGTTTACCAGTATTATCCCCTTTTCCAACATTGTTTTCTATCCTTTTATTGACAAACCCCATTTTATGAGCAATGTTTGGTGTGTTGGATCAAAAGATTTGGACAAGTTTTAAATTTTGTTGTTTGGAAATAGTCATATCAAAAATTCATTATAAACAAAAATTATCTAAGTTCAAGAGGAGATAATTTAACACTTATAAGCATACATCAGAAATTTGGGTCTTGCACATCCAGTTTCAGATTGATAGTTATACAAATTTCAATGCAATAACAGTCCAAAATAACTTACAAAATTTTTATCATGTCCAAAATGGTTTCCTGTTCTTGTCGACCTAAAACAAACAATGGTTTTAGTTCATATAGTTCTCTGTTAAGTCTTTACCAAATGACAAAATTTTAGACTAGTCCAAATTCAAAGCATTTGCAGACGACAAAATTAATATGACTCAAAAATTGAAATTTGTTCTCGAAGGGTAGAGAACATTGTGGGAAAAGGCGAAAATGCTGGTTACCAGTATTTTCTCCTTTTCCCACAATGTTTTTAAAAGGCTTCTTTCTCAGAGTCGTGTAAACCAGGGATTGTTTGGTAAAGAGTTAAAGCACATGCCTGTGTGATATGAGGTACAGATTTACATATACATGTATACTGAAAATAAATAAGCCATGCTCTGTGAAAAGGGAGTTTAATGCATCTGCAAAGGTATCAACCCAGGTCAACCTGTGCAGTCCGATACGCTGACCTTGATCGAAACATTTTGCTATTAGTCAAATTTCTGTAGGTAAAAGGACTGTTTTACGTCATCATTCAGTTGGTTGTTAGACAAAATTGATTTTATCACTGCATAATTATGTGATGACTGGCTTGGTATATTGCATCACAGAGATATATATACTGTGAAACCATTAATATTCGTTGAGTACTAATTTTCGTTGATTTCGTGGGTAGGTAAGTCCACAAATTCAAGTTGCCAACGAAAGATAGGTCCATGGCCCTCTCCAACTAAGTTGGGTTCAGCTTTCATTAATGACGAACATGCCGACGCCAACATTAACATGTACACACTCCCTATCGAACAGAAATGTATTTACACCTTAGAATAATTGTTCCCATAAAGATTTCGTTAAGACTTAACAATTACTGAGTAAATATATCGATTTTCCATTGTCTTATCTTCATTTCTTTTACCGTTATCCCGGCAATGATGGCACAAGCACTGTTGTAGAAAATAACCTGAACGCATTAAGTCATGAAATTAGACCAAAATAATTGCAACACCAAGATTGTTTTTGTTAAAACCTTTTTACTAAAGCGAACAGTATAGATTTAGATCAAAGATCAGACCAAATATTCTGTTTAAAGTCAGATTTTGATCTACACAGGCCGCCATTGTAACTGAAGTTTTGAAAGGTACTTGACAGGTTTAATCTTTCCCGGCTTTTTGATGTTATACAAGCACTTTCTCCTTCTTCGTAATGTTTTCAAAGGCACCTTCGGAAGAAAGCTGCAAAGTCGTTCCAGTGTATGTGAGGGAAAAGGTTTAAGCCAAAACTGTGTTATCCCCCATTAACGATATCAAAGAATTAATAAATACTAAACCTCGTTGTTTCTTTTCTTTATTAATCAGTAATCCATTTTTATTTAATACTATTGCATTTCGGCTGCGAGAATTTTTTTTTCAAGCAAACAGCCAAACTTATTTTTCTGCTGACTAGGTCTACACAAAACATGTGACACGACTGCCCAGGTGTTCTTGAAACAGCCATTACTAAACGCATTGTGACCATAGATTTCTTGGGGTAAAACTGTCATAAATTTATACAACAAACGCTTGCATTACAACCCTCTTGCTTCGAATGACTTACATGTTACGTCATAGATCTACCCCTAATCCAAATTTTACTGCAAACACATGTGTACCTGCGACAGGCATAAAATCATGTTGACGGACGGCTTGTTTTATATATCGGTCGTTCTAATTAACGTCGACAATGGCAAGATGGCAGTTTTCAATGTGTTGTTGGATGGTGTAGACACATATCAGACTAAACAGAACGTGCAGTCTGATCTTTGATTTATTCCATCCAGTTGAAAAATGACTTAACTCATATTAGAAAGCAACTTTTGTAAGTCGCACAAGATTGAAAAGACGCCGAAACTTAGGCTATATCTACTACAGTTTTGACCCTTTTACGCTTGCTCCAAATATAGATGCAAATTTGTTGGATTTTACACTTATCATTTCGGATAACACTTTAGGAAAACAAGGTAAAACATATTATTTCAGCCATCCTTTTTTTTTTAAGTAATAATCTCCAAACGATTCGAGCTCAAAACAAAATCACTGTTTCCTTCCGTCACAATTTATCGGCGAATTGCAGTGAGCAGTCTTGTTTTCCTAAGTGACCTGGACTTGTGGGAAAGGGGAAATTTGCAAGTCAGAGCAGTTTTAAAGCAGACAATTATGAAAGGGTAGTCGCAACTTTCACGGCTTAAAATTTGACTAAACTGTGACTACAGGATTAAATAATAACGATGTAAATTGTAAATAATCACGCATGTCTTAATTGATGGTATTGAGACCGGCGATCAGATTATCAGATAAGTGTCATAAACTTTACACCCTTTACACTCGATATGATACCTGTATACTTGTCATCGATCGAGTCCCGTCTTATGATCTTTTTTTCTTTAACACACTTTAGTAATGGGCAGTTTTGATTTATTTTTTTGTACTCAAAAAAGAAAAAAAAGTCATTTGGAAATGGAAAATCAACAAATTTACGGTCCAACAAAAATGCCGAATTTGAAAAATTGACGAAATTTCATACCAACGAAATTATATGAAACCACAGTATATTAAACCCCTTTTTGCCGGAGTATGGCTCATTATCATCTTTACTGTACAAGGATAGTTTATGCCTATTATCGATATTCAGGTTCCTCTTTGGATGGTTAACAACTACACAAAGCTTGAAGTAAATATCTAGAAAATGTCAGTTTTCCATAACAGCAACACAAGACAATGACAGGGCTATGAAAAAAAGCTAAATTAAAACAAAAAACCTACCCCATTCATAGTCCAAGATCACTTTCTCAAAATTCAGTTTTTCAATCCCGCCAGATATGGTAAAGTTACAGAAGTCTATTTTGAAGTACATTGACAGAGAGCGTCTTAAGAATGGCACATACACGCAGCAGTCAATCTTAAAGCAGGTGTCGTCAATGTGACAGACGGCAGAGTCAGGTATAGACAGCTGACTGTAGTCTATGACAGAACATTCTAAAACAAAGAAAGAGATTTTTACAAACTTTTTACAGAAAATCATACACCTCCAAAATGAAAGTGGTTGCGGACTACAAATATAATGTGACCAAAAAAAAAATTGAGCAATATTTAATGTTCTCATCAGCAAATAGTTTCAATTTGGACTAGAGTACAATTTTTATTGTTTGGTAGATTTAGCTCTTTACTAGTGAGTTGACTACATTTTAGAACTTGTCCATACTGAAAACATTTGCCTGGCAACAATGCAAATGTGGCTCTAATGAAGGAATTGTCTTAGGAAAGTAGAAAACACCAAGGGAACAGACAAACAATCTGGTTACCATAACAACTGAAATTAGCATAGATATTAAAAAAAAAGTCATCTATCACTACAACTATCATCATCATCACCATCAACAACGTAATCAAAAAATACAGTACATTACCATCATTCAGTCTGTTTACAGCGTCTGTATACTGACTGTTGGCAAAAGTGCAAGATTTATCCAAGAAATATTTGTCCAGTCCTGTCACCTCAGCAACAAAGTTGATTGCTTCTTCCCAGAGATCACTCAGAATGTCTACGTCAGAAATGCCATTGTTTGCCAAAAAGTTGGAAGTTGAAAATGCTGAAAAATTGAAAGCAAACAAATATCAACTATCTAAAAGTACTGTTCAAAAGTACTATTTTTTTTTTTCTTCACAGTATACCCTTTTAGAGACAACAAAATTTTAGACATGTCAAAAGAGAAAGCTATTAATGATAACAAATTGAATGTGGCCAAATTGATAGTTTTGTGTCTATAAGAGTTAAAAGTTTTGTTGGAAAGAATCTAAATTTCCAAACTAGCTGAGATCTACAATTTCAGCTCCAGTCAAATAGCTATTAGACATGAATTTGAAATGGTTTGTGAAATAGTCAAGCAAGTAAAAGCTCAGGGGGAGGGGGAAATACAGTAAAGTACTTAAATTTTGGGACAGTAAAAAATAATTATTTTTTTACAGGTCTCAATACTTAGGTCAACAAAAAATAGTTTTTGTCAGCTGTCCCAAAACTTATGGTCAGACAAAACGAGCTGTCATAATGTTAGCCACTGACTGTTAACCAGTCCAATATTGTGGAGGTTAAAATATTGCTACATCACTGATTTAAATAAACCTACAATCAAATGCAGGTTGGTCTATGTTTAGACAGATTGGAATTCCAGCGGTCAATTTGTGCACTAAGAGTTTAAAACTTCGGTTTTTTTTCTCATTGTTTTCGTTGATGATTAACTTAATGTTTTCACCCATTTTTGTCTGCGTCCTGGGGATGCGATTAGGAATTATATTTTGCGTTTATAGATAATTTCACAACATATTTTACCTGTTTACTTGAGGTGAACAATGTAAATTCCAATCTGAAAAGTGCCTGCTCAACCAGTATTTCGCGTTTTTTGATGGTGTCCAAATACTTTGGGTGTCCCAAAATTTAAGCAAAATACGTTAAGGTGCATTGTTTATACCTGAGTAGTCAATAGTCATGTCACATCCTGGTTGAGGGACCTCTGTGCCTTTAAGTACATCCACTTCTACAAGGCAATCTCCATTCTTCTCAAAACAGGCAGCTACACTCAAGTCAATGACAAATATCTTCTTGCCTGGTGGCTTTCTTATGGAAAATCTACGCAATGAAAAATTACATTTTTATGCAAAGGGGAAAAGGTTGTGGTCCTTTGTGGCTCAGTGGTAAAGATTCTAAATCTGTAACATGGAAATTCTGAGATCTATCACTGCAGTTCTTGTTAACCTTTTACCAAACAATCTGCAGTTTTAATGACATGTAAAATGCTTTTGAAAACATTGTTGGAAAAGGAGAGAAAACTGGTAACCAGCATTTTCTCCATTTTCAACAAATTATTTTCCCCTCATCAAAGATAAAAGAATTTATATGAGCCACATCTAATTTTGTCATATGCAAATTGTTTGAATTTGGAAAAGTCTAAAATTTTGGCAAAGAGTTAATGAGTTAAATGGGTGTGTCTCTTGCAAAAACATACTTAAAACCCTTTATCTTTGCTTTCAATATGGATGTGTCTAAATCGTTGCTTTCTTGTAAAGAGTTAACAAAATTTTGGCCCACAAATGATGAAAACATTTACAGGCTACATATTACATGTGGCTCAAATGATGAGTTTTGTCTATGAAAGAATAAAAACATATGTGGAAAATGGAGAATATGCTGGTTACAAGGATTTTCTCTGAGTCCCACAAGGTTTTCAAAACAGCATCTCCCCAGGTGGTTGTTATAACACAGGACTGACTGGTAAATGGAAACTTAAATTTATGCACTAACATGATTTTTTATACAAAACTTACTTCAATGTTTAAATATATAAACTTATTTGATTTTGACATATAAACTTCCTTGATTTTGATAGAAAACTTACTAGATTTTTTTACACACCAACTTATCCTATTTTGATGTATAAACTCAATTGATTGTGATATATCAACTTGCTTGATTTTGACAAACTTACCTGATTTTAACTCTGCAAATAATTGCACTTAACTCAGTTCAAAGACTTAAGTCAATTATTTTGATGAGTTGAGTCTGAAATGTTGTGTCAAATCAGGATTTGAGAAAGTTACTGAAAGTCTGTCAATGTTGAGGAAATGAGTCCCAAGTAACAAACTTAACTGAGGTCAGAAATTGAGTTCGTATGCGGATTTGAGCAAAATAAGAGACTGAAGGTTTTCTTGAAACCTGGCCCAGAATGGAAACTCAAAATATAAATTTCTTCTCCAGTTTTAAAGAGGAACAGATGTATGAAATGTCATAGCATGAAAAAGTTGAAAAATATCATTGATACCTAAATAGAAAAAAAAAAGACAGGGTAATGGCTTACAGCCTGACTGTTAGTACTATTTTAAAAACTGTTTACCAGATGACACTATTTTATTGTCATGACACTATTTTAGATTGTTCCATCTTTAAAACATTAAATCTCTAATATTGTGCTAACAATAAATTAAATGTGGCTCAAAGTTGTGATTGGTCTGTGAAAGGCAAGAAAATATTGTGGTAAAAGGAGGAAATGCAAGTTACAATTAACCAGTTAATCATCCATTATTACAGATACAGGTATACAGCGCAAAAATTATTTTGTTATCATGCAAACTAAGAATTTTTACACCATACTGGATGAAATCGAGACTCTTGCCATGCCATTTATTCCAGAGTTTAAACTATTTCTTAAATCATTATAAATTGGACATTCTAGAAAGTAATGTTGAGTTGATTCAACTGAATTGTCTCCACAGAGGGGACTGCAGTAATCTTACTTCACTTTGATATACGTATAAATATCTTACTTGACTTTTATGTATAAACTTACTCAATTTACAGATATTAACTTGCTAAATTTTGTTATGAACTCATCTGATACATAAATTTACTTGATTTTGGCATAACCTACTTGATTTTGGCAAAATGAACTTACTCGATCTTAATAAATAAACTTACTTGATTTTGAAAACATCAAGGATTGTGATGACCTCAGTTTTTCCTGAAATGGTCCAGATGAATGTATCAACATAGGTTTTACCCCTTCTAGTGCTGAGCTTGGACTAAATTGCTGATGCCACCAGTGTAGATCAAGATCAGACTTCAGAGTATGTGCAGTCTGATCTAAGGTCTATACACTGTCACTTCTTTTCTAGATATTCTGACAAAAAACAGGTTTGAAATTCCAATTTCTGCATGTCTAGTACTGACTTAGCATGTCCATTTCATTTATTCAGCCCTACAAGGGTTACTATAATCTATAAATATCTACATACATGTATTACAATATGTAAACAATTTTTTGTCTGCCTTGCAGCTGACCACATTTGAAAATATATAAGGAGGAGTTCCTGGTAACAAGCAAATACATGTATCTTATTTTACAACAATGTTTTCACACACATTCATGTAGTAGACCTTAACTCTTTATCAAAGACAAAATCTTTGGCATATCCAAATTGAAAGCATTTAAAGACAACAAAATAAAAATGACTCAAAAATTAAATTTTGTTTTGGGAAGGGTGAAAAACATTGTGTGAAAAGGAGAAAATGCTGGTTACCAGCATTTTCTCCTTTTCACACAGTGTTTTCAAAAGCTTTCTTTTTCAGAGTGGTGAACAGCTGGGATTGTGTGGTATAGGACTAAATCATTTAGACTACCTATATTGCACAAGAATTTTTATCATTGTACCTGGAGAAAGTGGGTTAATAACTATTATTAATCCATTATAGCAGAAAGAAAGCAATTTGTGCTACTTACATCAGCTTTCAATTTCTCAGCAAAACAGACAGCTGAGCTCAAAGATCAGAGCACATGTTATGCATGTTATGTAGATGAAGATCAGAGTGCATAACATGTGTTCTGATCTTCATCTATAGCAGCAACTGAAGTTGTGAAAGGTTTTTTAAGGATTAGAATAGCAATTACATCAAATAGTTTCCTATCCCATTCATAGGCATTTTAAGAATTGAACAAGATGTCTGTTTGTAAAACAGTCATGCCCCCCTACTGCCACATTGATACAGGAAGTGGCACAGTTCATAAACTGATATCAAAAGAATTGATTGGGAAATATCGATGTCATCTTTCTGATTTATAGCCCACTTCAATTGTTCAATTGTTAAACGTGATAATCTGTCAACAGTTCGCATAATTATACACACCGCCATGTGTATACATACAAGATTGTAAACAGTCGCCGATACACAGACTGGGTTATCGATTTTCTTTTTGGCACACACGTTCGACTTCCGCTTTTTCCCAGTCGACTTCGATGCTTACTATGTCCCCGATAATACACAAATAAAATGTTGGAGCCACAAGTTGAGCCACATATGATGATTTTTGAGACACTTTAATTTTTTTTGAGCAAATGGCTCAAGTGGCGAACGGCAGCGCGGGCCCTGAATCATCTGGTGGTCACTGTGACCTTGATCTTTCACGGATTAACCTTAAAATCGATAGGGATCATTTACACTCCAAGATGAATATCTGTACAGAATTTGAAGGACCTAGGTCAATTCTGTGTGTAGTTATCATCTGGACAAGGTTTGGTCTATATATCATTAAGTTGAAGGCCACTGTGACCTTGACCTTTGATGGATTAATCTCAAAATCGATAGGGATCATTTACACTCCAAGATGAATATCTGTACAGAATTCGAAGAACCTATATCAATTCTGTGTCTAGTTATCATCTGGACAAGGTTTGGTCTATATATCATTAAGTTGAAGGCCACTGTGACCTTGACCTTTGATGGATTAATCTCAAAATCAATAGGGATCATCTGCACTCCAACACAAATGTCTGTGCCAAATTTGACGAACCTAGGTCAATTCTGTGTCTAGTTATCATCTGGACAAGGTTTGGTCTATATATCAACATGTTGACGGTCACTGTGACCTTGACCTTTGACCGATTGATCTTAAAATCAATAGGGATCATCTACACTCCGAGACAGATGTCTGTGCCAAATTTGACGAACCTAGGTCAATTCTGTGTCTAGTTATCATCCGGACAAGGTTTGGTCTATATATCAACATGTTTACGGTCACTGTGACCTTGACCTTTGACTGATTGACCTCAAAATCAATAGGGATCATCTACACTCCGAGACAGATGTCTGTGCCAAATTTGACGAACCTAGGTCAATTCTGTGTCTAGTTATCATCCGGACAAGGTTTGGTCTATATATCAACATGTTTACGGTCACTGTGACCTTGACCTTTGACTGATTGACCTCAAAATCAATAGGGATCATCTACACTCCAAGACAAATGTCTGTGCCAAATTTGACGAACCTAGGTCAATTCTGTGTCTAGTTATCATCTGGACAAGGTAAGGTCTACCGACTGACGGACGGACGGACGGACGGACCGACGGACTGACCTACATTAGCAAAACAATATACCCCCACTTCGTTGAAGGGGGGCATAAAAAGCAATTACCGGTATATTAGATACATGTAGTTACCTACCCCATTCATACTGGAAGAGAGTAAAACTAAACTGGACATTCTCTATGCCACCAGATAACACATAGTCACATGTGTTGATGTCTAGAAACAGGTAAACAGGCATCCTTATAAACTCTATGTCAACACAACAGAACAATGCCGTGCAGTAGTCAGGAATGTAACATGACGCAAAGCTTGGTAACTTGGGCACATCCACAAAACTCAGTGGGCACACTGAAAATGAAACAGAATACCTTATAATACTTATAAATGTTAAAGGTCTGGTTTTTTTTTGTACTTTTCACCTTATGTCAAAATTTTAGACATGTCTATATCAAAAAACATTTTCTGACAAAAAGTTAAATGCGGTTTGAAAATGATGTATCTGTCCTTGAAAGGATAGAAAACAATGTGGGAAGAGGAGAAAATGCTGGCACTAGTAATTTCTCCTTTTCAAACAATGAGTACAAAAGCCCTCTTCCTCAACAACCATTTGGTGCATGGTTAACTTCTTGAGATTTCACTTCTTCAGAAATTTCTGGACTGAATTTCTTGACAAATATCCTCCATTTTATGACCGATGATGTATCTGTGCAAAGCCAGCAAGGGTTAAATAATAATTATTGCGTATCAAACAGAGTAGGCAGAGAGAGATCAGTTTGCTAAGATATACAGACCAATCACTGTCTATATCACAATGTTTCCTGTCCTTTTAAAGACAGAAATCATCATTTTAGCAACATTTAATTTGTCATCTGTAAACGATTCTAAATTGGAACAATCTAGAATTTTGTCATTTGGTAAGGAGTTAAAACATTAACCACTGAAGACTTTTTTGTTTCTGTTACAAGAATTCTTTTAAAAACATTATTGAGAGCAAACTCTCCATTTACCAGTTTGTTTTTTTTCAAAATTTGAAGGTAATGAGTTAACCAGAAAACTGTTATCTATTTTGTTGTCTTGACTCTAGCACTGCCAATTCTTTCATTGACTGAGAACTATTAGACTTAAAATCTAACATCTTGAACATTCAGAAACTGCCAACAAATTCAGAAGAACCTTAAAATGTATCTGTTTTGCTCATTTTACAAGGATCTTTTTAAAAACATTTGACTGTACAGTACAATATCTCTAAAGTGTGTGCTATATCAAAGAGATTTTGGAAAATCAATTATTAGAATCTAGTATTTGAACAAGTGACATTTTCAACGTCATTTATGGTACTTACAATTGTTCCAACCAGTCACAGCTGGCATGTAAGGGTATCTTGTTACATCACACTTAGTTTTCAATAAGTAGGGCTCCAACCCTAACAACTTTATTAGGGCTTCTCTCCCTGCATCTGACAGTTGTTGAGTGATATCATCCCCCTTTTCTTCCATCCATTCTGTCAGGGAGAAATCTGTGAACAAAAAATGTGGATGAAGAGGAGAAAAAATTATCAAAATAACATGTTCATTTTTTATTTATGTATTTTGCAATCAAATTTCAAACATATCTCATGTCAGTAATTCCTAGTTTCAGCAGATTAACCCTTTATCATACAATCTGAAAATTGAATGACCCTGAGGAAGAAGCATTTTCTCCTTTTTCCACCATGTTATCTATTCTTTAAATGACAATTTTCACCATATCAGCCACTTCTAATTTGTTGTCTGTAAATGCTTTAGATTGGGACATGTCCAAAATTTTGTCGCTTGGTGAAAATTTAACTCACTATCTCCTGAAATATGTTTGCAGAGGTCAACTTTGAAGTCAGACTTGTAAAGTATGGATAAACAAACAAAAATTAATCAACAGAGCTGCAAATTAATTCACTAGGTACTGTCATCAGTCTGAAATAAAATTCCAAATTTTGCAAATCTGACAGTGTAAATCAAGTCTGATCTTGATCCAAAGTAATCTGATATTGATACATTACATTGTCCACAAAAACTACTAAAATGGTGCTTAGAGCTATAACGGTGAAGCATTAACAACTGAATACCTGTGAAAATAATTGTGGCAGAGGGAAAAATTTCTTGAAACAAGCAGATTCATTCTTCTATTGCTACAATTGTTTTTAAAAGCTGTCTGATATAAGATGAAAAAAAAAAACTTGTCAACAGGTCATAATGTTCCAACAAATCTTAATGGAGTGGTGAAAAAAAAAATGAAATTAACATTCTTATAAAAAATGCCAAGCCACTGCTACTAAACCTTTACCACACAAGAGAAATGCAGACTTCTCCAAATTAAAAGCATTTGCTGATGACAAGTTAGATAGGTCTCAAATGATGAAATTTCTCTTTGATATGGTAGAAAACATTATGGAAAAAGGAGAAAATGCTGGTGACCAGCATTTTCTTCTTTTCCCACAATGTTTTCAAAACACTCTGCCAGCTTTAGCGTCTATCTTCAGCACTGTAAAATGGTTCAGAATCTTGCAATGATTCATCAATTTACCAGAAATATTCTGCCAAGCTGACAAGTCACAGAGAGGAATTTGTTCTTGATCAAGTAGGATCAGTCCATCATCAGGAATGCAGAAGTCGTCACCATCTACTGACATGCAAACATCAATGCTCAAGTCGATTATAAAGCCATCATCATAGTTGCTAATTGCAAAGCTGAAAAAAAAAACAAAATGTTGGTCACAAAACATTCATCTGAGTCTCTTTGTTAGTGTACATTGGTAAGGCAGAAACAGATACAGGTAAAATAGTCTCTACTTTCCGTCAAAATATATTTGTAACTAGAACCTCTTTTTCTACAAAAAAAAACAGATGTCTCCCCCCTTTTTGGTGTCAGAAGGATTGATATGTTACCAAGGCAATTTCTAACTGAAATAATGGTCATTTTTCTCTTATGGTTTTCGAGTTATAAAGCAGACACGAAATTGTACGTAAAAAGAGTAAGGAAAATAATCAAAGGAAAATAACTCGAAAAATATACAAGCCAGAGTTATGGTTCTTATGCATGACACTTTGTCTTATGGTGCTTTACAAATGTGTAAAGTTTTATCAAAATATCTTGAAAGGTTTTCAAGTTATAGAGCAGACACGATTCGTGAAAGAATATAATCAAAGGGAAATAACTCGAAAAATATACAAGCCAGAGTTATTGTGCTTGAGCATGACACTTTGTGTCGTGGTGCTTTACAAATGTGTGAAGTTTTATCAAAATATCTTAAAAGGTTTTCGAGTTATAGAGCGGACATGATTTGTGAAGGAAAATAATCAAAGGGAAGTAACTAAAAAAAATATACAAGCCAGAGTTATCGTTTTTGTGCATGACACTTCGTCTAATGGTGCTTTACAAATGTGTGAAGTTTTATCAAAATATCTTAAAAGGTTTTCAAGTTAGAGAGCAGATACGATTTGTGATGGACAGACAGACAGACGGACAGACGGACACACGGGGAAAAACAATATGTCTCCCGACCCTGACGGGGGGAAAAATAATTAGTTTATATCACTCAGTGTAAACACATGTTTAACAGACAGTTTCTTCTTTTCCTGCAATGTTTTCCAGTTCCATGTTTTCCAAGTTTCCCTACTCTGAATAAGCGCTGGTGCCAGTCAGTGGTATGTTCAAGAAAGTGTTCAACTCTACAAAACGACAAAATTCTAGACTGGTCCAATTTGAAAGCATTGGCAGACAACAAATCAAATGTTGCTAAAATGATGATTTCTTTAATAGGGTAGGAAACATTGTGGGACAAGGAGAAAATACTGGTAATCAGCATTTTCTCCTTGTTCCACAATGTTTTCAAAAGCCTTCTTTCTCAGGGTCATTAAAACTCAGGATTGTGTGGTAATGGGTTAGGGTTTACTTACTTGATTGCAACAGGTGCTGGATTTCCCTTCCCAAATGTTATAGATTCAGGTCTCCCTATAACAAAAAGCAGTTTCAGTGTAAACTACCAAATGCAAAATTGTAGACTTGTCCACATTGAAAACATTTGCAGACGACAAAATAAATCAGACTCAAAAAAGGAAATTTGATTGTGAAAGGGTAAAAAACATTGAGGGAAAAGGAGAAAATAGTGGTAACCAGCATTTTCTTCTCTTCCCTCAGGGTCATTGAAACTTGGGATTGTGTGGTTACAGGTTAACTCTTTACCAAACGACGAAGTTTTGGACTTGTCCAAATTGAACGCATTTGCAGACGACAAAATAAATGTAACTCAAAAATTGAAATTTGTTTCCAGCAGGGTAGAAAACATTGTGGGAAAAGGAGGAAATGCTGGTTACCAGCATTTTCTCCTTTTCCCACAATGTTTTCAAAAGGCTTCTATCTCAGGGTCATAAAAACCAGGGATTGTTTGGTAAGGGGTTAAAGACACTATACTTGTATTTGGTGTCACCATCCTGACGAATTTTGTGTTTCAGAGTAAATGTCATACATCTGACATTCTCCAGCAAAACCTTCTATCCTGTCTTTTATCCAATTTTTCATGTATTGCTACATCAGGCAGACAAAATAGAAATTATCATAACTTAATTACCCCCTGCAACAAACTTGCAGCACAAGACTCTAAAGTATCCCTATAACAATGGGACAATAAACATAAATAAAGGTTTTATTACATGCATACATAAGAAACTTGGTTGAAAACCAAGGAATCTCTTGCGATATGCAATTACTCCTTTTGCCAAAAAATAATTCCAAAAGTGGTACCTCCTAAGAGGAAAAGCCTTACCTACATAATGATTAAATACAAACCCCAGTCATAATGGATGAGCTGCTCAAAATGGTGATAATCTCCAATGCCAGTGTCAAATGAAAAATCACATGGATCCATTTTAAACCAGGCCAGCACTGACACTGTCTTTACGATACTTGACAAAGGTATGGTGAAGCTGTACTCAACACAACATACAATGCCAAAACAGTTGTCTGCCAGGACGCAAGTCACGATGTCTTTGATTGCATCTGGTATCAGTCTGGAGACATTCATACTAGGTGGACAGTCTTTGAAAAAGAACAATGAAATATAGTATGGCAATATTATAGATCCAGATCTGTATTCACCATTGACTGACCAGTTTTAATAGCATTCTTGATCTTATTCTAGGTCTGGAAAGTAACACAACTTCTGATTGGTTAAACCATTTGGTTTAGTCTATCAGATATTGTGTTACTTTCAAATTTAGAAAAGTACTGAAAATAGACTGAAAATGTTCTTAAGAATGGTTGGCAAATACAGACCCGGGTTTCTGATTTTATCCTTTACAAAACAATCTCTTGTTTTAAGCATCCTGAAAAAGGCTTTTGAAAACATTGTTAGCAGCATTTCTTTCTTTTCCAACCATGTTTTCTAACCTTTCTGATACAAATCTCATCATCTGTGCGACATCTGTCATCCACAAAGCTTTTAGTTTGGGCCACTTCAAAATTTGTCAACTGGTAAACATGCAGCTAAAATAGATTTATCCTACAAAATCTCCCTCAGCAGTGTTTTAAACTCATGACTTATTTTTGATGACTCTAGTGTATCACAATAATTTGAGGCCCAGTTTCTGTTTTTAATCATGAATTTGTGAATCTCTTGGTATCATGAAAGTCAACACGGTATTCTAAATCTCCTCTATTTTGTTTAATAATGCTACTTTCATGATAGCAATTTGGACAAGTGCAAATTTTTTCTGATCTGTAAAGGGTTAAAACATAGGTTTGCTTGGAAAAGGGTTAAGAAGATAGCAAGGTTACTTACCCGTGGGTGCCTCAGGTAGAACACATTCCTCTGTTTTAATCACTTTGTCTAGCCCTGTAGTTTTCAGAAGCAGGTCAAATACAGCATTGTTGATCTCTCCACCAAGGGACTCAGCCAAGTTTTTAAGATTTCCTGTAGCAAAATACAGACCATTTGAAAGTGTCACAAAAAATAATTGAAAAGGCAAAAAGCCAGTATTTACCTAAAACACATTATACTTTCCTTACAATAACACACATCCAATCCCTTCACTGCAAGTCTATTACCTTATAACTCTTTACAAAAATCACAAAATAGACTTGTTCAAATTGAAAGCATTTGTAGACAACAAAATAAATGTGATTAAAAAATTGAAATTTGTTTTGGAAAGGGTAAAAAACATTGTGGGAAAAGGAGAAAAAAAGGTCCTTACCCCCAAGGTCATTTAACCCTTCACCACACAATCCTGAGTTTTAATGACCTCATGGAAAAGGACTGTTGAAAACATTGTGGGAAAGGAGGAAATACTGGTAACCAGCACTTTGTTTTCCAACATTGTTTTCTACCATCTCAAAGACAAATCCAGTCATCTCAATCACACTTTATTTGTGAAATGCTTTGAAATTGGACCTGCCTAAAATTTTGTTCTTTGGTAAAGAGTTAAAACAACGGATTATCTGGTAAATGTTATACGTCCAATACATGTATGTGAATTCTGTATCTTTTCCTTGTAAGATAATGCACAGGATGTTCTGGTAGCTCCCATTAGCAATCAAAACCACTGCTGCACTCTTTCTGAAAGGCACGTCCTTTCAAGTCAGCACTGTAATAAGAATTGATCTATAAATAGATTAAAATCATTGCAAGTTCAAACAGCACCATTTCAGCATTGATAGTTTACATTCTGTTCGTCTTGCATAATACAAACCTCTGGCAAGAGAAATAATTGCATCATGTATTAGACAATAATTTCTTTTTCCCCATTGTTTCCACATATCTATTTGTAAGTTATAGTGATTATACATAGTTACAAAAAAGTCATCTACTGTACCTAAATCTATCCACAAGTGCTAATGATAAAACATAGATTTCACAGTAACTAACCTTGTAATGTGAAGTTTTCATTGCAAACTGGAATAGGGACTTGAAAGTCCGTCAGGAAATTTTCATCCATAATGTCTGCCATTTTGAGCCCAAAGTCAATCAGGAAAAACTGGTTCGTGTCATCCTTGTCAATGCTCACTCTATAAAATGAATGTTTTTTTTTTATCCCCTTACCAAACTATCCTGTGTCTTTGATAGAGTAGAAAACACTGTGGGAAAAGGAGAAAATATGCTGGTTACCAGCATTTTCTCCTTTACCACAATGTTTTCAAAAGCCTTCTCTTTCAGGGTCGTTAAAACTTGGAATTGTGTGGTAAAGGGTTAAAAAAAACCCTCTGATGGGGAAAGTGTATGAAAACAACATGAAAAAGGGAGAAAATGCTTTTCCTTTTCCCATGATGTTACAATGTTTTTTAAGACAGATGCCATCATTGTAGCAGGATTTAGGATACAAAATCAATGTTTTAAATTTAGGTAGGTCTGAAATTTTGTCATCTGGTAAAGAGAAAGCCAATTACAATACAGGTTATCTGCCCTTTACCGAAGAACAAAATTTTAGACCAGTCAAAATTGAAAGCATTTGCAGAAGACAAAAAAACTGTACATCAAGTGATGATTTCAGTCTTTGATAGGGTAGAAAACATTATGGGAAAAGGAAAAAATGCTGGTTACCAGCATTTTCTCCTTTTCTCACAATATTTTCAAAAGCCTTCTTCCTCAAGGTCATTTAAACTCTGGATTGTGTGATAATGGGTGACAATGTTTTCAGAAGGCTTTTCCTCTGGGTTGTAAAAACCAGGGATTGTTTGGTAAAGGGTTAAGGACAAATCTTATCATTAGAGCCACATTTAAGATTTGGTCTGCTGCTACTTTCTAGAATTCTGTCACCTGTTGAATTCAAAAGTAACTTTTTATAATAGAATGATTGATTGTATGATATTAAATACCATTTTCAACATTGTTTCAGTTATATCATGAAGGCCAGTGTACCTATCCACTGCTATTTTGCCAGTACTTCCCAAAATATTCTTTCCAAGCCACTTGCTGCTTTCTCCTGTAATCATCACTGAAAGAATGATCAGCAGTGAGGGAGAAATAAATCTTGTCACAATGACTATCATCCATCCTCAGAAAGAAATAGACTAGCTGTAGATTCGAACCAGGACCCCCCTGCTCTCAAGTCACGTACGCTATCAGCTATGCTTCCAGGCTCTACTACTTTTTACAACTGGAATAAGTAATGAAGTAAAATACCTGAGAGCAAAGTCTTTGGCAAGTTCTATTATCTCTTCTTTGCCTGAAATTATACAGACATTAATGCAATACAGACTAGCTGATTAACCATTTACCATACAATCCATTGTTTAAAGGATCTTTGAACAAGGCTTTGGAAATCACTGTGGGAAAAGAAGAAAATGCTGGTAACCAGCATTTTCTCCTTTTTCCTACCATGTTTTCGATTCATGTCGAAGACAGAAATCACCTTCTGAAATACATCAAATTTTTAGATTGCAACTGTTTTGAATATGGTAAAGTCTAAAATTTTGTTGCATGGTAAAGAGTTAATCAATATTGAACAAAATATTCTGTAAATTCAAATTATGAACTTTGAATTAGGGTCAAACCAATTTTCATAATTAGATCAATATGGATTGCTGAAACCTTCCAACATTCACATTTCTCTACAGCCAAAATAACACTGTAGGTAACTACTCATCTTATGGGTTCATAGTGTCATAATTCTACTTGATCTTTTATTTGATAAACCAAGTAAAGTCATGTTTCAAACTTTTATCTTAACTCTGTAGTAAACAACAAACTATTGCACTTGTCCAAACTGAAAGCATTTGCAGACTACAAATAAAATGTAGCTGTAGTAATGAGAAATGTCTTTGATTGGGTGCAAAAGATGGTGGGAAAAGACGAAATTGCTGTTTTCAAAAGCTCATGAAAATCCGAAATTGTTTGGTAAAGGGTTAGTCCCTTTCATATTCAATTTTTTGGTCTCTCTCATACTCATTTTGTGTGTCTGCCTTTCATGGCACCAAATAAAGTCATTAGACATTTTTGGTCTAGACATAAGATCCAAATACATGCAATTTCAAGGTTGCCTTTTCCCCTATTTCACATTTTTTTGTAACCTATCAAAGACAATTTCTACTATTTGAGCCATGCTGGAAGTGCTTTGGATTTGGACAAGTCCAAACTTCTGGCACTTGGTAAAGCCTTAACATTTTCTTATCTCTGTTCCTTTTTTGTCTGCTTTACATGGAAGGTTTTCTCCCCTTCATATTCTATTTTTTTCATCCCCTCAGATCCCAAGATCTTGGTATCTTTCTTAATTCAGATCTTCAAGATTTTTCTGTAGATATGCTCATCAATTTTTATTTATTGAAAAAAAAAAACAGCTGTGTCCATGAAATAAGAACAGATCTGCTATGATTATTTACCCCAATCATATTCAAACAGGATAAAGCTCTTTGTCCACATCTCGAAGGCAGCATGTATCACATAGTTACAAGGGTCCAGTTCAACATGCGCTGCAAACGTCTTGGTAATATCAGTGCCTGGTATAGAGATATCTACACAGGCGTCAAGTCTCATGCAGTTGTCAGCGATGTAATAGTAAAATAAGCTTCCAATGTCTGTCTTGGAGATATCTGGTAAACTAAAATTTAAGCCGAGTACACTGCAAGCTGGAATAGAATAATACAAAGTTGTATTTGTGCATATAAATGATTCAATCAAATAATTTGACTGAATAAAAAATTCAAGTAAATGAAATTCAAGATAAGGTACAAGACAAAATCTTTTCATCATCTTGCCCTTTCTCCCTTTTCCTGTTCCATGAAATTCAAAATCTAATGTACTCCCCAAATTAGAAAAAAAACAGGTTATTAAAAGACACTAAAAATCTCAAGACAATTTACAGCAATGAGCAGAAAAAAGATGGAAACACAAATATTTACAAGTCACTTTTGATTAGTTACCTGCAAAAACTGTCAATTCGGACAAGTCTGAATTTTGAATTCCTGTACATGTACAGACTTCCAGGTAAACCATCTCTTAACCCTTTACCACACAATCCCGACTTTTAACGACCCTGGGAAAGACGCCTTTTGAAAACATTGTGGGAAAAGGAGAAAATGCTGATAACCAGCATTTTCTCCTTTTCCCACAATGTTTTCTACCCTCCCAGAACAAATATCAAGTTTTGAGTCACATTAATTTTGTTGTCTGCAAATGCTTTCAATTTGGACCAGTCTAAAATTTTGTCGTGTGGTAAAGAGTTAAATGAACAACAACATTTTTGACTTGTCCAATTTGAAAGCATTTTCAAACAACAAATTGAAAGTTACTCAAATAGACAACATTGTTGGAAATGGAGAAAATGCTGGTTACCAGCATTTTCTCCTTTTCCAAAAATGTTTTCAAAAGACTTCTACCTCAGGATCATCGAAACAAAAGACAGTTTGGTAAATGGTTATGCAACTCACTGAGGTCACTGTAAATGTATCGTTCAGATTGTACATCAAAGGAACCAACTGTTGATAAACTTCTTTCTTCTAGGGCCTCAATCAGCTCGTTCTCCTCAAAGTTTGAGGGTCTAGGGCAAGGTGCTCTATCAGCAAGTAGTTCCTGGAAACATGCAAATTACAAATGAGCCAACCCCTGGCAAGAGAGGTGGTCTAATGCTCTCTGTGATGCATTATACCAAGCTCAAGTCATCATGAAATTATGGATCCATGAAGTCCACTATGTCTCATAACCGACTGAATCATGATTCTTTACCAGATGATAAAACTTTAGACTTATCCAGTTGAAAGCAATTTGCAGACGACAATTGGTGAAATTTGTCTTTGAAAGAGTAAGAACACCATGGAAAATGGAGAAACACTGGTTACCAGCACTCTCTCTTTTTTTCAACAATATTTCAAAAGCCTTTGTCCTCAAAACCATTTAAAGACGGTAATGTTTGGTAAAGGTAAAAGGAGACCTTTATGGATAAGATCGGTGGTCAGGCTGCACAAAATGTGCATATTTAGTTCAATGTTCTGGGTTTTATATCACATTTCTTTGTTGTTATAAATTTGTCATTTCATTGGTCAATCATTTTTTTCACAATAATGAAACTAGAGGCCCTTGAGGGCCTAAAATCACTCTACTGGCAGTGATTTTGCTTTTTTGCTAGCATACATTATGAATTATGATGCGAAAAGAAAAAAGACAAAAAAAAACACAAAAAAAAAGGTGGGTGTTCTTACAACTGGGCATGAGCCCACTAAGACAGTGTAAGCCAAGGCATGGTGAATTGAACAGTGAAATTCCAAATTTGATAGGGTTTCAGTACACCTTGTACTTTACAATCCCAGCAAATTTCAAAGAAATGTGACAAAAAATGTGGATTTTGTTGAGTAAATAGTACCAAGTAATCAAATGGCTGCTTTTCCTGAACAGATTACTAGATTTTCTTCACTTGTACTAGAGTTCAATCCTTTGATGAACCAAATAATCTTTGAAAGTTTCAAAAGAATTGGATCAAGACTGTGGACTTCATTGCCTAAACAAGAAATGGAAATTTTCAACTTTAAATGGCTACTTTTCCTATAGTGTTTGTTGGATTTTTTTTCAAAATCAATAGGGTTCAAGCTATTAATGAGATAAACAAACTGTGCAAGTTTCACGAAAATCTGATAATAAATGGAGACTTTATCATGTAAACAATAAATTGCAATTTTCAACTTCAAATGGCTACTTTTCCCATACTGTTTGTTGGATTTTTTTCAAAATCAATAGGGTTCAAGCTATTGATAAGATTAACAAACTGTGCAAGTTTCACGAAAATCTGACCACAAATGCAGACTTTATCGCGTAAACAAGAAATTGCAATTTTCAACTTCAAATGGCTACTTTTCCCAAACTGCTTGTTGGATTTTTTTCAAAATCAATAGGGTTCAAGCTATTGATGAGATAAACAAACTGTGCAAGTTTCACGAAAATCTGACAACAAATGCAGACTTTACTGCGTAAACAAGAAATTGCTATTTTCAACTTCAAATGGCTTCTTTTCCCAAACTGTTTGTTGGATTTTTTTCAGCTATTGATGAGATAAATAAACTGTGCAAGTTTCATGAAAATCTGACAACAAATGCAGACTTTATCGCGTAAACAAGAAATTGCTATTTTTAACTTCAAATGGCTACTTTTCCCATACTGTTTGTTGGATTTTTTTCAAAATCAATAGGGTTCAAGCTATTGATAAGATTAACAAACTGTGCAAATTTCGTAAAAATCTGACCACAAATGCAGACTTTATCACGTAAACAAGAAATTGCTATTTTCAACTTCAAATGGCTACTTTTCCCAAACTGTTTGTTGGATTTTTTTTCAAAATCAATAGGGTTCAAGCTATTGATGAGATAAACAAACTGTGCAAGTTTTGTGAAAATCTGACAACAAATGCAGACTTTATCGCGTAAACAAGAAAAAGACTATCGGACGGACAGACAGACGGACCGACGGACGGACGGACGGACGACGGAAACCATACCATGACATAAGCTCTGCTGGCTTTCAGCCAGTAGAGCTAAAAATTGTGTACCTGTAATTGACAGTCATCTGCACACAATATAGACTGAGCCAATACCCTACCAAACTTAGGTATTACTTTTTCACAAATTGAAATTTCATTCTGTTTATTTGCTTTAAAATCTATAGCATACAATCCTGAGTTTTAACAACCCTTGGGAAGAAGCCTTTTGAAAACGTGGAAAAAACAGAAAATGCTAGTAACCAGCATTTTCTCTTTTTCCTACAATGTATTCTACCTTATTGCTAGTAACCAGCATTTTCTCTTTTTCCTACAATGTATTCTACCCTATCAACGACAAATTCCATCTTTTATGCCATATTTATATTATCGTCTGCAAATCTTTACAATTTGGAAAATTCTACAGTTTGCTTGTGTGGTAAAGAGTTAATGAGGTATTTATGAATGAAACAATTACAGTAAAAACTACCCTAGTAGCTGCCTCTGTTAAGCAAGCAACACTGTATTTACCCCTTCCCAAACAACAAAATTTTCATTCTGCCTACTTGAAAGTAACTGCAGAATACCATTTCCAAAAAAAGTACATATCAGCTGTAATTCTCTGATAGGCTGAAAAAAACTGTGGGAAAAGGGAAAAAATGCGGTTACCAGCATTTTCTCCTTTCCTCACAATATTTTGAAAGCCTTCTTCCTCAGGGTCATAACAACTTGTCATTGTGTGGGAAAGGGTTAGGCAAGCAAGTATCAAGAAGGCAACAATGGGGAACGATAAAAAAGTTCCTGGCCTCTTGTATTTCAGAATACCCAGGAATGAAAAGTTGGCTATTATTTTTCAAAATAATCTCCCTTCATCTTCATACACTTTGTCATTTGCCGTTCTACTTTGCTTATCCCTTTAACAAAGAGGTCTTATCCTGGTCCCGAAAGTACTCATTTACTGCATCTTTGACACCTTCATTGATTCCACATTGTCTATCACAAAGGTAAGTTTTCAGCTTTAGGAACAAATAAAAGTCAAAAGAGGCTAAATTAGAAAAATTTTGGGGTGAGGAAGGACTTTGAAGCCATATTTAGCTGCAGCAGCCATGGTAACTTGTGACTTGTGAGCAGGTGCATTGTCCAGCAAGAGCAGGACACCTCAAGTCAATTTAGTCAGTTTGACACACCCTTCTCCTCTTTACAGTGTCTTCCTTGGATAATCAAAAGCATCTGAATCCTATTCTCTCAACCTATAACCTTCAATAAGATTAATTTAACAACTAATTGGAATTTTGTGTCAATGTATGGAATCTAAGTACATTGGGCCAAGAGCTCTTTGATCACACCTCATACATGTATAATCAAATTTACCTGGATTGAGGAAGAACCTGGCATAACTTACCAAACAAAAAAATTTATACTTGTCCAAACTGAAAGCATTTCCAGATGACAAGATAAATGTGGTTAAAAACTTTAAATAGTTTTTGGAAGGATATAAAACATTATGGGAATAGGAGAAAATGCTGGTTACCAGCATTTTCTCTTTTTCCCCAACAATGTTTACAAAACCTTTCTATCTCAGGGTAGTTAAAACTCAGGATTGTGTGGTAAAGGTTAACACTTTATCATATAATCCTGAGTTTTTAGAAACTTGGAAGAGAAGCCTTTTGAAAACAATGTGGGAAAAGAAGAAAAAGAGGATACACAGCATTTTGTTCTTTTCCAACAATGTTTTCTGCCCTTTCAAAGACAGAAAACATCACTTAAGAAATATTCAGTTAGTCACATTTAAATGCTTGCAATTTGTTTTTGTCCAAAATTTCGTCATCTGGTAAAGAGTTAAGCAACTTTCCCATATATGTTTGCTTAATTAAGGAGGTTTGACTGTTAAGGTGAACCAGAGAGAATGAACAAAATTCAAATTGCATGAAATGTACAGTCTGATCTTGGTCTGTACTCTCTGAAAAGTACACAAATGGGCATGTATAGTAGATAAAGATTATAAGTCTAACCAGTAGATCTACACTGAATGACACTGGTTTTTAAGCTAAATAATGCTGGAATACCTGTGGAAGTCCAAGCTCTGCTAAAAATTGCTCAAGTAAAAATTCAATCCCTTGTTCAAGTACATCAGAAGCTTCTTCTTTCACATCTTCTTTCAATCTGTCGAGCTGGGACTGCCAATCAACTACAAACATCAAGAGGAGATCTAGTAAAGACAGATGCCAAGCCCTATACTGTAAATGTATTCAAATTGTGACACTCACAGAGAGGTATCAAGCAATCACCCCTATTAAATGTTTTCCATGGAAAATATTTCAGTCTTTCCCAAAAGACATAATTCTAGACTTGTCCAAATTGAAAGCATTTGCAGACGACCAAATAAATATTACTCAAGAACTGAAATCTGATCTTGGAAATGTAGACAGCAATGTGACACAAATGAAGGTATGTGTAATTGAAAGTATAGAAAACATTGCCAGAAAGGGAGAAAATGCCAGTCACCAGTATTTTCTTTTTTTCTGAAAATACTTTGAAAGCCTTCTTCCTTGGAGTCATTAAACCTTTCCCAAACAATCCCTGGTTTTTACGACCCTGAGATAGAAGCTTTTTGAAAACATTATGGGAAAAGGAGAAAATGCTGGTAACCAGCATTTTCTCCTTTTCCCACAATGTTTTCTATCCTGCTGGAAACAAGTTTCAATTTTTCAGTTACATTTATTTTGTCGTCTGCAAGTGCTTTCAATTTGGACCAGTCTAAAATTTTGTCGTTTGGTAAAGGGTTAAAGTACAGGAATATTTGGTAACAGGTTAATCCTTTTACTACACAATCCCAACTTTTAAAGAGCCTGAGGGAAGGGCCTTTGAAGACATTGTGGAAAAAGAAGAAAATGCTGGTTACCAGTATTTTCTCCTTTTCTCACAATGTGTTTATACCCTTTGAATGACAAATTTCATGTTTTTGGTAACATTTAATTTGTAGTCTTCAAATACTTTCAATTGGACAAGGCAAAAATTTTGTAGTTTGGTGAAGGGTTAAACATCATTCAAAATAAAAAACTACAACTTACAAGGTGGAAAATACAGAGTGCCATTGTCCAAGACTACCGGGTACTGGAATGGTGCATCTTCAAGGACATAGATAAACACCAAACAGTCCTCTATATCTTCATAGTCTGTAGGACAAACCCCAGCACCCAATGTAACTACTGCAGCTTCCTCAGTGAATCGAAATCTGTACCTGTAGATGGAATTTATATCTTTCAACAACAGCATTTCTTCCTGGTCTTTTCATTACATCTAAATGGGCAGTGCGCTGGCAAAAGGGGTTAAATGCATCTACTTGATGCATTGTACCAGGGTTATCACATGATTATGGATCAATGAAATACAAGATAGCCAACTGCATCATGAGGTAGAATGGTCCTTGGACAAGCAGAAAATTTATAAATAGCATAAAGTTTTGACCCAGGTCAGCCTGCATGAACTGCGCAGGCTGACATAGGTTGGTACAAGTTGCAACTGCTATAAGCCCGTTTTATGCAGAGCATGACTCATATATACAAGTTGATTGTTTCATGATTATTTACATAGTTGTCTATTAAAAAGGCCTTTTTCTCTCATTCAGTGAGAACTTTTTGAAAACTTTGTAGGAAAAAGAGCAATAGCCTGAGACTATCAACTGAAATCACTGTTTGAAGGCATGTATAACGTGCAGCACTTTCACTGTGAGCATATCTATTTTACATTGATTGTCATGCAACTAACAACTTACGTTAATCACTCTCTATGATTGCTTCTTTGAAACCTTAACCAGTACTCACAGCGTGTTGTATTTCCAGAGACTGACCTGACCTATCAAGGATTTGACAAGTGGAACCTTAAATGTGAGAGGCCTACACTCTACCTCTAAACCAATGTCTCTCACGTTCAAAGATCATTTAAAATTTGTTACACATACTGCCCAAAAATCTTTAAAAACAGCAATGCCATAATCTTTTTTTTAACTACAGTTCATCTGCTTTATTTTCTGCTTGAGGGTTCAAATTATGTGAGTAGCATGTGCTTTGATTCTACAGCTATATAATGCTCATATTTGCAGTCTACTCTAAATACATGTATAATTCTACCACCATTCTAACTCCTAAAAGCCCCAATAGGTAAGCTAGTTAAACTGTAATTAAGAAATCCTGGTTTGATACCAACTGGTCGCAGTAGTCACACAGGAATTTTTTCTGGCAAGGGATAGCAGAAGCCCATTCTAAAACTCAGGGAGGAAATTAATATGCTGTAGCAGTAGTTTGGAATTCAGTTTAGAACAATATTCTATGAAACAAAGTATATCTCTTCCTCTAATGGGTCATTATGAATATACTCTGAATTTCAAAAGGTGACTGATTTCACACAAAGAGCAATACAAGTATACAGACCTGACAAAAAGTTCATTGCCATCCAGAAAATCAAACTTGATACCAGTGGCCATGGAGTGCTCACCGTCTGAAACAGTTAGTGGATACAATATGTAAGATGTGTATGAAAACAAAAATCAGCATCAACAACATAAAAGAAATCAAGCTTTCTAAAATTTGTAACTTTGCAAAAGTAATGATTAACATTGTCTATAATGTTGTCTAAATCATCAATGCTACGGCATTAATCCATTTTCTCAAATATATATTTTTTACACCCTTGCAGTTGACAGTTTCTGAAACATTTAATTCTTTACCAAGCACAAGATATGGCTCTCGACAAAATTGAAAGCGTTTGCAGACAACAGATAAAACAATATTCAAATGAGGGAACTAGTATCAAAAAGGGTAGAAAACAGTATGGGAAAAGGAGAAAAATCAAAGAACCAATATTTTCTCTTTTTTCCACAATGTTTTCAAAAACCCTTATCCTTAGGGTTGTTAAAACTTGGAATTGTGTGGTACAGGGTTAAACGACAGCACCACATGTGGTTGAAAATCCACTATTGCAGTTGTCAAAATAAAAAGGGCTTTACAAGTGTCAAAAATAATGTGAGGTTTACCTACCCTTCTGGTACAGGTTTAGCTTTTAATAGTTAACTACTAGTCCAAGTTTGAAGTAAGTATCTTTGTAATGGCAGAGATATAAGAAAATGTCAAAGTTTTTATATATCAACTACAACACAGACACAGACACACAAATACAATGACTGGGCAATGATTAAAGCAAAACTTCAATGTTTTCTCTGTAAATAGTCCAGCTAAGACCGACCAACTGCACTTTTTCTAACAATTTTATTCATGTCATGTCTTAACTCTGGACTAAACAACAAAACTTAAGATTTGGCCAAATTAAAAGAATGTGCAGATGGCAAAATGAATGTTTGTAAAACAATGAAATTGGCCTTGGGTAGAGCAAAAAACATTTTCAGGGGAAGAGAAAATGCTGGTTACTAGCACTTTTTCCTTTTCCCACATAGTTTTCAAAAACTTAATTTCTAGGGGTCATTCAAACTCAGGACTGTGTGGTAAATGGTTAACTCTTTATCAAATGACAATATTTTAGACTTGTCCAATCTTAGAGCATTTGCGGACTACAAAAGACGTCGGACGTAAAAAATAGAATTCATAGTTAGAAGGGTAGAAAACATCACCGGAAAAGGAGAAAATACTGGTTACCAACATTTTCTCCTTTTTCCACAATGTTTTCAAAAGCCATTTCCTTTAGGGTCGTTAAACCTTGGGATTGAGTGGTAAAGGGTTAATCCTTTACAAAACAAGCCCCCTTCCCTCTCTGTCCCCCAGTAGAAAGACAATATCACTGATATGCCATTGTATTTTTTCAGTTCCTTGTTCACTCTGTGGTTAAGGTATCAGACCTGTAATGAAGAAATTCTAGTTTTATCCCTTCTATTGCACTAATTTTGAAGAAGTTTCCTTGAACAATACACTACAAAGCCCAATCCACCTGCTATTAAAGCCCAGGATGAACCATAAGTAAGTGAAGACTTGGTATGCTACAGTGCCCCAGATAATTTTTTGAGCCAAGGAGTATTTAAGCATCATTTTGCTTATGAAAGGGGTAAATTGAAACCACTTTGCTTAAGAAGCAAATTTTTAAGCAACAAAATTCTGATGGTAGAGTAAAAACCAAGTTTTACCTCAGTTGGGAACTGGAGTATGTTTCAATCACATCATTCATATTTTACTGTGGTTTCATATAATTTCGTCGGTATGAAATTTCGTCGATTTTTCAAATTCGACATTTTCGTTGGACCGTAAATTCGTTGATTTTCCATTTCCAAAAGACATTTTTTTGAGAAAAAAAAAAAAATCAAAACTGCCCATTACTAAAGTGCGTGAAAGAAAAAAGATCATAAGACGGGACTCGATCTATGACAAGTATACAGGTATCATATCAAGTGTAAAGAATGTAAAGTTTATGACACTTATCTGATAATCTGATGGCCAGTCTTGAGTCCATCAATTAAGACATGCGTAATTATATACAATTTACATCGTTATCATTTAATCATGTAGTTTACAATCAAATTTTAAGCCGTAAGAGATATGACGATGCTTTCAGAATCATCTGCTTTAAAACTGCTCTGACTTTCGAAGTATCCCTTTCCCACGTGTCTGGGTCACTTAGGAAAACAAGACTGCTTACAGCAAATTCGCCTAAATATTGTGACAGAAGTTATTTTGTTTAGAGCTCGAATCATTTGGAAATTATTACTTTTTTGAAAAAAAGGTTGGCTGAAATACATGTATTACGTTTTACCTTGTTGTCCTAAAGTGTGTCCGAAATAATAAATGTAAAATCCGACAAATTTGCATCTATATTTAGAGCAAGCGTGAAGGGTCAAAACTGTAGTAGATCTAAGTTTCGGCGTCTTTTCAATCTTGTGCGACTGAGAAAAGTTGCTTTCTAATATGAGTTAAGTCATTGTTCAACTGGACGGAATAGAACAAAGATCAGACTGCACGTTCTGTTTAGTCTAATATGTATCTACACCGTCCAACAACACGTTGAAAACCACCATCTTGCCATCATCAAATTTAATTAGAACGATCGATATATAAAACAAGCCGCCCGTCAACATGATTTTCTGGCTGTCGCAGGTACACACGCGTTTGCAATAAAATTTGGATTAGGGGTAATCTATGACATAACGTGTAAGTCATTCCAAGCAAGAGGGGTGTATTGCAAGCGTTTGTTGTACAGATTTACGACTGTGGTATGTAAGCGTTTCAGTGACAATAAAGCCGACAATAAAGCCGATCAAGATCCCGAATTTGCTTGTAGACAAAAAATACGCATTGAAAATCAGACGAATTGCGTATCCTAGACAGCATTTATGTTTTTGATACGCTTCAAAATAAGTTTCGTTGCGTATTTCCTATTCCAACTTGTGTAAAATAAGCAAATACGCAGCTTATCTGGCTCTCTGATGCTATACACTGAAATACTGTTGAAAGCAAAATAATAAACAATTTCAGCAAATCAGGTTACCTGACAGGAAGCTAGGCCCCTGAAGGACATGTTTCCACTGTTCAAACCCCATGGTCACTGATGGCACTGTTGGGTCCAACCTCACATAGGCTTTGAAGGTCTTCTGAAGTATTCCTAACACTTCCACAGTGAAGCAACATTCCACACCCAAACACGTGTTTTCAAATGTACAGTATATCAGGCTCTGTTTCTTTGGTAATGCAAGGGCAGCAAGGGGACACACTATGAACAAAACAACATAATGTTTTATGTTAACCAGAAAATGTTCAAGGTCAAGGAAGCAAGTCAAGGCAACTTGCCTCCTGATACAAATTTACAGCAGACAACTTTGACAATATACAAGCAAACAACATAATTCAACGAAATGACTTATGCATGAATGCTTGTGAAAACATTGTGACTAAATGAGAAATTGCTAGTTTAAATAATAAAACAAGAGGGCCAAAATGGCCCTGGATTGCTCACCTGAATTTTTGAGCAGACCATAGCCAATTTTTTTTTGTTATTCCAAAAACAAGAGCACCGCATGCCGTTGCCAACAATTGGCTGTTGGGTGCTGGATAGTAAGTTAAAATTCTAGGTCAAAAAAGGGGCATAATTTGGCACTAAAGGATCATTTCTGTGAAATTATTTCAAAATCTGACTAGTGGTTTCAGAGAAGAAGAATTTTTAAGAATTTCTTCATGTCCGTATAGTGCAAATAGCCTCCCCATCACCACAGCCATGTTTCTTGATGGATCAAAATTTTGCGAACAGTTTTTCAAAAGGGGCATCCAAGGGACATTTCTGTGAAATTATTTCAAAATCTGACAAGTGGTTTAAGAGAAGAAGAATTTCAAAGAATTTCTTTAAGTCCACGCGGTGCAAAGAGCCGCCCCCCCCCCACTACTGCCATGTTTTTCGACGGATCAAAATTTCATGAACAACTTTTGAAAGGGTCAGCCAAGGAACATTTCTGTGAAATTATTTCAAAATCTGACCAGCGGTTTCAGAAGAGAAGATTTTTAAAGAATTTCTTAGAAAATTCCATTTGGTTGCCATGGCAACAGGAGTTTTTGATGGAAACAAATTCTGTGAACAATTTTTAAAGAAGACCCCCCAAGTAACATTCCAGCCAAGTTTGGTCTAAATTGGCCCAGCGGTTTAGGAGAAGAAGATGTTTAAAGAATTGTTGACACCGCACGAGTGCAAAGAGCCCCCCCCCCACCACGGCCATGTTTTTCGACGGATCAAAATTTCACAAACACTTTTTGAAAAGGGTCACCCAAGGAACATTTCTGTGAAATTATTTCAGAATCTGACCAGTGGTTTCAGAGGAGAAGATTTTTAAAGAATTTCTTAGAAAATTCCATTTGGTTGCCATGGCAACCAGAATTTTTGATGGAATCAAATTCTGTGAACAATTTTTAAAGAGGACCCCCCCCCCCCCCCAGGAACATTTCTGCCAAGTTTGGCTGACATTGGCCCTGTGGTTTAGGAGGAGATGATGTTTAAAGAGGGTGATCCTAAGAGCTCCCCTTGAGCACGTTGTGCTCAGGTGAGCTAAAATGAGGTCTTCTGCATGGCAAAAAAGTAAGCTGCAGATGGTAATGTGTGAGTATTTTTGCATGCACACTTTTATTTTCTGCTTTACCAATAAATTTGAAAACAAAACAAGCAATTTCTCCATTTTGTACGAATGTTCTCTGGATTCTTCTTCACATAAGATTTATGTGTAACAAAATTTATTCCTTTTTGCCTAGAATTTATAAACTCCAAATTGTCATACCAACTGCATTTGTTATGGCTGATTAACCCTTTACCAAACAATCCCATATTTTAATGAACCTTGGTAAGAACGCTTTAGAAAACATTTTGGGACAAGGAGATAATGCTGGCCACCAGCATTTTCACTTTGTCCCACAATACTTTCTACCAATTCAAGAACAGATATAATCTTTTGAGATGTCTTCAAAGGCTTTCAATGTGGTCCTGTCTCAAATTTTGTCACCTATGAAAGAGTTAAGCCTAACCAAACAATTTGACGTTTTAGCACCTATGAGAAAGAAAGCTAATGAAAATATTGTACAGAAAGAAAATGCTGGAAATCAGCATTTTTTCCTTTCCCCACATTATTTTTTATCATTTCAAGAATAATATTCAAGTTGTTGTCTGCAAATGCTTTGAATTTGGAAAACTATTTCACTTTTTAACAGGTAGATGTGAATCTTTTTCAACTATCTTCATTGTTAAATTCCAAAATTATGCCAGAAATGCACATTTATAATATAGTGGCTCTGGAAAAGAGGGGTTTGATGCATATTCATAATGCATTATACCAAGCAAGCTGTAACATAATATGGATCCATTTTGTCTACAAGCCAACTGAATCATGATGTAGAATAGTCTTTTGAGATGCAGAAAATATACCATTAGTACCAAGTTTTGTTCCAGATCAGCATGCGCAGATTGCACAGGCTGACATGGATCAATACTCTCTGCAGATGTATTAAACCTCCTTTTCACAGTGCATGGCTCAATATGTAAAGTATCTTTTATTTTTTGACATATATAGAAGTACAGAGGATTCCATAAAATCGCAACCCTGTTAATCAAGATTTTCGGGTATTAGCAAGAATAAGTCAAGCACCGATCTTTTTCCTATGTAGACGACATAAATTTCGACGCTTAATTGCGATACCGTAAATGGAAAATTTTGGTTTTTGGCAACAAAAATTTTGCAAACGATTCAAAATTCTAGCAAAAGCAATAGTTTATTAGCAATTTTGTGGCGTAAAACATGGAAAAATTGCAATCTGTCAGCAAAAAAAAAACATTTTCATTTGTAGATAAAAGTCAAATTTCACGCAGGAAAAAATGGCGGAAATGTGGCTACTTCAATCTTGTTTTGGTCAAAAAATGGACATAGTCAATCTAAGATCAGACTGCACATTCTCTAAAGTCCAATTTTGATCTATGCTTTCCCACAAAAGCAAACAAAAGACGACTTCAGAACTTCACTTATTGTAGTGACAGACAACATATCACTTGTCAGATCATTACAAACTGTGAAAAAAAAGATGAACTTAACTCTTTGTCTCTGGTGGTTCATTGATAATCCAATTTGTGACAAACAATTTGGCGACAGTCGTGAATGTAAACTGACTTAAAATTTATGTGTGAAAAAAAAACACAGAAATAGTGTAATCAACTGTAGTATGGCTTAAATTGATACGCTGAAATGGAATCGTCTGTGGGGCAATCAGTCTATGATGTCACACAGAATTTACCCACCCATTCAACGGAACAGGTGGCAAGTTGGGGGTTATACAGGTGCATAACACACAATCATGTTGTATTAAGAATATACATGTACACATGTGGCAATTGTTAGACAACCGGAAACTGAAGATATGCGTCGAAACTTGTGTTTTCAACTAGTTTGTTTTGGATTTTATGTCAAACGAAGCAGTAGGTACCATCACCAACAGTGGGGGTTGTTTCCAGGTGCTTTATGCACTTGAAAGGTAAAAAAGTATTAAAAAATGAATTTTTTAAAAACGGTTATTTTTGAAATACACATATGTAAGAAAAAAAAATCTGAATTAATTAAATGATAGAGATCCCAGTGCTGAATGTCTGTCATTGGAACGAAACAACCGTCTGCATCTCTAGTCAGACTTTCAGTCTGAAAAGAGACACTGGTTTATCTGCATTACTGCTTTATCGCAATATTTTCTCTGGCAAATATGACTTGCAAATAAGGGGATCCCCAATAATACAACCTCTATCTAGTGCAGTCAAAGTTTCTATCATTTGCTCTCTGGTCCCCTTCACCTCCTGTCCCCTATTTAACAGTTCTGTTTCTAGCTCCTCATCAGACATAATTGATGGGGCCCTGCAGGGCTTGTTGTCTATAGCATCCTGCAAGATAGAAATTAAATATAATCCCTTAACCAATCATAAGTCTTTACGATCCTGAACAAAAGGCTGTTGAAAAATTTGTTTGGAAAGGAGCAAATGCTGGTAACCAGCATTTCTCCTTTTTCCAAACTGTTTTCCCACCCTTTCAAAAACATATCCCATTTGAGCAACATTTGTCATCTTGATAATCCTTAAAAATATGGTTGAGTCTCAAAGACTTTCCATCAACATAAAAGATTAATAGCCATCTTTGCAGTGTCAAGTTGAAGGATATTTAAAGAAAAGATTAGATTTCACTAGGATATTTTTCATCATGTCTTCCATACTTGCTTACGACTGTTGCTTGCAGTTATTTCATTTTTAAGAATGCTTTAAGAAGGCCATTACTGCATGAATGCCTTTTTGTAAGGTTTTGTTTCTAATTTCAAGATTTGGTACATTAAGCTAAATTTTAGTTATGTACCTTCAAGGTTTTCAAAAATTCTGCCATCTTCTGTTTTGTCTCAACAAGTCCAAGATCATCCAAAAACTGTATGATAGAGCCCATTTTGATCCGTCTCAGAGAAAACTGTTTCACAAATGCAGCAATGTTATCTAACAAAGTATCAATTGTTGCACCTGAAATAAGAAATAGATTTCTATTGAAAATGGAAGCAAGTATCTTCTTTATCAAAACAAGTGCAATTTCTAAATTTTCTATCTATCAAGATGATAAAATGTTACGTACAAAATATGAAAGCTGATGGCTTTCTTAATCAACAAAGAAGCTTCATACTTAATAAATCTATTTAACCCTTTCCCACACAGCAAGAAGTTGAAGGAAATTACAGACAATTGAAATGTTTTCAAATGATAGTATTTGTCCTTAAATAGGTGGAAAAAATTGTGGGAAAATGAGAAAATGCTGGTTACCAGCATTTTCTCCTTTTCTCGCAATGTTTTCAAAAGGCTACTTTCTCAGGGTCCTTAAAATTCGGGATTGTGTGGTAGAGGGTTAAAGCAAATGAATCCAGGGACAGACTCAACTGTGACCAAGGGAACATAACTCAGTCTTTGATAAAGGACTTCAATGCTACATACAAAATCTAGGCCAGGTGGTTCACAGCAAAAAGACATTTATAAGTTTTCCTTATTTGTATAAATATATAATAGTCAAATGGATGACCTATCTAAACATAGGCCCAGAATCATCCTGTGGTCACCATTTGAACAACCTTTCTAGTACTTCATTGGCTGTATTCTGCAACACTTTTACACATGCTTCTAATTCTACGTTCACATTTAAGCATTTGAATTTGCCAACTGTGCAGAATTACTGACTGTAATAATAATTATGAGTTATATATGTAATTAGCTAAATTCAAACAGAGAATTAGCCGAGTCTTAAAAAATTGAAAAATGTAAAACACTATGTTTGAACCATTGATTTTGCATGAGTGACTGACATAAATTATAGCGCTTCGGGAAAAAGAGGGTTTTATGCATCTCTGTGATGCAATATACCAAGCAAGTCACCATTTCATTGTTGGTCCATAAAACCCATTTTGTCTAACAACTGAATGAATGAGGTAGAATGATCCTTTGACATGCAGAAAATTGACAGATAGCAAAGAGTTTCGACCCATGTCAGCCTGTGTGGATTGAGTAGGCTGGCATGGATTGATACTTTTTGAAGGTTCATAAACCCCCTTTTCACAGAGCATGATACAAATATACCAGGCAAAGGGCTCAGGATCTTACCAATCTTTTTAAACAAGTTGCGCTTTTTTCTCCTGCGTCTGGCTGCACCTAAGTTACTGTACATTCCATCTGGATTACCTGCAAAATTTCCACAACAATTATTGGTCTTACTACTCTGATCAAGCAACTTTTCTTGTACCAATTTTGAAGCATAGAAACTCTATCTTTTCAGATGACAAACTGACTGACCCACCCAAACTGAGTTTGCAGACAACAAATCACATGCTCAAATGATGTGATATATTGATGGGAGGTTAAAAAACATTGTCGGAAAAGCAGAAAATGCCAGTAACAATGTATTAAAAGCCTTCTTCCTCAAGGCCGTCTAAACATTCCCATAACGTTTTTAATCTGTTCAAAGACAAATACTATCATTTCAGCAACAACATTCCCATAATGCTTTTAATCTGTTCAAAGACAAATACTATCAATTGAGCAACATTTACTAGTCATCTGGAAATTTTCTCATAAGGTAAAGAGTAAACTGGGCCAAGCTCTTAACACACATAGCTTTCGAAAGTGTACAGTAATGCTTAACAATTAATTCAGCATTAAAGAGTACAGATTAGATCAGACTGCACAGATGTTCAACCTGATCTTGATATCCACTCACACACAGGTTCATAGTGTGCAGGAAACTGGATAAAAGACAACGTTTCTAGGGCAATGCTGATATTTTACAATCAAAAAGTCTATGCATGGAAATTGCTGTTACAAACCTATTGACCCTGTATTTAACAATCAAGGCCCAGTTTCACGAAAAAACTTAAGTCTCTTACTTTGCTCAAGTCCACTAACAGGCTCATTTTCCAACTTTAGTTGACTTCGTTATTTCAGACGCATTTCACTAACATTAACAGACTTATGAAACATTCTCGAAACCTAAACTAACACAGTGTTTCAGACTCAGCTCAACAAAATAATGGACTTAAGTCATTTTAACAGACTTAAGTCCATGACTTAAGTCCATTATTTTGCTGAGTTGAGTGTGAAATGTTGTGTCAACTTAGGATTTGAGAATGTTTTTCAAGTCTATTAATGATAGCAAAATGGGTCTCAAGTAACAAATTCAACTTAAGTCAGAAATAGGGTTCATCAACAGACTTCAGCACAATAAGAGACTTAAGTTTTTTCGTAAAACTGGGCCCAGGAGTTTGGATAACTCTGTGAAAGAAAACTTTTGAAAAAGTTTGTGGGACAATAAAACAAACAAGCGTTTTGCAAAAATAAGCTTGAAAAAAGGGTCATAACTCCCATAATACTTGATAGATTGATTCTACGTTAAACTCTTTACCACACAATTGTAAGTCTTAATGACCTTGAGAAAGAAAGCTTTTGAAAAAATTTTGGAAAAAGGAGAAAATGGTAGTAATCAGCATTTTCTCCCTTCCTCACAATGTTTTCTACCCTTTCAACAAAATGAATTATCATTTGTGCCAAATTTTATTGGTCGTTTGTAGATACTTTTTATTTGGGCAAGTCCAAAAATTTGTTGTCTTCTAAAGAATTAAACTTAACTTTCACTTTATGATTATATACCTGCATATAAAAAGTGAATCCATTACAGCCATAAATTGATCAGATAAAGAAGCAAAATAAAAGTTGAAAAGGGCCATAACTCTTATAATCATGGGTTGATTTTATTCTAATAGTTGACCTATGTGTTATGAGCATATACCAGGTCCTGTGAAAAAAATATGAATATGTTACACAAATATATTTAAAAAAGATAACTAAACAAAACCTTTTTCACACATATCGGACATTCTGCATGTATGTATTGCGTGTATGTATGTATGTATGTATGTATGTATGAACGTACATACATGTATGTATGTATGGAAGAAAGTGATACTATATGCCCCCTCCCCCATATACTGAAGAGGGAGAGGCATAAGAACTGACATCTAATATTTCGAAAGCACTGCTTCAAACATTAGCTTTAGTTTGCACCTTGCAAAGCTAAATATGTACATGAGGAAGAGGAATGACCTTCCAGGATTCTGATACATGGGTACATTTGTCCCTTTACCAAACAATCCTAAGTATTAACAACCAGAGAAAAAAAGGCTTTCGAAAACATTACGGGAAAAGGAGAAAATGCTGGTAACTAGGTTTTACCAAGGGTATCTTTTGGCCGAGATTTTTTCGTTTCAATACCATCTTTGGAAACCTTGTTTTGGTACCCATTAGAACTATTTGAATGGGACAGTTTTAACAAATACCTGCATAATTGGATTTGGTGAGGAAAATAATGTTTTAATACACCCCCACCATCTGGACCTCTCCATCACCCTTAAAATTAGAGTTAACCTGTCACTAAGTAATCCAGTAATCTCTTTTTCTTGCAATGTTTCCAAAAGCTGTCTTCCAAGGGGTTGTAAAAACAAGCGATCATTTGGTAAAGTTATTAAATAATAGATAAAAAGTAAATATCATTTGGATGGAAAGTTATTTCTTTTTCCTTACTCTTAGTTGCTTCAATATCTGAGCCTGGTCTCTTGCTTTCATCAATATTGTCAGGTTGCGTTGTGCCATCTGTCGGAACTTCCTGAGTTGTATCTTCATTATCTCTTCCATCGATACCAACTATAACACCTGCTTTGATCACCTTATTCTAAATCATAAAAGAGATCTAAAGTGTAGGAATTTGTGGTTCAGGAAATAATCATACTACAGTTTTGTCTTTCCCTTAACCTTTTAACTCTTTTCAAAATAATAAAACAAAACATTTGACTTGTCCATGTTGAAAGCAATTGCAGTTGAAAAATTAAATGTGGCCTAAACGATGGGATTTGTCTTAGAAAGAAAATAAGATGAAAATGCTTTTACCATCATTCTCTTCCTTTCCTACAATGTTTGCAAAAGCATTGTTCCCTAGGACATTTACAACTCAGGGACCATTTCCACAGAAAAACCTAAGTCTCCAATTTTGCTCAAATCTGCAAATGGACTAATTTTCCAACTTAAATTGAGTTCATTTTTTGTGACACATTTCACAAACATTAACAGACTTTAATAACATTCCAAAATCCCGAGTTGACTCAATGTTTCAGATTCAACCCAGCAAAATAATGGACATAAGTCTGCTAGCAGATTTAACCCTCTTTTACCACAGAAAGTAATTTCACACACATTGATCAATTTCGAAAGCAATTGCAGATGACCAATCAACTGTGGATTCAATTTTACGGTTTGTGTTTGAATGGTTTGATAACATTTTGGAAAAAAGAGAAAATGCTGGTTACAGATGTTTTCAAAAGCCTTCTTCCTCAGGGTTGTTAACTCTCAGGATTGTGTGGTAAAGGGTTAAGTCCATTTATTTTCCTGAGTTCAGTCTAAAATGTTCTGTGAGATTTGTTAGCAGAAATGAAATCTTGGGACACATAGGTGGATGCACAAAGCAGCCTATATAAGCTAATCTTTCAGGATTTATAAAAAGAAATTCCATCGAATAATTCTACTACCTTGAAAACCAATCTGTAATCGTCACATTCTTGATAGTAGTCGATATGTAACAAACGTGGTCCTAGATATTTACTCGGATCCATTGTCCCTTTTTTAGCCCTGATTGCGAAATGTATGTGGTTGAACCCAGAGCAGGGTGATGTTGTGACTTTGCCAATTACATCTCCAGCAGCCACCTGGAACAATGATTTGCTGAAAAATGTTATAACCAGCCTCCCAAGGAAAACAAAAAACTTACCTCCTATGGAAGGGACTTTCTTTATTCATAATCCCCTGACATGTTTTCTATTTGAATAGTCTGACTATATAATTTTTTTTTTTCACTATGCAGTATGGGCCAGCCCCATCGCTGTGAAGTAGAAAGTGGTACAGCGGAGGATAACAGAGAGTGCCAAAGGCACGAGAGGGGAGAGTTCAAGAGGGGGGATTTTCCTCCTCTCTTAAGGTGTATTTGAAGGGTCTCCCCCAAGAAATTTTCTTATTCATGGGCACCTCTATGTGCATTTTTAATGCACTTTTGGATGCGTTTTGGGCCTGATTTAAGTCATTTTGGTCACAAAGTTTTGCAAGTTAAATACAAACAAGAGGGCAATGATGGCCCTGAAGTCACTCATCTGAGCCTTTTGATCAAACATGATCCATTTTAAATCTCTTTCAAGATATTATGACAAACATTCTAACAAGCCTTCATAATTATTGGACTGAAGATTTGGCCTTAGCTTGTACACAAGCTTTTTCTAGACTCATCCAAGATGTATGTCATCAAGACAAACATCCTGACCAAGTTTCATGAGTATTGGACTGAAAATGTGGCCTCTAGAATAAAAACAAGGTTTTTCTAAGATTTGACCTAGTGACCTAGTTTTTGACCTGACATGACCCATTTTCAAACTCATTAAAGATGTCATCAAGACAAACATTCTGAGCAAGTTTCATGAGTATTGGATTGAAAATGTGGCCTCTAAAGCATACACAAGGTTTTTCAAAGATTGGTCCAGTGTGACCTAGTTTTTGACCTGACATGACTCATTTTCAAACTCTTCAGAGATACCATCAAGGCAAACATCCTGACCAAGTTTCATGAGTATTGGACTGAAAATGTGGCCTCTACAGTGTACACAAGTTTTTTCAAAGATTGGTCCCTTGTGACCTAGTTTTTGACCTGACATGACCCATTTTCAAACTCCTTTGAGATAACATCAAGACAAGCATTCTGACAAACTTTCATGAGTATTGGACTGAAAATGTGGCCTCTAGAGCGTACACAAGGTTTTTCTAAGATTTGACCTAGTTACCTAGTTTTTGTCCCGACATGGGCCATTTTCAAACTCCTCCAAGATATGATCAGGGCAAACATCCTGACAAAGTTTCATGAGTATTGGACTGAAAATGATGCCTCTAGAGCGTACACAAGGTTTTTCTACGATTTGACCCAGTGACCTAGTTTTTGACCCAACATGACTCATTTTCAAACTCATTCGAGATATCATCAAGGCAAACATCCTCACCAAGTTTCAAGAGTATTGGACTAAAAATGTGGCCTCTAGAGCATACACAAGGTTGTTCTAAGATTTTTACCTAGTGACCTACTTTTTGACCCTACATGACCCGTTTTCGAACTCATCCAAGATATCATCAGGACAAACATCCTGACCAAGTTTCATGAGTACTGGACTGAAAATGAGGCCTCTAGAGCATACACAAGGTTTTTCTATGATTTGACCTAGTGACCTAGTTTTTAGGTCAACACAATCCATTTTCAAGCTTGTTTGCGATATCATCAAGGCAAGCATTCTGACTAAGTTTCAAGAGTATTGGACTGAAAATGTGGTTTCTAGAGTGTACACAAGGTTTTTCTAAGATTTGACCTAGTGACCTAGTTTTTGACCCAACATGACCCATTTTCAAACTCATCCAAGATATTATCAAGGCAAACATCTTGACCAAGTTTCATGAGTATCAGACTGAAAATGTGGCCTCTAGAGCGTACACAAGGTAAAAGTTGACGAGGGACGACGGACATAACACGATCACAAAAGCTCACCTTGAGCACTTTGTGCTCAGGTGAGCCAAAAAGAATGAAAGTAGGAGTCAAGAAGATCTTTAACAACCATTTTAATCCCTCTGTGAGTCTCATCAGCCAGTGGCATCAAGGTTAATGTCTGCATTTAAGCAAAATCTAACCTGATACAGATATAATCCTCACATAATGGAATAACAACGATGATATAGAACTTTTGGCACAGTCTCAGGACTTAGAATGCTCATGTATGGACATATTCGAAATGTTTTATACATACTTTGCCCCCCAATATATTCTTTGATTAAAGATAACCAGAAATATTCAATGAGGCTATTAAAACTTTCTTTTGTTGGGCCTTGAAAAACAGGCCACTGTATTTCGTATTCCTATCATGGTTGGCATATAAAATCGCAATGAAGAAGTTGTTTAATATATTCTGGATCAAACAGTTTATTGTGTCTATCCATTCAAAATAATCCTATATTGTTAATGAAATTAATCATGTAGGTATCATTATAAATACATGTAACTACATTGTTTAGCACAACATGTAACTGCCTGTTTTCACATCTTGGCCAGGTCCATAGATTACATGAGCAATGAGAGTTTTTGACAATTTTTATCAATAAATTGCAGCAACTTTCATGATGGGGTTCAAAAAAATCATGGGTAATCACAAAGAAAAAAAATTGGCTGAAAAGAAAAAAAGAGTAAATTACTGCCAATTGCATACTCAGCCACAAAGTAGTCTGGCGCTCGCAGGATTTACAATAACGGCCTTGTGGGCTACTCCAGGATAGAGAATAGCTTGAACAGTGTAAAACCTGACAGAACTTAGATCAAATTGATGTCAACATAGTATATCAAGCCTTTCTTTGTGAAGGTCTGGAGTCATGAGATATCAGTTCACTCTTTATCAGACAGCAAAATAATAGACTTGCTTGAAATCAAAGCATTTGTAGACATACTAACTGTGGCACAAATGACTGGATTACACTTTAAAAGACTAGAGAACATTGTGGAAAAATGATAGAATGCTGGCAACCAGCATTTTCTCCTTTTCTCATAATGTTTTCATAAGCTGTCTTCCATCAAGCTGTAAAAAAGACAAAGTTATGAAGACTGACCATATTTTCCACATAAACAGGGTCATCAGGATGCTTAATGTCTGCGTTGGGTTCTACGTTGGTGAGGACAATTTCTGCCCCAGGAGGTAACTCTCCACTGTTCTTAATGACAACTTCATTTGAGTTGTTGGATAGCTCTATACTTCCACCAAATGGTGCCACAAGCTTTGAAAAAGAAAAAAAATAATATGATATCATCTGACACTATGTGATGATGTTATGCTATGATTTTTTAATAGGATTAATAACATCATTTCAGCTCAAGTTGGTAGCTCTCCACTGTTCTTCATAGGAACTTCATCTGTTGTTCTAGATAGCTCTTTAGTTCCACCAAATGGTGCCACAAACTTTGAAAAAAAAAGTGAACATGATATTTTGTGAAAATGTGATATTATGTAACACGATTTTTTTTGAAGATGTATGTTGATGGAAACAATTTCAGCTACAGGCTGTAACTTGCCACTGACTTTTATAACCATTTCATCTGACCTGTTGGATAGTTCTGTTCTGCAGAATAGTGCCACAAGCTTTGGAGAAAACATACAAGCATTCCAGCTACATAAGATAATATCTGATACTATGTGATGAGATATTACATGGTAAGATTTTTCACGAGATAAATAAGTGTGAGAATAGCTTCAGCTCTATGTGTTAACTCTCCACAGTTAGTGTTTTTTATAACTTTTTCATCAGACCTTTTTGAAAGTTCTGTATCACCACCATATTGTACAACAAGCTTTGAACAAATTAGAAATAGAATTTAAACATGATATTATGTGATACAATGTGATGATACTGCCATATGATTTTGTATAAGATAAATGTTACGATTTCAGCCAAAGATGGTCACCCTCTACTGTCCTTTATAACTTTATTTCGCTTATTGGATACTTCTATGCTATCACCAAATGGTGCCACAAAGTTTGAGAGAAAAATACACATTACATTATGTATAACTATGTGATATTACATAACATGTTTCATTTTACATGAGATATGTGTTGAAAACTATTTCAATTCCAGGAGGTAACTCTCCACTGTTCTTTATGACTTGTTTAATAGTTCTATACTACCACCAAATAGTTCTACAAGCTTGAAAAGTACAATAATCTAATGTAATGTTTAACATTTTTGTAAAGTCAATCATCTTTGGCTTGTGCCTTGTTGTTTGTCTTCAACTTCTACCTTGAGAAATTTTATGTCCGAATAATAGAAAGCTTTAGTAAATGTTGAGGGAAAGGAACTATTGTTTTCAACAAGAAGTCACTCCTTTCCCCACAATGTGTTCTTTATTCTTCAAAAAAGACATTAAGAATATTTTTTTTTTCCTTTCAATTTTCGTCTAACATTTATTTTTTCCAGTAAAGTCATGGATGAACAAGCTGCCGCTTCTACTTACATTTCTTCCAGCATCTGCTAAAACATCAATTCCTTGCAATTCATATTCCTCGTCACCTGAGCCTGAGCCCAGAGTTGCTGGGTAAAACCCAGTTCCACTACAACCACCCCCAGCCACTCTCTTGGTCTTGGGGAACAGTCTATGACATTTAGGACCAAAGATTTTGTCCACCAGGGACCTTCCAAAGTCATACCTGTTTCACAGAAAAAGTTTAAGTCACAAATATCCCAGCAATATCATTCATAAACATTTTTCTATAACTTGAATAGGAAAGAAAGTTTGTCCTTAAATAATGAACTGCATTGAAATTGAAGCATTATACACATTACTAGACACAAATTGCATTCTGTGTACCTTCAGTAGACTGCTTTTCAATTTGAAAACATTGGGGAAAAAGGAGTAAGTGCTAGTTACATGCAATTGCTCTTGTTGCAACAGTGTTTTCACATAAACATTACTAGACACAAATTGCATTCCATGTACCTTTAGTAGACTGCTTTTGAATTTGAAAACATTGGGGAAGAAGGAGTAAGTGCTGGTTACATGCATTTGCTCTTTTTGCTACACTCTTTTCACATATAGTTATGATGATTATAATGATTTCACTATGTTTTTGATGTTGTTTGCAATTAAATTGAGAAGATGATCTGTGAAATCATAGATCTTTATTAAATATTTTATTCTTACAAATTACTTAGTGCTGCACTCACTTAAATTGTCTTGATTTTTCTGTATCTGCTTGCAATAACAGGTTTAACCCTGTACCACTTAATCATGAGTTCTGAGACCCTGAGGAAGGCTTTTGAAAACATTGAGGGAAAAGGAGAAAATGGTAACCAGCATTTTCTCCTTTTCTAACAATGTTTTCTACCATTCCAGAAACACATTTCAAATTTTGAGTCACATCTATTATGTTGTCTGCAAATGCTTTCATTTGGACATGTCTAGAATTTTGTCATGTGGTAAAGAGTTAAAATTAAACACTTCAAGTAGTCTTATTTCATATGTTACAAAAAGTAATATAAAACTGATGAATCATAAATATAAAGAAGCAAATATTTACGCATTTTTCAAGGTGGTGTAGGCTTCTTTTATTCTCATTACCACATCAAATATCTGGGCAAAAAGTTCAAAGAATTTGTCCCCAAGATTTAGGAATCCTTCAAAAGGTTTTACAAGAATGTCTAGCATCTCCAGGATTTCATCCACAACCCTCTGTTTAACGTCACTCTAAGAAAAAAGAAAAAAAATAGTGACATTAGATCTACAAGTTAAAGTTACAAAAAACAATTCTTTGTTCAGAGTCATTTTGCAGTCTGCAAACATTATCTATACATAAAAAATTATATACAGTGGATTCCACTTAATCACAACCCTGTTAATCAGGAATTTTGGGTTTTAGCAACAATTAGTCTAGCACCGATCCTTTTCCTATTTAGACAACATAAATTTAACCAATTAATACAGATCTCAATATAGAAAACTTCAGGTTTTTGCAACAAAAACTTTCAAAAAGATTCAAAATTCTTTTGTTTACTAGCAATTTTGTGACATATGACAAAGAAAAATTGCAATCTTTTCCATAAAAATTAATTTTCATTTATAGATTTATTTGAATTTCGAAGTGCTCAGAGACTCAAAATCATATAACTGTTGCAGCAGCATACATATTACAAGTCCATATTAACTTGAAATTATCATTTTCATGATTTTATCATTAAAGATATAAATTCTTGCCTTGTTTTATGTTATCCTTTCATGTTAAAAAAGGCAGTGACAATTACAAAACATCTCCTTTTGGCTGACTTTTTGAAACAGGACTATGTTTAATCAATGTTTGACAGCATCACAGCAATAATTTTCTCTGCAGTTTACTAAACTGGTTGTGGATCTTCATATTGGCAGTAATCAAACAGTAATTTGGCATAACAGGTACCAGATTGTGCATTGAACAAAAGGAGCACTGATTGAATGAAATGGGAATTTTCCAGTTGGAAAAATGGCAGAAATGTGGTTATTTCAATGTTGTTTTGGTCAGAATATATTAAAAAAGAAGCAGACAAAGTAGATTGCAGATCAGGCTGCAGAATGTGCAGTCTGATCTTATTTTACACTTCACAAAAACAACTGAAGCCAAGTTCAGTACAACAACTATTGAAGGGAAAGACCAATAGTGATAGCGCATCGCTTGTCAGATCATTACAAACTTTGGGAGAGAAAATGAAACTGTTTCTTTAAATAACTTTTTGTTTCTATTAGTGGTTGTTGATAAACAAATTTGTGACAAACAATTTGAAGACAACCGTAAATAAAGCTTGACTTAAAATTTATGTGAAAAAAACAAAGAAAAAAGTTCAGAATGTAGGTCTGGTTTAAATGGTATGGTTCAAACTGTTAAGTTAAAATGGAATCCTCTATACAGCGATCATTCTATGACATGTCACAGAAATTCCCCACCCATTTAATCCAACATGTGGCAGGTCTGGAGTACATAAACCACATTTATGTTGTGTGAAGGATTGTTTTCAGGCACTGTGTACTTGCTTGGTATATAGGAGTAAAAAAAATGAAGTTTTTCATCTGATTTACTTTGAAATACACATATTTCATAAACTTTTGCATTGATTTAAATGATCGGGATCCCAGTGCTGAACATCTGTTATTGGAACGAAGCAACTGTCTGCATATTTCTTCTGACTTACGGTCTAAAAAGAGGCATCAGTTTATCGAAACAACCACTTTATCGCAAAACTTTTTCTGACAAATAGGATTGCAAATAAGCGGAATCCACTGCATATGTGGTTGGATAAACAATTCTCTGATTGCTGACATTGGTTCCTAGATTTATTTGTAATATTAAAAAACTGAAAAACAATTGTCATTTTTTTTTAAATGTGCAATTCTAAAACCAACAGAAAAACTTGTATTGAAAAAATTTAACACCCAAGTTGGCTTTTGATAAGCCAAAATAACTAGGCACAATTTATTATTACATTGGGAAGTTTTGGTATTAAAACTGGGAAAAACAAAATGTGTTTGGGTATTACTGAGGGCTAACATCTAGCCCCAAATTTGGGGTAGGTAAACCCCCATCTGGGTCTACAGAGTTTATCATTGTCCACTTTTACTAAAATTCTGCAATTGACCATTCTGCAAACGCGAGTTTGGCACGCCCACCTTAGTAACGCGGTATTTTGGTTGCTACGCCCTACAAATAAACCAGAAAATGGCGCTGAATACAATAGAGAAAGAGAGTTTATTTCAATTATATTCTAGCTGGTGCTTTGGTCCAATTTAAGCACCCAAAGTTTTTCCCCAACTGTCTTATTAATTCGAACGAAACTGGCAATGTAACAAGAAAAAAATCTTTGAACAACGCTATATTTATGAGAAATCGAGAAATAAAAGTAATGGTAATGTTTGTAATTCCATGTGCAGTCAGAGCATTTAAAATAAATATAACTTGCTTGCTGTGAGCAACATATATAATTAATAAAAGGGGAAAGGAGCATAAGTTTTTAAGACATTTCGTCAGTATGACATGTCATGATAGTAAACAATAGAAGAAAATGATTATGATTTAACCCTTTACAACACAATCTCGTGCTGTAACGATCTTGAAAGAGGAGACTTTTGAAAAATTTTCTCCTTTTTGTTAGAGATTTTCTACCCTTTCAAAGACAAATCTCATCATTAGAGCAATGTTTAATTTGTTGACTGCAAAGGTTTTCAAAATAGAGGAATCTGTTGTTTTCTTGTCCGATAAAGAGTTACTTAACTACTCTAATACCTGTTTGAGTGAAAATCAGTAAGTTTTGACGCAAGTGATCAACACATGGATCCGTGTTGATAAGATAAACCAACTTCCTTTGCTACTGTTGCTATAGGCTCCCAATTGATTGATTGAGTTTAATGTCGTTTTAACAGCTTTGGTCATATCACATGGTCAGTGCACCTACGCATGTGTTTCCTGTCTTTCTCTGACACAGCTTTCTTTTTAAGTCACTGACTACTTTTTCACATGCATCAGAGGTGAGAAGTGAAAAATCGCCAGGAAGAAAGTTTGCCTCAACCGATAATCGAACTCACAACCACCAGGACATGAGTCTGATACGCTTACCGCTGAGCTACTGGGGCGGGCTTATAGGCTCGCAAACAAACGCTGTATACACATATTCAGTATAGCAGATAGACTACTTAAATTTTGCTGTTATGACTGTTTCTCTCTATAAAATCATGGAAAAAATATTCCAATCATATTTGTCCACCGATGATGAGTTCTAGGTATGAAATTTAGAGAGAAAATTTAACTAATTTACACAAGGATATGCACACAAAATACAAATTTCGGGAGATATGGACAACGAAATACTTGTTTTAACAAGGTTTGGGACTTGATTGAGAAGGAATGAAATACCTCATAATCTTCAGTTTTGCCGTAAAATAATAGAATTAAAAAGTTTTTTGTCTTGGTTAGGCAATAACAGTCGTCTAAACATCATATTCAATAATACTTTACACTGTATTACAAGCATTTCGAAATCAATTTCCTATCCCTGGTTAAACTGAGCACTGCAAATCTAAGAAAGATTTTTTTTTTCAGGTTAAGGGGTAAAATGTTGCTTGCCGACTATGATATGCGTTAAGTGTGCTGTCAATTAACAAACTGGTAAACAGACTTGTAAATATCATGGTCAGTAGCTGATTGATTGTTTTATCTTACGATAACTGTAGATAACAGGTGGTCAACTGGATTAGTGCGGCTATTTACTTTGCAACCAAACACACATCCTAACAATTTACAGTATACCGACATACTCTTTGATGTGCTAATCCGGTTCAAAATGGCATAGTCGAAGTTGTTGTATATTTAACATATGTATGTTGTGAAAACATTTTTATTTGGGATATGTTTGGTCACCTGAAGTGATGCCAAGGATTATACTGATTTAGAATTGATGTGCATTTATCAATCATGTGACGATCGTGGGGAAAACAAAAACCATTCGATCCAGGTGAAAGTGCCACTAACAGTCATATGTAATTGTCTTAATGAAACAGAAATGAAATATAAATGCTCCCTAAAGTTTTACAAGAAGAATAATAGGATGACCTTTGCAATATCAACTAATTTATGAAACAGGATGACGAGTGGCTGTCACTAAAATGTACTTTTTCCTGTTGCTCCTTTCGTTTGAACAATTATCACTGCCTACGGATTACAGTTTTGAATTTGAAAGATGTTCGTTCAGTCAGATTTCAATATAGGTACATGTACTTTAACAACACACTTTGGCATTATCGTTCTTTCTTTCCTAAAAGCTTTTTAAAAAAAGTCTGCTTTTCTTTGTTTGGTAGAGTGGCTGTGTTTTCGGAATCCTGGTTAAATACCAGGTTAATTCCACCGGCGACAAATTTACGTAGATCTAGGTTCTAGTTTCTCCTTTCAGGGTATATAATGTAACAATTACCTTACCACATGATTCTTATCTGCAACTTAAATCCATTTTTGAAAAAAAAACCTTTTATTCCAATCTTGATTTAAATGAAAAAAAAAAACAGTAATTTACATCAATAAAGTGTGTCACGTTCTCTAACCTTTTTTTGTTTACATGACGTGCTATACTGTGTTTTGATTGGCTGATATGACCTGTCAATCAAAATCAGCAGAAAGGTCAATTACCATTGTGATTTTTCCTTTTGTCAAATATTCAATGGCACTCTCTTTTGCTGTTTCCTTGACCCATTTAGGTCCTTCTGTGCTGATAACTGTAATGGCTACTTTGAACAAATCAAATATTTCTTCAAACTGCCCAGCTAACTCATTCCAGTATGGCCCTAAACCTGAAACAAGAGGGGAAAAAAGTTATTGATTACCTTGACTGTTCAAAGTTTTGGACTCTACATCATTCAAAATACTTGAGGAAAAGATAAAGGGACCTATTTAGCAACAAATCTTAACCACACAATCCCTTGTTTTAATAACCTTGATTTTAAAAAACATTGTGGGAAAAAGGAATACATTCTTATGAGAATCAATGCAATCATTTAAACTAGACTGAATTTGTCCACTGAAAGTACTTTCAATACAGAAGAGTCTAAAATCTTGTTGGTAAAGAGTGAATTGAGAGGTAAGTCATATACATGTAATTTTAATTCTAAACTCCACGACTAGCCTAATGATTGGCTGAGATGTTTTGTTTCTGCAAATCAGCTGACTAGCTTTAAATTTAGCATTTTGAGTAGGCCCACAATGCAGCTGGCCATGGAAATTGGAATTTAATCAATACAGCCCCATATAAAATATGAATATAAATACAGATATAAAAGCTATCAAGACAAAAATAATGAGTAATTTGTGCATTTATTGGCCTGTTCTTTCATCACTCCATTGGCAGTGTTTTTAGTTTCTACATGACTACACTTGTTGAGGCAAAACAGGATGGATAAATTAAGTGAGCTGCACCTTGGCAAAAGGGGATTTAATGCATTTCCCCGACATAACATGGATTCATAAAATCCATTTCGTCTAACAACTGACTAAAATCATGAGGTAGAATAGTCCTTAGACATGTACAAAATTTACAAATAGTAATAAGGTTTTGACCAATGTCAGCCTGTGATGACTGCACAGGTTGATATGGGTCTATACTTTTTGCAAAGCATTAAACTCCCTTGTCATGGACCATGACTAATTATGATTTTTCTAGAATTTGCAATCTTCTCACACAGTCATTTACTCGAGGATGACCTCCTAGGGGTGTAGGAGTTTCAAGGTAAAGTATAATGAATTGAATTATCATTGTTAATTGAATAGTGTTTTACGCCACTTTTTGCATTATTTCAGTCATATCACGGCAACAGCTCACATATTCATGTACTTCCTGGGTTTCACCAGTACTAGACTTGGGCTCTGAGGTGTCATGCCCAAGGACATAATAAATTGAATGTAAGTACATAATCCTACAGATGTTTGCTTACCATCTTTGATAAATGTGTGCTCCATTATTTTATTCCTTTGATCAACCAGCTGCTGCACATTCATATATATGCTGAAATACAGTGCAAAAACAGTCAATGTTATATTTCCATACAATAGTTCTGTACTGGACAGCAAATTTTAGATCTGAATAATAATAAAAGCATCTGCACACAACAAATTAACTGTAACTCAATTTACAATACTATACAAAACAATAGAATATATATTTTATTTACTTCAACATAATTTAAATTCAGCAAAATACAAATAATTAAATACAAAATTGTCAAAATTGAGGAGGTATAAATTTGAAATGATAGAAAGCTTTGTAGGAAAAGGAAAAAAAAAATGCTGGTTATCTGTATCTACTCTTTTTCCTATAAGGTTTTCAAAAGCTGTCTACCTCAAGGTCTTTAAAAGACAAAATCCTATCATATAAAAACCTATCATATATAGTAGGGATGGCAACGGTTAACCAGTTAACCGATCGAATGACCGATTAACTGGTTAGGAAATTGGAAACCGGTTAACCAGAAAAAAAAATATATATTACCAAAATTTTACCAAAATAGTGAAAAAGTATGTCTACAAAATTAACTTTGCCGGTTCTGACAACCATAACTGCATTATACGCGCATCCATGTCGCCAAGATGCGGCAAAGGCGTGATACATAGTTTGACATGTCTGTGCAATAAACATTGTTAATCCGCTAATTGGTCCCGAGTCTCCGATGATAAACAATGAACTAGAGGCGCTTGAGCGCCTGTATCGCTCCACAGGCCTGATATTTCTATAATGGCGAAAGGAAGTTTTTAACAATTATCATTCAATCCTGCATTTTAGCTCACTGAAGAAACAATTTGGTAGACAACCACCATAGGAACTTACCTGCAAAACAACAATGAAATCCAATGAATAGTTTTAGAGAAGAAATTTTTCAAAGATTTTACTTTATACCATAAAAGGAAAATGAGTCTCCCATAAAAGCCATGTTTTTTGACAGACTTTTTTTTTTAAGGAATTCTGTAAACCTGTATCTAAGGAACATTCCTGCAAAATAATAATGCTATCCAAATAGCGGTTTGGGAGGAGAAGATTTTTAAAGGTTTTTTACTTTGGTTGCCATGGCAACCAGAATTCTTCATGGAACACAATTATTTGAAAGAATTTGAAAGAGGACCACCAATGGAACATTCCTGTGAAATTTGGTAAAAATCCAGTCAATAGTTTCTAAGGAGAAGTTTTTTAAAGAAAAAGTTTATGGACGCACGGACGGACGAACGAATTGACGGACGGACGGACGCACGACGGACACAACGCCATGACAATAGCTCGCTAGCTCACTGAAGAAACAATTTGGTAGACAACCACCATAGGAACTTACCTGCAAAACAACAATGAAATCCAATGAATAGTTTTAGAGAAGAAATTTTTCAAAGATTTTACTTTATACCATAAAAGGAAAATGAGTCTCCCATAAAAGCCATGTTTTTTGACAGATTTTTTTTTTTAAGGAATTCTGTAAACCTGTATCTAAGGAACATTCCTGCAAAATAATAATGCTATCCAAATAGCGGTTTGGGAGGAAAAGATTTTTAAAGGTTTTTTACTTTGGTTGCCATGGCAACCAGAATTCTTCATGGAACACAATTATTTGAAGGAATTTGAAAGAGGACCACCAAAGGAACATTCCTGTGAAATTTGGTAAAAATCCAGTCAATAGTTTCTGAGGAGAAGTTTTTTAAAGAAAAAGTTTACGGACGCATGCACGGACGAACGGACGGACGGACGGACGGACGCACGACGGACACAACGCCATGACAATAGCTCTCTGGCCTTTGGCCAGTGGAGCTAAAAACAAGTGTCCTCTTCTAATCAAAGGCACTCGCTTCTACAGTTTATCGTAATTGATTTGTTTGGATTATTTCAATAAAGTGCCCGCCCCCAATCAAATATATGCACGGATTGACCAATCAGCGTAAGAGGGATTGAAATTAACAAGTTAATCGATCTCTGGTTAAGCACACACAGCGATTTCTGTTCGTTCATTATCAGTTCGATAAGTATCCTCGAAAATCGAAATATACCATCAGAGGTTAATCTTATTTTGGGAGAAGATTAACACCCGATTCACTTAGCAATGGGCCTTTCGTTTGACGATCAATAACCATGGCATCATCTGCATGATTCAGTAATAAGTCGAGTCTGTGAAGTTGTAAATAGCCTGATAATTTCTAGTCCTTTAAGGAAAACATTGTGGAAAACTGATTATATCACAGACAGACAGACAGACAGACAGACAGACAGACAGACAGACAGACAGACAGACAGACAGAGAGAGAGAGAGAGAGAGAGAGAGAGAGAGAGAGAGAGAGAGAGAGAGAGAGAGAGAGAGAGATATGGACCGTCTTCTGCGCCAAAGTACAGTAGTACTAAACATCACGGGTATGCATTTCTCACACACCAATTATCAATGTTGACATATCAAGCAAATGGCAGGTACCTTCATCTTCAATGATTTTTACATGGTCGTTCAGTTAATCGGTTAACCGATCGAAAGATTGAACGGTTAACCGGTTAGCAATTTTACTAACCGTTGCCATCCCTAATATATAGATAAACTAAATAATGTAAATAAAAAGACAAATAACCCTTTGAGTTTTATTTAGGTCTTGTGTCATCATTGAAACCTTTACCAAACAACTCCGTGTTTTAACGACCCTCAGTACGGTGACTTGAAAACAACGTGGGATACGGATAAATTGCTGATAAACATAATTTTCTCCTTTTCCCGCAGTGTTTTCTAACCTTTCAGGTATAAAAATCATCATTTGAACTACATTTAGTTTGTTGTCTGCAAATGCTTTCTTTTTACCTTGCCTTACATTATGTCCTTTGGTAAAGACCTAAAGAATGTCTAAGATCAGACTGCACATTTTGCAAAAGTAAAAACAGTTCTGCCCTACAATCTGAGGTCTGTATGTTGGCAGACCTTCTATGTACTCATCAGTCCATTTGCTGAAAAATTTCAGGAGCAGATAACTTTTAATACATAGATTCAAATAAGGTATTTAGCATGAATGAAGGTTTGATACAAGGATATATGTGAAAACATTGTGACAAGAGGAATAATTGCTCATGAGAAGCAATTTTTCCTTTTACTAAAAATGTTTTCAAATTCAGTCCCTTGAAAGACAAAGAAAATCTTCTGCAGGAGGGAAACAAGCTAACTTTTAAAAAGATTAAATTTCAAAGTGTTCTATGTAAAGGCAGTTTTGGAACTTTTTTCCATGAAAAACAAAACTTCAAATTCAACAACAATGCTCATCAAAGTCGAGATAAAACATGTGACAAACTTACATAATGGCTCCTTTCCCGATTTTAAACAGGGATGTCTTTGGGTCGACAAACAAGTTCATGAAGCCGTCAATGATTCCCTGTATTGCCTCAAAGATCTGCTCAAATGCTTGAGGAATGACAATCTGAATGGACTCAACTATTGTCTGTATTAAAGTTTAAGAGTATATACAAAACATTTTGCTGTAGTAACTTTCCTGGTGTATGCTTCAAGAGAAAATCTGATAACAAGCAAGACTGAAGGTCTAGCAAGATGTCAAAATTTTAACTTGTCAAAATTGAAAGCATTTTGCAGAAAGCAATTAAAATATGACTAGCAAATTGAATTTTGTTTTTGGACGGGTAAAATTCATTGTGGGAAAAGGAGAAAATGCTGGTTACCAGCATTTTCCCTTTTTCCAACCATGTTGTTTAAAGTTTTCCTCTTTATGGTGGTTAAAACTTGGGATTGCTTGGTATAGGGTTAAAGACCTACAAAAAACTACATCAAATTACTCCTAGGACCAACATTTCAGGGAAAGACAAGAAGTTAAGAGTATGAAAAGCTTGCATGGAAAGGACTAGTTGTTTTTTACATTTGCATACTGCATCTAAGGCAGGGAAATTTTGGCTTAAAATCCAACCATAAAAATCTACCACATAATAATTATATCCCTCATGCGACTGTCTTCAAGAGCTAAAACAGACAAAATAAGAATACTTACGTTATAGAATGTCATTACATCTTCTCTGACTTTGTCGTAAGTGGCATACACAGTGTCTACAAGAGTTTTTGCTGGGTGTAGGAATGGCGGCAGATTCTCCATCTTTAGCTCGTGTAACTTGACAATAGATTGTTGTATATAGTGGGCAAATTGTACTATCTGAAAGACAAATATCCATGTATTTGCATCAGCTACTAAGTTCTTGCATCATCTACAACAGATAGCTTTTCTGTCTGGCAGCTGACCACTTTTTGTGAGAAAGTAGAAACTGCTCAGAATGAACAAATTTTAATCTGCTTAAACTCAACAAGAATTTTTCTCACATAGTCATGACTTAAAAAGCAGACATTATAGATCCATGATCAGAGCACACCATCTGTGCAGTCTGATCTTAATCTATGTCATCCACAAGAGCCTGTTTTTTTTCCTAAGGCACTTAAAGAGTTCAGTTAATTTTTTCTGACTGAAAAAAATTTTTGGGATTTTAGAATTCATACAGTTAATCCCTTACAAAAGAATCCAATGTTTTTTTCAAACTTGAGGAGGGTTTTTTAACACTTTTCCTAACCACAAAACTTCGGACACAACCAAATTGAAAGCATGTGCAAACAACAAAATGAATATGTCTCCAGTAATGATTTCTGTCATTAATAGTGTAGAAAATATTGTAGAAAAAGAAGAGAATGCTTGTCAAACAATGTTTTGAAAAGCCTTCTTTCTTCAGGGTCATTAAAACTCAGGATTAGGTAGTAAAGGGTTTGAAATGCTCCTTTCTCCTTTTTTCCTACAATTTTTCTATACTTAACCCTTTGCCACATAATCCCGACTTTTAACGACCCTGAAGAAGAAGCCTTAAGAAAACCTTGTGGGAAAAGGAGAAAATGCTGGTAACCAGTATTTTCTCCATTTCCTGCAATGTTTTTTTAATGAATCAAAAGCTAGTTCCAACATTTAAGCCACCTTTACTTTGTTGTTGCAAATGCTTTGAATTTTGACAAGTTTACAAGTTTGTTAGTTGGTAAAGAGTTAAAGACAAACCCCATGATTTGAGCCACATTTTATTTGTCATCTGCAAATGATTTCAGAGTTAACATGCTTTTAATATGAACGGGTCAAAACTTTTGAGGTCTGGTAAGGATTTAAGATCACCTACATACATACCGTGTCAGGTAGTTCCTCGAGGGCAGCCACAAACTCTTGCACAAGGTCATTCAGTGAGAAGTCTGAGTTCAGAATCTCACGAAAAGTTTCAACAGCATCTTCTATAGCATTCACCACATCTTTCACAATGTTGATAAACTTCTTTACTAGGTTAAATCCTTTCTCTATGTCTATTTCCTGTAATATAACAATATAAAGAGCTAGAGGACTAAGAACAACACTAGATGCTTCTGTGAGCAGTGAAGATCAAGGTCAGGCTGCAGTAAGCAAAAGGCATGAAGTATGAAAACCAACAAAAAGTATGACAGTGAAGTGTTTTCAAAGTTAAGGCCTTTTTTTTTATCAACAATAACAATAATTTGAAGCCAGTAAAGAATATAAGTTGGACATTACAGTGTAAAATGAATGAAATGGACATAGGCCTGCCAATTCATAAGTTTAAAACAAGAGGGCCATTGGCCCTAATGAGCTCACCTGAATAAAGTCATCTAGGACTGATAAAGCTGAAAAGATCCTGGTTGTGATGATGTAAAACACATGGGTGTTAGTGAGCTACTTTTTTTTCTGAGATATCATCAAGACAAGCATTCTGACTATGTTTCATGAGTATCAGACTATAAATGTGGCCTCTAGACCGCACAAAAGGTTTTTCTACGATTGGCCAAATGACCTACATTTTGACCTGATATGACCCAATATCAAACTGGTCAAAGATAATAATCATCAAAACAAACAAGTTTTATAAGTATCAGACTGAAAATATGGCCTCTAGAGTGCACACATTTTCCTAAGATTTTTTCCCAGTGACCTACCTTTTGACCAAACATGACCCGTATTTGAATTTGTCTGGGAAATCATCAAGACAGAATATTCTGACCAAGTTTTATGAGAATCCGACTGAAATTATGGCCGCTAGAGTGCACACAAAGCTTTTCGAAGATTTGACCTGGTGACCTAATTTTTTACCCAAAGTAACCCAATTTCAAACTTGACTCAGATATGATCAGAACAAACATTCAAACCAGATTTTATGAGTATCAGTTGAAAAATTAGGCTCCTAGGGAGCACGCAAGGTTTTTTTCAGATATGACCTGATGACCTATTTTTTTGCCCAACATGACCTAATTTCAAACATGTCCGAGATATTATCAAGACAAACATTCTGACAAAGTTTCATGAGTACTGTACTGAAAATGTGGCTCCTAGAGTGCACACAAGGTACTTGTAATTGTTGATGCCTGGAAGACGGACAAGCACGATACATGACTGACGATGGACACAGCACTATCACAAAAGCTCACTTTGTGCTCAGGTGAGCTAAAAACAAAACAGATGTATGCAATTTCAAGGCTGTTCACCCATTACCACATAATCCGGAGTATTAATAATCCTTGGAAGTTAGACTTTTGATAAGGTTGTCCGAAAAGGAGAAAATTTTCTGCAATTCTACCTCATTATTCAGTTGGTTGTTGAACAAAATGGATTTCAAGGATCCATAAATAAGTGATGACTAGTTTGTCATAATGAATCAAGATCTATAAAACCCCCTTTTCCCAGAGCATTGCTCATTTGTAAAATAGACTTGAGCAATAAAACTTACCTTTAAGATATGCAGAGAGTATTCAGCATAACCCTTGAAGCAGATTCTTGCCACAAAGAATTCATAGGTGAGATCAAACACACCAATGTTAACTATAGCATAGACTTCATCATGCACCCTCACTTTCATCTCACCATCTAATAGGGCTGTAAAGTAAAAGTGAGAAATTAACATTTGGTAATTTTCCTTTCAACCTTTACCAAATAACTCTGTGAAAGGAGCTTTTCAGGGGAAAAAAATAATGAAAACATTGTGGAAAAGGACAAAATGCTGGTAAACAGTATTTTCTCCTATTCTCACATTGTTTTCTACTCTGTACTAGTACCAGTTTTGATACTCTTCCATAAACTGTACTTTCCTGCCTATGTTTGTATTAAATTCATCTTGTTGATCCAGCATACATCTAACAATTATTTGAAATAACATTTCAAATGGTAAATCTCTCTCAAAAAAAAAGACCAATTTTACTACCAAATGTAAACAATTTGGGAGTCAAATTGCAGACAAATTTAATTCATACCATTTATATATGTATAGATATTATTATGGGTCTGCCAAGGTATTACAGTGCAGTATGTCAAAGTTCCAATCCCTGGTAAAAAAAATCAATGTTGGCAACTTACGTTCTAGTTTTACATTACATTTTTTGGCCAGCGAGTGGATATTTGACTGATTGTATTTCAATGTAGACAAGTCTATAGTTCAGTCTTTTGGTAAAGGATTGATCAGAAATGGTTCAAAACTCACATATTCTAAGTTTCAATAGATTCTCCATGACGAGGCCAAAGGATGCACCAATATCCTCTGTTCCTATATTCTTCTTGAAGTCCACTCCAGGTGCTTCCAGAAACAGGTTGAATTCTTTGTCAAAAATGGATCTCCTCTCTCTCAGCCCGGTTTCCACATGGTCATCCCAACTGAAACAATTGCAATAACTGTTAACTCTTTACCAAAATTTTGGACTAGTCCTAATTCAAAGTATTTGCAGATGATAATTGAAATGTGGCTCAAGTGATGGAATTTTTTTTTGATACCGTAGAAAACATAGTTGGAAAAGGAGAAAATGCTGGTTACCAGTAATTTTATCTTTCCCCACTATGTTTTCAAAAGCCTTCTTTGATAAGGTCATTAAAACTTGGAACTGTGTGGCAAAGAATTAATGTTTCTTTGTATGTCCCTTTGGTATGTTATGCTGTTTTGAGCATTTTTTCTGTCATATCAAGGTGGCCAAAGCATCTATCAAAGTGTTGCAGGAGTGTCTTTTATACCCCTATTACACTAAACTTGTTCTTACTACCTTTGAAAAGTCTCGTCTAAAAGGCTCAAACTTTGTGCAAATAGAGCAAACATAGTAGCAACATTTTATCCATCTTTATGAGCTTTATGGATGGACTCTGATAGGGTTGATCAGAAGAGGAGTGTCTATACTTTTAGTCCCCTTCATGTCTCAACTAGTTTTAAATGGGAGAGAACCGACTAAAAACAGGTTTAGAACTAGTGAGGTATGCTGTCTTTATGAGACAAATGGAACACTTACCCAACTTGAGCTAAATACAGATGGAATGTAGATAGGATAAGGCCAAGATGCATGTATTGGGAATGGTTTAACCCTTTACCGCACAATCCCGATTTTTATTGACCCTGAGAAAGAAAGCTTTTGAAAACATTGTGGGAAAAGGAGAAAATCCTGGTAACCAGCATTTTCTTCTTTTCCCACAATGTTTTCTAATCTTTTACAGACAATTCCCATTACTTGTGCCACTTTACTATGTCCTTTGGAAATGCTTCCAATTTGGATGTCTAAAATTTTGTTGCATGGTAGAGAGTTAACATTTTACCAAACGATAAAATTTTGGACCTTTCTATATTCAAGGCATTCGCAGACAACAAATTATATATTGCTGAAATAGTGTAAGTTGTTTTTCACATGTATGAAACCTTAGTCAAAAAAGAAGAAACTACTGCTTTCATAAAACTAATTCCATAGTTTGAGCCACAGTTAATTTTCTTTGTTGGCTTTACCAAATGAAAAATTTAATATTTGCAGATATGCAGAAAAATTTAAATTACATTTAAGTCTTTACCAAATGAAAAAATCTTAGACTCGTCCAAACTGAAGGTTATTTGTAGACGACAAATTACATATTACTCAAATGGCTGAATTTGTCAAGGAAATGTTAGAAAACACTATTGGAAAAGAAGAAAATGCTGGTAATCAGCATTTTTCCCTTTTCCAACAATGCTTTCAAAACACTTATTTCTCAGAGTTGTTAAAACCCTGAATTGATCGGTAAAGAGTTAAGATGGCTAGGTATAAAATTTTGTGGACTTTGTAAAGAGTTTTAAATAGGAGAGAAAAAGATCTTACTTTTTGGTGTTTGCAAGAGGATGTGCTTGAAACCTAAGCATGGCTTCATATCGAACAGTATCATCCTCATCATATCTGGCCAAATCATGAAGAACTTTACATGCCTGAAATATAGCAAAAACAAACAGAAATACAGCAAAAAAACAAAGTTTTACAGAATATACAGCAAAAATAACAGACATATATGTTAAAAAAAAAACATAAATAACAGCCATTAGATCAGAAAAAGCCAAAAAAAGCCAATAAGACTGCAACACAGATGACATGGGTACGTCCATATATGTATTCAGACTCAAACATAATGCTATCAAAAAGACTTCAAATCCTTAATGATGAGCATATGCACGTACCAAATATTTTGTGCAGACAGAGCTTGCCACTGCCAAGCCACTGACACTCAATGGTAAAGCACCAGACAGAGTTGAATCCTGGCTCAGCAAAAATTCCTTTTTTTAAATAAATGAACCTCACTTAGGGAAAAGGGGGATTAGTGCATATCTGTGATATACCAAGCAAGTCATCACATAATTAGGGATCAATAAAATCCATTTTGTCTAACAACTGACTGAATCATAAGGCAGAATGGTCCTCAGATATGCAGAAAATTTACAGAGAGCAAAATGTTTTGACCCTTATCAGCCTGCCTGTACTGCACAGGCAGGCATGGCTCGAGACTTTTTCCAAAATGCAGTGAACCCCCTTGTAACACAGCATGGCTCAAATGTAAGTCACAGCCACTGGATTCAAATCTCAATGTTTAACCCTTTACCACACAATCCCGAGTTTAAACGACCCTACAGATGCAGCCTTTTGAAAACATTGTGGGAAAAGGACAAAATGCTGGTAACCAGCATTTTCTCCTTTTCCCAAAACGTTTTCTACCTTCTCCAATACAATTTACATCAATTATGCCACATTCAGTTTCTTGTCTGCAATTGCTTTGAATTTGGACTAGTCTAAAATTTTGTCGTTTGGTAAAGAGTTAAAGTTGTTTCAGATATTATCTATGTTGGGAAGCTTGTAAAAAGTTTTGTGCGCAGGGCTAGTACAGAAACCCTGGGAACACATGGATAGGAGCATTGGCCACTGTGATATAAATGAAACACTGTTGAAAATGGCATTAAAGAACACACAATCTGACCTTGGTTTTACACTATCAACAAAAGCAAATAAACAGGCCATAAGCATGACTCTGAGTCATGTTTTCACAGTCATTTAACTCTTTACCAGATGACGAAATCTTAGAACTGTCCAATATGAAAGCATTTGCAGATGACAAAAAAAAAAAAAATGTAAATCAACAAGAGGGCCATGATGGCCCTATATCGCTCCACTACCTAATAAGTAAAAACCCTACAGGCCAAACATTACAATACTAGGCCAATTGGTTTCAAACATGAGACTCCTGAGACAGGGCTAAAATTGGTAGTCCTAGGTCTTATGGTTAGTAACAAGAAGATTTCTAAAGTTTTCTCCATGTAAGCCCATGTAAAACTTCTGACCCCCGGGGTGAGATCAAATTCAACCCTAGAGCTATAATTTGGGTATTCTTAGTAAAGGCCCACTAAATAAAGCCACATGCAAAATTTGATAGCCCTAGGCTTTATGGCTAAGTACCGGGAGATTTCTAAAGTTTTCTCTATATAAGCCCATATAAAACTTTTGACCCCCGGGGCGGGGCCAATTTTGACCCCAGGGCTATAATTTGAAGAAGCTTGATAGAGGTCAACTAGATAAAGCTACCTGCCAAATTTGGTAGCCCTAGGCCTTAGTGTTTTGGACAAGAAGATTTCTAAAGATTTCCAATATTTTTAAGTTTTGTTGCTACGGCAACCAGAGTTTTTGAAGGAATCAGATTCTTTCAAGAATTCAAAAGAGTACTATGGCAGGATCATTTCTGTGAAGTTTCATCAAAATTGGATGGGTAGTTTCAGAGACGAACTTGTTAAAAATAAAAGTTAACGCACATATGCATGCACGCACGCACGATGGACACAGGGCCATGACTTAAGCCCGTTGGCCTTCGGCCAGTGGAGCTAAAAATTAAAATTTGTTTGTGGAATGGTAAGAAAAATTGTGGAAAAAGGAAATGCTGGTTTTATTTCACAATGTTTACAAAAGCCTTCTTTGTCAAGGTTGTTAAAATCAGGATTTTTTGGTAAAGGGTTGAATCCCTGACTGTTGTTAACAATTTCTGCTTTTGCCACAAATTTTTAAAAATGGTCAGCTGTAATATGAAAATAATAATTTACAGGAGGTGATGATATTAAAAATGAATAGAATACATACATGTTCAGTGTGATATTTTCGAAGAGCATGTGCGCCAGCTCTCTTTACCCATTGTGAGTTTGTGGAGTTGACATGTGACACAATGTACTCGTAGGACTGTTGTAGACCAGCATTCCCCAGAGACTCTATGTAAACAACCTTCTCAAGGTCGGCCTTGATCTGCTCCTCTTCTGTCATTGTTTCTCGCTTCTTTCTGTATGCCCATGGATCTATAGAAAAAAACACAAAAACTGTTAAGCCCATCAACATAAGCTGAAAATATCTTACTTTGGGAGCCATCAGTTTGTTCCTCAGATCCCTCTGCACAAAATAAGTTGCTGTTGTTGATAAAGTAGATTAATATCAGTCTGAACATCTGAAACTTGATCTTGTAAAGTATTGATATGAATTTAATCTCAACCCAATGTACATCCACAGTCACATAAGGGGATATAATATATCACCTTTGCTGCAATAACTATTAAGCCTTACAGGGCCTTTCACACCAACAGTTGCCTTTGTGACAAGTGTAGATCAAGATCAGACTGCACAAAATGTGCTAAACTGTCAGTCTAGCTGAGCAAGAGTAACATTATAATTGCAATTATTTGGGTCTAATTTCTAGACTGAAAGTGTCTGTTGGGTTTATTTGGTGCTTTAAGGGTTAACAAATGAAAAGAGACAGTCAAAGAGTCATCAATGCAGTGTTGCATCCAGGATGACCTCAAAGAGGGGGAGATCCCCATCATATAATCAAAAGGGGGGTGGGGGGGGGGGTGAAAAGTTTGAGCGCACTGCAGATAAAACTCATCTTAATAACGTTTATGTGGCATACATTTACCTTTGAAATTATGTTGCATACATTTACCTTTGCGAAAGAAACATCTTAATATCATCTACTCACAGTTAATATCTTAACAATATGTCTTTTTCCATGATTCTTGAAATTTAAGCTCAAACGTTTTACGTTTTTTCGCGGCTGGGCTGCCTGGTGGCGAAGCTTCCAGCAACAGTTCGTCTGTATTTGATGAAGAACACGGCAGGGGGGTGGGTCTTTCATTGTCTGTCCCCGTCTTAAAAAAGTCAGTTATCCATTTAGGTGGCATAATCCAGTAAATATTCTATTTCAAATCTATTCGCCGTTCAAATTTTATTAACACACGAGACGAAATTGATACCGGGGTATTCCTCAATAGCCCTTATCCCCATACAGGTCGACTACGTCATCCGAGGTATTCAAAAATATCAATTATCCCAGTCTATGCCGGGTGTGTCATACAGGTATTTCCACAGCAAGATATCGATACCTTAGAATAAACTGACCTAAATGAAATTGTAGACTGTACCATGTACGACCTTATTCTGCTAAAGAATTGATATGCGGGTTATTATTTTAGGCAGAAATCATGTACTTGGAGTGTCTGCAGTATTTCATTTTTTTGTAAAATGCAATTTTGTTGCACACAGACTATTGCAGAGCCGGGGATTATTTCCGTTTCTGCGAGATTTATCACCCAAGAAAATTTAAAATTGCGGGAATGAAAGTGTAAACAGCAGGATTTGCACAATCGCGCGCCCTGGATGCAACACTGTCAATGTCAAATGTATCTCTACAAGATTGTAATTTTACCATGTAGTCCAAGGCGCTCATGAAACATTTCTGTGACCCTTTCTGCTTGTTCAACCTCACCGTAGTTATGGAGTGCTTCTGTGATACCACCCAATGTTAGGTATACTGAGTGTCTTAAGTCTTGGGCATTTTTGACTGACATCCCAAGACCTTTATTAAAAGTAAGGTCAATAAGAGCATCCACAAGTACCTGAAAAAAAAAAAAACTTTTGTAAGTGTGATACAAATAAAGCAAGTACTATTTAACTGTCATACCATAAAACGTTTTCTGACAAACTAAATAATATCACAACCAGAAAATATGCCTAGGTGTATAGTATGGTGTTTAATTCCATTTACAACATTATTTCAGTAATATTGTGGAGGCCATTACACTAATCCATCCTTCCCTGGAGTTCCTTTTATGAGTACTTCTTACAATATACTTTCCTACATAACAATCCTTGAAACAATGGTCAGCTTTGAGAGGGGAATGAATCCTATCCCAATGACTATCATCAATCCTCGAAAGAATATGCTTAGGAGGAGCTATCGGTATTTCATAATTTGCCCCTTAATTTTCTTAACTCTTATTAGACAACAAAATTTTGCAAATGCTCCAAATTACAATCATTTGCAAATGAAAAATTCAATGATGGCAAATTCAATTGCTAGAATTTATCCTCGAAATAGTGTGGAGAAAAGAGAAAATGCTGCATTTTCTCCTTTTCCCATACTGTTTTTAAAAGCCAAATTCTTCAGACTTTTAAAAACACAGGACTCTGTGGTACAGGGTTAACTCTCCATAACCTGTGATATCAAAAATGAGCGGCCCATTGCTCTGTGGAAAAAGGTGGTTTTAATACATCTCCCTGATGCATTATACCAAACAAGTCATCACATAAATGTGGATCCATAAAATCTGTTGGGTATATCTACCAACTAAATCAAGAGGTAGAATGGTCCTTGGATATGCAGAAAAATATACACATAACAAAAAGTTTGATTCATGTCAGTCTGTACAGACTGTGTAGGTTGACCTGGGTAGATACTTTTTAACAGATGCATTAATCCCCCTTTTCGCAGAGCATGACTCAAAGACTTTTTTTTTCAATCTCTTATCACCACCTATCACCTAAAATTAGGGACTGGAAGTACCGTTTTAGATATACATGTACTTGAAAAAAACAAGTGTCTCTGAAATGTAGCAATTGTTTGTAACAAGAACCGATACCTCTTTTTCACTCAAAGTTTTCAGAAGCTGTCATCTGTAACTACACAGTGTTGTGTAATTTCTTAAAGACACTTGTAAGCTTAGTCTTGACCAAATTGAAAGCATTTTCCATAGAAAACAAATTGGTAAATCTGGCTCAAATGATGGGATTTCTATTTGAAAAGGTAGCAATCATTGTGGAAAGAGGAAGAAACACTGGTTTTTCTCCTTTTTCCACACTACTCTTTCAAGGATGAATTAAACCATTCCAGCTATTTTTTATTATCCATTTGCAAATGATTTCAGTTTGGACCAGTCCAAAATTTTGTTGTCTGGTTAAGTGTTAAGAAAATAAAAGCCCCCTTCCTAAGGGTTGTGAGACATGGGACTGTGACATTAAAAATATTTTATTTTCAAGTCTTATCACTACCTATCATCTAAGGACTGGAAAATACCATTTTAGAAATACTTGGGGAAAAAAAATGTCAAAGGTAACTAACTGCATGATGTAAAAAGTCATAGCAGTTTGATTTACAAGAAGACATAATTTTAGTTATGCTTAAATTGAAAGCATTTTCAGACAACAAATTAAATCTGCTTCAAATGCTGTGATTCCAAAATGAAAGGGTAGAAATCACTGTAGAAAAAGGAATAATGCAAGATTTCTCTTTTTACCATAGCATTTTAAAAATCCTTCTTCTTTAAGGTCTTAAAACAGTCAAGATCTTTGTTAACCGTTAAATGTTGTTTACCTGCATTTTCTCACAATGTTTTCTGCACTTTCTGAGACAAATGTCATCTTAGCCAGATTTAATATGGTGTCTACAACTGCTTTGTATTAGGACAAGTCTAAAATTTTGTCATTAGGTAAAGGGTTAAAATTTGAAGAAATTACCACCAGAGACCATTTTTGTGTCTTGCAACAGACAGCAACAAGCAATTTCTCCTTTTACCAAAATACTTTCACATGTTTCTAAATATATAACATTAATCTGTGATTTGGCATGCTTTGTACAATCTGAAAGTCATCTGTCGTAAATTTAGTTTTCATTTTACTCTTTACGCAACAACAAAATTCTGGACCCATCCGTATTGAAAGTATATGCAGAAGACAATTTAAACGTGGCTCAAGTGATATAATTTGTTTTCGAAAGGGTTGAAGAAATTTTTTGGAGAAGGAGAAAATGCTGGTAACCAACAGTTTATACTTTTCCAAAAATGTTTTCAAAAGCCTTTTACCCTGGGTTGTTAAATCTTGGAACTGTTTGGTAAGGAGTTCTTCAAGAGGTAATAGGTTCCTTTGGAGTTATATGGATAAAGCTTACAAAGAAGAGAGGCAATCACTCCAAACTAAATATGGGATGTTGGTTATTTATAGCCCTTGATTTATATAAGGGAAGGATTATAACCTGAGTATGACATAAAATTTAGATTAACTATATTATCCAACTGTAGTGGCAGTGATTGATTGACTTCCTATTTACTCAGTGTATCAGTAGTTTGATGTTATAGCTTGTGTGTTAAAGAAATACTCAAACCCACCATTACCTTATGGAGGCAATATCTGTCATCCTTGTTTGTTTGTTTGTTTGGCACTTAAAATGTTTGCCAAATGAACCTTAACCAAATAATCATGTGTTTTAACAACCCTTTGAAAGGAAGCCCTTGAAACATTGTAGGAAAAGGAGAAATTGACTGTAACAAGCAATTTCTCCTTTTTCCTTGACATTTTCTACACTATAAGACCCTGCTTGCACTGACCCAAAAATCATTCCCAAGCTTTTTTTTTTCATACACAACATGTGACCTTCAAACAGCTGTAAACAAGTAAATAAACAAGGTACAACTTTAAGTTACAAAACTTAACAGATCAATCATTGTCAGACTCTCTACAAATATTTCCCTACTTACAGGTAGAGGCTTTTGTTGAATGTCCACCAAGGAAGTCAGGGTTCTGTGAATCAACATGGCATCTGGTAGTGGGCTCTTCAAGATCATTTCAACAATGATTCTCTGAGCCTCTGGTCGTTTCAAGGAGCCCAGGGCATCAATGATGGTGAAGGTAGCAGCTGTTCTGGATCTAAACCTGCCATACATAACATAATGTTCTACCCTTAGAGCCCAAAACAAACCCAAGAGACATTTTCAGTCTAGAAACAAGACACAAATTATTGCAATTTCATTTGTCCAAAGTGTTTTAGTAAAGCGGAAAGCGTAGATCAAAGATCGCACTGCACATTTTGTGCAGTTTTATCATGATCTACTCTGGCTGCAAAGGCAACTGTAGTTGTTATGAGTCTGTTGTGAATCCCTGTATGAGACACAGAATATGCATTGAGGTTGAGTGAAAATGAGAAAAGGCTTGTTACAGCATTTTTTGTTTTGTTTTACCATATGTTTTCTTCCCTTTTTAAAAGTTTTTAGAAGAAGAATCCCATTACTAGTGCCACATCTCATTTGAGCACCAGCAGAATTTAATGCTTTAAACATAATGAAATCCATGATGTTGTCACCTGGTCAAGACTTAACTTCAGTTTTGATAAATAGCAAATCAAATGTTACAAATGTTTAGATTTGTCTTTGAAAGGTTAAAAAATATTTTGCAAAAAAGGAGAAGATGTTATTTACTAGTGTTTTCTTCTTTTCCCACAATGTTTTCAAGTTTTATTTCCCAGATTCCCGCAAAACATGGGGTTAATTGATAAAAGCTACATAATTTATCAGTTATCAGGGCTTACAATATTCTTGACTTCCCTGGTCTGAGGAATGGAGCAACAAGAGATTCCAAGTCTTTTTCTGGTAAAATTTCCAGCATTGTGACTACCTTATGGAAACAACGGCTTGCCCCTAAAGTACCTGTCAATACAGAATATTAGATCATAGAACTAAACAAATAACTAGCAAAAAGCTCACAATTTTCCTACCTGGTGCATTCAAGAACAACCCAACTATTGAATATTTATGTGGAATAAAGATACTTTCAATAGCAGAAATGCATGAAATATTTATAGAGATAAGCATGACATTTAAAGACTACAAACAACAATGGTTTCACATTGTTACCTTTTAGTTGAGCCTTCTGCAATACATGTATTTTTAAAGAAACATTCACCTGCTTAACTACAAGAAATAAAATCCAGAGATTGAAAATATTGAAAATATTATCTTATGAACTTATTTGGAAAAGAACATTCGTCTATTTTTGATGATTTAGAGAAAAAACTTTCAACTGCAAAACTACAACAACAAAAAAAACTAAGAGTGAGAATTTCATTGAGAATAATTATTATTATCTTATAAATATATTCAAAAAGAATGTTCGGCTATTTTCCAAACCTTTGTTTCTTTTTTCAAACCATATACATGTATTCATGTATGTGTACAAGCCTGGTGGAACTGCATACATACCTCTTGTTTTGGAATTGTCTGATTCTCAAAACCCATTCTTAACACAATCAAATGTATGAAGAAAAAAACTTCCAATAGATTTGGAACAGATGCAGTCACATTTCTGTAGAACTATACACTAACAGCTCTGATGTTTTTAACCCTTTACCACACAATCCCAGGTTTTAACAACCTTGAGGAAGAAACCTTTTGAAAACATTGTAGGAAAAGAAGAAAAATGCTGGTATCCACCATTTTCTCCTTTTCCCACAATGTTTTCTCTCCTTTCTGGGACAAATGCCAATTTCAGTTACATTTAAATTATCATCTACAAATGCTCTTGATCTTGACAAGTCTTACTTTTGTCATATGGTAAAGACTTAGTCCTAAAAAACAAACATTAGATGGTATTACCAATGAGGTGTAGAATTCATGAAAAAGAATGGTAGAAAATAATGGATTTGTTCACATCATTATACTCTGCAGACAACTTTTGTTCATTTTGCAGTAGACAAATTTTGAAAAAGTGTGGTATAAGGTCTTTCACACTTTACCAGACCACGAAAATTTTAGACTTGTCCAATTTCAAGCATTTGCAGATGACAAATTACATGTACATGTGGTTCAAATGGGGAAAGTTGTGTGAGAAATGGTAGAAAACATTGTGGGGAAAGGAGAAAATGCTGGTAACCAGCATTTTCTCCTTTTCCCACAATGTTTTCAAAGGCTGTCTTCTTCGGGGTCTTTAAAACTTGGGATTGTGTCGTAAACGGTTAAACCTTCAATCATGTTGATTATCCATAGTTTACACAGATATTTTCAAAGTCGCGAGCTTCTGATTTGTTTCAGAGGAAATGGTTCTAAGGTCATTTGCATAAGATCCCCTTTTGGTCCCTATTACACACTCACTTTTTCCTTTAGTTTTTCCAGCACATGTAAGATTTCCATGAATGAACTGTTTTAGTTGGTCTACTGTCACATTTCTGTATTCATGCTTCTTTAGCTAAAAAGACATAATACAATGTCATTGTTGTTATCAAAATTCTCTCTCTATTGGATCAAATTATCTACCCTAAGTTGTAGATTCAGGATCCGAATGCAAATTCTGTGCAATCTAGTCTTGATATTCATCAACTACACAAATCTACCAGTTGTTATCATATTAGTGAAAGGTCCACCAACAAGCAAAACAATTTCATAAATCAACATAGCAACTTCTGCAGACCATATTTTGCATCTTCTAGCAGACCACTTTCAAAAAACATTGTGGCTTAAGAAGAAAATGCTTGTTCGAACAGTTTCTCTTATAAAGTCATGTATTAATTATCTAAATCTTGATTTATGTTAATAATTCATATTTTACAAGGACGTTTTTAACTAAAAATTCGTATCAAGAGGTAATGACAAAATGAACTTAGAGAATAAACAATTTCTCCCCTGGCCACTTTAACTCTTTACCACATGATCCCAAGTTTAACAACCCTGAGGAAGAAAGCTTTTGAAACATTGAGGGAAAATGAGAAAATGCATTTTCTCCTTTTCCCACAATGTTTTCACCCCTTTCAAAGACTTTCTTCCCTATCTGAGTCACATTAAATGTGTAATCTGCAATTACTTCAGATCTGGACATTTTGTTGTTTTGTAAAGAGTTAAGAAATTGTCAATTTGGGTTCAACGATGACAGGTACATGTAGTTCCAAGTTTGTAATTGCACATGGTAGTATAATATACAGTATTGGAGTGTCTTTAATTTTGTTATGACATAATAAAAGAGGTTGTGATAAGTAAGGAATGAAAACTGTAGACATCATTTCATCACATAACCCTTTACCACATGTCAATATTTTAGACACGTCAAAATCAAAGGAATTTACAGGCCACAACTTAAATGTGGTTCAAATGGTTTGTCCATGAAAGGTTGGAAAACGTTGTGAGAAAAGGAGAAAATGCTGGTTACCAGCATTTTCTCCTTTTCCCACAATGTTTTCAAAAGCCTTCTTCCTCAGGGTTGTTAAAACTTAGAATTGTGTGGTAACGGGTTAAACTAATGTTATGGATGTTTATTAATAACAAGAGCACTGCATGCGGGTGCCAACGCTTGGCTGCAAGTGCTTGATTTTCAGTGAAAATTCTTAGTCAAAAACGGGTCATAACTGACTGTGTCAAAAATATTTTGATGCTTACATGCCCTTGTTGTATAGGTTCCCCTTTTGATAGTTAACAGCTTGTCCAAGTTTGAAGTAAATATCTGCAGTAATAACAAAGATATTAGTCCAAGTTTGAAGTAAATATCTTCAGTAATAACAAAGATATTACAAAATGTTAGTTTTTGCACGACGACACTGGCAGGGCTACGACAATACCTCAACGTTTTCTTCGAAAAAAACCAAGCTAAAAAACCTATCTTGATGATGAACCCATTCTAATATGTACCCAATGAAACCCTATAAAAACTCTTTGAATCCCAAAATAATCCCTATATCAGAACCTATAAACTTACATTTATTTTCCTATAAACTGGCCCACCTATTAGATCAGTAGGTCTTGGAATATCTTGAATGATCTCCTCTTTACTCAGGAAAGTCAGTTCATCTCTTGCAAATGTGTTCATATCCGGGTAACCTGTATAAAGGTAGTTAACTCTTTAGCAAACAACAAAATTCTAGACAGGTTCATATTAAAAGCACTTTTGGACAACAAATTAAATGTGACTCAAATAATGGGATTTATCTTTGAAAGGGCAGAAAACATTGTTGGAAAAGGAGAAAATGCTGGTTACCAGCATTTCTCCTTTTGCCACAATGTTTTCAAAAGCTTTACCCTTAGGATCGTTAAAACTTGGGATTGTATGTTAAAGGGTTAAGTGTGAATAAAATTTTGCTTCTTTTCTGACTTGTTCAATTCTTTACCTGACAAAAAAACATTAGACTTGTGGATTAAGAAAATGCTTAGTTTAAACACATTTATTTTACACTGATTGAGAAACAAGTTCTACACCAGTACTTGCGCCAAATGTGTGGGCCAATAAACAGTCCCGAAGGTGACACACGGTCTCAGGTATCAATCTCGGGACCTTATGATTATGAAGCTGATGCTCCACCTCACAACCACAGAAACCATGAGAAAATGTTGACAAAGGACAAACTAAATGTGGCTCAAATGATAGGATTTGTCCATGAAAGGTTAGAAAACATTGTGGTAAAGAGCACTTTCTCCTTTTCCCATACTGTTTTCTACCCTTTAAAATACAAATCAAGTCATTTCAATCGCATTCAATTTGCCATCTCCCAATGCTTTGAATTTGGACCAGTCTAAAATTTTGTCGTACAGTAAAGAATTACAGACTTGTCAAGGACACTTAACACATATAAGGTGTGCTTCTGTTTGGAGAAGAGCACTTCAAATCTGAAGACTTTCACTCAAAATGTCAGTTTGTATCATAAATTCAAAAATCAATCTCTGTACTGCCTCAGACAAACATAATACTTAACTTCTCTTTTAATAAACAAACCATAAATTTTTAACTAAAAGGATCAATTCACAGCTTACTGGCCTTGTGTCACTCAAAAATGGTAGACCCTTAACCAGATGACAAAATTTTAGGCTAGTGAAAATTGTAGAATCCCGGTTGACAAATAAATGTGACAAAGTGAAGGTATACTCATACATATCATGAAAAGGTAGATGTTGTGGAAAAAAGAGAAAACGCTGGTTACCAGCATTATTTCCTTAATTCACAATGTTTTCAAAGCCTTCTTCCTCAGGCCATTTAGCCCTTCACCACACAATCCCGAATTTTAATGACCCTGACAAAAAGATTCTTTGAAAACATTGTTGGAAAGGTCGAAAATGCTGATAACCAACATTTTTTCCTTTTCCCACGACATTTTCTACTTTTTCAAAGACAAATCCCATCATTTGAGCCACATTTATATTGTTGTATGCAAATGCTCACAATTTGGACAAGTCTACATTTTTCTCCTGCGGTAATGAGTTAAACACAGGGATTGGTTGGTAAAGGGCCAACAGAAGCTTGAAAACTGTCAAAAAAATCTAAGATCCCACGTCTGATGCTTTATGACGCTACTCAAAAATGTAGGACAACAAACATAATATGGCCTCCTGTTGGAATTAATATATTTTTATCTATAGCTCTAAGTCTACAGCTGGTTACCAGATAACAAACTTCTAAACTCTTCCGAATTGTAAGCATTTGCAGGCTGCAAATTAAAACTGGCTGAAATACAGTATTTGTAATTGCAAGAATAGGTCTACACACTGTGAGAAAAGAAGAAAGTGCAGGTTACCATTCATACATTCCCTAATTATTGTCAACAAATAAAGTGTCTTTTGTAATAATTAACCCTTTATCAAACAATAATGATTTTTAGCAAGCCTGAAGAAGAAGGCTTTGGATGACATTGTGGAAAAAGGAGAAAATGCTAGTAAGTTGAATCTTCTTTTCACAAAATTCTTTATTCTCTTCCAAAGACAAATCCTATTGTATCATCAATATGGAACTCTTTACCAAATGACAAAATTTTAGACTGGTCCAAATTGAAAGCACTTGCAGACAACAAAATAAATGCAACTCACAAATTTAAATCTGTTTCCAGCAGGGTAGAAACCATTGTGGGAAAAGGAGAAAATGCTGATTACCAGCATTTTCTCCTTTTCCCACAATGTTTTCAAAAGTCTTCTATCTCAGGGTCGTAAAAACCAGGGATTGTTTGGTAAAGGGTTAAAATACTTGTTTACAACTGCTTTTGACTTGGCCAGGTCTGAAATTTTGTCGTTTGGTAAAGAGTTCCATAGCTAACCTGTTTTAGAGAAACTGTTCACAGCCTTCACCTTTCTCAAGCCATACTCCGGGTCATACCTACAATGTATACAAATCCCACAAAGTTTTAGCATCAGTTGCTATCATTATAGTGACAACTCATGGCCATTTGCAAAAGATATTTTTAAGCTTGCAGCCTGTAACTTTTAATAGCAATGTGGCAAAAGAAGAAATCACCCATGAACAATTTATTCTTCTGCAATATGTATGCACATGTAGTCAAATATCAAAAGTTGATTCATGTTGGTTAATGCTGCCGCAAATTTATTCAAGGGTAGAAAACATAGTGAGAAAAGAGGAAAATGCTTTAACTAGCTTCTTTTCCACTGCCACTGATGTTTTCAAAAGACCTCTTCCCGTGACTTTAAAAAATTGGGCTTATTCAAGAATCCATTAATAAATAATCCCTTGTTTGAATGCCATGAAAAAAAAATTATGAAAATTATTGTGGTTAAGGAGGAATTGCTGGTCACCAGCATTTACTCCATTTCCCACAATGGTTTTGATCCTTCTGAAGACAGTCCTATCATTGAGCCATATAAAATTTGTTATCTGCCAAAGTTTTCAATATGGACCAGTCTATTTTTTTTGTCTGATGAAGACTTATAGGATTAAAACTTCCAACACTGTTTTCAACATGAATTATATCAAAGCAACCAGTGCACCTATTCATGCTTTCCTGGAGTTTCTTTTACAAGTGATTTGCACAAAATTCTTTCCATGCCACTGACTGCTCTCCCACAATTATAATGTGGAAATAACAATAATAAATGGAAAGAAAGTGGCTGAGCTATGGTTTCTCTTCTTTAGAAAATGTGAGATCCGCTTTGATAACTTACCCTTCCCTAGCCACATATCGAACTGTGAAGTCCTCCTCAACCGTAATCGTGTGCACTGTATCAAGATCATCATGTACTTGTATTGACTGTAAAAGTTTCAAGATACGAAAAATAATAAAAAAACAATATCAAACAATGATGTAAACCTATAATAGTCAATCTCCTGGTAAGTACTGACATTCAGGACTATTTTGGTGACTTTTATTTCAGAAGCTTAATGACATCATCTAGCTTCAGCTGGCAGAAATTTAGTAACTAGATTCTACATTATCACCATCAATTTGAATTTCACAATTGAAATTTAGCCTTACAATAAATTGTATTGATCTAGTTTCATTTTGTTATTGTAATTATTCACCATCTGTATGGATAAGCATTTAATCCCCCAAACGCTTCTTTGTAATTACCCTGGTAACACAAATTCCTCATTCCCATTGACTTATACACGTAAAAAAGTTCAGTGTGCGAGAAAATTAATTACTCTGCCTCTAATCATTTAATCTTAAGGAAAACTAGATCTATAGCTGGTAGAAAGAGAGGCTACTGGAGCTATTTACATTAATATATCACAGTGTTCCCACTAGCTTTTTATTTCAAGGGTACACTTACCCCCTGAGCTGTAAATGTGGGGGTAAGATTTGATATTAGAGGGTATGACAATAATGGTTCCCAACTAGAGGTAAAGCAATCCATATTGATGATTTGCAGCATAAAAAAAGTCTGTTGTATCAAGATATTTGTAGAGATTTACTGCTTAAACTCATTAAAAATCTGAAAAGACGGTCTGAAGTGACCCTGATCGCACAATGTCAAAAGGAACATTTTGTTGTATCATGGGTTTCCGCGTTTTTTGCACCGATCATTTTTTCATGTCTGTTAATTTATGGTTAGGTATTTCTGCACAGTTGACAAAAATTGTCAATAAAGGTAACATGTAACTTCAAAACCTATCATTTTACACAAGATAAGCGGATAATGGCTTTCTTTTACGTTTTTTCTTACAAAGTCACGTGTAACCAAAATTTGTTATGTGAATTTCAATTCTGTAACATGATTTATGCAATAACTTGCGTGAGTGGGAACACTGATATTGATCAGTGTTCGTCGCCTGACATCAAAGTTGTAGCTCTCTAAAACATGTTTGTGTTACTTTTCCGCTAAATTTTGGCGACGTCACTGACGGGGACCCGGACTTTGGTTCTACATCTATAGACCAGAGACATACAATCTGTCTCTGCATAGACATTTCAGTAAGGATGACACGTCCGACAAAGCGCAGCAGCTTTGTGTTTGAATAATTTGTTGTAGATCTATAAGGGTTTATGCAGTTAGTGAAATTACCTGTTTTGAATATGTGCCCTTAAAGTTTCTTGTTTAAACCTCATTTTTCTTCGTTTCTTGCAGACGATAATGTCGACATCATCAGCATCGATTTAGATAATAGCCGTATTTGACTGGTCAACTTTCGTGAAGCACGAAAATGAATATCCGCCTACCTTAAGTTGCCCGTTTCGTGCTGCACAAACATTACAACGATTTGAGAGAGTAAGGTTTGTGCTTCACGAAAGTTTACGAAATCCCGAAATTTACTAGTCGAATGCAACACGAAAAACCGTCATTACCAGTCGAATACGGCAAATGTATCATGTGACTTTTACGATAAATGAAATGGCCCCGAACTTCGATATCGCGAATTTTAGATGATTCGACCATATCCAGATATGAAAAAAAATTGGCCATAAAATTCGATCTAGATCTATATCTTGACTTCAGATGATTCGACGAACATTATTTTGACGTCCCAATCGATAGTTGGATCTACCGGATTTGTATTTTAATTCAATAAGTCTTGACGACGCTGTTGGGGGTTCCGAGTCGTTTCGACCCAAAACCATTTCCTCCCCTAGTCGTTTCCTCCCTTGTTGTTCCCCCCCCCCCAGTCGTTTCACCCCCCCACTTGTCGTTTTGCCTCCCTAGTCGTTTACCCCCCCCCCCCCCCAATAAAAATGTACCTTAGAACTTTTAGTCATCTTAAACAGGATAATGGTGCGTTTGACTCTGCTGAAATTAGTGTTAAATTAAAGTTAGATCTATATCAGCCTTTCATATGATATGAAATATGAAATACAATATGACCATTGAAATGTATTTTGAAATATTTTCAATCAAAATTAGGTAAGATTTTCGTATTTTCTTTCAGGTATTTCATGAATTACACAAATCCGGTTCCATTACTTTTTTTTTTTAGGCTTTCCAACGGTATAAAAAATTCAATTCGGACAAAATGTAACGGAATTTATAATAGCCATCTGAAGTTTTTGTTCATGACCTGAACTCAACATATCCCCATATCTATCCATAAGTCTGAACTCCTTAGCAAAGCATTTGCAGTCGTTCAGTTGGTAGCATTTTCCTTTGAAAATAGAAATCACTGTGGAAAAAGCTGAAAATTCTAGCTACCTGCAATTTCTCCTTTCTGCACAATGTCGTCAAAAGCCGTCTTCCTCAAGGTCGTTAGAATTCGTTTTTGTGGGGTAAAAGGTTAAAAGTTATTTTGATTGAAAAGAAAACAAAAAGATTTTTTAATTAATCCCCGTACTGCACCTCTCTCTCTCCTTGTAAACGTGCACACGCACCCATGATATCAATCCACCCTATTCCAGGGGGGAATCGACCAGGGGGAAAACGTCTTGGGGGCGAAACGTCTTGTTACCCTGTTGGGCACGGTGTCTGTTCATGTCATATTCTTCGAAGATTCGACCTGTCTGCTATGACGCATCACTATCCCTAGCCTACAGGAGAAATTATTACTCATCTAATAAAAAAGCAATGGAGAAAATGGCTATAAACAATACACCTGTGGAAAATGTAGCCTGTGTTTCGCTCCAAATATCTTGAAAATTCAATTACTTCAAAGGGGAAAAATAATTTTCACAGATACTCTTGTTTTACAGCACATGTATAAACCAAAGACAACAGATACATCTATGCTCCGCAGAAACTTCAAGAGAGAAGTAAAGAAGATCAGTGTGGACACTTGTGGTAATTAACAGTTTTAAAGAGCGAGTGTGAGAAGGCAAGCTTAAATAGGGCAGACGTCTTGAAAACGTCATAAACTACTGAATTGACGTCATGGACAAAATACGGTAATTTTAGTAAATTGACATTATTCTGAAACTGAGTATATTAGAGTTAATCTTAAAACAGATACAGGATAAGACATATTTATTGTCTATATATGCAACAGTTTTCACTGATCTAGCAGAACGTAAAGATCGGGCCAGTTGTGACGAGTGCTGACCTTGTGTGGCATTTTTTCTACCCGTCCATTCATATGTCCGTCCGTCTGTCCATCCACCCCTCTTTACATCCTATGCAGTCAGCTAGCCCTTACCTTAAAGTCGCTGTACACGCCACACTTTTATTTGGGTCTCTTTAGAATGTACACAATATTGTAACCTTAGGTTTAAAATATTTCTTTTGTAGTTACGGCCAGTGGTCTCTAAGGTCAAGGTTGCAAGTACAAAAATGGAATAAGTTCTGGAAGACACCTTTTTATTCTAAGCAAAAGTGTAAACTTTACCCCATATTCAATACCGGGTATTCTATTTTTATCACAATTTGGTGTAGATAATTTAATCGTACCAACGGAATGGAAGCAATCTCTATTGACCAATGAAAGTTTAGTTCAGATATTCAGCGAAACATTGTTTGAGTAATAATGGCGTAGGATGTAAAAGAAATTTTAAAAAAAATCTGAAAAAATGGAAAGAGAAAACAAAACTGACTTGGGGAATTTTCAAACAATGTTTGTTCACTGAACGCCATTTTTTCGAATGCATTTAAGAATTCGATTCCTCGTTGAGTTGATGTGATCGATGTATGATATTAGAGGCCATTTTGGGAAAGCCGCCATTCAGCCTGTTCAAAAACCTTATGATCAGATCGCTGATGTTGTTTATATAGTGGTTCGCCCATCCTCTATGTCTAAACTCATCTCAAATGTTCTCAAATAGATTGAGATCCGAGTGTACATCCGGCCAGTGCAATACTTGATATTGTTTTGGTCAAAGAAAGTATTAGTTATGCGGGCATTGTCCTGTTGGAAAGTAATGTAAGGCCCCTGGGTCTGAATGAGGGGCAGCAAGTGATTGCTAAGAATGTTAATGTAGCCTTGTGTATTGAGATATCGCTGCAAAATAACTAGATCAGTCAATACAACACATGTCATTTCTCCCCCGGTACCATAACTCCACCGCCGCCAAGCCTCTGTCTTTTCCGAATGCAGCAATCTGTAAAACCGTTGATTCCTACGGCGATATACGGACACTGCCATCTGTGTGACTCGCAATGTATCTTCGCACGTCACTATACACAATCCACATGGTCTCATTGGTAATCCGTCGTTGGTAATCCGTCCAGTGCAAGTGACGTTGTACACAGGCTAGCCTGACAGCCTTTAATAGCATTACAGCTTCCGGGCACGAACAGAGATGTTTGGTTGGCGAATACAGTTTCTGACGGTCTAAGCACTGATCCCTAGCTGGTCGGAGCTGTGACTGTTTCTAACAATAAATTATTGCGTAGACGAGTTGGCGTACTAAGGCGGTCATCACGCAAACGTCGGATACCGGGTCTAGGGCAGTCGCGAACGGATCTGGTATTTAGTTTAGTACCGGGCTCGGAGACTATGAATAGTCTGTCGGAAGCATCCAAACTGACGTGCGAGGTGGCTAACAACAGCGCCGGCCTGGAACATCCCAATAGCCCGATTACGCTGGCCATCTTAGATCTATGTTCCTACGCGGCCTAGAATTGTCAAACATAAATTATGTATCTAATTTCTCTCATCTTCTGCTAGTACAAAAATGTACATGAATTTTGGCAGCTCTCACTTTCCCTAGAAATAAAGTTTGAAACTTGGGTGTATTTTGGAATACCTTTGTATATGTCGACACTCCAGACGGCACCGGATGCGTAAAGTTGTGGCGCGTCTTTTTGTACTCTTTCCCTTTCTCAATATCTCGGGCAATGTAATGAGAATCGTGTGGACCTAAAATTATTTAGAAAATCAACATGATAAAACGATATGAAGCCCCGACACAAGCTTTTCATTACAACCCTTCACCACACAACAAAGTTTAAGACATCATCGGTCCGTATTAAACTGTCTTGCAGACCAACAAATCAGGTGTGGCTGAAAGGATGAAATTTGTCTTTGAAATGGTAGAGAACATTGCCGGAAGATGCTTGTTAACGTGAAAATTGTTTTCAATGTTTTCAAAAGCTTACTCCTTCATGGACTGTTTGGTAAAGGTTAGAATATAGATCTAGTATAGGCATATACATGTATATATATACATGCATACCGAAACAATATCGCAGTGGTCTCCCTTGCTAAGTTTCATGATTGTACCTCAAGTTCTAGAGCACTTATCAGAAAACAAATCAAACATTTATTTGAGCTGTGCTGTGTAAAAAGGGGGCTTAATGCATGTGCAAAACGTATCGACCCAGGTCAGCCTGCGTAGTTCTCGCAGGCTGACCTGGGTCAAAACCTTTTGCTTTTGTTAAATTTTTTGCATGTCAAAGAATTAGTATACATGTACCTCATGATTCACTCGGTTGTTATACAAAATTGACTTTATTGATTTTCAGTCATGTGATTGCTTGCTTGGTATCACGCGTCACGGAGATGCATCACACTCCCTTTTAACAGAGCATGGCTCAATTATTCAAGAAACAGGTATTCAACAATGAGCAATGTCGGATACTTTCGGACAGTCAAGCAGCCGTCGGATATTATTCTTTTAAATGAAGAGAGAAAATACATCCTACGCGATCAATAGATAATTTGGATCTTTTCTCGGCATTCGTTCTTTCCAATATGTATTTAAGTTGCAAATCAGGGAACCATCCAGGATATAAACTGGATGGCTTCTGTCCGATAAGGAGATATTTTTCTCAAATAAATACGTTTGAAATAGCATTATTCGGGTTTTTGCTATCGGCTTGAAAGTTTCATTTAACTTATTTAACAGAATAAGGGTTAGTAAATATCGTGGTGTGACAGGTAGTAAATTCATTACAGAACGTAATAATAGAGCTCTATTTCGGACAAAGACGCAGCTCAGAAATATCAAATTAACAGGCACAGACATTATTTGTAGTTTACTTGCACTAATAATTCATCATAATAGTTTTCTGAAATCAAATATGTGAACGGATTTATGCCCCATTTTTCACAGCATGGTTCAAATTTTTACTTACAAGGGGGGTTACTAAATCACCGTTAACTCTATTCATCCGTTTCGATGTTTCAATAGAATATGGATTCTGTTACGTGAATTGGTTATGAATAAACCTGAGAAATTTCATTCAACTGCCAAATCCATTATTATCTAAAATCTAATTTAATTAACCGGGCCCCTGCCTGTTCAAGAGCACTAGATCATTTTATGCAATACAAAGGTGTCTTATGTCTAAGAGTAGAATAAAAAGAATAAATAAATGAATAACGTGACCGCAAGTTTTGGACAGCACGTGATCGCATTTGTAGTCACATGTCAAACATCACACCTGCCAGATCAGGGATCGCTATGACGTACCTTCAAATCCGACTTCTGTCGTTCTGTAATGCCAATCTTTACCTTTCTTCTCGTGCTCGATCTGAAAAACATAAAATGTACAAGTTGGCTTCTTTACAAAAGAAGCCAGGAGAGGTCAGCATCAATGTTTTCAAATAGTTTATTGGCTTTTAATTTCAATATATTTTGGTACATGTAAACAAACAAGTAAAAAAGCCGCCGCGTAGAAACCTCATATGCTTTACATGACGGTCATTTGACCTTCTTGCCGCCTTTTTAAGTCGCATGATCTTGTCCAGCGGTCTTCTTTCTCTTTTTTTAACGAAATTCTTCTTATTTTTTCTTCTACTTAGATTTATTTGCTTAATGAAAAATTACAATTATTTGAGAGGTCATTTGAAGCCATGGCAAATTAATATAACAAATCTTTTCTGAAATTCGTCCTATAAAAACCACGTCTATTTCCAGTTTCGGTTTTTTGATTTCGCTTTTTTTACAAAACCATGACGAAACAGACTGTGTATCAGCACAATTTCGCAAGAAAAATGGATTTAGACAGCAAATTCTGTGGCAGTCTGCTTTTTAACTTCGCCACTGTTGGAGAGGTCTGATGACCTCTCCAATGAGCCATACTCTGGTAAAAAGGGGTTTCAGTATTACGTTATACTAACCAAGTCATCGTCACATACTAGTAATTAAGGACCCATAATGTCCATTTTGTCTGGCAACCGACTGACTCAGAAGATGTCGGTCCCTGAATATGCAGCGCGCGTGGTCTGCGCATGCAGGCTAATTAATTATGGGTGGTTATTTTTTTGCAGATACATATACCCCCTTTTCCACAGAGCATGACTGGTATACACGACGAATTTCCAAGTCATTTCGATCTGTAAGGCATCAACGAAAAGTTTTACCTTCATTTCTTTCATGTAAACTCTATTACCCATTCCAGCTGTATAATAAAATACAGAAATTATACTCAAAAGTAAAAACTTTATTATTAACCTTGCGATTTCAAAGTTCTGTTCATAGGTAAAGAATGGTCGACATTGATCCACATTTAATTTGTCCTCATCAAATGCTTTCAACTTTGATAAGTTCAAACTTTGGTGGTATCATGTATGGTAAAGGGTTGAAAATATTCTAGGGACAAGTGGAAAGGTGCCCCTATTGTATCACCACACAAGTTACACATTTTCTTCTCTAAAATATGAGCCATGCTCTGGCCACAGGGGACTTAATGCATCTTCGTGACCCAAGATACCAAGCAAGTCATCACATGATTATGGATCCATACAATCCATTTTCTCTAACAACCGACTGAATCATGAGATAGATTGATCCTTTGACATGCAGAAAAATTGATCAAAAGCAAAATGTTTCGGCCAAGGTTAACCTGCGCGGACTGCGCAGGCTAACCTGGGTCGATACTTTTTGCAGATGCATTAAGCCACTCTTTCACAGAGCATGGCTCAAATGTCTACATTATTTATTGAACGCTTATTACTAGTTGATTTGGATCTGGATGGGATTAGAATGTTCACAGCTTCCGTTGAATGTTTCTCAACGTTATATGATGAATCATTTATGACATCTTCGATCACTGGTGCATAATAGGTAGATGAATGACCAGAAGGCATCCAGTGTACATTGCTTGTTTCAAGCTACCGTCTGCGTAATTTAGGCTTTTTTCGAAGCTGTGGCGAAATTCCGCCAACAGAGTTCTGTTGTGTTTTTTCTTCATTGTGTTGTGGATCTATTTAATACCCATATTCAATTTGTATAAGATTGTCATTGCTGTTATAATTAATTGTTGCTCTGTGAAAAGGGGCTTAATGCACCTGCGAAAAGTATCGATCAATGTCAGCCTGCACAGTCTGTGTAAGCTGACCTGGGCTTGAAACTTTTCGCTAATGGTCAGTTTTCAATATGCCATTAAGATTAGGTCGGTTGTTAAAAAGAAATGTCTATTATGGCTTGACTGGTATAATGCATCACGGAGATGCCTTCAGCCCCCTTTTGCCAGAGCATGGCTCAATTATATTTTTCATTTACAATAACTAGATGAAAGACCAAAAGACAATCAGAATTGTAGATCTTTTCATAGCCTGCAGGTTGTTGTTAAGCGCCGTTCACTTCCGGCTGGCAATACATAACTGACAATAGCAGGCGAGGTATACTTGGCGAGATATCTAGGGTATGACTGATAAACCTGTTCTGTGAATATTAAATATCAATTGAGATAATAGCCAGACAAATAGATCTGTGTCGGCAGAAATACTTTGAATTGTTTCATCACAGCATGAAATAATGTGTTCTTTGTCGTGAAACAAAAGATTTGTTATCGTTTGGCAATGAACATTTCATCTGAATCTTTCGACCATAAGTAATAGAAGTTTAAGTTCGGTAACCGTTTAACCCTTATCCTGTTGAAACTTTCAAGCCGATAAGAAAAACCGAAATTTTCCAATTTCAAAGGTATCTATAAAGGAAAGATATCCCCTTATCGGACAATGTAGATCCAAGATCAGACTGCACGTTCTGTGCAGTCTGATCTTGATCTATGCTGTCCGCAAATTGTCAGTGAGTCACGCTCAAACTCGCTAGCTTACTATACAATTCCCGTGTTTCATCGGTCTGGATGAAGACAGCCATAGAAAACATTGTGGTAATGGGATAGACTGCTGATTAACAGCATTTTCTCCTTTTCCCCCCAGTTTTTTTTTTGAGAAAATCACTTCACTTGACCCACAGTTATATTAACATCTGCAAATGCTTGCAATTTTGACCAGTCTAAAAATTTGTCGTTTGGTATCAAGAGTTAAGTAGGGAATCATTGTATTGCAATACTTGTAAAAAGTGTTATAAGATCTACGTCCATAAAGAAATTTGCAGCCGACTCAATATTCTCTCTCAGACAGAAATTGAGCCTTTCTCTGTGAAAAGGGGGCTTAGTACATCTGCAAAATAGTATCGACTCATGTCAGCCTGCGTAGGTTGATATGGGTGGAAAATTTTTGCTTCTTGTAAATTTTCTGCTTGTTAAAGGACCATTGTATTTCGTTATTCAGTTGGTTATTAGACAATTTATGTATTTTTCATCCATAGTTATGTGACGACTTACTTGATATCGTACATCGTGATCAAAGATACATTAAACCTAGCCTGGGTCCAGGCGGTAATAAATTTTTAATCACTCCTTATCGCAATCACTCCTTAGCCGATCTCCTTTCACGATTTCTACATATCTAGGGCAATAAATTGATAATCGGTATCAATATTATCTTTGACAAAGTATAAGAGAATGATCGGACTGGAACCAAGGCTACACTAAACCGCACTTTCGAAGAGTGTCGCTCTGGGAAAAATAAAATGAAATAAACTACCCATGGAATTGCATTGTTTAGATCTTTTTACTGAACTGGAAAAGTCCAATACAACGATCAAGCGCTTTAACGATTATCTTTACCAACCGACAAATTTTGGGCATGCACTGATTGAAAGCATTTGCATGCGACAAATTCGGTGTAGCCCAAAAACATGATTTCTGTCTTTACAATGGTAGAAAACATTGTGGTAAAATGAGAAAATTCTGGTTACCAGCATTTTCTCTTTTTCCCACAATATTTTCGAAAGCCATCTTTTTCAGATTCGTTGAAATACGGGATTGTATTGTAAAGGGTTTTAATTGGGAGTGACTTCTCATAAATATGGTGACTTTAGGTACATTAAAAAAAACATTCATAGATCGGATATGGTTGAATAGTGGCCGAATGGATATTGAAAAAGGCAAAACGAAAAAAGACATGTCTTTGTCAGGGTTTTATTCCAATTGTCACGGTCCTATTTTTATTCTATGTAAATGACGTTTCGTATCCTAACACATCTGAGTGAACTTCAAAGTGAAAAGTAAATGGTGTTAATTGTTACCCTTAAGCTTTACGCCATAGACCCCTTTTTTTTACGGATACAGCCTGCGTACCGTCTGATCATAGTCTACACGTTTCGTGTCCCTAGTGTAGGTTTCTGCTAAGTACGTGTAGTGCAAGGCCAGTAACAAATAGAAAGATAGATGGATGCATGATATATAAAAGACATTGTGCCGAAAAGATGTTTCCATTTTCTCCCTTTCCCTCACTGATTTCAAAATTTGTCAGCTTAAATACGTAACATTCGGTTACAGAAGGGCTCTTCCTTCAACTTAATCCGTTTATGTAAAGAAAAAACGCAGACTGCAGATTATTTTTATTTTTAAATTGCAGCAATGTATTTTTGGTTTGCAACGTTCCTCTTCGCTTCCGGGTCTAAAAGCGTGCAAGTACCTGCCCCAATATAAGAATAGAGTCGGATAGACAAAGTTCGACAGAGGCAGACAAAGGAGAACTTTAATTTATAGATATTCGATCAATATTACAACAGTATGGCATATTTTAACATAATCAAACCATTTATATTTTAATAATTATGTATGTATATGTTATGAAACGGCTATGAATTGGAAAATGGAAATGCTCATTGTCACATGTCTTATCTTTAGCAAGCTGGACATGTTTTTAGCTGTTTCTGCAGACAGTGTAGATTCAAGATCAGGCTGCAATCAGCGCAGCCTGATCTTGGACCTACACTGTCCGTCTGTTACTTCTTAACCCTTAGGCTGCTAAGCGCTGACCTTTTGCACACAGTGTAGATCAAGATCAGACTGTACAGAACGTGCAGTCTGATCTTGGATCTACACTGTCCGATAAGGAGATATCTTTCCTCCAGAAATGCTTTTCAAACAACACAATTTGGGTTTTTACTATCGGCTTGAAAGTTTCATTTCTTTTATTAAGCAGTATAAAATCATCCAAAATTAGACACGGAGAGGCGATATTTCGTCTAATTTTGCCCTTGTAGCGTTCATCAGTGTTAGACGGAGAGCTATGAACAAGATCAGACTGCAGAGATCGTGCAGTTTGATTTTGGAACCTACACTGTCCGCTTCTTGGCAAAAAAAAGATTTGAGCCATGCTCTGGCAAAAAGGGGCTTAAATGCATCTCCGTGATCCATGGTTCTAAGCAAACCATCACCTACTTACGTATCCATAACAGCCACTATTTTTTAACAACCGACTTAATCATAAGGTAGACTGGTCCTTCGACATGCAGAAAATTGGCCAATAGCGATAAGTTTCGGCCAAGGTCAGGCTGACCTGGGTCGAAACTTTTTGCAGGTTCATTAAGCCCCCTTTTCACAGAGCATGGCTCATTTGTAAAGGCAAAATTCTGTCTTTTCAGTACTGACTGAGAACTGAGAATATCAATTTCATTTATTTACCACTGTGAGTGTTAATAACTTCTAGTCTCTGTCTGAATTACTTCGCACTCCTGGGTTTAATTTCAAATTAACATAACAATTATGCGATAACGAATCGGGAGTCAAATAACCCCTTTTGTCAAATTACCCAGTTTAACTCATTTCAACATAGTCCAGTTTTGAAACAGATCTACTATTACGCCGTTCAACGCAAAAAAAATTAAGTTTCTTGATCATATGATGTAGAAAACATTGTGTGAAATGGAACAGTTTGTATGTGAAATATCGTTATGTGATAATAAGAATCTAACATCTGGTGACTTGTAAGATAAACATTTTGTAACCATTTAATAACTCTTCTACGAAACGACAAAATTTTAGACCTGTTCATATTGAATTCATTTGCAGACGACAATTTCAGTCTGGCTCAAATGATGGAATTTGTCTATGATAAGGTAGAAAACATTGTGGGAAAAGGAGAAAATGCTGGTTACCAGCATTTTCTCCTTTTCCCCACAATGTTTTCCAAAGGCTTCTTTCACAGGGTCGTGAAAACCCGGGATTGTTTGGTAAAGAGTTAACTCTTCCACGAAAGTGTTATTTAACTCGCCAGAGGCTCGCTAATAACATTTTTTTAGACTCGTTCAATAAAGTTTATAATAAATGCCAACTCAGACGTTATTTCCTATATTTATGTACTGGGACGTCTAGTCCCCGCCAATCAGAAAGCGATTTTCGAAATTTACGAATAAGGAAGTATTGTGTTCGATTCCTGGCTGGTTAGAAACTCTTTCCCTGGGCTGACGAGATTCAATGCAAGAGCGCTCACTCCTCTGCCACCAATAAATACTCTATCTAGTTCGTTTGTGCAAAAAGTAGTCATGGCTTCGTAAGAGTGTTGTGCATAGCGGTGGAATAGAAATTCTGCTTGTCGCCGTGACGTACTGTTGAAAACGTCGTAATCCTACGTCGTCTTGCTGTGACAAGCCTGCATAGCTCAAGTGGTAGAACGTAGGACTTTTAAACATCAAGTCTTGGACCACTTGAGGATGTGGGTTGGAGTCCCACGGCTGGTCATCTAAGATTACTAATAGTCTTTCGGATGAGACGTTAAACCGATGTCCCGCGTGACGGTGCTATACACCGAACACATCAAAGAATTAGGCGTAACTTAGGATCGGTTTCGTCCTGTATCTTGCAGTATCCCTCTTAAAAACTTATAGCCTTCTGGGGCGTTGCCCATATGGGCACCCGGTGACGACGATAAATAAACGCAAATTCAATCAGTCGTCATGTCGATGAAGCTTCTGATCAAAGATTTGTAAGCAATGACGTACTGTTGTAAACGTTGCAACCTACCTCGTCTTGCCGATGAAGCTTCGCAGACATCATGTTTGCGAGTCCGATCTTAGTCGACAGAACCTCGTCGTCCTCGTCTGCGGGATGATACACTGTCAGAATTTGTCCGTGCCGAGTCATGTCAAAGGAAAACCTGAACAAAAACAGAAAAACGTTAATCAACCGTTTACAAAACAACCCGTGTTTTAACGACCCAGATAGCAAAGGCTTTGGAAAACATTTTTGTCGTCCCCCAACAATGTTTTCCATCCTTTTTATGACCAACTCCGTTTTTTAAGTGACATCGATTTGTTCGTCTGCAGATGCTTTCAATATGGAAAAGGCTTAAATTTTGTCGTGTGGTAAAAGTTGATTTACCGATAACGTTACTATACTGCGTGAATTAAGATAGAAATACCCCGTACTACTGTCTTAGTTTCTTCATAAATATAAATGTAACATGCATGGCAATCGCCATGGTAAAGCTTAAATACAATATGAAAAGCGCCATGAGACACCCTGTCGGCAATTCTTAGTCAGCCATGCCTTGACCCCCGACGCTCAGAGCGTCAAACACCGTGCTTGGTGCCTATTTCGATAATTTGGCATTTTGTGAGTCACTTCTATGCATACCAAAGCGTTTACCGGGCAGACATTTTCAGACTGCCCCGAGCGTATCCTAGTCTGATCTTGGAAGATTGAGCAAGATATTTTGCAGTTAAATAAAACTTTGTGGCAAACATAGAAATTGTTCATAAAGTTACTTACCATTCTCTAAAATCAAGGGCATGGCCAATTATACCTGAAACAAAACAAAAGAATATTTGCCCGTCTTTCATACGCAGCGAAAGTCTGTGATATCCTTATTAACTATCTTGTGCGAAGGTTTAAGACGCTTTCCTGCCCACTACTTTGCTGTCTTATAAAAACTTCATGACTAACGGGAAAATTGCTCTCCACGAGCAACTTGATGGTCATGAATTATTTGACTTTTGATACAAACTTTGTATTTTTTTTGGGGGGGGGGGGATTGGATGGGATTATGACCAAATACATGTACATGGGCTGCGCACTGGCAAAGACGGGTTAAATACATGTCCATGATACCAAGCCAGTCATCACATATTTATGGATGAATGAAATCTAGTTTGTCTAATAATCGACTGAATCATGAGGTAGACAGGTTGTTAGACACGCAGACAGTTAACAAATAGCAAAAAGTTTCGAGCCATGTTAGCCTGCGCGGACTGTATAGTCTGACATAAGTCGATACATTTTGCAGATGCATTCACCTCCTGATTACGGTAGGTCAGGCGGACAAATATGGGGACACCACAGTGCCAATGATAATAATGAGGAAAATATGCCGGTTACGGTTCAATCTTTGCTGTCGGAAAATCCGTCCAAGACGCTCAGCAGAGTCCAACATGAGGCTTATGAACTGGGAACACAGAGGAATGAATAATCCGTCAATGTGAAATGATTGGAATTGTGTTGAAAGCTGGATAAAATACTCCATAAGCAATTTTATTTTCAAAGGAAAAGATAACTGTAAAACTGGACACCATCTGTTTTTTCCCTTAACACGTTGAACAAATATTCGGTTTCATTATTACCTTCGTCATCTGCCGGGGAAAACTTGAACTGGTGAACAATCATCCGCAACTCGATAAAGTCGACATTGTCTTTGATGTTAGTAAAACCGATCTGAAAATTTCAAAACAAAAACTTAATTTCTGGAAGTAAAGTCTGACGGGAACATTATTTTCCTTGATGCTGATTCATCCTTAGCCTGCGACTCACGGACGTTTTGCGAACAGTGTAGATCTAGATCAGACTGCACAGAACGTGCAGTCTGATCATGGATCTACACTGTCCGATAAGGAGATATCTTTTCCCCAGAAATACCTTTGAATTAGCAAAATTAGGCTTTATAACGTAAAGGAACATTAACTCGTCAGTTTTCGGTATAAATGAAGAGCTGGAAGAGAATCCTAGGGTTTTGTGGATTTTTATCGTGTGCCAAAATATTGAGCCCTTTGGACGTCTTTTAAGATATTTCTTACATTGATATAATGCTCAGAAGGGTGTTTAATAGTGCACGAAAATCACCTGGTTGCGACTGCCGACTTACTGTTACTCGGAACGTTAACTCGCCACCACTAGTAATGTTAAGTCGTCATTTCAGTATTTTCTTAAAATCTCACAAACTATTACCTGAAAAAATTCAGTTGTTTAGCTTTAATGTCGCAAAATTGATTAGTGCAATTATCACAAATGGTAAACAAGCAAATTTGATACATTTACAAGAGATTTATAGATGTAAAATGAGTCCAAACTTATCCAATTGAATATTTTAATGAAAAAATCATATAGATTTCAAGGAAAATTAAACTTGACATTAACCGTTATTTGCATTAGGTTAATATTTCGGATTATAGTTTTTTTGCATTTTCATTGTTTAAAAATCAAAAATCGAATACTTGTTTCAAATATTCATAGGGACATATTACATGTATTAGTACTCTGTTCGATGAGCAAAATGATAATATACGAGTAAACCAAGGGTCACACAATAAAGTCATTCTTTAAACCTCTGAAGTCATTTCAAACAACCAAAGAAGATTGCTTGACGCATACTAGTAACAAGAATATATACTACAAAAATATTAAATGGTTTATTTGGTTCAACAACTATCTGTTTGACAAAAAAAAGCACGCTTTAATTATTTAAATTTCTCTCCATCTTGTCACAAACTGCAAGTAACACTTAGGATATATTCGATATCAAATGATTTAATCTTTACATTTTTTCTGACTTCATTTTCACATTTCACCTTTTACACCTTTAGTCCTTTGTTGGCTTAATTTTAGTTCTCGGTGTCTTTTTTTTACCCTTTTGCTTTTCATTCCGTTTTATGTAGAGCATAATCATCTTCTCTTTACTTTTCAGTAAGTTTAGGGTTTTCACAGATTCTTGTGCTTCTGTTAGAGTGTCATTTTCATTGTCTTCAATATCTTCCATTTGTGGAATTTACGTTTAGCGACTACTCTTGGTCTCGTTTTACATTTGTTTCAGTCTTTATCTTCAGTTTTTCTTGCTTTACTTATTTTAGAGATAATGATCTAGACTTAAAAGCCTTATAAGCAGCAGTCATGTTTTCTATCGACCACTTTCAAGCAGCATGTTTTGGCTTCGCCAGATCCTCTTGGCTCTGTAGATCTTGTTTAGACATGGCTGCATTTTAAAAAGAAGAATGAAATGAATATTTGATTAAATAGGAGGTATGATAATTAAGGGCAATAGCTCGAAATTTATCATACAAATATTTTTTCGACTTTATAGATGAAACTCTCTGAAACGAAACGTTGATGTAAAATCTGTAGCTTTTTGTTGAACACTGTAGCTCGAAGTTAGGTTCGATATGCACAAAAATGTTAAAATTGATATTCTAAATTACTATTAAGTGTATTATAACTGTTATTTACTCAGTTTTATCAATAAAATATGACACTATTTCAGTAGATTGCAATATACTGAAAAAGGAAACTGTTTCTAATTAAAATAAGCATGGACGCAGGATTCGTTGCCATTGTGGCCTTGTGCCTTCTAAAATACTTCTAAATAGACTTAATTGCTGCTAAAATACGAGCCATGCTCTGGCAAAAGGGGGCTTAATGCATTACCGTGATACATGATACCGACCCAAACATAACATAATTATGGATCCATAATGGCCACTTCTTTTAATAACCGACCTAATTGTGAGGCAGACAGGTTCTTTGACAAACAGAAAATTGACTAGTAGCGAAAAGTTTCGGCTCAGGTCAGCCTGCGCGGTCTGCGCAGGCTGACCTGGGTCGATACTTTTCGCAGATGCATTAAGCCCCCTTTTCACAGAGCATGGTTCAATATTTGGTTCACAATAGGTTGAAGAAAATACGCTTATCAAGGTTGATTTCTATGTCAGTGGGTAAAAAATATCATTCGAAATATCTAACTAAAATAGAGGAACACTAAGTCGTCAATTGGGTTCTAACTCGTCATTTTTATTGCACCTCTATTTCATTGCTTTAAAAGGTTCTGTCTTATCAAAGAGCGGTAAATCTTGTCAGAATAAATATTCTAGAACATCAACACGTGGTTCTGACATCACTCATGTGTCTGAAAACTTTACTGCGAGCGTTCGCCCGAGACAGCTGAAATAGGAACTTGTCGTCGCCCAAGTCGACCCAATGGTGTGAATTTGGTAGGTTTTTCAGTGGCTAAAAAGTCTGACACAAAGCAATGGATGTGTATGTTATCTTAACCAGAAAAAAGAAAATTTGTGTACCTGTTAAAAGATGTGTGCCAGTAAACTTTCAGGTGACGTCATCGAAGGAGAGATAACAAAAACAAAAAGTGACGAGTTATGTGCCTGCCGAGCTACTGTTCTTTTACGTTACTACCGGCTGGAAAGTTTCATTACACTTATTTAGCAGTAAAAGGGTTACTTGGACTCCATCAACAGCTGCATGATTCGTTATCAGATTGATTATTTCCAATTTACAAGGTTATTGTAGAAGTCTACGTCTAGCAAATTTCTTTAATGAGCCGGAATAAAATAATGATAACAGTTAGAACTATCGTACGGTGGCACAAAAGTGACATGGAAGATATATTTTATACTACGTGCGCACGCAGTAGCTAATACGTGCGCACGTATTAGTTATTACGTGCGCACGCAGTAGCTAATACGTGCGCACGTAATAAGTAATACGTGCGCACTCAGTAGTATTACGTGCGCACGTATTAGTTATTACGTGCGCACGTAATAACTAATACGTGCGCACGTAATAGCTACTGCGTGCGCACTCAGTAGCTAATACGTGCGCACGTATTAGTTATTACGTGCGCACGTAATAATCCACCAATCAGAATCATGAACGGAAGCCATTGTTTCAAGATGGAAGTGGAAGATAGACATTTATTGATCCTTATAAACTGATTGGTCGATTATTACGTGCACACGTAATAGTTATTACGTGCGCACGTATTACTTAATACGTGCGCACGTATTAGCTACTGCGTGCGCACGTACTAGCTACTGCGTGCGCACGTAATAACTATTACGTGCGCACATATTAGCTAATACGTGCGCACGTATTAGTTATTACGTGCGCACGTATTAGCTACTGCGTGCGCACGTAATACTACTGCGTGCGCACGTATTACTTATTACGTGCGCACGTATTAGCTACTGCGTGCGCACGTAGTATAAAATATATCTTCCATGTCACTTTTGTGCCACCGTACTATCGCGATATTTTTATCGTGAAAATTTTGTATTATCAAGTATGGTGGCATATTTCTGCCACGAGATCCGCTTTTGCAGAGAGCCATTAAAATAGTATTGTCTGTTAATTAGCCCTTTATCACATAATCCCGAGTTTTAACGACCCTGGAGAGGAAGACTTTTGAAAACATTGTGGGAAAAAGATAAAATGCTGGTAGCCAGCATTTTCTCCTTCTTTTCCAACAATGTTTTCTACCCTTTCAAAAGCAAATTTCAGTGTTTGAGCCATTTTCAATTTGTCGTCTGCAAATCAGACTACTCTAAAATTGTGTCGTTTGGTAGAGAGTTAAAATATTTTCAGGACATTATGTACATCCGTACATCATGCTGACATCCTGAAAACGATCATATCGTGTTTTTTTCCGTTTTGATGATTATCGAGTGCCAATAATAAAAAACAAGTCTTATAAAATCAAAATCAATATTTCATGAAAATATGGGCCAAACCCTTTTTTGTCCCATAAAGCGATTTAGAAATATTGTTCTGTCATAAATACTATCGTGTTTATGGCCGAAATTGGGTAGTCAACAAAAGACAAGTAGCGACGTCAAACAAACAAATGAATAAACAGTTAAAGTAAACGCATTAAAGCCCAATCGATCGATAGTTGTCATTTACTATTTAAAGAGGCCCTTATACTCATTTTCAGCCAGTTTTAACTCATTTTGTCTCTATTTTATCAAGCTATAGTCAGTCTTATATCTTCATGCCAAATATTGCGCCTGACGGTTGCAAGGTTGCTTAGATTACGGTCGATAGAAAATGCATTTCGCTGAGTTGCGGCCTTCCAGGTAAACAGACTCGTCGTTTCCGGTTTTTGAATCGAAGATTTTCGATATATCCGTTATAAACTCGGGTAGATTCGTATGATGATCATGCATTCTGTCACGTGACTATATTTGACCTTCGCCCTGCGTCTAATGAGGTAAACAAAGGAAAATGGAGGCTTCTCTGTTGCAGCCTCGATTTTCAGACTGAGGTCGCGGCCTATATGCAAATTACACCGTATCCGACTCTAGGCGGAAACCAACGATAAATTTCCGTGACGCACCGCCATTGTTTACAGCTTCGATCGTCAACCAGTTTTCTTCTGACCAATGTTCAGTTTCTAATACAAATCTGTGTGTTTCTTTTTTTCAATTACACCATATATGTCAGTAATTTATCCATGTTTACACAAAGGGCGGATTTCTGTACCATTCTAAATTGTTTGAAATTTAACAGCGTTTTTGCTCACCGGCTGTAGACGGGCATCTTTAAAGTATTTTAATTGCTATCTTTCAGGTAAGGGCCCATTGTCATGCCAGTATGACCTCTCAACACCTTTCTTGTGAGAGGTTTTTAAAATATTGCGGGAAAAGTAGCAATTGCGTGTTATTGTTAAAAATCTGTTTCTCGGCCGGGTAGCTTAGTGGTTAGCGTACCTGACTCGTGCCCTGGTGGTTGCGGGTTTGATATACCCGATTACGACGATTTTCCTTTACGGTGATTTTTCGCCTCTCACCTCTGATGCATGTGAGAAAGTAGTCAGTGGCCTGGACAGAAGGTTGTATCAGTCCTTGTGTGAGAAAGTCAGCAAATACATGCATAGGTTTACTGACCGTCGTGATATCACCCTAGCTGTTAAAACGGCGTTTAACCAAAGTACAAATTCAAATACAAAATAAAATATATATCTTCTTGTAAAACGAAGAAATTACCAATTTTCACGATTTCAAGTCATAAAAGTCTTGTAACAGTCAACAGATTTCCATTTTTATCGAACTTATCCGGCACTTCAAGTTACTTGATGAGAACGCTGGACATTTCAAATTTTCCGTAACTCTTCAAAAAAAAATATCGGATTTTGAACGTAATCGAACGGAACAGGTATCTTATTGGTGCAGAAACATGTATTTAGTTTGGAATAAATACGACGACAAATATTAAAACTAATTAAGGGAAGCCAAGTTATGCAGACAACCCCCCCCCCCCCTTCCACGATGTTTGAACAATAAATGCTTGTATGCAATAGGTAAAGCCACAGCCTTTTACTCTTTACGACAAGACAAAATTTTATTCTAGTCCAGTTTGGCAGCATTTGCGGGCGGAAATTTAAATGTTACTCAAAAAATAACATTTGGATTTTCGAAAGGTAGAAAACATTGTGGGAAAAGAAGAAAATGCTGGTTACCAGCATTTTCTTCTTTTCCCTCAATGTTTTCAAAAGCCTTCTTCCTAAAGATCTTTAACCCTTATCCTGCTAAATACATGTAAGTGAAATGAAACTTTCAAGCCGATAGTAAAAAACAAAATCTTTATATTTCAGTTATTTTTTGGTGAAAAGATATCTCCTTCTTGGGTAGTGTAGATCCAAGATTAGACTGCTCGTTCTCTCCGCAAAAAGGTCCTTCAGTAGCGCTCAGCAGGCTATGGTTTAAAACTCGTAATTGTGTGATAAAGCGTCTTTCAAGGTCTGTCTGTCTGTTTTTGGACACCATTTACATGCTGCTGTTAGAAACGAAAGGAGCCATGTAAAGCACGTAAGATATGCTGTCGTTGTGGAAAAAATGTTCTCTTTTCACTCTTTCAGCGCAAAATATATGAGCCATGCTCTGTGAAAAGGGGCTTTAACGCATCTTCAAAAAGTACTGATTTAGCTCAGCCTGTGCAGATTGCTCATGCTGACATTGGTCAAAACGTTTCGCATTTGGTAAATTTATGGCATGTCCAAGGACCAGTCTATCTCAGGATTCAGATGGCTGTTGGACAAAATGAACTTTATGGATTCATAATCATGCGATGACATGTTTGGTATAATGCATCAGGGAAATGTATTAATTAAATCCCCACTTTGCAAGAACATGGTTCATATAAACATTAACTACCTTCGAAGGCTGAAAGCACAATACCTGAACCCTTATCCTGTTAAATAAATGAAATGAAACTTCCAAGCCGATGGTAAAAACCCGAATGATGTTATTTCGATTTTCTTTTTTGGGAGAAACAACTCCTTATCGAACAGTGTAGATTCAAGATGAGACTGCACATTCCGTGCCGTCCGATCTTGATTTACACTGTCCGCAAAAAGTTCAGTGAGTCGCGCCTAGCAGCCTAAGGGTTAAGACCCAGAAAGCGCGTTACTCACAAGCATGACTGAGCAAGAGGGCGATATAGATCCAAGATCAGACTGCACGTTCTGTGCAGTCTGGTATTGATATAATGTCCCTAAAGGCCACTGGATGTTTTTGGGGTTTTTTGAGGGGCCATGGCGCCTGAAGGTTTGAATAGCCAGAGCGGAGATAGCGCACCGTACATAAAAATTATCAAATAACTTACGCAACCGCAAAACTATTTAAATGACAATCAGGTGCACTCGGATTTCAAATCTATTTTCGAAATCATTTCTTGGATCACCTAGGCCTACTTGCGTTTTGAATAACACTTCACCCAACAATTCATCCCGAATACATCTATTTATCATTTAAATTGAGTTTGTGAACGCTCTCATGTGGGTTTTGTCTACAATTTTGTTGTCTGGTAAAGAAAAAAGGATTATTTGGACCCCTTACCCGCTATTCATGCCTTTCTTTGCGAAAACATGCCTTTGCGGACAGAAACATCAATACCAGACTGCACAGAACATACAGCCTTTAAGTTCGTATTCACCAACTATTGTTATCAACGTTCACAGTGTTATTCCCCAAATTTTGCTAAATTTGAAATTAATACAACTTCTGATTGGCTAAACCATTTGGTTGAGCCAATCAGAAGTTGCGTTACTTTCAAATTTAGAAAATCTTGAAGAGCAATACTAAGAATATTCTAAAGAATGGTTGGTGAATGTGGATCGTGGTCTTGTACCTAACTCTCCACGTGATTAGTCACTCAGACTCATACGAGCAATCTGAACTTCTACCACATTGTTAAAGCCTAGCCTCAGTAAGTCAGTGGTTCTACGCACAGAAGAAGTAACAAAGAGGTCGAAAGATATCGAAATCGTTTTCCAGATCAATGAACGTCGTTCGGACAGGAGTTTAATCCTAACCTGCTAAATAAATCAAATCAAACCTTCAAGCCGATAGTAAAAACCAAAATACTGCTATTTTAGATTTTATTTTATGGGAAAAATCTCTATTTAACAGACATTGTAGACTTTCTGTGCTGTCTGATCTTGGATCAACACTGTCCGCAAAAGGTCACCGACTCGCGCTTCAAATGCAGCCTAGGGGTTAATTTTATTTAAAGTCTAATTCTATATTATAAAGCTACGAAACTTATTATTGGCTAAAGCATTTCGTTATGCCAATAAGAAAATGAACCATGCATCTGCGAAAACTATCGACTCAGTTCAGCCTGCGCAGTCCGCGCAGGCTGACCTGGGTCAAAACTTTTCGCTTTTGGTAATTTTTCTGTATGTCCAGGGCACAGTCTACCTCATGTTGAAGTCAGTTGTTAAAAAAATGTGGCTATTATGGATCCATAAGTATGTGATGGCTTGCTTGGTATCATGCATCATGGAGATGCATTAAGCCCCTTTTTGCCAGAGCACGGCTCAAATTGTTTTACTTTCAAAATTGCTTTCGTAACATCGCTCTACCCGAATCAGGTATGATTGCGTGATTTTTAAGACCACTAGGAAGGAAGTTTTTGAGAACACTTATATGGAAAAATGAAAATACGATGGTAACCAACATTTTCTCCTTTTCCTACAGTGTTTTCTACCCCATTACAAGCAAATCTCATCCTTTGATTAAATATATTTCGTTTGCAATTGCTTTCGTCTGCAACAGCATTCACAGTATAAAATTTTGCCGTCTAGTATAGATTAAGGTATACTTATAGACGCTATCTCAAGTTCGACAACTGCATGTCGACACAGTCATGAAAATCCAGAGAGAGTTTTTGCATCAAGACATGACTTAAAAAGCGAACGGTGTAGATCTAAGATCAGACAGCACGTTTTGAGCAATTTGATCATGATCAATCCCGTCTGGAAGTCACAATTTTCGCCTGTAGCTTTAAAAGAGTTAAATGAAGCTATGACGTGGTCAGCAAATAGGCCCACAAGAGCTTGCTATGTTCAGTTAGGCTCGTAAACGATAGATTGATAAAGTTTTACACAAAAACAACTCGAATCTATGGAATGACATTTAACTCTTTACCAAACGACATAATTTGGGACAAATCAAAATTCGAAGCATTTGTAGACGACAATATAAGTGTCGTTCAAATGATGGAATTTGTTTTTGATACGGTAGAAAACATAGGAGCCATGCTCTGTGAAAAGGGGTCTTAATGTATCTGCGAAAAGTATCGACCCAGGTCAGCCTGCGCAGTCCGCGCAGGCTGATCTGGGCCGATACTTTTCTCTACTGGTCGATTTTCTGTATGTCGAAGGACCAGTCTACTTCAGGATTACGTCGGATGTTAAAAAAGGGTGGTGTTTATGGATCCATAAGTATGTGATGGCTTCACTGGTACCATGGATCACGGCGATGCATTAAGCCCCCTTTTCACAGAGCATGGCTCATAGTAATTTTACCATACATTTTTCTGCCAGCAATATGACCCTCCCCCCCCCCCCCCCCGCGAATCGTTTATATTCGGCAGCTAGTGGGTCTTTTAATACAAGAGCGACTCCAGTGCTCGAATGGGGATGGCGGGGATCTTTAACTAAAGATGAGGTTACAGTATACCCGTTGATTTTTGGAAATCGCTCCAAACTTAAACATGCATCAAGGAGATAGGAATACATATTTCTCGGTCTGTATTTACAAACCATTCTTGAGAACATTCTTATAGGCTTGTTCTCCGGAGTGTTTTTTAATTTGAAAGCAGAACAACTTCTGAGTTGCTAAACCAAATGGTGTAGCCAATCAGAAGTTGAGGATTCGTAATTTTGAAAGCCTGAAGGAGAAAATGCTGGTCACAAGTATTTCTCATGTTTACTCCTGTTACAGACTAGTAGCAGACCGTATCAAAAAGTGGATCTATTTAAAATATGTATTATCAGCACCAATAAAAACCACTAACCACACAATTCCGGCTTTTAACAACCCTGAAAAACAAAAACGTTGGAAGAAAGATTGTGGAAAAAAGGAGAAAATGCTGACAAGCCATTTCTCCTTTTCCCAACATGTTTTCTAACCTCTGCAAAATAAAGTTCAGTTTTTTATTCAGTTTTTGTTGTTGTTGTTGTGATTGTAAATAGTTTTGGTAGAGTTAATTAAAGAATAATTAATAGTCATCCGTAAAAGTACATGTGACAAAAGCATGACAATTCAAACAGGAACATACTAATTATGGACATCCTATCTCGTTATTACTATTTTTTGTCCTCAACCCTTTACCACATAATTTCGAGTTTTAACGACCCCGAGGAGAATTCAAATGAAAACGTGGAAAAAAGAGAAGATGCTACAACCAGCATTTTCTCCTTTTCCGACAATGATTTCTACCCTTTCAAAGACAAATCCCACCATTTTAGCCACACTGAATTTGTCGTCTGCAAATGTTTTCAATGCGGCCAAGTCTAAAAGTTCGTCAGTTCGCAAGGAGTTAACTCTTTACCACACAATCCCGAATTTTAGCGACCCTGAAAAAGAAAGCGTTTGAAAACATTGTGGGAAAAGGAGAAAATGCTGGTAACCAGCATTTTCTCCTTTTCCCACACTGTTTTCTACCCTTCCCACAACGAATTTCAATTTTTGATTCACATTTATTTTGTCGTCTGCAAATGCTTTCAATTTGTACTAGTTCAAAATTTTGTCAATTCGTAAGGAGTTAACAGGGCTCAGCTGCAAATGCGGAAAAATGTCGCCCAATGATGATTATAATTATGTTAAAAACAAATAATTCTTTTCCTTTTTATAATAATGCGGAAGCAGTTCTTATAACTTTTACAACTAGAAGTCAGACCTGCTACAACATTTTTTTTAGACATGTCGGGTTCTGACATGACTTCAGGCTTTATTCGAAATTTTGCATGTTTCTATATAATTGACTGTAATCGAGAGTGTTACTTTGAAAAAAAAAAAATTCGAATACCTTTCCTCTCGTGACAAATTTCCCAACGTTTTCCAGTTCAATCGATCCGTTCAGCTTGTACACATACTCGAAACCGGGTTTGAAGTTCAGCAGACTCGCCCAGATGCCGTTTTGAACCAATATACAGTATACGAACACCAGTTTCCAAAGCATCTTGAAAACTGGACTGGTTTGAAACTTTTTACGCGCAATAAGTATCAAAGTCACATAATATTTTTTTTGTAATGTAATCTGTCGTGAATAAGTCTCACTTTGTCAAAACACTCGCCGCTTCTGAATTGCTGTAAGAGACTAAGATCCACCGAAGTTTTTATTTTTTTTTTCACAAAAGTCTTTGCGACACTTTATATGATAATTCTTCAACAAAGATATGGAATCTTTTTTCTCAACACAATTCAAGTCTAAAATAATTAGAGATTTTAATGAAACCACTACTAATTTTGTTGTTCAGTAATGATGTGCGCAACTCTTCCTGTATTGTTTGTTGGTATGTGTGTTCAGAGGGAGAAATCAATATATTTCAAGTGCTTTGAAATCTGTGAAAAGGGTGTGAAAGCTGACTGAGTTTGATTGGTTAATGATAAAAACTGTTTTAAACCAATCACTGATGGGTAACTTTGGAACTTGTCCTATCTCGGACATTATTTGGTAGAAAAGAAAAATACTATCTAGAAGAAATTTTAAGGGGTAGATTTGACTAAGGAGACTTTATTTAACTGAAGAAGATAAAGTTTAGTATGCGATGTATTGAGATGGTCCGCTTGTTTTGTGCTAAACTATGTGTATTGTTGGTGGTTGGATGCGGTCTCGTAGTCAGGTAAATGATCTTTTAAAATATACGTTTATTTGTTTGTTTATGAGGGCTTATGTCGTTTTCAACATAATGTTAGATATATCGTTGAGGTCAGAGCATACATCCATGCTTTGGTTGATGTTATACAAGCCAGTGATACGTCTATATAGTATGTAAAAAAAAGGAAAGAAATTCAGGTACATGTAATACTACAGTTAAACTCTGTACCAGACCACAAAACATTATATTCCGTTTGGGTGAAATCAGGGATCGTATATATACTGTGTATATATATAATCCCTGGTGAAATTGAAAGCATTTGCAGATGACATATGTAGCACAAATGATGAAGCGTGTGAAAGGGTAGAAAGATTGTTGGAAAAGGAGAAAACGCTGGTTACCTTTTCTCACAATATTTTCAATGTTTTTTTCGCAAGTGTCGTTAAAACACAGGACTATTGGTAAAGGTTGAACTGTTCACTCCGACGAAATTAAAAATGCTCGGTAAAGGATGGAAAACGAACGTGAACTAAATCCTTGAATCAAGGCATAGATACATGCCTAAACATAATAGCAAAAAGAGAAATTGCTGGTTTAGAGTATTTTTTCTTTCGTCACAGTGCTTTCTGAAATTATCCATTGCAAGACGCAGAACATCGTCTGTAGGAGAAAATGAGGCTTATCAATTTACGTGACGAGATAGAAGCGCCACTTACTTAGCGAGAAGTTGCGAATTTGGTTGCGCATGAATCATGGTCACCGTTTCTTTTTGTCTAAATTTCACCTATTTATATGCCTTATTATGTACAAACATCACCCCTTTCTTTTTCAACGAGAAGCGGTTCTTGTCTTGAATAACAGTAAAAATGTGTTCGGGAAAAAGTTATAAGGTTTTATGGAGAATTGCCTTCAGTTTGGTTATCGTTTGGACGCCATTTTTCGGCCGTATTTCAGTTTGTAATGGTAGCATTTTGTACCGTCTTAAGCAGTCCCCCTTTTTTTCCACAAGAACAACGTACGCTCTTCCAAGGTTACTGGCTGCTTTCCCACGTTAATATTTGCCGTAACTACGTGAAGGGGTAAGTGAGAGGAATAAATCCTGAGCTCCATTAACCTTTGAAAACATTTCGGAAAAGGGAAAAAGAAGGTAACCAGTATTTTCTCCTTTTCTCGCCATTTTTTCTACCCTTAAAAAAAAAAAAAACCTATAATTTGAACCATGTTCATTTATCGTCTACAAATGCTTTCATTTTGGACAGGTCCAAAATTTTGTCGCATGGTAAAGAGTTTATCCTTAACAAAACAACTCTCAGTTTCAACGGCTCTGTAGAAAAAAATCCCCATCGAACATTATAGGATAAGAAAGGAAATGTACCTAGTAACGTTATTTTCTTCCACTTCTACAATTTGTTTTTAAAGGCCTACTTGTTTGAGCTAGTTAAAACACATGATTGTTTGACAAAGGGTTAAAGAATTTATTATTTAATTAAGCATGTTATACAAGCCTTTCATCTCACAAAGTAGATGCACAAATAATTTATGTATTGTCATTTTTTAAAGAAAAAATAAATGTGTGAACTAACTGTTACGTATAATGGTAAACACTTTCTGAGAAGTTTCCATTTATGTATTATTCCCTCGGGCTATATTATTATCTGAAATCCGTTAAACTTACACATTATTCTTAAGAGCTAAAGATTGATTGTTCCGTTACACATAGTTTTGTTATGCTATTGTTGAAAAAAAAAAAAACTATTTCTTTTCTGGTAAAAAGTAGTTTGAGTTTCGGACATGACGCAAATGTACATGTTACAACAGAGAATTTAAAAGCCTTTGATGAGGAAATTGGTCATTTTTTTGCACGTCAAAAGATCGATCATCCTTATTATTCAGCCGGTTTTTGGACAAAATAGATAAAATATTGTGCAACGGCTTGCTTTATATAATGTATTATATACGAAATGTCTTTTAATTTGAAATATTCCTTTTTTTCTATCCAGTATGCAAATTTGTGTATTTAGTACTGTCAAGTAAAGTTAAATTATATGAGACATGTTTTATGGCTTTGCTATAGAGAACGAAATATTATGAGTCATGCTCTGACAAAAGGGGGCTTAATGCATGTCCGTGATGCATGATACGAAGCAACTCATTAAATGATCATGGTTCCACAAAATACATTTTGTCAAACAATCGAATGAATCATATTACATTACAACAAGTATATATGGCCCACAACACGCGAAAAGGGACATTCGGACATTTGCGTAAAGCGTCGTCTCGGATCAACCTGCGCAGTCCGCGCAGTCTACTCCGAAACGACACTTTCCGTTTTTATGTAATTTTCTGTTTTACGCAAGTCTATTGTAACACAAAATCTAATGTAGTCGTAAAGTGCCGTCTCGGATCAGCCTGCGCGGACTGCGCAGGCTGATCCGAGACGACACTTTCTGCAAATGTCCGAATGTCCCTTTTCGCATGTTGCAAGCCATATCATGTTTGAAAATATATATTTTAGTGTAAATTCATTTTGCTTTATACATATAAGTTCCATGACTGCAGTTTCAGTTTAATTCCACAATGAATTAAAAAGTGAAGTACTAATTGTAAGTCAATGGGGGTTCGGACTTTGATGAAAAATTTATGCCACAAACTGTATTTTCTACACACTCCTCACGCAAAGATAAATCATGACATCAATATGAAATCACCGAAAAAAGTGTTGTATGAATAACAAAAAAAAATGTCTTCCAGAATTACTTTTTTAACTATTTACTTTGAAATGCGTGAAACTCTTGACAAGAAAAACCCAAAACTTTCGTTTAAAATGGCTGATGAATACTGTCTTTATAAGACACCCGGAACTGAGAATATTATTATTTTTTCTCTTGATTTGCCTTTGTTGTCTGGTGACAGTACAGTATGTACTCACGGTTATCATAGGTATGATTACCATCTTTGTTCCTGACAACTATCTTTTTTTGTAAAAGAAAACTTATTTTCGTACATAAGTACGCTATATGGCATAAAACACGCGAAAAGGGGCATTCGGACGTTTGCGTAAAATGTTGTCTCGGATCAGCCTGCGCAGTCCGCGCAGGCTGATCCGAGACAGCACTTTACGACTACGATAGATTTTGTCCTACAATAGACTTGCGCAAAACAGAAAATTACATAAGAAAGGGAAACTGTCGTTTCGGGTTAGTCTGCGCGGACTGCCCAGGCTGATCCGAGACGGCACTTTACGAAAGTGTCCGAATGCCCTTTTTGCGTGTTGCAGGCTATATGATTGCGCTGGGGGAAAGATAAGCTTTTACAAATGACATGAAACGTTCTTCCTGGATGCCAGTATACAAAGGAACCTTTTTCCTTTAAAGGAGACCCTTCACCTAACTGTACCAAGATCTTACTAACTTAAAGGAGAAGGCTTTTCACAAAACATTGTTGGAAAAAGGAGAAACTGCTGGTGAACACCATTCTCCTTTTCCAACAGTCTTTGCTATCATTTCTAAGATCCCATCATGTGAGACACATTGATTTGTCGTCTGCATGTCCTTACAATTTTTGCAAAACAGATTTTTATAAATATATTTTGTCGTCTGGTAATGTGTTAAGTTTTTGTTCTGAAATACAAGTCTAGCAACTTGTATCTCTAACATCTCAAAATTACGGTACTTGTGAACTATGTGTACATGCAATGACTCTTTATCAAAAGACAAACTTGTGGAAAGGATTTTCAAACGATCAATTTAATGTGGCTCTTATAATTGTATTTGTCTTTGGAAGAGTTCAAAACATTATGTAAAAAGAAGAAAATGCTGGTTACCAGCATTTTCTCCTTTTCAAACAATATTTTCAAAAGACATCACTATCACGGTCTTTCATTACCCACTTACTACATAATCCCGAGTTTTAACGACACTGAGAAAATTTTTAAAAACATTGTGGGATCAGTAGAACGTGCTGGTAACCAGCATTTTCTCCTTTTCCGGCAATGTTTTCTACGCTATCAAGTTCAGACATCACCATATACGTTACATTCAATTTGTCGTCTGTAAATGCTTTCAATTCGGCTTAGTCCAAAATTTGTCGTATAGTACAGATTTAAAACTGGCGCTAGTGAGGAAGAGGGTTACCTGTGAGTAGTTAAGCCTGCCATAGAGGACAAGTGAGCAGAATAATAGGAATAAAAGATTCGCATGCGCGCCTAGTTTATCTCATCCCGAACCGTATTCACCAACCTTTCTAAGTATTGTTCTCATTATAAATTCACAGACGAGCTATCTGATTGGCTAAAACACCCAAGCTCAGTTATTCAGATGGCTATCTCTTTAAATTTAGAATTGAACTTTGTGTAGTTCCTTATTTTGTAAGGCGACACCTCTTGTTGAAGTAAGTTTTTGTTTTCAAATTGGACCAACTTAAAAACAGAAAACATGGCCATTTCCATTTTCTTCATGCACAATTTTCCTGTCTTTCCGTTGAAAACGTTTGAAAAAAAAAATCTGCCTTAAGTTGGAATTCTGGATAAAAATCTCACGAGACGAGTCGATGGGGATTCGGAATTTGATAGAATACGTATAAATTTATGCTCACTGACTGCCTCTGGCAAGCTGCGTATTATTTTCACAGCCGAAATGAATTACATACATCTCAAAGCCAACGAATGCCGGTTTTTTTTTTATCACATATATAGGATCTGATATAAGTTGGCGTTAGAGATAATATTTCATTGAAAGTCTACAAAAATCATATAGAGCGACCCTTTGGCGAGTTTAATAACATGGTTTTTTTTTTCGGGGGCGGATTTAGCAGAATGTTATCTGAAAAGCCAATGGATGTCAGATTCTTTTTATCAGATAACTGGGCCTAACTCAAGAATTACGTGTTAAATGATTGGACCTATATGCCAAACTCATACATTCGTGACTGGGACCGACTCTCTTCTTTCTGACAGGAGTGTACGTTCGGTACTAACCCTTCACCAAACTACAAAATTTTAGACATGTCCAACTCGAAAGCATAATTAGCAGACGACAAAATAAATATTATCCAAAAATTGAAATTAGTTTTGGGAGCGGTAGAAAACTTTGTGGGAAAAGCCGAAAATGCTGGTTACCAGTATTTTCTCCTTTTCCTACACCGTTTTTACCCCTTAGACTGCTAAGCGCGACTCACTGACCTTTTGCGGAAAACTGCAGATCAAGATCAGACTGCACAGAACGTACAGGCTCATCTAGAATCTACATTGTCCGATACGGAGATATTTTTTCCCAACAAAATATCTTTGAAATAGCAACATTCGAATTTTACTATCAGCTTGAAAGTTTCATTTCCGCTTATTTAGCTGGATTAGGTTTCAAAGGCTATTTCTTTAGTGTCGTCAAAACTCATAATTGTGTGATAAAAAGTTAGATAGTTCCAAAGCAGCAGACAATAACTACATATATGGCTTGCAACACGCGAAAAGGGACATTCGGACATTTGCGTAAAGTGTCGTCTCGGATCAGCCTGCGCAGTCCGCGCAGGCTGATCCGAGACGGCACTTTACGACTACATTAGATTTTGTGCTACAATAGACTTGCGTAAAACAGAAAATTACATAAAAACGGAAAGTGTCGCCTCGGATTAGCCTGCGCGGACTGCGCAGGCTGATCCGAGACGACACTTTACGCAAATGTCCGAATGCCCCTTTTCGCGTGTTGCAGGCCATATGTACTTGGTTTGAAATCTAAAAAATAAAAGAAACTTTATCTTTTGGATTAGGCCATGCTCTAGCAAAGTGGGGTTTAAAGCATCTCCATGATGTGTTACACCTAGCAAGTCATCACATAATTATGGATCCACGAAATCAACTTTTTCTTACAACTGACTGAATCATGGGGTAGAATGGTCCGTGGACATACAGGATATTGACCAATAGTAAGAAACGTTGACCTGTGTCAGCCTGCGGGGATTTTTAACCCGTATTCTGCTGAATAAATAAAATGAAAATTTCAGTTCGATAGTAAAAACCCAAATATTGCTATTTCAAAGTTATGTTTTGAGGAATGATATCTCCTAATCGGACAGTGTAGATCAAAGATCAGACTGCACGTTCTGTGCAGTATGATCTTGATTTACACTGCCCGCAAAAGGTCAGTGTGTCGCGCTTAGCAGCCTAAGGGTTAACGAGCATGACTCATTTATTTAGCAGTTGAAGGTCTAGCGGGGGGGGGGGGGAGGGGGGGAGTTCCATGGCTCCGTTATGAAGGCGTTGAAGTTGTTATCCGGAAAATCCGGTTTCGATCCCTGATAGCGGAGTTTTTCGCGAGAAAGTGTCCTTTGGCAAGGCATTGCTGATCCACGGTTAAGTATGGGGGAAATCCTAGCAAATATGTGAATATATGGGCCATCGCCCAAATAAGAGTGAAATAACCGTGAAAGGCGTGTAAACTGTGAGAGCGACTCAAAAAATAAAAGATAAATCACATCTGAACAAAAATATGAACTGCATAAGAGTGCTCCCAGATGAGGCTGCTTTCAATTTCTGATTAAATTTAAATATTCTTCAAAACTCTTTACAATGCGGAAAACATTTAGACTCGTCCATGTTCAAAGCATTTGCAAAGGAAAAATTAGTTGCGTACACAATGATCAGGTTTGCCTTGAAAGGGTGAAAAATAAGAAAAAAAAAAAATCGGGTTGAAAAGAGAAAATGCTGGTAGCTAGCATTTTCTCTTCCTGCGATGTTTTCAGAAGCCTTCTTCCCTGGGGTTTTCGAAACACATTATCATTTGGTAAAGGGTAAGATTTAATTATCCGTTAAATGACTAAGCTGTTTGTAAAGTATATTTGTTGCTGAATTCTTTGATGTTATATGAATAACGCAGCAGGACTAACGACTGCTTATGAATGTAGATTTTGCTTGCATCAGAACAGAGCGAATAAAAAAAGAATTTTAAAATGATTGAAAGAATCACTTTCACCCAATCGATATTTCGTAGAAAGTTTTTGTTTCTTTTCAAATATTTGATATTAAAGATTCACCTTTTATTTATTTATTTATTTATTTATTTATTCATTTATTTATTTATTTATTTTAATTTATCTATCATTTCTTTCTAGTTAAGGGCACTTAAATTTTGAATTAAAAAAAAAAAAGTTGTGAGCAATTAAACATTATTTTTAATACAGGTATATCGGTACTCCGTATAGATGTATTTTAAGATTGGTTGCCTTACCGCGTCAAGTTTGTACATCTATATTATTGACTAGAATGCATCGATTCATTCTATTCGATAAATCATGATTTATCGACATATTCTGTGCGATAAAGTCACTTTCTCGGTTGGTAAATATTGTAAGAAATTTAACTAGACCAATTCCGTGGATGAAAAATTAAAAAAAAAAAACAACTGAAAACATGAAAAGTAACGATCTAGGTCAGTACCCACCTACCATTCTAAACTGCATTCTTTGTCTCATTCTAGATGTAATTAATAACTTGATTTCTTACTGGCTTAACTCTTTACCAAACGGCAAAAGTTTAGACTGGACCAAACTGAAAGCATTTGCAGACGACAGAATTAATGTGACTCAGAAATTGAAATTTGTTCTGGGAAGATAGAAAACATTGTGGGAAAAGGAGAAAATGCTGGTTACCAGCATTTTCTCCTTATCCCACGATGTTTTCATGAGCTTTCTTTCTCAGAATCGTGAAAACCAGGGATTGTTTGGGAAAGGTTTAATAACACGATTTCTAACTGGCTTAACCATTTGGTTCTGCCAATCAAATATTGTGTTACTTTGAAACATCCTAAATAGATTTCCTATTCTTATTCTAGATTTAGAAAGTCACACACACACACAAACACACACACACCCACCCACCCACACCCCCCCCCCCCACACACACATAGAAAAATTAAAAATAATGGGCCAAACCAAATGGTTGAGCCTATCAGAAATTGTGTAACTTTGAAATTTAGAAAATTCTCGAGAATTAGAATGAGAATGTTATTAACAATGGCTGGTGAAACCGGGTCCAGGTCGATATGTCCTATCTTATTTATTACAAGACGGCAAAACTAGTGACTTCTTCATATTGGAAGGAGACAATTAAGATGTGGATCAAATCTTCTTCTTTTCCAACAATTTTTTCAAAAGCTGTCTGCACGGTCGTTGAAACACGAGTAAGAGCACTTGAAATGACTGCCACATAGATATAAGCCACGCTCTGTGGAAAAGGGGATTAATGCATTTCCAAAAGGTTATCGACCGATGTCAGCCTGCGCAGACTGCGCAAGCTGACATACTCTATAAGTAGAAAATTTGCGATGTGGAAATTTTTGCGATTAAATCGCGAATTTGAAAAATTCGCAAACTTTGCTGTTCGCGTATTTAAGCACAAGTATACCAACAAATAATGAGTGTCCTGAATTCGCAAACATTTACCTATGCAAAATGTCTGTAATCGGTAATTCGCAAATTTTCGACATGCAGGCTGACATGAGTCGATACTTTTGGCTTTTGATAAATTTTCTGCATTTTAAAGGACCATTTTACCTTCAGACTCAGTAGATTGTAAGACAAACTTGATTTTATAGATCCATACTTATGTGGTGCTTTGCTTGGTACGAAACATCACAGAGATGCATTAAACCGCCTTTTGCCAAAGCATGCCTCGTATAAATTATGCGGTTAAAATATATTGCCTCCTGTACACAACTGTTTTTTCCCATCTGACGGAAGACCTATTTTGGGTAAAAATGTGACAAAAGAATGCATCGCCCTGAACCCTTCACCACACTGTCTCGAGTTTAAACGATCATGGGCCAGAATGCTTTTGAAAACATTGAGGGAAAGGAGAAAATGCTGGTAACCAGCATTTTCTCCTTTTCCCAAAATGTTTTCTATCCCATAATCCTATAATTTGAGTCACTTTCTCTAAGGTTTGTCGTCTGCAAATGCTTTCAATTTGGATAAGTCTTAGATTATGAAGTCTGGTAAAGATTTAGAATTGCAATGTTCGGTTACATGCATTCCAGTTCGGCTATTGTTAAAAGCTTAATGCACCAGACAAGAAGACTTTGGATTAGTCTGAACTCAAAAGAATCCTCAGATTACAGAATTCATGTGGCTCAAAATGATGAAAGCAACCACTATAGGAAAAGGAGAGAAATAGCAATCAACAGCTTTTTCTCATTTTCGCTCGGTGTTCTTCAAAAGCCTTTCACCTCATGGTAAAAAACGGGGGGTTTGGTAGAGGGTTCAAATATTTATCTAATCAGGAACAAACGTTTCAAGCTATCACATGTGTACTATAGATCACGTGATCATGTACACTTTACCTCACGTGATCACGTGAACAATAATTGTACAATTTGACACCCGTTTTTAATGAATAAGCATATTTTCTTTGCATAATATTTCGCATAATATTTCCCACGCTGAGTTAATAAATACAATGCTTTCACCTCAACTGTTTTTCTCGCTTTGGACGAATTAAGTTATTTGTGTGGTATTTGACGCCTTTTTAAACATTATTATGGTGATATCGCGGCGCACCTCTACATGCATTCTTGTAGTTTCCCGTGCTAGGATCAGTATTAACCAATCATTCTTAATTTGATTTGAAGTTTTATTCTAAATTTAAGAAAGTAACACAACTTTTGAGCTTTTCTTCAAACTGAGAGAGAGAGAGAGAGAGAGAGAGAGAGAGAGAGAGAGAGAGAGAGAGAGTGAATCCTGACGCTATGACTAATCAGCCCTTGAAAAGATGTAGACCGACAAGTCGTGATTCAATCCCTCTTCATCGATTCTATCTCAAATCTTGGTCGTTGCCCACGTAGCTTCCGGGTTCGGGTTTTAATTTTTTCATATGAAAGTTCATCGATTCTTTTTGTTTTCTTGTTTTCTAAAGTACTTAAAATTCTTTACCACACACTCCCGAGTTCTGACGAACCTTGGGAAAAGAGGCTTTTGAAACCACCTTTATAAATGGAGAAAATGCTGGTGACCAGCATTTTCTCCTTCTCCCACAACACAACGTTTTCTACCATATCAAAGGTATAGATCATGTTAGGAGCTTCATTAGATTTATCGTCTGCAAAATTAATGCTTTCGATTTGATGAGTCTGAAGTTTTTTTTTTTCGTGTGGAAAAAAAATTCACCCTTTTGCTGATAGGCGCGATTAGAGGCAGCGCTTTTGTGTACCATGATGCAGTCTGATCATGGATCTACTTTGTCAGGTACGGTCAGATTTTTTTTTTATCGACGAAAAGAATTCTAAACTCAATGTTTTGTTATATACCAGTGGCCTGAAAATTTTATTTAATTAGTGTATCTGCATAAGGGTTAACCCTGTGCTACAGGGCAGCATTTTGAACCTGTCTAAAACAAAAGCATTTGCATACTATTAAAATGTGGCTCGAGTAGTGGTAATTGTTGTTTTGAAAAGGTGGAAAACATTGTGGAAAAAGGAGAAAATGCTGGTTACCAGCTTTTTCTCCTTTTCCCACAATGTTTTCAAAAGCCTGCATCAGCAAGGTCGTTAAAACTCAGAATCATGTGGTAACGAGTTAGAAGCTTAAATGGTCGTGTCAAATAGTACATTTATAGAGGCTGACAGATCGGGTTTCAACAATACTTAATGCTAAAATACTACAAAGATTTACCAGCGAAGTTTTACTCTTGACCACACAACAAAATATTAGACATGTCCAATTTCACAACATTTATTTGCAGACGACATATTAGCCGTGGCCCAAAAACCGGAATTTGTGTATGAAATGGTAGAAGTCATGGAGGGGGAGGGGAGAAAGAGAAAATGCTGACGACAACCATTTACTCCTTTTCCCATAACGTTTAATTTTTTTTCCCTCGGAGTCGTGAAAACACAGGATTCTTCGATAAAAGGCTAAATTACAAATTGTTCATTCCATTCTTTCAACTCTCCCAGGGGTTGCGAGGTGTAAACATTATGGATTAACATTACGGACAGTTTTAAAAAACGTTGAAATAAATCATTTACGGGAATATGTCAGATGTCAAAACGGTTTCACTTCACCAGTCAAGATAATTTTATCAGTTCCACATCTCATAAAAAATTGATAGTTCTAAACTTTTGTTGTTCCGCCTTACTTATTGGAGTAGACTGTTTTAGTTGGGTATAGTAAATAATCCTAATACCTATACTAAAACATCAGACAATATGCATGTAAATCCAAAATAAGCATGAGGGAATTTTGTCTTTGAAAGGGTGGAAGACATTTTGAGAAAAGCAGGAAATGGTTTCCATCATTTAAAAAAGAAATTTTCTTAAGGGTTCTTAAATCAAGGATTTAGTAGTACAGGGTTTCAATTACAGATTTAGCTGCGAAATGAAAAATAATGATAGTAAAACTGTGTTGTTTACACCCTTGTCACACTAGGGCGACGATCCCACGGTGTCCAAGTAAAATGCAGAACGCCACGGTGCACGCCAAAGAATTGCACCTACGGCGTTTCCTGAGATGTCACTGCGTCTCTTCTGCGCTTATACGGCGCGTCAACAGCGCTTCCACGGAGTGTTATTCATTGTACTACACTCTTAGTACGACTGTTCGTAACTGCAAAGGCGATCACTGCGCTTCCAAAGTGCTTCTACCGCGTCCATCGTTCTATGTACGATAAAAAAGAACATAACTAGACGAATTACTAGTATGCAAAAAAACTTTTGTTTTAAAATGGCTAATGTATGCCGGGAAGCCGGGCTACTGCCGAGATGATGATGAGATGACGTTGATTGACTTGCTTCTGTTTGAGGGGCTGGTAATATTTTTTCCCTTGCTTTTTCCCCCTTTCTGTTTTCGGGCATTGTTTTATTCTTTATTATTTTTCGAGAGTAAGAAAGAATAAATGTGCAAACGAACGTTATGAACACACCGTCAGCACAGTGTAACCACCTTGAAAACGCCGTGAAGCCAAGTGCTCGCAATTTGAGCACCGTGAAAATGCAGTGCACGCATTCGAATCGCCATGAGAGTGCAGAAAATCGCTAGGAAGGAACGCGATGACACGCCTTGGTCGCGGTGAGAACGACGTGAAATTCCCATCTACGCGAAAAATGTTCGATTTTTCTACGATCTCCCTGGGAAATTAAACCAGCGTCGTGCATACGCAGTGGAAAGACCGTATATAGAGTAAAAGTGGCTTTTCATATTTGGTAGTGTTTTATATTAATATACCTTAAGGGTACTCTGACAAAATGTGGTTTAATGCATTTCCGTAATGAATTTTACCAAGCAAGTCATCACATAATCATGGATCCATAAAACCCATTTTGTTTAGCAATCGGAAAAATAATCCGACACACAGAAAATTTACAAAAAATAAAAAGTTTCGACTCATGTCAGCCTGTGCGGACAGCACAGGCTGACATGCGTCGATAGTTTTTGCAGATGCATTAAGCCCCATTTTCAAGAAGCATGGCTCATCTATTATTAATCGTTTTACCTATAGAGAGGAGGGGACCGTGAATGACCCCGCACTCCCATGCAACCTGATCCCGAAACACTCTCTACAGTGCCAAATCGATTTCTAAAGCTGATCGACATCCAATTGAAAGAAATCAGTGACTCCAAGTGCTTTCAGTTCCGCCACTTATTTTCGTCTCGTTTAACTCCTGAGTCAGCCTTTTTCTTAAAAAGCAAAACGACTTTCTGCACGATTTTCAGAAAAAAAAAGACACTTAACATGAATATGAAGACTGTTGGAAAATGAAGCTGATTCTCGTTGGGAGCAATTTCCCCTTTCGTTGCAATGTTTTTCAAAAATGATCCGGCTCAAGAAAAAAGTAATCAAAGCAAATGGCAATGGCGTTAAAATTTCTACCACGAATTTCTACGACGCAAACTAGAGTTTTAACGTTCCTGACAGAAAAAAACGTTTGTAAACATTGTGAGAAAATGCTGGCAACCAACATTTTCTCCTATTCCCACAATGGCTTTTATTGTCTTACGTCATTTGAGCCACATTTAGTTTTGTCGTCTGCAAACCTTTTAAATTTTGACAAGTCAAAAACCCTGTCGTTTGCTAGAGAGTTAATTCAGCAAAGTAAGGAAAGACAAATGATCAGTGATCTAGTCAAAGACAACACATGTGCGAACCTGCACAAGACACGTGATGATATATGAGCAATACTAATTGGTTTTCGAATGATTTGACTTATAATTGAAGAAGAATAAAAGAATAAAAGAAATTTCTTTTCTATTTTTCAATTTTGAAAAGCATTATTTCTCTACGGTTTCCCATTACATACATAATATCGGTTCTTTTGCACTTTGAACAGCTATCAATGACTATATCTCTCTATCTAAATGCGCTGAGTTTCCATCTAATTTTCGCTTTCGCAGTAATTTACATATTTGTTGTATACATGTATTTTATTTAGTACAGCTATTACGTTAGTAAAACATGAAATTACCGTACAAATGGGAAATTTGACGCTCTTCTGATAGTATAATAAATTATATATTTTGTATAAGAGCAAAGCGATTTAAAGCACCTCAATCATTTGTTTCATAACATGGTAAAGAGAACTTTTAAAAAGGAGCAGTCACATCATAAGCGATTGTTCCCTTCCTTATGATGTTTTCTACATCAACTAAAAAGTAAATTTCCTTTTTACATGAGCTATGCACTGTGAACAGGAAGTTAATGCATCTGCGAAAAATATCGACTAAGGTCAGCCTGCGCAGTCAACGCAGACTGACCTGAATCGATACGTTCTGCTATTGGTCAATTTTTTGCGAATCAATAGAGCAGTCTACCGCATGATTCAGTCCGTTGTTAGACAAAATGAGTTTTATGAATCCCTAAATACATGATGACTTGCTTGGTATAATACATGACAGAGATGCATTAATCCCCCCTTTGCCAAGGCGCTGCTCATATAATTTCCCTTTGTAACATTTATCTTGTTTGAAAAAGCAGGCGGTGCCTTAACAGTAACTGATTCATCTAAAATAGGAGATGTAGAAATTAACGATTGATCAGAAAGAGCAGACAAAGTATAGACTTAACAAATGTTCAGGCTAGTCTTTTGCTCCTCATATTGCAATATTCCGTAGTAAAAAACGGGCAGGCAACTAGCTAAATCGGGCAACTCCGAATCTAAAAACAGTACTCTTTTGTTAAAACCTGCTTTGTTGGGATGCAGTAGGAGGCAACAAACCAATTTTATTCATTAGAATGAAGGGATCCTCTAGAAGGCAATAAAACAACTTCATTCATTAGAATGACGGCGTGCACTAGAAGGCAGTAAAACGAATTTAATCATAAGAATGAAGGATTGCATTAGAAGGCAGGAGACCAATTTTATTAATTAAAATAAAAGGGTACACTGGGAGGCAGTAAAAACAAATTTATTCATCAGAATAAAGGGGTGCTCTAGAAGGCAACAAAACAAATTCATTCATTAGAATGACGGCACCAAAAGTGCACAAAAAGGCAAATAAAAATTCATCAAAAAGATAGGTGGACTAGAAGGCAATGAAGCAAACTCATTCATTAGAATGAAGGGGTGCACAAACAGCAGGCAATGAAGGAAATTGATTCATCAGAATAAAGGGAAGCACTAGGAGGCAGTAACACTTTATTCATAAAAATGAAGAAGTGCACTAGAAGTCAAATAACAGTAATTCATTTAAAATGGGAACTTTCGAAGGCAATGAAGCAAACTGATTCGTTAGAATGAAGTGGTGCACTAGAAGACAATGAAACAAATTCATTAATCAATACAGGATAGCGCTAGGAGGCAGTAAAGCTTTATTCATAACAATGAAGAAGTGCATTAGAAGGCAAATAATAATAATTCATTTAAAAAAGGTTCACCAGAAGGCAATAAAGCAAACTAACCTATTAGAATAGATGGGGTACACCAGAAGGCTACAGGCCAAATTTATTTATAAAAATTGTGTAGTGCACTAAGAGACAGTAAAACCAATTTAGTCATAAGAATGTAGGATTGCACTCGAAAGCTAGTAATGATTTCGTAGAAGAAAAAAGATGCACTGGGAGGCAATGAATCAAGCTTATTTGTTAGAATGACGGGTTCACCAGAAGGCGGTAAAACAAATCTACTCATTAGCATGAACGGATGCACTAGGGAACAATAAAACAAACTCATTCATTAAACATATATTTATGAGACGGCAATTTAATTAACTTCCTGCTGAAACTAATTTCGAGAAGTTGAATTTAAAAACAATCTTTGTAAACTAAGAATAACGCACATGAAGCGAAAACATTCTGGTAAAAGGGTAAATGTAGTTTTAAAATCACTTCGTCTCAATGTTTTCAAATTACAGTCAGCATCAAATTGGGAAAAAAAGTTTGTGGAAGATTTTGCGTTAAGCTTTAGGCCTGTAGCCTCGACTCTGTACGCCTCTTCGGACAGTGTGGGTCAAAATCAGACTATACAGAATGAGTATACTGCCTGATACAGTGAGCTTTTTTTCCGACGATATATTTGAAATCTTAATACTTGGGTTTTCATTAGTGGCTGGAGACTTTCATTCTGTGGCTGCTTAATTGTTAAAAATGTATTTAGTCCAGTATTCATAGAGTGCCAGGTCACTAGTGTTCAATGTTATTGTTTTTTCCGCCAATGTAGATCAGGGCCAGACTGCACAAAATTCATAGATCTACTTGTAGTTATATACACTGTCCACTAGTTTGAGACATTCTGATCAAAAGCAACCCTAAAGGGGGCTGTTTAGTTAAATTATGCCGTAGGCCTAAATCAAAATTTCTTGTATACCGGAATGTAGAATTGGATATATTTTCCCTTGCAATCGTACTAAACTGACGATTACTTTCAACAAAAAGGTGCAATTTTGGGCGTTGAAGTAACAGGATTGCCGTTTTGCAAAGGTAACTCAGCCTAATTTTGTTACATCAGATATGACGTCATCATACTGAGTTGAATACGAATCCTCGTAATAGACGTGTGTTATTAATCACGTGACATAAGTTTGGTGAAACGCATTATCTTCCGCTAGATGGGATTCTTCAAATACATATCTATCTGATTTGGGCATTCTGGGTACAGAACCGGACTACTTTTCTAAACGACAACCGTTATTTTGAATTTCAAAATAAAATGAACTTTTACTCAATAAAACGTTACCTGGTGCGATTCATTCAGCAAGCATGTGACCTATGCACTGGCCGTTTATTAAAACAGCCCCTACAGGCTTGGGTTATCGCTTCGGTATAAGCCCTCCTTTTCCCTTGTATATCGGGTGGGTGATGCGTCAAAGCAGACAGGTCGAATCTTCGAAGAATATGACATGCGCAGACAACGCGAATCCTCTTAATGGTTGCGTGTTATTGATCACGTGACATAAGTTTGGTGAGACGATAAGTCTCATAGATAATGAGCCATGCTCTGTGAAAAGGGGGCTTAATGCATCTGCGAATAGTATCAACCCAGGTGGGCCGAAACTTTTCACTATTGATCACATTTCCAAGGACTAGTCTACCTCAGGATTAAGTCGGTGGTTAAAATCAGTGGATATTATGGATCCGTAAGTATGTGATGATTTGCTTGGTACTATGGATCACGGAGATGCATTAAGGCCCCTTTTGCCGGAGCATACCTTTATAATAGCTGAAGGAGCATTGCATGCAAGTACCCGCGCTCGCCTGCAGTTGCTCTCAGTGAAATTTTTAAATAAAACATGGGGTATAACTGCACCAAAAATATTTTGAGACTGTAACCTTCCCTCTGGTATAGGTTCCTATAATAACATTTTTACTTCTAAATGGTGTGGATTTAATTTGTCTACATTTTGGTTACCGAATTATTTACCATTGGTTGCTAGTGTGCGTTTAATGTCACCTAATACACAAAGACATGAACTTTTGAACTTGCGAGATCTCATTTCGAATTTTTTTCAATCGAACTTTTCACACACGGTGTGAAGAAAGACGTGAAACCTGTCCACGAGTTTTTCACGTGCAGAACGTTAGGTGTATGGATTTGGTTTGTAGCTAATTTCGTGACAAGCAGACAAGTTGCTCAGAATCAGAATTACAGTATTTTCTGTGATTATCTTCACACCAAATTAAACAATGAAGTTTACACCATGTGGTAAGAAACCGTCGGGGTAAACAAGTCTAAAAATGATTATTGATAATGACTAACAATTAAAAAGAATTATGGGCAATAAAAATGGTATTTTTTCACGTGATCACTTAAAATCTGCAAAAATTATGATGGATTGCATAAAAAAAATATCGGAAAGATAATCATGGCAATCACAGTATATAACGGCTAAACCCTTCACCAAGTAGTCCCGTGTTTTAATGATCCCAAGGGAGAAGGCTTTTGAAAGCATTGTGGTAAAATGAGAAAAATGCTGGTAACCAGTAGTCCCGTGTTTTAATGATCCCAAGGGAGAAGGCTTTTAATGTTGGTAACCAGTAGTCCCGTGTTTTAATGATCCCAAGGGAGAAGGCTTTTGAAAGCATTGATGTAAAATGAGAAAAATGCTGGTAACCAGCATTTTCTTCTGTTTCTATAGTGTTTTCTACCCTTTCAAAGACGAATCCTTTCGTTTGTATCACATTCAATATATCGTCTGCAAATGCTTTTAAATTAGACTAGTCTAAGTATTGTCGTTTGGTAGAGAGCCAAGCCATACACTACATACATAAATCTAATACTTTCAGCGCCACAGGCCTACACAGAGGCTTTGCAGAGGGCAAAGATTAAGATCAAATTGCACAGAACGTGTAGTCTGATCCTTTATCTGTAATGTCTGCATTTTCTGTCAAGCCTTTAAGATAGAAGTCGCCCTGAGTTTCAGCCGACGAAAGAGGTTGTGTTTATATGCTTTGAGTAGGAAGTTTTATATAAAAAAAAAGGTGTTGTGTAACTCGTTGCGAAGAAACAAAAATTTATACTTGTCTAAATTCAAAGCATTTGCAGACGACAAAATAAATGTGAATCAAAAATTAGAATTTGTTTTTCGGAGGATAGAAACAGTTTGGGAAAAGGAGAAAATGCTACTTACCAGCATTTTCTCCTTTTTCACTAGTGTTGTCAAATGTCGTCTCTATAGGGTGATTAAAACTCGGCATTGTTTGGTTAAAGGTTTAGTCCAATTTCTTTTACAGTCGGCTTCAGGTTTTTATTACTTCATTAAGACCTAAAGTCACATCATTTTATCCTTCTTTTGGACAGAACAGAATAGTCCCATTCTGGTCTGAATTAGAGATCACATGACTGTAATTCCATTCATCATGAAAGTAAAATGCAATGGAAAACATTACGGCTCTGCATTTAGTCTTTTTCTCCGAATATTTTCAGGTTGTCAGCCGAGCAACATTCCAGCCCCATTGTGGACGACAAGTGTGCCGTACCTACAAGGTAAACATTTAAACTATCTCTACATCTTGGTCAGCTTAGAGTTTTTTTGGTATCAGAGCCTGTAATCAAAAGAAAGAAAGTGACTTCAGTTCTAAGTCTGAATGAGGGACCATTTCTGTGAGTCAAATTATCTACCTTGCTTGATAAATACTAAAGGTAACCAAATAACAGATTGGTCCTTTTTACCTGCATTCCTTTGTTTTTATCCTTGATTCTTTAAGGGATGTTGCGATAAATATAATTCAGTTTATGATATGTATGTATGGACTCCATGTAGTTTTAATGCAAATACTGTTCCCAATGGTCAGATACAAACCATATAATCAACTTGTAATACAATCTGACAAAATATAGTTGAAGTACAGTCAAAAGAACATATATGTAAAGTGCAAAAAAATCAAGGATAAAAACAAAGTAAACCCCTTATTAGGGCCAATGTAGTACTGGAGAGGAATCGAGGGAAGTAGCTGAAGAATGCCCCCCATTCCAATGCTAACCATCTGATTTGCCGGGACGTGAAGTCTGGGCCAATCAAATGTCTCGTCTTTGATTTTAGAATTAGACCTAGATTTTATGAATCCATAATTATATGATCACATCCTTGATACGATGCATCACGGAGATGCATCAAGCCCATTTTTACCAGAGCGCGGCTCATTTAGAATTGCTCGTCAATACGGCTCCAGACCTCCACTTTAGGCCCTAAATGATTTATATCTGTCGAGTCATATTAGATCTACGAGACAAACAGCATGACCTTCAGTCTCACGGGTATCTCAGATCTGCATTTAGAATGCAGCGAAAAACTTCATGTGCAGTCCATGTCAAGAAAGAAGATGGAGCCTAGTCTCGAATGTACACTGTTTACACTGTATTTTGTTAATCATTAAGACCAAAGTGTTTGACATACAAGATTCAGGGCTTTCCGTACACTCAGGGACAATGTCATTTTATCTTCTTTGAGCAACCTTTGGGTCATATAGAACGTTAGATCCGACAGCCTTCGGGTCTCGTGTTCACAGCACTAGATACCACAGACAAGTCCGAGTATCTGCAGATTATTTGTAAAGAATGAAAAAAAAATCAAACCTGCTTGTTGGTGCCTATTCATATTTGAGTTATGCTGTGCAAAAAGGGGGTTAAATGAATCTGCAAGAAGTATCGACTAATCTGACCTTGCTCGAAACTGTTTGCTATTTGTAAATTTTCTAAATGTCCAAAGACCATTCTACCTCATGATTTAGTTTGTTGTTAGACAAAATGGAATTTATGGATCTGTAATTGTGAGATGACTTGCTTGGTATATTGCACCAAACCCTTTTTTTGCCAGAACTCCGCGATTTTATATAATTATTAATTGTAATTTTGAGACATTCATTCTCAGAAAAACCTAATAAGATATGTAGTGTTTCTGACATTAACAGAAACGCCCAAGCAGGTATTTAAAATGCTCGTTTCGAACATTTTTTCCATCGATCACATTGGTTTTAACAGTTTTTCAGTTATGTCTAAAGGACCAGTGTACCCACCATGATGTTTTCGGTTCTTTTGTAAGTTCTAAGCGCTCTTTCCACGTTACTGGCTGCTCTTCAACAAAAAGCTATGCACATCGGAGGGAGAGGCATAATTTCTGTCACAATCACACTTGTCTAACACCAGAAAGACTTTTCGACAAGCCATGGTTCAAACTTCAGGCCCTGTATTATTAGCATAGTGCTTTTATCCCGGGCTCGACGTGAAAGGTTGTCAGAGTGAAGGACAAGATTGTCTCAGATTAATCCTCATCCTGCTAAATAAGTCAAATGAAACTTTCAAGCCGATAGTGAAAACCCAAATATTGCTATTTCAAAGTTTGTTTGTTTGTTTATTTTATTTTATTTTTTTTATTTATTTATTTATTTTTTTTTTTGGAGGGGGGGATCTCCTTATTGGACAATGTAGATCCGAGATCAGATTGCATGTTCTGTGCAGTCTGATCTTAATCTACACTGTCCGCAAAAGGTCTCCGAGTCGCGCTCAGAAGCCTTAGGGTTAACTTATACATCTTAATACAATTTCAACTTTAATTTTTCGCACGAATTCATGTATATTTCTGTATTTCAGAGATTGTTCGCCGTACGCTTCTAGGTGAGTAAACAAATGGTTTCTATTTTCCGATGTTTTCTCTCTTCTAAAACAAAGTTGGTTTGTTTGTATCGTAATTGTAAATGCATGATTTAGGGCATTGTCGCAGACCTACATTGTTGTTAAAGTAATAGATTTTCTTGTTATATGTTTTACTAGATTACTTTTAAATTGTGTCATATTTTATAAATATCTTTGATTCCCATTACTCGGTGAATTCTCATATCTTTGTAAATCTATGTTTGCTATCAATATATTTTTTTGGCACTCTTTTTTTTTTTGTGGCTCGTGTTAAACCTTTACAGATGTAAACATTCTAGAGAATCTCTCTTCACCGAAGAAATGATTTAAAAAAAAACAGAATTAGAATTTTAAAAAAAAATAATTTTTATCAAAAAATATATCCCCCCCCCCTAATTCATTCAGTCGCAACGAAAAACAGGTTAGATGTACTTTCCCTTTACATTAAGCTCTAGTATTTGCCCAAAAAGTCAAGAAAGTAGTCCTGCGTCCCATTGCGTTTATCGACCAAAAATGTATTGGCTTTGTATCACGTGACATGTTTTCATCGGTGTAAAGCATTCCCTTGAGGGCGTCACGTGGCCGCACTTAAATCAAACTTTGAACAATATTTAGTGCATTAAAGTATATTTTGTGCATTCAGGTATAATTTGATGCACCTAAATACATAAAAAACTAAAAATAGACAAATATTTTTATCTCTCAACCTTTTTCGCTTATCGAAAAATAATCGATAGATTGAATGGTGTTTTACGTCGCTCTCAACATTATTTAAGTCATACCACGGCGACAGCTCACATATTCATGTATGTCCGATGTTTTACCAGTACTAGGTATGGGCTCTGAAATGTCTTGCTCAAAGACACCTCGCCGAAAAAACCCAGTGCTTCAAGTGAGGCTTGAGCCCAGGCCTCCAGGTTACGAGTCCCACACTTTACCACTGAGCCACGCAGGACCACGTGTTCAAATCACAGGTAGGAAACTCCATATTCAGAGCCAATGGCTCTGACGAGAAAATGTTGTGTTGGTCTTCCGTTTCTGAAGATGTCGACTGAAAAACAATAAAAAAAAAAACAGGTAAGCTTGTTATTATTTGTAATCATGTGTTCTTATGTCTTTGAAATTCCAAACAGGAGAATGTCATGCAATGCTCTGGTCTTTCAACGTGTTTTCTACACTACGGAAAGTTGTAACAAGTGTACGATGTTGTCTGAATCATTTGTGGCGTGGGTTGACCTTAGCTAAAATAATACGTCACGGACCTAAATTTAGTCTATTATTGTCATATAATTGGCAATGAAAATAGAGTCTTGCTATCCCAAAAGCGTGAATTAATGTCTTGAAATGTTACATTCACTGCTGGTAAAGAAATGAAAAGAAATAGCACAAAAATGGTGAAAATAAAGAAGGGCTCCGATTTTGTGGGCCGGCTCTGAATAAGTAAGTCGGCACCGATTGATGAGGGCATCGTTTCAAAAACTTAGTTTTCTGCAAAAATTTACTTGGGAAGTAGGCTTTGTTTAGCCGTTAATACCTATTAGTCCAAAATGTGTTACTTTTGTTGGATGGAACATTACCGAATTTATGAACATACAAAGGACTGGTATTGTCACTATTGAAAAATCCTGTCGAACATTAGTCTATCTAAATTTTAAAAATACTTTTGTGTAGCTTTTGATTAACAGAATGATCTATACATGTATTTAGCATTTGTCATGTTTCGTCGTAAGTGCAGCCCACATGTAAGCAAAAAAGAAAAAGAAAAATATTTGGCATCTTCGGAAGACAATCTGGTCTTGAAATCAATCATTAAAAAGCTAGATGGAAAATGTACCTACCGTAGCAGAGATGATGAATGGAAATAAAAACTTTTACAAAAAGTGAGAAATACAACTGACCTACTTACATTACATGCCTAGAGTATATGTGTGACCACTCTTAACTCTTCCAACACCTAACACGACGCAATAGTATGTCAGGTGGGTGGGGTATATACAAGTCTTTAACAAAACAAAATTCACAAGCACGTCAAGACCAAAAAATGTTCATAGATCCCTGATTTTGATTGTACTCACTCAGATCTTTCAATGCAGAATATGTCATATATTAGTTATTTTCTAAGCCGATGATAAACAAACATCCATCCAAGCGAACGATCACGTTTTGTGCAGTCTAATATTGATCTACACTTGTTGCAGAACCAACTAAAAACGTGAAATGCACTATAAGGGTTCATAATGAATAGCTTCGAGTTATTTATTTTTCTTTTTCCTCCTAGATATTTGTATGAATGTCCTAAACATTGTCGTTTGCACTCGTTTTAGAAATCTCGCGCCGACCCCTCCACCTTTCTAATGTAGAAATCATTCACTTTACGCCGTAACTAATTTTGATATAGTAAAAAGTAAAATTCTGAGAAAAAAGCCTGCATACCGTCATTTTTTTCAAACAATTTAGGGAATTTTCATGGTGTATTTTACGTGTACTTCTGCTTAAAGAGAGCATTATGAGTCTTCAAGTTTTGAGAAACCTTGCTCTGAAAAAAATATCCGATGTCCGAAATCCTTTTTTTAAGCATGTGGAAAAGAAGCTATTCATTATGAACCCTTAAAGTGCCTGTTTAGTTGTTAGACAAAATTGATTTTATGGGTCAAGAATTATGTAATGACTTGCTTGGTATGATTGATCATTGAGATGCATTAAACCCCCTTTTGCCCGAGCTCTGCTCTGATAATGAGAAGAAAAATTTGAGATTTTTGGAATTCAGAAGGAAATACTTATTATGTCTTAATTTGCATATAACCTGATCCAATACAATCGCGGATAGAAATGAGCCATGCTCTGGCAAAAGGGGGCTTAATGCATCTCCGTAATCCATCACACCAAGCAAGCCATAACGTACTTATGGATCCATAACAGCCACTTTTTTTAACAATCAACTAAATCATGAGGTAGATTGGTCCTTTGACATACAGAAAATTGACCAATAGCGAAAAGTGTCGGCCCAAGTCAGGCTGCGCAGACTGCGCAGGCTGACCTGGGTCGATACTTTTCGCAGATGCATTAAGCCCCCTTTTCACAGAGCATGGCTCAAATATATTTAGTGTATCAATTAGCACAGTAGGCTTGACAGGGTAAAAAGTGCTTATCAAAAGAAAAAAATAAAAAAGCCTAGATTAAAAAAAAAGAAAAAATGAAAGGTAAGATTCGGAATGCTTAACTGCCTGGACGCTAATAACAAATCTGACTTGTATTGTGGTCAGTGCATATTGAAAAAAAAAAAATTAACATAACAAAAAGATAAATAAACAAAATAAAATTAAGCTCTCCAATCTTATTATTAACAAAACGATATTTTGAAAAAAAATCTTGATAACAATCAGATTTAGAGTCTCTTTGCCTTTTCTTTTTATTGAAAATGTCATACTTGACTGTCTGGGAGAGTTATACCCTTATTTTTAGTTTTTCATTTTTTTTTTCTAAGACAGTAGATTCAGAACACTCTGTGCAATCTGGCCGTAGACAAGAAAAGGACCCAGCAGATTGTCTTTTTCATTGTGCACTTTTCCTTTCTTTTTTGCATTGCTCAACCGGATTCGCATTCATCCATTTTTGTTATTAGTGTAACTTGGATACTTGAAAAGCAAATGCTCGGAAAAACAATTTATAATTATAATCGAAATAAAAGATAATCTCTGTCTCTCTCTCGATATTTGAAAATCCTTTTTACCCCATTTCTGTATAGTATCACACAACAAGATTATTACGAACAAAGTCCGTAACAAAGAAACAAATGAACAAATGCATGGCTGAAATACAAACCGCATCTGGCGGGTTTCGAACCCAAGGCGGACTAAAATACCATAACCACTGAGCTAAAGAGATATCTCCCTAACGCAGTTGTTAGGTATTGTATTTAAATCGGGACGAAGCCATGCATGAAGGAGTGGTCTCCCGTAACACACCCCTTCTTAAAGTCATCATTTATTGATGACTCAAAGCCTTATTAGGCAGAAAGTCCGTTTTTGCACAACAAATGGGATTAATGGCCTATCCCGGACGAGCCCCCATCTTGCGAACAAAATCCGTAACAAAGAAACAAATGAACAAATGCATGGCTGAAATACAAACCGCATCTGGCGGGATTCGAACCCATGGCGGACAAATATCCTCGTTTTTCGAGGTTTAAAAGACCAATACACTGAGCTAAAGAGATATCTCTCTAACGTAGTTGTTAGGTATTGTATTTAAATCGGGACGAAGCCATGGCGGACAAATATCCTCGTTTTTCGAGGTTTAAAAGACCAATACACTGAGCTAAAGAGATATCTCCCTAACGTAGTTGTTAGGTATTGTATTTAAATCGGGATGAAGCCATGCATGAAGGAGTGGTCTCCCGTAACAAGATAAAGAACAGGGCTCTTGTATTTGAAAGCTAAAAGAGTGATACTATTGTTTGAGTCATGGTCTGTGAATTGGGGGTTTAATGCAATTTTTTGCAATTGGTTATCTTTTTGCATGTGAGAGGATCACTCTAACTAATTCTACCTTAATGTTTTGGCCAGTTTTCATGTAAAATGGGTTTATTTTATGGGACACCTTGCTCGGTACAATGCATTAATACTAAGATGCATCAAATCCCCTTTTCGCAGAGCATGGCACATTCGTATTTTAATAGGAGATATAATAGAAGCCTTTTGAAAACATTGTGGGAAAAGGAAAATTGTGGTAACCAGCATTTTCTCCTTTTTCCCACAATGTTTTCTACTGTCCCATAACAAATTTCAATTTTTGAGTCACATTAATTTTGTCGTCTGCAAATGCTTTCAATTTGCACCAGCTTAAAATTTTGTGGTTTGGTAAAGAGTTAATAGGAGATTTTATATACGAATACCACGTCGTTTCCTCTGACGTTTCTATTTTTCACCAACAGGGTCGAAGAAAAGTGTATATTGTTACATATCCTCCATTGAATACAGCCGAACAATAGACTTAATTTATTAACATCTATATATTAATGAATTAAATGGATTCAATACAATAAATATAACAAAATATAACAATGATTAACAAAACACTTCATAATACTTTATACAGCAACTGTCAAAAAATTATGTTTTCAAATGTCCCCGGTCAAATATAATTAAGGCTTAACAACCAATAACTTTCGTAAAATGATGTATGAATCAATCAAAGTTTTGATTAATACGAAGAATAAATGGGTCAAACCATTTGCTGTTGTTTATTGTTGTTTATTGTTGTTGTTGTTTTAACCCTCGCTCACTTCCGCCCCCCCCCCCCCATCACAGCCTGCGGAAGATTCCTGCAGTGGATCGATGGCTTCTTTGTGAGGATATACGTAAAATCGTCTGCGGTAATTTAATTAATGGGATTACTGTTTCACAATTATCTTGTAATCCGACGATTTAAGAATTTCCAGAAAAAAAAAAAACCTTGAAAGTGAAGTGAGAAAATGCTGGTAACCAGTATTTTCTATTATTGCACTTATGTTCGTTACCATTTTGTTGAAAAAGTCCAATCCTTACAGACACATTTGATATTGTCGTCTGCAAAAGCTTTCTAACAAGTCTAAAATTTCATTGTCTGGTAAAAAGTTACCCAGTATCCCTTGTACCGGAAACTGTGGTGTTCTTTGTTTTATTCCTATGGTCCGTACCAGTCATTATCAACCTTACAAAACATTCATACTTAAGACCTTAATCACAAGAAAAGTGACAAGATGTAAGTAACGAACAAGTGTATTTGAACGAATAGACATATGAATTATACTCTGTGAAAAGGGAGTTTTAAAAATAATGCATTTGCAAAAAGTGTCAACCCAGGTCACCCTGCGCAGTTCGCACAAGCTGACATGAGTCGAAACTTTTTGCTACTGGTCATTTTTCTGAATGTTGAAGGACTAGTCTACTTCATAATTCAGCCGGCAAAGCAGTTTTAATAGATCTATGATTACTAGTAAGTGATGTCTTGCGTGGTACAATTCCATTTGGTAAACCTCGGGGTGATTCGTTGATCCGTTAGATGTAGTTACGGAATCGACCGAGTTGTGACGTGTGTAGAGTCCATTACGGAGTTACATTAAACCCCCCTTGTGCCAGAGTATGGCTTGTATGTAGATATACTGAATGTCGTCCTTACCAACTGATTTAGACTAGGTTCCAGTCCGATAGTTTTCCTTTTACATGTTCGGACATTATTTAGTAAGAAAAAAAAAGGAAAAAAAGGACAATAAATCCGTGATAATGACGGAGCCGATTAACAGTTTTGCCACAGATCAATACAGACAGTGAAAGAAGACGGCTATAAAGAGTGATTAAAAGATTATTACTGCTTTGAACCAGGCTACTCATATGGTTTTAAACTAATATTTACTTGAAAGCACCTACATGGTTTATGCCATTTGGATATTAATGAGTGCGGTCAAACTTGCCATCAAATCACACACACATACACACACACAAAAGTTGAAGACTAAAAGAAAAGCGGGCGGGGGATATTGGATTACCTATAATACGAAACTGATAAATTTCTTTGATAACTGATTTCTTTTTATTTGTATTATTATAATTAATAGGAAAATAGGAACATTTGAAACTCTATCCTTCGGTGTTATGTACCTTTAATTCTTTTTAATGACAGGAACAAAGTACATATAGCATGTCATAATATATATTGATATACAAATGACTCCGAAACGTGACCGATTCAGACAAGGTGCGCCATCAATATTGAAAAAAAAAAAAACTTTCATTCGCGGTGGGAGAGGCATTGATGACTTATGACCTGCCTTTATCGGCAAATTATGATGTATAGCCAAAAAATATTAAACCATGTCAACGGCGTTAAACCCCAGTCAAACAAACCCTGCAGACGAGTTTTTTTTTTTCATCTTTGAAGCAGACAACTTTTGAAAGTATCACGGTAAAGTCACAAACTTTAACGAGCAATTTCTCCCTTTATCACAATATTTCCACTCATATTAAGAAATCAATTCTCCTCTTTTATGATGCCTTTCCACAAAGGCCCATATTGACTCAACAACCAACGAAGGCATTGACCAGTGGATGTATAGGAGAATCGAGAACTGGTGACTGACTGACCGTAGGTGCAATGGCATAGCTTATTCAATTACCCTGACCCACGAAAACTCAAAGCGCGGCCTAAGCTTCTGAAACATATGACCATACTCTGTTAAAGGGAGGTTTAATGCATTTGCGAAACGAAACGATTCAGGTCAGCCTAGGCAATCCGCACAGGCTGAGCTGGGTCGAAACTTCTTGCTCTTGGTGTAGCTTCTGCATGTCAAAGGACCAATCTACCTAGGTCTGCGCAGACTGACCTTTTTTTTTGCAGATGCATTAAACACTTTTTCAAAGAGCATGGCTCATTTAGAGTTCAGCTTGCTGGGATCTTATTCGCCATCCATCAGCCAATCTGAGATCTTCTAATTCTCAGGAATTTTGTTAATTTCAAAGGAACACAACGTCTGAACAACAAACTGTTTAGCCACGCAGAAATCGTGTTACATGCTTAATTTTGGAATTGTTCTTGAATAAGGATCCCAACTTTTTTTTTTTTTCGCTTTTTGATAGTCAGTGAGATGGTTTCAAGTACACCGTTCCCCCCTCTCTAAAGACTGCCTGTGTGATTGCATCCCACTCCGAAAAAGAAACCTCCCCCCCCCTACCCCCCATTATAGCCCACGTAGGAAAACTACGCCCTGGAAGGACCTCCATCGACTCACCCATAGATCTACATGCTAACAAATGAATTGAGATACTTGTATTATTGTCAAAGTAGCATGGAATCATACATTAACATTTTTTTTCATCCACTCGTTTATTCCCTAGCGCCGTTTGTATAGATCTTTGACAACAATCTGTTAAATCCAGGCTATCGTCAAAGTAACATAGATTTTAATCAAGATTGAGCTAATAGATTGGTCTACAAACCACTCTGTCAGATCTGACCATTAGGTTTTATGTCACCTATTTATATATCCTTTTCTGTTTTCTCTGTTTATTGCAGATCGCAAGCGTATTGTTATCAAACAGCCTATAAATACGAGAAGAAAAGCACGGGAGGCAGCTGGTGGAGAAGCACAAAATACTATTCTGTGTAAGTACCGTATAGAAAACTATCAACCTTAAAGAAAAAAAGCACAGCTTATCTTGCTTATGCGAACAGTCTAGATCAACACCAGACTGCATAGAACGTGCAGTTTGATCTTAGATCTTCACTATTCGCTACTTTGTAGCATATTACGGCTAAAAAAAACATTAAAATGCAATATTTTTGGTTGAGTTTGAATAACTGATACGGCCTGTTTTCATTCATTAAGTGTTCAATGGGTTTAATAATTGACTTATCATCATCCACAGACGACTTTTCTGTTAGTCATGGAGCAGACTACTTGTGAAAACATCATGGTGAATGGAAAACCTGTTCAGGTCATGCTGTTTTTATATGTTTTTATGTAAATGAACTCCGGTTCTGTATGATAATCTGAATTCAACAAGGGTGTTTTCCTTGTCGGGTAGCCATATTCATTTTATTTTTTTACAAGTTTGAGGTTAAAATTATGATGGCGACGGGGGTGCTATGTAGCCTATACTATTTTATATATAATTATTTTTAATGAAAGTATTGAAAGTGCTGTACAGCGGATTTGTACAAGTGAGAATGAAACACAGGTGAGCAAATATTGGGGAAGAATTGTAACTAAGTTTTGGATGATAATGTAATGTGGGAGCATGTACTAGTATTTGTTCTAACTACACGATGCAACATGCAAGGACAAAGAAAATTCCGGGCCCGTATTCACCAACCATTCTCGGTTTCACTCTCAGTTTCATTCTAGATATAGAAAGTAACACAATTTCTGACTGGCTAAACCACTTGGTATAGCCATTCAAAAGTTGCGTTAGAAAGTTCTTGAGAATAAGATTATAAATATTCCTAAGAAAAGTTGGTGATTACGTGTCTGGTATAATATACGTGCAGACGTATACTTATCAATATGCTGTATATAGGTTTGGTTAGTTGTTTTTCAGCTATACCACGGCCCCCGGAGCGCCTACTTGCTATATCTTGTATGTCTTTCCGAAATACTTTGTACAAGAATCTTTCCAAACCTCTGACTGTTTTTTTACGTAAATAAAATCGAAACCAAGTTCAGCAATGAGTGAGGAATTTAAAATCATTTCGAAACGACTCACATTTATCCTCAGTCCGCTTTTTTGTCCATAACCCCTAGATTACATCAAGGCATTTAGAAGAAGACGAAGAAGGGCAAACGTTGAAAGGCCATCATACGAAGGAGATAAATAATTTGTCTCGATCCCACCGTATTGCTCTGTTCTCAAATTAAAACAAGAGGGCCATGATGGCCCTGAAGTCGCTCACCTGAGCCTTTTGATCAGACATGACCCATTTCCAATTTCTTCAGAGATATTAAGATAAACACTCTGACAAATACTCATTAGTATTGGGCTTACAAATATGGCCTCTAGAGTGCACACAAGCTTTTTCTAGAATTTGTCTCAGCGGCCTACTTGACATATAGAAATTATCCAGACATACATTCCGACAAACTTTCATGAGTATTTGAGAGAAAATGTGGCCTGTAGGGTGTACGAAAGGTTTTTCCGAGATTTGAGCTAGTGACCTAGTTTTTGATCCAACATGACCCATATTCATAGTCTAAGATATTATCAAGACAAACACTCAAAGCAAATTTCAAGATTATTGGACTGAAAATGTGGCCTCTAGAGCGTACACACGGTTTTTCAAGGATCAAACTTGGTGACCTAGTTTTTATTTCACGTGACCCATTTTCAAACTCATGCAAGATATCATCAAGACAAACATTCTAACAAAAGTCAAAAGAATATTGGACTGTAATTATAGTACAAAAGGATTTTCCGATATTTGACCTTGTGACCTAGTTTTTTATCCAACATGACCCATTTTCATACTAGTCTAAGAAATTATCAAGACAAACATTCTGACCGAATTTCAAGATTATTGGACTGAAAATGTGGCCTCTTGAGCTTACATAAGGTTTTTCTAAGATTTAATCTGTTGACCTAGTTTTTGACCTGACATGACCCATTTTCAAACTCATCCAAGCTATCATCATGACAAACATTCTCACCAACTTTAAACAGCATTGGATTGAAAATGTGACTTCTGGAGCGTACACAAGGTTTTTCTAAGATTTGACCTTGTGACCTAGTTTTTGACCCCACATGGCCCACTTTCAAACTCATCTGCGATATTATCAAGACAAACATTCTGACCAAATTTCAAGAGTATTGGACAAAAAATGTGGCTTCTGGAGCATACACAAGGTTTTTTTTTAAGATTTGACCTAGTGACCTAGTTTTTGACCCAACATGGCCCATTTTTAAATTTGTCAGAGATATCATCAAGACAAACATTCTGACAAACTTTCAAGAGTATTGGACTGAAAATGTGGCCTCTAGAGCGTACAAAAGGTTTTTCTAAGCTTTGACCTGGTGACCTAGTTTTTGACCCGACATGGCCCACTTTCAAACTCGTCCGAGATATCAGCAAGACAAACATTCTGACCAACTTTCAAAGAGTATTGGACTGAAAATGTGGCCTCTAGAGCGTACACAAGGTTTTTCTAAGATTTGACCTGGTGACCTAGTTTTTGACCCGACATGGCCCATTTTCGAACTCGTCCGAGATATCATCAAGACAAACATTCTGACCAACTTTCAGGAGTATTGGACAGAAAATGTGGCCTCTAGAGCGTACACAAGGTTTTTCTAAGATTTGACCTGGTGACCTAGTTTTTGACCCGACATGGCCCATTTTCAAACTTAACCGAGATATCATCAAGGCAAACATTCTGACCAACTTTCAGGAGTATTGGACGGAAAATGTGGCCTCTAGAGCGTACACAAGATTTTTCTAAGATTTGACCTAGTGACCAAGTTTTTAACCCGACATGACCCATTTTCGAACTCGTCCGAGATTTTATTGAGACAAACATTCTGACTAAGTTTCATGAGTATCGGACTAAAAATGTGGCCTCTAGAGCGTACACAAGGTGAAAAAGTTGACGACGGACAACGGACGACGCACGACGGACGACGGACGCCGGACACAGCACGATCACAATAGCTCCCCATGAGCACTTCGTGCTCAGATCAGCTAAAAAAAACACAAGAATTTGTGTTCTACAATGTGCATTTATGGTTCTCTGAAGAGCAAAGTTTACAAGTTCTTAACCTCTCTATTAACATTACAAAAGACATTCATATTCGATGCGTGGTTTATAAATTGACAGCAACAGGTCTTTTGACCCTATACTCAAACATTCCATTATTTTGATGGCCCTGAGGAAGAAGGCTTCTAGAAATATTGTCGGAAAAGGAGTAAACATGTGTAGCCATGCAGGATTTTCTTCATAGTCCTCGTTGTTTTCAGCCCTTTTAAGGACAAACTACTCCATTATTTGAGCTTTGTTTTTCATCCGTCAGTGTTTTCTGTTGGGACTAGTATAAAAAAGATTTTGTCATCTGGTAAAGAGGCCTAGTAGATAATCTGTTGGGATTTTGTTGACGTGAATAAAAATTTCCTGAAAAACAGGATAAGACACTCCAACATCTATATAATTTTTGCAAGCATTACGAAAGTAGACGGTAACATTCATTAAATAGAGAGTATCGGCCTAGTACGAGGTCTTACCGTCTAAAAAAAAGCCTGAATCAGTATTCACCGCCCATTCCTAAGAACATTCCTAGTCTTATTCCCAAGAATACCCTATATTTGACAGAAACGCTAATTCTGGAGGGCAAGATCAAATGGTTTAGTCAATACAAAGTTGTGTTGCTTTCTAAATCTATAGTACGACTAAAGACTAAGAATGTTCTCAACAATGTTTGGTGAATACGGACCCTGGGCACGAGCTTCAGGGCACATCGAGATCACGAAGCGCTTGCGGTTATTTGTAAAGCTCGTGCCCAGGTTTTTCTCATGCGGATAGGCAGATGTACGAGGTCGATATCAGACTAAAACACAGGCCACCATCAGTTTTGAGTCAACGGCAAAAAACCAATTCGTCGAAACGAAAACTTTTGACCTGCTCGAGGAAAATAGAAGCTTATATCATGTATTCGTCGCAAAAAATGGCTGGTATCTTTTATCTATTTACTTATTTTCTCACTTGAATATTAATGAATCATGGATAGAGATTGACTCCTCATGAGCATCGACCTGTGGATTTTTATTTTTTATTTGTGTGGGTTTGTTGATGCCGCACAAGTGATTTCAGTGTTCCGTGAAGGTTTGAATTGATTAATTATTTATGGATTCCAGCTTGGGTTCGAAATGCTCCTATAATTTCAAATTTTACCGTCAGTACACGGTTCATTTGCACTAAATCATCCAGATATACAGGGCCGTAGGTCAGTGGTCATTGGTACAGTTATGTCACAGCAGCTACTAGTATCTTGCTACACATGTTTTACCAACTAGATCAAGGCTAGGAAAACGTGTGGTGTCAACGAGCACTTCCTTGTGGCCGACCTGACCTTGGAAGGAGAACTTGGTCCGTATTCACCAACCACTCTTAAGAACATTCTTTGTCTTATTCGCGAGAAGTTTTAAATTTGACAGGATCACAACTTCTGATTAGCTAAACTACGTGGTTCAGACAATCAGAAGTTGTGTTTCTTTGTAAATCTATAATTAGACTAAGAATGTTCTAAAGGATGGTCAGTAAATTCGGACCCTGTGGTCTCAAATTCTCAATTTCTTATCATTCGACTATAGAAGACGGTGGGCCATTCATTTTCATTTAGTTTGATCTCTCGAGTTTAAATGTTATGGGTCAGTCCAAGACGAAGAGTGCCCCTAACTATGTTTTCTTAGCTTTCTCGCACCAAGACAAAAACAAGAGGGATTTAATGCTCCACTGGCTAAACTGGCTGAACACGGACAAACGAACAGTTGTTAACATAGGAAAGAGGCATCCTCGGAACCCAGGTTTGAAGCATTACGTTACTCTCCATGCATCACCCGAGGGAAAATTGACTAGCAAATAGTCGTTTCTTATGAATATTCATATGGTGAGGAAGTACCGTAATAGCCACTCGAAAGATCGATAACATAATGATACTCTCTTGTAGAGAGGACAATTTCATTTCTTCCGTTACTAAAAATAACCCTGGAAAAACCCAAGATTGTCAACAAATATGGCGGCCGTCGGCGTGCCTGTCTCCTGTGAGATATGCCATTCTTTGTACGATTTTAACTGACAATATTTCGGTGTTACGCCGAAAATCTCTTTTAAACGCTTCTCGATTGTGGTGTTGAAGGGCGCAGCCAAATTTAAAGTATCGCTAGGATTGATTTGCAACGAATGATGTGATTGGATATCGATAAGTAAAAAATGGAAATAGCGGCGTAATTATGATAAAAAATAGTTTAAATTTTCTGAAAGAAAAACTGAGATCACCAATCAAAATGCTTCATGAATAATTCATGAGAACGAGGAAACGCCAGCGAAATAACCCAGTGGCGATTACAGAATGAATCGAAACTGGGTCACCAAGGATGGGAAACAGGGTGCATAGAACAAAAATACAATTTTGCTATTTCACATAGATGAAGACTAAAAAAAAATAATAATAAAAAAGATGGTGTTAGGTATGAATGACCATTATGATAATAACAGAACAGTGGCATATAAAAATGCACCTTTCCAACAATGTGAAAAGGGTAAGCCTTAAAGTGATAGCACGTGTTTTAAATAGGAAGGGACAGGCTTTTACATGATCTTTTTTTTAAGTGTTAATCAATTGCTGAGTGGACCACAGAGAAAATTCATTAAAATGTATCTGTCTGTGTTGGCAAAGTTCTTCCTTTGATCAACACATTCCAAAACATTATCAAAGTCGCGAGAGTACCAATGTACATCAAGGCCCTGTGTTCGCGACCTCGGGTTCGTCCATGCACGTTGACAGGTGTTTCTACCCAATGAAAAAAACTGGTCACATGCATAGATAGACCTGCGCACGTGCATGATATTGATAGGACGAGCCGTTCTGAAATAGAAAGACTTGGTTCAAACAATGGAGGCAGTTTGTATTTCAAAATATGAAATATCGACATTTGAATAAGGTAAAAGTTGTATTACCCGTAAAAATAGTTTTTTGCTCCCGTTAGATTGACACCAGTTATAACTGATTAGTACAGTCTAACAAATCTCCTGAAAGGTCTTTCGCAGCTGCATCAAAAGACCTGTACATGAATTAAAAAAAGAAATAAAAAACATGTTTACTATTTTTATATTCATCGAAATATTTTACATTTACATCGCGATTAAGTAAAAGTGATTTGAATAAAATTGATTTGATAAGTTATAAATATACTTTACGTGTCGTCTTTGATAAGTGTTGTGGTCCCCGTAAAGATATTTATTGAAAACCAATAATTGGAATATGCCTTTACTCGAATATGATTAAATAGTGTTATTTGTATCTGGAAAACAGTCCATCGCTGGATTTATTTACCAATGTTTACTATTAATTGAATGGTGTAAACATCGCTTTAAACAGTCTTTCAGTCATATCAGAACAAAGTTTCAGTTGTTCCAGTTTCTTCTCGAACGTATGTATTCAATGTTACGTGAATGCAAAATGACTACCAAAAACAGTGATACCTTTGCATAGCCATTATAGAGAAGGATGCACCGATCAGACCACAAGACAAACCTCGACGAGTCAAAATCTGTATCGCCAAACGCGGAAAGAGATCGCGGTCACGTAACTTAAATCGTCGCTCGCCGACTTCAAGCCCATACTTTCCACTCAAAACACTCCAAGTTTTCAGCACCTCTGGACAACTCACCCACCGACTGCTTCTACCCATTAACAACCACTCTTGAGAAAATTTTGAGTCTTGTTCCCAAGACTTTTCAAAACGTGAAAGTAAAGTATATTCTGGTTGGCCAAACCAACTGGTTTGGCCAACCTGAAGGTGCGTTATTTTCTAATTCTAGAATAAGACTAAGAATAAGCCTAAGAATGGTTGGTGAATACGGGCCCCGATCCGAATAATCTCAAACTCTGTGACAGGGATATTTGAACCAATATATCCGTCTTATTTAGGGACACGGAGGGATAGGTAAAAATCCGTAATGAATCTTTGTGACAAAGAATTAAAGTTTTGTTGTATAAACTTTTGCCAGAAGACAAAAGCTCAAACTGAATTTAATGGAATGCATCTGCAGACGACCGGTTGAATGTGGTTTAAGACAAAAGTCTTTCAAAGGGAACAATTTCTGTGTATACGACTGTTTGCCATCCTCGGAACCCGGGTTTGAAGCACTACCTTACTCTCCGTGCATCAGATTACAGAATGAATCGAAAGTGGGTCATCGAGGATGACTGTTTGCTAGACAATGCTCCCTTTGTCTTGCTACCCATCCTCGAACCTCCGGAAGTTCAGTTTTATCGTTTATGCGATCTTTTTACATGTTTCCCTCACATTGTATATTGTAATACTTGGGTGAAATAAAGTGATGTCAAGCTGATACCGCGACTAATTTTGATTTTGTACATTGCTTAACCCTTCACCAAATGAGAGAATTTTAGATTACAAGCCTACCAGTTTCTTGAGTTGTTTTGAGCCGACAAGTTCGGAGCCGGAAATAAATACACATTTTTTATTGATCACGGCCATAGGGTCTGTAAGTCTCGTTTAGATGAAATGCACTTGCGGGATCACTGGTCGCCATATTGAGATTTTTTCCACTATTTTGCTTATGTATGTACCGACATTCGTGACGCTACACTGATGTGTTTATGTTATTCAAATTCTCAAAAATGAGTTTGGAGAGGAAACACCGGAGATGAAAGATGTTGGTAAGAGTTAAAATGTTGTTGAGAAATAATGCTGTGATTTAAAAACAGGCCGTGGAAATCAGCGAAAATCCGTAACCCAGTTTTCGTACATCGGACATCCGGGCATTTTCGGTGATCACGTGATAGCAACAAGGGCCGAGGTGAAAACAAACGCCATGTTGAATATACCCGTATAGTTATTTCGTGACATTTTAGAAATGAAATTCACCGTAAAAGCGATAAATATGCCAAAAATCAGCCGTGCCGGTAGTTGCATCAATTATCTCTTTCGAAGAGACAAAAAATGTCAATTTATCAATTTTCCGGTATCCTACAGAAAGAAGAGTTATAACACAAGCGCTGTCTCCAGTTGGGTGTTTTGATAAAAGCTTTCGTATGCAGACTACATTATTAACACCCCAGAAAGAAATAATTAATTTCTAGCAAACTACCTTGGATTTACAAGGCAAGAATTAAAAAAAATAATGAATTGCAATCTGCAGTTAAATCGGGGCTCTATAATAATGCATTTCGAAAGAAAAAGTGTTCGGACAGACAAATTTATGCATCGTTTGAGTTAAAAAGAACATAGAATGGACTTACCCTATGTAAAAATTTTTGATAATTCCAAATCCTATATTTTTACAAATGATCAACTGAAAATTGAACAGGACAGACACATTATTGTGACACGAGTGTGTTAGTCTGTGCTTAGCAAAGACTAGGTGTCATCCACTACGGCAGTGATATACCGAGATCAAAGGAACACCCGGCTAACCCTTTACCAGCTTTATAATGAAAACAGTTTCAGCACATATTTCTCTCCTAAAAATGAAACTTGAACTAAAGCATTTTTATAAGGAATGGAAGGTTTAAAGTTTGAACTGACCTTCGTCGTAACGATAGTCATCCATTAACAGAGATGAAAAAAAAAATGCAACTAAGATTTGATATTTTCTGAGGTCAGGATTTTCTCAAGAAACTCGAACTTTATGGTGTTCCAGCTTTCAGTAAATGGTCTGTCGCTGTGTCTTTACACACACAATTTTTTTTTATTATTACAAAAATTTATCACCACTCTAACTCTGTACCAAAACAAAAAGACTTCTCAAAGTTGAAAACATTTGCAGAATTTAATTTCATGTGGCTCAACTAATGAAACTTACATTCGATTGAATAGAAAACATCGTGGAAAAAGGAGAAAATGCTGGTTACCAGCACTTTCTCCTCTTCCCACAATGTTTTCAGAAGATTTCTTTCTTTTTTTTTTTTAACTCGGGATCGTGTGGTAAAGGGTTATTAGCTTAAATAAATGGAACCAGCGATCCCCGTGTTTCAAGCCCTGTACTTTACCGACTTGGCAATGTCAGACATGTGTTGAACAGTCAGACCATCTATGGCACTTTTTATAAATTTATTCTATACAGAACGACAAAATTTGGACTTGTCCAAATTAGAAGCATTTGCAGACAACAAAAATAAGTGTGACTCAACTCAAAACTTGAATTTCGTTAAAAAAGGGTAGAAGATGTGGGAAAAAGAGGAAATGTTTGTAACTAGAATTTTCTCCTTTTCCCACAACGTTTTCAAAAGCTATATTCTCAAGGTCTTTAAAAGTCGGGATTTTAAAAGTTTGCTAAAAGGTTTTGAACAATATTAAAGTGATAGCTTATTTGACTAAAAACTTTTATTAAACGGCAAAACTTAGGACTTATCAAAATCCAAAGCATTTGAAGGCGACAGTTTAGACGTAGTTCAAATGGTTGAAATTGTTTGTGAAAAAGTAGAAAATATCGTGGGAAAAGGAGAAATTGCTGGTTCCAAGCATTTCCTTCTTTTACATTTTTTTTCAAACACCTTCGTTCCCAGGGTTGTTAAAACTCGGTATTGCTTGGTAAGGGGTTAAGAAGCTTTCCAGTGTCTTCAAAGAGACAGGGTCAGTCCATTTACTGAAATTATAGCACTACAGACATACTTTGAATTATCTCGAACTAAAAAAAATTACCAAACTTTTTATGTTGCGCATTTAGTCATGTTCCTAAAGACGAATAACCGTAATAGAGCCTAGTTCATGAACATAAGAAACATCTATAGGTTCAATTCAAATTTTTAATCTTCCATCCCCCATTCACAAAATACTTATATTCCAGTTTTCAAGAGTTTTAATTAAAGAAATAGTTTGTGCGTGTCATATGAATCTTAACAAAATGGGTGAAGGGTTTAACTGCGTGTTCTTTTGATCTCGGTATCGCACTACAGGGTGGGCGACCCAAGACCTGTACTGTAATTGCGTGGTAAAAATTAACGCACAAGTGTTACATTAAACTGACTCTTTTTGTCTGTGATTGATCTTAATTCACCCGTATGTTGATCATTTGTGATTGGTATTTGGAATTTTACGCAGGTTACAGAGGGTAAGTCCATTCTTCAAACTAACGTGTAAACTTATCCAAATTAGAAAGAATTTTCGAACGAGACATACCAAAGCGATATTTGTCTTTGAAAGAGTAGCAAACATTGTGGAAATAAGAAAGGATGTTGATAAGTATTTTCCTTTCACCGCAATATTTTCAAAATTCTTTTTCTTCAGGGTCGAAAACACCCTTAATTTTTTTGTACTGGGTTAAATCTAATTAAGTCTCTCTAGGAGCAATGTTTAAAAAGATAGATTTATCCGACTATTCTTTTTTTCGGTCAAATATTAGACTATGTAAATGATCACCATCAAATACTAAGATAATTTATAGGTGTAGAAATTCTTTATGCCGATACTTGAGTGGTTTTATAGCTTATGAGCCTTTGAAAATTCAGGAAATCGCTTTGGTTAGGGGAAAAAAAAAAATCCTCTGGAACCAATTCTTCGACCTTTCTTTTAATCCGATGAGCAACCTAATGTAGATTACAATTTTTTAAACGCTTGGACATGAAATAGACAAAAGAAAACACGGTACAAAGATTGAGTTTAGAATATTCATTTCATGCCTTAAGAGTCTAGACCCACTTTAAATTTAAATGGTAGGTCAATTTGTGGTAGGCCCATTTGATATATCGTCTGAAAGAAGAAATGACAACTCGCCATACTTATTCTTAAGTTTATTTCTAACAGTTATCTTAAATGATGATAGCTTTGATTCGTAAAAAACGAAGTTTTTCTCAACGAAAGTAATTGCGAACAGCACTAAAATATATGGTTGCTATGTTATCAATTTCACCTCCGAAAATGGCCGCCGCTTGTTGCTAGGGGAAGTGACGTCACGCCGATGTACCCTATGGATATGTACTCGGTCGATTTCTGATCTAAAGAGGTCAAACTAACCTAGTTATGGCAATAAAATAATGTTTTTAAGCATTTCATTCGTGTCTTCAGGGGCGTTTTGAAACATATTGCCGTTTTGATATGTTTCGCACCAAGGTACATGTAGTTTCGCACCTAAGTCTCCTTTGCACCATATTAAATGTTGCCGATAATGACAGTTGCAATTACTCGGCCTCATTTTATTCATTGAATTGCCTTAGACAGCCAATTACATACATAGGACCAAAGAAAATTCTTAACTGGTCGTGAATTCATGGCTTCAAAACCTATTTTGGCATCTTTTGTTGAATTATTTTCAGGTAAATTCATCATTTTACTGGGAACTGGGTAAATAGGCTTAACCCTTTCTAGAGGCGTTTTCATTCTATAAATAAGATCGTAAGACTTATGCTGAAATTGCCCTTGTCTGGAATGTCTTAGCAAAGCGATCAATGTAGATCAGAGATCAGACTGCACACTTTTTGCAGTCTGATCATGATGTACACTGATCGCAAAAGCAACTAAACTGGTCAAAGGCACTTTGAGGGTTATAACAAAGAATTGTAGACTATTTGAATGCTCAAGATCAGTACTTGTGCTTGCCTATTTAGATGTAGCCCTTACAAGTGTAATGTTTCTAATGATGAAATATTCTGCAGAAAGTCCTTTTAAATACATTGCTTTATCCTATTTTTTTCTGCAGGAGGGCAGATAGGCCATGAAATCCTAACTTCAGATTCTGCAGTTGTCACTATGCTGATGGTCTAAGAGGAAATGCGCCAAGCTTGTTATTTTTCAGCAATGTGAAATTTCCAGATAAAGCTACAGCAATGAGGTTACTATATTGTAGTACATGTATTTTAATTTCTAGAATTCTGAAATAATTAACAAAAGTGATCTATTAAGAGGATTAAAGTCAAATTTGACTTACACTTTATAGTTTTAATGTTTTAATATTGGTAAAAGTGGTTAATGAGACACATATTACAGTACTGTTTTAATTGATATTACAAATGAAATTAACGTAAACCTGATACATCTATTGATTGTGCAATACGTTTTGAAAACATTTCCACCTCCATTGCCTTCATAATGCAAGATTGCCGTCGCAGGGAGAATCATACATTGATGAAACATAGTACATGTGGCTTGAAATGTCACTCTCTAGATTTGTTTTTCTTTTTTACACATGTAACTCTTTAACAAGTAATTAAATTTTAGACTTGACCAAGTTTACAAATAGTATTTGCAGAGGGAAAATAAAATTTGGCTCTAAAGATGGGTTTTGGCAAAGAAAAGGGTAGAAAACATTGTTGTAGGACAAAATGCTGGTAACCAGGAATTTCTTATCCAATAATGTTCTCAATACCTTTTATCTCAGGGTACTCCCATAAACACTGGAAAAAGACCAAACTTTGCAAAAACTGACATGCTATGTTTCCCAATCAAATCAAATCAAATCTAATGTAGTACATGAGTTAGCAAAGTGTGCAGGAAGACACTCAGGCTTTGACAGAATTCTGGTCTGATTAATGTTCAAAGAAATGGGTATCCTGAAGGACTGCACTCGTATTTCAAGTTTATAATTTTATAATTTCATTTCAGATGCTGTTGTTCATTTCTAATATGTTACACAGGATGTCACCTTTAAACGTCTGGTTGGGTGGTCACATATTTGAAGATCAGAAACTGACCACTTTATGCAAGCCAATACTTAATTCCATGGATGTTGGCTCTACAGGGAGAATCAACAGCTTCAGAACAATCACAATAACTGTCCAAAACATCTGTACAGTGCCGCATGAAACACCACCTACTTTAGAAGCTTCGGAAATGCCAAACCACTAAAGTACAAGATTAATTCATGACAGTCCAAATGACAGCAGATGCAACAGGATGTACCACAAGATATGATTTGCAAGGCATTTTCCTGTACTTAGAAGACTAGGCATCCTGTTAGCTCTTTATCAAATGAGCTTGTGTTAAAACAGCCAGGGGGAGGGAAGCCGTAACAATTGTGAGAAAAAGAGAAAATATTGGAAATCTTTTTTCCACGGTGTTTTCTACCCATTCAAAGACAAATTTCACCGGTTCAGCTACATATCACCTGCTAATTCTCTCAACTTGAACCAGTCGAAATTTTGTTCTGTGAGTTAACCCTTTACCAAACAAAATGAACTTCTTTGCAGTGCAAAGATAGTAAACATAGAATATTAATACTATAGCACTATTTTTCTTTAATTAAATGTTTTAATGACTGCATGTCCAATGATATATGAGACCACCATTGCACAAATTATAACATGTGGTCCCTGTGAGGTGTAGTTGCCTTGCAGTCATGGTTCCTTTTTAGTGTCATTCTTCTAGCAGGAGAAAGTTCTGAAAGCATATTAGTAAGAGATGTTTGTAAATATAGTATCTCAAGAAATACAAGTTTTTGGCTTACCAGAGCAAAAAGTGCTTAACTCTTTACCACAGGACAGATCCTAGACTTGTCCAATCGAAAACATTTGGAAACAACAATTTAAATGTGGCAGGAAGGATGGAACTTCGAATGAATAGAAAACATTGTGGATAAAGGAGAAAATGCTGGTTACCAGCATTTTCTCCTTTTCCCACAATGTTATCAAAAGGCTTCTTCCTCAGGATCGTAAAACTCGGGATTGTTTGGTAAAGGGTTAAGGAAAGCTTTTTTTTGTCCCGTTCATTTACATGTATCTACTTGTATCTGTTTGTGAGTTTGTCTATTGTTGACAGTTTCTTTGAAACCATCTTGAATTGAGTTTGAAACTGGTTTCAACAGAATTTCTATCAAATCACAGCTGCCAAAATTTAATGCTGAAAGTAGCCAAAAACTTGATTCAATCAACAATTAATCAAACCTGTAAGTTCACCTTCCCAGGAGTTTCTTAACTCTCCCTTGTAGGTATCCCTCACAGGATTCTTCCTCAGCAACTGGCTGTTTTTCAGCCAACAGATTTCTTTACCAAACTGATTGAAATTGCATTGATCTCCATCAAATGGATGGATCACAGCTCAAAAATATTGTGTGGACAAGTGTATTGCTGGTGTGAGATGTTCAGAAACATAGGGATAAGTGAAGTGGCTGCAATGATAATACCAAAATACTCTTGCAATTTTGTTATATATGCCACAAAAATGGTAACAAAAATTTCATCATAATATTATACTGTGACAACACTGTGAATTTCATTAGTAATTTTAGGAAGTCTATCCTAATGGGTCATTTTTTTCCCCCTTCAAAAAGGAGGTAATGCTTGAAATTCTCTGTGAAGTAAAGGTTTAGAATTGGTCGCGTAACACGAATTAAATGTGACAAATTATGCTTGTAAAATAACTTTTAATTAAATAATTACAGAATACCTTGAAAGTCTTTGTATTGTCTCAATAGCTGTTGTAAATTATTATCCTTTGCTGGATTACACAGGGCATAATATCTTTCCGATGAAGATTTACTGGTGAACTTCACTGATAACAAATTTCTCTCCCACAAACTCACCCTGGGATACTCGAAGAATTTCTATACCTGCAATAAATGACAAGAGAGCCATTGTTATAACCACTGACATAAGCCTTTACATCTTGTGTCAGTTCGTCAGTATGTGTAACACACCAATATGGCCTTGCGCTGGGACATACTTCATGCAAATTGCATGTTAGATTTGAACGTGTATAGTTTATATCAAAGTTCTGGGTAAGCTGTTACCAAACAACAGGGTTAATGACTTGTATAAATTGAAAGCACTAGTAGACGAAAAAGTAAGAGTGGCTAAACAATTGAAATTCATTTATGGAAGAGCTGAAAATATCCTGGGAAAAGGAAGACATGCTGGTTACCAGCATTTTCTCCTATTTCCATAATGTTTTCATTAACTGTTTTCTTAAGAGGTAAAGGTAAAGGGTTAAACATTTCATTCATGTGCCAGTTAGTGCACCTGGTCATGGATATCTTTCCAAAGTACCATGCACAACACTAATATTCAGTGTGCATAGCGGAACAAGCATATTGCATTTTTCTTAAATGACCCTTGGCCTGTGATGCACAGTTAATCCTTTACCACACAGTCCTGAATTTTACAGTCTCAGAGGAAGAAGCCTTATGAAAACATTGTAGGAAAAGGATTAAATACTGGTAACCAGCATTTTCTCCTTTTTCAATAATATTTTCTACCCTCTCAAATAAATTTCCATCATTTGAGTACTATACGGTATTAATTGTCATCTGCATGTTCTTTCAATTTGGACCAGGCAAAGATTCTGTCTTGTGGTAAAAAGATAAATATACTTTTAAGCAAAGTGTCGGTCGAGACAGGGATCTTATAAACATATACGATCCCTGGTCGAGATCAGACTGTACTGAACATGCAGTCTGATCTTGAATCTGAACTGTCTTATATGGTTTGATCTTTGAAAACATAATACTGGAGTGGCTGTCTTTAAAATACTTGAATATTACCAGAGGCTGAATTTAACAGCGGAAACATAGATCTGTGCGATCGCCCTCGGCAAATTGAGGATTACAAGTATAAATATCTGCTTTAAAACGTCTTGCTTCGTACTTATGCTTTCATTTTATGCCTTCACACAGCTGTAGTTTTGTGAAAGAAATGTATTTTGATTTAAGTCCGTCAAAAAAACATGATTCTATTGAATACGAAACCGAAAGTAGGTTCAACCATCAACCTGTTTACCTACGCTGAATAAAATCTGTTCTTTACTGTGGCGCATTCATAGTCACATATCGTTCTCTGATCGATTACTGAAATTTTCAGATCACTCGGACTTCTAAAATCTGACTTAATCCTTCGTAATTGCTTCGTGTATCTCTCCACATACTGTGATGAAAAGGAGATAAATTTACGGTAGATCCCGGAAGTGATGAACTCTCGCGGTCACGTGACGAGACTTACAGACCCTATTGGCGATAAAGTGGTTGTGGTCTACAATGACAAGATGGTTTGCTACTTTATACAAAATTAAAAGGAAAACTTCTTTTCGTCTTTGATCAAGCGTTTGTCATTTAAGATGTAAGCAATGATGTGACACGGCTTTGACAAGAATGATTATTGACAAGATAAACTATTAATATCTTTTCTATGTAACTAAATTGTTTATCCTTTGACATTTACTGTATATCTACTGAAATATCACGTGATAAGACCTTTTGGCACTTTGTTTAAAATGACTATGTACATTATAAGTCAATAAAATGTATACATGTTTGTTCTGTCCTCTCCATAAAATATTAATTACGAAATTCATAATATCATTCCCGTGGTGTTATTTGGGTTTTTTGTGTATATAACGTTACAAATGACACCATATCAACGTTAAGTATCTCTTTACCAAACGACAAAATTTAGACCGATCCAAATTGAAAGCCGCGATTTGCAGAGGACAAATTAAATATTGCTCAATTGGTGAGACTGGCTTGTGATAGGATAGAAAACAATGTGGGAAAAGAAGAAAATGCTGGTTACCAGCATTTTCTCCTTTTCCAACAGTGTTTTCTAAAGCTGTCAACTTCAGGGTCGTTAAAACTCGGTATTGTATGGTAAAGGGTAAAATAAATATTAAAAAGGACAAATTTTCGCAGTAGGTGATTGCCAATAACATTATTTATTGATTTCCGCGAAAAAGGTGTGGGCATCTACCTAAACCGTGAGTTCATGTCCTACACGTAAGTGTTACTTTTGTTATTGTCATGACACATACCCTGTACAGAAATCTTCGCCCCTTTAAAAAGAACAGCCGTATTATTGTTATTTAAAGGTTCTTTTAGACAGAATATGTTCAAAGTAGTAGTATACTACGCGGACAGCGTAAATCTCTTACCAAACTGTACGCTCTGTGCAGTTTGATCTTGATCTACACTTACCGCGAAACTCTGTTCCAGTGCTGTAAGGGTTAACCCTTTACAAGACGACAAAACTAGAGAATTCTCCATTTTGATAGCATTTGCAGACGACGAAATTTTACTATGATATAATTTGTATTCCAAAGGGTAGAAAACATTGTAGTAAAATGAGAAAATACCGGTTACCAGCACTTTCAAACTTGGGACGAAGGCGATATTTCCAATTCGCAACTTTGTACCGCAAGCTCCCGATTTAGCTATCGAGGTTCGGCTGCGTAAAGTATAATAAGAAAGCGTGATTTCCGTGAAAAAAAAAAGAATAGGGAAAGTAAAGAAGATATGAAATTTTAGTTATTTATCGATTTTCCGTTCCTTTAAATAAATACAAATTCGGTCAACAGATGATGAATTAAATTTGAATATTTTTTCCTAAAAATTATTCAATATAAAATATCCAATTAATCACTTTGATCTCACGGAACAGCGGCACTTTCTGACCCCCCCCCCCCCCCCCTTGTAGCTCAGTCGGTAAGTCCCTGGATTTGTTATCCAGTGCTGGGAATGTGAGTTCGAATCTTGGCTCAACTTAAATGGCAACAAGGACATCGTAAAATACGTCGACACTTTAACAGGAAATCTAAGTTTGTTTGTTAAGTGTTAACCAGTGTTTCAGTTATATCAAGCCTAAAAACATCGTCGGCAAAGGAGAAAATGCTAGTTATTAGCATTGTCTCCTTTTCTCACGATGTTTTCAAAAGCATATAGCTCACACATGTATTTCTCTTGATTTCACTAAGGCTTTAACAAGCTCTGCAGTGCCTTGTCACTCTAATTAATGCGACTATAGTGTCGTCGGCAGGTATCGAACCTAGGACCGTTAGATGACAAACCCTACATCTTAATCCCAGATCTTTGCAGAATCCCTCGAAATATGACGAACAAAACGGACATAAAGCACCGTGACTTAAAAAATGGGCCTACGTATATTGGCGACGTCAGAGCCGAGCTCCGGTGACTCAGTCTGTGATATACAAGGGTTCACTGGTTCGGTGTCTAGCTCGCACAAAGTCTATCCGAGAATTGATGATAATCATTGCAACAGGATTCTTTCCTTTCTCACTTTTGAACATTGTTGCGACTTTGTTTATACGAGAAAGTAGCCAGTGGCTGGGGAAAAGTGTTTTTCGAAGCAATTGTATGTGAACCTCCTGGACAGCATGGATATGTGGAGTGACTGTCAAGATATAACTGAAATAGTGTTGTCAACGGTGTTAAACACCAAACAAACGAACAAACGGCGACGTAATGGCGTACATCAAACACATTCGAAATTCATTCTAATCAATAAACTTTCACGAAATGATGTCGATTTTTTAATCAAAGAAAAACGTTTAATGGATGCAATTTCAAACAAAATTTCATTGTGCAAAAACTCCGGGACTGTATAGATTCAATATTAGTTATCAACTACGCGTCTGATCTTGATTTTCAACCCTTTGAATTAATTCAATAGACATCTTCAAGTAAGAAACTAGTATTGCTTTTTTTTTTTATCAAGTTGGTTTTAATAAAAAGATATATCAAAGTAGCGGACGGTTTATATCCACGATCAGACTGCACCGTGTGTATAGCGTTTAAACTATTAATATCCGTTAACTCTTTACCAAACGACAGAATCTCAGATTAGTCAAAATTGAAAGAATTTGCAGACGACAAATTAAACATTGATCGGATGGTAAGATTTGTCCGTGATAGGATAGAAAACATTGCGGGAATGGGAGAAAATGCTGGTTACCAGCATTTTCTCCTTTTCCCACAATGTCTTCAAAAGGCTTTCTTCCTCAGAACCGTTAAAACTCGGGATTGTGTGATATAACTGTATCTGTCCAGAGAATACACGGGATGTTTTTTTTTTTCAACCATTTCAGCGCCAGTAGCTTCTTTCAATGGCTGAAAAATACAATCCTCTGAAACTCAGATAGATTCTTTGTCCTTGAATTAACAAACGGACGGCATAGATCAAGATCAAGCTGCACGTTTTGTGCAGTCTGATCTTGATGTATGCCGTCCGCAAAAGCCCCTGTTTCCGCTAATGGCGCTGACAGGTTTAATACTTTCAGCACCTTAGGCGAAACCAATTGAGGACAACATGTATAAAGATCAGATACAGAACATGCAGTTTGATCTTAGATCTATACTGCCCGCTTTATTCAAGTAAAGTATTGAAAGCACTCTAGGATTTACATATTCGTTACAATATTTGGGTCATGCTTGGTGAAAAAGGGTACTTAATGCATCTGTAAAAACTAAAAAGTACTGACCTATGTCAGCATTCTCAGTCCGCGCAGGCTGACCTGAGTTGAAACTTTTTGCTATCGGTCAATTTTCTGAATGTGAAAGTAGCAGTTTACCTCATGATTCAGATGGTTATTAGGCAAAATGAATTCGGTGGATCAAAAATTATATGATGACTTGCTTGGTATATCGCATCGCGGCGATACATTAAACCGCCATTTGCCAGAGCTCCGCTTATAGTTTTTGCTAAAAGTTAATTGAATGAAATTAAATGAAATAACGTTAATATCTATATAAAGACCGAGCCATCAGTTACTGGTCCATTTTTTCTCCATATCTAAATCCTTGAATTGATCTTTAAAGGAATCTAATCGAAATTTATTTTACGGCCGATTGACTTCATACAGCGATAACATTGGTGTACTTTTAGCAGTCATAAAAGTAATTCGACTCTATACCAAAAACCCCAAAATTTTTAGACTCATCTAAATTGAATGTATTTGCAACATATCAAATGATGCTTTAGTGATAATTCCTGACTGTTAAAGGGTGGAAAGTATTGTAGGAAAAGAAAAAAATGCAGGTTACCCTTATTTTCTTCTTTTTCCACAATGTTTTCATAAGCCTTTTTCACCAGCATCGTTAGGACTCTAAACTGTGTTGTCGAGGGTTAACATGTCACTACTTCGAGGTGTCATTTTTTGTCTGGCAGGAAACCAGGTTTGAAACATTTTGACGGAAGGAGAAAAAACTATTCATAACGAACATTCTCTCCTTTAGTCTCAATATCGTCATGTCACATTGTGTATTCACATACCAAACCTGGGGTCATCTTCATTGTCCTATATTTCTGACAAGGATCTTTTCAAAAGTAGTCTGTTTCAAATTTATTTCTGGGTATAATAAGTCAACGTTTTGTTTGTTTGTTTGTTTGTTTGTTTGTTTGGTGAAGCTACTTGAGGAAAACATGTTTACTTTCTTTGAAATATTTTACATTCATATGGAGAATCATAAAAAAAAACGAATTATTTATTTCAGTTCGGTTTTATTCTCCGTCCATGTTTTTTGTATGGTTTGACATGCTTATTCGTATTTTTCAGATCAGTGATTCAGTTTAATAAACTCGTCAGTTTTGTTTTCCATACATACGCTCGTACTTTTTCAACACTGAAGAAACCTGGACAAACCATGTGTAGTTTTCTTTTTTCCTGAATTCCGCCATTTTATACGTAAACAGCAAAAACAAAGAGATGATAATGGTTATTCTGGGTTTATTCTCAAGCCATATCAATTGAATCAGGCATTGATGTGGTAACATTCAGATTATTTAAAATTCTTTACAAAACGGTGCGAAAGGGAGAATGAGTTTTTGTAGCGGCGACTCGGGGCGCTTTCGCGGACAGTGTAATTCAAAAGAGACTGCACATTTCATGCAGTCTGATCTTGGATCTACACTGTCCGATACGATATTATTTTTCCAGTGAAATCAACTTTGATATCGCAATATATTGCTTATTCACTACTGAGTAGAAACTTTTGCTTCGTCTACTTAGCGGCTTAAGGGTTAAGGTATTACAATGTCGGGTATGTGTACCTACCCTGCCTGGTGAAAAATTGAAAAAAGATAAAGATAAGATGTGTGAGAGGATTTTTTTTTCTACATGTCTCAACATTTTTGGTCCGAGATCAGACCGTAGGTTTTCTGTCGTCTGATTTTTCTTTCATGGTCTACACCCATGGTGCACAAAGCACTCTAGGTCGCAGTGACGAGTTGGTAGAAGAATGTCTTGTGATATCGAGCGTCACTATTAAATTTCTTTTTATATGATACCTGATGGTATTGATCCATTACCATACTGGGGACTACTGCACTTTAGCGGACACATAAATACTGAGACACGTAAACACTTACGAATAAGTAGATCTACTAGGTTATTACTTGGGGGCTGCCGCCTCCACACACCTGCTTATTTCCATTTTCGGGATAAAAGTCCGCGTCAAATCGAATCTGTAACAAATAATGCGCAGATGTTATTGACAAAATAACAAAATGGCTCAAAGTGTGGGACCCGCTAAGGTGCATTCTACCTCCATACAGGCTGTTTTCAGACCAGACAAATAGGTCACAAAAAACTGAAAAAAAAAAATGAAGGAAAATTGTATGACAACTCTGTGGAATAAAGCAATATTGGTGTTAAGCAGTTGCTCCTTATCCTACGGTATTCGTGGTAAAGCGGTTTGAATGCAGGAGGCCGAAGGTCGAATTTGTACAGTAATGGGTTTTAACAAAGTTATTTACGAATAGCGATATATAACCATCGAAAATTTCAATAATTTAATTCAAAGTAAATATCTACATGTTTGAAAGTAGGGCCTACAGGGGCAATGTCCAATGTGGTTTTATTTCCACCTTCGAAAGTAGATCTATATTTCAGAAATGTCACAGTTCTAAGTCTTTCAGCCTAATAAATCAAATGACAGGTTTATAGATCTACACCATGAAACCAACACAGAAATTCACACTGCCGCACTTAAAAGATCTCGACTAATGAGCATTATGTCTTAATTATCATAATGAAAATCATCCATAGAATCCGACTTGTTTCCCCGATGTTGTTAGCTTTTACTTTCCTTGATATAACAGTCTGCAAAAGTCGTCTCCGTTTTTGCCATTGCAACGAATGTAACATTAGGCCATTGGGCATACCTCGGTTGTTAGATGGATTATCTCCCGCTAGATGGCATTCTACAAATACACATCGAATCCATCATCTCCCGCTAGATGGCATTCTACAAATACTTATCTATATAATTTGGGCATTCTGGGTACAGAACCGGACTACTTTAAAAAAAACAACAACCGTTACTTTGAATTTCAAAATGAAATAAACGCTTACTCAATAAAACCCTACCTGGTGCGATTCATTCAGCTATGATCGGCTAGCATGTAACCTATGCATCGACCATTTATTAAAACAGCCCCTACATGCTTGGGTAATAGGCTATTAGCTTCGGTATAAGCCCTGCTTTTCCCAAGTATTCGGGGATGGGTGATGCGTCATAGCAGACAAGTCGAATCTTCGAAGAATATGACATGCGCAGACAACGACATCGAATCTTCGAAGAATATGACATGCGCAGACAAAGTTGTTAGATCACTCGTCACAACTCGGCCGATTCCATACCTACATCTAACCAGGGATCTTATATACACAAAGGGATCTTATATACACATATAAGATCCCTGATCTAACCTCGTCCGTATAACGGTCGTTTCCATTTGAACTGCGAATCACGTGATATGGCGCGCCACTGTCAGTCGTTTAGCAACGACATAAACAACCTCGATGAAGTTATTCACATCTGTTTATCTGTCGGTGAAAACTTCAATCGGAATTGATAAATAATGAATATACGAACTGTTTGCCAACTCAACTGATATAGTTAGAAAAAATTTCAATAGAAAATTGAAACTCAAGTTTTCTTTTTCAAGAGGAGCCTTACAATTTTCAGAACGGTAAACCGACGTATTTCCGGGTATGTACCGATCTGGTGCATATCAATCCACCAGATACAGCCGACATTCGGCATACCACGGGTGATGAGAGCCATCAAATCCCTCGGCTGTATCTGGTGGATTGATATGCACCAGATCGGTACATACCCGGAAATATGGCGGTTTACCGTTCTGAAAATTGTAAGGCTCCTCTTAAAAAAGAAAACTTGAGTTTCAATTTTCTATCGAAATCTTTCTAACTAGATCTATATTTCAGTTGAGTTGGCAAACAGTTCGTACATTCATTATTTATCAATTCCGATTAAAGTTTTCACCGACAGATAAACAGATGTGAATAACTTCATCGAGGTTGTTTATGTCGTTGCTAAACGACTGATAGTGGTGCGCCATGTATAAGATCACGTGATTAGCAGTTCAAATGGAAACGACCGTTATACGGACGAGGTTAGATGTAGGTACGGAATCGGCCGAGTTGTGACGAGTGGGCTCCCATCACCCGAGTATGCCGAATGTTGTTAGATGTGTAGTCACGGAATCGGCCGAGTTGTGACGAGTGAAATTAGGCATACTCTCCTCAAAGGAGAAATTCGACAGTTTCAGAGAACGATGACAAGCTTTTGTTGAAAAGATCTACTAACCACGATAACTCGTGTAATTTAGGTTACGAAATGAATCGCTTTATAACGAAGTGTATGGTTATCATACTATCACCCGTGAAAATGAGTAAATAAAAAAGTCATCACTGGTTTATGTTGTCTAGGAACTTTGTTACGTATGGTGGTCCGACCAGCAGATTTCTAGCCCAATCTACTGTTGGGATTTAACAGTTTTAGTGGGAATTAATTCACGATTTTGGTTTATGAATATAGGCCTATCTATCTAAATTGAATTACTGATTACAAACACTTTTCATATCTATAAAATGTTTTACATGTCTCAACTATTAATCAAAGACAAAATTGTAGACCAGTCCAAATTGAATTTGAAAGCATTTGCCTACGACAAACGAAAATTCGACTCAAAAATTGAAGTTTGTTTTTGAGAGGGTAGAAAACGTTGTGGGAAAAGGAGAAATTGCTGGTTACCAGCATTTTCTCCTTTTCCCACAGTGTTTTCAAAAGCTGTTTTTCTCAAGGTCGCTAAATGTCGGGATTGTGTGGTAAAAGGTTAATGAAGTGATAAAGAGTTAATGAAGATTCTTATAGCACCTACAGGCTTTACTTTCAAATTGATTTGTTTCCACTATTTCAGGAAAAAAAGTTACCAAAGGCAAGTTTGCTGTGGTGGCCATTCTGGTTCTTATTGCTACCGTATGTTCTAATTTTGTTACCTTATGTTGTACAACCTCTTAAACACAATCATGAGCTTTAATGACCCTTTGGAAAAGTGCCTTTGAAAATTTTGTGGGAAAAGGAGAAAATACTGGTGAACAGCATTTCCTCCTACACCAACAATGTTTTTGACCTTTTTTACAGGCAAGTCCCACCATATGAGATGTATCTAATTTGATGTCTGCTAATCCCAAAAATTGACAATTGAGCAAGTCTTTAGTTTTGTTACGTGGTAAAGGGTTAACTTATTTCAATGACATTTTACTTGCATGCTGTAAAGTTACTAAAATTTGTGACTGAAACTCTATCAGAATATTTGTCTTGATAATATCTCGGACAAATTTGAAAATTGGTCATGTCGGGTCAAAAGCTAGGTCACCACATCAAATATTTGAAAAACTTTGTGTACACTCTAGCGGCCAAATTTTCAGTCCAATACTCATGAAACTTGGTTAGAATGTTTGTCTTTATGATTTCTCAAACAGATTTGAAAATGGGTCATGTCAGGTTTAATACTCTAGAGGCCACATTTTTTCTCTAATCCTGATGAAACTTGGTCAGAAAGTTTATCTTGATGATACACATGTAGCTCAGACAAGGTCTAAAATGGGTCATGTCAGGTCAAAAACTAGGTCCCCAAAGTCAAATTTTTGCAAAACCTTGTTTCTACTCTAGATGCCTCATTTTCAGCCCAGTACTCATGAAAGTTGATCAGAATCACATTTGTTTTGAAGGTATCTTGAATGAATGTTAAAAAGGATTATGTTGGGTCAAAACTAAGTCACCAGGTCAAATCTTACAAAAACCTAGTGTACACTTTAGACACCACATTTTCAGTACAATACTTATGAAAGTTGGTCAGAATGTCTGTCTAAATGACATTAAGGATATGTTGAAAATGTGTCATGTTGGGTCAAAAACTAGGTCACCAGGCCAAATCTTTGAAAAGCCTTGTGTACACTCTTCAGGCCGTATTTTTAGTCCAGAACTCATGAAACTTGGTCAGAATGTCTGTCTTAATGACATTAAGGATATGTTGAAAATGGGTCATGTTGGACAAAAAAGTAAGTACCGGGACAAATCTTAGAAAAAGCTTGTGTACACTCTAGAGGCCATTTTTTGAGTCAAATACCCGTAAGAATCAATTTGGAACGGTTGTCTTCATGATATCTTGGATAGATTTAAAATAGGTTACATAAGGTTGAAAAGCAGACTTGATATCTCTTATTTCCATCTGTATTATTTGAGACCAGTGGTACTTATTACAGCTATTATTATTAGGGATCAGTGTCCTAGTATTAGCCTCTAACTCTGTACCAAATAATCTTGCTGTAGGTCTAGGATTGCATTCAAAATCATGGGGAAAGAAAAAATGTTGGTAATAACCAGCAAAAAAACCACTAGGTATTATCATAGCATTTTTGTTATCTGCATCGTCATTGTCAAATTTTTGACATTCTCTTATACTTCCTGTCATTACTGAAGGTACCTACTGTACTTCAAACTTGGGAAAGTTGTTAACAATCAAATGAGGAACCCGTACCAGTAGGGCAGGTAACCCTAAAATTTTTTTATGTTTTTTAATTTAGTACTATTGTGTAAAATCGAATATGCTTTATGTATGCATTAAGGCAACTACAACCTAGCTTTTGTACCTGCATGCAATACTCTGTTGTTTTATGCTTCAGTATTTAACACTTCATCAAATGACAAAATTCTAGGTTGAAAGCATTTGCCAATGACAGATGTGACTTGAATAATGAAATTTGTCTTTGAAAGGATAAAAAAATATTGTGGGAAAAGGAGAAAATGCTGGTTCCTATCATTTTCTCCTTTTCCCTCTATATTTTCTAAAGTCTTTTTCTTTGGGACTGGTAAACTTTGAGATCATTCGATAAAGGGTTAAGGGTGTTGTTTATTGGTTCTATTTGCCTTAAGTTTGATCACTTTCTCTGTCCACAGCTACATGCCATGGCTCTAACAGTCTAAACTCATGCAACAGATATGAAGGTAAAGTCATCTTCAAGGATGGCTCAACAACCACATGCAGTGGGGGTGCTTGCAAAGATACAGATGAATGTGTGAGTTGCAATACTGGTTATTATTCGGCATCAGAAGGCTGGTGTAGAGGTAACTATGAAAGCCTTTTTTTACCCTTCACCCAACAATAAAGAGTTTTAAAGACGCTGGAGAGGGAATCTTTTGAAAAAATTGTGGAAGCAGGAGAAAATTCTGGAAATCAGCATTTTCTCATTTTTCCACAATGTTTTTAATCTTTTCACAGACAATTTCTACCATTTAACTCTTTACCACACGAGAAAAATTTTGACTTGTCCAAACTGAAAACATTTGCAGACAAAAATTCAAATGTGACTCATTTGGGGATATTAATCTTTAACAGGGTAGAAAACATTGTGGGAAAAGGAGAAAATGCTGGTTACCAGCATTTTCTCCTTTTCCCACAATGTTTTCTAAAGCCTTCTTCTTCAGGGTCGTTAAAAGTCGGGATTGTGTGGTATAGAGTTAAGCAACATTTGTCGTCTTCAAATGCTTTGGATTTGGACAAGCCCAGAATTTTGTTGTATGGTAAAGAGTTAACTCTTTATCTAAAAGCAAGATTTTAAATTTGTTCAAATTGAAGGCATTTGCAAATGAGGAAAAATATGTGGCTCAAATAATGTAGTTTGTTCTTAGGAAGGTAGAAAACATTGTGGGAAAAGGAGAAAATGTTGGTTAGCAGTGTCATCATTGTTGGCCACAATGATTTCAAAAGAATTTCCAATAACTTTGTCAACCCATTACCATACAATCCCAAGTTTTAACAACCTTGAGGAATAAGGCCTTTTGATATGTTGTGGGAAAAGGAGAAAATGCTGGTAACCACCATTTTCTCCTTTTCCCACAATATGGTCTACCCTTTCAAAGACACATCCTATCATTTGAGTCACATTTGTCATCTGCAAATGCTTTCAATTTTCCCTTGTCTAAAATTTTGATGCTTGGTAAAGAGTTTAAAAAAAAAAAGATGACTGTATTGAAAAGGATTATTGTTATAACCAGGAAAATTGCAAAATGGAATATTTTATTTGGTGTTTTTAACCCTTTACCAAGCGGCAAAATTTTCCCTTTACTACAAGGTCCCGAGTTTTAACGACTTTGAGAAAGAAGGCTTTTTAAAACATTGTGGGAAAAGGAGAAAATGTTGGTTACCAGCATTCTTTCCTTTTCCTACAATATTTTCACAACATTCTTCTTCAGTCGTTAACACTAAGGATTGTGTGGCAAAGGTTTGATAATATACATGTATCACCAATACACTGGTGGCCAGTGCACATATATCTCTGTGTTCCTTGCATGCCTGGACCAGCAGGTGGCAACGAAGAGCAAATGAGAAAAATGTTTGTGTGTTTGTATCCTGTTTAATGTGTAATGACTTTCTAACATTATTTTCATTATATCATGGTTGCTAGTGCACCTCTCCATGCTCTCCTGAAGTTTCTTTTACCGGTACTTTGTACACTATCCTTCCAAAGTTGCTTGCTGCATTCACTCAAAACCATCTTGAAAACAATGATCAGTGGTGAGAGAAGAATGAATCCTGTCACAGTTACCATCATCAATACCCATGAAGAATTTGGCTGAGCTAGGTATTCAAACCAATGACCCCATGGTCTCCATTCAGGCTCAGCTGCAAATGAGACATGCAAGGCAGGTACAGCAAAGGTGCCTAGCTGAAGCACTAGACACAGACAAACAGGCTCGGGCATCAAACATTTCAATAGAACTGCTTCAGCTTCAGCTGGTACACATACACAAGTACCACATCAAATTGTTTAACCTGAAGCAGCACATGACAAATGCTGATGATGCTAGTTTGATCAAGTGACAATTATAGGTGCTAGCATAGGCAGACACATCTATTTTTGTAGCAGGATCTGCTCAGACTCAAGAATGAAAAGGGCTTTTTTTCCCCAAAAAAATCCTTTTCTTTTTCTTTTCTGGTTTTAAGCACTGACACATACTTTGACAAGTATTTTCCCTCAGTGTTTCAAAATCAATTTGTTTAAGAGACACTAAAATACTAATCCATGGGTATTATACCTTGAATTCTTCACCAAAAGACAAAAGTTTTTTCTGCAGGAGGTAGTGGTAAATAAAATTGTTGTTTATATGAACTCTTAATGATTATTTCAGCCTGCCAAAGTATAGATAACTGTGACATACCCACTTGCTCTAATGGACAAAGTAGCACTTGTTTGAGATGTTCAGGAGAAGTCAAATGTGACACACCAGGACTTTATGCTTACACAAAAAAGCCAGACAACTCCAAATGCCAGAGTATGTGTTTGAGATTGATCTTTTTCATTGTACCCCAGCAGTTTTGAAATGAAGTTATGCTCATACTGAACCACTAAAATGCTATGTGCAGTTTGATTCATAGTATCCATTACACTTTTCAAATGCAGTATTTTTGCACTATATTAGGGCTGCTGTAAATATTTTCAAACATTCCTTTTCCACAGGCATTAACCCCTTTACCACACAATTCTGACTTAAAAACGCAGTGGAAACTGCTAACCAGCATTTTCTCCAATTTCCTGCAATGTTTTCTACCCTAGGCAAATGTGGCTACTTGAACAATATTTAATTTGTCATCTGCAAATACTTTCAATTTGGACTAGCCTAAAATATTGTGGCTTGGTAAAGAGTTAGAGGTTTTGCAACATATATCCTTTACCTACACGAAGGTGGCTGTCCACACAAAGAATTGGATTTCTATATGATTTGCTTAGTGTGACATCCATTTTGAGATCAAGTGGAGTCAAGTTGCAGATTGATTTCACAATGACTAAACAAGAATACTACATAAGGGTGTCATTGCTTAGCTGCTTGCACTTGCTTTTTTTTTGTGTGAAACTTAGGAATATATAAAAAAAAAAAAAGGAGCATAACTGTGTCAAAACATTTTAGGCTTACCTGCCCTTGTTGTATATGTTCCCATCGTGATAGTTAACAACTAGTCTATCTTAAAAGTAAATGTCTTAGTAGTAACAGTAATATGGAAAAATGATGAAGTTTTTGCAGGTTTTCTTTGAAAACAGTGTGCTACAAATCAGGAGAGCTCTGAGTGAATTTGTTATTTAAACTTGTTCAAAATATGACTAAAGCATGAAGAAAATTAATTCCTTGGCATGTTACTGTGCAGGGTACCAATGTGTGACTAAGACTAAAGATTTTTTGTATTACTAGATATTCAAGCCACTTTTGCGAAGACTGAAATTACCTCATGTGCTTTGTAGAATTAACAAAATAGGTTTTGAGTAATTTGAAGTACAACAATAACATTTTTTTCTACAGAGGCCTGCTCATGGCGATCTGGAACAAGATGCTATCCTGGTACATGTGGTGGAGATATGGTCCTGGCTACAGATTGTAAATGTGCTGATGGCTTTACAAACCATGGAGATTGTGACACATGTAAGATCAATATTTTGTATATAGACATGAATTACTATTAAATTGCCTAGAAATTAGTTGTAAAGATTGAAAAGAATTGTTTTCTGCAAGAATTGTTTACCTGTTTGAAATGCCATGCCAAATTTGTATGAATTGATGAACCGGCTGATCTGTCAATAAATTTATGCCATCCCATGCCCCTATACCATACGACACCTCCATACCATCCATCCATTCACCCAGCCACCTACATACTTATCCATCCATTCATCCACCCTTTAGTGAAAAGACCTTTTGAATTATCATATAAGAAAACCTTGTGTAGACAGTAAAACTGTATACAGACCACAACATAAGATTAAAAATACTGCTATCAGAATCTGTTTGAAATGACAAAATCAACTGAATTATATATATATGTCTTTTTTTTTTTTTTTTTTTAATACAAATGCATTTACTTTTTGTGTATTTCAAGACAATTTTGACATGTTGAGAAAGCGTAGACAAAGAAAGATAATTCCAAATATGGAAGCAAAATCAAGTAATTTCTGTATTGGTGTAAATGGTACAAATACAACTTTTCACCCTTCACCAATCAGTCCTATGTTTTAACAGTGCTGATGAAGAAGACTGTCAAAAACATTGTGGGTAAAGGAGAAATTGCTGTTCCTCAGCATTTTTTCCTTTGCTAACAATATTTTCATCCATTGAAAGACAAATCCAAAGATGAAATCAGAGTTTTACTTGTCATTGTTAAATGTTTTTCATAGGTTTGGTAAGGATTAAGGAACCTGTTGTTGACAGCTTATGAAGGTATTGCTTGAATGAGTAGTTGTTTGCAACAAGCAGCTTTTTTCTGCTCCTGTCCCAATTTTTTTAGTATACAAGCACTTTGAAAAGAACTTTATTTTTAATTCTTGTCTTTTCTGTAAATGTGGTATGTCAAAAAAGAAGATAGAGTCTGTATGGGAATTTTGCAGTTTCATCAAGCGCAGATGAGCTTTTAAAACCACAAGTTCTTCAGCTGGAAGCCCTTTTGGAGAAAGATGGTGACACAACTAAACTAATTATTCCTGATCCCCAGTATGCAGAGCAAAAGGTTTGGACAAACATCCAAGATTGGTCCAAGGTTGAGTTATTAACAAAAGGTTACTTCAAGGTATCCAATGCAAACCCAGCACCAGCATATATTGTGGGTGATAAAACAAAGATCGGTGTGAAGTCTGTTAAAATTTCATCTGTACTCAAAAGAGGTAAGGAAAAGAATGACATACATGTATTGTAACAACCTGTTGACCAGTGGAGGGGGGCTACTGAGATCTTTATGATCATACTTGAAGTAAAAAATGTTTAAGCACTGAAGTCTGTAAGGAAATAGTTTGAAAACCACCAATAAATAAGAAAGAGGAAAAATATTTTTTCAATGGCTTTTCCTTAACCATTTACCACACTATCAGGAGTTTTAACAACAGCTAACGAAAAGGACTGTTGAAAGCATTGTTGGAAAAGGAGAAAATGCTGGTAACTAGCATTTTTTTCCCCGCAATCTTTTCAAAACTTTCAAACACAAATTTCATAATTTGTGCGACATTTAATTTGTCGTCTGCAAGTGTTTTCGGTTTGGACAGGTCTAAAATTTTGTTGTCTGGTATAAGGAGTTAATCTGATACATACCCTCTTGAGGTATTTAAATATTGCCCATGAAAATTCATAATGGCTTGTTGGAATGTCACATGATTATTATATGTTTTGATAATTTTGGATTGTTAATGTTAGATTGTTGTTCAAATAGTAACAATGATGTATTATCTGATGCCATAAAAATAGGCAGAGTAATTACTTTCAAAATGAACATTATGCTATTTAGCGCCAAAGTTTTACCATCTCACCATTTGTCTCTTTCCAGTTTCTTTACACTTGCAGAGTAAAATATATTTAGTGGTGTTTTTCGGTGTTTTTTAAAATGAAGTTGATTCGCTGCATAAAAGCTGAACAGGCGTCAATAACTCTTTACAGAACAATAGAATTTTAGACTTGACAAAATTCAAAGCAATTGCAGATGACTAATTAAATGCATCTTCACCCTTTACCACACAATCCCAAGATTTAACGACCTTATTAGGGGTTGCTTTTGAAAACACTGTGAGAAAAGGGGAAAATGCTGGTTACCAGCTTTTTCTCCATTTCCCACAAGATTTTCTACCCTTTTACAGACATGTCTCATAATTTGAGTCACATTTAATTTGTTATCTGCAAGTGTGTGTTAATTTTATTATTATACCCTCCTTTCTCCAAACAAAATTAGGAGGGTGTGTTAAACTGGAATTGGGTTAGTCATCTGTCAGATGCAATTTTGTGTACTCTTTTCCTCCAAATGTTTACGACTGATTTTGCTAAAAATTTTAACGGAAGCCTTTCTGTTATGAGCACTTGTGGATCCATAATTTTCATTATGGCCTTTTTGCCTATCACAGGGATAATTTTTATTCCTGATCCAGTTACAAGGTAAGGTAAAGGCCTTTTCTTGGAACTCAGTCTATGGTCGATTAACCGTTTATCACATAATCCCGACTTTTCACAATCTTGAAGATGAAGACTTTTGAAAACATAGTGGGATAAGGAGAAAATGCTGGTAACTAGCATTTTCTCCTTTTCCCACATTGTTCTCTACCCTTCCAAATATGAATTTAAAGTTTTTAGTCACATTTATTTTGTCATGTGCAATTGCCTTCAATTTTGGCAAGCCTAAAACCTTGTCATGTGGTAAAAAGTTAACTCTTTACCAGACGACAAAATTTTAGACTGATCCAAATTGAAGGCATCAGCAGACAACAAAATTAAAGTGACTCAAAAATTGAAATTTGTTTTGGGAAGGGTAGAAAACATTGTTGGAAAAGGAGAAAATGCTGGTTACCAGCATTTTCTCCTTTTCCAACAATGTTTTGAAAAGGCTTCTTTCACAGAGTCGTGAAAACCAGGGATTGTTTGGTAAAGAGTTAATGAATTGTCGTCTGTTTTGGGAAGGGTAGGAAACATTGTTGGAAAAGGAGAAAATGCTGGTTACCAGCATTTTCTCCTTTTCCAACAATGTTTTGAAAAGGCTTCTTTCACAGAGTCGTGAAAACCAGGGATTGTTTGGTAAAGAGTTAATGAATTGTCGTCTGCAAATGCTTTTTTTTGACAAGACTGAACTTTGGTCGATTACCGTATTTCATCCTTTAACAGATGACAAACATTCAGACTTACAATTTGACAGCATTTGCTTACTACAATTAAAAGTTGACTAAAATAGTGGGATTAGTCTTTGGCAAGGTAGAAAATATTGTGGGAAAAGGAAGAAATGCTGGTTAATAGCTGTTCTTCTTTCCCACAATGCTTTCAAAAGGATTTTTTATCAGGTTTGCTAAGACTTGGGATTGTTGGGGAAAGGTTAAAGAGTATACAATGCTGTGCAGAGCTGGTTAAGTTTCTATGATCTTTACTGCAGGATCTGTGAGTACACCTTGGACAGTGACAAACTCCCAGTGTGATTATGACACAGACTGTAGATTAGATGTCAGCCCAACCTCACTTCAAAATACACAGTGGAATTCTATCCTGAAAGGTGGATACCCAAAACCATTTGCTCATCTAGACAGGTAAAGGACAAGATAAGCTTGAGTTTTGCATGAGAATTGGTACAGTCTAATGGTTGGTACAGAAATACATTTTGGGATTCAAAGAGTAATATCCATTGCCCCATTACAAGACAGTCCTATATCTTTTAGACCTTGAAGGAGAATGCTTTTTAAACATTGTGGGAAGAGGAGAAAATACTTGTAACCAGCATTTTCTCCTTTTTCCACAATGTTTTTTATCATTTGAAAGACAAAGTCTATTATTTCAGTCAGATTTGATTTGTGGTCTGTAAGTGTTTTAACTCCTTACCAAACAACAAAATTTTAGACTTGCCACAATTGAAAGCATTTGCAGACAACACAATAAATGTAACTCAGAAATTGAAAATTGATTTTGGAAGGGTAGAAACATCGTGGAAAAAGGAGAAAATGCTGGTAACCAGCATTTTCTCCTTTTCCAACAATGTTTTCTACCCTATCAAAGACAGAGATTATCACTTGAGCTACATATGTTCTGTCGTCTGCAAATGCTTTAAATTTGTTCGAGTTAAAAATTTTGTCGTTTGTTATAGAGTTCAAGAAGTGTTACTTAACTCTTTACCCTTTGAAAAGAAATACAAGTTTTGATTGCACTCAATTTGTATTCCCTGCTCTTCTATTTACAGCATAACCTTCACAGTTTATGTAGAAAATGGTGGTATAGTGACTTACAATGACTGGGAAAACCTGAACTCCCAGAAGCTACATTATAAAGTGGTGAAGAGCTATGATATAAAGGGAATCACAGTCAGTAAGACAGTCACCATGGGCTTTGATCTGTATACACCAACCCACTGTGCTGAAACAGCAGCAGGTTGCTCAATAGATCCCTTGATAGTTCCAGATTTCTTTGAAACGGTGTGTCACATTGTATTTTAAATAGACATAGAAACAATATCGCCAGTAGATGCTCAGCAATTTTTGAAGTAAACGTCAAGGTATTGTCATAGCCCTATAGTCATCTGTGTCGTCGTCTGCGTCATTGTTGTGCAAAAAATTTTATGTGTTGTAATATCTCTGTTATTGCTAAAGATATTTACTTCAAACTTGGACAAGTTGTTCACTTTCGAAAGGGGAACCAAAACAACAAGGGCAGGTAACCACTAAAGTTTTTTTTTTGACACAGGTATGCCCCTTTTTATACGTCCATCGAAGACGGGACGTATTATGGGATCACCCATGGCGTATGGGCGTCCGGGTGGGCAGGTGGGCGGGCGGCGTCCAGTTCTTTGTCCAGAGCATAACTTTGTCATCTCCAGTCTGATTGACTTGAAACTTGGCAATTGTGTTTGTTGCAATAATACGGGGTGCAGTGCGAAAGAACCATAACTCTACCTGGTGCTGTCTTTGAGTTATTTTCCTTTGATCGTCATTTTTACAGCATTTTCTGCTTGTCTGTAGCATAACTTTGTCATCTCCAGTCCGATTGACTTGAAAGTTGGCATTTGTGTTTGTTGCAATAATACAGAGTGCAGTGTGAAAGAACCATAACTCTACCTCGTGCTGTCTTTGAGTTATTTCCCTTTGATCGTCATTTTTACAGTATTTTCTGCTTGTCCGGAATTTAACTTTGTCATTTTTAGTCTGAACATCTTCAAATTCGGTATGCACGATTGTTGAAAAATTACGGAGTGCAGTGCACAAGAACCATAACTCTTCCTAGCACGAATTTTGAGTTATTCCCCTTAGATCTTCATTTTTACAGCATTTCTTGCCTGTCGGAGCATAACTTTTTCATCTTAAGTAGGATTGACTTAAAATATTGTATGCTTATTTGTTGCAATATTTGGAAGTGCAGTGCGCAAGAATTGTAACTACCTCATGCTGTCTTTGAGTTATTTCCCTTTGATCGTCATTTTTACAGCATTAAGTGCTTGTCTAGAATATAACTTAGTCATCTCAAGTCAGAACAACTTCAGACTTGGTATGCATGTTTGTTGCAATATTATGGAGTACAGTGTGCAAGAACAATAACTCTACCTAGCGCGGATTTTGAGTAATTCCACTTTGATCGTCATTTTTACAGTATTTCTTGCTTGTTCAGAAGGGAACTTTGTCACCTCAAGTCAAATTGACTTGAGATTTGGTAAACATGTTTGTTGCAGTTATGAAAAGTGCAATTCATTGGAGCCGTAACCTTACCTAATGCCCTTTTGGAATTATTCCCTATTCATTATTTTTTTTTTACAGCTTTTCATGCTTCTCTACAATATAACTTTGTCTTTTCATGTTGGAATGACCTGAAACTTTATATGCATGTTTCCTTAACACTAGACATTCATGCCTATTTCAATCACTTACATGATTTCTGCTGCACTACTATTTTCCTCTACCTGCCCTTTACGATTATTATTCCCCCTCGACAACTGGTGGTGGGATGGGCGTATCTTGTGACAATTTGCCGCTCTTGTTACATATCTGTTGACTAAAGGAATAATTACCTCTGTATCCTTTACCATGCAGTTCCAACTTTAAACAAACCAGAGGATGGAGGCTTTTGAAAACTTTGTTGGAAAAGGGGAAGATGCTCATTACCAGAATTTTCTCCTTTTTCCACAATGTTTCCTACCCTGTGAAGGACAAATTTTATATATTGTCATTTAATTTGTTGTCTGGAAATGCCTTCAGTTTGGACAAGGTTAAATTTTTGGGAAAGAGTTAATTTGATGGTAAAGTTGGATATTTTAGTGCCTATTCATATTGAAGGTGGGTGACAAAGTATAAAATGTGGCTCAAATGAGGAGATTTTTCTTTGAAAGTATACAGAATATTTTGAGAAACTGAGGAAAGGCTGGTATCTGTTTCTCCTTTTCCCACAGTATTTCAAAGCTAAATAGAAAGTTGATGAGTTTATAAAGAATTCCAATGATTAAGTGGTTTTCCTGAATGCACTATTGTTGCAGATGCTACAGAATATGTGGAAGAGATTGCATATGGCAGAAGGTATGAAACTGTAATTGACAAGCAAAGCACTCCTTACCAAACAACCCCATGATATAACAGTCCTAGGGAAGAAGCCTTTTGAAAACATTGTTAACCCTTTACCACACGGCAAAATTTTAGACCTATCCAAATTGAAAGCATTTGCAGACGACAATTTCATAGTGGTTCAAATGACGCAACTTTTCTTTGATAGGGTAGAAAACTTTGTGGGAAAAGAAGAAAATGCTGATTACCAGCATTTTCTCCTTTTCCCACAATGTTTTCAAAAGGCCCCTTCTTCAGGGTCGTTAAAAGGCATCATTGTGTGGTAAAGGGTTAAACAGCATTTTCTCATTTTCTCCAAAATGTTTCCTACCCTTTCAGAGTCAGGTGTCATCAATTAAGCACCATTTAATTTGACACCTGCAACAGCTTTGAATTTGGATGAATGCAAAATTTTCTCGTTTGATAAAGATTTAACAGTTCAGAGATTCATCGCCACCCTCACCTTTTAGTAAATCTGACCTGAATATTTATGTCATAATCATCTTGCAGCCATCCATTGATGTTTCTTGGGATGGATGGACCGATCAAGATTCTGGACTACGTTTTTATGAAGTGCACCTGTACGCCTTAAAACTGTATGACACATCAGTAGCGGAACCATTGCTGGATAAAGAGCATGCCCTCCTCTTTGACACTGTTGTAAATGCAACAAGCCCTGTATGTACCTCTTTTATTTCTTTGTCTCTTTTCTGTACGCTCATATTGTGTGTCTTTTAGGAGTTTATTTCTTTCTGTCTGAGAGTGCCAGAAAGGCAATTTGAAAATTTCATGCCACAGAAAATAGCCCAAATATTTCAATTTCACCCTTCACTACATGAGTTGCCATTGCAGCCTGTATAGGTCAAGAACAGACTGCACATTTCGTGCAGTCTGATCTTTGATCTACATTGTCTGCTTTCCTGAGACATTCTGCATAAAAGCAACCCTGAGCTAAGCTGTTTTTCCATAAAAAACTAAGGTGTTATCTCAGCTTTTTCATTCTCTGGATTGTTCTTATTCAAAAACTTAATATGTTCTATCATCTGTTTCATTACTGAAGATATTTCCTTCAGACTTGGACTGTTAACCTTGTAACAAACATTCCCAGCTTTGTACAACTTCAAGGAAGAATCCTTTTGAAGACATGTGGGAAAAGGAGAAAGTGCTGGTAACCAGCATTTTCTCCTTTTCCCACAATGTTTTATTTACCCTTTAATAAGGAATATTAATGTTTTGAGAAACATTGAATATGTTGTCTGCAAATGCTTTGAATTTGGACATGGCAGATATTGGTGGTTTGGTAAAGGGTTAACTATCAAATGGGGAACCCATACATCAAGAGCAGGAAACCCCAAAATATTTTTGACAGCTCTGCATCTTTTTCAAATAGAAATTTTAACTGAAAAGGAAACTGCGATGGAACATTGGTACCTTCAGTGCTGTAGTTCATAATGCTTAATGATTATCTCAGTAAATGCATCATCGAATAGAGAGATGGTGAAGTTTTACACAGAACTCTGCTTTGATTTCCAGACAACAGCAACTGTTGAATTTGACCACCCGGGACCTTTCTATGTAGAGTTGATTGCTTTTGATTGGGCAGGAAACCATAAATCAACTCGCAGAATTTGTTTGTATGACAACAATTCAACAGTTCAACTAACTGGATATACACCTAATGTCACCTTGGCAACCATAGAATCTGGGAGAAAGTGGATTAACAAAGAATTCAGCCAGCTTACAGTTGAATGGACTGACAGATTTATAAATACAAAGCACCATGTGAATGGATGGTTGAATGGTGTAGAAGGATTGGATGATATTTCAAGGGAGCTTGATGATACAAGTGGGAAGTCAGATAGGACAACTGAAAAGTTTCATAACATTCAGGGTCTGTATATTCTTTGATTGCTTAATGTTGGTAGGGGATAACTGCTTGGATAGAATTGAAGCATGTAATACTGTAATGTTTTAAGGTTAAAAATCAAATGGTTAACAGGTAAATTCAATTTGTTGTAAACAGTGGTCTGCACCAACAGAAGAAAGAGACCAGGGCTTGGTTTGACAAAAACCTGTAGTCTCTTTTTTTGCTCAAATCTGTCAACAGAGAAAACAAAAAAAAAACATGATAAGAGAGAAAATACCTGCAGTAACCACTCCATTCCTTTCCACAATTTTTTGCTTTTTGGACTCTTCTAAAAACAAATCCCATCATTATGCTGTATTGAACTTGGCATCTGCAATGCTTAGAATGTAGATAAAGCCAAAAGCAAAGAATTGAAGTTGTTCAGAAAAATTCATTTTTATGATAAATTCTCAAAAACTTTTTTTTAACATTGTAAAACAGGAATTATAAAAACAGAAGTTGGCTACGAAATTGATGCTGGGTTTGGAAGTCCTGTAGAGACAGTAGATTTTGTGAATGTTTCTCAGGCATCTTTTGATGCACAGAAGTTGACTATTGATGAGGAGAGTAAAGATGGTGACAAATACACATTCACAATACGAGGTTATGATGTCCTAGATAAGTATGCAGAGGACAGCTTTAGCGTAAAAGTTGATGCCTCTCCACCAGTGATAACATACTTGTGGTTGACAAAAGGAGATATAGTAAACATAAGTGTACATGACGTGAAAGAATTGAAGGAACTTACGTAAGTTTTAACTCACTACCAGATGACTAGACAACAAATTAAGTGTGGCCCAAACAAAATGATTTGTCTTTGAATAGGTAGAGAAAGATTTTTGTGGTAAAAGGAGAAAATGAGATTACTTTTCCCGTAGATAAGTATATCCAACAGATATTGGATTTTTGTCCATTTTGTGAGACCAGTGTAATCAGATAATATTCATAATCATGAAAGATATGTATTCAAGACTGTAGATTTTAAGATCCTGAATCCCCTCTTTGTACTAAAACCAGCAGGGTATAATTATGTATCTGATGATGTTGAATTTTTGACATACATACAGCTGCCATCTTCCTACTTACTGAGAATGGAAGATTTTCAGTAGATTTTTGGTAGTTTGTAACACATGGAATTGGCAATGTTCGTTTTATCTCTCCACAGATTGAACAAAAAAGAAAAAACCTAGTGGGTTCTGTTTATTTTCAGTGATTTTTGAGTTTATAAAACTGATTTGTTGGTGAACAAAGTGAGATCATGAGGCTCCTGTTTTATAGTGAACTCGCATTGCTGTTTCAGGTTGAGGAAGTTGTAACAACCAATCTTTTCAGAAATAAATGAATACTATATACATGTGATATTGTTTGAGGCTTCAATTTACTACTTCACATTAGTAGCCATTAGAAATCATTGTGAAAAATCAAAGCAAACACTTCTAAAATGATATTGAAATTAACTTGCTTTATCATTAGAAATTAACTTGCTTTATGATTAGATCTATACTAAATAAAATGGATATATTTAGTTCAGGAAAAGGTACAGATATTGTGATTTCATTTCTCTTTTATGCCTTAACGCACATTCCACATTTATAATTGCTTTTTATGCCCAGTGTAGATCAAGATGAAACAGCACAAAACATGCATTCTGATCTTTGATACACACTATCCATTTTGCTTAAACTCTGTAGACAAAAGCAAATTTTGTCAAATTGCAATTATTTGGGTCTTATTTCTAGAAAGAATATGTCTGCTGTGTTTCAGGGTTAATACAGTATCTGACAGAATGTTGGTTCAATTTCTTGATTTATTCTGCAGGCAAATTAACCCTTTACCAAACAGTCTCAGGATTTAATGACTCTGAGGTAGAGGCCTTTTGAAAACACTGTAGTAAAGGTAGAAAATGCTTGTGACCAGTATTTTCTACTTTTCCCACAATATTTTCTACCTATCAAAAAACTTCATTTTATTTGTACTACTTGCAGATTAGTCGTCTGCAGATGCTTTCAATTTGAAAGAGTCTAAAATTTGTTGTTTGGGAATGGGTTAAAGCAGCTATAGATGTGCAGTGCCATCGAAGGTTATGGTTTTCATTCTTTTGTTTCATTGTAATCTCTAGAATTGAATGGGAGGTATATGACCAACACAGCGGTGTAGCTGAGATTTCTTGGAAATTGTTTGACAACTACACTGGGGTCTCCATACTGCATGGAAAAGCCCATGAAACACCACAAGGGGATGCTGCTGTATGTATAAATCTACACTTATGGATAAATCTATGCCTTTTAACCAATATGTATGAACCAACACATAATGATAAGAGCTATGTCCTGTGAAAAGAGCTTAATGCATCTGCATAAAGTATCAATTCATGTCAGCCTGCATAATCCACGCAAGCTGACATGGGTTGAAACTTTTTGCTATTTGTAAATTTTCTGAATTTCAATTTTGTTAAGGACTATTCTACCTCCAGATCCGCTTGATCAACAGATTCGATGGATTTTATGGATCTATAATTATGTGATGACTTGTTTGGTATAATGCATCACTGAGATACATTAAACTCCCTTTAAATTGCCTTTACCAGAGCATGGCTCCTATAGATGTTGAAATCTTGACATATTTACCTCTACATATAACTCAACATGTATTAACTCTTTACCACATAATCCCGAGTTTTAACGAGTCTGAGGAAGAAGCCTTTTGAAACATTAAGAGAAAAGGAGAAAATGCTGGTAACCAGCATTTTCTTCTTTTCCCACAATGTTTTCTACTCATTAACCCTTTAGCACACAATCCGACTTTTAACGACCCTGAGAAAGAAAGCTTTTGAAAACATTGTGGGATAAGGAGAAAATGCTGGTAACCAGTATTTTCTCCTTTTCCCACAATGTTTTCTCCCCTTACCAAATCAAATTTCTATCTTTGATTCCCGATTATTTTGTCGTCTGCAAATGCTTTCAATTTGGACTAGTCTAGAATTTTGTTGTTTGGTAAAGAGTTAAAAGACAAAGTCCATCATATAAGCCACGTTTCAATTGTTGTCTGCAAATGCTTTGAATTTGGATGAGTGTAAAATTTTTTCGTTTGGTAAAGAGTTAACCATATCACATAAAATAGGAATATTTGTTTTATTTGTTTGTTCTTTGTTAACCATTGCAATAGCAGTCTGTGACAATGGGAAGGAACTGATATTGTGTTACTATCAACCAGTGGTATTGTTACACAACTTTACCAGATGACTGGCTACTTTCTTAAAATCATCAGAGCTGATATGAAAGGTTTTGCCATTACAGAAGAATGATTCCTGCTACAATTCTCAGAAATACATATATAATGCATTTAGCCAGATTTAAACTGACAACCAGTGGATTTGAAAAGCATTGTGGAACAAGGAGATAATGGTAGTTATCAGCATTTTCTCGTCATCCAAAAGTGTTCTCAAAAGCTTCTATCCTCAGGTCTGTTTAAAGTCAGGAATTTTAAATTGTTTGGAAAAGGATCAAAGGGTCAAATGGGTCGTGAATATACTGTATACAAATCTGTATTGTACTAAGATATTTTCAAAGTTGGCTGCTCCAAGTTTTTTGAATGAGGTAGTGAGAAAAGCAGTTGAAGAGCTGAATCTCTTTTTACCGAAGTCTGATTAATTTTTTTCGCCTCTCTCTGTCTCTCTCTCTCTATCTATTGTATCAACCCTTAGATGGCCTTTTGCTTCTATTGTTGCCTTAGCAGCAAGTGTAGATCAAGATCAGACTGCACAAACACATGCAACGTGATCTTTAATCTACACTGTCTGCTTTACAGAGGCATTCTGAATAATTGCAAGTTAGTAATGTTATCGATGGTGGCGGAAAGTTTGTAGTAATGATAGAAGATATATATTTACAGACCCTTGAAGACTGTGAGAGCAAGTATGCAGCATATGCTCGAGGACCTCAGTGCTATTGTACTCCATTTGATGGCTGTTACCACAGGCATTATCAGGTTAAACCATTGGTTACTACAACTAATGAAGATGGTTTACTGGATGGAAAACACATTGGTGTACATGATGGGGATTACTTTTTAGAAGTTGTTGCCATTAATTTGGCTGGGTTGGAGACAAGACGTGATTTTAAGGTAGGTCAAAATTTGTTGGCAAATTCCTATAAATAAAATAGGTTGACACATATGAAAAATGTTTCTTTCATTTTTTTATGGCACTCTAATTTTGAACCTCTGCCTAGAAATCCTATGTTTTTATGACCCTGAAGAAAGAGGTGTTTAAAGATTTTGTGGGAAAGGAGAAAATCCGGTACTTAGTATTTACCTCTCCCATGATGTTTCTCTTGTTTTATCTCTTTCACTGCCAAATGCAAGTTCATCTCAAGTTGTTCATAGGGGTCCGTAGTTTGATTCCTGGCACCCATAGACTATATATTATAAACAAGGGATTTAACTGTATGCAGCCCGTTACTCGCCCCCGGTTACAAAAAACAACGTATCTTTTCTACCCCATCAGTTATTCTCTTATTTTTTTCAACAGCTGAGAGCTAAAACATTTTTCTACCAGAAAAACACAACTGTTTGTCATTGGCTAATGCAGTTTGACTGATACATTTGCTCGAACTTGTAAACTCGCTCAAAAATCTGCGCCATTGACACGGGTTCGTACATCCGTTTTCAAGATATAAAATGCACTTTAGATCCAATGAAACGCAGCATTAGCGGCACCCACCCTTTAAACATGTTTAAAAATACCACTGACCTATAGTCTTTATCTTCAATAACGACGAAATGCCTCAGAATTCGTTGAATTTGTGATCCACGTTCTTATTTCGAACAGCTGCAGCCATCTTCTGTCATGTGACATTGTTTGGAACGAGAAATTTCATTGGTTGATATGTACTAACAGTCGTGCATTCAACCAATGAATTTTCGTACAGCTGCTCACACCTTTTTGTCACGTGACAGTACGGTGACACTGTTTGGAACGAGAAATTTCATTGGTTTATATGCGCGAATGTCAGTATGGAATGTACGAACCCGTGTCAATGGTGAAGATTTTTGAGCGAGTTTACAAGTTCGAGCGAATGTATCAGCCAGACTGCATTAGCCACTGACAAACAGTTGTGTTTTTCTGGTAGAAAAATGTTTTGGCTCTCAGCTGTAGAAAAAATTAGGAGAATAACTGATGGGGTAGAAAAGATACGTTGTTTTTTTGTAACCGGGGGCGAGTAACGGGCTGCATACAGTTAAATCCCTTGTTTTAGTCTATGGGTGATAGGAGTCAAACTACGGACCCCTATGAAGTTGTTAAGACACTATAGAAGAAAATTGCTGAAAATATTGTGCAAAAGTGAGAAAATGCTTTTTACCAGGATAATTTTTGCCTTTCCATAAACAGATTTCAATATCTTAGTCACATTTATTTTGCTGTCTACAAACACTTCAATATGGAAAAGTCTAAAATTTTGCCACTTGCAAAGAGGTAAATGACTTTTGCAGACAGGACAGATTAAGATCAAACCGACTTTGTTTGTATGCTGCCCTGACCCTGAACCATATTATAACAATCATTTTAGCTGCATTAGAATTCTAATTTTTTATAGCAAAAAATGTTGGCTTCAATTGGTTGGCAGTGAATTAAAAGAAATACTCATTGTTCAAGCCATATGTAATTTTCGTCTGTATAAGCCTTCAATATTGACAAATCTGAATTTTGTCAACTGATATGAGTTAATTACATCGTACTTAACCCTTTACCAAACAACCCCAACTTTTAAAGACCCTGGGGGCCCTGAAGATGAAGATTTTTGAAGACATTGTCAGAAAAGAGGAAATGCTGGTAGGCCAGGATATTCTTCATTTCCAACAATGTTTTCAACCCTTTTTAAAATAAAAATTATGTTTAAAATAAAATTCAATTTGTCCTCTGCAAATACAGTCGAGCTGCATTAACCCGGGTTCCATTTTTCCGGAAATCTCAAGATCCGGAAGAAAACATTAGGGAATGAATATTTTCTGTACAAATTGTACTTTTTATTCCGGAAATCTGCGTTCCGGAACCGGAATGGAAAAATCGGGAACGAAGGGTTCAAAAACAGTACAAACCCTATTAGATAAACCGGACATGGCCTGACTGTGTATCACACAATATAGACTTGTAATTTTCCCCGTACTACTGTGGACTGGTTTCATAAATATCGATACAGGCTACTTCGAGTGATTTTGGACTTGGTCCAAGTACGAGTGAATAACATGAGTACATGTACCAGTATCAATTTATTTAAGATGGTTTTCACACATTTGGAAAAACACGTCTTAATTAGAGGTGGTCTGCATAAAGTGTTAAAAAGATATACATGTGCCATTGTTAAGCGTCAGTTTGACAGATCATCAATACCCATAGTATTGATGCGATGCTGTGACAATTACACACCTTTGTTACTTAATTATTACAGTCAAGCCACTTTCTCCACACAGATTTTGTGCTTGGGTTTTATCTATCTTATTCTCAATTGACAACAAAACTAGAATTTGAACATGAATATTTCATGATTCTTAGTTTCAAATACAAATATTCTCAGTTTAACCGCTATACATAAGAAAAAACAGTTTAATTCGTCTCTTCCTCAAGATGTTTACGCTACCCAAAATTGACACAAAATGGCCGCCAACATGATGAATTTCGTTATTTTTTTCAAAATTATTTCATTCCTAACAGATTATGAAGGCGAATAAAGATCGACATGCACGTCTTTCATTTCGATTCGATTGTCAATCAATACCCTCAACAACTTTGTCATTTTACCATTTAAATCATCTGAAGTCAACAGGAGACAACGAGTTGAAGTTTCGACCTGTGAAAAAAGACATTTGCCAGTACATAGAAGACCACCCATATGCCACTATCTCAGAAATTCTACAAAACGTTATGAAATCCATTTGTCTCGAAATTAGAAAATCAACAGTTATACTATAATACAGAAACACTGTACATGTGTTTCGGCCCCTCCTTTTTTCATGGTGTTTTCAAAAGTCATAAGGTGCCGAGCTTTACAAGCCCACCCATTTGTACAAAAGGTATGCATGTACATGTAATAAGGTACAAGGGGAAAGCATGTACAAAAACACATGAATAACAAAAAGGCAAAATGCAAATTATAACAATTTATTCTATTATATATCTGAACAATCGCAGGAACAATACAGACAAGTGCTTGTGTAAATCCTATGTCATTGTAATTCTTACGAAGCATGGTGTCTCTTATCACTATGGAAGTAGTGGGCCATCCCAGTTCTCTGGTCGGGAAAAACAGCTTATCCGGAAACATTCATAGGAAACAGGAGTGTCCGGATAAACACGGCTTGACTGTACTTTCAATATAGACAGGTCTGAATTTTGTCAGGTGAAAAGAGTTAATTCATTAAATATTTCAGCTTACCATTGACACTTCTCCTCCTCACCAAGGTTCAGTTCATGATGGACTTAATGGTCAAGATGAAATTGATTTTCAACAGTCCCTTTATTTGCAATCCCACTGGAATGGATTCTTTGATAAGGAAAGTGGAGTCTGGTTTTACCTATACAAATATGACACTAAATGCATTCCTAATGAAGAGTTTGATCTCAACTGGATGGATGATCATATGGTAACTCTTTTTCTCTCAGTTGTAATCATTATGTTACCTCCCATGACGTTGAGTGATCCCTACTATGAAGTTAGACAGGTTAAACATATGTCCCATATCAATTCGTATGTAATAAAAAGTAGTTCCCATCTTTTCAAAACTCAAAAACTTTTAGAGACAAAATGATGAAGCCTTATTCATGTATTTTGGGCATGCAGGCCTACAACTGGTTACATTATATGTGAGCCATGCTCTGTGAAAAGGGGGCTTAATGCATTTGCAAAAAGTATAGACCTACATCAGCCTGTGCGGACTGTGCAAGCTGACATGGGTCAAAACTTTTTGGTTTTTTGTAAATTTCCTGCATGACAAAGGACCATTCTACCACTAGATCTAGTGCTTTGTTAGACAAAATGGATATTGTGGATCTATAATTGTGTGATGACTTGCCCGGTAAAATGGATCCTGCAGATGCATTATGACCCTTTTGCCAGAGCATGGCTCATGTATATTTGCCTATGTTTTTCAGGATTTCACTACATATTAAAACCTGTATTGGTGACCACCTCTCTTGAACAAGCAACCTGTATTAACTCTCTACCACACATTCCAGAGTTTTAATGGTCCTGAGGAAGTAGCGTTTTGACAACCTTGTTGGAAAAGGAGAAAATGTCGTTAACCAGTATTATCCCATTTTTGAACAAGGTTTTCTACACTTTCAATGACAAATACATGTACCATCATTTCAGCTACATCTAAATTGTTGTCTGCAAGTGCTTTCACAGAGAAGTTCTCAGAGAAGGCACACATGGTGAAATGTTGGTGTCTTCTGGAAGCGAATTTTGATTTTCCCTTTGATTTTCCCTTTGATGTTTGACTGTAAGTGTAATCCTATTGAATCACACAGTTTCCATTTAATTGGCCATTTTTTCAGTGTTCTGATCTAAATTGTAGTCTTGTATGGCACAATAGGGATAAATTTTAAGGATATTTAATCATGATCTTCCTTCATAATAATTTACAGGTTAGATGCAAGATCAGTGCAATATTTTCTTCAGTATGATTGTAATTTACATCTGCCACAATCTTTCAGTTGTTGTATATGAGTGTTCAAGGGATTGAGTTATTCTTGAGCTTTGTTCAATTTCCAGTTTACAGAAACCTACAACACAGAGGGATACCATGAAGTCAGCGAACCAGGGACCTATTACGTCACTGTGGTTGCATACAATCATGCGCTAGATCATTCACTTCCTGTCTGCTCAGATGGCGTTATGATAGATTCCACCATGGCAGAGGTCAGTGAAGTTGTGGTTCAGGGTGCTGTGACGCAGCCAGGCCTTGTAAAAAGTGCAAACGATGATGTGATGTTCCTTCATAGAGACAGAACTTTACAAGCAATTGAAAATCCTTCACAAGAATGCATGTGAGTAATTCTAATCCTTTACCAGGTAACAAATTTGAAGACTATTTCAAATTACTTGCGCATGCAGATGACAAGTAAAATGTGGTTCATATGGTGGGACTTTTCTTTAATAGGGTAGAAACCATTATGGGAAAGGGACAAAATGCTGGTTACTAGCACTTCTTTCTTTTCCTACAATGCTTTCAAAGTCCTTTTTTTCCTGGGTAGTGAAAACACAGAATCATCTGGTAAAGGGTTAAACAATTAATCTATTAACGTACAATCCTGTGTTTATCTCTGTACCAAACAATCCCGGGTTTTCACGACTCTCAGAAAGAAGCCTTTTGAAAACATTGTGGGAAAAGGAGAAAATGCTGGAAACCAGCATTTTCTCCTTTTTCCATAATGTTTTCCACCCTTCCCAGAACAAATTTAAATTTTTTGAGTCACATTAATTTTGTCGTCTGCAAATGCTTGCAACTTGAACCTGTCAAATTTTTTAGTTTGGTAAAGAGTTAAACGTGTCTTCAGAGAGAACCTTTTGAAAACATGGTAGGAAAATGAAAAAAAAAAATGTTTTTAACATTTCTCATTTTCCTGCTGTATTTAGAACACTATTAGAAAGCTTTAGCTCATTTGTACCAAATTCAAATTTATTGTCTGCAAATGCTCTCTTTCTGTTGTTTTAAAGTCACTGGAAGCTGCGCTGCATTCATGGGATATGTACACATAAGAGGCACTCTGGAAAATGGGGGTTTAACACATCTCTGTGATGTATTATACCATGCAAGTCATCTCATAATTATACATCAATAAAATCTTCTTTGTCTCATAACCAATTAAATCATGAGGTAAAATGTTCCTTGGACATGCAGAAAATTTACAAATAGCAACTTGGCCCATGCCAACCTACACAGACCATAGATTCTTTTTGCGAATGCATTAAACCCACTTTCATAGAACATGACTTATATACTGTTGATATAAGAATTCAGTCAAGATGCAAATGTGAAAGAGTGGTAGTTTCAGAAAAGGGGTGTATTCCACTTTTGCAATACATTATACTAAACAAGTTGTTGCGAAAAAAGGTCCTGTTAGGTTTAAAAACTGGCTGAACCATAAGATAGAAAGGTCCTTTTTCATGTAGAGAATTTATCCATAGTGAAGAGTTTCAACTTAGGTTAGCCTGTGCATACTGCCTAGGCTAACATAGGTGATACTTTGCAAATGCATTAGATCACCTTTTCACAGAGCCAGACTCAAATGGTTTTTTTTTTTTTTTTTCTGTTTTCTCAAGACTTCATTTTTTCAATTACCCAAAAACAAAAACTATCAAAATTGTTATTTCATAAAAAGTTGTGTTACGGTTTTTAAAGTATGCATTAAATCTGTACCCAACAACAATATTTTAGACTCATTTAAGTTCAGAGGTGTGGCAGACAACAAGTTAAATTCTGCTCAAATAATGAATTATGTCTCTAAAAGGGCAGAAAATATTGTGGTTACCAGCATTTTGTCCTTTTCCCATGATGATTCTTGTCAAAATACAGCAAAAGTACAGACTGACCAATAATGGAACTACATGTATCAAGGAATTGCAACTCATGAATTATTTACTTTGAGGGTATTTGCTGATGTAGGAAAGGTGTACCATCCCTGTCGTTTACCTTTTACCAAACAATCCAGTGTTAAAAAAAGCCTTTTGAAAACATTCTGGGAAAAAGAGAAAATGCTGGTTACCAGCATTTTCTCTTTTTCCCAGAATGTTTTCAAACCTTTCCATTTATATCCCATTGTCTGCAAAAGTTTTCAGTTTTGACAAGTCTAAAATTTTGCCTATTATCCCTATAAGTATATTGTACTTTATATGTATGACTGTATCCAAAGTATTACATTTACATGTATTACAGAGATAAAGCTGTCCTGTTGACGTTAGATCAGATTGGTTTGGTTCCCGAGCAAAGAGATGTCAGTAGTAATAAGACCAGATATGTTCCAACCACATCTAATTGTTCATCAGAGGGAGTCAGGGAACCACACTTCATGTCCTTTGTCTCTTCTGACAGTCATGTGAGTTTTGACAGAAGATTTTGACCCAATATTGAACATATACAACTTTTGATGCCTGGCAGTAGACAGATGTAGGAAATACTGTGAGAAACAATCAAATGCTCTTTTTCTCACAATGTCTTCCATTTAATTACAAGAAAGAAATGATTGAAAGGTGAAATCTGTTTTCAGTTCACCTGAACACAAACTGCTCAAGGTGAGCTTTTGTGATTATGCGGTGTTTGTCATCCAGCATGCGTCATCAGACAGTCAAGAATTGCCTTGTGTGCACTCCAGAGGCCACATTCTGAGTCCAATACTCATTAAAGTTGGTCAGAATGTTTGTTTTGATAATATCTTGGACAAGTTTTAAATTAGGTTCACTGGGAAAAATTGTAGAAAAACCTTGTGAAGACCTTAGAGGCCACATTTTGCGTCCAATACTAATCAAAAGTGGTCAGATTGTTTTTCTCGACAATTTTGAAAATGGATCATACCAATATGTAGTCATAAAGTAGGCCACTGAGATAAATCTTTGAAAAACCTTGTGTCTGCTTCAGTTTAATACACATGAAAGCGATCAGGATGTTTGTCTTGACAAGCATGAAAATGGGTCATGTTAGGTTTGAAAGTAATTCACTAGAACAAATCTCAGCAAGTCACAAGAACAAATCTTAGAAAAACCTCGTGTGCAATCCACGTTTTCAGTTCAATACTTGTGAAAGTTGGTAAGAGTGTTTTTCCTGATGATGTCTCTCACAGATTTGAAAATTAGTTATGTAGGGTCAAAAAGCAGGTCACCAGGACAAATCTCAGCTAACATTGCTACTTTAGTAAATGTGTATTGTTGTAGTGAGTAACTAGAGCAAAAATACAGCAACAAGTATCATTGACACATTGCTCTTAATTAAACTACATCTGCATCATCATATTTATAGCTCAGCACCTTTTGACCTTGAAATTTCAATCATTTTAATAAATTTCAGTTGAAATTTACTATCTGAAATTTCTGATTCTCTATCTTCATTCAGAGCTGAAAACAAACTTTATGTCATTATTTCCAGAATTGTTGCACAGGCATTTCTAGGTAGCTTATTATACCCCCACAAAACGAATGTTTTCGGGGGTATACTGGAATCAGCCTGTCTGTCTGTCCGTCCGTCCGTGTGTCCGTCTGTGTGTCCGTCTGTGTACAAAATACTAGTAATTTTGTGTCGTGAACTCCTCCTACAGTTTTGCTGCTATTGTATTGAATGTTTGTTGATACATTGATCGTATATTGAAGTTGTGCAAGACGCAGTTTTCAATCATCTACTCCCTATGATTCCAGGGTAATCTCCCCTTGAACTTAGAAAATTTTTTGTTAAATTGCCTGTTTCTGTCAAAGTGCTGGGGGGGTATTAAGTCACATTCAGTGACAGCTCTAGTTTATTCTGCCTCACATGCACGCAATAGACACTGAAATTCTGGGTCTGAGCTGATTGTTATGCATATGCAGATACTTATACATAGTCAACTGAGCCCTCTTGAGCCTAAAAGCAATAGGAAAAAACTAGTCTACAGAAAGTATTGTTATACTGCAAAGAAATTTCTCGTGATCTGCTTGGATAATATGCCCCGAACATATATATCATGTACTCTGGCAAAACCAAGGTAAAAGTAGTTTCCCTTTCGGGACTCCTGTATACATGACTACTCTTTCAACACAACATCCAAAATGGCGGCGTCGATCAAGATTAACATCAAGATTATGCACCAAACTGCAGGTTTTTCCAAGGTTTCAGTGATGTCAGTTCCCAGTGACGTCAGTTTTCATTGAATTGGGGCACTCAGAAGGGAAATTCTACTTTGTCAGCGTACTCAATTTTTGAAAGCAAAAAAAAAACAGCTAAATTTCGCCTAACACACGTTGGAATGGTAAAACTTTGCAGTGTAATAAATTCGTTGTACAGTCAGGTGGCAGGGGACTTGGAAACTTGTTCACGGCTGTGGTGAATCATGTCATCCTGAGCCGAAACGGTCAGGTGGCAAGAGACTTGGAAACTTGTTCACGGCTGTGGCGAATCATGTCGCCACCTCGCCTTCGGCTCGGGGCGACATGATTCACCACAGCCGTGAACAAGTTTCCAAGTCCCCTGCCACCTGACCGTACAACTAATAATGTACTGGTAGTAGTGATCACTTTCTTTCATTGATTGCATTTTAGAGACCTAAGTGGTGACAGGTCCTTGTGCAAAGATGTGTTGAATTCAATCAGCTTAACCCTGTATTACACAATCCCATGTCTCCTTTTCTGACAGTGTTTTCTAATCTTTCATAAACATAAATTTTCCATTGTTTTAGCCACATTTAATTTGTTGTCTGCAAATGCTTTCAATTACGACCAGTCCAAAATTTTGTCGTCTGGTAAAGAGTTAAAAAGACTGTTATTGAAATTGAACCGAGACCCACTTGTTGGAATTTTACTTAAAAATTATTTTTGAAGTGCTGTAATTAATTTTCAGCTTGATATTTCATGGAATGTAACATCAACACCCAGTGGTATCTATGATTATGAGGTTGGCTTGGCCTCTGTCGAAGGAACCAATCCTGACAGACTTAGCTTCAAATCTACAAAACAACATCAAAGAATAAGACTTCTCTACCCAAACATCTGGAATGGTGAAGAGTTTTACATTCTGGTGAAAACAGTGACAAAAGCAAGCATAGAAAATATTCAGGTAGATTCCGTTTCATTGAATTGTGTAATTTACAAAGTACTTGGTCTGTTTTGTCACATCGTATAACTAAGCTGATATACAAGAATGGTCTGAAACAGCAGCATCATTTCAGGTTAACCATTTACCAAACAAATCCCACTTTCCACTACCAGAAGCATTATGACTTTGGAAGACATTGTAAAATCAAAGTACTGAAAGTACTGGCCGACTAGCGAATTTGAAATAAGTGGCTATGGTAAAGATAAAACCTGGTTGGCATTAACTGAAAAAATAATCATATCAGTGGACTATTATAAGGAACACATACATGAAGTTTGATCAGTTTTCAACAGGGATTTTAGAAGATATTTGTCCCGACGGACGAACAGACAGTGAAGATCAAAATCAGACTGCAGTCTGGTCTGCAGTCTGATCTTGAATCTACACTGTCCGAGAAGAGGATATAAAAAATATAACTTTGAAATAGCAATATTCAGGTTTTTACCATCAGCTTGAAAGTTTCATTTAACTTGTTTTTAGCAGATTCAGGGTTAAACTGGATTATATAGTTAATCAGTAGCATAAGATGTAATAGTGTAGTAAACTATTTAACTCTGCAAAACAAAAAATTTTCACTCTTCAAATTCAAAGCTGTTCCAGACTATAAAGTTAAATGTGGCTCAATTGATGAAACCTGATTCTAAAAGGGCAGAAAGCAATGTGGAAAAAGGAGAAAATGCTGGTTACCAGCATTTTCTCCTTTTCCTGCAATTTTTTTCAAAGGGCATTTTCCCAAGTTTCATTAAAACTCAGAATTGCGTGGTAAAGAGTTAATATACAAGACGTAAAATAACAGTTTTACATATCAGTTTTGCGGTACACAATGATCTAAATAATGAACGACTGAAGGAATGACAAGGGTTCCCTGTCCAGTGAGGGTTAATGTAACTGGGATTTGCTACAAGTTACCCAGGTGTATCTGTTTTTAGATTCATTGACAATGTTACTGTGGTGTAGGAATAAGTGAAGGAGCCTGATTTGCATAGGTTAATTTATTTACATATAAGCAAACATCTTGTACCTTATCAATGACATATTGTTCACTGTTCAGTCTATGACTTTGTAAGTAGACATGTTCAAATCAGGATGGTAGAGATTTTTTCACAGACAAAAATACTATCATTTGCGTCACATTAAATTTGTTGTCTGCATAACTATACTTTCAGTATCTTTTTTTGTAATTAAAATGAATGTTTTGTTTCTGAACAGTATGCTAATAGAATGCCAACTTATTAGATGGCCCATAATTTATGATTATATAAGAAGGTAATTATGAGACACAGGAGTATTATCTAATTTGTTGAAAGTTCTTTGATTACTTTTATGAGACAAAACAGTCTTGCAACATGTATTTTGTTTCCTTCTATTTTGTCTGTTTATAGGACCATATACATGGATCCGTGGTGATAAGATAAACCGACTTCCTTGATTACTGTTGCCAAGGGCTCCAAAACAATCACAGTAAATACATATACTGTATAGCAGATAGGCTACTTAAATCATGCTGTCATGACTGTTTCTCTCAATAAAATTCCGGAAAAAATATTTCTATCATATGTTTCTGCCGATGATGAATTCTTTAAGAAATTTAAAGATGCTTGAACTAATTTACACAAAGATATGTACAAAAAAGGCAATTTACGGGGGCTATGGACAATGTAATAAATCCATTTGTTTTAGCAAAGTTTTGAATTTCTATGAGAAAGAATAAAACACCTCAACACACCTCCGTTTTTCCACAGAATAATAGAATTAAAGATACTGATTGTTTTTGTAAGGCTAGTAAAACCATCTCAACATCATACCCAATTAAATAACACTGAATTACAAGCATTTTGAAAAAAATATAGATTGTCTGATTCTACAGAGAGGTGTAAGTTTATGAAAAATTTACTATGACTTGACTATGAAAAATTTCAATTTCAGGTTAAGGAAAAAAGGGTTGTCTTATGACTTTAAGATGTGTTAAGTGTGCTGTCAGTTAACAGACTTGTTAATATCAGTGACGGTAGTTTATTTTATCTTATGATATACTGAAGACAACCGGTGGTCAAGTTGATTAGAGCGGCAAATTGGTTTGCAATCAAACACACTTCCTATCAGTTAACAGTTTACTGACACATCCTTTGAAATGGCAGATGTTCCAATTCACTTTAATACGGCTGAGTAAAAAGTTTATTTAATTACCATAAGTTGCCTTTTCAGCTGAACTTCCACCGGTACAGAACAGAGTTAGACTTAATTTCATAAATGAATTCTACTTTTAGTGAGGAATATGTAGTGAGGAATACACGTCAATATGCTTATTGTAAATAGCAGATAGTTTTAATCCAAGATTAAACTGCATGTTATTTGCAATCTGATCTATATCTACACATTCAACATATTCTTTAGGCACCAAGGGTTAAGATTAACATAAAACTGAAACACTGATGACAAGTGCCACTTTTTGGATGTGTATAGGTTATTGAACAAGGTTAGATATTCAAGTAAACATATTTTCTTTTTATTAGTATTTCGTATAGATCTATTTTTACCTTTGTTTTTCACTTAAAATATTTTTGTCTCTTTCAAAATCTTTCAGGGGGGGAAAAACCATAGCATTAATTAATCCATTGTGTAATGTAGCGCTGATCAGAACTCCTTGCAGATGTCCCATTTTCAGTCATTATCATAATTCAAACTTGTCTACAGCCTCTGCGTGATCTCACGTCAGCAGTACACGTTCGCAAAGCACATATTTTAAACTTAATCTTAAATTCAAACGTTCAAAACACAGAATAAATAAAAACTATCGCATCCCTCCAACGTTAACAGTCGTTTATTTGGGAGCCAAAATAGCAGACAACAAGGCTGCATATCAGGTAAAATAAATGCGATGACCTGATTGGTCAAATATTGATTTCCACGGATCCATGTATTGATAGAGGTACTTTAATTATACAAAAATGCTTTCTGTAATCCAGAGCTGTTTGCTTAAGTAGCTTTAACAAGCTTGAGAAAAGGCTGGTAGCCAGCGCTCAAAGCAGTATTCAAATGAAAAATTAAATGAAACTTGTCTGTGAAAGGGTGGAAAACAATGAGGGAAAAAGAGGAAATGCTGATAAACAGCAATTTCACCCTTTCCCACAATGCTTTTAATAAGCTTCATGCCCAGTGTCGTTAAAATATGGGATTGTTTGGTAAAGGGTTTAACTCATTTCTGAGTTGTGCTGATGCAAGAATTGACAAATTCTAACTTGATGTTTTTTACAGACCATTGGACCTTTCATTGTGTGTAAGACAGCACCCACTTTTTCAGGGACAATTACTGTGCAGTTTGAGAAAGAAGTCACAAATGATTATCTGATCGCAAGTTGGGCTCCTGGATCTTTACAGTGTGACTGTGATCCCTATCAGTTACATGTAGAGGTTGGAGTAGGTAAGCAGTTTACCCCTTTACCAAATGACAAAATACTAGACTTGTCCAAATTGAGAGGAATTCCAGAGGTTGAAGTAAAGTGATTAAAAAATTGACGTATTTGGAACGCAAGAATTGCTCTAATACGAAACCTTTGCAAACAACAAATTAGATGTGTCTCAAATTATGGAATTTGTCTTGGTACAGTTAGAAAATGATATGGGAAAAAGAGATGAAGCTGGGTACCAGTATTTTCCCCATTTCCCAATATGTTTTCAAGAGTCTTTTTATTTTGGGATTAGCTACAAGGCATCACTTTACGCTTGTACGACCAATGATTTTCGCCTCAATTTCCATAATATTCTCAATGGTATTTTCCATCTGTTTCATTGTATTTCCCTTTCACCTCTGGTAATGGTTTTTAGTGTTTTGCTTGTGTTTATTAGTTAAGTTAAAGTTTAAATGTCATGTGATTATTTCTAAACCATTTATACTTTTCAGGTATAGACAGAAATCATGCCAATGTTTTGTCGTTTACAAAGTTATCAACAGGAGGATCATGTACGGATGCAGCGAGTTGTGCCGCAATTGATATCAGAACCTTACCATGGAACATGCATGGCTACAGGGAATATTATGTCATTTTAAAAGTTACAAATGTTGCCAACTTGTTTACCCTTGTTTCATCAGATGCATATAAACATGATGTTGAGCTGGCTTCCCAAGGTGTTGTGTTAGATATAGACAAAGATGAAAGTAATCTGGTAAGTTTGAAGTCAGATGAATACACACTACTCGTGTTATTCACATGAAGTGAATTGAACATGATGTAGTTTTTAACTATCAAAAGGGGAACACATACAAGAGGGGCAGGTACCTATCAGAATGTTAGACTTTGACATACACCGTATTTATGCTCCTTTTTTTTTTTACTTAAAATTTTCAAAAACTTTGACTTTTTATAATGTCTCTGTCATTACTTGAGATATTTACCTCAAACTTGGACTAGTTGAAACTATCAAATGGCAAACCCATACAACAGGGGCAGGTAACCATCAAAATATTTTTGCCCCTTTTTCAGCTTAAAATTTCCACAGAAATCAACTACAGCCAAGCCTTGGCATGGAACTTATCAAAATGTATCTTTGTATGACATGACCTTTCAAAGGGTAGAAAGCATTGTGGGCATCTTTAGCTGTTTCCACAATCTGTGCTGAAGCCTTTTACTTCAGGGTTGTTGAATTATGGGATTGTGTGGCAAAGGGTTAAACTTGCTTCTTTCAAAATGCAGGGAATGTTTTTAAGTACTAATGTTTTAGACTTTATTCATGCAAGTGCTCCTTGTTTCCAGTTTGATGACACTGAGGACATTGATTTCCAAGAAAAAACCAACGAGCTGACAGTCACATGGTCTGGGTTTGAGCATCCTTATTTGGATATTCGCTATATCGTGTGTCTACAAGAAAAGGGGATAGAGACTTTCATGAAATGTGAAGAGGTGGGAAGTAATAATCAGCACACAATGACTGGCATAATGCTGGAAACTTTCAAGGTCAGACATAGATTTCTATCTTTTCTCATGAAATAAATTTTACTCTTTACCAGACAACAAATTCTTAGACTAGTCAAAATTGGAAGTATTTGAAGACAGCAAATAGAACGGGTTTCACATGATTGGATTTCTCTTAGAGAGGCAACAAAATCTAACAAAACCCATTGTAAAAGATGTGTAATCAGTATGGATTGAGATAATTTCATTCATAAATACAAGTAAAAACATTTTGGCAAATGGGAGAAATTGTTTGTTACAAGAAATTTCTTCTTTTGCTGGTGTCCTATGTGTCTCAGTGGTAAAGTGTAGGACTTGTAACCTGAAGGACCCATGTTTGATCCTCAGTGGGTTTTCCTGAGAGTTTCCTTGGGCAAGACACTTCAGAGCCCTAGCCTAGTACTGGTGAGACCCAGGACATACATGAATATGTGAGCTGTTGCCATATGACTGAAATAATGTTGAAAGCGGCGTAAAATACCATTCAATCAATCAATCAATCTTCTTTTGCGTGATTGTTTTCAGACAATGTCTACCTCAAGAAAAGGGAAGTAGACTGCAGGCAGCAATGTGCTAATTTATCTCAAATTTTGTATCATTGTTAAAAGCTTTAAGCATAAAGCAAGGAATGTTTGGTATTGTCACCATTATTTACGGGTGTTTGCATCACTGCATTAAAAAAGAAGTAACACTGACTTCATAGGTCTGGTTTCTCGCTGTTGGTATCTTAAATAAGGACATAATTAACCCATTACCACACAAACTAGAGTTTATGCCACCCTGACAGAAATAATTGAAAATGTAGGAAAAGGAGAAACTGCTGGTAATCAGCATTACTTCCTTTTCACATAATTTTTGTACCCTTTCAAAGACAAATTCATCACTTGAGCCCGACCTAATTCGTAGTTGGCAAATGCTTTTGATTTGGACTAAGCTAAACTTTTGCCATCTGGTAATGGGTTAATGTGTCTCAATGATGGGTGTTGTCCAGGAAAGGTCAGAAAACATTGGTTACCCAGAAATTCCTCCTTTATCCGAAATGTTTTCAAAAGTCTTCCTCTACAGTGTCTTTAAAACATAGGAATATTATCTCTTTCACTACCAAATAAATAAATTAAACTTTTTCAATGGCCACAGCTCCGCTGCAAGATGAAGAGACACTTTGGTAATGCATGATAGAATAAAGTAGCAGACAGTGTAGATCAGAGATCAGACTGCACATTCTGTGCAGTCTGATCTTGATCTATACTGTCCTCAGGATTGTCTTGTGTCATCAATGGTAATGAAAGAGTTAATTGATAGTATTTGATAAAGGGGTAAATCCTATATTGTTACTATGGGTATATATTTACAGACATATCTTCAAGTTGTGATTGCTGAAACTAGTTATGGAAATGTGTCAGCATCATCTGATGGGGTTACAATCTTCAACGATGGTGATCAGTTACAAAATGTTGTGATCTATGATGGCAAAGGGCTCGTTTCAAGTGCCAGCCAAGGTAGAGAAGACAGTGTTGTGGTCTTTATTAAATCTTTATAAAACAATCTGGCATTTTACTCTGAGGAAGAGGGCTTTTATAAAGATAGGAAAGGGAGAAATTGCTGGTAACCAGCATTTTCTCCTTTTCCAACAATGTTTTCTACCCTATCAGAGACAGAAACCATCTATTGAGCTATGTTTGTCATATGCAAATACTTTCAATAGACGAATGTGGCTGAAATGATGGAACTCTCTAGAAAATGTGTGAAAGGGGAGAAAGGCTTTTTCTGCCTTTTTATACGCCCGTCGAAGACGGGACGCATTATGGAATCACCTATGGCGTACGGGTGGGCGGGCGGCGTCCAGTTCTTTGTCCGGAGCATAACTTTGTCATCTCCAGTCTGATTGACTTGAAACTTGGCATTTGTGTTTGTTGCAATAATACGGAGTGCAGTGCGAAAGAACCATAACTCTACCTTGTGCTGTCTTTGAGTTATTTCCCTTTGATCATCATTTTTACAGCATTTTCTGCTTGTCCGGAATATAACTTTGTCATCTGTAGTCTGAACATCTTCAAATTTGGTATGCATTATTGTTGAAAAATTATGGAGTGCAGTGCACAAGAACCATAACTCTTCCTAGCACAAATTTTGAGTTATTCCCCCTTTGATCTTCATTTTTATAGCATTTCTTGCTTGTCAGGAGCAAAACTTTATCATCTTAAGTAGGAATGACTTGAAATATGGTATGCTTATTTATTGCAATATTTGGAAGTGCAGTGCACAAGAATTGTAACTCTACCTCGTGCTGTCTTTGAGTTATTTCCCTTTGATCGTCATTTTTACAGCATTTAGTGCTTGTCCGGAATATAACTTTTGTCATCTCAAGTCAGATCGACTTCAAACTTAGTATGCATGTTTGTTGCAATATTACTGAGTACAGTGCGCAAGAACCATAACTCTACCTAGCGCGGATTTTGAGTAATTCCACTTTGATCTTGTTTGTCCGGAACGGAACTTTGTCACCTCAAGTCAAATTGACTTGAGACTTGGTAAACATGTTTGTTGCAGTTACGAAAAGTGCAATGCACTGGAAATGTAACCTTACCTAATGCCCTTTTGGAATTATTCCCTATTCATTTTTTTTTTTTTTTACAGCTTTTCATGCTTCTCTACAACATAACTTTGTCTTTTCATGTTGGAATGACCTGAAACTTTATATGCATGTTTATTGCAATTATAGTGCGCAGGAACTGCAATCACTTACATGATTTCTGCTGCACTACTATTTTCCTCTACCTGCCCTTTACGATTATTATCCCCCCTCGACAACTGGCGGTGGGACAGGCGTATCTTGCGACAATTTTCCGCTCTTGTTTAAAGATGTTTTTATAGCTCTTTACCTCAGGGTCATTAAAATGCAGGATCCAGGATATATTGCTGTTTCAAGGATTTTTTTGTAAGAATATATGGAAACAATGCAGACAGTATACGTGTAAGATCAGATTGTGCATTTTGTGCAGTCTGATCTTAATCTACAGTCCCCATAGGCCATTAAACCCAGGTCTGTTCTGAAAGGATAAATACATAATTCAAACATAAACAGTATAAAGTATTACTTCAGATGTGTGTCTCTTTGTAAACTTTAAAGAAAGTAGCTGTATTTTCAAATTTTTGTGTAACTGATTTGTTTCAGCCTTAACTCTTTACCACACAACAAAACTGAAAGCATTTGCAGACAACAAATAAAATGTGGCTTAAATGATAGGATTTTTCTTTGGTAGGGTAAAACATTTTGAGAAAAGGAGGAAATGCTGGTTACCAACATTTTCCTTCTCCTACAAAGTTTTTAAAAGTTGTTTTCCAAATGGTTGTTAAAATTCAGAATTGTGTGGTAAAGAGTTAAGACTTGAGTACTTTTTCATAATGATAAAATGAAAATATTTTTTTCTAAAGTTGAAACAGATAGCTTACACCATGACACCACTAGAGCTATGGCAGATGTTGAAGATCTTGAATACCAAAGATCTACCAGTGAGTTACATGCACACTGGGTTGTCCCTGCTGATGTGACCCATTTTACCTCAGATATATACTGGGCTGTGGAAGAGAGGGCAGGTATCACAGGTAATACTGCATTCATTTCTAAATCCTAGTTAGCTCACCTGAGCTGAAGTATAGCCTAAGATACAGCATCGATCAGCTGTTGTCATCAACATTTTCAAACAAGCATAATTCTAAAACTACTTGCCCAATCTTGATCAAGTTACATATGAAGAATCATTGGGCAGGGGAAAGGCTGCATTTGGTTTTAGGCAATGTTTAGCCCAAACTATGGTTATCATGGCAACTGATGGCTTCCATTGACTTATAATGGGAAGGAAAAATGGTAACTCTAGCTTTTTATGCTCCCCGAAGGGTGAAAATATAGTTTCCGCTTCGTCTGTCTGACCGTCTGTCTGTCCGTCCGTCCGTCCGTCCAAAGCCATTTCTCCATAACCCCTGGACCAAATTGGATGAAACTTCATATGTTAACTCTTTAGGATATTGCTCCGATGTACTTTTCCCGGTTTTCCAATTTGAGGCTGTGTCTTGGAAAAAGGGGGTTTCTTGTAAAATTCCAATTTTTACTAATATATCCTTCAGTTTTTGTCAAAATTTCATGAAACTTCACATTTATATTGTTTATTAACAGTTTCACCATGTGCCCTTGTTTTTTTATCTATGCAAAACCATGTTACAGGAAAAGGATGCTTTATGTCTTATAACTTTAGGTTTTGTTTTTTTTTTGACTCTGAAATTAAACATTTCCGAGTTTTTTCAAGACTATTCAAGATATATGCTGCTGATCAAAAGCCCTAGACCATGATTTCATTCTTTCCTATTTATACTAAGCTGTGTTATAGAAAAAGAGGGCTTAATGACAAACTCAAACATGAAGTTTATAAATGTTTAATCTGATTTTTTTTCAGACAATTTTGTTATTATTATTTTCTACTATTATTTTTTCTCTAAGGCCCAATATAGACAAATTTGGGACTTATTGTTTTACTGTTGTTCCTCTGTCTAATTTGCAATCTTTATATTTGGTATAAGATTAGGTTTCGTTAATTGATAAAAATTTGCTCAAAGTCGAATGTTCATTAAAAGCTCAAATTTTAACCCTAAAGATACCTTTTATCAATGTGATCAGCTTATGTTAAGAACAATGTATTGATATAAGGTCAAGATCATTCTGGTTGTAACATTTCTTGAAAAGAATTCCCTGGTAACATTGGCAAATGCAGTTTGGCAGACGGGACCAAACACAAGTAGCCTGTTTCACCCCCACCCTCCTCTCCTGTGACCAACCATTTACTGACAGCCTTCACTTTCCTAAAAAGAGACCTGTTCGGGGAGCATAATCCGTCTACGACAGCTCTTGTTTCAGTCATTTTTGATCAGATCTTTTTCAGACTTGCAGGGAATAAGGACAAGCGCAAGAACTAGGTCACGTTCCAGATTCAGCCAGATCTGAATTTCCATCGCTGATAAAGTTGTGCTTTAGGGTTCTGTAGACTTTTGTATGTGAAAAATCATGTTTAGAAAAAGAATGTGATCTTTGAGAGAAAACTATAATTACTTAACAATGACCCTGAGGGAGAAGGCTTTTGAAAACCTTGTTGGGAATTGAGAAAATACTGATTATGGGCATTTTTGCCTTTATTTTCCCCTTTCAAGGACAAACTCCATTATTTGATCTACATGCAAGTTTTTGTCTACAAATGCTTTCAATTTGACAGAGTCTAAAATCTTGTAGTCTGGTAAAGGGTTAGAAATAATTTTTAATTTCAGAGCATTGGGATACCATTCTCGATTACCAACACCACAGGTTTACATCAAACATCAGTGCTCATAGTTTGTTCCTTGATGCTGGAAGGAAGTATCGATTTGCCGTTAAATTCTGTGCAGAATCGTATTGTTTTCAGCCACTTCGGAGTAATGGTGTCATGATTATACCCAACCCACCCGTCACTGGAACAATAAATGTCGATTTCAACAATGTCACCAATTTGGTAATAGTAATCTGTTTAACTCTTTACCACACCATCACAAGCTTTAATAACCTACGGGAGATAGACTTTTTTAAAACATTGTAGGTAAAGGAGAAAATGCTGGTGACTTTTTATGGTACATCCTGGCAGAAGACATATTTCAAAAATGAAGTTGCTCATTTTCTTACTTTACTAACCATATCGTAATTGAAAAGTTTTTTCTTCTCTGTAAATTTTTTCTGCAATGTATCACATACACATGTGAATAGAAGGTTGAAAAATTAGCCTTTGCAGTAGTTGGTTCAACTATCCTGAATCCATCAACTGCCTAATAAAGTGATCAACATAAGTTGTAGAACTTGCTGTACATCTGATGTGCAATAAAATGTCAATATTTAAATTTTATGTGCATTAACACCTTCAAAAGATACTGTGTTTCAAAACTTTGTGGCACAAGGACTTTTGCTTGTTACAAGTCTCGATACAAGTATTTTATCCTGTCATTTGCAATAATATTAAGCTGATTACAGGGTGTTGGATATATTTTGGTTTTTATCTGTCAGTTAGTCATATGAACTTGGAGCTGTGCATCTGCCACTTTTAAACATGCATCTAAGTGATTGAATTGTCACAGAATCATATCTGATTATTACTCGTTTCAAGATGTAGTCTCACTTTTTCTTTTTCTTTCATATTTAACTAGTAGAAATAGGGACTTTTTGTCATTCTTGGATACTATGTTTTTGTAGGAAAATTATTGTAGCTGCATATGCCATGAAAAGACTTTTTAAACACTCTTCTTTTATTCCTTACACTGAAAAAATTGTTGATAAGTGCATTATTTTGAGCCAAATAGAAAATTTAGTCAGATACACATAGTATATATGAATAAGAAGGTAAAAAGAAAAGATTGTGGATGTCATGAATTAAGAAAGTTTATCTGCCTTGGCTCAGATATCCAGCTGGCCTCCAGTTCAGTGGATGAAATTCCTAGGCCTTGCCTGATAAACTTTTCCAGTCCAAGATCAACCAACCATTTACTCTCTATCTAATCTCATACTGCAGATAAATGTGGAAAAGGCAAGATTTTATGATGCAGATATATTCATCTCCAATTTTGAATTTCATCTTATGATTTTGTAACAGATCGGTGTAGAAAATGTCAAGATTTTTGTCATGCATACACAATGTAGAGATTCCTAGAGTTCTGAATTTATTTTTTGTTTCATTCTTTGACAGATAAGTGTTGAGATGTCAAGATTTTACGATGCAGATATCCCTAATTTTGAAGAAGCTGTAGAGATCATGGATCATTATGAATGGACAATTACAGAGAATAGTCTTCATGGTAGCATAGTATTCAAGTGGTCACATGTGACAATTCAAAGTACTGGCACTACAAAGGTATGGAACGAAGTTTTCTCTTTCAATCCTTTAACACACAAGCCCGAGTTTTAATGACTCTGAAGCAGAAGCCTTTTGAAAACATTGTGGGATATTGTAACCAGCATTTTCTCCTCTTCCGCCAGTTTTCTACCCCTTAAAAAACAGAAATCATCATTTGAGCTACACTTCATTTGTCGTATGTAAGTGATTTCAATTTGGAAAAGCCTAAAATTAAAGAATTAACTCTTTACCTGAAAACAACATTTTTGACCTTACCAAATTAAAGGCATTTGCTGATGAAAATTTCATGGTACCTTTAAAGAAGATTTCTGTCTGAAATAGAAAAAAACACCATTGGAAAGGAGAAATTGCTGGACACCAGCATTTTACCCTTTTCTAAAAAAAATTCAAAATTCTTCAGTAGTGTCATCAAAAACATAGAGGTTGTTTGGTAAAGGATTCAAGCTTTCTCTACCTTTTTGTTCTGTTTAGCTGGGCTTTCTTTCCTTTTCAGATGAAAGAATTTTAGATGTGTCTATGTTGAAAGCATGTTTAGATAACAATATGAATGTGGCTCAAATGATGGGATTTGTTTTAAAAATTTCAATCTGTGTCTTACAATGTTTTTTTGAAGCTGTCCACTTGAGTGGTCACTGGTGTAAATTCATGTTTTAGTATATTTATGAGTTTGAAGATTCAAAAGAAATATCACACATATTAATAACTTCTTAATTCTTCTCTTAAACCTTTCAGTTGTGGTTTACATTACCCACAGACAAAGCCATTCTCTTTACAAAATGCTGGCAGTTGTCTGTTCGAGGTTACACCAAAGCTGGTCTCTACTCTACCACATCGTCTGAAATCAGAAACTGCACAGATGTACAGCAAGTAAAGCCAGCCTTGGTCATTGATGCTGTTGGACCACCAGTACTAGGTACACAAAAATCGGATTGGGGTCAAAACGGCCCACTTCCTAAATGGCCCGGTACCAAATCGGCCCAGTGCCGAAATGGCCCTTTACCAAAACGGCCCACTTTTTTGTCAATAATTAAAACCCATTGAAGAATCGTCATTTGGATCACACAGTTACTTTTATAAAATTCACTTATTTAGTTTTATAAAATTTACTTAAAACCTGAATTTTAATCTTGTGAATCGAGCGAGATGGTCTGCTACGAATTTATTGAAACATGTACAGAGACGTATCCTTTCTAGAAAGCTTGGAGCTGTCTTTTTCAGCATAAGTAATTTGTGCGTAACTGAGGTAAAAAGAGTGTAGGAAAGCAAACTACAACGTATACATTTTTTAGAAGAATTCCAGTTGATCATAAAAGAACGGGGGGGGGAGGCAAATGAACTCACATTATAACATCGGATAGGAATGCAAAGTACAACCCACACAAGTATGGAGAATCAAGGCCCAAGCTCCATAAATAAAATTCATTATTTGAAAATAGATAAGAATAAAGAAAGTTATAAAATTCACTCTGTCAAAATTGGTGGAAATAAAACAGTAATTCGTAGTTCAAAAGTGGACCGTTTTGGTATCTATAACATTGGGCGGTTTCAGTAAAGTGGGCCGTTTTGGACCGGGCCATTTTGGAAGTGGTCCGTTTTGACCCTATCCCAAAAAAATCTGGATTGGATGATTTTAATTGTTATATTTCTGTACTAAACTGTGGATGTAATTTTTGGATAATGATCAAAATGGTGATTGATAAACTTCTTATTATTCAACAAATAATTGGTAAACTTATTAGACAACAAAATTTCAGACCTGTTCAAATTCAATGCATTTTCAGATGATAGATCAAATGTGGCTCAAATGACAGGGTCTGTCATATGAAAGGAAAAAATTGTGGGAAAAGGAAAAATTGCTGGTAACCAACATTTTCTCCTTTTCCCACAAATTTTTTAAGAGGGCTTCCTTCCTCAATGTCATTGAAACCTGTGTTTGTTTGTTAAAGGGTCAATCAGTTACCTCCTGAAACAGATTAAAGCAACGATTTAACCCTTTACCAGACAACAAAATTTTAGACCAGTCCAAATTGAAAGCATTTGCAGACGACAATTTCATTGTTGCTCAAATGATGGGATTTTTCTTTGATAAGGTAGAAAACAGTGTGGAAAAAGGAGAAAATGCTGGTAACCAGCATTTTCTCCTTTTCCCACAATGTTTTCTAAAGGCCCATTTCTCAGGGTCGTTAAAACTTGGGATTGTGTGGTAAAGAGTTAACAGGCGGCCTTTTAACATAGGGATAACTCAACATGAGTCAAGGTTCAACTCTTTATCAAACAACAAAATTTAAGGTTCATCCCTATTGAAGCCATTTGCAGATGATGACTTAACTCTTTACCATATAATCCCAAGTTTTAATGACCCAGAGGAGGATGGCTTTTGAAAGCATTGTACGGGAAAAAGGATAAAATGCTGGTATCCAGCTTTTTCTTCTTTTCCCACAATGTTTTCTACCCTGTCAGAGATGCCATAATTTAATTATTTGAACGACACTAAAGGTGTCGTCTGCAACAGCTTTGAATTTGGAGGAGTAAAAAGTTTTGTCCTATGGTAAAGAGATAAATGTAGCCATGTGATGGGATTTGTCTTTGAAAGGATAGAAAACATTGCAAAGGCAGAAAATACTGGTCACTAGCATTTTCTGCTTTTCCAATAATGCTTTCAACAGGTGTCTTCTTCAGGTTTGACAAAATATGGGGTTGTTTGGTAAATGGTTAACTCATAAATTTTTTAAACGAATGTGAGCCCTGCTATGTGAAAAGGGGGTTTATTGCATCATCAAAAATATCCGCCCAGGTCAGCCTGAGCAGTCCATCAAGGCTTATTTGATTGAAACTTTTTGCTATTAGTCAATTTTCTGTATTTCAAAGGACCAGTCTACCTCATGGTTTAGTTAATTGTTTATACAAAATGGATTTTGTAGCTCCATACTTAGATGATGATTTGCTTGGTATATTGCATCAGAGATGAATTCACCCTTTACCACACAATCCTGACTTTTAACGACCCTGAAAAAGAAGCCTTTTTAAAACACTGTGGGAAAAAAGGAGAAAATGCTGGTAACCAGCATTTTCTCCTTTTCCCACAATGTTTTCTACCCTTCCCAAAACAATCTTTTAAATTTGAGTCACATTTATTTTGTCATCTGCAAATGCTTTCAACTTGGACGGGTCTTAAATTTTGTTGTTTGGTAAAGGGTTAAACCACGTATTGCCAGAATGCAGCTCATAGGTAGCAGACTGCTTTCAAAATAGCCCTGTGAAATAGGATTAATCAGAATGAATTATGATTCAATACATTAGGAATATTATGTTGTAGTCACTTTCTTGTATGTCCTTCTTCACTTTTTTCTATTTTCTTCGAGCTACTTGATAAAATTTGATATACTGTGAGACTGATGGTCAGGCAAGATGTCAGAATTTTCATACGCAGCAAGAAGGAAATACAAGCACCAAGAAAGTCACTATAATATAGTAATCCTTTTATCGTATACCTACAACTTCCAACAACAAAATGCATTTACTTTTGATAATTGTATCCAAAAACTGCTTTAGTGGGTGGTAACTTTGTTTTTTCCAGTTTTCAAAGTCTGCTTTAAGACATAAAACAGACTCAGTCTGCAGAAGGTAAATTTTTATCACTTAATTTGTTTTTAGGGACTGAACGTAACGGTCAACATATCAGCTTGGCAGAAGATGCATACTGGTTGGAAGAGGACAAAGAGTACACATCATACAATAATATTATATCTGCAGTATGGCCGACACTGAGGTAATTGTGATATGTCACTGCAGTGCATTATGAGCCATGCTCTGTAAAAAAGGGCTTGAATGCATCTGCAAAAAGTATCAACTTTGGTTAGCCTGCGCATCTAACCTGGGTCAAAACTATTTGCTCTCGGTCAATTTTCTGTCAGTCAAAGGACTCATCTACCTCATGACTTTGTCAGTTGTGAAACAAAATGGATTTTATGGATTCATAATCATGTGATGACTTGCTTGGTATTATGCATCATGGGGATGCATGTAACTCCCTTTTTCCAGTACGTGGTTGATATGAATGGAATATTTTGTTTTGGTAGCTTTTGTGGGGCTTGTAGTTGCTTTCAGCTGTATTAAAAGTATATAATTAGAAAGAAATTGGGATTTGAGATATATAGAATCTGACATGAGTTGGTTTTTGAGATAAAATTTTATTAAACGAGTCGACAAAAAATGTTATTAAGCGAGCCTTTGGCGAGCTTAATAACATTTTTTGTGGACAAGTTTAATAAATTTTTACCTCAAAAGCCAACGAGTGTCAGATTCTTTTTATCATATAACTGTATAACAAGAATTATAGTCCATAATGTGTTAAAAGAGAGGCATACATGTATCATGTGTAGTGAAATTTACATGAAGCCTATGCGCTTCTTTGACAGGTACATTACGAACGAAAAATAGTTCCGAAGAAACTTGCATATATATTGATTTTGTTTTGAATCTTAAAGTGATTAAATTAACAACTTTATCATGATTAAGAATTTTGACCATTAAATTCCTTCAAGAACCTAGGTCAGCATTGTTTTAGAAATAAAGCGTATAATTACAGAGTGTTGACCAAATACAGCAGTATTTTCTTATCTCACATGTGTGTGAGACAAGAAAATTTGTAATGGCTGTATTACATTGAAAACAAGGGGAGTTTTGTGATAAAACATTTTATTAACTCTTTACCATGCAGCCCCGAGTTTTAATGACCCTGAGGAGGAAGGCTTTTCAAAGCATTGTGGAAAAAAGAGAAAATGCTGGTTGCATTCTTTGTTAAGGTTATCAAAATAGATTGTTTAGTAAAGTATTTGTTACCAGCATTTTCTCATCATATCACAATATTTACAAAGGGCCACTTCCTCAGCGTCATTAAAATACTGGATGTTTTGGTAAAGGGTTGAAGATTCTTCCTGCTAAATACTTAATTTTTTGCAAATAAGTCATATTCCTGACAAGATATGAAGAAATATTGAAGAAAAAGTTGAGAAACAGTCTGACCTTGATCTATATATAGTCTGCAAAAGTTCAAAAAGTCCAGCTTGACATTTTTTACCGAAACATTTTTTCTTACAATCTAGAGGATGGATTTTAACCTTTACCAAACAATCACAAGTTTTAATGACCTGGAGCAAGAGGGCTTTTCAAAACTTTGTGAGAAAAGGAGCAAATGCTGGTAACCAGTATTTTCTCCTTGTTCACAATGCTTTCTACCCTCCAAAGGTGAATTTCCATTTTGTGAGTCACACTTATTTTGTCAACTGCAAAAGCTTTCAATTTGGGCAAGTCCAAAATTTCATTGTTTTGTTAAGGATTTAAAAAGGTATGGGATTTGCAGAAAAAGCTGGTGAACAGCATTTGCTCCTTTTCCCTCACAATATTTTTTACTCTTCAAAGACAGATCCCAATCATTTTACTAACTTTTAATTTGTTGTCTGCTAATGCTTCTAGTATGAATCAGGGCTTTTTGATCTGAAAGTTCCTTGTTATTCTCTCTAGAATATAATACCCTCTACTGCATTAAAGGTATAAGAAATATGCCTGGGCTGTCATTGAAGCAAAACCCACAGATCCAGCCCTGTATTATAAACCAACTAGCGACTTTGAACTTCAACAACCTTGCTCTCATCCTGATAGTATAGCATGTAATGAAACAGGTATGTATATTACCATTCCATACTTGGAGAAACTGAGAGAGAGAGAGAGAGAGAGAGAGAAAGGGGGAGGGAGGGAGAGAGAGGGAGGGGGTGTAAAAATTGTGAGATAATGAAAAAAAAAAATTACAAATGAATGAGAAGCGCAGAAAATATTTTTATGTTATATAGGTTTGTTCCCTTGTGGGAAACCTGTTGAAATTGTCTTAGCTTTGAATCACAAAATTAATATTATAGAATTTGCCCGCAAATTCTTTGTTTTTATTTCACCTAAGCATGTAGTGCTCTTGTTGAGCTTTTATGATCATGCTTTGACAGTCTAATCTCATCAACTTTTACCTCTATACACGCCAGAGGCCCAGTTTTCAGTCCAATAGTCATGAAATTCAGTCAGAATGCTTGTCTTGGTAATATCTCGGACAAGGTAAAAATGGGACCATGTTGCCTGAAAAAGGTTACTGGAACAAATCTTAAAAAACCTTGTGTACACTCTAGAGGCAAAATCTTCAGTCTAATACTCATGAAGTTGGTCATAATGTTTGTATTGGTAATATCTTCAACAAGTGGAATATGGGTCATGTTGGATCAAAAAGTAGGTCACTGTTATTAATCTTAAAAAAAAACTGAAAGTGCACTGTAGGGACCAAATTTGCACTGTGATATTCATGAAACTTGGTCAGAATGCTTGTCTTGATGATATCTCAGGAAAATTTGAAAAAAGGTTTCATAGTAGGTATAAAAGAAAGTCAATAGGTCAAATCCTACAAAAACGTTGTTAATAACAATGATTTATTATCTTAAACAATTTTGAAAAAAGGGTCAGCTTGGGTAAAAAACTAGGTTACTAGGTCATATAAGAGAAAAACCTTTAATATACTTCATACAATGTTCTCAAAGGCTTAGGTGAATGATTGAAGGCCATTATGGTCCTCTTTTTCTATTCTCAGCAATCAGTTCTGCAATGAACACCTAATCATACGACTTTGGACTGTTTTTAGCTCTGTGTCTAATTTTCAGACAATGAATACATGAATGCATTGATTCCAAAGGATGTACTTCAGCATGGTCAACGCTATGTAGTGTGTATACATGCAAATGCTACAAAAATTGTTTTTGAAAAATGGACCCAAGAATTCCCAGAATTGAGTGTGTGTTCTAATGGTATTACGGTTGATTTTACTCCACCCACCACTAATGATGTTTGGATTGGGAACCAGCAAGGGCAGAGGTACCAGGTATGGTATCTTCTTAGAATATCTTTGGCATTTTTTTTTTTTTTTTTTTTTTTTTTTTTTGTTATCCCCCGCTGAAAAGGCGGCGGGGGATATGGTAATAGTAGCCGTCCGGCTGTCCATCCTTCCGTCTGTCTGTCCGTCCTTCCGTCCCATTTTCTTGTTCGGAGCATAACTCAAAAACAGTTAGAGATGTAAACATGATACTTCACAGGTGGATGGATCTCATCAAGGAGAAGTGCAGTGCACAAGAACCATAACTCTTAATTGCATAATTTAGGAGTTATTGCCCTTTGTTATTTTTCATACTTAAATTTTGTCCGAAGCATAACTCAAAAACTATTGAAGATGTAAACATGATACTTCACAGGTGCATAGATCACATTGAAGAGAAGTGCAGTGCACAAGAACCATAACTCTTGATTGCATAATTTAGGAGTTATTACCCTTTGTTATTTTTCTTACTTAAATTTTGTCCAGAGCATAACTTGAAAACTACATGAGGTATAAACATGATACTTCACAGGTTGTAAGATTACATTGAGGAGACATGCAGTGTACAAGAACCATAACTTTAAGTGCCATAATGTAGGAGTTATTGCCCTTTGTTATTTTTCATACATAAATTTTGTCCGGAGCATAACTCGAAAACTGCTAGAAGTGTAAACATGATACTTCATACTTCACAGGTGCATAGATTCCATTAAGGAGAAGTGCAGCGCACAAGAACCATAACTTTTAGTGCCATAATGTAGGAGTTATTGCCCTTTGTTATTTTTTCTTACTTAAATTTTGTCCATAGCATAACTTGAACACTACATGAGATATAAACATGAAACTTCACAGGTTGTTAGATGATATTGAGGAGGCGTGCAGTGTACAAGAACCATAACTTTCATTGTCATAATGTAGGAGTTATTGCCCTTTGTTATTATTCATACATAGATTTTCTGCGGAGCATAACTCGAAAATTATAAAAGGTAACCAGTGTGAGACTTCAGAGGTAGGCAGATTTTATTTAGAAGTGCAGTACCATGATTTTGGAGTTATGTCCCATTGTTAAGTTTTGAGTCTCAAGGTTTCTGTGCAGCATAACTCGAGCTGTATTAACTTCACAGCTGAATAGTTGTCTCTGAGGTGGAGTGCAGTACACAAGAATGATAAATCTACCTTCCATAATTGCTCTTTATTGTTTTTCAGATTTTTTTCTGTCTGATTTCATATGTGTTTACACTTGACAGCTATATAAGAAAAGTGTACCTTGTCGAAGTTTTTTTTATTGTACTTTGTATTTAGCACTGCCAGAAAATAATTCTTAAATCTAGCTGTTTTAGCCTTTAAACCAACGTACAAGAAGACACACATCTTCTATTGAGCAAACATTCGGCAGGAGATGGCCATGTCAACATGGCTCTTGTTTTGTATAGGCAGAAGGTGTGCTAAACAAGCTCAACTTTATAAAAAACTGTTGACTCTTAGAACACCAAATAAACCCAAAAGGTATTTTCAATTTGGAAACAAAAAGGAAATACATGTACTTGCAGTTTTGAGGTTGCTTTTTGTCTGGAATATTCCAGCAAAGCAGATTGTATATAAAGATTAGACTACACGTTTTGTGCATTCTCATCTTAATCTACACTGGCTGCAAAGACAACTATAGATTTGAAAGGCACTTTAAGAGTTAGAAACTGTGGCAATAAGATTTAAATGGTGGATGTAGATAATAAAAAATTGAAACTAACATTCAAACTATTAACTCTTTACAACACAACAAGATTTTAGAATAGTCCAAAATGAAAGCATTTGTAGATGACGAATGTAATTGGATCAAATGATGAACTTTATCTTTAGGATAGAAAACATTATGGGAAAAGGAGGAAATGCTGGTTACCAGTAATTTTTCCTCTTCCCAAAATGTTTTCAGAAGCCTTCTTTGTTAAGGTTGTTAAAACTCAGGATTGTGTGGTAAAGGGTTAACTAATTGACATGCTTGCCATTAAAACAGACAAAGAATTGTAATATACTGGTTAACACTTTACCATATGCCAAAATTTTAGACTTGTTTAACACTTTCCCAAATGGCAAATTTTGGACCAGACCAAATTGAAAACATTTTGCAGATGACAAATTAACAGTTTGTAAAAAGATGATTTTTCTATATGATAGGGTAGAAAACATTGTGGAAAAAGGAGAAAATGCTGATTACCAGCATTTTCTCCTTTTCCCACAATGTTTTCAAAAGGCTTCTATTCCTGACCCGTAAAAACCAGGGATTGTTTGGGAAAGGGTTAAATTGAAAGGATTTTACAGACGTCAAATTGGACAAAGCTCAAATGAGGAGGAGAAAAAGCTGGTTTCCACAACGTTTTCTGAAGGCTTTTTCTCCAAGGTTGTAAAAACTCTGAATTGTTTGGTAAAGGCTTCAGGCTATGCAAGAGAAATGGTGAATTTAGTTTGATAATAGATTTTTAACTGTCCTGTTTATGAGGACATTGCCAAGGTGTTGCTGTAGTCCTGGCATTTGTGTTGTCGCTGTCTTTTTCCAAAGACTTTGATGTTTTGTGATATTTCTGTCAAACTAAAGATAGTTACTTCAAACTTGGGAAATTTGTTAACCCCTTACCACACAATCTCAAATCTAAATAACCTTGAGGAGGGATACTTTACAGAAGGGCAAATATGCCCCCATTTATCAACTTGAAATTTCAGTAAAAAAAGCAAATGCACTCAAATGCTTGCACCTGCATTCAATACTCTTAACTCAGTCTTCTTCATTGTTTGTTTTAGACTAGGCATGTAGCAGCATTGATTTTGTCTTGTGTTTGTCTCATGAAAATTCCTGGTTCAGCCAAAATACTTTCACATGTTTTGTACTTAACCTGAAATTATTTAGATTGTCCATTTATCACATAACCTCCATGTAATATGTCCATTAGGAATTTTCTAATGGTGCACACGAGTGAGATAAGCATAGTGTGACATCAAACATGACGTCATTTCATACATCTTTCAGAGAAGTGAATCAGTTTTTACTCATGGTAATAAGTGTGTGTGACTGTGCATGTATGGTTTGCATATTGTGACCAATAATTCCTGAGACAGTGTTATCTTTTAAAAAGAATCTGACATTTGTTGGCTTTCTAGTTAAAACTTTATTAAAGGAGTCTGGCAAAAAAGTCATTAAGCTCGCTAGAGGCTTGCTCAATAACTTTTTTTTCTAGACTTGTTTAATAAAATTTTATCTCAAAATGCCAACTTATAAAAGTCAGATCCCATATATATTACAAAGATGTTTTCAAAATCGCCTATTGCATACAAAGTCATCTGCTGCAAGTTTACTTGAGGTGGAAATGAGCTGGACAGTAACCCTGTTTGTGACAATAAGGAAATATAATGTGAAAACAAGGAACTGCTGGTTACCAGCATCATTTCCATTTCCCACAATCTTTCCAAAAGTCATCCACCTCCAGGTTATTAAAACTTGGGATAGTTTATTAACCTTTTACCACACAATTCCAAGATTAAGGAATTTGACAATTAAGGCTTTGATTAACATCGTGTAAAAGTGAAAAAATGTTGGTAACAAGCATTTTTTCCTTCTCCCCCAGTGTTTTCTACCCTTTCACAGACGAATCCATTATTTGAGCCAAATTACATTAGTCATCTGCATATACTTTCAATTTGGACGGGTCTTAAAATTTTGTCATCTGCTAAAGGTTTTGTTTTATCCTTTACCACATGATTCCGATTTTTAATGACCTTGACAAAGAAAGCCCTGGAAAACTTTGAGGGAAAAGGAGAAAATGCTGGTAGCCAGCAATTTCTCCTTTTTATGCCCTGCCATTAGAATGGGGGAGGATATAGTGTTACACCTGTCCATGTGCGTTTGTATGTGTGTGTGTTCAGTAAACGGTGCTGTTCGTGTCCAGCCAATAACTTTCAGTTACATGGTCCAATTCTGAAACAATTTGGCACAAATGATCACCATGGATAGACGTGTTGCATGCAACAACTGTGACTCCAGCTCAAAGGTCAAGGCCACAGTGCTGTCAGGGGCATCTATGTCGGTGACACATTTCTAGTTTTACAATGTTTTCTACCCTTTCACAGAGTTTTATCTTTTGTGTCATCTGAAAATGCGTTCAATTTGGACTAGTCTGAAATTTTGTTGTTTGGTAGAATAAAAGGGTAAAAAAAGGAAAGAAAAATAAAAAACAAAGGGGAAAATATTGATTTTCTTTTGTCTTCAGACAGTGACATCAGATCTATCTGTGAACTGGAAATCCTTTACTGATGTTGAAGAAGAAGGAAATGGTGTTCACCACTCTGGCATTATGAAATATGAAGTTGCCGTCGGTAAATTTTCTCTATCCTTCCTGTATAAAAACAAAACTGAAGAAGAAAAGGTTTGAAGACAATTGTAGTTTGATAAAAATGATAATACATAAACATGAATGTAAGTCCTCTATATTTAACATCACACCCCACACTAGATGGAGTGAAATTTTTTCTGGGCAGTTTTCACAAGTGATTTTGAATGAAATTTTGATAATAATTCCAAGACTTACCACCAAATTGGATAACCCGTTACCTAACAGCAAAATTTTAGACATGTCTAAATTAGAAGCATTTGTAGAGAACAAATTAAAGTTAAAAAAATGTCTTTGAAATGGTAGAAGACTTTGTGGGAAAAGGAGAAAATGCTGGTTACCTGCATTTTCTCCTTTTCTCACACTGTTTCCAGAAGGCCTCTGTCTCATTAAAACACATGATTGTTTGGTAAAAAGTTAAGACAAAATGTCTCAGTCTGGGTTTCTAGTCTTGGAATTGAGAGCTAGATTAATATTTTGCCATTGTTGATGGTTGCTAGTACAGCGGGACCAGCTTGGATCGAATCTATTAAATTTAGTTAACAAATGTAATGCCTTAACACTATGTTACTATGTTAAGTATTCCTGACAGTAATTTATGAGTCATGCTCTATGAAAAGGGGCTTTAATGCATCTCTGAAAATTACTAATGTATGTCAACTTGGGCAATCTGGGCAGGATGACCTGGGTGGAAAGTTTTTGCTATTGGTCAATTTTCTGCATGCCAAAGGATTTGGTCAGTTGTTAGACGAAATAGATTTTATGGACCCATAATTATGTAATGACTTGCTTGGTATAATGCATCACAGAGATGCATTAAACCATGTGCTGCCAGAGGGTCACTCGTATGTTTTCTTTTACAGGTAGCGCATACAATGGAGTAGATGTAGTAGATTTCACCGATGTTGGTGTCACAAATCATGTGACTTTTCATGGACTGAGGCTTCAACAAGGACATACATACTTTGCCACTGTTAGAGGTAAATTTGTGTAGCTGCAATCCTGTGGTTCTTTTTGTTATTCTGTATTCTCAAGTTTTTGTGGCAGTTATGTATAATCGTTAACTCTGCCAATGACAAAATTTACAATTGTCAAAATAAAAAGCAGTTGCCCATGACAAATTAATTGTTGTTAAATAATTGAACTCCTCATTGAAAGGATAGAAAGCATTGTGGGAAAAGGCGAAAATGCTGGTTACCAGCTTTTTCTCCTTTTCCCGTATTGTTTTCTTAAGCCTACTTCCTCAGGGTCATTAAAACTGGGGACTGTGTGGTGAAGGGTTATACATCTATATAATGTTAAAGAAATTTTTCATTTGATAGTAAATACAAAATACAATGACTTCAAAATATGTTCCCTTGGAACACCCCACTGTCCCCAACTGTCACAGACAGTGTATATCAGAGATCTACCTGCGCTCTGATTTTCTGATTTTGATTCAAATTGTCTGAAAAAGTCACATTTATTAGTGTATGGGTTAAAACATTAATGCGCCATGCCCTATGAAAAGATGGTTTAATGCATCTGCAAAAAGTATTGGCTAAGGTCGGCCTATGCAATCTGCACAGGCTGACCTGGGTCAAAACCTTTTACTATTGGTAAATTTTCTAAGTGTAGAAGGACCAGTCTACCTCATGATTCAGTTGGATGTTAGACAAAATGGCATCCATGGATCCATAATTACATGATGACTTGCTTGGTTTAATGCATCACAGAGATGCATCAAACCCACTTTTGCCTGAATGCAGCTCATTTGTTTCTGTGAACTCAGTATAGTCCAGTCTGTATTACAGTCTACCAACCAACTGCATGATGGGGTAGTATGGTTCTTTGACAAGCAGAAAATTTACAAATAGCAAAACATGTTGACTCATGTTAGGCTGCGTGCACTGCGCAGGCTCACATGAGTCAATACTTTTTGCAAATCCACTGAACCCCCTTTTTGCAGTGCATGGCTCAAATGCTGAAATAGTTTTTTTGTATCTATATAGTTTTTCTGTATATATAGTTTTTCTGTATTGTCGCAACAGCTACAGATTTCACTGGTCAAAGTTCAAATCGAACCTCACCCTCTGTCAAAGTGGATACCACCCCACCAGAGCTTACAGGGAAGTCCATCACTCTAAACAACAGACGTATTACATCAACAACCTCAGTAGCGGCCAAGTTTGTTGATTTTCATTTCTTCTAATATCTTATCATTTAGTCTAATCCTTTACTAAACAATCCCAAGTTTTACAGACCCTGTGGAAGAGGGCTTTTGAAAACATTATTTGAAGAGGAGAGATTGCTGGTAATCCGGGTTTTCTCCTTCAACAATGTATTAAACCTTTCAAAGACATATCTTATTATTTGAGCAACAGTTGTCGTCTGCAGATGCTTTAATTTTGGACAAGTCTAAGTTTGTCATTTAGTAAAGAGTTAATCCTTTACAGAACCATCCCGAGTTTTAACAACCTTGTGGAAGAAATCTTTTGAAAACATTGTAACATGGTAACCAGCATTTTCTCGTTTTCCCACATTGTTTTCTACTCTATCAAATACCAGTTCCATCCTTTAAGCCACACTTTATTTGACATCTGCAAATGCTTACAAGTTGGACTTGTCCAAAATTTTGTACCTTGGGAAAGTGTTAATTGATTATTTCCTTATTCAAAATTTGAGTGTTCTAAAAACTCTGAGATAAAAAGGCCTTTAAAAATATTGTGAGAAAAGGAGAGATGGCTGGTAACCCGCATTTTCCCCTGTTCTTACAAGTTTTCTATCCTATCAAAGGCGGCCAATTCCATCATTTGAACAACTTTTAATTTTTCGTCTGCTTTTAATTTGGACATGTCTAGAACTGAAAGTGATATTACCTTGCCATCTTCTGAAACCAATCTGTTACATAAGTGTGATGTTCCTGCAGTGTTTTTAAGATGAACTGTAGCCAATGGCAGGGGCTTGATCCCTGAACTCGTATACATGTACTTTTATTTCAGCTGGACTGGAGTTTTCATTGATGAGGAAAGTGGTATCTCTCACTATGAATGGGGTGTGGGCTCCCACCCGGGCTATGATGACCTTTACAAGTTTACAATAGTCAATCAGCAGTATGCTGGAAATGGTGTTGATGAACCCTTGGACCTGATTGAAGGTCATGCCTATTTTATATCTGTGAAGGTAGTTATTTGTCTTTTATTTTTATTTTTGTTAAAGTAGATGACAGCTATTAATGCAAACTGATCTTTATTTAGAGTTACAAACAAATCTTTCCTGCTTTTTAAAACTACTACATACACTAGCAAAAGTAGCTTACATCTATGTTCATATACTGCATGTCCATTTGGTTTAGTCAACAGAAATTGTAATATTTTCAAATCTGATAAATTCTTGAGAGTAAGACTATGAATATCTTTTAAGATTGGTTAGTGAATACAGGTGCTGCTCTCTTGAGGCAACAATCGCTTTTTAAATGCTGAAACTACTCCTTTTTAGTCAATATAACAATCCAGTTTTCTTATGGTTGCTGAGACAAATATCATAGTATTTATCAGTGTTACAAGAAATCTTGATCCATGGCAAAAGATTTAACTCTTTACCACACAATATCTAGTGTTAATCCTTTATCTCAAAATCCTGAGTTTTAGCGACTCTGAGATGTAGGCCTTTTGAAAACACTGTTGAAAAAAGAGAAAATACTGGTAACCAGCATTTTCTCTTTTTCCCACAATGTTTTCAAGACTATCTGATTCAAATCTCATAATAATGTGCCATATAAATTTTGTTGTCTGCAAGTGCTTTCAAATTGGACCCCTCTAAAATATTGTCGTTTTGGAAAGAGTTAACTACCCTTAGAAACAAAGCTTTCGAAAACATTGTTCGAAAATGAGAAAATGCTGATAACCAGCATTGTCTCCTTTTCCCACAATGTTTTCTACCCTTCCAAAGGCAAATCACATGATATGAATAAAAGTGAAGTTGTTGTCTGCAAATGCATTCATTTTGGACAAGTCTGATTTTTGTTGTTTGGTAAAGACTTAAATATGCCTCTTTAAGTCTTTACATAACGGCAAAGATTAGGCTTGTCAAAACTGAAAGCATTTGCAGACAAAAATTACACAAATAATGAAATTTATCCTTGAAGGAAGACAGCATTGTGCGGAAAGGAGAAAATACTGGTTACCAACATTTTCTCCTTTTCCCACAATGTTTTTAAAGTCTGTTTCTTTAGGGTTGTTAAAACTTAGGATTGTGTGGTAAAGGGTGAAAATCAGACTCTCAACATTTTGAAGGGCTTTTATTTGATGGACATATATTTCAGGCCCACAGCAATGCAGGACTTATACGTATTGCTTCATCTTGGGCTTTCGCTGTGGATGCGTCGGCACCTATTCAAGGTCATGTGTACGATGGCCCAAAGGACGAGGATGGCAACTTAAATGATATAGACTACGTGACCAATACATCAGTGATAGAGGCTCACTGGACAGAATTTTATGACTATCATAGTACTGTTACAGAATATTATGTGTCTGCAGGTACATGTAAGGGGTGTGATGATGTTCTACAACAACAGCCTGTTGGAATCGTACATGGTATTGGATAGTTTGCTTATATATGAGCCATGCTCTGTGAAAAGGGGGCTTAATGCATCTGCAAAAAGTATCGACCCAGGTCAGCCTGCGCAGTCCGCGCAGGCTGACCTGGGCCGACACTTTTCGCAATTGATCAATTTTCTGTATGTCCAAGGACCAGTCTACCTCATGATTTAGTCGATTATTAAAAAAGGTGGCTGTTATGGATCCATAAGTATGTAATGGTTCGCTCGGTGTGATGGATTACGGAGATGCATTAAGCCCCCTTTTGCCAGAGCATGGCTCGTATGTTCTTGTTTGCAATCATTTACTTTTAACTCTTTACCAAATGACAAAGTTTTGGACTAGTCCATGTTGAAAGCATTTCCAAACCACATATTGTATTGGACTAGAATGATGAGAATTTGCCTTTAACTCTTTTTCAAAATTTTGTCTTGCTCAAATTACAGCATTTGAAGATTACCGACTATATGGCCTGCAACACGCGAAAAGGGACATTCGGACATTTGCGTAAAGTGTCGTCTCAGATCAGCCTGCGCAGTCCGTGCAGGCTAATCCGAGACGGCACTTTCCGTTTTTATGTAATTGTCTATTTTGCGCAAGTCTACTGTAGTACAAAATCTAATGTAGTCGTAAAGTGCTGTCTCGGATTAGCCTGCGCGGACTGCGCAGGCTGATCCAAGACGACACTTTACTCAAATGTCCGAATCCCCCTTTTCGCGTGTTGCAAGCCATATGTTTCTCAAATGATAGAATTTATATGTATAAGGGAAGAAAATGTTATGGGAATAGGAGAAAAAGTTGGAAACCAGCATTTTTACCTTTTCCCACAATGCTTTTATAAGCCCTATTGATAAGGGTTGTTAAACTTGCGATTGTGTGGAAAAGGGTTAAAGGTAAGAAAACATTGTAGAAAAGGGAAAAAATGCTGATTACCATCATTTTATCTTATTCTCACAATGTTTTCAAAAGCTTTCATTCTTGGGGTGGTACAGGGTTCCTAGGCCCACAACATGTTACAGAACCTACCATTTTAGTCACACTTAGTTTGTCATTTGCAAATGCTTTTTAGTTAAGTGAGTCTAAAATTTTGTCATTCAGTAGAGACATAAGTCTTTTTTCCTTGCTAAAACTGTCCATTTTATCTTACTAGTCATGTGGCTACTGTAAAACACGCGTGCAAGAATATGCTCCTAACTCTTTACCAAATGTCAGAATTTTGACAATGTGGCTCAAATAAAGCAATTTTCTTTGATAGGGTAGAAAACATTGTGGGAAAAGGAGGAAATGCTTGTTATCAACTTTTTCTCCTTTTTCTACAATGTTTTCAAAAGGATCCTTTTCCAGGGTCGTTAAAAGTCGGCATTGTGCAGTAAAGGGTTAAAGGATGAGAATTTAGCCCTTTGTTAGGTCTATTTCAAAATAGGAAAATTGTGGGCACATGTTCATGAAAAAGTTATGCATAATTTGATTCTTCTTTGCACAAATAGTACAGTTTTATTTTTTAATCCTTTACCATACAATTCTGAGTTTTAAAAACCTTTGACAGCATTTGAAAACATTGTGGGAAAAGGAGGATTTGCTGGTAACCAGCATTTTCTCCTTTTCCCACTATGTTTTTTGTACTTTTTCTGATAAAAGGCACATCCTTTGTTATCCCCCTGATATAGGTTTTGCATTGTCTGTCCGTTTGTCTGGCTGTCTTTTGGTCTATTCATCTGTTTGTTCATTGGTCTGGACAGATATCTTCGAAGATCCTTGACGAAAAAATGATGAAATGCCATACATGTGTTCCTCATGATTGTCTGCTGATATACATTTTTATACCCCTGGAATCAGCCTGTCTGTCAGTCCGTGCGTCCATTCGTGTGTACGTCTGTACTAGTACTAGTAATTTTGTGTCGCGAACTCCTCCTACAGTTTTGCTGCTATTGTATTGAAAGTTTGTTGATACATTGATCGTATACTGAAGTTGTGCAAGATGCAGCTTTCAATCATCTACTCCCTATGATTCAAAATTTGTTGTTTCTGCCTGTTTCTGTCAAAGCACTGGCAGGGGGTATTAAGTCACATTCAGTGACAGCTTTGGTTTTTTTAAATTTAAAACAGTGTCATAAAAAAAGGGGGCTTGATGTATACTTCCATTATGGACCATCTGTTAAACTATTGGACAATATTTTATGAAACTAGATACTTATATTGTTTATTATAAGCCACAGACAACCATTATTTGTTTTTATGTGATGAAATGCCATGTCAAGTAAAAAGGGGGCTTAATGTATAATTTCATTATAGAACAATAACAAAAATGCTATGTGCACATGCAAAACACAGTTCCTCTTATATGTTTCTATCAAAAAGATCTTTTTTGGCGGGGGATATCATTTCAACAAAATTATTTGTTCCAATTTAACATTGTAACCTGCAAATGCCTTCAATTTGGACTAAAATGTTGTTGTTTGGTACCATATAAAAAGTTGTCTGTAATGAAGTCATTTGTTGACAACAGTGTTATTGTGGCTGAAATGAAGGGATCTGTTTTTGAGAGGGTGGGGAAAATTGTATGAAAAGGATAAAATGCAGATAATCAGCACTTTTTTCTCTATTTCCCACATTTTTTTTTTTTCAAAAATTTTCTTCTGAAAGGCATTTAAATTTAAAGCTGCCTGGTAAAGGGTTATTTACGTGATGAAATTGTGCAAGTTGGAAATCATAATTTCACAACACATACGACAAATTAAACATAAATAATTTCAGATTTACGTTTGGATATGCTACATTTAATGGAGGGGGTACAGTATTTTGTGACTATAATGGCATGTAACACTGCCAAATTGTGTTCGTCATCCAGTTCAGATGGAGTCATAGTAGATACAAGTCCACCAATGGCAGGGCATGTACTAGATGGCATTGAAGGTCATGATATACAGTATCAAGCATCCAGGTAAGAGTTTTATGAAGTGTTTTCTTAAAATTGAGTCTTTTCTTGTTTATTGTCCAAAAGATATATGAAAATATATTTTGATGATTTGATGCTTCACGAGACAACAAAAGTTTGGACTTAATTGAAAATATTTGCAGACAAATCAGATGAGGCTGAAATTATTGGATTGGGTTTTTAAAGGGTAGAAAAACCTTTTGAAAAAAGAAGAAAATGCTGTTTACCAGCATTTTCTCCTTTTCCCACAACTGTCTTCAAAAGCCTTATCCCTCAGGGTCATTAAAAACTCAGGATTGTGTGGTAAAGGGGTAAAACAAGGAAAGATCTTGATTTTTTCTACTGGTATAGAGATGTCTGCAGTCATATCATGATGTTTTTTTTTTTACAGATTGCACCTTGGAGCAGAATGGTTCAGTTTTGTTGACCCACAGTCAGGAGTCTCCCACTATGTTTGGCGAGTTGGCACAGAGAAATATGGAGATGATATTCTAGTCTCCACCAATATACATAAACAACAAGAGTCCTTCATCATTGACTATTTAGAACGTACAGGCAGTCAACTTCCTGTGGGCACTCGATTATATTCAACTATTAGAGCCTATAACAATGCTGGTAATTCTTTATTACAGTTCGTCTGTTCTATACTTGTTCCAAACCTGCTCCTTTTCCCACATTTTTCCCCATAATTACAAGATACTTTGACAATCTTTATTTTATTTTTTTTGTCACTTGAACTTAGCCATGGTAGATCTAAAAATCAGACATATATTGTAAGTTTCTTATGTAAGAATTAATTGGAGAAAATGGTAAGGTCCTTGGTTTTATCATAAATGAAGGAAAATATTTCAGAAAGAAATTGGTGAAACTTCACATGAAACAATGAAGCCCCCCCCCCCCCCCCCCCCACCCCACACACACACACACACACACACACACACAAAAGGGAAATACCCCATACATAACTTGGTTGATCAAAGTGAACATGAATCAAGTTTATCTGTTCATCATAGTTTCTTTACGTAAATGGCAGAGGAGTCTGAGTACTGGTTAAGAGACTCTTAACCCTTTACAACACAATCTCATGTTTTAACGACCCAGAGAAAGAAAGCTTTTGAAAACAATGTTGGAAAAGGAGAAATGCTGGTCATTTTCTCCTTTTCCCACAAAGTTTTCTGTTTTGTTAAAAATTAGTCTCATCATTTGAGTCATGTTAAATTTCTCCTCTACATATGCTTTTAATGTGGATGAGTCTTGAATTTTGTCATGTGGTAAAGGGTTAATCAATAAATGCAATTATGATTTAAATAGAAAATTAAATACCACTGAAAGAAGAAAACCAGCCTATTAGCACACAAAAGGCTTTTACTATGATAAACAATAAGTAATGAGATTGGTTTCTGTTATTTTTTTTTCTAGGGATGTATACAGAAGCCTGCTCCAATGGTTTTATCATTGATAATTCACCACCAGTATTTAAAAAACCTCTTACACAGTCAAGTTTAGGTATGGCCTCAGAGGGAACATCTGTTCTGAGGTCTGTCCTTAAAGTAGAATGGGATGTTCAGGACAGTGAGTCCTACATAGAAGAACAATACTTGTCTATATCATCTCATGCTGGAGGGGACTTCAAGCTGGCCTCTACAAAGGTATTTTTACAATGTATATGAGCCATGCTCTGTGAATAGGGGTTTTAATGCATCTGCAAAAAGTTTCGAGAATTGTCAGCCTGTGCAGTTATCATTCCAAGCCACTGACTACTTTTCTCACATGCATCAGAGGTTAGAGGCAAAAAATGGCCAGAAAGAAAGTTTGCTTCAACTGGGTATTGAACGTGCAAAACCACCAGGTCATGAGTACTGGCAGTATACACTAACCATTGTGCTACCCTGCTGGGCTTGTCATATTTGGAAGCATTTATAGACAACAAATAAAATGGGTCTCAAATGATCAGATTTGTCTTTGAAAGGGTAGAAAACATTATGGGAATAAAAGAGAATTCTGTTTTCCTGACATTGTCTTCATTTTACATAATATTTTCAAAGCCTTGTTCTTCTGGATGGCTTAAAATTGGGATTGTTTGGAAAAGAGTAAATCAGTTAAACTCATACATAGATTTGACACTCAAGAAAACAGTGTAGTGCATTGAGAAATTGCTTTTCTTCAAAGAAGATTTTTCATTCAGTACTTTTTAGAATAGGTCAGGAATGATTTTTGTTGTTTACTCAGTATTCTGATATGACATCAATAAACTTTCGGCTTAGTTTCCCAATTAATTAGTCAAAACGATACATTATGATATTCATATGCCATTCAGAAAAAGAAGATGTAACCAGTATTTGCTCTAACTCATTGGTATCTATTAAGAGCATTGTGGTTGAATGCAATACTTTGTTGTTAAATTTGTAGGCATATCACAAAAGAAACATCATGTTGTAGTACTTTTCCTAGTGCTTGTATCTGCTTCTCGTCGTATAGAAAAATTTTGAAATTTCACAAGATCTTCCGTCTTGTGTGATATCAAATTTTCCCATGTGGCTTGAAGCAAATGCAAGCACCAGGTAAATTACATCAAGATATTATTCTGCATGTATAACTAAATAATTTCACTGTAAATATATAGGTGTGTTATCCACCTCAGTATTTTTATGATTGACCAAACACCTTCTAGAAAGAATCTGTCTTTCCTGCAAAACGTTACCTCTTCCCATTTTGCATTTGCTAGTCTGTCAAGACTATGAAAATTTTTACATTTTAATTTTTTCTCTTTGATCTTTTCTCCTCTCTTCAAGGTTGAAGGAATTGTTCGAGATTACACATTTACAGATTTGCAGCTTCATGATGGAAGTTCCTACGATATTCATATCATTGCATGTAATGGTGCAAAACAATGTTCAGAATCTACAGTGGGTAATGTTCTTGTAGACAGCACCCCACCTACTCCAGGTACAAATAAAGTATTTTTGTAATTTGTCATAAAAATCTGTGGCCTGAACTCTTTGCCAGATAACAAATTTTTATACTTATCCAAAATCAATGCATGTGCAGAAGAAAAAGAACTTGAGAAATGCAGAACTGAAATTTGTCTTCTAACAGATAGAAAATATCGTGGGAAAAGAAGAAAATGGTTGTTAACAGCATTATCTCCTTTTCCCACAAGGTTCTCAAAAGTTATCTTCGCTGTGTCGTTAAAACACCAGGTTGTTTGGTAAAGAGACACGGCAAAGACTTAAATTTTTCTATATGCATTAATAAAATTCATATGTACATGTATTCTGAAATTCTTGTAGCATATACTATGGTACAAAGTTTTGAACTGAATTTTAAAATGCTGATGAAATTTCTCTGTATTATAGGAATGTTTGCCATTGATACAGATCACGCTGCAAATTTAAAACGTCAGCCTGACACATGGATGTCATGGACAGTGGTTGGTTTACGTCTTGCTTGGATTGGTTTTGAAGATTTACATTCGGGAATTGACAAATATTTCATCAATGTCGGGAAGTCTTTCTTCAATGATGATTTGAATAAGGTATATTTCTTACACAATAATGATACAGATGCATTTATTAAAGATCTTGGAAATTTTAATCGTTAAAATAAGGGATTGTTTTTACAAAAGACACTTGAATGTAGTCTTACACCTACCACAATAATACTAACCTGTTATTAAACAACCCATAGAGCACTGCTGACTACTCTGTAGGCTTTTTTGCAAACAGTGTAGATAGAAAACAGAGTGCAGTAATTCAGTTTGATCCTGCAACTAACCACAACACATGTGACGAAGAAGGATTTGGAAAAAGTTATGGTTAATCTGAAAAAGAGTTTCATGAAATTTAATGTACAGTTGTTTTTCTCTGAATTTTACTGTACGGAAGAGTTAAAAAATTCTAGATTATTCTTCTGGGACTGTAGACAACAACGATTCTAAATGCTTCTCTAATGACACCCCAGAGAGATGTGACTGTGGTAAATAAGGTGTTGCCTTTATGACCGAAATACTGTTGAAAGGGATGTATAACCCCTTTTAAACAAACAAACAAAGTTATGCTTTGGCAACAGGGGGTTTAATGCATCCCAACGATGCATAATACCAAGCAAGTCATGACACAGTTGTGGATCTACAAAATCCATTACATCTACCAACCAGCTGAATCCTGAGGTAGAATGGTCCTTGGACATGCATACAATGTACCAAAAGTAAACAGCTTTGACCCAGGCAAGGGTGTGTGGACTGCACAGGCTGATCTGGTCAATACTCTTTGCAGATGTATTAAACCCCATTCAAGCATGGCTCAAATTAACATTCACCTGTATTAGAGATCTGGTCAATATAAACTCTGTTTTTGTTAAGAATCCTGGAGAACCAATATCTGATGTACACAGTGACAGCGGTGAAGTGTTTGATGAGGGCACAGTACAAGTAATGGATGTCCCAACAGCATTCTTGACAAACAATATGAGAATATTCATCAGCATGTGGGCAGTGAACAAGGTAAACATTTTTTCAAAATATGAGATAGATAAAATGAATTTGATTTAACTCTTTACCACACAATACCGACTTTTAACGACCCTGAGAAAGAAGCCGTTTGAAAACATTGTGAAAAAAGGAGAAATGCTGATGACCAGCATTTTCTCCTTTTCCCACAATGTTTCTATCATTCCCAAAACAAATTTCAAATTTTTAGATACTTCTATTTTGTTGTCTGCAGATGCTTTCAATTTGGTCCAGTCCAAAATTTTGTCATCGGGTAAAGGGTTAAAGGTATTCTTTTTGAGGAAAGCACATTTATACAAAATTGCATTAACCCTTTACCACACAATCCTGAGTTTTAACAACCTTCCGGAAGAAAGCATTTGAAAACATTAAGGAAAAAGGAGGAAATGCTGGTAAGAAGCATTTTCTCCTTTTCCCATGTTGTCTACCCTTTTTAAAACAATTGCTATCATTTGAGCCTGAAAATACATTATGGGAAAAAGGAAAAAAATTGCTGTTAAACAGCATTTCCTCCTTTTCTCATTATGTTTTTTGCCTTTTCAAAAACATTTTCTAACATTTAATCCACATTCAGTCTGTCGCCTACCAATGCTTGTAATTTAGAAAAGTTCAGAATTTAGTTGTTTGGTAAAGGGTTGATCCTTATAAACCCAATGGGTGTTTTCTGTCTAGAAATAGGGCCTATTACAATTTATAGGTCGCTCTTGTCTAGAATGTCTAAAATGTACATCAAAGATCAGACTATAAATTTTGTGCAGTCTGATCTTGGTCTGCAGCAGTTGCAAAGGCAACGATAGTTGTGAAAAACATTTCAAGAATTAATTCTTTACAACAAGACGACAATTTTGGCATGTACAAGTTAAAAGTAGTTTCACAGGACACATTTGATATTACTTAAATGAGGGGGACTTTATATATCTCTAATGAGTAACAATGCCATGTGAAAAAGAGAACATGCTGGTTACCAGCATTTTCTCCTTTTCATATCATTTTCTCAAACTTCTGCCTCTGGGTCATAAAACCCAAGTTTGTTTGGTGAGATGTATGTAAGGAGAGGAAATGCCTTATTTTTATCCAAGAAGTTGCGTATTATCTTTCATTTTCAGAATTCCTCATTTGCTGGTTTGCTGACAAAGTCTTGACTCATTAACCCTTAAGCAGCTAAGCACAACTCACTGACCTCTTGCGAACAGTTTAGATCAAGATCAGACTGCACAGAATATGTAGTCTGATCTTTGATCTACACTGTCCGATATGGAGATATTATTCTCCAAAACAGTACTTTGAAAAAATTATATCTGAGTTTTTACTATCTAATTGAAAATTTCATTTTAGTTATTTAGCAGGATAAGGGTTAAGGGCCAAATAAGTGGGTTACATATTTCCAGTTCATAAATGTTGTCAGATTTGTACTTTAATTCCTTATCAAACAATCCCATTTATTAACGATCCTGAACATAAAAGCTTTTTGAAAACATTGCATGAAAAACAAAAAATGCTAAGAACCTTTTCCCATTAAGTTTTCTTCCCTTTCAAAGACAAATCCCACAATTTAGGCACAGGTCTGTGTCATCTGGGAATTTGTTCAATATCGACCCGTCTAAAACTTTGTGGTTTGTGAAGACTGAATGCCTTGTTAGTCAGAACATCTCACGCAGTATCAGACAGCAGGGTTCTAAGATCTTGATCTGTCAGTTTCTACAAAACAACAAAAATTTTCCTTGGGTTGAAAGCACTTGCAGACGTCAAATAAAATTTGGCTCAAATGATATGATTTGTTTTTTTTTTTTTTTTTTTTCAAAAACTAGAAAATATTGTGGGAAAAGGAGAGAATATCAGAAATCAGTGTTTTCCCACCATGTTTTCAAAAGTCTCTTACCTCTGGGTTGTTAAAACACATGATTGGTTGTTATCCCTTTAACACACCAATCCGAGTTTTGACAACCTTGAGGAAAAAGGCCTTTGAAAACATTATGGGAAAAAGGAGAAAATGCTTTTTACCAGCATTTTCTCCTTTTCCCATGGTGTTTTCCAACCTTCCAAAGGAAATTTCAGGTTTTGAGTCACATTTAATTTGTCATTTGCAAATGCGTTCACTTTGGACATGTAAAAAATTTTGTCCTTTGCTAAAAAGTTAAAGGATTAAAGGGGTTTAAAAAAAAAAACGAATCTCGTGATCTGTGACACACAAAAAAATCTGCATTGATAGTCCCTGAAACTTTAGGCCTTTGAAGCTCCAGTTGATCTATCAGTAAAAACACAGAAATTTTAATTGGTCAATCTTCAAACAATGTACAAAAAAACAACATATGGCCGCATTGCCTCTATATTGTACACCAATCATGAGGTGTTTATTTTCTTTTGTTTTCAGGTAAATACTCTTTGTCAAAAAGTTTGGGTCAAATTTTTTTGACTTTGTTGCACACCTTGTGTTATTATATGTGTATATGATATAGAGGCAATGTGGCAATGTATTATTTTTTGTAACAGTGTTCCATGATCAACAAATGAAAATTTCGTTGTTCCATGGTAGACCAATTGAGAGCAACAGAGGCTTGTGCTGAAACTGAAAAATATTTATCAAAACTATAATGAAATGCTTTCTGTTAATAGGCAGGACTGCCCAGTGCAATACTGCATGGAGAATTTGAACTTGTATTTGGTGGCATCATGTCTCTGGTACGACGCTGTGAGGCTTACACATGTTATGGGCACTGTGTGTGTGCTCCACACGGACAGACATGTGAAAGTGACACCCTGTGTAATGATGTCTCAACAAGTAGGTCTGCTTTTATTATTCCCTCTCTCTCCACTCTATTTCCTTCCCCTAAAGGCAAAGGGATATTGTTTTGGTGTTGTCTGTCTGTCTATCCAGATGTTCTTCCTGTCGTTTTTTTTTTTTTCAACAGGTGCTAAATACCTGGTACGATTTTGAAAACATTTTCCTTATGTGTCTACCTTGATTACACAGCGTGCAGAATGGAGGTTCAAAGGCTTCAAGGTCTAGGTCCCAGCAAAGGCAAGAATGGCCACATGCTGTGAAATTCAATCCTTCCTATATCTCATTGATACAATGTCCTGTATTAACACTTCTTAGCAAATCATTATATCTACCTTAATGACCAGACATGCAGACAGCTAGTTACATATGCCAGACTTAAAGATCAAAGTCACAGCTTTGGTTTGAAGGTCACAGATTTTCTTTCATCGAGTGCTGCTGATAAACCACAGGTCTGATTTTAAAATATTTAACACATGATTATGTTCACTTAGATAAGATGACTTGTAGAGCAGAGGCTCCATGTCTGTCAGCCTCTCTTGATGTCTTTCTGCCTGATTTTCTGTATACAGCTGCTGCTGTTACATCCCTGATCCTATTGCAAAATTATCATACATGTTTCCACCTGGAACAGATAACATGCAGAGTGAAAGCTTCAGAAGTTAACTCCAAGGTCAATGCAACAGCAGAGGTTCAAAGGTCAACTGTTCTTGAGTTGTGGTCTATCCATGTATTTTATGAATGCCTATTCTAGTCAGAAAATATACTCACAAGGTTAACTCCTTTATGATAGGCTAAGAGATTTTGTTTTGGCATTGTCTATCTGTCTGTCCATCAGTCTGAGCATCAATAAAATGTGCTTAGATGTGTTGAAACCCTGATCTGGTTGCAATAGTATTTCTTCATACATCTGCCATCCTGACAGGCCAGTAAGCTGAGTCTAGGTTTAATTCAAACGGTAACCTTCAATACATTTACCACTAACCATATTACAAAATTACCTTTGCTTACATGCAAAGCTCCATACCTCTTTCATGTTTCCATGAAAATAGCAGATTTCATTTCAATGAAATAATATGTTAGACCTTTAGATGCTGATGTGTTGCTTCTTATGCAAAGATAGCATGGCCCTGTATGTTCATATGTCATACATAGCTCTATTTCACGCAGCATTAGTGGTGTGTTCGATCCTCAATCTAAACACTGGGTTTATAGTGGAAGTGTCCCTGGACAAGACACTTTAGAGTCCTAGCCAAAGACATAAGTGAATATGTGGGCTGTTGCTGTGATATGTTGAAAGTGGCTTAAAATACCATTTAATCAATTAATTAATAGAGCAGTAAAAATGTATAAAAACTTTGACATTTTCTGATATCTCTGTCATTACTGAAGGTACCTATTTACTTCAAACTTAGTTGACTTGTTTACCATCAAAAGCAAGACCAATACCAGAAGGGCAGGTAACCCTGAAAATATTCTTGACACAGTTATGCCCCTTTTTTTACATGGAACTTTTCACTGAAACAACATATGCAGCTGAGTATTGGTACTTGCATGCTGTGCTGTTGTTTTAGCATATTTTTGATCAATGGTACCATTTTGTTATCCAGCTACTGACATAAAGGATCATAAATTATGAATGTAGGTAATATATGTAAATTATTGATAGACTCTTTTCCAAAAGACCAAACTTTAGACTAGTCAAATGATGGAATTCCTTTATGAATGGGTAAAAAGCATGGTGGGAAATGGAGAATACTAGTATACAGCATTTTCTGTTTTTTACTATGTTTTCAAAAGCAGTCTTGCCCCTGTCGTTAAAACATGTGATTGTTTGGTATTACTCAAACAAATTGACATGAAATGAATGACCTCTATAACCATATATTACATGCTTGAATTATTGTCCAAACCTGGCTTCGGCTAATGTTGTCTGCATGTGGAACTATGTGAACGTTTTCAAACTCTTTATGCGGCTTATAGATTCATCGTGTTTCAATTAACACTTAAAATACTTGAAATAAACATGAATTTGTTGGTTTAATTTGGTAATATGTGTCCGGTGACATACATCTAAGATGCACTCTCTGTACTGTCTGATCTTGATCTATGTCATCCGCATATGCCTCTTATCTTGACTATGGCACAGTAAGGGTCAAACCCGATATTTACTGTTAACAGAATTTGCGTATCGTCCGATTATACCCAATGATATAAATATTCATTCTTTAATTATTTTTTGCATAAAGGTCAATTTCAGGTCAATTTATTCAAGTAATAAAGATTTTACCAAAAGACAAAATTTAAGACTGGTCCATATTCAAAGCATTTGCAGACAACTAATTAAATTTGGCACAAATGATGTAAAACAGTTTAAAAACATTGCGGGAAAAGAACAAGATGCTTGTTTCCAGTAAATTCATCTTTTCCCACTATTTTCAGGAACCGTCTTCACTCAGGGTCTTTAAAAAAGGTATTGTTTTGTAACTTGTTAATTACAGGTACCTGTATATATCACCTAACATACAGGTACATGTATTTTATTCCATCTAAAAAGAGAGAAAAAATAAAAGATGAATAAATCATGATGTAAACTCTTGATTAGAAACAAGTTAATGACAAAAACAGTGACTTATTTTGAAGTACTATTTAACCCTTAACTAAACACACCCCAGGTTTTCACAAACATTGGGGAAAGGCTTTTGAAAACATTGTGGAAAAAGAAGAAAATGCTGGTAACCAGCATTTTCTCCTTTACCCACAATGTTTTCTACCTGGTAAGAGAGCTTTATTTTATTTGCACCAATTTTAAATATATGTTCTGCAGATCTTTTGAAGTTGAAAGAGTCCAAAAATTTGTTGCTTGGGAAAGGGTTGATTAACTGTTTTACAGATAATCCATTGGTTTTTCTTTTACAACTGTGAGGAAAAAAAAGCTATTCAAAACAATGTGAGAAATGAAAAATGCTGGTAAACAGCATTTTCTCCTTTTCCAGAATGTTTTTCACCCTTATAAATAAATCTCTTCATCTTTTAGCCCTTGTCACTATGTGGCCTCTAAATGCTATTAAAATGTGCCAGTCAAAATATTTTGTAATTTGGCAAATAGTAAACTCTTTACCAAACTATAGAGTTTTATCCTTGTCCAACCTGAAATCAGCTATAACTCATATGTTGAGATTCATCTTTGAATGGCTAGAAAACATTGTGGAAACGGAGAAAATGCTGGTTACCAGCATTTTCTCCTTTTTGCACAATGGTTTCAATATGGTTTTCTTCAGAGTTGTTAAATGTTGGGATTGTGTGATAAAGGATGAAAAATCATGGGAAAAAAAATGTTGAAGTTGAATACCTTACTTTGCAGACAATGGTAATACATTGATAGATGTAGAGGTGCTGTTTGATCTAACGTTTCCAACAATGGAATTTCCTGTGTTACACACCCCTGTGAACTCCATGATGGCCGCTAGGTGGTCTGAAACAAAAAGTCAAGGGAAATCTTCACAATGGTAACTTTACACTACTTTACATTTATCTAAGTTCAAATGCTTTGTTCTTAAGGGTTGTGAGGCCATCATTTTTAGCTCAGCAGCTTTTTTAGAAAACATTGAGGTATTTATAGAGACTTGACATTGTCTGCATCATCAGCAAGCTTTGACATTTTCTAACTTTTATTACTAATATTCATTTATTTTTTTAAGTTTCATCATTATACATTTAGCTAAAAGGATAAAAGAATAAAACAGGTACATAATGATATATCCAGTTAAAACATGTACAATGCCACTCTTCAGTTACAGTTATAAAAAAATATATCTACACTAGTTAAAAGCTATACTAAACACTAACTTTTCAAATTCACTCTCATTCTATCTTCTCTCAATCCTCCTCTCTTCGTCACTAACATAACATTATCTCATACATACTTACTCTTACTCTCTCTCTCTCTCTCTCTCTCTCTCTCTCTCTCTCTCTCTCTCTCTCTCTCTCTCTCTCTCTCTCTCTCTGACCTTGTGTGTTAAATGCATCATAGCACAGGAAATAACAGAAAGATAAAACGATATCAACTTGACACATTGGCTAATCTCTCTCTCTCTCTCTCTCTCTCTCTCTCTCTCTCTCTCTATCTCTCTATCTATCTCTGACCTTGTGTGTTAAATGCATCATAGCACAGGAAATAACAGAAAGATAAAACGATATCAACTTGACACATTGGCTAATTAGTGCTTTACCAAACGACAACATTTTTTTCAACTTTACAATATTAAAAACATTTCCAGAGAACAAAATAAATGTGATTAAAAGTGAAATTTGTTTTTGGAAAGAAAATGTGGGACTAACAATTCTGAGATTTGTCTCTGAATGGCTAGGAATCATTGTGAGAAAAGAAGAAAATGCGGGTTTCAAAACATTTTTTCTCCTTTTCCCTCAATAAAATTTTGAGGCCGTTTTTTAATGATCTTTAACTGCTTAAGTCACACCTTGGAGTTTTAACAATTCTGAGGAAGACGGCTTTTGAAAATATTGTGAGAGAAGAAGAAAATGCTGGTTACCAGCATTTCTTCTTCTTCCACAATTTTTTCCACTCTTTTAAATACTGAACTAGACTCAATATTTGCAAATAATTTACTGAGTCTTTATTTTAGGACTCAAATGACCATTAAGATAAATCTGACATGTGAAAAAACCTAGATATGTCAATTTTAAGATTATTTCAGTCAAAACACCTCACAGATTGTCAGACAGTGTAGATAAAATATCAGACTGCACAGAGTATGCCTCAGCTGCAAAAGCCGTTTTAATTTATTCTTGGCATCGCAAGGATTATTGTATGACAAAATGCAAATAGTGCTACAGTTTCCAATCATCAGTTAGAGATTCTATTTTAAGTATGCTGATTCTAAAACAAAAAATATTTAGACTTATTCGGATTATAGTTTGGCAGATGACAAATTTATTATGGCTCTTATGTTGGAGTTACCTTTGAAAAGGTAAATAATATTTAGAGAAAAGAAGAAAATGCTGGTTACCAGCATGGTCTTTCTTTCCCATAATGTTTTCAAAGCTTTTTTCATGAGCGTTGGTAAAATTTGGGATTGTTTGGTAAAGGGTACAGATTTTTTCTGTCAATCCTGTATTAGATGTAATTATTCCATATTTAGGTATGAGTGGAGTGTTGGTGAAAGTACATATGATGTCCCTAAAGGTGTTTTTAATGAAGCAGATGAGAGAGTTTGGCATGATGCTGGTCGAAATACTTCCTGGATTATTACACTTACAGATGGTAATTTCCTTACACCCTTTGATACAATAGGTCATATTTTAAGAGTTAAAGATATCAGAATAGATTTCTGCGCATTTGAAGTAAATGTACACATTTATTCCTAAGCATTGTAGATCAGAAGGGCCAAATGAAACACGCTAATTCATCTTTCAGCATGTGAAACTGACAGGGAGTAATGAAGCACACAAATTTACTCATAAGTAAATTCCATTACAGAATGCACATGTGCAGGCTGACACGGCTGGATTCTTTTTGTAGATACATTTAGTCCGCTTTTGAAAGAGCATGACTCATTTGTGATTTTATGACTCACTTCTGATTTCTAATGAATAATACTTGATTAGGTATGCTTGTATTCCATGACATTATCTTGGCACGTGAAAAAGACAAGACTTTCTTCGGATAAGACTTATTTTGTCTATGAAATTTTATTTTGATACAGGCTCCTCATGCTTAAATGTCTCTGTTATTGCCAATTGCTCATATGGCATAATAATGTAGTGGAGCAATACAGAGCCATCATGGCCCCCATGTTTATTGTTTTTTATTTAATGTGTCCTTCTATAAACAATAAAAATGAGGCTTTGCCCAGTTTTTATTGGTTCTCTATGACAAGTTACATGAAAACAAAAAATTAACACAGACTTCTGTACACACAGCTGGACTTGATCTGACCATGACGAAAGACAGACTGTTGTGATATTCCATTTATATAGATGGCAGAACAAACGCCTGTAGTATGAATGATAAAAACTACTTCACTTTACTTCACAGATCACCTATTACAAGAACTGTTGGAATATTGCTTCTTTGTCAGAGTTTGGTATGACACCAGCACTTTTGCAATCTTTAAGAGCAATAGTGTGATGATTTACTCCAAACCACCTTTGCCTGTGACCATCCTGGGGAAAACAGTCAGTACTGATGATGATTATTTATATCATTTACTTCTGATTGGCTTTACATTAAGTATCAGTTTATAAATTTAGTTTAAGAAGACAGTATGGTCTTCACTTAAATACTGTTAATCTTTGCCAGACAAGAAAATTTTACACTCCTCCAAATCGAAAGCATTTTGAGATAAATGTGGCTCAGACCATGGGAATTGTCTTTGAAAGAATAGAAATGATTTTCCCACAAACTTTTCCAAATCCACTTTCCACAGAACCATTTTAATACATGACTGGTAAAGGTTTATTTTTAATTAGGAACCTAAAGGTTTACGTTACTTTTGATATACAGGTGAAAGAAGTTATTGCTGGATCAACTCTCGACATTGACTTTTTCGATCAGAGTATGCAAGTGCTTGTCAACTGGGATGGAAAATTTAACGATAATAAAGGAAGCCTGGTGAAGTATCATGTATACATCAGTACTGTGCGTGGAGGTATGATCCTTGTTGCTGTTGGGGGTATTTATTAACTCTGCACCAAACAACAGATTTTTATGCTCCCCAAAGGGGGGAGCATATAGTCGCCGCTTGATCCGTCCGTCTGTCCGTGCGTCCATCCGTGAGTCCGTCCGTCCGTCCACATTTCTTTGTTTACACTCTAGCATCTACAAATATTAACCAATCAGCATTAAACTTGGTCAAAATATATATGACCATAAGATCTCGGATGAGTTATATTATGGATGTAATCAGACTAGAACAACAGGAGTTATTTGCCCTTGAATTAGAAAAATTGCTATATCTGACTTTGTTTACACTCTAGCATCTACAATTATTAACCAATCAGCACGAAACGTGGTCAAAATATATATGACCATAAGATCTCGGATGAGTTTGATTATGGGTGTAATCGGACTAGAACAACTGAAGTTATTTGCATTTGAATTAGAAAAATTGCTATATTTGACTTTGTTTACGCTCTAACATCTACAAATATCAACCGATCAGCACCAAACTTGGTCAAAATATATATGACCATAAGATCTCAGATGAGTTCGATTATGGGTGTAATCGGACTAGAACAACTGGAGTTATTTGCCCTTGAATTAGAAAAATTGCTATATTTGACTTTGTTTACACTCTGTCATCTACAATTATTAACGAATCAGCACGAAACTTGGTCAAAATATATATATGACCATAAGATCTCGGATTAGTTCGATTATGGGTATAATCAGACCGGGAAAAACTGGAGTTATTTGCCCTTGAATTAGAAAAATTACTATATTTGACTTTGTTTACACTCTAGCATCTACAATTTTTAACCAATCAGCATCAAACTTGGTCAAAATACGTATTACTATAAGATCTCGGATGAGTTCAATTATGGATCTAATCGGACTTGAACGACTGGAGTTATTTACCCTTGAATTAGAAAGTTCTGTGGAATAGTTCTTTGTCCGGAGCATAACTTTGTCATCTCCAGTCCGATTGACTTGAAACTTGGCATTTGTAGTTGTTGCAATAATACAGAGTGCAGTATGAAAGAACCATAACTCTACCTTGTACTGTCTATGAGTTATTTCCCTTTGAACGTCATTTTTACAGCATTTTCTGCTTGTCCAGAATATAACTTTGTCATCTCAAGCCCGAACATCTTCAAATTTGGTATGCATGATTGTTGTAAAATTACAGAGAACAGTGCACAAGAACCATAACTCTTCCTAGCACGAATTTTGAGTTATTCCCCTTTGACCTTCATTTTTATAGCATTTTTTCCTTGTCCAGAGCAAAACTTTGTCATCTTAAGTAGGAATGACATGAAATATGTATGCTTATTTGTTGCAATATGTGGAAGTGCAGTGCACAAGAATTGTTTCCCTACTTTGTGCTGTCTTTGAGTTATTTCCCTTTGATCGTCATTTTTACAGTATTTAGTGCTTGTCCAGAGTATAACTTTGTCATCTCAAGTCAGAACGACTTCAAACTTGGTATGCATGTTTGTTGCAATATTACCGAGTACAGTGCACAAGAACAATAACTCTACCTAGCGCAGATTTTGAGTAATTCCACTTTGATCTTCATTCTTACGGTATTTCTTGCTTGTCTGGAACGGAACTTTGAAGTCTCAAGTCAAATTGACTTGAGACTTGGTAAACATGTTTGCTGCATTACCTGCCCTTTGCGATTATTATACCTCCTTGACAACTGGTGGTGGGATGGGCTTATCTTGCGACAATTTGCTGCTCTTGTTTCATTATCATTTGGCCTTGAACCTCGATATTTGGTATTTATCTTCATTGTAGACCTTTACTGCTTAGTACTCAGGTGAGCCATATAGGACCATCATGGTCCTCTTGTTAAATTTTAACTTTAAATTTTAGTCCAGCGAAAACTTCCAAAGTAAAAAAGCTAGTAACTTCAAACTTCATATTCAAACAGGCCACATCAAGGAGAGGTCCGTCCGTCCGTCCGTCTGTCCGTCCGTCCGAAGCCATTTCTCCACAACCCCTGGAACAAATTGGATGAAACTTCATATATGAACTCTTTAGGATATTGCGCCGATACAGTTTTCTCGGTTTTCTAATTTGACGCTGTGTCATGGAAAAAGGGGGTTATTTGTAAAATTCCAATTTTTACTAATATCTCCTTCAGTTTTCGTCAAAATTTCATGAAACTTTACATTTATATTGTTTATTAAAAGTTTTACCATGTACCCTTGTTTTTTTATCTATGCAAAACCATGTTACGGGAAAAGGGTGCTTAATGTCTTATAAGTTATTGCCCTAGGTAAATTTTAACTTTGGTTTTTTTTTGTCCAGGGCGTAACTTAGAAGGTATAGAAGGTAGTAAATTCAAACTTCACACACAGATAGATTACATAATGGAGAAGTGCAGTGTACAAGAACCATAACTCTTTCCCATTTATTTTTGGGGCTATTGCCCTTTTTAAATTTTAACTTCAAATTTTTGTCCAGCGAAAACTTCCAAAGTAAAAAAGCTAGTATCTTCAAACTTCATATACAAACAGGCCACATGAAGGAGAGGTGCAGTGTACAAGAACCATAACTCTTTTCCCATTTTTCTAGAGTTATTGCCCTTTGTAAATTTTAACTTTGGATTTTTGTCTGGGGCATAACTTCAAAAGTATAGAAGCTTGTAACTTCAAACTTCACACACAGATAGATCAGATAATGGAGAAGTGCAGTGTACAAGAACCATAACTCTATCCCAACTAATTTCGGGGTTGTTGCCCTTTGTAAATTTTAACTTTAAATTTTAGTGCGGGGCATAACTTCCAAAGTAAAAAAGCTAGTAATTTCAAACTTAATATACAGATAGGCCACATTCAGGAGAAGTGCAGTGTAGAAGAACCATAAGTCTGTTCCTACTATATTTAGAGTTATTGCCCTTTGTAAGTTTTAATTTTGCTTTTTTTTGTCCAGGGCATAACTTTTGGAATTATTAACCTTTGTAAATTTTAATTTAAAATTTTTGTCTGGGGCATAACTTCCAAAGTAAAAAGCTAGTAACTTCAAACTTCATATACAGATAGCCCATTAAGGAGAAGTGCACTGTACAAGAACCATAACCCTATCCCAACTATTTTTGGGGGTTATTGCCCTTTGTAAATCTAACTTTAAATTTTTGTCAGGGGCATAACTTCCCAAGTATAAAAATTAGTAACTTCAAACTTTATATATATATAGACCACATTAACGAGAAGTGCAGTTTAAAAAAATCATAACTCTATTCCCACTATTTTTAGAGTTATTGCCCATTGTAAATTTTAACTTTAGATTTTTTTTTGTGGCATAACTTCCAAAGTATAAAACCTAGTGACTTCAAACTTCATATACAGATAGACCACATTAAAGAGAAGTGCAGTGTACAAGAAACATAACTCTATTCCCACTAGTTTTAGAGTTATTTCACTTTGTAAATTTTAAATTTCGTTTTTGGTCTGGAGCATAACAGTTACATATAAAATGACACCTGTTCTGTGACAAGGCGCTTTGTGGGGGTATGCGGCACTTTTGTGACAGTTGTAGTTTCATTCTTTCCTATTTATACTAAGCTGTGTAATAGAAAAAGAGGGCCTAATGACAAACTCAAACACAAAGTTTATGAATGTTTAATCTGATTTTGACAATTTTGCCATTACTATAATAGTAATTATTGATTTACAGATTGTTCACATTGACCGGAAGTTTTACTCCACTGTTCCAAGAGTTATGCCCCTTCTTTATTTAATTATTGAAACATTGGCAAATGCAGTTTGGCAGACAGGACCAAACAAAAGTAGCCTGTTTCACCCCCAACCTCCTCTCCTGTGACCAACCATTTACTGATAGCCGTCACTTTCCTAAACAGAGACCTGTTCGGGGAGCATAATCCGTCTACGACGGCTCTTGTTTTACCTGTTCATGTTAAAAGTATTTTACAAGTGACAAGTGTGATTAAAATGAATCTGTTTGTCTTTTACAGAATAGAGAGCTTTGTGGGTAAAGGAGAAAATGTTGGTTACCAGCTTTTCTTCTTTGCCCACAATATTTTCAAAAGGCTTCTTCCTCAGCGTTCTTAAAACCTGAAATAGTTTGGTGAAGAGTTAAATGTTTTTTTTTTAAGGTCTGCAGATAAATGCATATTTTTTTTCTTGATTTTTTAGCACCTTCTATACTAATTCTTTTTGACTCTATTTGTGTAGTTTTGCTACTTTTTTTTCCATATTTTTCACTTTTTTGCCCAGCTCTTTCCAAAGAAAACATGAAGGTACTAGCCCTGTTGTCATGTTGTTGTCCCAAAATTGTGACATTTTCCATTATCTCTATCATTACCGAAGATATTTACATCAAACCTAGCCTATTTGTTACTTATTGAAAGCAAACTCATACCAGATGTGCAGGTAACCCAAAGAATATTTTGCCACAGTTATGCCCCTTTCCAACTTGCCTTGTTGCTTTGAAAAGTTGTCTTTTGCACAATTAAGGGAGTAATCTGCAGGATGTTATGAGTTTAATATGATTCACGCTTCATCCTACATAAATGCATTTGAACCATGCTGTGTGAAACGGGTTTAATGCGTCTAAGGTATCAACCTATGTAGGCTGGCGTAGTCGGCACAGACTGACAGGGGTCGAAACTCTGTTGCTCTTTGTATATTTTCTGGTTGGCAAAGGACCTCAGGATCCAGCTGATTATTAAACTAAATGGATTTATTATTATCACATAACCTCCCTTGTTTTCAGTGTAATATACCCATTACAAATTTTCTTATCTTATACATGTTTAATATCACTATAGTGTGACGTCATTTTTGACGTCATTTTGTACGTATTTCATAGAAGTGAATGGATTTTATGGATACTACTGCGTGTGCATCTATAGATGGTTAAAAATGCATCTTCTAATCTATGATTTATGAAATATTGTTATGTGATAAAAAGAATCTGACATTCGTTGGCGCATGAGATAAAAGTTTCATTAAACTCGTCAAGAAAAAATGTTATTAAGCTCGCCAAAGGCTCGCTTAATAACATTTTCCCTAGACTCTTTTAATAAAATTTTATCTCAATGCCAACTCATGTCAGATCCTATATATCCACAACTCTGTGATGATTTGCTTGGTTTATGCATCACAGAAATGCAGTAAAACAGTTTTTGGCAGAACATGGCTCATTTCTGTAATGGGTGTAAGTGCCTATGTCTTTTTATCACATTAAACCTCTCCAAGCAGCGTAATAAACCAATGACTTACTTTTGACAATACACTGGTGTGTCTTTTTTTGGGTACCAGTTCTGTTTGGTTTGTAATGATGAATGTATGAACTAGCCACAGCATATTCCAAGTTTTATGTTACTTTGCTGTTTTGCAGGAAAATGAAGCTACATTATATCTATGACTAGGAAAGTTTTTAAGGTTTTTATGTTAACGAAAACAGGAAATCCTGTGATAGTTATTCAAGCCAATAAACATGTGCAAATAAGTTGGTTTATTCCAGCAAGTCATAGTTTCATTCTTCTTTTGATGTAAATGTCATGCAGCTTTCCATTTGTGTATGAACACACTTCAGTTTGAACTATACTTCTGTAAAAAATGGACCCTTAAACAGTGTGTAGGCCCAACTCATTACCAAATGATAAAATTTTTGACCAATCCAAATTGAAAGCATTTGCAGACAACAAAATAAATGTGACTCAAAATTTGAAATTTGTATTGGGAAGGGTAGAAAATATTCTGGTAAAAAGACAAAAATGTTGGTTAGCAGTATTTTGTCATTTTCCCCACAGTGTTTTCAAAAGTCTTTTTCCTCAAAGCCATCAAAAGCCAGGGTTTTGAGGCAAAAGATTAACCCATTACCACACAATCCCTACTTTTGATGCCCCTGAGAAAGAAGCCTTTGGAAAACATCGTGGGAAAAGGAGAAAATGCTGGTAACCAGCATTTTCTCCTTTTCCCACAGTGTTTTCTACTCTTCCCAAACCAAATTTTAATTTTTCAGTCACCTTTATTTTGTCGTCTGCAAATGCTTTCAATTTGGACCAGTTAAGAGTTAAAATGATGATACAGGATGATTATTTGTCCTTTAGTCGTTTATGTGATAAATGGAATCTCATACAATTTTAGTCAACTTGTTTGACTCTATACTAATGACAACCTACAACATTTTAGACTCGGCCGATTTCAAATACGTTGCAAACGTCAAATTAACCCTTTCGTTCTCAGCTTTATTTTGCGTCCTCAACAGAATATCTTATCCTTCAAGTCATTATTTGCCTTGGAAAAGCTCAAAAGATTGTTTTTTTGTTTTGTTTTTGACAGGGATACTTAACTAAACTTCCTGTTAGATGGTGTCAGTACAAGTTTACTTGTTAAAATTGTGCGTTATGGTAATAGATCTAGTGTATATAATTATAGAATGCGCGCTTGAGAAAGAAAGAGCTGTGTGGCTTAAATGATGAATTTTGTCTCTGACAGGGCTGAAAACAATGTGGGAAAAGGAGAAAATGATGATTACCAGCATTTTCTCCCTTTCCCACATTAATTTCAAAGACCCTTTTTCTCAAGGTCGTTACAAAATAGGATTGTTTAGTGAAGGGTTAATGAAATGTGTTACGGGAGACCACTCCTTCATGCATGGCTTCGTCCCAATTTAAATACAATACCTAACAACTGCATTAGGGAGATGTCTCTTTAGCTCAGTGGTTATGGTATTGGCCTTTCGTCCTGGCATTTTAGGGTTCGAATCCTGCCTGGTCCCTTTAATTCTGCCATGCATTTATTCATTTGTTTCTTTGTTACGGACTTTGTTCGTAAGAAATGATGATACATGAATACTCATGCAAGATTCTCTCTCTGCAGGTCACGATGCACATGTCCTCGGTGTGGACCTTGACACTTCAGTTGTGTATGTCAATATAACAGGGCTTCAGTTGGAGAACAACACACGATACTACAGTGTTGTTCAAGCTTACAATAAAGCCGGGCTTCACACAACAGACTGTTCAGATGGATTTATGATTGACCCATCACCGCCCAACCCAGGGGTGGTCCATGATGGAGAAGGTTAGATATGAATGAGCTTTGAGATCTGACTAATTGTTGCAACAAGTGTTGTTTAACTCTTTACTTAAATTTGCAGTCAATCATTTAATCCTTTATCACACAATCCTGAGTTTTAATGACCCTGAGAAAGAACTCTTTTGAAAATATTGTTGGAAAAGGAGAAAATGCTGGTTACCAGCATTTTCTCCTTTTTCCACAATGTTTTCTACCTCATCAAAGAAAAACTTGATCGTTTTAGCATGATTAATTTGTCATCTCCAAGATTTGGACTCTGAAATTTTGTTGTCTGATGAAGAGTTAAATGTAGCTCAAATAATGAGGTTGTCTTTGCAAGAGCAGGAAACATTGTGAGATAAGTAGGCCTTGCTGGATACCTTTGGAACTATGTTTAATTTGTCATCTGCAAATGTTGGTGCAATACAATATGTTGATTATTAACCCTTTATCACACAATCCTTTTGTATTACAGGCCTTTAGCTAGAGGCTTCTGAAAACATTGTTGGAGAAATAAAAAGTGTTAAGGATTTTCAACTTCAAATTGTCTAAATCATCCAAAAGTTGATAAGTAAACCATTTTATTATTTATGGGGGCTTTTGTCCACAGTGTCAAAATTAGCAGTCGGCTTTTGTCCAGTAGGCTTTCGGTATGTAGGCTTTTGTCCTGATGGGATTATGTCCTCGTGGAATTTTGATACTTTAAAAATTATCAGATGTATACTGTTTCAGGAGGGAGTTAACCCTTTACCACACTGCAAAATTTTGAACTTGCGCGAATTGAAAGCATTTTCAGATGACAAATAACATGAGGATCAAACAATTGGATTTCAGAATGAAAGGTTACAAAACATTGTCGGAAAAGGAGAAAATGCTGGTTACCTTTTCCACAAAGTTTTCAAAAGCTATGTTTCTCAGGGTTGTTAAAACTTGGCATTGCGTGGTAAAGGGTTAACCCATCACCACACAGGCCCAGCTTTTAAGGACCCTGAAGGAGAAGGCTTTTGAGAACAGTTTGGGAAAAGGAGATATTGCTAGTTACCAACATTTTCTCCTTTTCCCATAATGTTTCCTATCCTGTCAAAGAACTTCAGTTTATTTGTATCACTTTCGAAATTGTCGTCCACACTTTCAATGTGGAAGAGTCTAGAATTCCACATTTGATAAACAGTTAAGGTCACTATTTGAAAAACAGCCTCTGAGCAAAGAGAAAAAAGACTTTAAGCAACTTTAACATGAACTATTCTGTTTTTTTATGCCTTTCAGGTCTCTATGATCTTCACGCTCTGAATTCATCCAATCTCCTGTCCGGATTTTGGTTTGGTTTTACTGACCTAGAATCTGGAATAAAGCATTATGAAACCTGTATTTCAACTAGAACTAATGGACGATGTAACATAAAACCTTGGTCAGCTGTTGGAATAGCTACAAAAGCGTCCTATGTTAACTCAGAATATCTGAGTGATGGTAAGTGGACAAGACTTGATAGATTGTTATTAAGTAATTGACCTTAAGTCTTTACAAGATGACCATATTTTAGATTTGGAGATGACATAATGATTGTGACTAAAATGATAGGATTTGTCCATGAAAGGGTTGAAAACATTTTGGAAAAAGGAGAAAGCCTTCTCTATAAAGGTCATTTAACACATTACACAATCCTGACTTTTAACGACCCCGAGAAAGAAGCCTTCTGAACACATTGTGGGAAAAGGAGAAAATGCTGGTAACCAACATTTTCTCCTTTTCCACAACGTTTTCTATCCTTCCCAAAACTATTTTCAATTTTTCAGCCACACTTATTTAGGTGTCTGCAAATGCTTTTTATTTGGACTAGTCTAAAATTTTGTCGTTTGGTAAAGAGTTAACGCTTTACCAAACGACAAAATTATACACTGGTCTAAATTGAAAGCATTTGTAGACGACAAAATAAATGTTATGCAAAAATTGAAATTTAGTTTGGGAAGGGTAGAAAACATTGTAGGAAAAGGAGAAAATGCTGGTTACCAGCATTTTCTCCTTTTCCCACAATGTTTTCAAAAGGCTTTTTCTTTGGAGTCGTTAAAAGTCAGGATTGTGTGGTAAACAGTTAAATGATATTTATAATTGAGTAGTGGTTTGGCAAAAAGGGGTTTACTGCATCTCTATGCATCATACCAAGTTACTCATGATATAATTATGGATCCATTAACTCTTTACCAAACGACAAAATTTTAGACTGCTCCAAATTGAAAGCATTTGCAGACAAAATTAATTTGACTCAAAATTTGAAATTTGTTCTAGGAAGGGTGGGAAACATTGTGGGAAAAGGAGAAAATGCTGGTTACCAGCATTTTCTCCTTTTTCCACAATGTTTTCAAAAGGCTTCTTTCTCAGAGTCGTGAAAACCCGGGATTGTTTGGTAAAGGGTTAAATTCAATTTGTTTAACAACTGACTGAATCATGAGGTAGACCCGGGATTGTTTGGTAAAAGGTTAAATTCAATTTGTTTAACAACTGACTGAATCATGAGATAGACTGGTCTTCTAACATGCTGAAGTTTGATTATATAGCAAAAAGAATTTCTTGGGCTGACATACTTTTTGCAGATGCATTAACCCCCTTTTCACAGAATGTGACTCAATTATTTGATGATTCTTTTTTTCATATATACCTTTCAAGCTCAACACACTAAACCAGTAAATGAATTTCAAAACCAGGTAAAAGGTAATTCTAACATGACACGTGAATTCGGCTCTATAAACACAGTGCAACGGAAGCGTGATAAAATCTATTTTATTCTATGTAGAGTGACGTCATTCTGTATAGAGTGACGTCATTCTGTATAGAGTGACGTCATTCTCTATAAAGTAAGTAAGTTATTCAATGAAATATTATCTGCATCCACGTTTTTACTCTAATTATGAAGTTGTTTTCCTTTGATTAAGAGTTGGTCATGGTAGAATCGAAATAATCTTCTTTCTATCGTTGTGAGTTATGAGCTGCAATGAATAACCCACTCAGGCTACCGTCCTTGTGGATTATTTATTGTGCCTCATAACTCACAAATGTGGTTTATTGAACGTTAAACCACGATAGAAAGAAGATTATTTCTTAAATAAACAACAGAGGGCCTTGGCAACTTTTTACCTAGTTTTAAAATTCATTTTTCTGCCCGTGACTAACACTTGGGTTCATTGTACAATAACAGATTGTCTTTACAACAATTTCCATTTTTAAGTGGTATGATTTAAATGTAGATGCATTTTAACAACCATATTTTTTATTAAGGCCTCTACTGGGCCTTTAACTCTACCAATTGACAAAATTTTAGAAATGTCCAAATTTAAGGTATTTGCAGTCGACAAAATAAAAATTACTCAACAACTGAAATTTGATTCTGGAAGGTTAGAAAACATTGTTGGAAAAGGAGAAAATGCTGGTTACCAGCATTTTCTCCTTTAACCACAATGTTTTCAAAATTCTTTTTTTAGAATCATTAAAATGACATCATGGGGTAATGGGTTAAGAAATGGGACTAGATTTATCCTTTATTCAATGACCTTGACTTTATTTTATTTACAGCCACCAATGTATACCACTACGTTAGAGCAGTTGATGCGTCAGGTCATGTATCTCCGGCGGTGAGATCCTCTGGTGTTACTATAGATAGAACAGCTCCGGTCAAAAATTACACATTGGAGTACAGCAGCAATATATTTAATAACACATCCTTTGAACAAAATGACTCCCCAGTTGACCTTGAAAACTTTAAAGACATGATGACCTGTGAGGGGACAGCCCCACAGTCATGGACAATAGGCAGTGATAGTTGCATTGTGCATGTTCAAACATCGTCTGATAATACTCCAGATGGAACTAAATTTGTGGTATTAAGTGGCTCTTTAAGTCAGAGTATAACTATTACTTCTGGCAAATACCGGCTTTCATTCTATACATCACACCTTCTTAGTAGTCGGCATTCAGAATTGACATCTGCAGAAGGTTTTGTGGATTTGATGGAAAAACGACACATCTTTCTCATCCATAATAAACCCAGTCTAATTATGGAAGACAATGATGATATTCCACTGGTTGCTTGGCAGCAACATCAGTATTTCTTTCATTTGGATAAATCAAAGGAAATTACCATAGTGATTGGAACTGCCAGAAAATCAGCACATTTTGCAATTGATCATGTCCAACTTCAAGCCAGGGTTGCAGACGTAGACCCACAGAGTTCCAGTGTAGCTCATGTTGCTGCCCATACTGTGTTTACCAATGACTGGTCCTCCATACATGCTGAATGGAACTTTGTGGATGAGGAAAGCATAATTGTGGAATATCTCTGGGCTATAGGTATGTACTTTGTACCTTCTACAGAGTGTCTTGCTTGTCAGTTTTTGTGATGTTATTGCAGTAAACACTAATTTTCCCTTTATGGCTGTCTGGTGTGTGATTTTCAGTGCTGTGGTTTTAGGTATGTATCCCTTCTGCCAGCACTTGCTACATTGAAATATCCTTTGAAAATGCAATTGAGAGCCCTACCCTGGTGTTGGTGAAAGCCTGGTAATGTATCAGTAGGAGCTATGGCCTGATACAATCCCATGTTTTAACAACCCTGAGAAAAAAGGCTTTTGAACATATTGTGGGATAAGAAAAAAATTCTGCTAGCCAGCATTTTCTCCTTATCCCCTCATGTTTTCCACCCTGTCAAAAAATGCCCCTTAGTTTCAACATCTTTTAATATGTAGTTTACTAAAGCTTTCAGTTTTGGCAGGTCTAGAATTTTATACTGTGATAAAGAGTTAAAAGCAATCAAACAGAACTATTCTAACAATAAGTAGATTAGAAGTTAGATTACAAGTAGAAGATACTAGTACTACTATGTGCCAAAGTGATACCCTAAATAACCCACCTGTTACTTATTTGTGTAGTTAAAAGTGGTCAATTTCAAAGATGAAGGAATGATATTTGCACATGGATAGTTCAAATAATGATTAGCTGGTGTAAATCATGGAGATGTTGTATGTCACAAATAATGGTTCCTTTTAACTTTCAGCAAATGACAAAAATGTAGTTTTATTGAAAGAATTTGCAGACAATTACATTAAATGTGGCTTTGTTGTTTCTGACATGGTAAAAAACATTGTGAAAAAAGGAAAAAATGCTGGTTACCAGCATTTTCTCCTTTTCTCACAATGATTTCAAAACTTTTATTTCTCAGGTTTGTTAAGGCTCGAGACTGTGTGGTAATGGGGTCACTTCATATTTCCTAATATAACTGATTAAGTGTTTTCAGAAATGATTACATAACAAAAACACAACACTGGAATTTTATTCTGTGTTATAGGCACTGTGGAAGGTGGAACTCAACTTCAGGACTTTAAGACAGTTGGTAGACAGACATTTGCCTATGCCTATGACCTACACCTTGTACACAACTCTGTTGTATATGTGACAGTGGTTGCTGTTAACAGGGCGGGGTTAAGGACACTGAGTTATTCAGATGCCATCATTATAGACAAAACTCCACCCTTGTTCCTTGGAATTAATGATGGAACAGTTCTAGGTTTGTTTGAAACACTTATTGCCAGTCACGATATTAATATAATTCCATCTCTTCTAGAGAGAGAGAAAGAGAGAGGAAGAGAGAGAGAGATGGGGACTTGTCTGTTTTATGTTTTCTTGATTGTACACTGAAACACATAAAACTTGCAGGAGACTTTGAAAACAGTGTTTTTATCAAAGGATACTCAACATAAGAAAAGGTTTAATGCTTTATCTGACAACAAAATATTAAACTTTTCAAAATTTAAGACTGGCCCAAGTTGAAAACATTTACAGACAATATATTCAGTGTGGTTCAAATTATGGAACTGATTTCTTAAAGGGTAGAAAACCTTGTAGGTAAAAGAGAAAATGCTGGTTTTTCCCACAATGTTTTCAAAAGCTTTATTCTTCAGGGTCCTTAAAATTTTGGATTGTGTTTTTAAAGATCAAAATTGGAAATTGTTTGTTAACTCTTTACCACACAATTCCGACTTTTAACGACCCTGAAAAGAAGCCTTTTGAAAACACTGTGGGAAAGGGAGAAAATGCTGGTAACCAGCATTTTCTCCTTTTCCCACAATGTTTTCTACCCTTCCAAAAACAGTCTTCTAAATTTGAGTTACATTTATTTTGTCATCTGCAAATGCTTTCAATTTGGACTAACCTTAAATTTTGTTGTTTGGTAAAGAGTTAAGGGTTAATACATGTATGAATGTGAAAGAAAATGTTTTACAAGCAATGTTTTCAAAATTAATCTATAAGACGCAGTCAGCTTCAGTATGTAATATGTGTTCATTGAATAGTATTTCCTGAAACTATAAATTAATTTAATGTACCACAAATCTTTGGAGTTCACAAGATTTAGGTTGGTAAAGCGTTGACCTGTGCTTTGGTTACTGGTTTGACCCCCGGCTCTACCAATTTCTTTCTGAGGATTGATGATAGTCATTGCGACAAGGTTCATTCCTCTCTCACAGCTGACCATGGTTATGTGGGATGGCTTGGAAAGAATACTGTGCAGAGTACTGGTAACTCCAGGAAAGCATGGATAGGTGCACTGGTGGCTGCGATTTAACTGAGATAATGTTGAAAAGGGTGTTAAACACCATACAATCAATACAGTCAACTGACCTGTGCTTTACATGAATATAAAGTCCTTTTCAATCAAAGAAACATGGCCTTTTCAGTTTTCCTTCTTGGCATTGCCCTCTGTTCTCACAACAATTAACCCTTTACCACACAATCCCAACTTTTAACAAACTTGAGAAAGAAGCCTTTTGAAAACATTGTGGGAAAAGGAGAAAATGCTGGTAACCAGCATTTTCTCCTTTTCCCACAATGTCTTGTACCTCTCCAAAAACAAATTTCAATTTTTCAGTGACATTTATTTTGTCGTCTGCAAATCCTTTCAATTTCGACCAGTCTTAAATTTTGTCATATGGTAAAGAGTTAAAATTCTTAAGTCTGAACTTAGACATAATCTGGAGAGCCATAACAAATTGGCTTAATTGGCAGTATTTCAATCACATTTAAGTATACCACTAAGTGAAAATTATCAAGAGTTCAAATAACTAAGAAAGTTTATGGTTGAAAATAGTGTAAATGCAAACAACCCTTTTGTAGGAGCAACATTCAGAAACTTATTACCCCACCAAATCCAATAATCTCCATTGCTAGCTGAGATAAACGATGGACAGGTGTTTAGTACAGTTATAGGTTTGTTTGAAACACATTTTACCATAATCATAATATCATTGTAGCTCCATCTGTTTTAAAGAGAGAGAGAGAAAGAGAGAGAGAGAGAGAGAGAGAATGAGAGGAGAGAGAGAGAGAGAGAGAGAAATTGTAAGCGCAAGAGAGAGAGTGCCAGAGAGAGATCTCCATTACTTGCTCGGATGAAAAATGAACAGGCATTTAGAATCAAGTTTTACTGTTTCAGGAAAAGACATTGATGTTCAGAAGATCAGTGAAGTGGCAGTCACATGGTCTGTAAATGATCCAGAGTCTGGTATCCTGAAATGTGAATGGGCGCTAGGTAAAGATTTTCTAGAAAACATGTTCCTGTTCTTTTAAATTTAAAATAAGCCCTCGCACAATGCTGGGAGGCATATTGTGATCAGCCTTTCTGATGGACTTCGACAATTGTGTTGCTAACTCACTCTTCAATTTTGCTTCATCATAGTTAAACTTGTAGGCAATATGCTCCTTTTCAATCAATTTTTATTTTTTATTAACTCTTCACCGTACGACAAAATTTGAAGCCTGTTCAAATTGAAAGCATAATACAGACAATAAAATTAACTCGACTAAGACATTGAAATAAAATTTTTGGAAGGGTAGAAAACACTGTGGCAAAAGAGAAAATGCTTGTTACCAGCATTTTCTCCTATTCCCACAATGTTTTCAAAAGCTGTCTTCCTTGGGGTTGTTAAAACTTATACTTGTGTGATAAAGGATTAATTTTCAGTCTGTTCATGAATCTATGCTGTCTGATATTTTCAAGGCATCCAGGTCAAAGCTGCCTCAAAATGAGAAGGATGTTTTGTCTACTTACAAAGAATAATTGGTTCGTTTACTTAATGGTTTAATAGTTTAACTCTTTACCAAATGACAGATTTTATACTTGTTTAAAAGGAAAGCATTTGCAGACAACAAATTAAATGTTGCTCAAAAGATCTGTCTTTGCAAAGGGTAGAAAAATTTTAGGGAAAAAGAAAAAAATGGCTGTTTGCCAGCATTATCTCCAGTCCATTTCCAACGATTCTTTAAAAAACCCATGTGTTTTGATTTTTGGAAATTGACAATTGATTTTTTTGGAAAAGGTTTACATTGTTTTCATTGCAGGTGATTCTGCAGGTGATGCATCTATTCAGAGTTTCACAGTTGTACCTGAATCTCAAACATTAGCTTCAGTTGTACTAATGGACATTCCTGTTGCTCTGATATACGCTACAGTGAAGTGCACCAACAAAGCATTCCTCACCACCACCATGAGCACTGATGGTATCTTAATAAGGAGCGAAGCGCCATCTGTGGACAATGTATTTATTGAAACTCTGGGAGTCTCCCAAACTCAGTACATAGTGCATGATGGGTACCATGGAATCCCAGATTACATACGGTTCAGATGGGCGGGTTTTCTACAGGATGATGGGATTGACAGCTTCACGGTATGTGATATAAAATCTTATTATTTGGCACAGCCTACTTTATGAATAATTTACATGTACCTACACAGAAAAACTTTTCAAGTTTGTCTTTTACTACAAAAGTCCAACTACATGTACATGTATTTCATAAACAGTATCTCCTTACCAGACACCAAAATTTGTAGACTTGAGAGCAGTGTGGGAAAAGAAAAATACTGTTGATAATCAGCGTTATCGCCCTTTCTAACAATGTTTTCAACAGCAATCTTCTTTATTGTCATGAAAACAGGATGTTGTTTGGTATAAGGTCAAAGAAATTAATTGTTGAAAGATTTTGTTTCATTTCTCTCTCTCTCTCCCCCCATGCTCACACAGAAAAGTTGAGATCTAGCATTTGGCAGTGACTATCTCTTGCATAGCAGAAAGACGCTGGTTTCCAGCATTTTCTTCTTTTCCCACAATGTTTTCAAAAACCTCCCAATGCGTTGTTAAATCTCAAGATTGTTTGGCAAACAAATTTCAAGTAACATTTATTCTATCTTCTACAAATGCTTTCAATTTTGCTGAGTCTAAAATTTTGTCATTTGGTAAAGAGTTAACCTTTTACCACACAGTCCCGAGTTTTAATGACCCTGACAAAGAAAGTTTTGGAAACATTGTGGGAAAAGGAGAAAATACTAGTAACTCCTTTTCCCACAATGTTTTCCATCCATCAAAGACAAATCCCTTGATATGAGCCTGGTTTGATATGTTGACTGAAAATGCTTTGAATTTGGACGGGTCTAAAATTTTGTTGTTTGGTAGAGTTAATGGATATGTTGCTATTTCTATGACTAGGTTGGAATTAAAGGACCCAATATAGACAAGGATGAAGTAGTCAAAAGTTCCACAAGCAGTTTCTCCTATGCTTCGTTCATGGGCCTAACCCTTGAAGACGGGAACTACACAGTGTATGTGATAGGAAAAAACCAAGTAAAAATGTACAGTCAGCGTGTGTCTACGGACTTTATTCTTTTGACACAGGCCCCAGATTTGACTGGTATGGTAGTTTAGTCTATCCCATTATCAAACAATCCTGTATTTTTTTTGTACCCTGAGAACGCAGTCTTTTAAAAACATGTTGGGAAAAGGAGAAAGTGCTTGTAACCAGCATTCTCATTTTCCTGTAATGGTTTCTCCACTATCAGAAGTAAATTTAATGATATGAGTGACATTTATTTTGTCATCTGCCAGTGCCATGGATTTGGACCTGTCTAAATCTTTGTCATTTGGCAGAAATAACCCTTTACCACTGAATTCCAAGTTTTAATAACCCAAAGGAAGAAGCTTTTTCAAAATGTGGGAAAAGGAGATTATTCTGGAAACCAGCAGTATCCATCCCACAATGTTTTTTACCCAATGACAGACAAATTTCATGGTTTTTATTAAATTTAATTTGTTGTCTGCAAATGCTTTCAATTTGGATAAGGTTAAAATTTTGTCACCTGATAAAGAGTTTAAGTTTGTCAGGTAGTAAACAACTATCTTGTTTCCCTTTAAAACAAACTAACAACTTAAAAATCACCAGTTTAACCCTTTTACAACACAGTCCCAAGTTTTAATGACCCTGAGAGAGAAGCCTTTTGAAATCATTGTTTGAAAAGGAGAAATGCTGGTAACCAGCATTTTCTCCTTTTCCCACAATGTTTTCTACCCTATCAAAAATAAATTCCATCATTTGATCTACATTTAATTGTCTGCAAATGCTTTCAACTTGGAAGTTTTTGAGAGGACAAATAGGGGATGGCATAAACTTTTGAGATATTTCTTACAAGGTGCTGCTTACTGTCATATATTCTTTCATTTTCCCATGATGTTTTCATTTTTTTGCTCAGAAGCATAAAATAATGACATTAATTTTAAAAGGATAATTGGCTCTCAAATGGATAATTATCAAAGTCACCTAAGTTATAATGTTGCTGAAAAAATTGAGGAATTTTATTTCTTTTTTAGGTCAAGCTATAGAGACAACATGGACCTTGTCAAACAAAACATTCCATGTATCATGGATTGGTGTTTTCTATTCCAATCACCCAATGTATTATGAAGTAACAGCTAGACTGGCTGGAGCTGAGGGAGATCTTATACAGTGGCAAGAAACCAACAGCTTAGTATTGGACATCACATTGAACACAGATAAGATTGCTGAACACACTGGTATCATTCATGTTACTGTACGTGCAATCTCTTACTGCGGACTATTCACAACAGCAAGAACTGAAAAATCTATAAACTTTGTCTGAAGCTAATGTGAATTGATATGTTTTACCTAAGTTTGTTTTGTTGTGTTGTTGATTGATTAAATATGTAATCAAAACTTATTTGGGACTGTGATAAACTTTTCTTAAATGTGTTTTTATTGTTGTTTTTGCTGCTTTCCCATATAACTCTTGATCATTCCATATGAGCAGCGCACTAGAATAAAGGGGTTTGATGGATCTTTGTGATGCATTATACCATGCAAGTTGTCATTTAACAACTTGTACTTTGGCAAATACTTTATACCTCAATGAAGTTAAAAATGATGAGCAAGTGCTCTGTCAGTTTGCTTAGTTCACTTTAGTATTTAATCTGTTCATAGATAACTTAACTATATGTATAAAGGTGCAGTTGAGGGAGCTGCATATGTGAACTTAAGGCTACCTCTTAACCCTTTACCACACAATGACGCCTTTTGACGCCCCTGAAGAAGAGGCCTTTTGAAAACATTGTGGGAAAAGGAGAAAATGCTGGTAACCAGCATTTTCTCCTTTTCCCACAAAGTTTTCTATCCTATCAAAGAAAAGTTGCGTCATTTGAGCCACTATGAAATTGTCGTCTGCAAATGCTTTCAATCTGGATAGGTCTTAAATTTTGCCGTGTGGTAAAGGGTTAATATGTTCATGAATTTCTGTTTGTTGAGGAAATGTTTTCTAAGGTGAGAATTGTAATGTCTAAGGGTAATTCTTGATGCTTTCATTTCAGAGAGTAAAGATTAAATTATCACATTACTCTTAGACTACTTTGAAGATATTCTTAACTCTTACCAAACAACAAAAGCCTAGACTTAAAAAGTGGATCAAGTTGAAAGCATTTGCAGACAAGACAATAAACGTCATGAAAGAATTAGAATTTGTTTTTTTGGAAGTGCAGAAAACATTATGGTTACCAGCATTTTCTCCTTTTACCACCACTGCTGAGCCCCCATAGTGCAGTCGGTAGCATACAGGACTCAAGAGCAGGGGGTCTCTGATTTGATACACAGGTCTGTCAATTTCTTTCCGAAGATTAACGATAGTCATTGCGACAGGATTCATTCCTCTCTCAATGCTGATCATATTGTTTCAATGATGGTTATGTGGGAAAGCAGCCAGCAGCTTGGAAAGAATATTGTTAGGAATACTGGTAAAAGAAACTCCAGGAAAGCATGACCACTCCGATATAACTGAAATACTAGTATTGTTGAAAACGGCATTAAACACCATACAATCAATCAATTCTTTTACCACAATGTTTCCAAAAGCCTTTATCTCTTGGGGTTATTAAAACTTGGAAGTGTTAAATAAAGGTTTAACTCTTCCCGCACCAAGGATATAAATTCGACCTCTTTGGAAGACTGATAATAAAAGCCATATATGTTGTCCGCAAGAGCCCTTATTTCCATCCATAGCCATGACATGGTTAAAATAAACTATATGTGGTTAATCAGCATGAATGAAAAGTCCATGAATACCTGTAGAAAAATCGTTGTGGTATTGTGTACAAAGGTCTTGTTCTGAGGCAGTCTGATCCTGATCTTTACTCCTTTGATGACACTACAAGCAGAGACTGAGTTTAACTAGGACATAACTGATGCTCCTATTACTAATTGTACAGGTGAGTTATATCCTTTATTTCAAGTAGCTTTACATGTATTTTTTTTTTGGAAGTTCCAAAATAGAAAAAAATAAGGAGAAAAATGACCAGCCACCTGAAGCAAAAATCCATCCATTTACTCGTATTAACAATTCACTTAGATTTACTACTTTGTTTGTCTTTTCACATTTTTCTTATGATTTTTCTTTCATTTCCACTCTTGGCCTATTTTCATCAAAATAAAACTCGAAATTAGTTGGGTGTTTCATGATGTGGAAGACAGGCAAGATTGTGATTACTAATGGTCAAAGGGAGAAAACTCGTATATACTTAAGTCTTTGTCAATATCAGAGTTGCGTCCCTTGCAGTTGCGAACAGCCTAAAACCAAAGACGAATGAGAAACATAGTATTATACGTTAACAGTCTAGAAACGATCAATAGAAAATAAAAATCTTCCGCTAATTTGTAATGAATTATCTAATGTTTTTAATCATAGTATTGTAAATACTTGTGAAAATATCACTACATTTATGATGTATCACATAGAGCAGTTACAGAATTAAAGAATTTGAATGATATTTTGTAAAGAGCCGGTAATCTCCCTTGAGTATCATCAGATTTGTAAACACAACAACCGCTAAAATTTAAGTCGTAAGTAACGATTTGTTCATCATGATAAGAATTAACACGGAGTGTAAACTTAATTCAGATGAGAAAATATTCAATCAATATAAATCTTTACGCCAAATTCATGTCTACAGACAGATTAGTGTACATGTACACGCTTTGAAAACAAATACATACATGAATGTACCCACTTTATCTAGGTCATGGTTTCCTCACTGATGGTATTCGAAAAAAACGACAAATTAGCCGAGTTATCCACTCAATTCTATTGTACATTTGACTGGTAAGAATAGAGACTAAATAGCTCCCGTGTTTTGAAATCTTTTGTCTTTCATCGAAACTTTCTGGGCGATTGTGCAGATGTTTATCTTAAATCAGGTGTCGATGTCATTCTTCTCACGTCCGTTTTATGGGGAAGATTAATTTCAGTCAATAACCGAAAAGGACACAGCCCAGGGTGGAAAAACTTGCGAAATTCTGGTTAAAAAAAAAATTCAAGAATTTTTCAGATACCAAAAAAAATTTTAAAAAAGTATTGATAACAGATTCAGATTCATCCAACACTTTATTCGAGGGCATACCGAAGGCGGAAATGGGTCAGAATAAGGGAGGTCACTCTTTATAAATTAAATGGTAAAGTTTTTACGAGTTTTCTCCCTTAGACCATAAAATGAGAATAATCCTGTCGTTCACTTTCTCTTACTGTATTGTTTGACAAACAAGTCTAAGCAAAACACCTTGAAAGGCAACAGATTACTTTTATGATTACTCTGGTATAAGAAGAAATTGCTTGTAATAAGCAAATTATTGATTTTGCAACTAAGTTTTTTACATAGTTTCATTCGGGTGGAAGAAGATTCGGACCCAAGAAGATTCGGCCCAAAGCAAAAAGTTAAGAAGATTCGGACCCAAGAAGATTCGGCCTACACACGAGAAGATTCGGCCCAATCGAAAAGAAGATTCGGCCCCAATTTTACATTATGTTCACTGTGTTGATATTGTTGCATAATAATTGCAGGTTCGCTTTCAAATAACTTTAGAGGTAATGACTGAAACTGCTTATTTCATAGTTTTAGGGCATTATGCATACCCGGTCATTAAAGACTTATAATGAATGTTTTGATTAATTTTGTAGTTGAATTTATCGTAATATTGCACATAGGTATAAATGTTGTTTTGCTTTAGTTGTTTTAATCTATTGCAAACTGTGAAAGTTAATAACAATCTAAAGGAAAAGGAAAATAAGATTTTTTTTTGAAAGTGACTATTTACCCGACCGTCGTGTACGCACTGAAGAAAATTCATATTGCGAGTACGACTGTCGTGTACTCAATGAAGGAAAACTTCTTGGGTGCCCGACGGTCGTGCACGGACTGATGAAATTTCGTCTTGGGGGCACGATGACGTGCCCGCTATTTCCGATTTCTTCATTCAGTACACGATGTGGTCGTGTACGCACTGAAGAACTGGAGTCTTACGTACACGTATTAATGGATTGGACCAAAACGCAGACTGCTATGTGAACCAGCACGGCGTAAACCGTCTCAGTGGAGCAATAGTCATTTATACAGGGTGTCATGCCCGAAGGGTCGTATTATGTTATACATCCGGTCGTCCGTCCGTCCGTTAGCAGTTATTTAAGTTGGCCATTTCAGAAATCAAGTGCAGATAATTTTAGAACGCAAACAGCGACCTGAATTTTGAGAGTCACATGCACAACTAGACATCATAAAGATTCACTGTGGTGAATGAGTCATTTCGACACCCGATAATTTTGACACTTTTAGGTCGTTTCGACCGCTGGTGAAACTCCAAGTTATTCATTAAACTCCAAAAACAAACACACACAAAACAACTATTAACATATTCTTGTCACTGCAAATTTAACTAGTTATTTCCCACAGCACATATAGTATATGTAGCTGAATTTCAATTGTATCTGCTTTAAATACTTTTTGGGATACCCCTATCTAGATAACTCTTTGAATACATGTAGGCCTACTCAAATGAATTAGTAATACTTTTTATCTACAATTTGTTGCTAAAAAAAATTGTGGGTCGAATTGACCAAAATATGGGTCGATACGACCAAAAAGTTTCGAACTGACTGGGTGTAGAAATGACTTGGTGCCGAAACGACTGAATACCATTGTGGCAAATTTCAAATAGATCTAATTCCGATGGAAACTGTAGGAGGAGTTGCGCACACAAGAAATTCCAAACGGACGGACGGACGACCGGGTGTACAGTATGAGGTAATACGAGCCTTCGGACGTATAAAAAGGATGCCAGCTACGCTTGTGCATGCATTTGTTCTGTAACACGCTGTATAAATGACTGTTGCCGTGTGCTCCAATGAGACTGTCTACGCCGTGCCGATTCACGTAAAAGTCTGCGTTTTGGCCCAACCCATTTACACGTGTACGTAAGACTCCAGTTCTTCAGTGCGTACACGACCGCGTCGTGTACTCAATGAAGAAATCGGAAATTGCGGGCACGTAATCGTGCCCCCAAGACGAAATTTCATCAGTCCGTGCACGACCGTCGGGCACCCAACGAGTTTTCCTTCATTGAGTACACGACAGTCGGACTCGCAGTATGAAATTTCTTCAGTGTGTACACGACTGTCGGGTAAATATCATCGGCCTTTTTTTTTTCTTATTTTCCTTTAGATTGTGATTATTAGTGGATTATTTAAACTGATTGAATATTTATGAAACGATTTCTGATGAAATTAATAATAAATAGTGTTGTGTATTTCATATGTACGTGTGTGTGTTTTAGTACATATTTGATCTTTGACACTGTCTGATATAATTATGCAAGGAGTGGTAGCATAGGATAGGCTGAAAAACAGTTTAGTTCAGCTCTTTGCTGAACGTCAATAAATTAAATGCACAATGAAATATTTAATCAAATGATTCATTCATCAGGACTCAGCAAAGCTTTATGTCAAGGGGTGGCAGGGGTTATGGTAAATATCAAGTTTTGTTAATCCTAATCCGAAGTTTAAACGACCCTGAGCAAAAGGACTTTTGAAAACATTTAGGGAAAAGGAAAAATGCTGCTTAACAATATTTTCTCCTTTTCCCACAATTTTTTCTACATTTTTAGAGATAAATTGCATCATTTGAACCATAATTAGTTTGTCGTCTGCCACTGGGAAAACTCTAATTTTTTTCTTGTATGGTAAAGAGTGTACATGGCGTGTAGGGTAAATTGTTTTGAGGTCAAGTGTAAAAGATAATGGATAGAGATACTGCAGAATGGTGTTTGTCACACCTTCACCAGGCTTTCTGGCCAACACCTGTCTCTGTCTATGTATCGGAGAAAAACACAAATAATGACAACCTTGTCGATCTCAATACTACTTAAAAAAGTTGGGAAAAAAATGATATGGGAGTATCAAAAGTAAATGTTAAAGTGCTATGTTCTGTACCTCCAACTCATTTAACATACGAACTGAATCTTCTCAAAAGTAGGCTAAAAGTAACACATCTTTATCCTTTGATAAATGGCCACAAAAGAGGCTAACTTTGATCATTATGTTCTGCAAAACTTCTATGAAAGATAGTGGTTACTATCATGTTTCAAAAAATAATTCTATTCCTTTAGATATTTCTCTAAAAATACGATAAAGCATCGTAGGCCGAATCTTCTCAACCTCAGGGCCGAATCTTCTCAACTTTGGGGCCGAATCTTCTTGAAAATTGCTGGTTGGCCTTGAGCCGAATCTTCTTGGGTCCGAAACTTCTGACATCCGTTTCATTCAGTACTTACATGTACGTCAATTTACATGTATATAACTTGACCAAAGTCAATTTTAAGTTTTTTGCTAAGAATTTTTTTTCACAAGGTTATTACTTAACCCTTTACCACACAAATTTTTGTTTCTTTGACCATGAGGGACAGGGTTTCAGAAAACACTGCAGAAAAAGCAAAAGAAATGTGGGTATACAAGCATTCAATTCCAATTAAAAGCATTTTATTCCTTTCCCAGCTTTTCTTTTTTTTTTTATTCTTTTAAAAACAAATCCCATCATTAAGCCATTATGAATTTGTTGTCTAAAAATGCTTTATAATGGCAAGTCAAAATTTGTGCTGGATATTACAGCTCTATACAACTCCTATTAAAGTGCCAGGATCAAATTAGTTGTGTCTTTCGACAATAAAGTTTATGAACAGACTATCTTTGATTGGACAGTATGCCTCAAGATCAGACTGCATAGAATGTGCAGTCTGATCCAGGAAATACACCATCCGCTATTTTATGTTGTACATATATTCTGGCAAAAGGAATTGACATAAAAATCCAGTCTGTCTTCTAGCTCTGTTGGCTGAGAGCCAGCAGAGCTTATGTCATTGTGTGATTTTCATTGTCCGTCCATCCAACTGACCTTTTGTAAGTCATTTTCTGGTTTGCGTGATAAATAAAGGGAAAGTAACCATTTTAATTTGAAAATTAACATTTGTTTATGCAATAAAGTCTGCATCTGTCGTTGGATTTTCAAGAAACTTGAACAGTTGCTTTATATCATTAATGGCTTGAACTCTACTACTTTTGAAAAACATCTGACTGTTCAGTTAGTATAGGAAAAGTAGCTATTTAAAGTTGAAAAATTGACATTTCTTGTTTACGTAATAAAGTCTGCATTTTTTATCCAATTTCTTTGAAACCTGCACAGTTCATTTGTTTGATCAACGTATTGAATCCTATCAAAAAGGTTGAAAATCCAGCAATCAGTTTAGGAAAAGTAGCTATTTGATACTTTTCCTAAACTGATTGCTCAACAAAGTCCAAATTATTGGTGATATTTCTTTGAAACTTGCAGGGACTGTTTAATACAATGAGTACTGAAACCTTATCAAATTTGGCTGGATTCCAAACTATTAGATAAATTGTACTTCAGTTATTTCACTATTTGTGCAATTCACTATGCCTACATAATGATGTATGCTGGAAAATAGGCAAAATAACTGCTAGTAGAGCGATTCAGGCCCTCAAGGGCCTCTAGTGTTTCAGAAAAACTTTAATAGAAAAGGCAACAAAGCAGAAGAGAGAAATGATTAAAATATGGTTTTCTCTTTTTATTCAACAGTCCAAGAGTTAACCAGTTAACGTGTTATAACAGCCCTGAGAAAAGAAGCTTCTGGAAACATAAATGGAAAAGGAGAAAAAAAGGGTATTCTTTTACTGCACGGTCCAAAGTTTTAACAACCCTCAGGTAGAAGGCTTTTTGAAAACTGTATGAAAAAGGAGAAAATGCTGGAAACCTTCTTCCACAGTGTTTTTCATTCTCTTGTCCACAAATTGCACAGTTTGAACCATCTTCAATTTTTCATCTGCAAATGCTTTCAATTTGGAAAAGTCTAAAATTTTGTAGTTTTGAAAAGATTCAAATCCCAAATTAAGAGTGACATTTGTCTTTTATAATACTTTTAAAATACTTTCAATTTGATGAGTTTTGAATATTGTTGTCTGGAAGAGTAAACTCTTTACCACACATTCCCGAGTTTTAACTTCCTTCAGAAAGACAGCTTTTGAAAACATTGTGGGGTAACCATCATTTTCTCCTTTTACCATATTTTCTACGCTAGGTGAATCTTAGCATTTCAGCCAATATAATTATATCAGTTAGAGAAATATCCTTCCTATAGTATACCCGAAACATCCATGTGGGTTAACTCATTTAAACTCACCAGAAATATGCTGGTTTCTGTCAACTATGTATGCATTTTTAACTCTTTACCAAATGTCTAAATTAAAGACTGGTCCAAACAAAATTGGATCAAATAATAAGATTTGTCTTTATATAAATAGAAAACTTTGTGGGAAAGGAGAAAATGCTGGTAACAAGCATTTTCATCATTTCCCACGTTTTGTATGCTAGGTGAATTTCAGCATTTGAGTCAATACAATTAAATCAATTAGAGAAATGTCGGTCCTATGCCTGAAACATCCACTTTGGTAATTCATTAAATTTACCAGAAATATGCTGGTTTCTGTCAACTATGTATGCCTTTTTAACTCCTTACCAAGTGTCAAAATTAAAGACTGGTCCAAAAAAAATTGGAGCAAACAATGAAATTTGTCTTTAAAAAAAGAAAACATTGTGGGAGAGGAGAAAATGCTGGTAACAAGCATTTTCATCATTTCCCACGTTTTGTATGCTAAGTGAATCTCGGCATTTGAGCCAATACAGTTTAATCAATTGGAGAAATGTCCGTCCTATACACACATTCAGTTTGTTAATTCATTTTAAGTCACCAGAAATATGCTGCTTTTTGTCAACTATGTGTGCCTTTTTAACTCCTTAGTAAACAACAAAATTATAGACTGGTCCAAACAAAAGTAGATCAAATAATGAGATTTGTCTTTAAAGAGTAGAAAACATTGTGGGGAAAAAAAGAATATGCTCAGGGTCGTTAAACTTGGGAATGTTTGGTAAAGGGTTAATTCTATACCAGATGACAAAATTTTCCACTTGCCTGAATTCAGAGTATTTGCAGACAACAAATTAAATGTGGTTCAAATAAAGAGATATGTCTTTGACAGGATAGAAAACATTGTGGAAAGAGGAGAAAATGCTGATTACCAGCATTTTCTTCTTTTCCCACAATGTTTTCAAAAGTCTTTTTCCATCAGGGTTGTCAAAACTCTTGATAGAAAAGTAATGGGTTAACCTCTGCCGTCTTGCCAAAAATGGAACACTTTTCCATTTCTGGAGAGTACTGGCTTACCAGGGGAATTACGTCTGTACATGTACTTCTTTTCCACTGTGGGAGTGTCCTTGGGCAAGAGTGACTCTTCAAGACACTTCAGAGCCTCAGCCTATCACTGGTGAAACCCAGGATATACATGTACATGTATATGCAAGATGTTTTTAACTTGGAAGTTTTTGAAAGGACAAATAGGGTATGGCATAGACTTAAAGATATTTCTTACATGGTGCTGCTTACTATCACATGTTTTCCTCAGGAGCATATAATAATGACACTGATTTTTAAAGGATTGATGGCTTTCAAATGGATAATTGTTGATGTCATGTAAGCCATAATATTGCTAATAAAATTGAGAAACTTTATTTCTTTATTCGGTCAAGCTATTGAGACAATATGGACCTTGTCTAACAAAATATTCCATTTATCATGGATTGGTGTTTTCTATTCCAATCACCAAATGTATGTATTATGAAGTAACAGCTAGACTGGCTGGAGCTGAGGGAGATCTTATACAAGAAACCAACAACTTAGTATTGGACATCACATTGAACACAGATAAGATCGCAGAACACACTGGTATCATTCATATTACTGTACGTACAATCTCTTACTGCGGACTATTCACAACAGCAAGAACTGAAAAATCTCTAAACTTTGTCTGAAGCTTATGTGAATTGATATGTTTTATATAATTTGTGCTGTGTTGTTGATTGATTAAATGTGTAATCAAAACTTATTTGGGACTGTGATAAACTTTCCTTTAGCATGGCCTTTTTATTGTTTTTACTGCTTTCCCGTATGATAACTCTTGAAAGGTGGGAATTGTGATGTCTACGGTAATTCTTGATTCTTTTATTTTAGAGACTTAGAGTAAAGATTAAATCATAACATTACTCTAACACTACTTTGAAAATATTCTTAACTCCTTACCAAACAACAAAACCTATACTTAATTTGATCAAGTTTCACCCTTTACCACACAATGACGCCTTTTAACGCCCCTGAAGAAGAGGCCTTTTGAAAACATTGTGGGAAAAGGAGAAAATGCTGGTAACCAGCATTTTCTCCTTTTCCCACAAAGTTTTCCACCCTATCAAAGAAAAGTTGCGTCATTTGAGCCACTATGAAATTGTCGTCTGCAAATGCTTTCAATTTGGATAGGTCTTAAATTTTGCCGTGTGGTAATGGGTTAAAGCATTTGCAAATAACACAATAAATGTCACGAAAAAATTAGAATTTGTGTTTTGGAAGTGCTGAAAACATTGTGGCTACCAGCATTTTCTCCTTTAACCACAGTGTTTCCAAAAGCCTTTTTCTCTTGGGATTGTTTAATAAAGGTTTAACTCTTCCTGCACCAAGGATAGAAATCCGACCTTTTGGAAGGCTGATAATTAACTCCATTTAAAGGGTGTTCAAAAATATATGTTACACTGTCAAATATACCTCAGGTATATTTTGTTATAAAGGTCTTACAATAAAATTTCTACCATTTGATAAGTCAAAGAAAAAACATTATGACATGTACAGTATGTGAGGTAACATTAAACAAAAGCACCTTTCAAAACATACATTGATTTACATCCAGTGTTCAAATGATGACCATTTTCAAGACAGTCTTTCCAAGTTTATTTTCATGGATCTGCATGTTAGGGCAATAATCAGTCCCATCTCTGAAACTGCTGAGATTATTTGTTGTCTGAGGCTAGACCTTATGTACATTTTCCTCATAACCTCAAAGAAAAAGTCGAATGGGCTTATGTCTGGCCAGTAAGGGGGTCATGGTCACTCTGTTTTCAAGATCACCCTTACATCAAACTTGCTTTCCAACCATTTCAATATTTTATGGGTTGTGTATGGTGTTGTGCCATCTTGCTGAAACCGCATTTCCTCTAGTACTCTATATTTCATCTCAAAGTGCTGGCATAAACTTTTGTTTCAGGGAAAGAGCTGCAAATGTTGTTCCCTGTCATTGTGCTGCATCTTCATTACTGTCTTCATGAAGAAATGCCCAATCACCCCACACACACTCAAAGCAAAATCCATACAATGTGCATAAAGTCCAGCCTCAGACAACAGATGAGCTTAAGGCATCATAGTTTAGTTTAGTTTAGTTTAAAAACATATTTATTTTCCCTCAAATATACATGGAAATAGGGTTGGGTCACAAGTTATTACAACTTAGAGGTCGACCCTCCCCCTACAATGTAAATATACCAGTGTTCATACAACTAATAACAACGCACAAGAGAGAGAGAGAGATCATCATAGTTCTGCAGATGAGAGTGATCACAACCTAGACACCAATGATCGATGAAAGTGAATTCCATGAACAAGCTGAACGCCCCGTGACGTAAAAATGGACATAATTTTGAACATTTGATGTAAATTGATTTATGTTTTGAGAGGCACTAACCACTTTATTGTTGAACATTACCTTACATAGTGGGCATGTAATAAAACTTTATTATTATCAAAGGGTATAAATTTTACTGTTATACCTTTATGAAAAATATACCTTTGGCTATATATATATTTGAACACCCTGTATGTTGTCTGCAAGGGCCCCTTTTTTTTGTCCATGGCCATGACAGGGTTAAAATACACTGTATGTGGTTAATCAGCATGAATGAAAAGTCCATGAATACCTATAGAAAAATCATTGTGGTATTGTTTACAAAGGTCATGGTCTGAGACAGTCTGATCCTGATCTTTATTTCTTAGATGACACTATAAGCAGAGACTGAGTTTAACTAGCACATAACTGATGATTCTAATTGTAGAGGCGAGTAATATCCTTTATTTCAAGAAGTCTTACTTATTACAAGTACTTTTTTTCTTAAGCTCAAAAAATGGGACAAAATAAGGAGAAAAATGATCAGGCACTTTATGCAAAAAAAAGCATTCATTTACACGTATTTACCTACTCATTTAGATTTACTAGCTTGTTTCATGGGACTGGCGAAATTCTGATTAGTTAATGGTCAAAGGGAGAAAACTCGTACATGCTTAAGTCTTTATCAATATGAGAGTCGCGTCCCTTGCAGTTGTGAACGACCTAAAACCAACCACGAATGAAAAATACCTTAATGGTGTAGAAACAATCGATAAAAGATATTTCTTGCGCTAATTTTAAAGGACTATTCTATGTTTTTATTACAGTAATATAAATACATGTATTTACAGTTCTAAAAATATCACTACATCACAGTGAGCAGTCAAGGAATTTGATTGATACGTTGTAACGAGCCGGTAATCTCCCTTGAATCTCATCAAAATTGTAAACACAACAACCGCTAAAATATTAAGTTGTAAGTAATGAGTTGTTCATCGTGATAAGAATTACTACGGAAAGAAAGGTTAATTCAGTAGATGAAATATTCAATCAGTAGCAATCGATACGCCAAATTACTGTACGTACACTTTAAACACAAAGAATTTTAACAAATAACCACTTTAAATTGTCTAGGTCATGGTGTCCTCACTGAAGGTATTCGATAAAGAACGTTAATTGAGCCGAGGTTATCCATTAAAGTCGAATTCAATTGTTACATTTGACTGGTAAGAATCGAAAATAAATAGTTCCCGTGCGTTGTCTGTTATCGAATCTTGCTGTGCGATTGTGCCGATGTTTATTCGAAATAAGGTGTTAGTGTCAATCTTCTCACGTCCGTAAGATTCATCAGCAGGATTGATTTCAATTAATATAACCGAAATGGACACAGCCCAAGGTGGAAAACCTTGCGAAATTCTAGTTAAAAAATTTTAAAGAATTTTTCAGATAGCAAAAAAAAGAATTTTTCTTTTTTTTTTTTTTTTTTTGTTAAATTAAGAAATATTGATTACTGATTCCTATATGCATTCCGGTTCGTCTCGCACTTTATTCGTGGGGGGGGGGGGGGGGCTGAAAATGGTCACAATAAGGGAGGGCACTCTTCATAAATTGGATGTTTTAGTTTTTACGAGTTTTCTCCCTTAGACCATGAAATGAAGACAGAATTCCATGGTTCAGTTCTTTACATTGTATTGTTTGATAAGTAGCGAAGTTGAATATCATTTAGTACAAGATAAACAATTCTAATCTAAAGACTCTTGAAAGGCAACAGACCATCTTTATAATTATTCTGGTAAAAGAAGAAATTGCTTGTAATAAGCAAATTATTGTTTTTGCAAGTAAGTCTTTTACATGGTTTCATTCGGTGTTTACCTTAATTTATATAACCTGACCAAAATCAATTTTAACTTGTGTGTAAAAAAAGTATTTTATGAGGTTATTACTTAACCCTTTATCAAGCAAACTTGTGTTTCTTTGACCCTGAGGGAGAGGGATTTCAGAAAACATTGCTGGAAAAGCAGAAAATGCAGGTATACAAGCATTCAATTCCAGTTTGAAGTATTTCATTCCTTTTCCATCAATGTCTTCTTTATCCTTTTGAAGACAAATCCCATCATTTAGCCCATAAGTGTACGTTTTGTGACAAACTTTATCATGCAGATAATGTAATATAGATCTATATTACATTTTATGCATCACATAATTTGTCACAAAACGAACCCCTGTGATTTAGCAATTATAAATTTGTTGTCTGAAAAAGCTTTAAATAATGGCAAGTCAAAAAAAATTGTGCTGTCTATTACAGATACAACTCCTCAAGTGCCAAGCTCAAATTTCGTTGTCATTGTGGAAAATAAAGATTATGATCAGACTGCCTTTTATTGGGCAGTATGTCTAAAAATCAGATTGCACAGAATGTAAAGCAAGCATTTTATAGTAAAACACAGCAGTATGCAAATATATGCAATATTACATGTATAGTCTTTAGAAACATACAGTACTGCTGGAAAATTGTTACCATCATTTTGTCTTTTTCCAACTATGGTTTCGAAGGTCTTTTTCCTACTGGTTGGAATCATTATGTGAAAGTATTCTCATGGTGTCCAGAGAAGTTTATCATGGTAAAAACACCTATCACATAAAATGGCCTCAGGCAGTGTACTAAACCCATGACTTATTTTCGATAATACACCAGTGTATTGTCATTTTTTCGGTCCCAGTTCTGATTATTTTGTAGTTATGAATGTGCGATACCGATGAAACCAACTGCATCATGTGCAGGAATATGTACTACTGCGCTATTTCGCGGAAAAATAACGTCATTTTTGCTAAGACATATATGTGCAGAAAAATACTTTGATTTTCATGTTAAAAAAAAACAAGAAATGCAGCGTATGTCATTTAAATTACAGAAAATTGTGAAATAGTACAATTTACCCCATAATTAAAACGGTTTCACTCCACTTTTCATGTACATGTCACAGAGCTATCTTCTTGTGTATGTACACATTTCAAACTGAAATACAGTTGTAAACATGACCTGTGAACAGTATATAGGTTGAAGGTGCTGATGGAGGATACATGTCTATCTTTCATTCGTTTTATGTGATATATAGAATCTCACATTCGTGTTTATGTATTATTATTTTGATCAAACTCGTTGACTAAAATGTATATGACGCTCGCCAAGGCTCGCATCATAAATTTAATCAACTTGTTTGATAAAAATGATAATGCATAAACACCAATGTAAAATCTTCTATTTAGTAAGATACTGAATTCAAAGTGAATCATGGCTTCATAAGAGACATCTTGACAAGGCTGTAATGAGCATTTTTTTGTATTTTTTTGTATTGGATGCTATATAACTTGTCAAGGGTTTGTTTAACCCTATACCAAACAGTCATTGCCATCAAATAACTGAAATAATAGTTAGTTTAATGAGGGCATTTATCCCCAGAAATAAATCTGCACGTAATTGAAAAAAATGAACACAGAATACAATTACCCCTGGCCTTTTGTGAGCTGACTGAAAATATGGTTTTCTCTTTTTATTCAACAGTCCAAGAGTTAACCAATTAACGTGTTATAACAGCCCTGAGAAAAGAAGCTTCTGGAAACATAAAAGGAAAAGGAGAAAAAACAAGATAGCCTGATGGCCCTGGATCGCTCACCTGAGTCAATAGGCAAAATTTCACTCCAGGGTCACGATTGAAACTCTGACCAATTGTCAGGTCAATTGAGCTTAAAATGTGGCCTCTAAAGCGCCCTCAAGGAATTTCCATAAGTTGACCTAGTGACCTAGTTTATGACCCCATGTGACCCAATTTTGATCTCATCCAAGATTTTATCAAGACAAACATGCTGACCAATTTTCGGGTCAATTGAGCAAGATTTTTTGCCTCTAAGAGCCCATACGGAATTTCTGTAAGTTGACCTAGTGACCTAGTTTATGACTTTAGGTAACCCAATTTTGAACTCATCCTAGATTTTAACAAGACAAACATTCTCAGCAATTTTCAAGTCAATTGAGCAATAAATGTGGCCTCCAGAGTGCTCACAAGATTTTTCATTAATTTGACCAAGTGACCTAGTTTATGAACCCACATGACCCAATTTAGAACTCATCATAAAGTCTATCAAGACAAACATTCTGAACAATTGAGCAATAGATGTGGCCTCTAGAGTGCCCAAATAAATTTCTTTAATTTGACCTACTGACCTAGTTTATAACTCAATTTCAACCTCATTTGATATTTCATCAAGACAAACATTCTGACCAATTTTCATGTCAATTGAACATGAAATGTGGCCTCCAGAGTGCCCGCAAGATATTTCCTTATTTTGACCTTGTGACCTATATTATGACTCCAGGTGACCCAATTCTAAACTCACCCTAGATTTCATCAAGACAAACATTTCAACCAATGTTCAAACCAATTGAGCAATAAATGTGGCCTCTAGAGTGCCCACACAGTATTTCTTTAATTTGACCTTGTGACCTAGTTTATGACCCAAGGTGACCTAAGATCAGACTCGTGAAATTTTATCAGGACAAACATTCTGAATAACTTTAAAGTCAACTGAGCAACGAATGTGACCTCTAGAGTGCCAACAATATATTTCCTTAACATGACCTAGTGACCTAGTTTATGACTCCAGGTGACCCAAATTCAAACTCATCCAAGATTTCATTGAGACAAACATTCTGACAAATTTTCAAGTCAATTGAGTCGAAAAATATGGCCTCTAGAGTGCCCACGAGGTATTTCTTTAATTTTACCTAGTAACCTTGATTAAGACCCAAAGTGACCCAAATTCAAAGTCATCACAGATTTCATCAAGAAAAACATTCTGACCACATTTCAGGTCAAATGAGCAAGAAATGTGGCCTCTAGAGTGCCCACAAGGTATTTCTTTAATCTGATCTAGTGACCTAGTTTATGACCACAGGTGACCCATTTTCGAAACTCATTGAACACGTTGTGCTCCGGTGGGCTAACAAACTTAGTACAGGTCCACTAGGAGATAATACATACCAAATATCAAAGCTCTATGCCTTCCAGTTTCAGAGAAGAAGAATTTTAAAGTTTTCCTTCTTTGTTCCTATGTTCGAAATTGTGACCCCCGGGGCAGGGCCAGTTTTCACCCCAGTGGGTTTATTTGAACAGACTTGGTAGAAGTCTACTAGGAGATACTACATGCCAAATATCAAATATCTACACCTTCCAGTTTCAGAGAAGAAGAATTTTAAAGTTTTCCTTCTTTGTTCCTGTGTTCGAACTTGTGACCCCTGAGGCGGGGCCAGTTTTGTTTCCAGGGGCATCATATGAACAAACTTGGTAGATGTCCATTAGGAGATACTACATACCATATATCAAAGCTCTACGCCTTCCAGTTTGAGAGAAGAAGAATTTTAAAGTTTTCCTTCTTTGTTCCTATGTTTGAACTTGTGACCCTCGGGGTGGGGCTAGTTTTGATCCCAGGGGCATCATATGAACAAACTTGGTAGAGGTCCATGTGGAGATACTACATACCAAATATCAAAGGTCTACGCCTTCCAGTTTCAGAGAAGAAGAATTTTAAAGTTTTCCTTCTTTGTTCCCATGTTCGGACTTGTGACCCCCGGGGCGGGGCCTCTTTTGACTCCAGGGGCATTATATGAACAAACTTGATAGAGGTCCACTAGGAGATGCTACATACCAAATATCAATGCTCTACGCCTTCTAGTTTCAGAGAAGATTTTCAAAGATTTTGCATTTTTTTCCTTTTTGTTGCCATGGCAACCAGAGTTAAGGGTGGAATTCAATTCTTTGAACAACTTTGGTAGAGCTTCACCCAAGGAACATCCCTGCCAAGTTTCATCAAGATTGGCCCAGTGGTTTAGGAGAAGAAGATGTTTAAAGAAATTGTTGACAGATGACGGATGCTGGACATATGGCGATCACAATAGCTCACCTTGAGCACATTGTGCTCAGGTGAGCTAAAAAAGGCAACCTTTTACTGCACAGTCCTAAGTTTTAACAACCCTCAGGTAGAAGGCTTTTTGAAAACTGTATGAAAAAGGAGAAAATGCTGGAAACCTTCTTCCACAGTGTTTTTCATTCTCTTATCCACAAATTGCACAGTTTGAACCATCTTCAATTTTTCATCTGCAAATGCTTTCAATTTGGAAAAGTCTAAAATTTTGTAGTTTTGAAAAGAGTCAAATCCCAAATTAAGAGTGACATTTGTCTTTTATAAAATACTTTCAATTTGGATGAGTTTTGAATATTGTTGTCTGGAAGACTAAACTCTTTACCACACATTCCCGAGTTTTAACTTCCTTCAGAAAGACAGCTTTTGAAAACATTGTGAGGAAAGGAGAAAATGCTGGTGACCATCATTTTCTCCTTTTCCCATATTTTCTACGCTAGGTGAATCTCAGCATTTCAGCCAATATAATTATATCAGTTAGAGAAATATCCTTCCTATAGTATACCCGAAACATCCATGTGAGTTCACTCATTTAAACTCACCAGAAATATGCTGGTTTCTGTCAACTATGTATGCATTTTTAACTCTTTACCTAATGTCTAAATTAAAGACTGGTCCAAACAAAATTGGATCAAATAAGATTTGTCGTTATATAGAAAACATGGTGGGAGAGGAGAAAATACTGGTTACCAGCATTTTCTCCTTTACCCACAATATTTTCATTATCTGTGTGTCTTAGATTCATTAAAACTTGGGAATGTTTGGTAAAGGGTTAATTCTTTAACAGTTGACAAAAATTTTGACTTGCCCAAATTCAAGGCATTTGCAGACAACAATTAAATATGGTTCAAAGTAAGAGATGTCTTTAATAGGATAGAAAACATTGTGGGAAAAACAGAAAATGCTGGTTGATAGCATTTTCTTCTTTTCCCACAATGTATTCAAAATCCTTGTTCTGTCTTAGTCGTAAAAACTCTGGATAGAAAAGTAATGGGTTAACTTATGCCATCTTGCCAAAAATGGAATATTTTTCCATTTCTGGAGAGTAATGGCTTTCCAGAGGAAGTATGTCTGAACTTCCTTTCCACTCTGTGGTAGTGTTTTTGAGCAAGACACTTCAGAGCTCCAGCCTAGCACTGGTGAAACCCAGGAAGTACAAGAATATGAGAGCTGTTGCAGTGATATAACTGAAATTATGATGAAAACGGTGTATAACACTATTCAACCAATCAATCTTTTCCACTTCTCTGAAAAGGAAATTTCACATGTACAGTATCACTACCAAACTTCCAAGGGAGGTCACAGACAAACAATCACACAAAGTGCTAAAAGTTTAATGTACACAAGTTGTATCAGCAAACATTATCAAGTTACATAAACCATAGCTGTGAAATGCAGAATGGAAAACATTTACGTAACCAGTATGTGTGTACTATACTAAAGTCTTCTGCATGGTAGTGCCTTGAAAAAAATTCTGAAAACCACCAATTAAATGTCCAGGGGTAAGAACTACTGCCGTTTCATAACCCATTAACACACGCAAAATGTAGACTGGTGCAAATTCAAAGTGTTTGCAGATGACAAATTAAACGAGGCTCTAATGATGGAACATTTTTTTGAAAGGGTATAAAATGTTGTGAGAAAAGGAGAAAATGCTCTTTACCACATTTTCTCCTTTTCCAACATTGTTTTCAAAACCCTTCTCCATCACGGACGTTAAAACCCAGGATTGTTCCATAATGGAATTATAATGTAGAGAAACTGTTGCCTTATTGTAGACAAACTGAGTACTCTGCAACAAAATGAACTTGTATTTTGTTTGACAGTATCAAACAAGTCCTAAGCCATTCATAAGTGAAGTATTATATAACACATAAGGTGTATTGCCTATTTACACATAAAATTTAAGTTTGTAATGCTGAAAAAATGGGATTAGATCAAAGATTCTTTTTCTCACTTAAGAAACATATAGTTATTCTCATCATAAGCCATCAGCACAAGTTTTATTTTCGGTGACAGTGTAGATCAAGATCAGACTGCAAAGAACATGGGAAGGTGAGAAAATACTCCCTTTTTAACAGTTTTTCACTTTTTCAAGGACAAATCCAGCCAATTTAGTCATGTTTACTTTGTTCACAGCATGTGCTTTGTAATCAGAACACATTGGAGAACCAAGCAAGTTCTTTCACTAAAAGTGTCTCGGATCAAGGCAATTTGAAGGCTGGTTTTGATCAGCATTTCTCAAAAAAATACCAAGCAGAGGCAAAGTCAGACTACATGCTTTGTGCATTATCATCTAAATGTATACTGTTTTTAAAACAAAACAATCTAAAATGTGATTGGATCTCTTGCAGTTTATCAATTATGATACAAATCCTATTGCCACAGTTGCATTTTAACCCCTCCCCCTCCCCAGAAAAGAGGAAAAGGAAAAAAGAAGATGGTCTGTTCCCACAATATTTTACAATCCATCCAAAAAGGCAATTTTCCTTCTTTTTTTTCCATATACATCTACCACATATCAATTGTAAAGCCCTTAAAAAAACAAAAAAAAAAACACTAATGCTTAGATAATTTCATAGATAATTTCGATAGCAGTATTTCTAGTTCTGTTAAGCTTGATTGATAATTATAATTGAGGTCATTCTCAGTGAAAAAGGTTTAATGCATCTGCAAAAAGTATGGACCCAGATCAGCCTGTGCAATCCATGCAGGCTGACCTAGGTTGAAACCTTTTGCTATTGGCCAATTTTCTGCATGTTGAAGAACAGTCTGCCTCATGATTCAGTTGGTTGTTAGACAAAATGGATTTTACTGATCCATAATTAAATGATGACTTGCATGGTATAATGCATCAGAGATGAATTAAACCGCCTTTTGCCACAGAGCAGCTCAATTGTTTTTGTTGTAACAAGAAAGATATTTAGAGTGTAATCAAGAACTCAAATACATATTTGTACAAACACAAACAAAAAAACTCTTTGAAGGAAACCATTTGACAATAAATACACATAAATAAACACAATATGTAAACTAAGTGTCTAAAAATGAATGAAAGAATGAATGAATGAATGAATGAAAATCTGCAACTTAGATTTGTTAACCAAACGAATGCCTATCACAACTGTACTTACTTCTTCAGACAATGTAGATCAAGATCAAACTCCACAGAATGAGCGGCCTGATACTGGTTCTACCTTGTCCAATACTTGGAGAGTTTTTCTGACAAATTTGCATGTCCCAAAATCTTGGTGAAAATAACTGTTGTAACTTTTGGGCACCAAAAAGGTTAAAATGATGAATAAACAAAGATGTAAACAACTGAATAAGTATGTAAAGAAATGTGAAATGAACAACCGAGTAAATGAGAATATTCAGTATAATCCTGTTCAATGTAGTAAAAATTATAATAATACATGACAATTATTTTCTCTACAATGTTTTAATAACACGGAACACAGTAAACACTACATCTGTGTTTCTAAAATAGATCAGTTTTTATCTTTTTGAACAAACCTACCTAATTTCCATGTACCAAAGTTTTTCTTGTCTTCCAATTTATTGTAATATGACAATTCTTTCAACTCAGACCAGAACCTGGCCTTAGTTGCTTTTGCCAACAGTGTAGATCAAAGATCACTTGACACAGAAAAAGCAGTCTATTCTTTCATGTAAACTGCTCGCTATTGGGTTACATGTACCGATGAAAGCAACCTTGGAATAGCAAAATTTCAGCTGCTCTTCCTCATTGAATAAGTCCATTATAAGGGTTAACCCTTTTCCACACAACCCAACTTTTAATGACAATGAAGTAGAAGAAAAAGTATGGGAAAAAGAGAAAATGCTGGTTACCACAATTCCTTTTCGCACAATGTTTCAAGAAGTCTTCTACTTCAGTGTTATCTAAACTAGGGATTGTGTGGAAAAGGGTTAAATCTTTAATTGGATGTAGAGACTAAAGTTTCTCCTTCAACTTCCACACTTCCCCCCCCTCCCCCAAAGCAAGTTTATTGCATCACTGTAATGCATTATACCAAGCAAGTGATCATTTAATTACCAATCCATAAACCCCATTTTGTCTGGAAACAGACTGAATCATGAGGTAGCCTGGTCCTTTGATACATAGAAAATTGACCACTAGCAAAAGGTTTCAACCCAGGTCAGCCTGCATGGACCTGGGTTGATACTCTTTGCAGATGCATTAAACCACTTTTTCACAGAGCATGGCTCATTTATCACTTTCAATTTTTCAGACAATTTTTTCCCAGGACAATCTATTGGTCTAGGGCAGATTACAAAACCAATATGCCAAGAGTAAAAAAAAAAATCCTGAAACTTGTGCTATAAAAATGAAAATATCTTCATAATTTTCTGTCATAACTTCTAAGGGTAATACTGTTGAACTTTTACTAATCTCCATACATTCTTCTTCAGAAAATAATGTAGTGCCAAGATCAGACTGTGAAAAAATGCGGTCTGATCTTCAATCTAAACTTTCTAGATATTTCCCGAAATGTTACAGACAAAACATAGTTGAAACTTCATTTGCTCATAGTCAAGGTGTTTAACTCTTAACCAGAAGACAAAATTTTAGACTTGTCCAAAATGAAAGCAAGTGACAAAATAGAGATGCTAAAATCAAAGGTTGTGTCTTTGACAGGAGAGAAAACACTGTGGACAAAGAAAATGCTGGTTAATAGTATTTCCTCCTTTTTCCACAATGATTTCAATAGAATTCTTCCTTGGGGTCATTAAAACATGAGACTGGTTGGTTATTTCTATTTATTCAATTTAATGTTTCAATTTACAAGCATTTATTTTTCAAACCTCTTCTGGATTTTTTGAAATAGGGTTAACCCTTTGAAACAGTTTTAGACCCTAAAAAAAATAGACTTTTGAAGCATTGTGGGAAAAGGAGAAAATGCTGGTTACCAAATACTTCTACCCTTTCGGAGAGAAATTCCATCATTTAGCAAAATTCAATTTGTCATCTGCAAATGTTTTGAATTTGGACAAGTCTAAATTTTTGTGGTGTGGTAAAGGGCTAAGAAAACGTTGTTTTCCATGACAGACAAAACTAAATGACATTAATGTACTATCTACAGGATGATAACAGTAAAGAATGAATGATAAAACATGAGGAAAAAATTCATTAGCAAGACTGTAAATTTATATACAATGTATTTACACTTAAAAGCAAGATCAACAGCAATGAAACACAATCTTTCTTAGAATAAGTATCTACAAAAGTTAGAACATACAAATATCTGAACTTCTCTGTACAATTGTTCAGATACGCAATCCTAAAAAATGCTCTTTTTAACTCCTTCAGTGCAAATTATGGAAAGAGACATTCAAAGTTTATTTAGAAAAAAAAACCATTGAAGATAGAGCAAAGGCTGTTTTGGAGAGAATATTTTAGAAAATACTGGACAGTGTTGATCCACGATCAAGGAGGAAAATTCAGGATTATCCAGGTCTGTATTCACCAATTAATCTAAGATTACTCTTTGTCATATTCTCAAGAATTTTCTAAATTTGAAAGCAACATGATTTCTGACTGGCTTATCCAAATGGTTTAGCCAATCGAAAAATAAGTAGCATTCTAAATCTAGAATTAGACTTGGAATGAAAGCAAGAACTTGAATTGTCAGCATATACAACCAAAGTTTCCTCTCACACCTGAAATAAACATATTAGTTTCCACAAAAATAACAAAACAGTCCATGAAACCAATTCTGTATTTTGCAAACTGAAACAAATAGATTCAAATACATCCTGACATTCCTATCATATACAAACAAAACTTTGTTTCCTACCAAAATCTACATACCTTTAACTGGCAAAAACCTGTATATTTGCTCCAAAATCCACGAAGTAAATTTCAAACCCAAATATTAACCTATTACCTCAAAGGGCAACAGTTTCTTTATTTTTCATTGTGATCTTTTTTTCCAAAAACAGTTGCATTTTTTCCTCACAGCTAAATAAGTAAAACAAAAATACTACAAAAAATATTATATCCACATTCCACCATTTACAAGTACATCATCAGTCTCATAATTCATTAAAAATACTTTACAAAAACAATGTGAAATTGCACACCAAATACAAGTGACAAATAGGTGACATTATTTACAATAGATCCACACTTCAAGTAATAATGTACCATCTGTGAAGTTATCTAACATTCCTGTGTAGATATAAACAGCTGCCTTTAACTTGACTATACATCAAAAACTAAACCTTAATGATTTACATAAGACAATAGTTATTTCAGGTAATGTAGAAGACAGTATAAATCAAGATCAGGCTGCACAAAATAAATATGCTGTCTGATCTTCGATCTATATTATCTATTTTCTTTTTGGTCAAAATGCTACAAATTTCACAGCAAGATCTTTTCCTTTATTGATTTCTTCATCTCAAGGCCTCTTCCTCAGGTTCACAAAAACTCGGGATCATGTGGTGAAGGGTTAAGGTAACTTTTTGTGTCTTCCAGCAAATCACTTTTGATAACAGTGTGGTTGGAAGAGAAATAGTTGGCAAAAAGCAACTGCTTTTGCCACGATGTTTTAGTATGACTACATGTATAAAATGCTCAGTTATTTAGATCAGGCATGGTTAACAAATATATTATCAAGTTGTCTGCAGCAACTTTGTTTTACATGGTATTATGTTAACCCTTTACCACACAATCCCAAGTTTTAACCAACCACAGAAGGACACCTTTTTAAAACAATGTGGGAAAAGGAGAAAATGCTGGTAGCCAGCATTTTCTCCTTTTCCTACAATGTTTTCCACCCTATCAAAGACAAATCCTTTGAACCACAATCAATCTGTTACCTGCAAAAGCTTTGAGAATTGACAAGTCCAAAACATTGCTGGTTAGCAAAGAGTTAATTTCATGTTCTTACAATTCATATATGCAAGTTAAAACATGTTTTGAAGAAGAGCCTAGAATTTTCCATAGCTTCAACAAATGCTTAGTAAACTAGAACAAGTCTAATACAGTAACCACACAAAGACCAAATCAATCATCCCTAAAGATGAACCCAACTTCATAATAATATCATTCTCTCTCTTACCTGATTTTCATAATATTTTTTTTTCTTATATTCCACTTTCATAATATACCTATTCTATGACAATGTGTGCAGTCTTCAATTGACAGTAAGAAACAAAACATCTTTACAAATGAAATCTCACATGGAGTCAATCCACTGTATTGTACATCCAGAGTTTAATCTTCAAAGCTGTGGCAATGGCAATCCTTCTTATGTCATCTTCATCACAAATTTAGCACAAAAATTACAATTCCCTAAGTTAATCGTCAAAGTTGTTGGCCAAAAGTGCTGCATATGAAACTTTCTGTTTAGGTCTTATGCTGTGACCTTTGACCTCTTCTTTCATTATAGCTTTGCTGTCAAACAGGTCATATTTTCTCTCACTGGCAAAAGACTGAAAAGTATGCAAAAAGATATTATGTAAAGCTGTTCTGCAAATTCCAAGATATCCTAACCCTTTAGCGAGCAACAAAATTTTTACTGTCTATATTGAAACCATTTGCAGACCACAAATCAAATCTGGTTCATTTGAAAGGATTTGTCTTTATAAGGACAGAAAACATTGTAGAAAAAGGAGAAAATGCAGTTTTCAGTATTTTCTCCATTTTTCGACAGTGTTTTAAAGCCCTCTTTCCCGAGGTCAAGAAATTCTGGGATTGAATAGCCCTCTTCCCAAAGGTCATGAAATTTTGTGACTGAATGGTAAAACTTAAAAAAATGCATAAAATTGCATTTGTGTACCAATGTGTTAAAATAATAATTGTTTTTCTTTTAATGAAGTATAGTGAAAAAAGTTTCACAGAATTTAGTAAATCTTATTAAGTAATTTAATTTACCATTCTGGACTTGACCTGTTTAGGAAGATCCTCTCCCTCCATCCACAGCTCCTCTCTGGGTACTAGTTTCTCTGAACCATCCTCAAACTCAACCTGTTTATATGTAAAACTGCTTCACTCTTTGCCACAAAAGAAAACTTTAGACTAATCCAAGTTTAAAATATTAGAAGCTGACCAAGAAATTAGGGTAAAAATGATGACATTGGGAAAAAACTTAAGGAAAGGAAAAAATGCTTGTTCTAGTCCCACTATGTTTTCTTCAGAGTTATTATAACTCAGGATTCTTCAGTAAAAGCTTAAATGTTTACCAAAGTTTGAAACAATCCCTTGTTTTAACAACCCAAAGTAACTAGAACTTGTTTTTTCTACAAAAAAACAGATGTCTCCCCCCTTTTTGGTGTCAGAAGGATTGATATGTCACCAATGCAATTTATAACTGAAATAATGGTCATTTTTCTCTAACGGTTTTCGAGTTATAGAGCAGACATGAAATTGTACGTAAAATGAGTAAGGAAAATAATCAAAGGGAAATAACTTGAAAAATATACAAGCCAGAGTTATGGTTCTTGTGCATGACACTTTGTCTCATGGTGCTTTACAAATGTGTGAAGTTTTATCAAAATATCTAATAAGGTTTTCGAGTTATAGAGCGGACACGATTTGAGAAGGAAAATAATCAAAGGGAAATAACTCGAAAAATATACAAGCCAGAGTTATGGTTCTTGTGCATGACACTTCGTCTCATGGTGCTTTACAAATGTGTGAAGTTTTATCAAAATATCTTAAAAGGTTTTCGAGTTATAGAGCAGACATGATTTGTGAGGTAAAATAATGAAAGGAAAATAACTCGAAAAATATACAAGCCAGAGTTATGGTTCTTGTGCATGACACATGCTTTACAAATGTGTGAAGTTTTATCAAAATATCTTAAAAGGTTTTCGAGTTATAGAGTGGACACGATTTGTGATGGACAGACAGACAGACGGACGACGCACGGACGGAGAAAAACAATATGTCTCCCGACCCTGATTGGGGGAGACATAAATATCTTTAGTAATAACAGAGAATAACAACAACGCAGTGAATGATGCCAGGGCTATGACAATGCTCTGATGTTTTCTTTTCAAAAATAGCTGAGCTAAAAATTTGGGTATGTAACATACCAGCATTCACACTATTCATTGACATTTTTTTTTTTAGTTTTGTTTATGTGTCACTGTGGATAAAAAAAAACAAATTATCCTTATAAAAATTAAACCTGTATATAAGCCCATTTACAAACCCAAAAACTAGACTTGTACATAGTGAAAGTAAGTATTTGCAGGTGACAAATTAAATGTGGCTAAAATGATGAAAGTTTTATTAGAAGGGTGAAATATATAGTGAGATATGGAGAAAATGCTAACTACCAACATTTTCTTCTTTTCCCACAGTTTTCAAATATATTTTTCCTCAGAGTAGTAATAATTACTGGGATACTTCTTTCATGGTTAAAAGATTTGAGATCACATTGATAAATAATTTTGATATGGAACAATAACCAGATGTCAGACTAATCACTTGATTTATCACTGGTAAACATCACATGTTTATTTGTCACTTTGTTTCAGTTTAGATAAAAAAGTTTTAATCTGAAAATTTTAATCTGCATGACATGTTGCTCTGAGCAACAATAAATACAATTATACGAACTATACCTTATACATCATTTGCGAGTTGACTCCTTTGAACACAGCTCCCCAGAATGTTCCATCTGTCCATCTTACTTTCACTTCCATATTGGTTGGAGGAGGTCCATCTTCTGGATTGTGATTCTATAATATAAAGTAATTATTGCCACCATAACCATACTCAAGATAATTGTCTTTTATTTAATCTATGATATTTAGATTATTTGGGTCCATATTCACCAACCATTCTTGAGATCATTCTTAGTTTTATTCATACAAATTTTCTCATATTGTGGGTAACACAACTTCTGATTTTATAAATCAAATAGTTCAGCCAATCAGAAACGAATGAAATTAGGAATGGTATGTGAATAATTACTTACTCTGTTACATTACTAAACCCTTTGGTAAATTCTGTAAACAGGAAAAGTAGTCTTTCAACTGCTACTATTTTACAGTAACTCCTACAGTACTACATAAATGAAATGGACAAAGTCAGTCTGTGAAATACTTACCTGAAGATGAAATAGCATATGATCAGGTAATATAATGCTTTTATGACATTCAATATTCTTTTCAATATAACAAGAGGGCCATTGGCCAGAAAGTGCTCACCTGAGTAAAGTCATCTAGGGTTGATAAAGCTGCAGAGATCCTGATAGTGATGATGAAAAACATATGAGATTAGGTGACCTACTTGTTGACAAGACATGACCCAATTTCCAACTTGTCCAGATATCAACAAGACAAACATTCTGACCAAGTTTCAAGAGTATCAGGCTGAAAATGTAGCATCTACAGAGCACACAAGATTTTTCTAAGATTTTGCCCAGTGACCCTTTTCGACCCAACATGACCCAAATTCAAATTTGTATGAGATATCATCAAAACAAACACTCTGACCTAGTTTCATGAGTATCAGGCTGAAAATGTGGCCTGCAGAGTGCACAAAAAGACTTATTTTCATTGAAAACAGAACAAGTTATATTTCTATCAAAACCCAGCTATTTTTCCTTGCAAGAAGTTTCACCACATTTTCAGAACTGATAAAAGTGAATAATGCTCTGTAAATAGGGGACCTAATGCATCAAAGTATGTATGCCTCCACAGTCCACGCAAGCGGACATGGATCAAAACTTTTTGCTATTTGTTAATCTTTTACTTGTTCAAGGTCTGATTGATTGATTGTATTGGAGTTTTAAAGCCATTTTAACAGTTATGGTCATATCACGGTGGTCAGTGCACGTACACATGTGATTACTGGCTTTCTCATATAGTGCTGACACAACTTTCTTTCCAAGTCACGGACTATTTTTCTCACATGCATCAGAGGTGAGAGGCGAAAAAGCACTGGAGAGAAATTTTGCCTCAACTGGGTATCAAACTCAAAACCACCAGGTCACTAGTCAGAAACGTTAACCACTGAGCTAACCAGCTGGGCACCTTCAAGGATCATTCTATCTTGTGACCCAAAGGGTTGTTAGTATAAAATGGATTTTATGTATCCATAATTATGTAATAAATTACGTGGTACAATGCATTAACCCTTTACCACACAATCCCGAGTTTTAACGACCCTAAGGAAGAAGCCTTTTGAAAACATTGTGGGAAAAGGAGAAAATGCTGGTAACCAGCATTTTCTCCTTTTCCAACAATGTTTTCTACTCTTCTAAAGTCAAGTTTCAATATTTGAGTCACATTTATTTTGTCATCTGCAAAATCTTGGACAAGTCTAAGATTCTGTCATTTGGTAAAGAGTTAAACGCCCTTTTCCTAGAGCATGGCTTATATACATGTATACACTTACATGTATGTCTTCTGGAAAGAGATCTTTGCTGAAAGATCCATCATCAAAGTCCACCTCATAAAATGTCTGCTGTTTACAGTCTGTGACTTCAGCCAGGTAATACCTTGTGTTTTTGTGCTTGGCAATAATTTTCATACCAACTTCTAATTTACACAGGTTCCTTGGTTTCTGTAACATAATAATTACATTGGCAATAAAGAATCTTCAAAAACACATAAAATTTATACCTCCTCCAGAAGACGTTTTCCCTGCAGATCATGTTTGAAAAAATTTGGTAAAAGGAGAAATTGCTCCTTAAGAGCCATTTTTCCTTAAGACACAATACCTTACAATTCAATCAAGCATAAAACCTTAACTCTTTACTAAACAATCTGTGTGTTCACAACCCTAAGGAAAAAACCTTTTGAAAACTGGTAACCAGCATTTTCTCCTTTTCCCACAATAATTTCTGCCCTTTCAGAGAATTTCTGTTCATTTGTACAATTTGTGAATTTGTCTTTTGCTGACATTTTCGATACTGAAGGGTCTAAAATATGACTTTGGGAAAGAATTAATTCATGCCGATTATCTATATGAATAGCTCTAGCAAAAGGGGTTTCAGTACATCTCCAATATGCATTATACTATGCAAGTCATCACATAATTACGGGTCCATGAAATCCATTTTATCTAATATCCGACAGAATCCTGAGGTAACATGGTCCTTGGACATGCAGAAAATTTACCAAAAGCAAAAAGCTACAACCCAGATCAGCCTGCATTGATAGCACAGGCTGACCTGGTTTAATACTTTTAGAAGATTTGAAAAACCACTTTTCACAGAGCATGGCTCATATCTTACAGGGATGATTTCAACCTTGCCTGCTGCCAACTTCATTTCATCCTTTAAGATGCTAAAATTCTAGACTGGCCTAAACCGAGAAGTTTTTTCGGGCAACCAACTAAACAAGGGCAAAATGATGAAATTTTGTTTGAAAAGGTAGAAAACATTGTAGGAAGAGGTTGAAATGCAGGTGCCAGCGATTTCTCATTTTCCCACATTGTTTTCAGAACCTTTTTTTCCCTGGGTTGTTATAACACCTGATTGATTGGTAAAGGATTAAGTTAGCAATACAGGATCCCAAAAAATACAAGAAATACTTTATCAGATTTTTAAAGTAATACATGTAGTATCACAGGTCCACACTAGTAGGGTAGTTTCTGTTCCAATATCAAGATTTTCACCCAAACCCATTTTGTGGAAAGTCCTCCAAAAATTTTCTATTGAGAAAGTCTGTAGGTGTAGGCTTAACATAAGTTTTGGTGTGAAAAGTAGCTATTGCTGTTTGGTAAATACTATAACACTCTTTAAGTCTTATCATCAAAAAAAAAAAATCAAGCACAGTGCAATATGGCTGTCTTTTCCCTGCAAGTGACAGCTTTGCAAAACTATGTTGGAAAAGGAATAAATGCTTGTTAACAACTGCTTGCTCCATTTCCCTCAATATTTTCCACACTGATAAAATCAGAATTTCCTTTCCTTTAATTACTTGTCTTTTGTATAATTTTTAGAACTTAACAGCCTTTATGTTTATTTGGTTAAAACAAAACTTTTGTGGAGTAATTTATGAAAAGAAGATTTTTTAGGCCTGATATAGCCTTCTTTTGCTATAAAAGTAGAAAACATACCTCTTTCTTTGTGAGATGCACATGTTTCAAGCATGTTACATAAACTGGATGAGGCCAATCACTTGTCTCAAACAACACACCTGCCGCATGTGCACAAGTCACATGGAATGACAATGTACATCTGCCATTGGAACATTGGATACATGTTCTTGGTGCTGATTCTCCAAAGGCCACAGAACAAAACATGCATTTCTGCAAGAGAGTAGTCAACATTGCATGAGCTGACGGACTTGCTGCTTAACCCTTTACCAGATGATAAAATTTTAGCCATATGCAAATTGAAAGCATTTGCAGATGACACTTTCACTGTGGCTCAAATGGTGCAATCTATCTTTGATAGGGTAAAAAAAATTGTGGGAAAAGGCATTACCAGCATTTTCTCCTTTTCCGACAATGTTTTCAAAAGGCCTCTTTCCAAGGGCCGTTAAAAGTCGGCATTATGCGGTAAAGGGTTAAGTAAGACCATCATCTTGACACTAATTTTTTCTCAGCTTTTGAAAACATTGTGAGAAAAAAAGGAATGCTGGTGACAAGTCAAAAATTTTGTTGTTTGGTAAAGTGATCAAATATATCCAAAGAATATACAACTGTAATGAGATATTCCTGATGTTTTTGATGGAATCAGTTCTTTTTAAAAATGAAATTCTGTAGAGGATCATGGTAAGATATTCTGTGAAGCTTGGTCAAAATTGGTTCAGCAGGTTCAAAAATGATCTGTGAAATAAACACATGGACAGAAACACAGACGATGGACACAGGGCCATGACGTAAGTGGCTGGCTTTCAGCCAGTGGAGCGAAAAAAATAAACTAACAGTTTTCTTTTCTTCCTACTGTTTGGATTTTCTGTCCAAGTTATTGTACTTTAAATCATTGACTGCCAACTAAATAAATTTGGATTTTTCTTTAGATAAAAAAGAAGTTTTTTGCAGCAACTGAAGATTATTTTGATCATAGTTTAGTATCTAGTAGCCAATAGCTCAGATCCAAGTCAGACTACAATTTCTGTGCTTCTATTCTTGATCTATGGTGTCAATAAAAGCTATGTAACTCTTTACCAAACGACAAACTCCTACGCATGTCCAAGTTGAAAGTAATTGCAGATGACAAATATGAGTAATTAATGGGATTTGTCTTTGAAAGGGTACAAAACTTTGTGAGAAAAGGAAAAATGCTGGTTACCAACATTTTCTTCTTTTCCCACAATGTTTCCAAAAGCTTTCTTCTTCAGGGTCGTTAAAACTCAAGACTGTGTGATACAGGGTTAACATTTCCAAGTTTTAACAACCCTGAAAGAGAAGACTTTTTACATCTTTGCAGGGGAAAAGGAGAAAATGCTTACAACCAGCATTTTCTTCCTTTCCCAACAGGTTTTTTACCTTATCAAAGACAGACAGAGCTACATCTAAGTGGCTGTCAACAAGTGCTTTCAATTTGGTCCAGCCAAATTTCTGTTGTTTGGTAAAGGGTTAAGTCTCCATTGGCAGTGAATTAGTTAACAACAGCCTACAGGGTAGATAACTTTCAAAAAACAGTTACCAGTTTCATCCTTGCAGTAGGTACTTTAGCAATGCTTATTGGTTCTCTTCTCTGCACATCCTCAAACTTCACTTCTTTAATTGTTAAAGCACAAATCACATGAGCCCATCTTCCATTTGTGGTGGGTTTCAAAGCCCCTCCTCTCAACATACATAAACAACACTCCTACAAGTAGAAAATAAAGTTCTGAACACTGTGTGTAAAGTTATATTTGGGAAAAAAAAAAAATATTTTGCAAAGTTCTTGATGATTACTTCCTTACATTAGCTCCACTAAGAGTTGACTTGTTCACACTTTACCAAACAATCCAATGTTTTAACAACCTTGAGCAAAAATGGCTTCAGAAAACATTGTAGGATCAAGAAAAATGCTGCTGAATTTAGCAAGGATAGTTTGCAAGGCAAAAAGAAGGAAAAGATTAACTTAGGTAAAAATAAAAATATTATGATACATAACCACATAACACACTTCTACATTTCATGCAAGACTTTCTCGGATGCCTGAAGGAATGTAACATGATCAAGACCATGCATGGATAAAAAGGCATCTTGACATCATATCTGGTTGCATGAAAACGGAGTGCTTTACCAGAGCAAAACAACCACCTCATTACTTAACCATCAAAATTTCCTCTGCTAATGAAGTTTCTGACAGAGCAAATAGTGTTTTGTAGTATTTATCAATGTTTTACAAAAATATTTGATACACGATCTAAATAGGATCCTTTACGTGGAGTTCTTTACCACAGCCTGTTTCCAGTATAAATGATTTGACTTACTGCTGACATACTCTGCCTGACACAACGTGAACATCTCCAGGTTGTTCCCATCTCATACTTGACACCATAGCAACCTGAAAAATTCATAATAAGATACGTTAATGGCATACATCATGTCTATATCACACAGCAGACAGTTCGGAAAATATTGAAAAGGGAAAATAGGGGGAGAACAAGCTATACATGTAATTATATATCCACACTAAGTACATGTATATGAAGCTTTTAACCCTTTTCCACACAACAAGATTTTATGATTCTTCCAAATGAAAAGCATCTGCAGACAACCAGTGAAATGTAGCTCTAATGATTCAATTTTTCTTTGAAGGGGAAGAAAATCTAGGAAAAAGAAGAATATGCTAGTTACCAGCGTTTCCTCCTTTTCCCACACTGTTTTCAAAAGCCTTCTTCCTCAGAGTTGTTAAAACTTGGGATTGTGTGGTAAAGGAAGAAAATGCTGGTAACCAGAAAATTCTCCTTTTCCTACAATATTTTTTAACTTTTCAGAGACCAATACCATTTTCTAAACCACATTTTAATTTTCATCTGCAACTCTTCAATTTTGGAAATCTTGAATAGGTGCAATGGCTGCCGGGATATAACTGAAATAATGTTGAATATGGGGTTAAACAACATACAAACGAACCATTCTAATTTCTGGCAAAAGGGACTATCTACAGTTTTAATGACATTTATGAAAAGGGTTTTTGAAAACATTAAAGTGAACTGAGAAAATGCTTAAAACATGCTTTATCTTTTTTTCTCTTTACCTCAAAGTTTTTTACCCTTTTAAATATATGACAAAAGGCTGAAAACAAGCACTTTCTACTTTTCCAACAATGTTTCCCCCATTCTGAATACAAATCTCATCATTTGAGCAGCATTTCATTAGTCCGCAAATACTTTTAATATTTGTTAAGCCTAAAATTTTGTCATCTAGTAAAGGATTAATTTAAATCCATTCAAATCAGTTATATGGCATTTCCAACCATTTACAAAATGACAATGAAACCATTGACAGCAATCAAATTAATTGTTACTCACATGAAAGGATTTGTCTTTCAAAAGATAGAAAACATGGTGGAAAAAGAAAATGTTGGTTACCGGCAAAAACTAGGGATAGTTTGGTAAAGGGTTAATGCAAAATTGACAAGAATGTCTTTAATCTTGTAAAAAAAGAAGAAAATGCTGGTAAGCATATCCATTTTGTCACAATGTTTTCACCATTTCAAAGACAAACTCCATCATTTGAGAGGAATGAAATTTGTGGTCTGCAATTTTAACAAATCAGAATTTATGTAATCTGGTAAAAAGTTAATCCTTTACCACACAATCCTGAGTTATAACAATCCTAGAAAAAAAGCCTTTGAAAACACTCTGGGAAAAGGAGTAAATGCTAGCAAACAGCATTTTCTCTTTTTTCCCCAAAATGTTTTCAACCCTATCAAAGACAAATTCCATCACTTAAGCCACATGATTTGTCTTCCACATTTAAACTGCCATCTGCATTAATGTTACAATAGGACGTGTCTAAAATGTTGTTGTTCGGTACAGAGCTTAGCAATTGTATAACTAACTCACTGGCATGTACACAGACTTTACAATCTTCACAGACCAGTAGAGAACTTAATCCATCTTCGTCCAAGATGGTATTGTATCCAAATGGGTTAGGATTGTCAGAACTAGAAGCAAATATCATTTCCGGTATCATTGGTAACGATCTGTCCGGTAAAACGGTTCCTTTCCCACCCTTTTTTGTTGAATTTTTCTCTGGTAATGGGTCATCAGGAGTTACCTAAAAAAGAACAAAGATTTGTTCATTTCATGTCCCACTAACTGTCAGTCATTTACTGAAGAATCCTGTGCATTAATGAACCTGGGAAAGTAGTATTGTAGGCTTTTGAAAACAGTGTCAGAAAAGGAGAAAATGCTGGTAATCAGCATTTTCTCCTTTTTTCCACAACAACTTTTTCTACCCTTTCAAAGACAAATTTCATCATTTCAGCCACACTTGTGTCTTCTGCAAATGCTTTCAATTTCAACGAGTCTAAAATTTTGTTATACGGTAAAGGGTTGAAACAGTTATGGAAGTTTGGTAAAATAAATTTAACTTTTTATTCTTAATCTGATTGTGGTGTAAAGTTTAAGTTACTTAACTACTCATTTTAAGTGTCAAATATACCCATTTTGTCATTAATGCATGAAGCTTTAGTCATTCTTTTGGCTTCATGACAAACATTACCCCTGGCAGTTGCAAGATTGAATAGATTACTACAGATAGAAAATGCAATTTGAGATTTTGTGGTGATCTACTGTTCCAAACAAGGATATTGCATGATGCTTTTCAAGTGACTATGTACAACCTTTGCCTTGCATATTCATGCAGCAAGAAAGAAAGTGGAGTCCAGATACTCTACACAAGTATACTGTTGCACCAATCTAAGTCACAAGAACCCAATACCAAATCACTCGACAATGTCAGAATTTTATATCTATTATCTATGAGTGCTGTGGTAAGATTTCAAAGATAGTAAAAATGTAAATTTTGTATATGTGCATTAACATTAAGCATTCAAATGTAAAGGATTGCTAAAAGAAGGGGGAAAGATATGATCCTACCAGAAGACAAGTACGTCATTTCCCCTGTTGAAATCTTCAGTAGCTGTCTATTAATAGATGAGGAGTATGCAAATGACTCTAGCAATAAACTATCACAACTTTCCCATATTGTTTACAATTTTGACCTGACATAATTTTCAGGTACGCAAGGTTAATTTCCAGTAAGAAATCTCCAACTTCTTTTCATTCTTTCGGACCACAGATATTGCTAATTTATCTGTTTAAACACAAACAGCCTAGTTCTGTAAATTAGGTTATAATTGACTGAGAATGAATGCTATTGTATCTTTAAGATACTTCATGTTCAAAAAACATGTCGATAGTTAGTAAATTGGTAACCAGGTTCACACCACAAGCCTGTCTTACCTTGATGGGCACAAATAAAGCACAGATACAGCAGTGTGGAGAACGTTGTGAAAAGGCTAGATTGTAGATCATCTCTGCATCAAAATCCATAGGTTTAGTCTGCCACAAATTCTGCAGAGGCCCCGCCCATGGAGCTGTGATTTCAGTAATAGGTACTTGGATGATTTGATCTTCTGTAATGTTATGCAAGTCAGGAGAGTATAAGTTTGGAAATATTTTGGGTGAGAGTTTTGAGACAAGTTTGCCTTTGTGGACAATGTAGATCAAGAGCTAAATGCACAAAACATGTAGTCTAATCTCAAATCTACACCATCCACTACTTTATTCCATATTACGACAAAACTCTCCCTTCATGTTGTAGAAGACATGTATCTGTAGCCATCAAACAAATGTAAATTATTCATTTAGGTAGTAAAAGACTCAAATATGACTGCAGTTGATAGCTAAGATAAGGAAGAGGGGCAAGAGCTTGTTATATTTCCTGAATTTTCCATACAATAGTATTATTTAAAAGAGCTGATCACCCATTTTCAGAAAATGTTTTGAAATTATGTATACATCCATTATCCCCTTACCTAAACTTTTTCCCAAAATGTCTTATCATGGGATTCTGTCAAAATTGCACTTTAACCCTTTACCACACGGCAAAATTTAAGACCTATCCAAATTGAAAGCATTTGCAGACGACAATTTCATAGTGGCTCAAATGATGCAACTTTTCTTTGATAGGGTAGAAAACTTTGTGGGAAAAGGAGAAAATGCTGGTTACCAGCATTTTCTCCTTTTCCCACAATGTTTTTAAAAGGCCTCTTCTTCAGGGGCGTTAAAAGGCGTCATTGTGTGGTAAAGGGTTAAAGGAGGATATGAAATGTTCTTCAAGTCAGATTGAAACTACTTTTAAATCACTGTGACAGCTATCTTAACCCTTGGCCACACAACAGAAATTCACTCTCCCAAATTGAAAGCATTTGAAAACAAAACAATAAAATATGGTGCAAATAATGGGATTTGTCCTTAAAAGGACAAAAAAAAGGAGAAAATGGTGGTACATATGTATCACCATTTTCTCCTTTTCCCACAATGTTTTCAAAAGCTTTACCAGGTTCTGGAATTTATGGTAAAGGTTTGGATGGTCGTATCCTTCTAAACTTCAACAGAACTAGGCTTGGGCCTTATAGTACCTTGCCCACTGACAATCCCAGATGACAAGCGCCACTAATATCACAAGTAAAGGGCAAGTCTAAAATCTTGTCATCTTATAAATGATTTAATAACCAGTAAATCTTTAAGTTTCTCAAAGCAATAATCTGTAAGTACCTGTTTTGATGTTGTCTTCTTTGTGCCTTGTCTTCAAAGGGGTTTGTGGTTTTTTTCTTTCCCCTGATTTTCTTCTCTCTTTGTTTTTTTCCTGCCCCTCCTGTGGCTTTTCACGACTGTTTTTTGATTTCTTCTGAAATGTCAATAACTTAGCAAATTAACAAATAACATCTCAAATATCCTCAACATAACTTACTCAATTCTCATTTGTGTAATTTAACTATTCCTATGCCCCACTGGGCCAGTGCATTTTCTGAAATATGCACTTAAAGCCCCTAATATTAGACAAATTTTCAGACAGAGAACTGCTAAACAAGCAAAAGTTTACGTGTACATGTAGTTGAGGTTTTTGTCTAGTTACACACCATTACACGCACACAATGCTAATCAATCAAATGTCTTTTTCGCCACGCCCCATCTGCACCCATTGGTGTGCGCACAGAATCACACAATCTCTACGGCGAACCAATTAGGAATCACGTATGCCGCCCATAATTTCTAAAGCCACGCTTCGATTCTGCGTTTTAAGGTGTGCATCCTGTCACTATGGCTAGTTATTATATGGTCTGTATTTAGCGACGACCTCGGGACGACTCTGAGTATATTCCGCTGTCTGTGCTTTAGTATTCTTTTCTTATCTGACGGGAATAGCTGAGGGAAATTCCCAACTGGTTCACTAGTTTTCTAAAAATTCTGAAAAAGTGGCATTACCTGTTTTTCGTTTCATTGACTGAATATCTGCAGATGCATTAAAAAGAAGGTTATACATGTAAGAAGATCAACAAATTAGGTTGATTTTGCACTCGAAAGGTAAGTCCTTTGATCAGAAAATGTGATCGTACAGATAATCTATTTTTAGTTGCAGTGTACAGGAACACCGTCTGTTTATTTACATTACCTTAAGGAAATGAATTCCCCTCTTTGCATTATGATAATGAACAGGCAGTTCAATAAAAAGCTTAAAATCAGACTTGATAACATTTCTTGACATTTATTATGGTTCAAAATTACATACAAATATAATTAATTACATGACTTTCAATTATATCAGACAAATATTTCACAAAAAAGGAGGGCAAGTGAAAAACTCTGCAAGGCGAGTAACTTTTTAGACCTACTCGCCCAGTAGGGCGAGTGGATGAAATAATAATTTTACACCCCTGCTATGTACTAACATCTGGCAAAACAACGATCAAATGTTTGCATATAAAGTTTAGAAGACACATTAAGCTAAATTACAAACAATGATGAAATTGCTTGTTTTGAATGTTCTCAAAATTTGTCAATCGGTATGGTTTTACTAACTATCTGACGAGTGATATTCTAAAATTTAGCTGTCTAGGGGCTTTTTGGGGACAAGTTTGACAAAGGAATTCAAAACCCTTGATTATTACTGACTGATTTGCAGCAATGAATTTTAATTGTCTATGTAGATCAAGATCAGACTGCAATGAATGTACATAGGAGGTATTTTTTCAGAGAAACTTGTTTCTAATTGTTGAAATTGCAATCATTCAGAAGTTAGGTTGTTGGATTACTTTCTTCCCTCTTCTCTTTACATGCATTGTAATCTCAAGGCTGTTTTGGCCAAATATAGCGCACAACCTATTGGAAAGTGAACAAATCAAAACACAACACATTTAAAGAAGTTTTAACTTGATTTCAACCATGGTGGAACAAAGCATGGGGAATGATGCCCCTAGCTTGCTCAACTCTACCACACAACAAAATTTTAAACCTGTCCAAATTGATGACAACATTTGTAGACAATACATCAAATGCAGTAGAAATAATGGTATATATCTTAATGATAGGACACCCTAATGGGCACCCTAACAGGCTTCGTGTAACCAGGGCTTTTTTTTTTTATGGTTTGGGGAAGACACTGGACGCTGGTCAAAAGGGGAAAAAATGCACGACAAAGGCCATATTTGGGGAAAATTTACTGTCTTGCTATATATGTTGATGTACATCATTATACATCTATGTGATTTACATTATGTACTATCAATAGAACACTGATATTAATCTTTGCAATAACACTCAAATATATGAAACTGAAACTGTTTTGTAAACACTGAACTCTCAGGTACTGAACTCTCAGTTTCATGAACAAGTGAAGCTGACTAGGGTCAGAGGATGTTGATACCAATTGTGTACTTTCAGATTCTTCAATAATTATACTGTCTGACCCAGGATCGTTGGCACTCTCGATTGTTCATCAGCCTCTAATTCGGACGATTTATTGGATTTTGGCTTAGTTTTGGACCAAAAGAAAGCATTGATTCCTTAAGTATTATTTGCGCTTTACAGTTTCAGCTTTTTAATTCTATTGTAATGTTAGTTACACCAATTATGGGACATCTTTTCATTTAAATTACGACACTGCAGAAAGAGAGACATGGTATGAACTACTGTAGACTCAATCTAGGTCTAGTATGTTTCTTGACAAGGCCAATTTTGTCTAAGATCTTCATCACAAGTTAAACTAGATCTAATCTAGTAAGAAATCAGCGATTGCTAATCTTCGTCACTTCGCGCATAAGTAAAATCCGAAACTCCATCGAGGAAAAAGCATCTGCTATTCGTTTACATTTTGTGATCGCTTCGCATCCAAATGGCTAAAACACGGTATTTGTCCCCTTAAAAATCAAACAATGTTATATCTAGATTAAAAGTAACTGGAGACCTACAGAATGTGTTTCTTATATTCAGTGTTTGTACATATGGCCAATCTTGAAGTGCCCCAAATTTCATGTGAAAATGTTACTCCGTTTTAGAAATATCGCATCAAATATGGCCACGAAATGGCCATTTTTGTGTTATACTATCTCACTTCAAAAAATTCTATTTTCAAGCTTAAGATATTTAACTTTTAACACCTTACTGAAAATTTAAAATTATCTGTGCTTACAGAGAACTGTCTAAAGTACGTTTTGGTATGTGAACTGTTAAAATCGACCTGATTATAAGGTAGTTATGGCTATATGCATCAGATAGGCGACAATGCCTTTTTCTCAAAATCACAAAAGGTATGCTTTGTTATGGATATGTAATGCACTGATAACAAATCATTTGCCAGATAGCTGATGCATGAAATAACTCGCATTTGACTAATGTTTCAAAATATGGAAACATTGTGGCAAAATGTCAATAGTACATATTACATTTTTACATTTATATGCGAAAATTTGAAAGCTGATTTTTCTGTAGTGTCCGTAACATAGGTGAAGTAACTTAATGTCTATTAACACTAGAATTGTTTAACTCCTCTGTATAATTGCTTGGAATGAGCATGTCCAAAAGCTAAAATTTGATTGATTTGTTGTATCTTGAGGTTAGATTTTTCCGCAATTTTAATGTTACGGACACTACACAAACAGTCTATAAAAATGATATTTCATTTCACCTTGATCAAAACAGCTTGTTCAGTGATTTCAAAGCAAACATTTATATTATGCAATATTACACCACTTCATTACTGTTTGAAAATACTAGAAAAGGTTGTCTGATGCAACAATAGTATGATGTAGCATTGCATCAGAAAAAGAGTGCATGTTTTAAAAATTTTGCCAGTTCACTAAATCAGCCAAAAGTTCCAGGAAAAAAACATTCAATCTGATGCTGTAACATGTCAAACTAAGTGTAGCAGTCCAGAGCAATGGACAAAAACAACATTTTAAATCCCAGTGATGGCAGAGGTAGGTGTTTGTTGTTTATGTAATTGTACATTAAAACATGTAGAGTCCGTAATGTTTTGTATGCTGTCAAGTGTGCATGGATACTGTACACACAAAACTCAATTCCTTTCAATTTCTGATGTCTGCCTTGTTGAATTATTGTTGCCAAGCATAAAATCTAATGAAATTCACATAGGTATATCCAAGCTGAGAAGACCTGTTACACTTGAAGTATAATTTTGTATACTGCACATATGATGCATGCCTCTTATGTCTCACTTATTTTATTAAAGGTAGAAATAGTAATTCAATTAATAGGGGATAGGCTATTTGTAAAGATTATTAATGAAAAAAATGCCTGTTGACTTACAGTAATTTAGTTTTGAATGAACAGAATTGTACTAGCTGATAATGTTACAGACACTACAGAGTACACATTATTTAATTTTTTTTTAGCACACGCACTGTGTGCTTGAATTAGATGCAACAATTGCTGCAAGGTTTATAAATGTGGTCATTTGTCATTCCATACATGAAGAAAGTATATAAATTACTTTCATATGGAGCTTCAGGGCAAAATGTGCTCTTTGGCTAATTCCAGTCACAAAGTACCATTACATAGTATGACCTCTATTATTGTTCAATGTTTACACATGTTTTGATTTCAGCCAAATTCAAAATAGAAATTAAAAAGGCAATGTATTTTTTTTTTTTCAGAGGAGAGCAGAAAGTTATCTCTGCGATCACTGACAACTGCTGTTAAAGAGGTCCAAGAACATGCAGATAAGGTCAAGCAGCAAAGGGATAAAACGAGGTTACGAGTCAAAGCATGGAGAAATTGCCAGAAAGATGGAAACACTGAAAAGTACTCAATGTTAAAAAAGACAGACAAAGAAAGGAAGAAGAAAGCAAGAATGAACATTAAGCAGATGGCTTCTTCAGATCCCAACTTAAAAGCTTTCATTAGAAGGAAAAAGGCTGAAGACATGAGAAAATATTGACAGAAAAATAAGCTTAAGCATACAGAACCAGAAAGTCGAAATCCCAAGAAAACAGAATCTTTATTGATACAGAAAAAGAGAGAAGCTGTGAAAAGAACACAACGCTGGAGAATGCGCCTAAAACTAAAAGAAGTAAAGGCTAAACAACAACCATCTGATGAAGGTGAGAGATCACCTGAAAAAGAATTATCACGAGCATCAGTATACAGACATGTGAATAAAGTGAAAGACATTCTGCCTAAAACTCCAAGAAAAAAAGCTGCTATTTTGAAGAAACTTGTCGATTCTCCAGCAATGTCAAAAGCCCTGTCTGCTGAGGGAATAACTATGACCAGTGCCTGCAAGAAAAAGCTACAGGTGGCAGATTATATGATAGAGTCAGTGAAAGAAAGTGTTGCAGAAATAAAAGGTGATGGTAAAGCAGATAAAGAAAAGAAATATGCATTTGGTGTAATAAGTGGTTCCATTCTGAAAAAGTATGGAAGGATTAGGCTTGGAAAATATTTCAAAATGTCATACAAGAAAAGAAGTCTGCATGCTGAATGGTGGAAAAAGAAACAAAGAAAGAGAAGATGTGACACTATCAGTGATAATGTTAAAGAATCTGTGAAACAGTTCTTCCTTAGTGCTGGGATAAGCAGAGACGTGCCCACTAAACGAGAAGTTGTGAGAATTAAAAGCCCGACTGGTAAAAAAGAAACCCTTCAGAAGCATGTGATGACAATGACTTTAGAAGAAGTATTAAAGCTGTACAAATCAAGAAACCAAGGTCATAAGATAGGTCTCACATCTTTCAGTAAACTGAAACCAGTAAATGTGAAAAAAGTGTGAGAAACTAGTAGAAGGTCATGTCTCTGTCAGATCTGCTGTAATATAGCCTTGAAAGTAGAAGCACTAACAACAGTGAAACGAGCTGCAAAAGAAAGAGGCTGAAGACATTCAGATTGATAAGAAAAGCTTGTGTGATGTGACATTTTGCAGCTACCAAAATGAACCGTCAGTGAAATGTGTGACAAGAACTTGTGAAAAGTGTGGCGTTGAAGCCTTGAGAATTCATCTGTATCCTCTTGAAACTATAAATAGTGACAATGAGATTTCATGGTATCATTGGGAAACCACTAAAATTAAGAAAGATGACAAAGTAAAACACTGCGTGTCTTGTGTACCAAAGGAAACAAATTTTCAGACTTTTTTGGCTGCTTTTGAACAAGATATGAAAGTTTACCCACAGCACACGTTCAGAGCTGCATGGCAGCAAAAACAGATGGGGGCATGTATAGATAAGTTATCAGAGGGGTCTGTTTCAATAGTGATGGATTTCTCTGAAAATTACAGCTGTGTATTCCAAAGTGAGGTACAGTCTGGGTTCTTTGACCGAAACCAGGTAACTGTTCATCCTATGATGTGTTACTACAAAGAAAAGGTTGAAGATAAAGAAGTTCTGGTTAAACATGCCATCATTGGCATAAGCGAAGAAACAAAACATGATGCCGATTTATGTATTGCCTTCGAAAACAAGGCATTTGAGATTCTGGAAAGCAGAGGGGTAAACATTGACAAAATCTATGAATGGACAGATGGGTGTGCAGCCCAGTACAAAGGTAAAAAGGCCTTTGCAGACATAAGTCTTAGAAAGCAGCCAAAAGTTGTTCGCAATTACTTTGAAACATTCCATGGTAAGAACGTTTGTGATGGATTAGGTGCAACAGTAAAAAATGCATGCTACCGTGCTGTACTAAGCAACAAGAAAGTTACTGGCAATGCTGGGGATGTTTTCAATTTTTGCCAAGATAACCTTCAAATGGAAACAGCAGATAATGACAGAAACACAGTGTCAAGAAGAGAATTTGTATTCGTTGAAAATGTGAATAGAAACAGACCAGAAAGTAATGTTAAACACTAAAAGGAACAAGAAAACTGCATGCTGTCAAGTCCATAGGTAAAGACTATGAGCTGTGTATACGAAATCTAAGCTGCTACTGTGATGCTTGTATACGAGGGTTGTTCGATATGTAATGTGTATTGTACGATATCTCAAAAGCACTCGACTCAAATAGAGAAATGAACATTACATCCCTTCAAAGTATTCTCCGCGGTTTGAAATACATAATTTCAATCTCTGAATCCATTTCTGAAATGCGTCACGGTATGCTGATTTAGGTAGACCTCTGAGGCACTGACTGATGGCTGAGCCAAGGGCTTGTCGGGACTTGTAACGACGACCAGATAAGAACTTTTTAAGTTTTGGAAAAAGGAAAAAGTCGCATGGGGCTAGATCTGGAGAGTATGGTGGATGTGGCAAGACGGTAACCTTCTCCGACTTCAAAAATTGCTTCACAAGCTCAGATGTATGTGATGGAGCATTATCATGAAGTAGACGAACATGCCTAAATCCTGACACAGGGCGTCGTTTAAGATAATATTTCTTGATATTTTTATAGTATAACATCTCAGTAACACTTTTGCCCTTCGGCACCAGAATTTGTAGGCTATACCATCACATGAGAAGAATATGCAATAAAGAACCTTCTCTGTGCTTATGCTTCTTTTGGCAACTACAGGCCTTCTACCATATTTAGTTAGCCATATTTTGTTTCCAATTTTTCTTACTGGTTCGAAATAGTGAACCCATGTTTCGTCACCAGTAACAATGTTTGCAAATTGTCTTTGATTGAATTTGGGAAACATTTTGAGCAATTGCTTAGCGGTTTGTACTCGTACCTGTTTTTGGTCATCTGTCAATATCTGTGGTATCCATCTCGCAGAAATCTTTCGTACTTTCAAAATACGCTTCAAAATGAAATGCACCTGCGATAGCGATATGCCAACAGCATTGGCAATATCACGAATTGTGTATCTGTCATCACTTTCAATTATTTCCCTGACTTTTGAAACATTTGCCTTGCCTGTTAAAGTCACAGGTTGGCCAGATTTTGCTGCATCTTTGACGGACTCTGTGCAAGTCAGAAATTTCTTTCTCCAACTACGAATGACTCATAACGGTCATACGACTAGCCGAAATACCGGAATACCGCCGAAACACCAGAATACACCAAAAAATCGATAATGCTTCTTACGTTTTCAGGCCAGGCCGGAATACAGATATCTACCGATTATTTCAACGTGAAATTCTTTTCAAAGTCGTGGTGTTGACAATATCGAGTCAAAATCAGGGAGAAGTAAGGAAATATGAAGTTACCGGGACCATTTCGAGACCACGAATTGTTTCTAAATAGCTCTCACACTATGACTTACAAGATGTGTACCTCATTTGCAAGTCGGCTGGGAAAGTCCTTAACAAGTGTGGGAAAATCAAAAGACATTCTGAAGGATATGATTGAAAAATGTCACTTTGGAACTTGCTTGGACATTGGTTTAGTTATCATGTTTTTCTATGTCAAGTAACTTTTGAGAAGGAAGAATTTTCTTTCCACACTGATTACAGGTACTTCGTACCATCCCCGATCTTTTCACGATTTTGACTCGACAATTTCAAGGCCGACTATAGAACTTTCGCTTGTGAATAATGTACTGGGGAGAGAGAGAGAGAGAAAAAAAAAAAAAAGAGAGAAAATTTGGGCATTGAAACCAATTTGGGCAATTTACTTTGACCCTATATCGTAAAAACGAAGACTTATTCGAAACCAATATCAGAACTTAACACGTAGGAACCCAGTACAGTGTATACCACAATTCCTAGTCCTGACGCTATTCCTGCCAGCTTGCAAACATAACGTTTTACAAGAGTGATGATCATAAGACCATTTCCAACTATTTTCATAACTTGAATGGAGAAGAGAATGGTCTAAAAATGAAAAACAAAATCGCTTATGTTTTGCCTCTTTATTTTGCAGAGTACTAAAAACTATAGCTTAAACTCTCACCCCACCCCATTCCATTTTTAAAATCATCACTTGGAACCCAACAATGAAAACCAAAATCATTATGTTATAAATATACAAGAAAAGGGTGAGGGTCTATGGGTATTCCGGCCCGACTTCAACGCACTGTACATATATTGATTTAGGGGCTATTCAGGTAAGTTGACGTGGTTGCGAATGACTTCTGTAAAGTGCAATTTCTATTATCTATTTTTGAAAAGAGAGAATTTTGTTTGCAAACTGATTACAGTTATAACTACATCATACTAATGTCAACCTTTTCACGATTTTTCTCTAGATATTTTCAAGGCCGGCTAAAGAACTTTCGCATCTGAAAACTGTATGGGGTGGGGGGAAATCAGACACTGAAACAATCCCGAGCAATTTACATATTCTCTCTTTTTTTTAATAGGATAAAACAAAATCAAAATTTGGAAAACGACCCAAGTCATAATTTAACAAATCAACAAGTAAACACATGTAGTGTAGACCTACGGGTATTCCGACTCGACTTCAGAGTGCTGTACGTTTCTCGATGTTGGGCGCTATTCCGGCGTTTTTGAATTTGACGTGGTGGCGAATGACTTTCACTAGAAGCGATTTGTGCCTTTTTTATTTTCTAAAATGGAGAATTTGCGTCACAAAATTCTTCCAGATACTTCACATTTTTCCCGACCTTAACCCGATTTTGTTTCGAAATAGTAAACATTATGACATTAGCAAGACCGACAGAAGAACTTTTGCGTGAAAATCTAGTAAATTTAGAAAAAGTTTGTGGTCTCGAAATGATCCCGGTAACTTCATATTTCCTTACTTCTCCCTGATTTTGACTTGATATTGTTAACACAACGACTTTAAAGGAAAATTTGCTAAGGGGAAGACGCCGCCTATCGGTGTCACTTGCTTAGTAAAAAAAACCCCTGGTAACATCGCCTTTCATTGCCGAAAATCGTATGGATTCAGCTAAGACTTGAGTAATCCGTAATCGATGCAGGTAACCAGCGCCTATCGTCCAATCGATTACAGATTACCCCAGTCTCAGCCGAATCTGTACTTTTTTTCAGCTATGAAAAGCGATGTTACACGAATCCCATTAAGGTGCCTATCCTTAAAAAGCGTAAAATACATTGTAGGGAAAGGAGAAAATGCATTACCTGCATTTTATCCTTTTCCCAAAATGTTTTAAACTGCCTTTTTCCTCAGCATTGTTGAAGAACCAGATTGTTTGATAAAGGGTTAAATTGACTCACCTTCTTACCAGGAGATGATTCATCACTGCTTGAACCATCTTTACTAGATTTCTTATTTTCTTTTGTTCCTTCATGGCCTGATTTTCTCCGCTTCTTTGGTGTTTTTCCTGCGAAGGAATTATAACTTGCTGTCTGAATTAAGGTTTGTAATGGATCTATGCTGCCATTGCTCATTGGATATAAAACAGTATCTACATCTGGCTTCAATGAACCAGAAAAATTCACTGATCCACTTCCTATTGAATAGTTAGATAATGTGTCTGGTTCACTTTTCATACTAATAGTATCTACCTCTGACTCTAGCTTTAAAATTGGTGCTTCCATTTCCAACGTTGGTGCTTCCATTTCGAGAGTGGGTGGTTTACCATCATCACTATCCTCTGTGTCAAACAAGTTGGCAGGCATTGAGCAGTTATATAACGAAGACTCCGAGCTCATGGCTGCCATATTGGATGACAAAGTAGAGGAGGGAAATGTCTGTGATATAGGTACAATGGGCTGTGGTACAAGCTGTAAAGTTTTTGTTGGACTCTGCAATGATGGAGGGGACAGGCTGCCAGCTTTAAAGTTTTCTTCACTTGTCACTGAACCATTTACTACATTTGATGAAATAGATTTTGCATTCCCATTTACACCCGTGTTAGCACTAGTATTCAACAACACTAAACCTGATGTCTGTAATACACTATCACTTACTAAATTACCATTAATACTTTCACTTACATTATTGCTCACAATAGAGGATTCAGTTTCTTTCCCCATTTTATTTGACTGTAAAACCACAGGTTTATTCAACACAGCTATCAGTGAGTTTGAAGCAGTAGTCTGCATACTTTGTTCAACTGATATGTTGCTGTTTGGGACAGTTTCACTACATGACACGATATTTTTGTTTGTTGTGAGTAACATATTTGTTACTGTTGGCTGTATAGTATTTACAATCTTGATACCACTGTGTCCTTTAATTTGAGGAACTGGACTTCGTACCATATGAATTTTTGCGACTCCCCCATTTGTTGAATCCTGTATGAGTACCTGAGGCTTAATAATCTGCTCCATTTTATTTTTGCTGTTTTGCAAATTGAGAAGAATCTGACCAACTTGATTTTTGTTCCCCTGTGATGAGACAGCAGTAACTAAGTTACTGGTTGGTTGGGGTTGTCCATTACCAGTAGTGGCGCTGGTAATAGGTCTCATCACAGGAATATGGACTAAAAAAGTCTGATTTCCTCTCTGAATCACTCCTCTCTGAATCACTTGCTGTCCACTGACATTTGCATTAACACTACTTAACTGTAACAGTCCCTGGCTAGCTATATTAACATTTTGTTGATTAGTAACAACATTTATTCCACCATTTGCCTGAGTGAACGACTGTCCAGGAATTTGTTGTGGCCTTACTTGAGGATTGGCTAAAGTGTTAGACACTGGCAAACTTATACGGTGTATGGGAGCCTGTAATTGCCCACTAGTTATACTTTGACTCAACAGAGAGTTCTGATTTAAATTTACTCCTGACATATTTGCATTATGTGACACTGAAGATAATGGAATAAAAGTTTGCGCATTTGAGATCGTTCTGCAGCCAGCTGGACTGACAATCTGTCCTTGCTCACTTACGTATCCACTCTGTACAGTGGACTGCACTCCCCTGCTATCTATAACTGTATCACTGGACTGTACATTTCTGTGTGATGAAGTATTTACTATTCTGTTTGGTGACATCATGTTAAAAGATGAGCTTTCATTTGGAGACAACATGGGGGATGAATTTGGTATGTGTGGCGAGTTCATGATGACAGGAGACCGAGTTTGTGCAATAACAGCTGGTGGAGATGAAAATGAGGATGAGGGCAGATGTAAATTAGGAGATAGTGCAGGTTCTGATGATCTAGGAGGTACGTGTGATGGGTTTGGTGTCAGCATTGCAGCTGTCGGAGATCTTCCATTTCTCTTATGTGCCTTGTCTCTGTTGGGGAACATTATTCTTGGAGATACCTGCCCTTGAGCTGAGGATATTAAAACTGATTTGTTACCATGTGGGGAAATAGCTGAAAAGCCAGAAGCATTTTGTGGATTTGGATAGTTCAAGGAATTCATTCCTGGCAAGGAGTAATGATGGTCTCCACTTGACACATCAACCGATAAGTTTCCAGAGCACTCACTTTGACTGTTCTCAGAACATTGCTCTGTGTTCATTGAAGGGGGATGTACCTGCAAGAATGTTGATAATTTTTGTATTGTAGACTGCAAATTCATATTTGCTAATTCCTGCGGTTTTGACCTCAGTATTTCACCTTGGTGTGCAAGCACTGAGAAATCCAAGTTATTTGATGCTGCATTTTTTCCAAATTCATTGCCTACAGTAGGACCTGAAGACTGGCTTAGACACTTTTTGAATCTGTTTGACACTGTGTTGTCCATCAATGGACTTGGTTGCAGTTTCAAGGGTTGTGGAAAATTTGCCTGATTTATCTGTTGTTGTACACTTGAGGTAGCTTGTGATAGGAATTTCTCACTTTGACTTAAAATCTTTTGGGACTTGGATGTTTGTTGTTGGACTTCACGACTAAGTTGGACCAATTCTTGACTAATATTCATTTGTTTTTTGGGGCTTACTTTTGATTCATTTTTCAGGGATGTCTTATGTGCTTTAACAGAATCTGCATCAATTTTTATTTCATGCCCAGTTTGAACGTTTAACTGATTTGCTGCCATTTTTTTCTTACACACATAATTTTGTTCCCTGTGGTGATCAGATTTTTTTGAAGTTACACTTTCATCTGACCCTGCACATACACTCTGTATATGGGTATTTCCTTTTTTAATATTGTACTTGTCAAGAAATTTGGAGGTTTGATCCTTCAAGTCCTCAATATCATCTGCAAGATTTTTCTCTGTTTTCACTTTCTTCACTTCTGGCTCAGAATCACTTTTTCCACAAGATGTTTCCTGTTTAACAGGGTCAGTTTCTTTTTCCTTGTACTTTCCATGCAAATATTGGTTATATGGACGCTTGCTGGCATTTCTTGGTCCTAGATTATCTGCAATAGAGGCTAAAAATGCTTCCTCATATGTTTTCATCACAATTTTTTGCTCCGGTGGTTTTATATACTTTGGACTATCATTTAGATACACATCAATTTTAGCTTTATGAGAAGTACTTTGCATCTTCTCTACTTTGACCTCCGTTTTAACTGGGGCAATTTTAGTATTTGTTTCTTTCCTTTCAACAGGTTTACCTTGGACTGCTTTTCTAGCAGTAGAAGTCTTTACAGAAGTAGAAGTCTTTATCTCTGCTTTTGAAGAAGCCAATTTTTGTGCCAGCTTTCTAGATTCTGCAACAAGTCCTTTTTTGATAATGGTCTTCTTTTTCAATGCACTTTCACTGATGTCAATCACAGTAATTTTCTCTGGAGCCACAAAATCTGTCTTGACAACACTTTCTTCTCCTGCATCCTCCTCTTCCTCATCTGAAGAACTTGATGAACCTAGTGAAAAAAATAAAAAAACATTAATGGCAATGCATATGCAAAGGACAACTGAATTTGCTACCTTTAGGTCTATTTTGCTAATTGAAATCTTAACTTTAGTCATAAATTATTGTGCTAATAGAGGACACAATGTAAAGTTTTCAGTCAAAAGCTATACTTAACAATAGCACCTCATGCAGGTGCCAATGCTTGACTGCAAGTGCTTGATTTTCCATGAAAAGTCTAAGTTGAAAAGGGGCATAACTGTGTCAAAAACATTTTGATGGTAACCTGCTCCTGTTGTATGAGTTCCCCTATTGATAGTTAACAACTAAACTAAGTTTCAAGTAAATATCTTCAGTAATAACAGAGATATAACAAAATATCAACTTTTTTTTTTTTTTCAAAATTTTATGTCAAAAAGAGGCATAACTGTGTTAAAAATATATTGGTGGTTACCTCCCAGTTGTATGAGTTTCCCTTTTGATAGGTTACAATTTGTCCAAGTTTGAAGTAAATCTCTTTAGTAATAACAGAGATATTACGAAATGTCAAAGTTTTTTGAACAACGATGACAACCACAGTGACAACAACTGAGAAGGCGCAAGGGTTATGACAATAACTCATCATTTTCTTTGAAAACAGCTGAGCTGAAAAAAGAGCATACAAATCTCTACCTATTGCATGTTGAGGGTGATATAAGGTGCTTGTGAAACAGCATAGATCAAAATCAGATTGCAGAGAACATGTAGTCTGATCATTCTCTAAACTGCCCATTGTTTTAAGAGATTGCAACCAGCCTTGAAATAACAAAGGGAAAGGGGTAGTCTTCTGTTATAAGATGAACTCTTTATCACACAGCAAAATTTTAGACTGGTCCATAATCAAAGCAAATGCAGACAACAAAAAATTAATTAAATGTTTATCAAATGAAAAATTTTGTTTGTGAAAGGGTAGAAAACATTGTGGGAAAAATATGCCTTTAATTTTCAAACCCATCATCAGAACTTTTTTAATCTGATGCAGCTGACAAAACTTTAAACTGCTCAATAAGTTCATAGAATTTTCATTTAAAATTCAAAACCCAAATACTGTGACTTTTTCTTAAACAAGAGGGCCATGATGGCCCTGGATCGCTCACCTGAGTCAATAGGCGAAATTTCACTCCACGTGCATAATTCAATATCTGACCAACTGTCAGTTCAATTGAGCTTAAAATGTGGCCTCTGGGGCGTCCACAAGGAATTTCCGTAAGTTGACCTAGTGACCTAGTTTATCACCCCATGTGACCCAATTTAGAACTCATCAAAAAATTTATCAAGACAAACATTCTGAACAGTTTTCAAGTTAATTGAGCAATAAATGTGGCCTCTAGAGTGCCCACAAGGTATTTCTTTAATTTGACCAAGTGACCTAGTTTATGACCCCAGGCGACCCAATTTCAAACTCATCGGATATTTCATCAAGACAAACATTCTGACCAATTTTCAAATCAATTCAGCAAGAAATGTGGCCTTTAGAGTGCCCTAAAGGTATTTCTTTAATTTGGCCTAGTGACCTAGATTATGACTCCAGGTGACCCAATTTTGAACTCATCTTAAATTTCATCAAGAGAAACATTTTAACCAATTTTCAAATCAATTGAACAATAAATGTGGCCTCTAGAGTGCCCACAAGGTATTTCTTTAATTTGACCTAGTGACCTAGTTTATGACCCCAGTTGACCCAAATTTGACTCGTGAGATTTTATCAAGACAAATATTCTGACCAATTTTCACGTCAATTGAGTAAAAAATGTGGCCTCTAGAGTGCCCACAAAGTATTTCTTTAATTTGACCTTGTCACCTAGTTTATGATCCCAGGTGACCCAAATCCAAACTCATCCGAGATTTTATCAAGACAAACATTCTGACCAATTTTCAGGTCATTTGAGCAATAAATGTGGCCTCTAGAGTGCCCACGAGGTATTTCTTTTATTTGACCTAGTGACCTAGTTTATGATCCCAGTTGACCCAAATTCAGATTCATGTGAGATTTTATCAAGACAAACATTCTGACCAATTTTCAAGTCAAGTGAGTAAAAAATGTGGCCTCTAGAGTGCCCACAAGGTATTTCTTTAATTTGACCTAGTGACCTAGCTTATGACCCCAGGTGACTCAATTTCGAACTCACTGAACACGTTGTGCTCAGGTGGGCTAAAAAACTTAGAACAGGTTCACTACATATAAAATATCGAAGCTCTGTGCCTTCCAGTTTCAGAAAAGAAGGATTTTAAAGTTTTCCTTCTTTGTTCCTATGTTCAAACTTGTGACCCTCGGGGCAGGGCCAGTTTTGACCCCAGTGGCATTATTTGAACAAGCTTGGTAGAGGTCCACTAGGAGATGCTACATACCAAATATCAAAGCTCTACACCTTCCAGTTTTAGAGAAGAAGAATTTTAAAGTTTTCCTTCTTTGTTCCTATGTTAGAACTTGTGACCCCCAGGGCTGGGCCAGTTTTGACCCCAGGAGCATCATGTGAACAAACTTGGTAGAGGTCCACTAAGAGATGCTACATACCAGATATCAAAGGTCTATGCCTTCCTGTTTTAGAGAAGAAGAATTTTAAAGTTTTCCTTCTTTGTTCCCATGTTCAAACTTGTGACCCCCGTGGCTGGGCCAGTTTTGACCCCAGCGGCATCGTACGAACAAATCTGGTAGAGGTCCACTAAGAGATGCTACATACCAAATATCAAAGCTCTATGCCTTCTAGTTTCAGAGAAAAAGATTTTGAAAGATTTTGCTATTTTTTCCTTTTTGTTGCCATGGCAACCAGACTTATGGCTGGAATTCAATCTCTTACACAACTTTGGTAGAGCTTCACCCAAGGAACATCCCTGCCAAGTTTCATAAAGATTGGCCCAGTGGTTCAGGAGGAGAAGATGTTTATAGAAATTGTGGACGACGGACGACGGACATTGGGCTATCACAAAAGCTCACCTTGAGCACTTCGTGCTCAGGTGAGCTAAAAAAAAATATCTCACTGTACCTCAGTCAATACAAGATCAGACTGCAATTGTGTGCATTCTGATCTTGATCTATATGGTTTGAAAAGCCCAATGAGTTACACTAAGCAACCTTTAAGTCCCTATGGTTAATATCATCAATATTTTCTACCTTTAATGCAGACATGAGACCTTCCCAGAAGGCACCATTTTTATCTATCAGTCGCATGTTTTCAGTTACTAAAGGTCAGTAAGGAATGGTTCTTCGCTCTGGATAGAGATAAGAACCACAAGATGTATTTCAGCTGCCCTCTGGCAAAAAGGGGTTTAATGTATCTCGTGATGCATTATAGCAAGCAAGTCATCACACAGATCCATAAAATCAATTCTTATGAGGTAGAATGGTCCTTGGACAAGCAGAACACTGACCAATAGCAAAAAGATTCTATCCATGTTAACCTGCAAAGACTGCACAGGCTAACATGGGTCAATTCTTTGCAGAGCATGAAGCCCCTTTTCACAAAGTATGACTAGTGTATTTACTGTCAGAGCTGTCTGAGCTACTCTCTTCATCTGTTGTTTCTGCCTTCTTAATTTTCGATACAGGATGTCTTTTTGTACCAATCACACCTGAAGAGTTGGGCTGTCTCCGTTTACTGTCACTGAAAAAGAAATAAGTTTTCTTTTTCAAATGCAGCTACCATTGCTAAAGACCAGTGAATTGAAACTCACTTTATCCTAAATACATGTGGGCCATGCTCTGGCAAAAGGGGGTTTAATGCATCTCCATGATACATGATTCCAAGCATGTGATCACATTATGAATCTATAAAATCCATTTTATCAAAGAACCGACTGATTCATGAGGTAAACTGGTCCTTTGACAAGCAGAAAATTGACCAATAGCAAAAGTTTTTGGCCCAGGCCAGCCTTCGTGGACTAGGCAGGCCAATCTGGTACTTCTTGCAGATGAATTAAGCCCCCTTTTCACAGAGCAAAGCTCAAGTACATGAGATCAAACCGCATGTTTTGAGCAGTCTGACTTTGAGCTACATATTTCATTTAAAGATGTTCTTTAACCTTTACCTTACAACAAAATTTTGGACTAGATAAAATTCAAATGTAACTCAAATTATAATTTCTGTCTTTGATAGGGTAGAAAACATCATGAGAAAAGGAGAAAATGCTGGTTACCAGCATTTTCTCCTATTCCCACAATGTTTTCATAAGTTTTTTTTTTTTTAGGATTATGTGGTAAAGATTAAAGCAATGTATAGAAAAATGCAAAGAACAAGGCAGGGTTTTTTTCTCTCTAGTTTGGGAACATAGCCTCTGGCTTTGAGACTGAGGTATTTATCCGCCTTTTTGGCTCAGCAATTGGAAAAGCCCTAAAAAAGAGTCCCCATATTCATTTGACAACCACTGCAACAGTTTGTCTTACTTTCAGAGGGGCAAAGCACATTAATGGTAGTGGGTTTTTTTTCATCAAGGATTCTCACTCTTTTCAATGATTGGATAGTCTACAGGATTTTTGCTAGACTCCAAAACTCAATGAGTCAATTAACCTGGACAAAGGATTAGAAGATTGATTGACTGAATGGTGTTTTATGCCATTTTCATCATTATTTCAGTCATATAATGGCAACAGCTCACATATCCATGAATTTCTTGGGCTTCACCAGTACCAGGCCAGGGTTCTGAAGTGTCTTGCACAAGGACAATCCCATGGAAAATATGGTGCATCCTGTGAGGCTCGAACCCAGGGCCTCTAGATATGGAGTCCTACACTTTACAACTGACTCATGCAGGATCCCAAGAATTTCAAGAGTCAAATCAATGATTTCAAGGGTCAGAACCACCCTTTTAACCAATTACCACACAATCCCTACTTTTGACGACCCTGAGAAAGAAGCCTTTAGAAAACATTGTGGGAAAAGGAGAAAATGCTGGTAACCAGCATTTTCTCCTTTTCCCACAATATTTTCTACCCTTCACAAAACAAATTTCAAAATTTCAGTCACTTTTATGTTGTCGTCTGCAAATGCTTTCGATTTGGACAAGCCTTAAATTTTGTCGTTTGGTAATGAGTTAACAGTCAATCCTTTAAACCCTTTACCACTCAAGTTTAAACAACCCTAGAGTTATAGGCTTTTGAAAATACTGTGGGTAAAGGAGGAAATGCTGGTAACCAGTATTTCCTCCTTTTCCAACACTGTTATTTTTTGCTTTCAAAGCCAAATCCTATCAATTGAGCCACATTTAATTTGCCATCTGGGAATGCTATAAATTTCAGAAAGTCTCAAATTTCGTTGTCTGGTAAAGAGTTGACTCCTTGCGCTCTTTCTTGACATGTTACATCATAAATTAAGAACAAGAGGGCCATGATGGCCCTGATGTTGCTCACCTGAGCCTTTTGACCAAACATGACCCATTTTTCAATCACTTTCGAGATATTATGACAAACATTCTAACAAGCTTTCACAATTATTAGACTGAAAATTTACCTCAGCCTTGTACACAAGCTTTTTCCAGAATTTCTCTCAGTGACCTACTTTTTAGCCCAACATAGCCCATTTTCCCATTGTAGATATTATCAAAACAAAGATTCTGACAACCTTTCTTGAGTATTGGACAGAAAATGTGGCCTCTATAGTGTGCAAAAGGTTTTTCCAAGATTTAACATGGCAACCAAGTTTTTTACCCAATGTGACCCGTTTTCAATCTCATGTTCTTGATCATCAAGAAAACCATTCTGACTAATTTTCATAAGTATTGGACAGAAAAGGCTGGCTTTAGAGCGACACAAGCTATTTCAAAGACTTAACCTGGTGACCTTGTTTTTGACCAGATGTGACCTATTTTCAAACTCATTCCAGATATCATCAAGACAAAAATTCTGACCAACTTTCATGAGTATTGGACTGAAAATGTGGCCTCTAGAGGGTAAACGAGGTTTTTCTAAGATTTGACCTAGTAACTTAGCTTTTCACTGACTGACCCATTTTCAAACTCATCCAAGATGTCATCGAGACAAACATTCTGACCAACTTTCATGAGCATCGGACCGAAAATGTGGCCTCTAGAGCTTACACAAGGTTTTTCTATGACTTGACTGAGTGACCTAATTTTAGACCCGACATGACTCGTTTTCAAATTTGTCCGAAACATCATCAAGACAAACATTCTGACAAATCTTCAAGAGTATTAGACTGAAAATGTGGCCTCTAGAGCATACACAAGGTTTTTCTAAGATTTGACCTAGTGAACTAGTTTTTCCCCCCAACATGACCCATTTTCAAACTCATCTGAGATATCATCAAGACAAAAATTCTGACCAACTTTCACGAGTATCGGACTGAAAATGTGGCCTCTAGAGTGTACACAAGGTTTTTCTAAGATTTGACCTAGTGACCTAGTTTTTGACCCAACATAACCTATTTTCAAACTCGTCCGAGATATCATCAAGACAAACACCCTGACCAAGTTTTATGAGTATTGGACTGATAATGTGACCTCTAGAGTGTACACAAGGTAAAAGTTGAAGACGCATGACAGACGATGCACGACGCACACAGCATGATCACAAAAGCTCACCTTGAGCACTTTTTTAAAGAATGGTTGTTTTGTATTCTTTCTACCAAAAAGGATCTATTTCATAAATATTCTTTGCCCACCATACTAAATAAATAAGTGTTACACACAGAAGTTGCTAATAAAAGTAGACCCTGTAAATGCATTCCAGAAAATTTATCATGGGTTTTCACATCAACAAAGCTTGACTCTTGTAATGATCTTATCATTTATGTTATTTTGCTATTATGCTATTGTGCTCATGTATTTACTTACTGTAAATTTGAGCCATTAAAAGATTTTGTCCGTCTGATAATATAATTTTTGAATGACACATGCAAACACATTTTCAAACAAGTGTGACTGTGATCTCAACAAATTAATTTAAGACTGTTCAAGTCACACTTGCGCTTTTGTTGACTAATGATGCAATTACTGACAATACGTATATACATGTCAATTTGATGCATCTGGATTTCCTAGTAAGATATCAAAGTCTTAACTCTTTACCAAACAACAAAATTTTAGAATAGTCCAAATTGAAAATATTTGCATACTGAAAATGGATCAAAGGCTGGAATTTGTCTTAAAATGGAAGAAAATATTGAATGAAAAGGAGTATAGGATCAATCATTGCAAATGTAAGATAACAAGAAAAATCTTGTAAAATGATACTGTAGTTTGACCTGTTTTATGAATGAGCTACTGTTAATCCTGAAAGATATATCACATTATACAAGTCAATCTACCTGTTTTTATAAACCTTTTTCTGATCATCTTCAGGATGAGCCTCTAAATCTCTACCAGACTTCCATAAGGCATATTTCTCTGGCTGAAACCTCTTCACAAATGTATCCATCTGTATCTTGACCCCATCATTACGACACTTACACTGTTATAAAATATACTGGGGATGAATTTAAACCAGCTGATTCTTTCTTTCTTCTTCACACACACAAAAAAAATTAGACTTGTCCAAACTGAAAGCATTTGCAGATAACACAATGAATATGTCTCACATTATAAGGTTAGTCTTTTAAAGGGTAGAAAACATGTTACTAGCATCCCCCCCCCCTCCCATTTTCAACAGCCTTCTATACCTCAGGGTTGTTAACTCTTTGGCACCAACAATATTTCAGACAATTCTAAGTAGAAAGCATTTGCTGACAACAATTCAAATGCTGCAACAAAGATTTGACTTGGCTTTATAAGGGAAGAAAGCATTGAGGAAGAAGGAGAAAATGCTGGTTACCAACTTTTTCTCCTTTTCCCACAAGGCTTTTAAAAGCTGTCTAACCCAAAGTCTTCAACTTCGGATTGTGTGGTTAAGGGTTAAAACTTGGAATTGTTTTGTACAGGGTTAACTCATCTCTTGCAGACAAGTTATTGTGTCTTGCTGCAGATCACAAATGATCTGTCCCAGTGACCCACTTTTTGACTCTATGCAGTCAATTTTCAAGCCAATTCAAGACGTCACAAAGACAAATATTCTGGCAAACTTTCATGTGTACTGGACGGAAAATGTGGCCTCCAGAGTGCACATGAAGTTTTTTCCTAATTGTCTAGAAATGTCCCAGTGACCTACTTTTTACACCCCACATAATCAAATTTCGAACTCGTTTGAGACACACAAGCACACAAGTCTTTTTCAAAGATTTGTCCAGGCAACCTACTTTTTGACCTGATGTGACCTTGGCTCGTATTCACCAACCATAGGAACGTTCTTGGTCTCAGTCTCCAGAATTTTCTAAATTTAAAAATAGCACAACTTCTGATTGGCTAAACCAAATGGTTTAGCCAATCAGAAGTTGTGTTACTTTCAAATTTAGAAAATCTTGGAGAATAAGACTAAGAATATTCTTAAGAATGGTTGGTGAATACGGGCCCTATCTTGGAATGGCTCCACAATATTATCCAGATGAACATTCTATGGGATTTTCATGAGCATAGGACTGAAAATACTCGACTGCACATAACTTTCTTTTTAAGATTTGGCCCGGTAACCTACTTTTTGATCTGTTGTGACCCAATTTCAGCCTAATCAGAGATTTCATAAAGACAGGCTTTCTGGCCCAGTTTCATGAGTATCAGACTAAAAATGTGGCCTCTAGAGTGCAAATAAGGTTTTTCTAAGACATGGCCCAGTGACCTACTTTTTGACCTGACATAACCCAATTTTGAACCTGTCCAAGACATCATCAAGACAAACATTCTGACCAAATTTAATGACTATCAGGCTGAAAATGTGGCCTCTATGTTGCACACAAGGGTTTTCTAAGATTTGGCCCGGTGACCTTCTTTTTGACCCGACATGATCCGATTTCACACTTGTCCAAGATATCATCAAGACAAACATTCAGACCTAGTTTCATGAGTAACAAGCTGAAAATGTGGCCTCTGAAATGCACACAGAGGTTTTTCTAAGATCTGGACCAGTAACCTACTTTTTGACCCGACATAACCCAACCAACTTCAAAATTGTCTGACGTAATATCAAGACAGACATTCTGACCAAGTTTCAAGAGTATCAAGGTGAAAAGGTGGCCTCAAGAGTGCACATAGGGTTTTTTCTAAGATTTAGCACAGTGGCCTGCATTTTGACCCGACAACACCTAATTTCAAACTTGTCCAAGATATTATCAAGACAAACATTTTGACCAAGTTTCATGAACATCAGGCTGAAAATGTGGCCTCTAGAGTGCACACAAAATTTTTCTAGGATTTGACCCTGTGACCTACATTTTGACCCGATTTGACCCAATTTCAAACTTGTCCGTGATATGATCAAGACAAACATTCTGACCAAGTTTCAAGAGTATTGGGCTGAAAATATGGCCTCTACAGTACACACACAGTTTTGCTAAGATTTAGCCCAGAAACCTACTTTTTGACCCCATGTGACCCAGTTTTGAACTTGACCGAGACAACATCAAGGCAAACATTCTGACCAAGTTTCATGAATATCAGGCTGAACAAGGTAAATGTTGACAACTGCACGACAGACAACGGACACAGCATGATCACAAAAGCTCACCTTGAGCACTTCACGCTCAGGTGAGCTAAAAATGAACACTAAATCTGTCTAGTTTAACACTGTTCAACCAATAGCCTGCTAGGTACTCCTTCAGTTGCTGCAACTGACACTGTAGATCAAGATCAGACCAAAAGAATATATATTTAAATTTTGGATCCACACTATGCAATGTTTTGTAAGACTTCTTGCCTATCCATGAATATCTCTGGCTTCAAAGGAGCAATACTTGGCTTCATTTCCTGACATAAAAATCTCCATTTCATATATTCATTACTCCACAGATTTATATAATTAGCATCAAACATGAAAACTGACACAAAAAAAATCCTACCTGTAAGCAACGTTTTCCATATTCAATCCATCTAACAGAGGCAAAGTTAGTAGATTCTGCACAATTAAACCCATGGTTGTAGCCCGAGTGATAGCCATAAGGGAAAGTAATCATGAACTCTCCAGCTTCCTGGGTAATCTATAATTAAAAAGAATCCATCCTATTCAACCCCTTTTCACTTCTGAAAAGTTTAACCCATTATCATGACATACTTTCATACATACAAATAAGTAACACAAGTGACACAAAAATTGTTTAAATGAAAGAGAATGCCTTTTAGTTAATGTAAGAAGAAACATAGTGTCTGCAATTACATTTGTTTTTCACATTGTTGTAAAATGGATAGGTTAAAACTAGAATTAGATTGCTCCAACTTTCTGAATGAAAATTATTACATCATAGAAAAAAAAGAATGTGATAAGAGGCAATCTAAGACCATCATTGTATTTCTTTTGAAATGCTTTTAATACTGATATCATCAGTAAGATCCCAATAGGAGCTTGTCATGGTGGAGGTGTCTTTGAGCAAGTTACTTCTCTGGAAGACAATACAAGAAGCATGAAAGTTTAATGCCACCTTAATGAAACTAAAAGACTGTTAACAATAGTATTGAAGACATTGCAATCATGTTTTAATACCTTGTTAAATGGTATTGAATACTTCTTTAGAACACTTGGAGAAATGAGAGTCATCTTGTGTCTCAGGAAAGCAGGACAAGCTTGAAAGCTACTGGGAAAGAAACCTGAAATAAAGAAGGAACAAAAAATGGGTTTAAACTTTATAATACAATACAAACTACTGGCATATTTTTTCCACTGGTACAGATCAAGCTATATGCACTGTTTGGTAGCCCCAGGCCTTTGGGGTGTAACGACAGATCAATACATCAATGGATTGCCGCAGTGAAGGATTCAATCTGAGAGTTTCATTACGGTCATATTTAATAAGTGTTTCAATATGCATCATTTGGACAATCAAGACATGATTCTTTGGTGTAAAAAAAATACAGTGTTCTGCCCTGTTGTTCCCTAAAAGTATATACTGTTGTAGAAATTGTGCCCCATCTTCAGTTTCTATTACCTAGCAGTACCATAATGCATCATGATATCAGACCCTCGATGCATTTCAGTGTTGTTGCCATGGAAACAGAGTTCTGCAAGACATGGAAGGATTGTTTCTGTGAAGTTTGGTCAAAATTGGATTGGTAGTTTCAGAGATGAAGTTTGAAATAAAAGTTAACACACTAAAACACACACAACAGACACAGTGTCATGACATAAGCCTTTGCATCGGTGGAGCGAAAAAGAGTAATGATAAAATAAATCAATGTTCACAGATGTGTAGTGAAATCATGGATGGAAGGAAAACATAGTGGTTATATACTCAACAAAAATTCTCTCAAGGAGCTTAAAAAGCTTCCAAAACAATTACACATGCAATTTTTCTTTCTGTCGTTTCACCACAAGGGCAATTGTATACAATTTCATGAACTATTCTGATCTGTCAAGACATACAAGCAAATAAACAGTTTACTACGTCTAAATTCTGTTTGTATGTAGATTCTAACCCTCCCACATTTTTGATCTTCATTTAAAAAGTCTTCAAAATCTACTAATTTGAAAATCACCTAACTTCTTACCACAACATACACTAGCTCTTTTTATTATGCCTCTGCAGGTGACAGGTCACAAAATCCTCCAGGGAGATCTTTAACCACAATTTTCTCAAAAACAAAAAGTAGGCCTTTTCCTCTTTCTCGATGCTTTTCTTTCAATGACATGGATTAGTTTGTGATTTGTCTATAATGAACGTCCATGGTAAAAGATCAATTCATAAGTTTACCTTGGGCAAGCCTTTCCAGTCTTCTTCCATGTTCTGGTGGGATGGCATACCAAGTTTTGGGAGCTCCAAAATGGATGTAGTTAATACTGTAGAGATCCATATCTTCTGTGTGCCAGGCAAACGTGGTTTTCCACATACCAAAGTACAGGTAGGCAGTATTAACCCCTTCAATCTTTATACCATAATCTGCTCCAACATAATCCAGGATGGAACCCAGCTTGTTTATATTCCATGACTCCTGATCAACATCTGTCAATGTCCCCGAAATGTCTGCACCATACATAGGGTTGACAAAAGTGATGTTTTTCCAATATTTCCTCTCCAACTCTTCATAATCAAAATGACGGGGTGTTTTAAACCTAAAGTAAATATAATAAATTTTCACATGATATTTAATAGCACTTTGAAACATGATAAGTAATTAGTTATTCAAAGAGTTCCGCTATGGAATATTCATTGAAGGGATAATTGCCCCATCCTCTCGATAAAATATGGGACATTTTCAAAATCTTTTGGACAGAGTCTACATATAAATTTCAAACTTGTAAAGTACATGAAAATAATAAAACAATCTTAAAAAATAGTAGAACATTCTTGCAGTGTGTTTTGCTTGAAAAACACTATGCAAGCTAATTTAATTGGTGTCAAGCACTTTATATGTGTAACTTATAAACCTGTTATCTAATTCATAATGTTCTTCCTTGAAGTATTCCCTCCTACAGAGAGATCTTTAAATCATACAAAATTGGAAATTACTGCTTACCAGTATTTATGATGATATATGAGACATATTGGGGAAAAAAATGTGTTTTGTCATTCAAGGATCTACTTTTGCAGTGGTTCTGAAGTGGTAAAATTTTTGATGGTCAAACACAAAAACCCATAGAAATATGTGTTACTGCTGAGGACATGTGTAGAGATAAGTTCTTTCAACATGACATTAATTTCAAGCAATTTACATGCAATTTGGACAAATTTTCAATCACCTTTATGATCTCACACCAAAACAGATACCAAATTGGCAGTATCTATTGTCACTGCAGAGCTTCATTTCAATCTATGGGAAGTCTGGTTGATTCATACTAACTAATTTTCAAGATATGACAAATATCCCACTAGAGCCAATTTATACGCCACAATATTCATTGTTTAGCAACACTGGCAAAAGAATCACAGCCTAGGCAGATATTACGGTTTTATCCAGTCAGGTGGATATTCCTTCAGAATGTTTTTTTTGCATTGATATGGTACATGTGTACCACTTATGCCTTTCCTGTATTTTTACAGCCATTAGGGACTAGAAATTGTGGAAAAAGAGAAAATACTGGTAACCAGCTGTTAATCTTTTCCCGTAATAATTTTTACTTTTAAAGAAAACAGCATCCTTTCAAGCTCCACATTGAAACTTTTGACAGATGACTACTTAACTATGACTTCAACAATAGATTTTTCTGAAAGGTTAGAAAAATTTAAATAACACTTATGATAAAGATAACTAATTGAGTCAAACACAATTCTAACATTAAAATTTAGTTTCTGGTTTGGAGCTTAAAGTTAAGACAACAGCATTCATAATTAAGCTTTAAGACTTGGCAAAGAGTTTCCTGTAGACTTTGAGTCAGCTTAGTACTTGTAGAATTCTTGGTACTGACTTAAAATAAATTTTTTGCATGCTTTAGACACAATTAGCTGCTTTTGCAGAGTATGTTGGCCTACATCATGGCCAGCCAACACAGAAAAAAGCAGTCAAGTCTTGAATCTACTCAGACAATTTTTTTTGTAAGATTTCCATTTAAAAACCTAAGTACCTCTCTCCATTGGCCAGTTTTTCAAAATCTGTCACATGTATAGGCTTCTTCTGTATGTTATACTGTGTGTAGAGACCCTGAGATCCATGTACCTCTTGGACAATAGGTGCAGGAATCACAATGTCCAAGTCATCATAACCTGCTTTCCTTGGACACCATTCTGATGGTGGGATGATCTATAATCAAAACAATCATAAAACTTGTATCAGTATTAAACCCTTTCCTTTATACAAGTGCATTTTGGCATCTCTGTATTACAGGGCTTATGAAAATATTGTGGTACATGGAGAAAATGTTCATTAAGAGTGGTTTCACAATTTGTTTCCTATAGTGTTTCACTAAGAATTTATATTTGTGAATATCTGGCATTCTTTTGTTAAACAAGAGGGTCAGGATGGCCCTGTATCACTCCAATGGCTAATAAGTAAAAACCTTACAATTCTTGGCCAACTGGTTTCAACCTAGAAGACACATAACATTTTCTCTATAAATCCCAAAAGAAAGTAATGACCTAAGGGCAAAGCCATTTTTAATCACAGAGCTATAATTACTTGAATCCAGATAGAGGTCCATAAGATAAAGCCCTATACCAAATAATAGAGGTCTAGAATTAATGGTTGTAAACAAGAAGATTTTAAAAGTTTCCTCAATAAAAGACCCTGTAAAACATGAGACCCCTGAGACAGGGTTAAATTTGGTGGTCTTACGGTAAGTAACAAGAAGATTTCTAAAGTTTTCAGTATATAAACCCATGTAAAACTTGTTATTCCCGTGGCCTGGCCAAATTTTACCCCAAGGCTATAATTTGGGCACTCTTGGTAGATGCCCACTAGATAAAGCTACATGCAAAATTTGGTAGCCCTAGGCCTTATGGCTAGGTACAGGAAGATTTCTAAAGTTTTCACTATAAAAGCCTATGTAAAACTTGCGACCCCTGGGGTGTGGCCAATTTTGACCCTGGCAGGGCTATAATTGAAGAAACCTGGTAGAGGTCTATAAAATAAAGCTTCATGCCAAATTTGGTGGCCGAGGTCCTTATGGTTTCAGACAAGAAGATTTTCAATGATTTTCAATATTTTTCAGTTTTGTTGCTATGGCAAGCAGAGTTTTTGAAGAAATCAATTTCTTTCAAGAGTTTCAAAAGTTTACCTGTGACCTCGAACTTTGACCCATGTGAAACAATATGGCACGTCCTTGAGTCATGAGCAACACTTGTATTAAGTTTCAGGGTCCTAGGTCAAATGGCTTTTGAGTTAGAGCATGGAAATGAAAACACAGACAGATGGACAGACAGACATGGTGAAACCAGGGTTATAATTTAGAGAGTCTAGGAAGAGGTTCACTAAATAAATACACTTGTAAAATTTGGTAGACCTAGACCTTACGGTTGAGAATGAGAAGATTTTTAAAGTTTTCACTATATGGCCTGCAACACACGAAAAGGGGCATTCGGACATTTGCGTAAAGTGTTGTCTCGGATCAGCCTGTGCAGTCCACGAAGGCTAATCCGAGACGGCACTTTACGACTACACTAGATTTCATCCTACAGTAGACTTGCGCAAAACAGAAAATAATCTAAAAACGGAAAGTGTCCTCTCGGATCAGACTGCGTAGGCTGATCCGGGACAATGCTTTACGCAAATGTCTGAATGCCCCTTTTCGCGTGTTGCAGGCCATACAAGCCCATGTAAAACTTGTGACCGATGTGGATGGCTTTCAAAATCATTATGGGAAAAAGGAAAAAATGCTGGTGACCAGTATGTTCCCCTTTTCCAACACTGTTGTTGTCTGCAGATGCTTTTAATTTGGATATGTCCAAATTTCTGTCATGTGGTAAAGAGGTTAATATAAGAAATGGGGTACCTTGCAAACACCAGCCCTGTGAGCTCCTTTGCTCTCCACATACTCTATATACTTGTTGAAATCCTTGAATTCTTCCCATGTAGGCCTAAAGACCATGATCTTTGGAACACCATTTCCTCCACTTGATGATTCCATTTTCCTATTGTTACCATCTACATCAGGCCTTTAAGGAAGAGAAACACAAATAATACTTCTATGCATCAAACAATACAATTATGGCAGGCTTGTTCTGTATGCCATTCTCATTAGTATTTGATCAGTTTTTGGCTAAGAATTGTTCAGAGAGGGGATAATTGTATAATGATTAACTTGCAGAAATCAGAGACATTTTCAAAATAAATGAGACAAGTGTACACAAGACCAATTCTCAAACACAATATTTGAGATTTATTGGTAAGTTTGTTAAATTCTTACCTACTTTCTATCACGAAATTCCTACCTTTTTTCTTGAAATGATCCCTACCTTTTTCCTACTTTTTCATGAAAATCCAGTTGTAAACCTGTACATGGCCTATTACAGTATATCTGGACTACCGGTAGTTTGTACATGGGCAGTCATACCAGAATCATGGCATACAGCAAGATTTGTTGGTGTTACAGAAAATGAACAAATCGCACACAGAATCATATTCAGGTTAAATTACACAAAGGACTTCTACTCAGAAAAATTTCGAAAGCTTGAGAGTATCTGTCACAGCACTTGATAAGTATATTTGTGTGACATTTTGATGACAAAAGCATAAACAATGTATCTATTTTTACATGCATTTACTTTGATTAAACGCCTGTTCTATATAATTATATTCCATGGTGTTGTACAATACGAACATAAAATGTTTAAGAAATTGAAAAGACAAGTGAGAGTTTTAAACAGTAAAAGGCTTAGAATAACTAACAAGAAGGCCATGATGACCCTGTATCGCTCCACTGGCTAATACCACGTAAAAGCACTACAAGCCAAACATTACAATACTTGGCCAATTGGTTTCAACCTAGAAGACATACAAAATTTTTTCTATAAAATCCTACGAGAAAGTTATGACCCCAGGGCAAAGCCATTTTTTACCGCAAAGTTATAATTACTTGAATCCTGGTGGAGGGCCACAAGATAAAGCCCCATACCAAATAATACAGTTCTGGAATGTGTGGTTATAAACAAGGAGATTTTCAAAGTTTCCTCAATAAAAGGCCCTGTAAAATATGAGACCCCTGAGACAGGGCTAAATTTTGCAGCCCTAGGTCTTATTATGGTTAGTAACAGGAAGTATGGTTATGGTTAGTAACAAGAAGATTTATAATTTTCAGTATAAAAGCCCATGTAAAACTTGTGACCCCTGGTGTGGGGACAAACTTGACCAAGACTATAATTTGGGCACTCTTGGTAGAGGCCCACTAGATAAAGCTACATGCAAAATTTGGTAACCCTATGCCCTATGGCTAGGTACAAGTAGATTTTTAAAGTTTTCCCTATATAAGCCCATGTAAAAATTGTGATGCCCGGGGCGGGACCAAATTTGACCCCAAGGCTATAATTTGGGCACCCTTGGTAGACAACCTCTAGATAAAGCTACATGCCAAAGTTGGTAGCCCAAGGCCTTGTGGCTAGGTACGAGAAGATTTTTAAAGTTTTCCCTTTATAAGCCCACATAAAACTTCTGACCCCCGGGGCGGGGCCAATTTTGACCCCAGGGTTATTGTTTGAAGGAATTTGGTAGAGGTCCACTAGATAAAGCTACATGCCAAATTTGGTAGCCCTCAGCCTTATGGTTTCAGACAAGAAGATTTTCAAAGATTTTCAATAGTTTTCAGTTTTGTTGCCATGGCAACCAGAGTTTTTGAAGGAATCAAATTCTTTCAAGAATTCTGAAGAGAACCATGGCAGGATCATTTCTGTGAAGTTTCATCAAAATCGGACTGGTAGTTTCAGAGAAGAAGATGTTTGAAATAAAAGTTAATGCACGAAAAGACGGATGCGCGACGGACACCGAGCCATGACATAAACCCGCTGGTCTTCGGCCAGTGGAGCTAAAAATCATTTAAACCTTATAGGTTTGTTAGATTTTTTGGGAGAAAAATAAAGTGCAAGAACAATTTTTAGGTTAGTTGCTACAAACATCAAGACTGATAAAACTAAACAGTGCAAAGAAAGCTCAATATGTCTCATTTAAATTAAGATTTGACTTTTATGTTCAAATGTAGCATAGATCAAGCTCCTACTTATTTGACTGAATTACATTACTATCTTTGAGTCCCAGTCGCAGACCAGGACTGCCATCATCTATGAATTCTAGCATTAGATATGATGTTCCTTTTCAGAGGAGAACAATGATTAATGACAGAAGTTTTGCTACTATCAGGCCAAATTTATGAAACATCTTGCCTCCTTACATCAAGCAGTTTGTGTCCATTGTCATTTTTATGAAAAACCTCAAAAGTCACCAATTTAATCGCTTCCAAGTTCTATGACTTCTTTTATTATTGACCCTTTTAGTCACTGACTACTTCCTGGTAACAAAACTGGAAAACTGCACATGCGCAAAAAAAGCTCAAGAAAACAGTGGCGGGTTATTGAAAATGTACACAAAATCATTAAAATATGAGTGATTACATGAAAAGTGTTCTGTCCAGAGGCAAAGAACCACGTTGAAGAAAGTGATCCGTATATAAGTGATAGTAAGATGAAGACATCAAAGAAAAATTAAATCAAAGCGTTGAGAATGCTGAAGTGGTATTTGTCAAGGAAGCCATTGTGTGGATTTAATAATTTGAAAGAAAAAGAGAAATATTATTCAAGTATTGGCTTGAAAGTCAACCTACTAAGCAAATGAGTACCTTTTTGGTTGAAGGGAGAGTACTCATGACAAAGTTAGGATTATTTGTGTATTGGTAGTCTCCCTTCGATCATAAGGAGGAGTCAGGAGTAACGTCCCTTGACAGTGGGATGCATGATGGATAGAGAGAGAAACCATGTGAATATATCGAATAAAATTAAATTTGTACCTGAAAACTATGATTTTGAAATATCTTTGGCCATTAACATTTAATTACGAACATTACAATCAATTATGTCTATCTATAGATCTAAATATTCACGCCCAATCAAATGGAGTGGCGTGCAATCATTGGATGAACAAGCCATGGGACGAACTGGTTTTGGAACGAAAAAGCCCAGGACCAAGCGATCAGTAGACAAACTTTGTATCATTGCACCAATAGAAGGCTATGAGCGAGTGAAGCTATTTTCAATCAAAAATTAGTATTTCCACGATCGATGGCCTCACCCAGTGTATTTTAACATGCCATTTCCAATTACATATCTGAGTGCTACCGAAAAACTCATTTGTGTGAGAAAAATTGAGTTTAATTGGGTTTATTTCCTTCGGCTTTGCACAAAATACAATACATGGTCTTCAAAATTCAATATTGAACTCATAGTGGTATTGTCTTCGACAAATACCACAAAAATGCATTGCCCTTGTGGACTGGCGATAATTCTAAGTGACAAAGTGTGTAATTTGGCTTGATATACTTTTATCTAGTAAACTTACAGATCAGGACAATTAAGGAGAAATAACATGCACACCTACAAATCCTTTATTGTTAATGGCTGGGTCCATACATGTTTGTGTTACATGCGAACGTCAGATCTATGCTGGCCACAACATCAAAGAAAAAGTTAACCGATCCCAGGCAGTAATTGACAAACCCCACAAAGCATGGGCTGGAACACCATGGGAAAAGGAAAAATGCTTGTTGCCAGCATTTTTACCTTAACCATAGTGTTTCCACATGCCCATTTATGTAGGGTCGTTAATTAAGATGAGGGAGAGTAAGGTAAAGGGTTCATAAAGGGTTGCCACCTAATACATCACATACTTTTATCATAGAATTTATAGAACATAGAAAAAGTCCTGTTGTTGTGTATGGTTGCTCTTTTCCGTAACTGTTTTTTCACCAGGGATTGTATATAACATGTAATTTATATTCCTGGTTTCCACATAAAAACTTTACTTTTCGGGAAACATTGTTGAAAGGTTGAAATAATGGCTAAAAGTATTTTCTCCTTTTCTAGAAATGATTTTTTTTCTATTGCTAGTCAAGACCTGTGATTGTTTGGTAAAGGGTTAGATGGAAGTTTTAACAGTAATTAGTGAGATCATTGTACACAGGGAGGCATTTGAGCATGTCAAATACAAAATCATGTAGGGAGACAGAATAACCCTTAGCCTGCAGTACGTGATCTTAAATAAGACTAAGCAAAAAGCGTTACAAGAGAAAAATTTGCACATAGGGGAAGTCTGATCTTGAAATACATCGTCACAAGTTCTAATGATGGTTTGAGTGATACTAATTAAAGTAAATGACACGAACTTCAATGCAAATTCCTGTCAAGCTGGTCAAAAATATATAAATTCGGCAGATTATAGCTTAAAAACCAATAACCTATCACATAAAATAACAATAGGCCTAAAATATAAAAGAAGAACTGTGAAGAATCTCTTTAGAAAAAGGTCCATACAATATCAAACAAATAATTTGAAACAAAAAATATACATGTGGGGACATTTTAGAGGGAAGTGTAACCAATTTGGAATGGAAATTTGGGACGTTTAAATAAAAAGTGGGGCGTTTTGACTGTGGGACACTTATCTGTTTATTCATCCCGGTGCACAGCACGATGACACTGTCCTATGACACAATTATTCTTCACAGATTTTATCAATTAAATATTTTGACAGTTTATTGACGAGCAGAATTCTGGGATCAAATTTCCTTGGCAATGAACGGCGTCGTAAAAAGGTCTATAGGTCCATGTCAGAAACATTATTGTATCGTATATATAACCAAACTGTGACCCAATTTTGTACTTGTCATAAACTTTTAATGTTATGAAGACAAACATTCTGACCAAGTTTCATGAATATCTGACTGAATATATTCTTCTAGAGTGCATACAAGGACTTTCTAAGACTTGTCCCCGCAACTTACCTTTTGAGCAGGCGTGACCCAATATTAAAACATGTCCAAGATATCATCTAGACAAACATTCCGACAAAGCTTCATGAGTATCAGACTGAAAATGTGGCCTATAAAGTGCACACAAGGCTTTTTCAAGATTTGTCCCAGTGACCTTTTCTTACATTCAATGTGACCCGATTTTAAGCATACATCAAAGATATTATCAAGACATACATTCTGACCAGTTTTCATGAATATCAGACTGATAATGTGGCCTACGAGGTTTTTCAAATATTTGTCCCATTGACCTACCTTTTGACCTGATATGGCACAATTTTACACTTGACCAAGATATTAGTTAGGCTAAGATTCATACTAAGTTTCATGAGATCTTAACTAAAAATGTGGCCTATACAGTGCACACAACGTTTTTCTAAGACTTGTCCCATTGACCTACTTTTTACCCAACCTGACCCGATTTCCAACTTGTCTGAGATAAGAAGACAAACATTCTGACCAACTTTCATGAGTATTGGACTGAAAATGATGTGGCCTCTAGAGTGCACACAAAGTTTTTCTACATGCAAGACTTGTCCCATTGACCCACTTTTTTACCCAACCTGACCCACTTTCTAATTTGTCTGAGGTAACAAGACAAACATTTTGACCAACTTTAATGAGTTTCATACTGAAACTGTGGCATCTAGAGTGCACACAAGCTTTTTCGATGATTTGTCCCAGTGACCTGCTTTTTGACCCAACATGACCCAATTTCTTCCTTGACAGAGATATTATCAAGACAAATATTCTGACCAAATTTCATGAGTATTGGACCAAAAACGATGAGGCCTCTAGAGTGCACACAAGGTTTATCTCAGCTTTGTCCCAGTGACCTACTTTTTGACCCACATTACCGTGTTTCATGTTTGTAGCCTGCAACCTAAATGGATACCAACCTAAATCTATGAAATGTCATTTTACCCTTAATCACACACTCTCAAATGTTAACTAACCTGCTGAATATGCCTTTTAACCCTTTACCACACAATCCCGACTTTTAACGACCCTGAGAAAGAAGCCTTTTGAAAACATTGTGGGAAAAGGAGAAAATGCTGGTAACCAGCATTTTCTCCTTTTCTCACAATGTTTTCTACCCTTTCCCCCAAAAATTTCAATTTTTCAGTCACTTTCATTTAGTTGTCTGCTAATGCTTTCAATTTCGACTAGTCTAAATTTTGTTGTTTGGTAAAGAGTTAAAATCATTGTGGGAAATAGAGACAATAATCATAAGTAACGTTCTCTTCTTTCCCCACAATATTTTCCACCCTATGAAAGACAATTCCATCATTTGAGTGACACCTAAAGGGAGTGAGACACTTAGACCCTCGACCATTTAGACCCCATAAAATTTTAGATTAATCTATAAACATAGTCAATTAAGTATGTAAATATATGTTTGGAAAAAGGGGTCTAAGTGTCCCACTGAAATAGGGGTCTATGTGTCTCAGGGGTCTAATTGTCACCCAAATTTTAAGGGTTCTAAATGGTCAGGGGTCTATGTGTCTGACATCCACACCTAAATTGTTGTCAGCAAATGCTTTCAATTTGGGAAATTTTTTTTTTTGTTTGGTAGAGAATTATTTTATAAGTGGCTTGCTTTTTGCACCAGACTACATGGACTTAGCTTTCTTTAAATTAAGTTGTAATCATGTTATGATGTAGTTTAGATTTGAACAGCATTCAAACTCATCTCTTTTTGGGATAGGGAAAACCTGACGCAAAATATTTGGTAAGAGAATTATTTAACTATCTTAGGAGTGCACTTATTAATGACATGTTTACTGCTATAAATATGAAATTACTTAACCCTTAAAGTGGCCGGTATATTTATTTGGATAGTATTACTCGAACAAATTGACATAAAATTGACCTCTATGCAAAGAATAATTAAAGAGTGAATATTTATATCATCGGGTATAATCAGACCGTACGGCAATTTTGTTAACGGTAAAATGTCGGGTTTGACCCTTATGGTGCCATAGTCAAAATATTAGAGCTTTGGCGGATGGCATGGATCAAGATCAGACTGCACAGAAAGTGCATCTTAGATCTATGTCACCCGCCACGTATTGCCTATTTAAATCAACAAAATCATGTTTATTTCAGATATTTTAAGAATTTTAAGACACGACAAATCTATTAGTGGCATAAGAGTTAAAAATCATGCGCATAGTTCCGCATGCAGACGACATTACCCGAAGCTAAGTTTGGACAATAATTCAAGCATGAAATTTTTGGTAATAGAGATCATTTATTTCATGTCAATTTGTTCGAGTAATACACACTAGGACGGTACCCCACTAGGAAGTTTATAACACTACCAGTACTGGTGGACCCCTAGTCCAAATATTTAGACGTACACATGCTTGTTTGCCGTTCAACATTTATCTATCGGACATTTCACATTTTACTTTTCTTTTGCATGTTACACGATGAATGTCAAAATGTGAAATAACGTACGCTAGGTCTTATAAATAGGACTTGTGGACCCCCAGCGAAGTTTGTAGTGTAGAAAACAGAAAAACGATTTTCAAGTTAGACATAGAGCAGTATGTGTACTCATTCATCAAAAGTACTGAAATATTTTCTAAAGTAACAACTTGCTACTGATAGACAACGAACTTAAGCAATGCTACACGAGTCCCACTTCTACCACATCACGATAGTAAAATGAAAGAGACCATAACATCATTGTTCAGACTGTGTTTACAGTGTTGTTTACTTTCAAGGGAACTTCCTCGCTTTTATTGGTTAAAGCGTTAGATTCTTTGCAAATCAGCTACAATAGACATAGAATACATAGATACAATAGTTGATTCAGCGTCAACCTTCTTGGATAACAACCAAGCCTGGGAAAGTGATATTCGCACACGGGTCTCGACATTCTCATGTTGTGCAGCCATTTTTCGCGAGAGTAGACTTGTCAATGAATCTAGAATCGATGTCATCTAATACAGGACAAGTTAAATAAGAGAAAGCATACCTCTATGTGAGAATCAATATTATGTTAGAGTGAGAAAATTTTTCAACTAACCAAATAACTAGAAATCCATTTGATTTTCAGAAAAATATTGCCGATTTCGTCAGGCTTACGTGACCAACATTGCGGAATGGTGATCAGAATAAGTGAAAGATATTCTGCTCTCGGTAAAATAGTTCATATTTTATACCGATATTTTTTTTCTACATAGTTAAGAAATTGTAAAAAGTTAACCTTTTTCTTATCAAATTCTAAATGTTATGATATTACACGAGTGTTTTAGCATAATATTAATCGAAATATGCCGTGGAGTAGTATATCTGACATAGATACATTTCTGTAAGGCATCTAATTATATTTCGTATAAAAGTAGTTCCAGATTTGCCGGTATAGTCTGTTTCACAAAGCTCTACACGGTGTCACTATCTACCCTATATATAGTCATACGTCAGTCTTGAATTCTTTACTTAAAACAGAAGTGATTTGTACGAAAGCCTACAAGGGTCAAAATGAAAGTAAAATGTTTTTCAAAAACACGTAATAACGTGAATTTAAAACACGTTATAACGCAAAAAAAGTCCCACTAACGCGAAAAATATCGTAATAACGTGTTTTAAAACACGTAATAACGTGTTTAAAATCTCGTTTTAACGTAAATTTAAAACACGTTATAGATCTAACGCAAAAAAAAGTCGCACTAACGCGAAAAATCTCGTAATAACGTGTTTAAAAGTCGTAGTAACGCGAAAAATCTCGTTATATAACGTGACTTTCAAACACGTAATAACGCAAAAAAAAGTCGCACTAACGTGAAAAAATCTCGGAATATCGTGTTTTGAAACACGTTAAACCGCGTTTAAAAGTCGTAGTAACGCGAATCGAAAACTCGCAGTAACGTGTTTTTTGTTTTTTTTCCCAACTTTATCAACAGTACATGAGAACAGTTTACATGTATGTGCAGTAAGTTCATTGACATGCATTCGAATTTCCCAATAAATATTGAATTGTGTTAGTCGTGTTTTTTGTTGGTTTCAGCGTTATTTCAGTCACATCACAGCAACCACTTTCTTATTCATGACCTTTCTAGGATTCACTAGTATTAAGTCTGCATCTTTACTTTGCCTTGCAACTGTCAGATGAGGTTAGCAATGGCAGCGGAGATCGAACATGGATTCCAGCGATGACAGTAGAATTTCTCTATCATTATCCTCGATCTTGACAAGATTGTTGAAAATGTTTGTTCAATTAATGTTTCACATCCTTTCTAACATTGTTTCAGTACTTTGGCGGCGGCAGTGCCCTTATCTATACTTTGCTGGTTTCTTTTTTTCACCAAAAACTTGCCAATAACTACCAATAATTCGCACAACATTATTTGCGAGCCACTGGCTGCTGTCCTACATCAACATCTTCGAAAAATGACAAACGGTGAAAGAGGAATGAAACCTTTCCCAAGGACGATCATCAATCTTCGAAAAGAATTTGGCTGAGCTGTTGAATCGTGCCATCGAAACACCCCTTCCACCCGCCCCCCTGCCTGTTTCAAACTTTGTATGCTACAAACTGACCTACCAAGCTCAGCGAGGTCTCGACCAGATGTTTGTCGAGTCGGTATTCATTTAAAAGAAAAATCAAGATAAAATAATGCATTTTCAATGATCTAAACACTGATGAAAAGGGAGTAAATTCGAAAGAAACAAATAACACTCAGACATTATGGAAGTTGCACTGTTTGTTTCACAATGTAGCTTTCACAGGATAATCTTCCGTGGTTTCAAGTGGACCGGATTATTAGCTTGTAATGAGAAACCCTGGTTCGATCTCTGCTGCTGGCAATAGTCACATCTGATTGCAGATAACAGAGAAGCTGCAGACTTATACTGATGGATCCTAGGAAGATCGGGAATAAAAGACTTATAGCTGTGATGAGATCTAAATATCACTGAAAGCGGCGTAATGCACCATCAAAACAGATAAATTTGCACTGGGAGATTCGACTGAGCTTTACGGACCCCAATCAAAGCAAAAACAGTAGAAAAAAAAAGCGTTCCTGCGAGTTTTCGGTTCGCGTTACTACGACTTTTAAACACGTTAAATATTACGTATTTTAAAATACATCATTACGAGATTTTTCGCGTTAACTAGTGCGACTTTTTTGCGTTACGTGTTTTAAATTTACGTTATAACAAGATTTTTTTTTTTTACGTTACTACGACTTTTAAACACGTTATTACGTGTTTTAAAACACACTATTACAAGATTTTTCACGTTAGTGCAACTTTTTTTTTTGAGTTATAACGAGTTTTAAATTCACGTTATGATGTGTTTTTGAAAAGCAGTTTATCTTCATTTTGACCCTTGTTGGCTTTCGTAGATTTGTACGCCGCATTCAACGGTATTTCATTTTTGTCAGGGCGATTGCTTACTTGCTAGTTCGTTTAGAATCTACTTGGTTTCGGGGCTGTGCTTTTTGAACAGCGCCTCTCACACCCTGATCTCAATAATGAAACGTTTACGGTGCTTCTTTTCATATTTGGACGTTTACTGTGGACCGTACCGTCTCAAACCCAACGTGAATTTTCTGTCAGAAAAGCTATGTACAGCGCTGTACTGACTTTCTGTTCCGTCGGTTAATTCTGTATAATTGCAGCGAAAAAGATCTAATCTTTAGTGAGATACGTGACCAAGGACAAATTATTGAACGTTTCATGAGATCTACCTAGATCTATTTAGCGCTTTTAGAAGTCGTTTATAACGTGTAAATCTAAGAAAAAAAAGTACCGTTTTTGACAGCCATTTTATGTCTATTTTGGGGAACGTAATCGAGTAAAAGATGAATCAAACTGATACAAACATAGGCGTAGCCAGGAATGAAAATTTTACACGCACAATGAGCTGTATGATGACGTTTGCTCGACAATATTACGTCACATGAAACGTCACCATTTATTGTAAAGAATAGAGGAATTCCCTGTGCAGATCCAGAGAAAAATCAATACATGTAAATCATGCTTGATTTTTATGATATTGTGATTAACAACTTCGGTAGCGGATTTTTTTTCTGCGTTCTGTGTGTAATGGGCGCTGCGCCCTTGACTAACTAATACGGGATTGCGTGATACAGGGTTAAAACATGAAAGAGAAGAATAACAAAATAAGAATTTTATAACCCGAATGGTAACAGTAGTGCTTTTTTGTAAATAATGATTAGGGGAGATCACTTTTAATACTTTAATTTTAAGGCTGCACGAATTCTTTCCCTTACAGCTTAAAAAGAATATTTAAAGATGACCGTCTTGCGATATAACTGTTAATGTATCTACAAGCTTCATCAACTTCAATGTCGTTTGATAAAAAGAAAAACAGAAGATTGTTAAAACATGTATCTATGGGAAGAGAGGTCACTAGGAATCTGCAGTTTTTAAAATGTATGTTGTACCGTAATATATGTTTTATATTTATAGGTTTTTTTTTTTTCTTGTACTTACAAAAACCCTTTTACCAAAACAGTCCCATGTTTAAATCACCGAAAGGAACAAGGCTTTATAGATCAAAAACATTGAGGGAAAGGAGAAATTGCATTTTCTCCTTGTCCCACAATGGCTTTAAATCCTTCCCAAGGCAACAGGTGTACCTGTTATTTGAGCCACATCAAATTTGACGTCTGTAAATTATGCATATAATGTGTGGTTGACCAGGCGTGACCCAATATTAAAACATGTCCAAGATATCATCTAAAAACCCATGATACCATTTTCAAACCTTGAAAGCTTTCGCAATAAATTAAAATTTCCTGAAAATTTTATCGAGATAGTGAAAAGTTTCCCGAAAAAAATATCACTATAAACTTAATATTTTAGCGTAAAATTTCGCAATCGTGCAAGAAGCTGACATTCGAGATAAAATTAAATGTGTAAACTTATCCAAATTAGAATTTTCGAACGAGACATACCAAAGCGATATTTGTCTTTGAAAGAGTAGCAAACATTGTGGAAAAAAGAAAGGATGCTGATTAGTACTTTCCTTTCACCGCAATATTTTCAAAATTCTTTCTCTTCAGGGTCGAAAAAACCCTGGATTTTTTTTTTACTGGGTTAGATCTAATTAAGTCTGTCTCGGGGCAATGTTTAAAAAGATAGTTTTATCAGACTATTCTTTTTTCAGTCAAATATTAGACTATGTAAATGATAACCATCAAATACTAAGATATTTTAGAAGTGTAGTAATTCTTTATGACGATACTTGAGTGGTTTTATAGCTTATCAGCCTGTGAAAATTCAGGAAATCGCTTTGGTAAAAAAAAAAAAATCCTCGTGAACCAATTCTTCGACCTTTCTTTTAATTTGATGAGCAACTTAATGTAGATTACACTTTTTTTTACGCTTGGACATGAAATAAACAAAAGAAAACATGGTACATAGACTGAGTTTAGAATATTCATTTCATGTCTGAAGAGTCTAGACCCACTTTAAATTTAAATGGTAGGTCTATTTGTGGTAGGCCAATTTGATGAAAATCGTCCAAAAGAATTGACAACTCGTCATACTTATTCTTAAGTATATTTCTAACAGTTATCTTAACTGATAATAGCTTTGATTCGTAAATAACGTAGTTTTTCTCAACAATAATAATTGCGAACAGCACAAAAATATATGGTTGCTTTTATCAATTTCACCTCCGAAAATGGCGGCCGCTTGTTGCTAGGGGAAGTGACGTCACGCCGATGTACCCCGAGTTTAACAAAAAAAGAAAGAAAAAGAAATCTTTTGAAAACATTGTGGGAAGAGGCGAATGTGCTGATAACCAGCATTTTCTCCTTTTCCCACGATGTTTTCTATTCAATTGAATGTAAGTTTCATTAGTTGAGCCATATGAAATTGAAGTCTGCAAATGTTTTCAACTTTGAGAAGTCTTTTTTGTGTGTGTATAAAGGGTTAGAGTGGTGATAATTTTTTGTAATAAGAAAAAAGTTTTATTGTGTGCAAAGACACAGCGACAGACCATTTACTGAAAGCTGGAGCACCATAAAGTTTGAGTTTCTTGAGAAAATCCTGACCTCAGAAAATATCAAATCTTCTTAGTTGCATTTTTTTTTTTTTTTTCGCATCCCTGTTAATGGATGACTATCGTAACGACGAAGGTCAGTTCAAATTTTAAACCTTCCATTCCTTAATTATAAAAATGGTAGTTCAAGTTTCATTTTGAGGAGAGAAATATGTGCAAAAACTGTTTTCATTATAAAGGGTTAGCCGGGTGTTCCTTTGATGTCGGTATATCACTGCCGTAGTGGGTGACACATAGTCTTTGCTAAGCACAGACTAACACACACGTGTCATAATAATGTGTCTGTCCTGTTCAATTTTCAGTTGATCATTTGTGAAAATATAGGATTTGGAATTACCAATTTTTTTTACATTAGGGTATGTCCATTCTAATTTTTGAATTCAAACGATGCATAAATTTGTCTGTCCGAACACTTTTTGTTTTCAAATAAATTATTATGGAGCCCTGATTTAACTGCAGATTGCAATTCATTAATTTTTTTAAATTTTTGCCTTGTAAATCCAAGGTAGTTTGCTAGAAATTAATTATTTCTTTCTCGGGTGTAAATAATGTAGTCTGCATACGAAAGCTTTTATCAAAACACCCAACAGGAGACAGCGCTTGTGTTAAAACCCTTCTTTCTGTAGGATACCTGAAAATTGATAAATTGACATTTTTTGTCTCTTCGAAAGTGATAATTGATGCAACTACCGGCACGGCCGATTTTTGGCATATTTATTGCTTTTACGGTGAATTTCATTTCTAAAATGTCACCAAATAACTATACGGGTATATTCAAGATAGCGTTTGTTTTCACCTCGGCCCTTGTTGCTATCACGTGATCGCCGAAAGTGCCCGGATGTCCGACGTTATCTATTCTAACAATAAAAAACAAACTATAATTATCATTTGAATTTTAATATCTTAACTTTACCATATGTGTAACATTAAATAAACACATTTATATAAAAGAAAGTAAAAAAAAAGTTGTAAGTTATGAATTTATCCTTGTTCTTCATTTTTTCTCCATTCCCAACTTAAATCATAATTAGCAGGCAGTGTAGACAAAGATCAGCATGCACATCATTTAAGTTTGGCCTTTGGTCTACTTACTTTTTTTTTCATTATTGTTTATATGATTGGAACATTTATTATTCATGAATAATGTAATTAATTGCAACAAATTATTAAAAAAAGCAGATTTAAGTAAATGTGACACGTCATGTAAAAGAGGGTCATCCTGAAATTGCGGTAAGTATTGACACTGGTCAGAGTGCACTGACTGGGTAACCTGACCAAGATTGAAATTTCACTTCTGGTAGATTTTCTGTAGGTTATTTGGTTGTCTACTTTACTAAACAGCCATTTGAAATGAATTTTTGTGTTTATTTATCATCGCCTCTGGTTGCCCATATGGGCGACGCCCCCTGAAGGCTGTTAGTATTGTTACAAGGGATAGTGCTAAGTTATGCCGTGTTCTTTAACATGCTCGGTGTATGGCACCGTCACACAGGACCTCGGTTTAACGTCTCATCCAAAAGACTATCAGTAACTTTAGATGACCAGCCATGGGGCTCAAACCCACACCCTCAAATGACCCGAAACATAACGTTCACAAGTCCTGAGCTCTACTGATTGAGCTATGATGGCTGGTCAAACCGCCATTTGAAAACTGTCGATCCAGATATACCGACACTGTGTGTTGGTCCCAGGAAGTCCCTTCATGTGTGATGGGTCAAAAAAATATCACATATTCACACCTTTATGGCCAACGAATTTGGCAATGAACAATATTTTTGGCAATTACAACTTTCATTTGTCTTCACACATCATTTGTGCCAGGTGTGCAGTTTGGCCATTTCCATATTATTAATTATCATTTATTGGAAAACAAATTCAAGAATATACAGTGTTAACATTTCTTCTTTTCCCACAATACTTTCTACTTGATTTTTGAATCATTCTTCTCATTGTTATAATCATATCAATCCTACTAAAAAAACAAGAGAGTCATGATGGCCCTGAGGTCACTCACCTGAGACTTTTGACCAAACATGATTAATTTTAAATCTCTTTTGAGATATTATGACAAACATTCTAGCGAGCTTTCATAATTATTGGACTGAAAATTTGGCGTCTAACTTGTACACAAGCTTTTTCTAGACTCATCCAAGATGTCAACAAGACAAACATTTTGACCAAGTTTCATGAGTATGGAACTTAAATTGTGGCCTCTAGAGTGTACACAAGGTTTTTCTAAGATTTGACCTAGTGACCTAGTTTTTCACCCAACCTGAACCATTTTCAAACTCATCCGAGATATTATCAAGACAAACATTCTGACCAAGTTTCATGAGTATTGGATTGAAAATGTGGCCTCCAGAGTGCACGCAATGTTTTTCAAAGATTTGACCTAGTGACCTAGTGTTAGACTTGAAATGACCCATTTTCAAACTCCTCTAAGATAACATCAAGACAAGCATTCTGACAAACTTTCATGAGTATTTGACTGAGAATGTGGCCTCCAGAGGGTACACAAGGTATTCCTAAGATTTGACCTAGTGACCTAGTTTTTCACCCAATGTGACCCATTTTCAAACTAGTCTAAGATATCATCAAAACAAACATTCTGATCAACATTAAAGAGTATTGGACTGAAAATGTGGCCTCTGGTTACCAGAATTTTCTCCTTTTTCAACAATGTTTTCAAAAGCCCTCTTTGCCTGGTCAAGAAATCATGGGACTGTTTGGTAAAGGGTTTTAAAAAAAATGTCTTCATCTCTCTCTCTCTCTCTCTCTCCCCCTTTGTTAAAAAGGATTCATAGTAAATTATGATGCACCACACATATCAGACTGAATAAGGACAGAAACTACAGCCGTAGATGCAAAACATGAATAGTAGGGTTTGAAACTGCTGTTTTCTATAACTCTTACCAAATGACTAACTTTTAGACTTGTCCAAATTGAAAGCATTTGCAGATGGCAAAATAAATGTCACTCAAACATTGATATTTACTTTTTTGAAGGGAAGAAAATGTGGGTAAAGGAGAAAATGCTAGTTACCAGCACTCTCCTTTCCCCACAGTGCTTTTTAAAGTCTTTTTCCTGAGACATGTTAATAGTTGGTTTTGTTGTAAAGGGTTTAATGTTTACTTCAATAAGACATGACAATTTCCTACACTGTATCTGTTACTTTAAGAAAAAAAAATCATGAAAATGAACTGAAGATGAATTACTGCCCCTGGCAAGAGGTATTTTATACCAAACCTATATGTCATGTCATTTGTCTTATCTGTTTTGTTTTTAATCTAAAATGAGAATAAAGAAACTCTGAGAAAGTTTGGAATGAAAGCAGTTTTTCAAAAAAAAGCCGGGTCAAATTTCACTAAAAATTGACAAGATGAACTAATGCAAAGTGTTAGTGCCTGTGTCTTGGACAGGGGAGAAAACTCCTGTCACATAAGTTCAAATTAGAATATAAGTACTCTCCCATACATCAATCACAGTGGCCCTCAATACAAACACTCAAAATGAAACACATGATGGGGGAAGTCCTGTGTGGCTCTGTGGTAGAGTGTTGGACTTGTTGCCTGGAGGCCCCAGGTTTTAGCTTCACTCAAAGCACTAGGTGTTTCCTGGGAGTGTCCTTGGGCAAGACACTTCAGAGCCCTAACCTAGTACTGGTGAAACCAATGAATATGTGAGCTGTTGCCGTGATATGACTGAAATAATGTTGAAAGTGGCATGAAACACCATTCAATCAATCAAACACAAGATATTTTATTTCATGGTAAAACTGTGGCACATTGGTCACCATTACCTTTTACCACACAATTCGAAGTTCCAGTAATCTTTGAGAAGGCGGCTTTAGAAAACTTGGTGGTAAATGCAGAAAATGCTGGTAACCAGCATTTTCTCCTTTGGCCACAATGTTTTCTTCCTTCTCAAAGATAAATTCCTTCAGATCTGCAGATGCTTTCAATAGCCAAGAGTCTAAAATTTTGTCATGTGGTAAAGAGTTAACCCTTTACCACACAATGAAGACTTTTGATGCCCCTGAAAGAGAAGGCTTTTGAAAACATTGTGGGAAAAGGAGAAAATGCTGGTTACCAGCATTTTCTCCTTTTCCCACAATGTTTTCTACCCTATCAAAGAAAAATCATTTCATATGAGCCACGTTAAAACTGTCATCTACAAATGCTTTCAATTTGGACAGGTCTAAAATTTTGTCGTGTGGTAAAGGGTTAACATTTTCCCTCACAACCAAGTTTTTAAATGACCCTGAGGAAAAAGCCTTTTGAAAACATCATTAGAAAAGGGGAAAATTGCTTTTTTCAAAAATTTTTTTTCTTTCAGTAATGTATTCCATCAGTTGAGCTACATTTCATTAATCTTCTGCAAAGGCTCTCAGTTTCGACAAGTCTAACGTTTTGCCGTGTGGTAAAGAGTTAACCCTTTCCAACATGGCAAGTTTTAGACTCTTCCAAATTCAAAACATCTGCAGACAACAAATCTAGAATGGGTGCAAATGAGTTGAAGTTCTCTGAAGTGTAGAAAACATTGTGGTAAAATGAGAAAATGCTGGTCACCAGCATTTTCTCCTTTTCCCACAATGTTTTCAAAAGTCCTCTCTGTCTGGGTCATTAAAACTCGGGACTGTGTAGTAAATGGTTAAACCATTACCACTAAGACTACTAGTATATTAACCCTTAGGCTGCTAAGTGCAACTCACTGTCCTTTTGTGGACAATGAAGATCAAGATCAGCCTGCACAGAACGTGCAGTCTGATCTTGAATCTACACTGTCCGATATGGAGATATCTTTTCCCAAAAATTATCTTTAAAATAGCAAAATTTGGGTTTTTTTTCTATCCGTTTGAATGTTTCATTTCACTTTTTTAGCAGGATAAGTGTTAAGACAAAATGAACATAAGTCGACAATGTTACACGACAAACATCTGAAGGTAACGAGCACATTAGAATTTCTGCATTTGAGGAAAAGTAGCCACTGCTCTGGTTTTCAGTCTGTCAGTTTCTCTTATGGGTCCTCGTGACTAAACTGTCATGATTTTGGGGTCTAGGCTCAAGATTTGGGTGTCCCATTGATTTTGATTCCTCCTAATACTTAAACAGCAATTTTTGGACTCTTCAAAATTTGTCTGCAGACGACAAATTCAAAATAAGTAAAAATGTTTTTAAGTTTCTTGATTGGATAGAAAACATTATGGAAAAAAGATGGAAATGCTGGTTACCAGTATTTTGTCCTTTTCCCATAATTCTTTCAAAATCTTTTTTGTACAGTAAGGAGTTAACTAAACATGTAGAGCTCTGCACACAATTTTACAGCACATGATACTCAGATGAAAGCTTTTTGTTTGTGACTGGGCAGAAAACAGTGTGGAAAAAGGTTAACAGTATTTTGTTCTTTTTTAACAATGCTGTCAAAAGCCCTTTGCATCAGCATTGTTTATTAGTTGTACGGTCAGGTGGCAGGGCACCTGTAAACTTGTTCACAGCTGTGGCGAATCATTTTGCCCCGAGCAGAAGGTGAGGTGGTAACGTGATTCGCTATAGCCATGAACAAGTTTCCAAGTGCCCTGCCACCTGACCGTACAGCAAATTTATTATACTGCAAAGTTTTCCATTCTGACATGTATTCAGCGATATTTCCCTTTATGGTCTCATGAATTGTGTATGCTGATGAAATCGAATTTCCCTTCCGAGTGCCCCAACACACTGAAAACTGATGTCACTACAAGCTTTTTTAAGTCACTGCCTTAGAAGTTCGACATTCATTTTATGATTTGTTGGCAAAAGTAAACAAACTTTCGTTGCTTAAAACGATCATTAACTTATTTATTTTTAGTGTTACAAAGTATGACTATTGACACTTATGATTTGTTTACATGACAAAGGGATCACTCTTTTTAATCTCGTTTATTTGTTTCAGAACAAAAATAACGATAATTTATTAATCATATTCATTCATTTTCAAAAATAATCCATTCTGTCTGCTTTTATAACAGTCATCAAGGGAAACTATTAATAATAATGGTGTATTTGGCTTGTGAGCAACTCATATCAACAGGGCTCCTGAAAAGGAAAACTACCTTTTGCCAGTGTACAGCAATATATGTTCAGAGCATATTATCCAATCAGATCATGAGGAATTTCTTTACAGTATAATAAAAACCATGGTATTATATGTTAAAGAATTAACTAAACAAGTAGAGCTCTGCAAGTAATTTTATTGCATTAGAAAAAAGTGTGGAACAAAGTGCACATAGTTTTAGTAATGTCCATAAGTGATGTGGTTACATCATCACAGGAAAGTCAATCTATACTGTTTGTAAAGAGATTCTCTATGTCTTGTACAGGCTCCAAGGAACCACTGTCTGTGTCTTGAGTATCTTGAGGGTTATGTATAAGGTCATCTTGATGGTCAACTTCTGAATGCCTTGAAGACAGAAAATTGTATTTTCTTTTAAATTCTGACTTTCTTTTCATTATGTAAGCTGTGATCAGTTTGGCTGTAATGTCTGTTTCAACCCTTTACCAAACAATCTAACAAGGCAAGGTAGAAAGGCTTCTGAAAACATTGTGGAAAAAGGAGAAAATGCTGGTAACCAGCATTTTCTCCTTTTCCCACAATGTTTTCTACTATACTGAAAAGAAATATACATGTAATCATTAGAGCAACATCTAATTTGTCATCTTCAAAATTAATGGTTTCAATATGGACAGGTCTAAAATTGGTCGTCTGGTAAAGGGGTGAAGTCATGACCACCAACAGAATCTGATGACAATTTGCATCTTGCAGCAGACCTATTTTGCAAACATTGTGGAAAACAGAGAAACTGCTTGTCACAAGCAGCTTTTACCTCTTTACCTCTTTACCACCCAACTAAATTTTTTGACTTATCAAAATTAAAAGAATTTGTAGATCACAAACTAAATGAAATTAAAATGGGGACATTCGTTTCACGAAGGGTAGAAATCATTGTGGAAAAAGTAGAAATTGCTAGGTTACCAGCATTTTCTCCTCTTTCCATAATGTTTTCATAAGCCTTCTCCCTCAGGGTTGTTAAAATTCAGGATAATGTGGTAAAGGGTATCCTTTACCAAACAATCTCTTGTTTTAACAACTCTGAGGGAGAAGCCTTTTGAAGACATTGTGAGAAACGGAGAAAATGCTGGTAACCAGCATTTTCTCCTTTTCCTACAATGTTTTCTACCCTTTTAAAATTTGAAAATATCACTTAGGTGGCATTTTATTTGTCCTTTGCAAATGCTCTAAATTTTGTCATTTGGTAAATAGTTAAAACAAGTTTTCCACAGTTACTTATTTGATCTTAATCCTTATCCTGGTAAGTAAGTTAAATGGAACTTTCAAGCCGATAGTAAAAAGCTAGAATAATGCTATTTCAAACTTACTTCTTGAAGAAAACTATTTCCTTATTGGACAGTGTAGATCCAAGATCAAACTGTATGTTCTGTGCAGCGAGTTGCATTAGGAGCCTAAGGGTTGAATTATGCTGATAACCAATGTTTTTGAAAAATGTTTTCCAAGTCTTCTACTGCAATAGTGTTCAACATTTTACCAGACAATCTTCCTGTTCTAACAGGAATAAAATCTAAAAACATGGTGGGACAAGGAAAAAAATGCAGGTAAATGGCTGGTAACCAGCATTTCCTCCTTTTCCACAATTTTCTGCCGGTTTCGAGACTAATCCTATCAATTCAATCACATTTAATTTGTTGTCTGCAGATGCTTTCAATTTGGCTCACTCTAAAATTTTGCCCTCTGGTAAAGAATTTCATCCCCTTCCATTTATTGGGTTATGATCGTTCATAATATTTTAAAATTCATTTATAATATTTGAAAGGTTGAAACATACTGTGATTTTTCCCGCTGAAGCTGCTCCACTCTCTGGTCCAGTGTTTGTGACAATTCTGTAACTTTTCTCTTGTACTTTGTCATCCTAGACCTGTGTCTCTTAGTTTTCTGATGTACTATTTAAAAATAATAATGATAATTTGAGCCATGCTTTGTGAAAAGGGGGTTTAATGAATCTACAAAATGTATCGACCCATGTCAGCCTGCGAAGTTAGCTCATGCTGATATGGATTGAAACTGCTTGTTCCTTGTAAATTTTCTACATGTCCAAGGACTACTCATTTATGATTCAGTCTGTTATTACACAAAATGGATTTTATGGATATATAATCATTACAAATGAAACAAGCAAGTTCTCCTCTTTCTAAAATGTTTTCAAAAATTTGTTTTACACCTTTTTTTAATGCTGATTATCTAACTTTAACAAAACCTGCTTACAGAGGCAGCCTTCTTAAAATTTGTAATAGGAGAAAGTAAGTTTACTCATTACCAAACAATACTTTACAATACAACCAAATCGCTAGAGAGTAAATAAAGATTGTGTGAATGATAAATACTGGATTGTTATTTCTTACCCTACGTATTAGTAAAGTACAAAACGTAACATGGTGTCAGAAGTCGGATATTAACTTTGTAAAAATATTCAAAATTTGACAATGGCGAAAAATCTTAATCTACCAAAAACACTGTTGCTACAAGGAAATTTGAAAGAGAATTTTCCAAAATTCAAACAACAGTTTCAGATATACCATATGACAGCTACAGGATTAAAGGAAAAAAAAGAGGAAGAAATTAAATCTTCTACACTGCTACATGTTATTGGACCTGAAGCGTTGGAGATATTTAATACTTTTTCATGGAATGAAGATGACGAAGACGGAGATGATAGAAAATTGGATAGAAATCTCCAGCAATTCGAGAAATATTGCAATCCAAGGAAAAATGTTGCATATACGAACGACATGTGTTAACAAGCGCTGTCAAGAAGAATCCGAGTCTGTTCATGCATACTGTACTGAGCTGAAGATACTGGCTAGTTCATGTGAATTTGGCACATTGAAAGACTCGTTAATAAGAGATCGCATTGTCTGTTGAGTTAAAAGTGACAATGTGAGAAGTCGCTTGTTGAGAGAAAGTGATCTTACACTCGAGAGAGCACTAGATATTTGTCGGGCTTGCAAATCATCAGATTTACAGATGAAAGGAATGACAGGATCAGTGCAAGAAGTCACGCTAAATGTGGTGAAAAAGAAGAAAGAAAAACAGAAACTATCAAGATGTAGAAAATGTGGACAAAGACATAACCCAAGAAACTGTCTGGCTTAAGGGAAAAAATGCCATGAATGCGGACGAAGTAATCACTTTGCGATTATGTGTAAAAATAAAAAGGTGGATAAAGGGTACACAAAGAAATCTAGGAAAATGAATCCAGTGGATACAGAATCTAGTGATGACAATGAAAGTGATTATCTTGGATTACTGTACGATATGGTTAATTCTGTAGATAAAGACTGGATTATTACTGGCGATATTAAAAAAAAAACAAGAGGACCATGATGGTCCTATATCACTCACCTGAGTACTAAGCAGTAATGGTCTACAATGAAGATAAATACCAAATATCGAGGTTCAAGGCCAAATGTAATGAAAGAAGAGCGGCAAATTGTAGCAAGATATGCCCGTCCCACCGCCAGTTGTCAAGGAGGTATAATAATCGCAAAGGGCAGGTAATGCAACAAACATGTTTACCAAGTTTCAAGTCAATTTGACTTGAGACTTCAAAGTTCCGTTCCGTACAAGCAAGAAAACTGTCAAAATGAAGATCAAAGTGGAATTACTCAAAATCCGCGCTAGGTAGAGTTATTGTTCTTGCGCACTGTACTCGGTAATATTGCAACAAACATGCATACCAAGTTTGAAGTTTTTCTCACTTGAGATGACAAAGTTATATTCCGGACAAACACTAAATGCTGTAAAAATGACGATCAAAGGGAAATAACTCAAAGACAGCACGAGGTAGAGTTACAATTCTTGTGCACTGCATGTCCAAATATTGCAACAAATAAGCATACCATATTTCAAGTCATTCCTACTTAAGATGACAAAGTTTTGCTCCGGACAAGCAAGAAATGCTATAAAAATGAAGGTCAAAGGGGGAATAACTCAAAATTCATGCTAGGAAGAGTAATGGTTCTTGTGCACTGCACTCCGTAATTTTTTAACAATCATGCATACCAAATTTGAAGATGTTCAGGCTAGAGATGACAAAGTTATATTCCGGACAAGCACTAAATGCTGTAAAAATGACGATCAAAGGGAAATAACACATAGACAGTACGAGGTAGAGTTATGGTTCTTTCACACTGCACTCCGTATTATTGCAACAACACAAATGCCAAGTTTCAAGTCAATCGGACTGTAGATGATACAGTTATGCTCCGGACAAAAAACTATTCTAAAGAACTTTCTAATTCAAGGGCAAATAACTCCAGTTGTTCTGGTCCGATTAGACTAATAATCAAACTCATCCGAGATCTTATGGTCATAAGTATTTTGACCAAGTTTGGTGCTGATTGGTTAATAATTGTAGATGCTAGAGTGTAAACAAAGTCAAATATAGCAATTTTTCTAATTCAAGAGCAAATAACTCCAGTTGTTCTGGTCCGATTAGACCCACAATTAAACTCATCCGAGATCTTATGGTCATATATATTTTGACCAAGCTTGGTGCTGATTGGTTGATATTTGTAGATGCTAGAGTGTAAACAAAGTCAAATATAGCAATTTTTCTAATTCAAGGGCAAATAACTCCAGTTGCTCTGGTCCGATTAGACCCATAATCGAACTCATCCGAGATCTTATGGTCATATATATTTTGACCAAGTTTGGTGCTAATTGGTTAATATTTGTAGATGCTAGAGTGTAAACAAAGAAATGTGAACGGACGGACGGACGGACGACGGACGGACGGCGACGGACAGTGAGTGATCACAATAGCTCATCCTGAGCACTTCGTGCTCAGGTGAGCTAAAAATACCTATGCTTACGGACACAGAAGCTAGGTGTAATGTAATAAGTGCCAAGACATTGAAAAAGTTGAAAGTCAAGAAAAATCTGGATGAAACTGCAAGTATTTTGAGATCAAGCCAATGGGATCAGTAAAACTCAAATGCACAATCAATGGCAATGTCTACAAAATAAAATTTCAAGTTGTTCATCAGAAAGTATGGACAATACTTGGAGCAAATGTTTGTATGAGTACTGGACTAGTCAAGAAAATGTTTCCAGTAGCTTTAAGTGAAGAAAATCATGATATCATGTTTAAATACAGTGATGTTTTTGAAGGTATTGGATGCTTGCCTGGAAAACATAAGATTCATATTGACAAAAGCATAAAGCCTGTTATCCATCCACCTCGAAAGGTTCCTGTGAAGTTGAGATCAGCCGTGAAAAAAGAGCTGGAAAGAATGGAATAAGAGGGAATAATTGTTTATGAAAATGAACCAACTGATTGGGTAAACAGTATGGTTACAGTAGTAAAACCTAATGGAGATGTCAGAATATGTCTGGACCCAAAGGACTTAAATAAAGCCATAAAAAGACAACTTTATCCGTTAAAATCTGTTGAAGATGTCATGTCAAGAATATCAGGAGCAAAATATTTCTCAAAGTTAGATGCTACATCATCATTTTGGCAAATTGAGCTTGATGAGGAAAGTTCTAAGCTTTGCACATTCAACACACCGTTTGGTAGAAGAGATTTAAACTATTAGCTTTTGGAATTGTGTCTGCTCCTGAAGTTATGCAGTGTGTGATGTCTCAGATCACTGAAGGCATTGATGGTGTGGAAGTGATCATGGATGATATATTGGTCACAGGAAAAACACCAGAGGAAATCGATGGACGCCTTGAAAGAGTATTCAAACAAGCAAGAAAACATAATCTCAAGTTAAAGTGTCAATCAAGAAAGAAGTACCACTGTAGGTCACTTATTGACAGATGAAGGTGTAAAACCAGATCCAGAAAAGGTAAAGGCAGTCAAAAAAATGCAGGCTGCAAGGAATAAGACAGAGCTGAGAACATTTATGGGATTTATTCAATACTTAGCGAAGTTTATGCCAAACCTGTCTTCTAAATCAGAACCGTTAACTCTTTACCAAACAACAAAATTTTAGACTTGTCCAAATTGAGAGCATTTGCAGACGACAAATTAAATGTGACTCAAAAATTAAAATTTGTTTTGGGAAGGGTAGAAAACATTGTGGCAAAAGGAGAAAATGCTGGTTTCTCCTTTTCCCACAATGTTTTCAAAAGGCTTCTGTCTCAGGGTCGTTGAAAGTCAGGATTGTGTGGTAAAGGGTTAAGATCACTGCTGAAAAAGGATATACCGGTAGTATTCGACTGGGGACCAAAGCAAGAGAAATGTTTTGAAGAAATTAAAACTATGGTTGTAAACACGCCAGTGTTGAAATACTTTGACCCTAATGAACAAATAACACTAACAGTGGATAGTAGCTCAAAAGGACTTGGTGCTGCAATATTGCAAAAAGGTAAACCAGTTGCATTTGCATCACAAGCATTAACTCTTACACAACAAAGATATTCTCAAATAGAAAAAGAGACATTAGCTATAGTGTTTGGGGTAAAGAAGTTTAGACAATATGTGTATGTACAGAAAATTACAGTAGAATCAGATCATAAACCATTGCAGTCAATATTTTGAAGGGACTAGCAGAAATTCCAACAAGATTACAGAGAATGTTGTATGATCTTTTTGAATATGAATTAGAAGTCATATACAGGCCTGGAAAATCAATGTACATAGCAGATACATTGTCGAGAAATTTCAACAATGAAAGTATAGAAAAACTCCTGAATAAAGAATATAACATTGTGGGAGTTGAGGAGTACTTTTCAATGTCACAACAAATGTATAATCAGTTACAAAAGGCCATTAAATTGGACATTGAGCTTCAACAGTTAAGACAAATTGTTGAAAATGGATGGCCCGAGGATCGTAGTATGGTTCCAGATGGAGTTAAATTATACTGGAATTACAAAGATGCAATCACAGCCATAGAGGTAATAAAATAATTATACCAAAAAGCATGAGAAATCAGATGTTGGATTACATACATGAATCACATCTTGGGATTGTAAACTAAAGTGTAAGGCTCCAGCCCATGACTGTATGTTTTGGCCCGGAATGAATGGTGCCTTAGAAGATAAAGTTTCCAAATGTTACATTTGTGCTAAAAGCCAACCTATGAATCCAAAGGGACCAGTGATTGAAACTGATTTACCTGAAAGACCATATTCTAAAATAGGAGTTAACATACTTGAAATTAAAAACAAACAATATCTCATTACTGTGGACTATTATTCAAAATGGCCAGAAGTTTCTAAATTAGATAATTTGACCAGCAAAAACGTAATTGGATATATGAAATCACACAAGTCAAAATACGGAATACCTGAGGAAGTTGTTTCTGATAATACACATCAATTTTGTAGCTCAGAATTCAAAAAGTTCAGAAAAGAGTATGGTTTTAAACACACAACCTCAAGTCCTCATTACCATCAATCCAATGGACAAGTAGAAAGAACTGTAAGGACTGTAAAAAATCTTATCAAAAAGTCAAATGATCCTTATCTCTCTATGTTGGATTATCGCAACACATCCTGTTGTGTATTGCATTGGGTTTGAGATTTTAAGAGAGTTAACTATGTTTGACAATTGATGATTTATTGATAGAGTTACTTCCCTCGAACAGATCTTAGGGGAATCCTGGGTATGGAAATCCATGTGTGGGTAACTTTGTTGAATAAAGACTTAAAAATTAAACTCATTTTTGTGTTAAATCACATACTTATTGAAGAACATAACATACTTCTAGAAGGAACTGGACTTTCACCTGCTCAAATTGGGTCATATGCTTAAAACTAAATTACCAGTAGTCAAAAGTCTGTTACAACCAGAAAACTTATGAAATGTATCTAAAAATTTAAAAGCCAAACAGGAAAATACAACGAAGAACTAGGACAAACATGCTGGACACGACTTAAAATCGCTGAAAACGGGAGAAAACTGTTTAGACACAAAAACTCATGGGAATATGGGACGGTAGACAAACAACAAAAGTCACCAAAATCACATGTAGTAAAAACACCTGAGGGTAAACAATATCGGCAAAATTGCAAACACATAAGACCAACAAAATCTGAACCAGATTTTAAGTCCTATGAGAAAATAGACTTACCAGAAGAAAATACCTCAGCCAGACAGACAAACAACCAATGCAATGAAGGCCAACATTTGTCCAAACACTATGTTACAAGATAAGGGAGAACCATGAAACCTCCAGACAGATATTCATACTGAGAGAAAATTATAAGTGTTATAGTTTTCACTCTTTACCAAATGAGAAAATTTTGGCCTGGACTAAATTAAAAGCATTAGCAGACGACAAAATGAATGTTGATAAAATTGTAATTTCTGTCTTTGATCGGGTAGAAAACATCGTGGGAAAAGGAGAAAATGCTGGTCACCAGCATTTTCTCCTTTTCACACATGTTTTCAAAGGTCCTTTTCCTAAAATTCATTAAAACTTGGGATCGTTTGGTAAAGAGTTAACTTTCATTCAAAAGTGTTCAATTTGGAAATAAGTGTTTAGGTTTCAAAAGTCTTAGTTCAGTTTGGAAATAAGTGTCTAAGTCAAAAGTCTTTGTGTTAAATATAAGTGTAAAGGGTTACCATCATTGCAATGGGTTATCTATGAATGAGCTTGGATTTAAAAGGGTGGTTTTGGGAGCTGTGTAAATTTGTAGTTTAATTTGTATGAGTCTGATTGAGTGATTCAGAAGTAAACACATCATGTTATTTTCTTATGAACATTTGGCCATTGAAAATTGTTTTGAATTTCCAATCCACAGATCAGAGAACTCTACAGATGTTGTTACAAAATACTGAAATGTAATTGACAGAACCTCACCTAATTTCCTGATTCATCTTTGATTTGTTAAGGAACATTTGCAACCTGATAAAAGGATATTGAATAACTGGTTCAGGCTAACCTCTGTCCTAAGCTGAAATTAATTAGTTAACAGTTACTCCTACTTAGACTGATTTATTGCTTCAGCCACCCACTGGGTTACTTACCCTAATCACCTATATTCCTGAAGGAAAGGTCAGTTACAACTGATTATTCTACTATTATTGCAGTTGTTATAGTAGTTTAATGATCAATCAAATTCATAGACAATTTCATTTATTTTTTTTAAAATAAGGGAAATATAGAGTATTGGCTTATCAGTTAACCTTGTATAATGTTTATGCATGAGTTGCTATACTACAGGTACTGTAGTCTTTGGGGCATTCTTCTATTGATAATCATTCTTATAAGCTACAAATAGCTAGAGAGTAAGTCAAAATTGTGTGAATGATAAATACTGAATTATCTCTTAACCTATGTATTAGTAACATTTTCGTAGATCTAGGTTTTTGGAATGGATAAATTTAGTTTTCCTTTCAGGATATATAATGTAACAATTACCATGCCACATGATTCTTATCTGCAACTTTAATCCATGTTTAAATGATCATTTTATAATATTCCAATCTTCTTTGGCTTAAACAAAAAAAACATAAATTACAAAAATTACGCTGTCAGTCAAAATCAGCAGAAAGGTCAATTAGGAAAAAGGAAAAAATGCTGTTTACTAGCATTTTCTGCTTTCCCCACAATGTTTTCTAACCTTCCCAAAAGAAATATCAATTTTTAGGTCACCTTTATTTTGTCTTCTGCAAATGCTTTCAATTTGAACTAGTCTGAAATTTTGTTTTCTGATAGAGTTAAGTCATATCACTGTGGTGGCATACCTATCAATCCATGCTCTCTGGGTCATCTACATGGACATGGCAATGGAATAGTGCCTTGCCTAAGGACACTTCAAGCAGCAGTGGTTTCAGTGGGGATCAAATCCCGGAAACTAATATTACAATCTCTCTTTGCAAATATTGGCCCACAAAGGATCAGAACTACTTTTCAAGCTATTGATTGATTATTTAATTGAATGATTGATAGATTGATTGATTGAATGGAGTTTTATGTTGTCTTTAACATTATTCTAGGTGTATTATGGTGACAGCTCGCTGATTCATGTATGTCCCGGATTTCATGAGTACTAGGCCAGGGTTCTGAAGTATCTTAGGCAAGAACACTATAACAAGAAACCCAGCAACCAAATTGAAGATCAGACTTGGTGCTCCCAGGTTTTGAATCTGATACCTTCATCAATGAGTGACACGGGATCCAAGTCTACATATCATTTTTTACACAGGTAAACAAATACAATAAAAGGGATCCAGAAATACAAAGAAAATGAGCCATGCTCAGGAAAAGGGTATTATATGCATTACCCTGATGCATTATACCAAGCAGGTATCACATAATTATGGATTCCTAAAATCCATTTTGAGTAATAACTGACTAAATCACAAGGTAAACTGGTCCTTTAACACGCAGAAAACTGACAAATAGCAAAAAATTTAATTTCAACCCTGGTCTGCCTGTGCAGGCTGACATGGGTAGATACTTTTTGAAGATGCATTAAACCCCCTTTTAACAGGACATGGCTCAAATACCTACACAGAAAATCATGTTCCACAGTAAAAACTTTATCACAAGCAACACACTTATTTAAAACGAATGTACTTTTCACACTGGCATGATCCTCTGGACTGACAGGCTCTATATCTGGCTTCTTTCCCTATAAGGAAAGGGAACTGATCATGATACTCCTATGATGAAAATAGGTCTGCTAAGCTGGCCATGTTTCACATACACTTTACCCTTTACCACACAAGCCCAAGTTTTAACGACCCTGAGGAAAAAGCCTTTTAAAGACACCATGGTAACCAGCATTTTCTCTATTCCAACCTTTTCTATGCTTTCAAGTAAAACTTCATCATTTGAGTCACATTCGATTTGGGTGTGCAAAGGCTTTCAATTTGGCCTAGTCTAAAATTCTGAGTTGTGGTTATGGATTAAAGGGTTTTTTCAAAAGTATCTAGGTGTTGTAACTATTCTTTCAGGACAAATTTCCATAAAAAAACACCCAAGATGCTTTGATATGTCTTTTATGTAATAAAATAGAGAAACTTAGCATTGCAAAAACTTCGATTTATCCGAAAATATGTCGTAACTCTTTAAATGATACAGATTTAAAATGAAAATTCCAAGCTGAGATAAGGGCATAATTGTGTCAAGAAATATTTTGATGGTTACTTGCCCCTATTCTATTGGTTCTCCTTTTGATAGGTCGAATTTGAAGTAAATATCTCCAGTTCTAAAGTTTTTGCAAGACGACGACAAGGCTATAACAGTACGTCATACACTTTTTCTTCGAAAACAGCTGAGCTAAAATGTATCATTCCACTGTGTCAAATGGCTTCTGCTAAACTGTAGCTCTATTATAATTGTGTTCACCCCAGTCAAATCTGCCTGACTCTATGGTGACTACTTGTTGTATTTAGGTTAATTTCGTGTATTGCATTAGATCTATATAACTAGAGCCCCTTAAGGGCCTGAAATCGCTCTACTGGCCTGGCAGTGATTTTGCTTTTTTGCTAGCATACATATGAATTCATGATGCAAAAAGAAAAAAGACAAAAAACACAAAACTAGCAAAAGTCAAAGAAATGTGACTAATAATGTAGACTTTGTTGAGTAAATGATACTAAGTCATCAAATGGCTGCTTTTCCTGAACGGTTTACTAGATTTTCTTTACTTTTAATAGAGTTTAATCCCTTGATGAATCACATAATCTTTGCAAGTTTCACAAGATTTGGATCAACACTGTGGACTTCATTGCCTTAACAAGAAATGGAAATTTTCAACTTTGAATGGCTACTTTTCCCATACTGATTGTCAGTTTTTTTTCAAAATCAATAGGGTTCAAGCTGTTTATGATACAAAGCAACTGTGCAAGTTTCATGATAATCCAACCAAAAATGCTGACTTCATCACGTAAACAAGACATGGAAATTTTCAACTTGAAATGGCTACTTTTCCCATACTGATTGTTGAATTTTTTTCAAAATCAATAGGGTTGAAGCTATTGATGAGATAAACAAACTATGCAAGTTTCACAGAAATCTGACCACAAATGAAGACTTTATCATGTAAACAAGAAATGGAAATTTTCAACTTGAAATGGCTACTTTTCCCATACTATTTGTTGGATTTTTTTTCAAAATCAATAAGGTTGAAGCTATTGATGAGATAAACAAACTGTACAAGTTTAACAGAAATCTAACCACAAATGAAGACTTTATCGTGTAAACAAGAAATGGAAATTTTCAACTTGAAATGGCTACTTTTCCCATACTATTTGTTGGATTTTTTTCAAAATCGATAGGGTTGAAGCTATTGATAAGATAAACAAACTGTGCAAGTTTCACAGAAATCTGACCACAAATGCAGACTTTATCGTGTAAACAAGAAATGGAAATTTTCAACTTGAAATGCCTACTTTTCCCATACTGTTTGTTGGATTTTTTTCAAAATCGATAGGGTTAAAGCTGTTTATGATACAAAGCAACTGTGCAAGTTTCATGATAATCCAACCAAAAATGCTGACTTCATCACGTAAACAAGACATGGAAATTTTCAACTTGAAACGGCTACTTTTGCCATATTGTTTGTTGGATTTTTTTAAAATCACTAGGGTTCAAGCTATTGATGAGATAGTCAACCTGTGCAAGTTTCACGAAAATCTGACCACAAATGAAGACTTTATCGCGTAAACAAGAAATGGAAATTTTCAACTTGAAATGGCTACTTTTCCCATACTGTTTGTTGGATTTTTTTCAAAATCAATAGGGTTGAAGCTATTGATGAGATAAACAAACTGTGCAAGTTTCACAAAAATCTGATCACAAATGAAGACTTTATCGCGTAAACATGAAAAAGACTAACAGACAGACAGACGGACGGACAACGGAAACCACGCCATGACATAAGCTCTGCTGGCTTTCAGCCAGTAGAGCTAAAAACCATACTAAAGTGTCTTTTGTCAAAATCCATTATAAATATTCATATTATCAACACTTTACCGAACAATCCAGACTTTAAACAGCCCTGAAGAAGGTTTTTGAAACTATTGTAAGAAAAGGAGAAAGTGCTGGTAACCAGCATCTTTTCCTTTTCCGACAGTGTTTTTTTTACCCTTTCTAATTTATCATCTGCAAATGCTTTCAGTTCAAGAGTTAAGAAACCTATGACAATTTTCGGGATACTTTTTGAACACCTAAAGAATAATATAGCATTCTAATCATTACCTGTAAAATGGCCTCCATTACAGAAATGGCTGGTTCAGAAACAGTATCTGTCCATGCAGACACATCCGTGCTATCTAGACCATAGAGGGGTATAGTGTTATTCTGTGGGCCTTTACCTGTAACAGCCATACATAATACATGTTTTTAAGAAGCAATTCCTTCTTTTGTTGCAGCGTTTTCCAAAGTTGTGCATTTTGAGACAAAAAAGGTCTTCAGCTATTGGTCATAAAACAATGTGTTAGTTCATCTAGCAAGCTTGGAATTCAGACTTTCTTAATTTTTAACTATAAAAGCTCTTAAATTAATCTACAGAAAATACAATTTATGTGTTAGATAGAATGGGGTTTAACACTGCTTTCAACAATATTTTAGTCATATCACCATTACAAATTACTTATTCCTGAGTTTCACAAGCACTATGTATTTTGCTTGAGCCCTGCAGTGCCTTTCCCAAAGCACACTCCCACACTAACTTGGAAGAGCTTTTACAAAAAAACAGTATGGGACAGTAGTGTCCCAGATATATAATGAATACTATTTTAATGTCCAAAACAACCATGATCAGAAGTAAAATGGATGGAATTTCTGTAAATACATTGAGTTTCTCACAAGGCAATCGCTTTTCTGTCCACACCGACTATAAACCTCAAAGCGATGTTAGGATTGTCAATAAAAATTTTTATGTTGTTTTACATCTTTCACCACCTGCCCTTTTAGAAAAATTTAAGGCCTTTTGGGACAATGAGTCCAGAATTGCTAAAAACTCAATGTTTTCTTGGTTTCTCTACAAAACAGTATTAAAATGCATTATTTGTTTAACCCTTCAACAAACAACAATTTTTCAGATTTCTCCAAATCCAAAGAATTATGCAGACAGCAAATTAAATGTGCCCCAAATTGTGAAAATTGTCTTTAAAAAGGTAGAAAACATTGTGAGAAAAAACAAAACCCTAGTTTTCAGCATTTTCTCCTTTTCCAACAATATTTTTCAGAGTTATATTCCTCAAGGTCGTTAAAACTCGGGATTGTGTGGTAAAAGGTAAAAGTGTCATCTCTTCACTTGAACGTCAATAATCTGTGTATGCTTCACAAACTTTCAACGATAGATTGAAACCAACTGATTGCAACAGATGGAATAAATATATGTAAAAAGGACTTACGCTTCAAAAATCTATTAATAACAAATCTATTCTGAACCTTGGCATAGCGTCTGGTTGCTACTTTAAGAGCTTCTTTTCCTGAAATGTACAATATCATCTACCAAAATGCAGATAAGCTAGATGGCAGTCAAGCCTGATGTGTGCCCTTGTTTTTTTAATTATTTTTACGGGCTTTAATGTTGAAAGGGCCTACAACACCATTTAATCAATCAATTCTTTTCACACCATTACTATCTCACAGAGGGTAAATTTGGTATGCCATTTACCACTTACTGATAAAAATTACATTTTAACTCTCTATACTCTATAATGTGAAGATGTGAAACAAAACAGAAAGGTCGATGTTAACAATTAACTCTATATCACACGAGTAAATATCAGATTCTATGGTTATAAGACATACAAGTTTGTGAAGTTTGGAGCTTTAACATTTTACTAAACAATCCTGAGTTTTCATGACCCTAAAGAAGATGGCTTTTTAATATTGTGGGGAAAAGGAGAAAATGCTGGTTACTAGCATTTTCTCTTTTTCCCAAAATGTTTTCTACCTTTCAGTTTTTGACTTGTATTTCCTTTGTCATCTGCAAATTGTTTTGATTGGGTCTAATTCAAAATTTTGCATTTACTTAATAAGTTGTATGGTTGTAAGACACTTGTTTGCCATACTGAAAGGAGGAACTCCTGATAATCAGAACACTGTTCTGAAGTTCCAAGCTATTTGCAATAAAAGGACTTTACTGTCCAGTTGTGATAGTCATCCTCAAGGCTTTCACGATATCGTTACCTTCTTCAAAAGCTTTCTGTCCAGAATCAGATTGTTTCTCTTCTTCATTCATCAAGAGATAATTATGGAATTCCTTAAATCCTATACTTTGGAAAATACCTGTAGTGTAGTCAGGTTCCCTGAGGAAAAAAAAACACTGTCATAAAATGTATTTCAGCTTTAATTCTTTTGCCGCATAGGCAGTTGAAAATACTTGTCTTACTTCTCTGCCAGTGTCTTTTTTCTTTTCAACTAAATGATGATTTTGAGATAGTAGAGAATGTACAACACAGAGAAACTTTTTCTGAAATGATCAACATGAAAAGCAAGAAGTGTCAAATATCCAAACTAAAAATATTTCTAGTATCGGCTTTCATTTGGGAATAGAAAAAAAAAATATGGAAATAGATGTGGAGAATGGGGAGGTTAACATGTGCTGACTGAGTTATACATCATGACCCAGCATTGCTTGCAGCCTGTAACAGTGGCTTCTTACCATCACAATAAAAAGAGGTTAGAGTGTATTTGTTAAAATCAATCTAACCAAAACGAGGTTATGATTGAAAACAAACTTTATTTTTTATCTCAGAAAATATATGTAGAAATTTGACAGACATACAAATATGGCCAAGTTAGATTTTATTACCACATAAATCCTGAGTTTTAACAACCCTTAGGGAAGAGGTGTCTGGAAACATTTTGGTCACATGCTGGCTATCAGCATTTTGTCCATTTCCCACAATGTTTTCTTTCTTTTCAAAGAAAAATTCTGCCATTTGAAACACATTCAATTAGCTGACTTTCATTTTAGACAAGTCTTAAATTTTGCCATCTGGTAAAGAGTTAAGGTATTACCCACCTAACGCTTCTAGTGCAACATGGAATAAAATTTCTTGTTAGTTGATAAATAAGATTTTATACTGATATAATACTTTTGCACATTTTTAACTGACCAGAAATTCCTTTGATGTCTATCTTGAAATAATTTGTTGACACTTTTGTTAGTTTCCTGAAAAGGGATGTAATTATTCTCCCTTTGTAATGAGAATATAGTGGTTTTAGATTTATAAATGATAATTCTTAGAAGGAAAAAAAGAAAAAAGTGGCTCTCTTAAAGTAGTACAATAATACTCATTTTTAATCATAGCAAATTTTGTAGGATAATATTATAGTGGAAATAGCTGTTTTCCATTAGGAGGGTACTACCTTAAGGACAAGTACGTTTTCAAAACCAGTTGTCCAGGGACAAGTGAAATTTTCAAAAAATTTTCCACCTCTGCTTACATGCAGATAAAATTTTCAGTTCCAAATAAAAAGCCTAGGCATCATACACTGATATTCAGGCTCCATTCTGTGTGTTTCTCAAGATAATGTGTTTGAACAATTTTACAAGATACTTACCTGCCCTCTTTCAATCTGTGGGTGTTATATAATTTATGAAATTCTGTCAGTTCTGTTAATAAACCATCTTCAATCATCTTGTCTACACGAGCATCTAACCTTTCTTTCAAAACTGTTTTGTAAGGAAAAAAAACCATTATCCTTCATACTTAATTTTATCCTTTACCAAACAATCCCATGTTTTCAGGTACTTGAGGAAGAAAGCTTTTGAAAACATTGTAGGAAGGTAGAAAATGCTGGTAGCCAGCAGTTTCCCCTTTTCCCATGATGTTTTCTATCCTTCAACAGAAAAATATTATACACATTTAAATTTTCATCTACAGATGCTTTTAATTTGAACCCTGTCATGTGGGAAAGAGATGAACACTAGTGTTCATTCACTTTCTCCAACAACATATTTTCAGCATACAACTTTGAAAATGTCCTCTTAACTCTTGACTAAATGACAGAATTTTTGACTGGACCAAATTGAGAGCATTTGCAGACGCCCCAAATTAAATGTTGCTAAAATGATGATTTCTGTGTTTGATAAAGTAGAAAATATTGCAGACAACAAAATAAATGTGACTGAAAAATTTGAAATTCATTTTTGGAAGGGTAGAAAACATTGTTGGAGAATTGCTGCTTACCAGCATTTTATCCTTTTCCCAAAATGCTTTCAAAGGGTTTCCGTGTCAAGTTTATTAAAGGTCAGGATTGTGTGATATAAAGGGTTAACCCATTACGAAACAAACAATTTTTGACCAGTATATACTGAAAGCATGTGCAGACAACAAATTCATTATGGCTGAAAAATATTAAACATGTCTCTGAAATGATAGAAAACATTGAGAGAAATGGAGAAAATGCTGGTTACCAGCATTTTCTCCTTTTTCCCAGAAAGTTTTCAAAAGCCTTCTTTCTAAGGGTTGTTAAAACTCGGGACTGTGTAGTATACAGTTATAGCTTAATAGTCCATAGTAAACTGGGAATTAGGCTGGCTAGTTAGGGGCTCAAATTAACAGATTCTTCTTCAAGACCAGAAATACACCGGGGGTAAGCCATCTTTTCTTCACTGAGCATTGTGACAGTTAGAACTGGACTCAACTGTTTACCACACATCAAAAATGTCAACTTGTCCAAATCAAAAAGCATTTGAAGATGTCAATTTAAATGTGGCTCAAATGATGGAATTTGTCAGTGATAGGGTAGAAAGCAATTTCTCCTTTTCCCACTATGTTTTTGAAAGGTCTTTAAAAATCAGGGTTTGTGTGGTACAGGGTAAATGAAATTCTTGTGCATCTGTGCTTCATTTTTACATGAAACTCTCTGGAGACCAACATGATTCCAGAATTGTCAATATTGAAAGCAGCAGAAGACAAAATTTAAAATGTTGCTAAAATGACACAAACCTGAATTTTAACAACACTGAGGAAAGAGTCCTTTGAATACCTTGAAGCAATAGGAGAAATTGCTGGTAACTGGCATTTTCTCCTTTTTCCAACAAGGTTTTCTACTTTTTCCCAGACAAAATTTACCACCATAGTGCTACATCTAATTTGTTGTCTGCAAATGTCTGCAAATGCTTTCAATTTGAACAAGTCTGAAATTCTATCGTTTGGTAAAGAGTTAAAGAATAACAGGAAATGTGTCTCTCACCATTCATTTCTGACTGTAACCAGAACATACAAGTGTGAGGGTAGCGAAGGGGGCCTGAACATGACTCTTGTCCTAACTCCCCATGTTGGGCCTCATACACTGCACTCATTGGTATTCCATACTGCCCATACACCTCAAGGGCCCTGAAATACAAACCTATTTACATGCAATAACCTTGGTGGTTTAACCCTTTACCACAATCCTGATTTCTAATGACCCTGAAGAAGGAAGCTTGTGAAAATATTGTGAAGACCATCTGCTTCAAGAGGCCATATATTCTGTTTTTACTCTCCTTGCCTTATCTCTGAATACAGACTTGTTTGAATAAACCAAATTTTTTAGGCTTATGACTAAATCCATGCTTAGAAGAATTCTTGTAAATTACAGATAATCATCATTAATTCAACCATTTCCCACACAATCTCAATCTTTAATGACCCTCAGGAAGAAGCTTTGGTAAATATTGTGGGAAAAAAGAGAAAATGCTGGTATTAAACAGCATTTCTCTTTTTTCTTCAATGTTTTTTACCTTATGATAGACAAATTTCATATTTTGACATACATTTAATTTGTTGTCTGTAAATATTTTCAACTTGGACAAAGCTAAAATTTTATTGTCAAGTAAAGGTTTGATTCAATAGTACACCAGGGAATTTGTGACTTAAAGGAAAATTTGCTCCACTTCAAAAGTCTGAAGTAGTCTGCTGCAATACAAAAAGTCTGCTGAAAGTGACATGATAGTAAAGATACCACTTACAAGAGTTTACTCCTTATCTCACAATATTTTAAGAAGCTATCAACCATCAGAGTGTAAAAATTTCACGTGAAAAGCAATGGATAAATATAAATACGGTACCTTAATAATTTCCGCCTGTCATGTGGGTGTATTCTTTTGGCCTTTGCCGTGTCCACTCTGGTCAACTCTTGGTATAATTCCTGTGTGGTCAGTTGCCCATACCTCTCTCGAGGACTCGGCTTCCTCACATTAGTGTCATCAATTTCACTGGAAAAGTATGAAAGCTGTCTTATTTTGTTACATGTGTCCTTATTTTTGGATGTTTCAGATCATTAATCTTTTTACCAAACAATCCCGTATTTCAACAACCTTTAGGGTAAAGGCTATAGAAAAGATTGCGAGAAAAAGAGAAAATACTGGTAAGCAGTATTTCCACCATCTCCCAATTTCTTTCCTATCTTTCCAAATCAAATACCCAGCTTTTAACCCTTTACCAGAAGATCCAAACTTTTAGCGACCTTGAGGGAGAAGGCTTTAGAAAACATTGTACGAAAAGGAAAAAAATGCTGGTCACCAGCATTTTCTCCTTTTCCCACAATTTTTTTCTACCTTTCATAAAACAAATTATAGTTTCTGAGTCACATTCTTTTTGTCATCTGCAAATGCTTACAATTTGGACAAGTCCACAATTTTGTTGTCTGGTGGAGGTTTAATATCTTTTCTGCAAATAGTAGTTGTCATCCCCAATCCAATAGAGTTATCTCTGTTTAAGCAATCTTTCTGTGCATATAAAGCAAGAAAATGAAAGAGTCTAGCGAGACAGTGCAATATTATTTCAAACTATGTGGTGCCTGTGTTGTAGACCAGTGTTTTTTCTCCTTTGAACAGGTCCGTAAACAGACCAGTTCCTAATCCAAAAATGCTACCATCTGTCCCAAAATCGTGCATGAAAATTCCCAAAAACGAATTGTGTTTCTCACTGCATAATGGACCCATTCCAAAGCAAGGCCTGTTTGTCGGTTTTCATGACTCTGTGATGGACTGAAATTTGTATCGTGGATTCCCCCTGCAAACTGTTCAGAATATGTAATATAAACAATCCAAATATCAGCGATTTCATTGGTCGAAAAGAGGGAAATTCCCGAAGTAGTGATCAACCAAAATAAAACTCTAACGTCTGTCAACAGTTTATTCCTGTAAACTGGTCCTAGTCTTTGATACCAAACTTATCGGATAGAGGCCGGCATCCAGCGTATGTGTTTCAGGAGTCTCTATCGTAATCGTCAAATACAATGCAGAGTGCTGTATATGTTTTTGTGTCGCTAAAAATGTGATTTGTCGGTATGTGTATGTGTATTCACGAAAAATTCTTTTTTTAGCGACTGAACTACAAAATGAGCCATAACTGCAATTAATATCGAAAGAAAATCAAACCAACAGGTTCTAAACTCTCTACAGAGATTGGCCTTACAAAGACTGACGAGTCCAGTCAAGTGGAAGATGAATATAAATGCATCATGATGCAACTATTAGCTCATCCATAGATGAAACTGATATTAAATCTGACATGCAGTCGAGCCTATGTTCAAATGTAGAATAGTGGTCATCAACAAAGTTCATAGGTCAGCTCTTAAATCCCCTCACACACTTACAAAAAGACAGTACTACTGACATGTCCAACAGCATGAGAAACAGGGACATTTTTTCTTTAACCCTTTACCAAACAATCCCTGGTTTTAACGACCCTGGGAAGGAAGGTTTTCGAAAACATATTTGGAAAAGGAGAAAATGCTGCTTAACAACATTTTCTCCTTTTCCTACAATGTTTTCTACCCTGTCAAAAAAATGAACTTCATTTGTTCCACTTTCAAAATTTGTCATCTGCAGATGCTTTCAATTTGGAATGGTCTAAAATTTGTCGTACGGGAAAGGGTTAAGGACATTAATTGTTTCCAATGTTTTGAATTTCTGGTCCGAAATGCTTTGATTTTAGATTAAATAATTGAAAACTATCCATTATAAATAATCAGTAACTTGATTCTGTGTTTATCATGGAAATTCCCAAATTCAGAGAAAATGACGCATTCTTCCCCCATTTGCTCGGTTTCGGACCCATTCCCAAAATGGTAAAAAAAAAACGCTGTTGACAAATCATTAATTAACCCACAACAGGAAAAGAAATGAGACATGAAAGCCTTAACATACCTAAAATGTGGCTCTATTAGTACAGAAGACTGCGTTTGATTGTACCAGATCAGATGCCATTGAATTTTCATTATGAGTAGTGGGTCTAGACACACCTTTAATTTGAAGAGTTCCACTAAGGGAATTTACCCTTTACCCCACAATGCCAACTTTTAACAACCCTGGGAAAGAAGCCTATTGAAAACACTGTGGGAAAAGGAGAAAATGCTGGTAACACCAGAATTTTCTCCTTTTCCCACAATGTTTTTTAACCTATCAAAGAAAGATTGCACCATTTGAGCCATACTGAAATTGTCGTCTGCCAATGCTTTAAATTTGGACAGGGTTAATATTTTGTTGTCTGGTAAAGGGTTAAGAAGTATTTCAATATACAGACGTCTCTGAATTTTGTTGTCTGGTAAGGAGTTTACAATTCCAATTTTTTTCTTTTTTTTGGGGCTGGGGGCAGGGGTGAGGGTGTTTGTACATGTCGAAAATTACTGAAATATATTAGAGAGTTACACACCAATCTGTATCGATGTTTGGCCGAGTTACATCTACAATTAGCTCGCCATTCTCCGCTGTATCACCATCATTGTTACAACCTGCAATAATACAATTTTATCATTGTCCTTGTTTGAATGGTGTTTAACCCTTAACCAAACAATCCTGAGTTTTAATAACCCTAAAGAAGAACCCTTTTGAAAACATTGTGAGAGAAGGCAAAAATGCTGGTAACCAGCATTTTGTCCTTTTTCCACAATGTTTTTGACCCTTTTGAAAAGGAATTTTAAATATTTAACCCTTTACAATGCAAACTTCAGACTCATCCATATCAAAAACCTTTGCAGGTGAAAAAATAAATGTTGCTCACATTCTGGCCTTTATCTTTGAACGGGTAGAAGACATTATAATCTGATCAAGTACATGTACCATATTCTTTTTCCAAGCAACCAGCAATAACTGCATAAACTTATGGTGGACAGGAAGTATCTCTTGAATATATATAAAAAAAGAAATTGACAAAAAAAGAATAAATGTACAAGTAAAAAGCTCCTTTTCCAACAGTGTTTTTCAAAAGCTGTTTGCTGCAGAGGAAAAAAAAAGAGCTGCCAGAGGTGGCAGATGCTCCTTGAATGTGTTTTTGTCACAAAAGAAACAGCTGTCAGTGTAGGATGAACTCTCTCCACATGGGTTGCCATTCAGCCACTAATATTTTGATAATGGACAAATATTTTGAAGGAACATAACTCAAAGAAAAATCATAAAACCAGAACATACTAACCAATGCAAATATCATACTTATGAAGTTTTGTTGAATTGCATTCAGTGGTTGCTGAGTAATTACACAGAAAGAATCTTTTAACTGAAACTTCAAATGGCCATTTTTGTGACAAAAATCACAAGGTCATGAACATGTTGACAATATGTGCAGTTCCTCCTCATAGAAAAGCTTCCCATGAAGTTTGTTGAATTCTACTACATGGTTGCTAATAAAATGCTTGGAAATGAAATTGGGAACAAGGAATCAAAGGGCCATAACTGAGACAAAAATTATTGAACCACAACATGCTGACATTATGCCCATGTCGTCCTTATAGTGGAGCTTCCTTTTGAAATATCAGTGAATTCTATACAGTGGTTGCTGAGAAAAAAGGCTGACACAAATTGGAAGACTAAAAATTAAAAGGGCCACTTCTGTGATTGAATGGTGTTTTATGACGCTTTCAATATTACTTCAGTCATATCATGGCAACAGCTTACATATTGACGCATTTCCTGGGTTTTACCAGTACTAGGCTAGGGCTCTGAAGTGTCTTGCCCGAAGACACTCCCACGAAAAACCTAGTGGATCCAGCATGGCTCAAGCCCAGGGCTTCCAGGTTATGAGTCCAACACTTTACCACTGAGCCATGCAGGACCCACACTGTGAGAAAAAGCCTTGAACAAGTATATGTGTAAAATTTGCACATGTCCTCCCTATATAAGAGTTTTCCATGAAGTTTTATTAACTTTCATCCACAAATATTTGACAAATACCTTTGAAACAAAACTAGAGACTACAAATTAAGCAAGCCATAACTAACAAAAATCATTGAACCACAACATTCTGACAATGTGTCCATGTCCTCCTTATAAAGAAGTTTCCCATGAAGTTTTGTTGAATTCCATCCAATGGTTGTTGAGAGATAGTGCCAGAACAAACTGAGGACAAAGAATTCAAAGAGCATGATAACTGTTAACTAGAGATAGGTGTGTCAGAGACACGGATGCCCCTGCTAAATGGTATTGGTCACAGATATGTCATATGACAGAATCAGTAGATATTACAGAAAATTGTTGTTTTGGATAACAGCTTAGACAGGGTTAAGAAGGTTTGTTATATATATAGCCAAGCAGATAAAAGATTACTTATACCTGATAACAAAATTGAGGACTGGTCCAAGTTGAAAGCAGTATGCAGACAATAAATTATATGGTTTGTATTGCATATGGTAGAAAACTTTGTGAGAAAAAGAAGAAAATGCTGGTTTTGAGCATTAACTTCTTTTTATTCAGCGTTTTCCTTAATCTTTCAACTGAGGGTTACTTATACTCAGGATTATGAAGATCTTAACTTGAGGAATTAGAGTGAGAAATGTAGCAATAATAATTACTTTGTTGGACTTCCTCTATGAGACAGGAACAAATTGGATCGAATATTATCACACTGGACTATAGTTGAAGGGTAGGTTGCAGCCTCAATATTCTCTGGCATAGTTCTTTGGATGAGTCTTTTTAAAAACCAAAACTGTATCTTCATATCACAATTCTGCTGAGCAGGATGTAAAACTGGGTTGAACAGTCAATTTAAACATATGACCTTCAACTGTGACCTTGACCTTGGGCGTATCGAAACAAACTTTTCACATGACACTAGTGCTTGTTAAGGAGAACAAGTGTGCGAAGTTTTTTTGAAATCCATTGATAAATGTAGAAGTTATGCTCCGGACAAGGTCAATTTAAACATTTGATCTTCAACTGTGACCTTGACCTTGGGCGTATCGAAACAAACCTTTCGCATGACACTAGTACTTGTTTAGGAGAACAAGTGTGCAAAGTTTTTTTGAAATCCATTGATAAATGTAGAAGTTATGCTCCGGACAAGATCAATTTAAACATTTGACCTTCAACTGTGACCTTGACCTTGGTTGTATCGAAACAAACTTTTCGCATGACACTAGTACTTGTTTAGGAGAACAAGTGTGCGAAGTTTTTTTGAAATCCATTGATAAATGTAGAAGTTATGCTCCGGACAAGGTCAATTTAAATATTTGACCTTCAACTGTGACCTTGACCTTGGTTGTATCGAAACAAACTTTTCGCATGACACTAGTGCTTGTTAAGGAGAACAAGTGTGCAAAGTTTTTTTGAAATCCATTGATAAATGTAGAAGTTATGCTCCGGACAAGGTCAATTTAAACATTTGATCTTCAACTGTGACCTTGACCTTGGGCGTATCGAAACAAACCTTTCGCATGACACTCGTACTTGTTTAGGAGAACAAGTGTGCAAAGTTTTTTTGAAATCCATTGATAAATGTAGAAGTTATGCTCCGGACAAGATCAATTTAAACATTTGACCTTCAACTGTGACCTTGACCTTGGTTGTATCGAAACAAACTTTTTGCATGACACTAGTACTTGTTTAGGAGAACAAGTGTGCGAAGTTTTTTTGAAATCCATTGATAAATGTAGAAGTTATGCTCCGGACAAGGTCAATTTAAACATTTGACCTTCAACTGTGACCTTGACCTTGGGCGTATCGGAACAAACTTTTCGCATGAATCTAGTACTTGTTAAGGAGAACAAGTGTGCAAAATTATTTTGAAATCCATTGATAAATGTAGAAGTTATGCTCCGGACAAGAATGGGACACACACACTAACGCACACACGCACTAACACACTAACACACACACACACAGAGACAGACAAGGTCAATTTAAACATTTGACCTTCAACTGTGACCTTGACCTTGGGCGTATCGGAACAAACTTTTCGCATGAATCTAGTACTTGTTAAGGAGAACAAGTGTGCAAAATTATTTTGAAATCCATTGATAAATGTAGAAGTTATGCTCCGGACAAGAATGGGACACACACACTAACGCACACACGCACTAACACACTAACACACACACACACAGAGACAGACACAGGTAACTCTATATGCCCTTCCGCCATTTCATGGCGGGGCATAAACTAGAGGCGCTTGAGCGCCTGTATCGCTCCACAGGCCTGATATTTCTATAATGGCGAAAGGAAGTTTTTAACAATTATCATTCAATCCTGCATTTTAGCTCACTGAAGAAACAATTTGGTAGACAACCACCATAGGAACTTACCTGCAAAACAACAATGAAATCCAATGAATAGTTTTAGAGAAGAAATTTTTCAAAGATTTTACTTTATACCATAAAAGGAAAATGAGTCTCCCATAAAAGCCATGTTTTTTGACAGATCTTTTTTTTTTTTTAAGGAATTCTGTAAACCTGTATCTAAGGAACATTCCTGCAAAATAATAATGCTATCCAAATAGCGGTTTGGGAGGAGAAGATTTTTAAAGGTTTTTTACTTTGGTTGCCATGGCAACCAGAATTCTTCATGGAACACAATTATTTGAAGGAATTTGAAAGAGGACCACCAAAGGAACATTCCTGTGAAATTTGGTAAAAATCCAGTCAATAGTTTCTGAGGAGAAGTTTTTTAAAGAAAAAGTTTACGGACGCACGCACGGACGAACGGACGGACGGACGACGGACACAACGCCATGACAATAGCTTGCTGGCCTTTGGCCAGTGGAGCTAAAAACCACATCCTACCACTGCATACTGACATTATGCCCATGTCATCCTTACATGGAATTCAGTTGAATTCCATCCATGGTTGCTGAGAAATAGAGTGGGAAAGAAATTGTGGAAGCAAGGACAGACAGGCAGACATTCAGACAATTCATCGGCTACCGGTATTATGCTCCATTGAAATCTTTTAGGAGAGCATAACAAGATAAATATGGCATTATGTACTTTTCTTTCCCAAAAATATTCCTCCTTAGTGTACAATCTTATCATATTTGCTCACATAAGTTAACATGTCTCACTGTTTCACAATTTTTCCTCTGTGTAACATTTATACTCCTAAGCTTTGTACATACCCTCTAATTTGGGTAACTTTCTCTCTGGATGTTCACTGGATCCTGCTGCCTTCAACACATCCTAGAAATACAAAATACGAACAAATTAAACAATTGAAATGAAACCTACAGTCCAATCATTTTCTTACTTTTTCCTTTCTGCTTCAATTTGGCAGGCAATACTCATTGTTGACAGACAGTTACCCTGACTTTAAACTCCTCTTAGCCAAGTACAATGGAATTAACCCTTAACCACAATCCTGAGTTTACACAACCTTGAGGAAGGTGGCTATTGAAAATGTTGTAGAAAAAGGTGAAAATGCTTGTAACCAGCATTTTCTCCTTTCCTGACAATGTTTTGAACAGTTTCAAAGACAGAAATCATCTTTTCAGCTTCACTGAATTTGTGCTCTGCAAAAATGATTCTGAGTGACAGAAAAGGACAGGTCATTTGTGTGGTTTGATCAAAATCTGATAGTTTCAGGGAAGATGTTTGTAAAAAAAAAAGATATTTAAATAAAAGTTACCACACACACAGATGCACGACAGACACAAGGTCATGACATAAGCTTCTGGCCTTCAGCCAGTGGAGCTAACTAACCCGACTTTGAAGAAAATATTTTCAGTAATGAAATGGTTTGTTTGTTTGGTTTGTATGGTGTTTATAATGAACCCTATCCTAGTAGACACCCTCAATCCTAGAAAAAAAACTTGCTCTAGTTTGGGAATTGAACCAGCAACCAAAAGCTTTCAAGTTTTGTATGTGACCAACTGAGATACCGAGCTCAGGAGAGTATCAACTGAGATGTCAGAAAATGCAAAGATCGGCTTTATTACTAGCAACACTGTAACAAAACCAATGTTTGATACAAAATGATTCTAGTTAACTCATTATCAAACAATCTCAACTTTTAATGACCCTGAGGAAAAAGGGGGTTTTGAAAACATTGTAGGAAAAGAAAAAAATACTGGTAACCAGCTTTTTCTCCTTTTTCCCACAATGTTTTTACTCTCCCAAAAACATATTTCAATTTTCGAGTAACATTAAACATGATGTCAGGTTAATCTTTTTTCCACACAACAAAATTCTGGACTATACAAATCAGCATTTGCAGACAACAAAATGAATTCTGCTCAAATGATAATTTCTGTAATTTAATTGAGGAGAAAACATTGGTTACCAATGTTTTTTTTTTTTTTCCTTTTTCCACTGTTTTCAAAAGGCCTCTTTCTCTGGGTCATTAAAACTAGGGATTGTGTGGTAAAGGGTTAATATGAATCAATCCCAACTTTTAACGACCCTGAGGAAAAAGGCTTTTGAAAACATTGTGGGAAAGAAGAAAATGCTGGTAACTAGCACTTTTTCTTTTCCCACAATAACAGTTTTTACTCTCCCAAAAACATATTTCAATTTTTGAGTAACATTTAATATGATGTAAGTCTGCAAGTGCTTTTATTTGGACATGTCTAAAAATTTTGTTGTTTGGTAAAGAGTTGAGTCATTGCATGTACCTCCTGCAGACAACTTTTGACAACATTGTGGAAAAAGAGAGAAATAGTTAATAATGTGCAATTTTGCTTTTATAACAAAGTTACCTTTTCATTCATGTTGATTATATACTCCACTTGAATGTTTTCCAAAGTATCTGCTTCAAAATAATATGTCTCATTGGGTAACCATGTTAACTCTTTATCTAACAAAAAATTTGTAAACTTGTCCAAACTGAAAACAATTGCAGGTGACAAAATAAATTTGACTCAGAAATTGAAATTTGTTTTTGGAAGAGTAAAAAAAAAATCTGCAAAAAAAGAGAGAAAATTTTCTATTTTTTCCCACAATGTTTTCAACAGCTTTCTTTCTCAGGGTGGTTAAAAGTCAGGATTGAGTGGTAAAGGTTTAACCCTTTACCACACAATCCCGACTTTTAACGACCCTGAGAAAGATCCTTTTGAAAACAATGTTGGAACAGGAGAAAATGCTGGTAACCAGTATTTTGTCCTTTTCCAACAATGTTTTCTACCCTACCAAAGACAAATGGCATCGTTTGAACCATGTTTGAATTATCGTCTGCAAATGCTTTCAAGTTGAGCAATTACGTGTATACTTTTTTGTCATGTGGTAAAGGGTTAATCAGTAACAGATGATCATACAAGCAGACAAGAACACACCAAGGTTTTCCTTTGCCAGCAAAATAAACAAAACTTAATTCTGTAAACTGAATACATTGGTGACCTGGGACCAGCATTAATAAATTTTAGAATACAAATTAAGTGCAGCTTTATCCATTGTTTATACAATGTCCCTGCAGGGGCACAAAGAATGCAGAGCACCATTACCAGAAACTAAACTAGATGTCAGCCTGCTATGGTACAAATTCACAACGTTAATGCAAGGCACCATTGTAGGGAACGTCAGCCTGGGGGGGTAAACTCACCGAATCGGACTGGATTTATCCTAATAAATAGATTGGACCTGCTTGCATAGTTTTTTTTTTTCCAAATTTGATACTCATCATTCTATCAAATACATGTAGTTATATCGAACAGATATGTCTGTAATTATTATAGCTCATAATATAACAAGAGCACCACATGTGGGTGCCAATGCATGGCTGTGGTTGCTTAATTTTCAAAAAAGGGACATAATTCTGTCAAAAATACTTTGATAGTTACCTGCCCTTATTGTACAGGTTTCCCTTTAGATGGTTAACAACTTGTCCAAGTCTAAAGTAAATATCTTCAATAATAGCAGAAATATTATAAAATATCATAATTTCACACTACACTATAGACGAGGGTGCAGACGATGTCGCCAAAGGAATCGGGGCTACGACGCTACCTTTCTCTGAAAACAGCCAAGCTTATAACCATTAGGCTGCTAAGCGCGACTCACTGACCTTTTGTGGACAGTGTAGATCAAGATCAGACTGCACAGAATGTGCAGTCTGATCTTTGATCTTCACTGTCCAATAAGGAGATATTATTCCCTAAAACATAACTTTGAAATAGCAATATTTAGGTTTTAACTATCGAAATGAAAATTTCATTTTAGTTATTTAGCAGGATAAGGGTTAATATATATACTGAACCAAAAAAGAAACTTCCCCTGTGTTTAAGTGCAGATATACACAAATATGAAAATCAGGATTAAACTAGATTTATATGCATTGAAAGAGTATTTTATTGCGACTTTGTGTGAAAAAAATTATTGCTGAGGGTTTATCCAAAAGTAGTGAAATGGTAGTTAAAATGTGGAAGGGGTCGCTCACCAAAATCACAAATTAATACCGGGTAATACCACCTTCAGCATGAAGGACTGCCTGGCATCGTTGGCGCATAGAACAGATAAGTGTATTGATTTCGGCTTGTGGAATGTTGTTCCATTCCTGAATTAAGGCTTGTCTTAGCTGAATGACGTTTGACGGTGGAATAGGGCGACGTCTAACACGCTGGTCCAAATTATCCCAAAGGTGTTCAATGGGATTCAGATCAGGGCTTTTGGCAGGCCAATCATTAATAAATGCAATGTTATTCGCCCTGAGGAAATTCACATTGTCCCTAGCTGTATGGCTTGTGGCATTATCATGCTGAAAAAGAGTGATATTGGCATTATTTTGAAACAGTGGGATAATGTGCCTCGCAAGAATTTCATCTCGGTAGCGTTGGGCATTCAAATTCCCTTCGATAACGACGAGATTAGTGCAAAAGCCATGTGCAATGCCCGCCCAGACCAAGACAGAACCCCCACCCCAAAATGATCTCGTTCAAGTATGCAACAGTCGGCATAACGTTCATTTCTCCTATGGTATACTCAAACCCTGCCATCACTTCGATGAATGGAAAACCTGGACTCGTCAGAGAAAAGAACGCTATTGGTGTGTATGTGCCCAATTAACACGATTTACGCGGTGACATCGCGTCAAAACACAACCAACGTATGGACGACGTGCACGTAGCCCACCCTCGCGCAAGCGATTGCGCACAGTTTGGGCAGATATACGGTTGTTATGTGTACCAGGGGTGTTAGCAGCAGTGGCTGTGACAGTTTGGAAGCGATTGCGCAGGTGAGTGTTCCGAATATAGCGGTCTTGGCCGCCCGTCGTGACGCGAGGATGTCCACTATGTGGTCGATCTTCCGTACGCCCTGTTGCTTGAAAACATTGCCTAAGGTGTCGAATAGCATGAGTAGAACATCCAATATTCATAGCAACAGCATTCATCGTCATACCAGCATTAAGCATGCCAATGGCACGTTCGCGTAAATTTTGCGGAATTCTAGGCATATCAAAAATAAAGAAAACTAAAAAGAATTTAATTTTTTTCAACATCTTTTTCTTATTGACATGAAAGTCTATAAAATTAGACTGAAAGGTTTCAAAAAATATACACGAATTATACTGGTCCGTGCATGCACGTGAAAATCGCTTTCAGCAGGTTTCTTCTGCAAAATGCTTTCAATCGAGTTAAAATTTGTTTTATCGGACACATAATCGTTCGCCCGAATATATGTAGGTCATCTGATATTTTGATTTTTTTTTAATAACATTGCATTTGCACTTAAACACAGGGGAAGTTTCTTTTTTTGTTCAGTATATAAACATACCGGTAACCACTTAACCTTGACCCCAAGCAGATTCAATTCATAGGCTGAAAAATGTTGAGAAGACTCATCCTAAAGAAACTTTGACCCCCCCTTAACTCTTTACAACACAATCCCAAGTTTTAACGACCTTAACAAAGAAGGCTTTTGAAAACATAGTGGGAAATGGAGAAAATGCTGGTAACCAGCATTTTCTCCATTTCCCACTATGTTCTCTACTGCATTAAAAATAAATTCTATCATTTGAATCACATTTAAATTTTCATCTGCAAAATGCTTTGAATTTTGACCAGTCTAAAAATTTTGTTATTTGGTAAAGACTTAAAGACTGGACCACAGTTGTTTGCAGTTCACTGATTCTTAGATGATTCAACATTATCAGTTCAAAAAGCAAAAATGAACAACAAAATATATACGAGGATTGTTCGATATGTAATGTGTATTGTACGATATCTAAAAAGCATTCGACTCAAATAGTGAAATGAACATTACATCTCTTCAAAGTATTCTCTGCGGTTTGAAATACATAATTTCAATCTCTGAATCTATTTCTGAAATGCGTCACGGTACACTGATTTAGGTAGACCTCTGAGGCACTGACTGATGGCTGAGCCAAGGGCTTGACGGGACTTGTAACGACAACCAGATAAGAACTTTTTAAGTTTTGGAAAAAGGAAAAAGTCGCATGGGGCTAGATCTGGAGAGTATGGTGGGTGTGGCAAGATGGTAACCTTCTCCGACTTCAAAAATTGCTCCACAAGCTCAGATGTATGTGATGGAGCATTATCATGAAGTAGACGAACATGCCTAAATCCTGACACAGGGCATCGTTTAAGATAATATTTCTTAACCTTTTTTAGTATAACATCTCGGTAATACCGAACTGTAACACTTTTGCCCTTCGGCACCGGAATTTGTATGGCTATACCATCACATGGGAAGAATATGCAATAAAAAACCTTCTTTGTGCTTATGCTTCTTTTGGCAACTACAGGCCTTCTACCGTGTTTAGTTAGCCATATTTTGTTTCCAATTTTTCTTACTGGTTCGAAATAGTGAACCCATGTTTCGTCACCAGTAACAATGTTTGCAAATTGAATTTGGGAAACATTTTGAGCAACTGCTTAGCGGTTTGTACTCGTACCCGTTTTTGGTCATCTGTCAATATATGCGGTATCCATCTGGCAGAAATCTTTCGTACTTTCAAAATACGCTTCAAAATGAAATGCACCCGCAATAGCCATATGCCAACAGCGTTGGCAATATCACGAATCGTGTATCTGCCATCACTTTCTATTATTTCCCTGACTTTTGAGACATTTGCCTTGCCTGTTACAGTCACAGGTCGGCCAGATTTTGCTGCATCTTTGACGGACTCTGTGCCAGTCAGAAATTTCTTTCTCCACCTACAAACTGTCTCATAAGATACCTTATCAGACCCTTAAACTTCCCCCAATTCAGTAAAAATCTGCATTACCAAATGACCGAGTTTTGTGCGAACTTTTATATAAGCTCTAATTTCTTTAATATTCTTAATCCGTTTCCCAACCATTTTTACAACAGTGGTCAACGACTAGCTCTATTGAAATGACTATAAGTTTAAAACTATGTGGAGCTGAAGGCTCGTATTTATACCGTTGGAAAGGTATTGAATAGAGCTATTCAAGCGTATTATCATCCACGAAATTGTGCAAAGCGTTATCGCGCTGTGGTACAATACACATTACATATCGAACAGCCCTCGTAGTTTTCAAATACATTTTATCACTTTCTGACTGGTAATAAAACTTAAATAGGCTGTGCTGACATGTTTAGATGCATGCTATTGATTTTACCTAAATTTCTTATTCTAAATTACTATTGCATGGCATCAGGTATGTTAACTCTAAAATACCAAGCATATAAGTTTTAGACTGTTCCAAACTGACAGCATTTAAAGCCGACAAATTGAATGTAGCTCAAATGATGATTTCTGTCTTTGATAGGGTAGAAAATAATGTGGGAAAAGGAGAAAATGCTGGTTACCAGCATTTTTTCTTTTACCCTCAATGTTTTCTGCCATAAAGAAAGACAAACCACATCACTTGCTCCACATTTGATTTGTGGCTTGCAAATGCTTGAAGTCTGAAATTTTTCGGTCTAGTGTGATTATATAATCATACTCCACTTGTATGTTTTCCATAGTATCTACTGCGAAATAATATGTCTCATTGGCTAATCAGTTAACTTGTTATCTAACGAAAAATTTTGGACTTGTCCAAATTAAAAGCATTTGCAGATAACAATTAAGATGTGTCTAAAATAATGACATTTTTCTGCAGAAGGGTTGTAAACATTATGAGAAAAGGAGAAAATGCTGGTCACCGGCATTTTCTCCTTTTTCCACAATGTTTTCAAAAAGCTTCTTATTCAGGGTCATTAAAACTTGCGACTGTGTGGTAAAGCATTCATATAGTTACAAGACCTGTAAAAGTGACTTACTGGTAAGTTGTGTTAACCCTTAGAGCGCCAAATAAACCCAACAAACATTTTCATTGATTGATTGATTGGTGTATGGTGTTTAACGCCGTTTTCAATATCATTTCAGTTATACCACAGCGGTCAATGCACCTATCCATGCTTTCCTGGAGTTTCTTTTACCAGTACACCGCACAATTTTCTTTCCAAGCCACTGGCTGCTTTCCCACATAACCATCGTGTAAACAATGGTCAGCTGTGCAAGAAGAATGAATCCTGTCGCACTGATTATCATCAATCCTCCAAAAGAAATTGGCCGAGCCAGGGATCAAACCCATGACCCCGTTCTCAAGTCCTACACACTACCAACTGAGTTACCAGGGCTCGGCAATGAACATTTTTTGGTCTGGAAATAAGACCATGTAATTTCAGTTTCAAGGTTACTCATGCAGCAAAGCCAACAGTGTAGATCAAAGGTCAGAGTGCACATTTTGTGCAGTCTGATCTTGATCTACACTGGCCACAAAGACAACTATAATCATGGAAGGCACTTTAAGGGTTAAGTGCATCCCAGTGTTGACTTGCAATTTTTGACTTCGATATGGCTGAATTGAGGAAAAAAATGTTTATCACTTTCAATACAAATTTGAGTAATGGGAAACTTTACCAGTGGAAACATTAGCAAGAGAGCCAAAATAGCCCTGAATTGCTAAACTGAGCCCGAGTACCTTTGCAAATATAATAGGAGGTAACACGGTTAGGAAACTTCATATTCAGAGCCAATGGCTCTGACAAGAAAATGTTGTGTTGGTCTTCCATTTCTGAAAATGTCAGCTGAAAAACAACCAAAAAACAGGTAAGCTTGTCATTATTTGTAATCATGTGTTCTTATGTCTTTGAAATTCCAAAAAAGGAGAATGTCATGCAATGCTCTGGTCTTTCAATGTGTTTTCTACTCTACGAAAAGTTGTAACAAGTGTACGGTGTTGTCTGAATCATTTGTGGCGTGGGTTGACCGAAGCTAAAATAATATGTAATGGACTTTAATTCAGTCTATTATTGCCATTTAATTGGCAAATAAGAGAGAGTCTTGCTGTCTCAAAAGCGTGAATTAATGTATTGAAATGTTACATTCACTGCTGGTAAAGAATTGAAAAGAAATAGCATAAAAAATGATAAAAATAAGAAGGGCTCCGATTATGTGGACAGACTCTGAATATGTAAGTCAGCAACGTCTGTGACGTATTATTTCGGCTACGGTCAACCCACGCCACAAATGATTCAGACAATACCGTACACTTGTTACAACTTTTCGTAGAGTAGAAAACACATTGTAAGACCAGAGCATTGCATGACATTCTTTTTTGGAATTTCAAAGACATAAGAACACATGATTACAAATAATGACAAGCTTACCTGTTTTTTGGTTGTTTTTCAGCCGACATTTTCAGAAACGGAAGACCAACACAACATTTTCTTGTCAGAGCCATTGGCTCTGAATATGAAGTTTCCTACTCGTGGGTAAAGTCAATATTTTTTTCTGATGTAACCAAATGATCTACATTTTTACTGGGCTTACTCATTTTCAAATTTGTTTGTGATATCATCAAGACAAACATTCTGACCAGCTTTCAAGAGCATTGGACTGAAAATATGGTCTCTACATATTTGTCCCCTTGACCTACATCTGTACTCGACAAGAGCCATTTTCATATGTGTCCAAGATATCATTAAGACAAACATTCTAACTATATTCAAACAGCATTAGACTGAAAATGTAACATCCTGAGTGTACATGTACATAATGTTTTTCAAAGGTTTGTCCATGAGACCTACTTTTTGACCCTACATGACCAAATTTCATACTTGTCCGACATAATTATCATCAATACAGTAATCAGACCAATTATTATGAGTATTGGACAGAAAATAGGGCCTCTAGAGTGTACACAAGATTTTTTAAAGATTTGACCCAGTGACCTATTTTTTTAACCTGAAGTGACCCATTTTTCTAATTTCAGAGAGATATCTTCAAATCAAACATTCTGACAAACTTTCATGAGTACTGGGCTGAAAATGTGGCTTATAGTGTTCGCAAGGTTTTTTTCATAACATTTGTCCAAGTGACCTACTTTTTGACCTGACCTGACTCACTTTCAAACTTACCAATATGTCATCAAAACCAATATCCTGACCAATTATTATGGGTATTGACAATGAAAACTTGGCCTCAAGGTTCTGACCAAGTTTCTTGACTTTCAGACTTTCGGCCTCTAGAGCGTACACTAGGTAAAAGTTGAGGACAGAAGATGCTTAATGGATAACAGACACAACACATTCACATAAGCTCACCTTGTGCACTTTGTGCTCAGGTAAACAAAAAATAACAAACTAAGTCCATCATTTTGTAAAAGTTGAAGTTAAAAAAGGGCCATAACTCCCATATGGTTCATATCTATGAACCATTTTTCATGATTGTATTCCTGTGGATAAAATTTTATTCTAACATGACATGTGAATTAGGCTCTATAAACACAGTGCAACGAAAGCGTGGTAAAATCGATGTCATTCTATGTGGAGTGACGTCATTCCGTACAAAGTAGGTCGCCTGTGGCTGTTCCATGTCTGCGCCCTCCGATATTTTATCGATGACTGTCACTTGGCGTAAACAAATCGTCATTTTCCGCTACTCGACCAAGGACGAAGGAAAAACTCAAGGATTTACCGAAATTAACTGTTTTTGATGAAAACTGACGATGAAACTATTTTAAATGTTACCAGAAAACATATATAAATCAGGTGTCTTTTCATGGTTAATGTTAGTTTCAAAACTGGCCAGTGTTGCATCGGAAACTGGATTGGGAGTGGGTGGAGTAATATTCAGAGCATTCGAAGCGACTGCAACTCTAATACTTGAGGATACATTCATTCTTCTTTGTCATTTGAAAGGGAGAAAATATAACAGTAAAACGGTACTTTCTTTTTATGTTATGTTCAATGCCTAAGGTTTTATTGAAATTTTGATTCTTTTTGTATTTACTGACCGGGCAGTGGGGTTTCGTTTTGGTTAGTAACTGGAACAGCCATGGTTTATTGAATGGAATATTATCTGCATCCACTCTTGTACACTAAGGATGAACTTGTTTTCCTTTGATAAAGAGTTGGTCATGTTAGAATCAAAATAATCTTCTTTCTATTGTGGTTTATCGTTCAATAAAGCACATTGTGAGTTATGAGGCGCAATGAATAAACCACTCGGGCCATCACCCTCGTGGATTATTTATTGTGCCTCATAACTCACAACTGTAGTTTATTGAACAATAAACCACGATAGAAAGAAGATTATTTCTTAAATCCAACACCCATAATTGTGCATTAAAAAGATATGTAGCTGAAACCAATTTTGTACATATAGGACAAACTTTGGCATACAATGACAAACATACAGATAAGGGTGACAAAAAAAAATGCTCCCCCCTTCCTTGAAAATGCACAGGGCATACAAGTTAACAATACTTATAAGTGTTATACATTCAAAAAAAAAAAAATGTAACTATGCTCCTTTTACATTATTCGAAACTGCAAGTATCATGAGGGAACATGTAAAATTAAAAAAAGTTTTGCCCTTTGTCCATTTGTCCTTGAAATATGGGTCAATAGAAGTAATATAGGTTCTGGTTCATTTTCAAGGAAAAGCTGTTCTAAGTGAAGAATACACTAAAGCATGAAGTGTATTAAGTGCATTAACCCTTTACATATAAATAGTTAACTCTTTACCAAACAACAAAACTTTCAACATGTCCAGATTTAAAGCGTTTACAGCCAACATAGTAAATATGAGTAAAAATTGATATTTGTTCTTGGAAGGGTAAAAAATATTGTGGGAAAAGGAGAAAATGCTAGTTACCAGCATTTTCTCCTTTTTCCACAATGTTTTTAAAGCTTGTTTCTCTCACGGTTGTTAAAACTCAGAATTGTGTAGTAAAGGGTTGAGGCATGCTTTTGGAAGAAAAAGCTTTCACAGCCATACAGTTGGATGTTCCACTTTTCAACAAAGTTAAACGATAAGGTTGGTGCTTGGATAGATGACTAAGTCATGATCCAGTCTTGATGTGTATCCAGACACGAACCTTTTATTTGAAAGTTTTTTCCTTTTTTTTTTCAACAATGATTAGGTTTAGTTTGTCATCTTGAAATATATGTCTGACTGAAAATTTCTCTTAACATCAAAATGAAAAACAATGAGAATAAAGAGGCAATTGCTTGCGAGGTTACTCTTCATCATTTTCCTTCATACTGATCCACAACAGAGTTTCAATATTTATATTAAAATGCCTCATACGCCGTCTATCTTTTTCAAAGATATTTCTTGTCTCCCTTTCTCACAATGTTTTCCACCTTTTCAATGACAAAATCCCAGCATATGAGTACTTAAATTGGTCATCTGCAAAATGCTTTGGAAAAGTCTAAAATTTTGTTGCATGGTAAAGAATTAACTCTTTACCCAACAACTGAATTTTAGACTTGTCCAAATTGAAAGGATTTGCAGACGAAAAATTCAATGAGACTGGAAACTTTGTTTTCAGCTGGTTAGAAAACATTGTGGAAAAAGGAGGAAATGCTGGTTACCAGCATTTTCTCCTTTTCCAACAATGTTTTCAAAAGGCCTATTTCCCAGGGTCGTCTAAAGTCGGGATTATGTGGTAAAGGGTTATATCACGCAGATTATCCCTGTTTTACCACGATGTTTTCAAAATTGTCTGGTGCGGTGCAAATTTGCGTCAGGAGGTAACGACTTTGTTGTATTAGTAATTACTTGCATTTAAACAGGAAATTTGTTATTTTAACCCTTCACTAAAGGAGACAAATTTAGACCTAACCAATTTGAAAGCATTTGCAGACAACAAATTCAATTTCATTTAAAAGATGTGATTTACCTTTATAAGGATAGAAAACATTGTGGGAAAAGGAGAAAATGCTGGTTACCAGCATTTTCTCCTTTTCCTACAGTGTTTTCAAAAGCTGTCTTACAAACGGTTGTTAAAACCCTGGATTGAGAGATAAAGGGTTAGGGTCCTTACAAAACAATGACAATTAACTTATTTTTTGTAAACAGGAAAATAAACAGGTCACGAAATACATGTGAACTTTTAAACATTCATCCTAGGATGTTTTGTTGCTTTATGAGACAGAGTAGATTAACTCTTTACCAAACGACAAGTTATAAACCCTTCAAAATTGAAAGCATCTGCAGACGACAGTTTTGAAAATGAGACAAATGAAGCTAAGTTCTTTGACAGGGTAGAAAATATTGTGGAAAAAGGAGAAATCCGCTTACCAGCATTATTTTCCTTTTCCAACAATGTTTTCAAAAGCATTCTTTCTAAGGGTCGTTCAAACTCTGGATTGGCTGGTAAAGGTTAAAGTTGCTCAAGCAGACTGCACAGAACAGCATGTCTGATCTTGCTCTGAATTGCACAGTCTGATAATCTTGTGCACAGTTCTACGATTGTAGGAATTCTGGGACACAGGATTTTATGTCCTATTCAACAAATGTCCCATCATAATACAGAAAGGTGGGACTTTGTCTCATTTTAATTTATGGGTGAATTAGTCTTTGAGTGCTTGTTATCTCATTTATTTTGGCTATGTCCTCTATTTCTGTAAGTTTATGGAACAGAACATACTCCTTTTCCTGACAATTCTTGACAGAAAACTTCTGGAGATATTCTTAAAACAACAGCTCTGTAAATTAAAAACTTATGCAATTTATGTTGGTTTTTGTCAAATTTCCCTACCACACAATCCTGAGTTTAAACGTCCTTGAGGAATAAAGCTTTTGAAAACAGGGAAAAAGGAGAAAATGCTGGAAATGTTTTCTTCCCTTTCATAGACAAAGTTAAACAACTGATCCACATTTCTTTCATGATCTGCAAATGCTTTTGATTTGGATTAGTATAAAAATATTGTCATCTGGAAAAGGGTTAACTCTTTACGATATGAAAAAAATCAGTAAGTCTGTCCAACTCCAAAGTAATTGCAGCCGATTAGTTATATATGACTCAAATGGTGTCTACAAAAGGGGGCAAAATATGGAAATAGGAGAAAATGCTGGTATCCAGCATTTACTTTTTTTCTTCCCATGTTTTTCAAAGACATTCTTCTTCAGGGTTCTTAAAACACAGGGTTGTTTAGTACAGACTTAATACTGAAAGTGTGCTCATCATTGGTAAACCCTTTACCAAACAATCACGTTTTTCAAACTCTAAAGAAGAGTGGTTCGAAAACATCATTTGAAATGTAGAAAATGGCGGTAACCAGCATTTTACCCTTTTCCCACAATTCTTTCGATGCTTACAAAGACAAATCCTATTATTTGAGCCACAGTTAAAGTGCTCTCTGTATTTTGTTTTTCAATATGAATGTGTCAATAATCTTGCTGTCCGGTATTTATCTTGTTGACCTGAGAAAAACCAAATTTCAGCCTGACTAATTTGGATGTATCCATGTATATCTGTATATAGCCATGACATGGATGCATTTGAAACCAAAAAAGATCTATATGAATAAGATGACTGCTTACCAAAACAGGGGCTCCAGGATAAATAGGCAGCATGCTGTTTAATTTTTTGAAACCGAAAATCAAGGACAAAATGTCGCAGACTGCAGATGTCCCTGGTCAATCCAAAAGTTAACTCTTTACTAAACGACAAAATTTTAGACTTTTCCAAATTGAAAGCATTTGCAGACGACAAAATAAACATGACTCAAAAATTGAAACTTGACTTTGGAAGAGTAGAAAACATTGCGGGAAAAGGAGAAAATGCTGGTTACCAGCATTTTCTCCTTTTCCCACAAAGTGACAATGTTTTCAGAAGGCTTCTTCCTCAGGGTCGTTAAAACCAGGGATTGTTTGGTAAAGGGTTAATTAGAGTAAATACTCTAAGGATTAACTCCTTACAGAACAACAAAATTTTGGACTTGGCCAATTCCAAAGCATACACAGATATAGAGGATCTTACATGAGTGTTTATGTATTATCATTTTTATCAAACGAGTTGACTAAAATTGTATGACGCAAGCCTTGGAAAGCGTCAAACACATTTTAGTCCATGAGTTTGAAAAACGAATTTGAGATTCTATTTATCACATAAAATGAATGACAGACAAAAGAATATCCTGCATCATCACCTTTAGCCTATATACCGTTCATGGATCCATGTTTACAGATGTACATATAGTTCGGTTTCAAATGTGTACATACACAAGTAGATAGCTCTTTGACATTTACACCGAAAGTAGAATGAAAGAGTTTCTAGAGGGGGTAAGTCCACCTATTTCAGCAATTTCATTGATTTTCAAAAACTTTCGCTGCATTTCTTGGTTTTTGTTGAACATGAAAATCAAAAACTGTCCACGTGTGTACATCTTAGCAACAATGACGTCATTTTTCTGCAAAATGACATAGTAGCACAATTCCTGCATGTGCTGTGGTTGGTTTCTCCGGCTTCGCGCGTTCATGACTGAAAACTGAGTAGAACTGGGACCCAGAAAACAATAATACCAAATAGGAATATCAAAAATAAGTCATGGGTTTAATACACTGCCGGAGGAGGTTTTATGTGATAAGATAAATTAAATGCTGCTCAAATGGTGGGATTTGTCTGTGAAAGAGTAGAAAACAATTTGGGAAAAGGAGAAAATGCTGGTCACCAGCATTTTCTTCTTTTCCCTAATTGTTTTCGAAAGTCCTCTCTGTCAGGATCATTAAAACTCGGGATTGGGAGCTAAAGGGTTAAAAGAATAACAATTACGCCTTCATTGTGTGGTTTTTACTCCTCAACATGTACATGTAAATCATTATGAAGCAAAACCAATCAACCTCCTCTCAGAACAAACAAGACCCCATGAAAATTAAGAAATCACTCAGTATCAACAACTGTTCTTTTACCCAAAATGCCTTTTGTGGTGTTCATTTCCTTTTTGGTCAGTTCGCCCCAATATCATTTCTTACTTTCCAGTACATGTATCACATTTCTTGAAGGCCCAGTGGTGGCCAATAGTGTGAACAATGAGGGTGTAAAAATGCATTTTCATCTAAATCATACCATTTAAAAGTATGGAAACCACTGTGAAGATGACAATCAGTTATTGTACAGTCTGTCCAACTGTTAGTGGCTGGCAGAAAAATGAATTTTAAAACTAGGTTAAAAGTTGCCAGAAGTTTTTGGTTTACTTTAAACCCGATTTCAAAATTCATTTTTCTGTCAGCAAGTAAGACTTGGGCCAACCTCAGAATGACAGTTTATCATCTTCACGATATTTTCTGTACTGTTCAAAGGTATGATTTAAATTTACATGCATTTTAACACCCACAGAGTTTATTTTTAATTGTAACCCTTCAAACAGCCTTTCACAACCAAAACTCTCTTTGCAGCCAGCGTAGACAAGATCAGACTGCAAAAAGCATGCAATCTGATCTTTGATCCACACGTCTGTTTTGTTGAATAATAAAGACAAAGGCAACCACGAAATTGTACTATCATAATATTGCATCTTATTTCTAGACGGAAATATCTGACAGATTTTTTCCACACTTTTAGAGTTATGAGGGTCACCTTTCTTTTCAAAATTTGTTAACCTTTTACAAACTATCATGATTTTAACAAACCTGATATAGAAAGCTTTAGAAAACATTGTGGGAAAAGGAGAAAATGCTGGTAACCACGATAGAAATTTTAGACATGTCTATTTTGAAAGCATTTGAATACAACAAAGTAATAATGGCTCCGATGATAAAAGCCGTCCTCATCTGCATTTTACAAGTATTATCTCCCTTTCCTAAAATTGTTTCAAGTCTTTCATGGCAATGTTAAAACAGAGTTTGTTTGGTAGAGTTAACTCTTTCTTTACCATAGACAATACAAGAAGCTTTTGTGGACAGTGTAGATAAAAATCAGACTGCACAGGATGTGCAGTCTGATCTTTATTCTACATTGTCCACTATTCTATTCTATATCAAGACCTGTCTCTTCAGCATGCAGACTGATTTTTCTTGTAGCTAGTGAAAGAGTGTAGTTTTTATTTGAGCTATACTCTGTGAAAAGGGGGTTTATTGCTACTACAAAAAGTATCAACCAATGTCAGCCTTTGCAATTGGCACAGGCTGACATGGGTCCAATCTTTTTGCTATTTTTAAATTTTTTGCATGTCAAAGGACAAGTCTACCTCATGATTGTTTGACAAAATGGATTTATGTATCTGTATTTACTTGTGTGTGATGCCTTGCTTTGTATCATGCATCATGGAGATGCATTAAACCCCCTTTTGCCAGAGCCTCACTTGTTTGTTTGCTGGTGAAAAGTTAATATAGTAGAAATATCATGTAATACAACCACTCAAACAATTTTTAGTAAAATGAAAAAAATGCTCAAAATGAGCCATCCCTCGCTGAGGCACCTGTATTTTGAGTATTAGTATTTAACTCTTTACAAGACCACAAAATATTACACTGGTCCCAGACTGAAAGCAATTGCAGAGAACAAATGTGACTCAAATTAGATTTGTCTGTGAAAGAGTAGAAAGTATTATTGGGAAATGGGAAATTATTCATGCTAGTTTCCAACATTTTCTCCTTTTCCCACAATGTTTTCAAAACTTCTCTTCCTCACAGTTGTTAAAACACAATCATTTGATAAATGGGGTACAGGATAAAATCTGAGGTGTTCCAACCACTTGTTGATTGACAGATCAGCATCTGATTGGCAGCTTATGAAAGCCCTGATAGGAGCATCAAGTGGTGTCAATTACAGACCCACTAATCCATGAGAAAAAAAAAAGTTCAGATCCTAAGAAATTATTTTCCCAGAAAATTTGAATGTTTTTGATCTTCATGTTGACCCTGTCTGGTTTTTTTTTCCTGCGGTCAGGTCACTCTCCCAGACAAGTCAAGAAACATTGAAATTGATGAGGCTCTGGGGGGTTAAACGGGTGCAAAATTAGGCATCTCAACCAACAGTCATAGGGTAGATCTAAATAAACATGGAAGAGGGGCTGTGTGGTGGGTGGGTTGGGCTATTCACACTATAAACATTTATTTTGTTGTCTGCAAATGCTTTCAATTTGGACAAGGCTAAAACCTTGTTATGTGGTAAAGAGTTAAACTCATTAGAATTGTGATAACCCTTCAAGTGCCAAATAAACACCTTAGGCATCAACAGTATCGCAAGATGATCTAGGTATTTAAAATTTCCAATTGGTTGAGGAGGAAGGCTTTTCAAAACACTGTGAGAAAAGGAGACAATGCTGGTAACCAGCATTTTCTACATTTCTCATAACTTTTTCTACCCTTCCAAAGAAAATCCCATCGACTGAGTCACTTTTAACTTGTTGTCTGCAAATTCCTTCAATTTAGAAGAGTCTGAGAATTTGTTATTTTGTAAAGATAAGACGGGTATAACAAGTTCCAGAAATGTAAGTTTTGGTACAGAATATGGACAGACTGTATGTATGTAATAGTCTAGTCAAAACCACATTGCTCTACATATTATCTCTGCCCTGAATATGTTTTACTTGACAAACACTTGTGAAAAATCGTTCTTTGTAATGAAATACGATGAAATGCTTAATAACTGTTCCATTAAACCTTTGTTGAAAGTTCTCTACAGTCTCTCTTCATATAAATCAAACATCCTGTATTCTAATGTTTTTTCCCACATGTGAATGTATGAAACTTTACATCATTAAATGAATAAAAAACTAACCAATCATCCGAGTAAAGCAATCTGGGATTGATAAAGTAAAAGATTTCCTGTCTGTGATAATGTAAAACACATACAAAATATATTCAGCTTCAATAATGGGAATTATGATTTTTCTCAATACAACACTTGGGTGTGTTACATTAGTTGACAGGAGTGCATCCACAACTTTTATGATAATTTGACTAAAAATGAGGTCCCAAGAGTACACACTAGGTTTTCCTACGATTTTTTTAGTTTAAACATATTTATTTTCCATCAATTGAGAAACAGGTTCTTACAACTTATACTAATCTCTCTTGATTCTGCTTCCTGGAAACTACACCAGTACTCGCGCCGAAATTGTGGGCCAATGAAAAATCCCAAATTTGACACCTGCTCTCGGGTATCCAACTCAGGACCTTATGGTTACGAGGCCGACGCTCCATCCCACAACCACGGACACCACATTCCTACGATTTGAACCAGTGACTAACATTATGACTCAATGAAACTTATTTTCCAACCCGTCAAAGATACCATTAAAGACAAACATTCTGACCAAAGGCTGTGAGAATTGGAGAGAAAATGTAGCCTAAAAAAAAATGCACAATGTTATTATAGGATTTGTATGGTGGCACAAAAGTGACATGGAAGATATATTTTATACTACGTGCGCACGCAGTAGCTAATACGTGCGCACGTAATAAGTAATACATGCGCACGCAGTAGTATTACGTGCGCACGCAGTAGCTAATGCGTGCGCACATAATAACTAATATGTGCGCACGCAGTAGCTAATACGTGCGCACGTATTACATATTACGTGCGCACGTAATAATCCACCAATCAGAATCATGAACGGAAGCCATTGTTTCAAGATGGAAGTGGAAGATAGACATTTATTGATTCGTGATAAACTGATTGGTCGATTATTACGTGCACACGTAATAGTTATTACGTGCGCACGTATTAGTTAATATGTGCGCACGTATTAGCTACTGCGTGCGCACGTACTAGCTACTGCGTGCGCACGTAATAACTATTACGTGCGCACGTATTAGCTAATACGTGCGCACGTATTAGCTAATATGTGCGCACGCAATAGTATTACGTGCGCACGTATTAGTTATTACGTGCGCACGTATTAGCTACTGCGTGCGCACGTAATACTACTGCGTGCGCACGCATTACTTATTACGTGCGCACGTATTAGCTACTGCGTGTGCACGTAGTATAAAATATATCTTCCATGTCACTTTTGTGCCACCGTAGATTTGTCCAAGTGACCTATTTTTTTTTACCAAACTTGACTTGAACAAAAACAAATTTTGACCTTGACCATGACATTAAGACAGACAATCTGGCCAACTTTGGTGAGTATGGGAATGAAAAGGTGGACTCTAGAAAGTACGTACTTTTTGATTTAGGATGACCAAATTTCAAACTTGTTTAACATATCATTAAAGAAAGATCATTCCAGTTGGCTTTCATGAATACAGGACACACTTCTAAAGTTTGTTCCTGTGACCTTCTTGTTAAACCAATATGATTACATTTTTCAAGTCATTTGAGACATTATCAAGGCAAACGTTCTGACCAACTTCCATGAGTACTGGACAGAAACTGTGGACTCGACAGTGTAAACAATGTTTTCTGAGATTTCCCTGTTTGGCCTACCAGCAATTTCTCCTTTTTCCACAATGTTTTCAAAAGGCTTCTTTCCAAGGGTCGTCAAAACACAGGATTGTTTAGTAAAGGGTTAAGAACAGCCAAGGTGAAATGTTTTACAATCTCTTCTTTCGCCACAATGTTTTCAAAAGTGGTCGGCTGCAAGAGGAAAAAAGTCATCTGCTAGTGTAACATGTTAACTCTTTACCACATGACAAAATTTTAGGAAATTTGAAATATGAAAGCAACAGCAGATGACAAAATAAATGTGACTAAAAAATTGAAATGTCTTTTTTTGTTGCGTAGAAAACATTGTGGGAAAAGCAGAAAATGCTGGTTACCAGCATTTTCTCCTTTTCCCGCTATGTTTTCAAAAGCTTTCTTATTTAGGATCATCAAAACTTGCAATTGTTTGATAATGGGTTAAACTATATCCCAGACTACTGATCTGATTACTAATGTGAAATGTGACCTTCATGCTTGAGAGCAAAAAATAACAGTCTTCAGAATGATGACAGATCTAGTTTGCCAGTCAATATTTTGAAACGAAGTTGATGAGGCTGATCAACTGTCTCATTACTGAATCAAAGCAGACGATCACATGACCTTGGTGGTTCCCAGTTCAAACCTTATTAAATGGTTCCCAGCAGATGGTTTCAATTTGGATAGGCCCTCCTTGAAATACAAGATGTCAAGATCTTACAGTTTTAACTTTTCTCTCTTTAAAAGACAATCCTGTGTTTTTTCATCATCATGAAAAAAAAAATTGAGATCAGTGCGGAAAAAGGAGGAAATGCTAGAATTTTCTCCTATTCCAGCAATAATTCTACCTGTCCACAGACAAATATCATTACTACAGACAAGTTTGATTTGTGGTCTAACAATTTTTTCGTCTGGTTAAGGGCACAGAATGCCAGACACATCCCAACCTAAGGGTTAACTCTTTTACCAAATGACAAAACTTTTAGACTGGACCAAATTGAAAATATTTGCAGACCATGAATTAAATGAAGCTTAAATGATGAGTTCTACCATTGATAGGATAGAAAACATTGTGGGAAAAGGAAGAAATGCTGGTTCCCAGTATTTGAGTCATACTCTGTGAAAAGGGGCTTTAATGTATCTGCAAAGAGTATTGACCCATGTCAGCCTGTGCAGTCCATGCAGACTGATCTGGGTCAAAGTATTTTGCTATCGGTCAATTTTCAGCATATCATGGGACCAGTTTACCTCATGATTCAGTTGATTGTTAGACAAAATTAATTTTATGAATCAAGAATTTCCCTTTCTCCCAGGACACAAATCTTTTATAATTACCAACTCTGAACTGCAGACTGACATTACCTGAGACCTTTTGATTTGTGAATGCTACTTTTGAGCATGTATACCGATATACGGTCCTTTATCCCAACATTAAAAATTTTTCTGAAATTAGGTCCTTTATTATTCCCAGAAGCCTTATTTTTTAATAATTGCGCACAATGAACATGTTTACAGATATTAGGTCCTTTATAGCTACCAGACCCCTTTTTTTGTTAATAATTATCAGCTATGAGCACTGATACTAGATCCTTTTAGCTTCAAGAGATGTTTTTTTTATAATTGCTTATTCTGAACATGCAGACTGATCTGGCTCTTCAGGGTCTTGAAACCAGTATTTATGGCCATACTTAGTTTACCTTTAAAAAGCCTTCCATAACTTAAATTCCATTTACAGCCCATGTAGATCAAAGAGCAAAAGTCAATTAGGCCCTCTAAGAGTCAATTCTTTACCAAATGTCAAAATTTTAGACAGGTCCAAATTGAAATAACTTGTAGACCTCAAAATAAGTCTAACTAAAACATTGAAATTTGTGTATGGAAGTGTAGAAAACATTGTGGGAAAATTTCAACAAAGTTTCCAATTTTTTTCTTCTTGGGATTGTGTGGTTAAGGTTAAAGAAGGTAGGCCACAACAATTTCTTTCCTAGAAATAAGTTGCCTTTGTATAATTCTATTCAGTTTTTGGTAGTTCTAAAAATTGCCACAAAAGAAATAAATGCAATATGAGTACAATTTACCTCTTTGTTGATCAAATGTTTCCACAGCAATGATTCTATGTAGTAATTTGTCCCCCCAACAATTATCGGTACTTTATTTCTGTCAAGTAGTGAATCAATCTGTTCAAGTGTTAAGTCTTGTAAGAAACGAAAACTTTTGACATGCGAAGCAAGTTAATCCTTTACCAAACCATCCCATTTTTTAATGACCAAGGGGAAAAAAGCCTTCTGAAAACCTTATGAGAAAAAGGGAAAATGCTGGTAACCAGCATTTTCACCTTTTCCCATAATGTTTTCTACCCTTTCAAGGACAAGTCCAATCATTTCAATTCATTGGAACTGTTGTCTGCAAATGCTATCAATTATGGACAAGTCAAAAATTATGTCATCTCGTAAGAGTTAACTCTTTAACAGAGGACAAAATTTTAGACTCGTCTATAACCAAAGCTTTGTACATGACAGATACAAAATGATTCAGATGATAGGAATAGTCTTAGAAAGGGAAGAAAACGTTTCCGAAAAACCAGGAAATGCTGTACAGTGTTTTCTAAACCTCTGTTTCTCTGGGTCGTAAATTGTTTATTTGTATGGCGTTTTAGAACTTAAAATGCATTCGGGGACTAGATCTGTACTACACCAACAACCATCTAGCTGCTAGTGAATTTCCCATTTGAAACAATGTTTCTGCAAGACAAAAAGGTCCATCTAACTTTTTATCAAATAATAAAAATTTTTACATGACCATGTTGAAAGCTTTAGCAGACAACAATTTAATGCAGCTCAAATGATGATTTCTGTCTGTTATAGGATAGAAAACTTTGTGGGTAAAGGAGAAATTGCCGGTTACCAGCACTTCTGTTCCCACAATGTTTTCAAAAGCTGTCTCCCTCCTGGATGTTAAATCTCAGGATTATTTGGTAAAGGGTTAAAAAAAAAGTTTTTCCAGTAAAACATAAAAAGAAGGTATTAAGGATACAATGGGCAAAGCTTTATCTCTAAATTCCACCACAGTGCTGTCTTCAACTACAGGTGATAGATAATCTATAAGGTGATGAGGAACTGCTTTCCTTTCCTCCATTGTTGCCTTGTTTGTGATGATGTCCAAACCTTTGTAAACCTGGTAAAAAAATATTGTATACCTTTTTATTACCAGTAAATAATGGAAACCTGGGTTCGGGTTCACAGACCATTCTTAAGAATATTCTTAGTCTTATACTGAAGAATTTTCTAAATTTGAAAGTATCACAACTTCTGATTGGCTAAATCATTTTGTTTAGTTGTGTCACTTTCAAGTTTACTAAATTCTTGAGAATTAGACATAGAGTATTCTCAAAAATGCTTGATGAATACGGACCCTGGTCAGCTTGGTATACTGTATAAGAGGAAGTTTTGTGATGTGGAAATTTTTGCGATTTCATGAATTTGAAAAATTTGCAAACTTTTCTGCACACATACTTTACCACAAGTATTTTGCACACATACTTTACCACAAGTATACTAACACATAACAATTGTCTTGAATTCGCAAACATTTCTGTACACCAAATGTCTGTAATCTGTAAATCACAATTTTTTCGATACACATATCCACGTATACAGTACTGGAATTCTGGGTATGCATTCTCCTTAACCCTTTACCACACGACAAGATTTCAGACCTGTCCGAATTAAAAGCATTTGCTGATGACAGTTTCAATGTGCCTCATATGAAATGATTTTTCTTTGATAGGGTAGAAAACATTGTGGGAAAAGGAGAAAATGCTGGTAACCAGCATTTTCTCCTTTTCCCACAATGTTTTCAAAAGCCTTCTCTTTCTGGGGCGTTAGAAGTCGTCATTGTGTGGTAAAGGATTAACAATAAACTGTTCACTGGTTATGATAAAGCCTAATGCAACAGCATGAATTTGGTAGGATTATCCAGAAAAGCCACTTTCTGACCCAAAAATATAGCTAACAATCAATTTAAACTATTGATGAAAAACCTGTTGTAAAGCGATGACCGCCCTTGAAAATTCAGCTGAAGAAAATTTTCCCATGTCGTTCCTGTGATGTCAACATCATTGTAGCTCAAACCCCATCCATTTATGATATTTATAAGAAATAAATCTACCTAGTCCTTTACCAAACAACAAAATTTTCAACTTGTCCAAATCAAAAGCATTTGCAGATGACAAACTGAATGTGGCTAAAATGGTGGGATCTGTTTTTGTAAGGGTAGAAAACATTGTAGGAAATGGAGACAATGCTACAATGTTTTCTATCCTTTCTTTAGACACATTTCAGGGCTTTTTTTTTTCTAACACAAGTCAAAAATTTTGTCATCTGGTAGAGTTAATTTGTTTACCCTTAAAGTCCCTCTTGCAACTTTAGTTGCCTCTGCTGCCAATGAAGATCAAGATCAGACTGTAAAAACATGCAGTCTCATCTTTGATATACATTGTCTGCTTTCCTGTGACAATCTGGACAAGAGCAACTTTGAAATTGCTATCATTTGGGTTTTACTTCTCAGTCAAAATGTCTGTTAGATTTATTCAGTTCTTTAACCCTTTACTACACAATCCCGAGTTTAAATAAACTTGAATAGGAAGGTTTTTGAAAACAATGTGGGAAAGGGAGAAAATGCTGAGTACAGCATTTTCTCCTTTTCCAAAAATATTTTCCACCCTATCAGACAGAAGTCACTGTCTGAGCTACACTTTATGTCATCTGCAAATACATGTACTTTTAATTTGGTCGAGTTCAAGAAAAGAGGTAAGAGGTAAGTATCATATGGGAGACAGGAAGGAAGATGTCCTGCACTACCCATTACTAGAGGGGAGCTCTCATTTGATATTTTATGATTTTCCCTCCACTAATCTCATACAAGCATGTGTCACGCTATTCCGAAAAATTTCCCATCTTGCCAGCATCTCTCCCTCAAAGTGGCTGTTATTTCTTTACTGTTCTTTAATAATATAGACACGGATCAATAGATTTAAACTGAAATGCCTTTCCCAAGTTTGGCACTAAATATGGGCCCCAGACAATTTCCATATAAGAGAAACTTTTTTCCAAATTTATGGCTCAATGCCCAAAATACATTTATTATCAGATCATACTTAGTCATTTATCAGGCTTACCATACACTGACTTTGGCTTTATTTGTACTCTGAGCTGGTTCCTGTTATTATTTGTTGTAGATAAGTATCTGGGGCACAATTACTTTTTCTATTGAATTTTGGAATTATTATTTTTGGATTATTGTGACCATTTTGGATAATTTTAGAATATTACATATTTGGCAAGCATATTACATAGTTGGTAAGAATTCAGTCAGCTACTGAAGAAAAATGTGATATAATCATTTTTGGGAACATACTTCTCATACTATTGCCACTCCAAGAAAATGTCTATGATGAAGCATCCATGTGATGTTTAGTACTGTAGGTGTATGACAAAGGGTTTAGTGGAACCTGAAATCCACCGATCACCCCTTAAATCAATACGGCTGCACCACGTACTTACCTGTTGGCTGTTAGTTATCATTTGAAAATTACTTCACTCTTTTCCACACAATCCCGAGTTTTAACGACCCTGGGGAAGGGGCCTTTTGAAAAAGTTCTGGGTATAGAACAGGATGCCGGTCACACCATTTTCTTCCTTTCTCACAATGTTTTCTACCCTTTGAGAGACAAATTTAATATTTCAAGTAACATTTAATATGTCATCTGCCAATGCTTTCAATTTGGACCTGGCTAAAATTTTATCATGTTGTAAAGACTGAGAATGTGACCTGTGGATTGCGTCATTTTTTTAATCTGAAATTTACTGTGCCTGAAGTCAACTAAATTCATAATCTATCTTTTGTTTATAATTAACCAGATGACCAGTAAGATTATGATAAATCCAGATTGCCTTTCACCCTTTACTAAATAATCTCCAGTTTTAAGACCTCTAAAGAAGAACATTTTTGAAAACACTGTGGAAAAAAGAGAAAATACTGGTAAAAAGCATTTTCATCTTTTCCCAAAATGTTTTCTACCCTTCTAATACCAAATTTAAATTTTCAGACACATTTCATTTGCTACCTGTTAATGTTGTCAGCACGGACAAGTCTAAAATGTTGTCACCGAGCTCTGGTGGTGCAGTTGGTTGCATACAAGACTTGAGAACAGAGGGTCATTGGTTTGAATCCCCAGCTCGGCCGTTTTTTTTCTTGATGATAGTCATTGTGACAGGATTCATTCCTCTCTCACCTCTGGTCATTGTTTCTACAATGGTTGTGTTGGAAAGCAGCCAGTGCCTTGGGAAGAATATTGAGCAAAGTACTGGTAATAGAAACTCCAGGAAAGCATGGATGCACTGATTACTGCGTTATAACTGAAATTATATTGAAAATAGCAGTAAACACAATCAATCAAATTTTGATGTTCGGTAAAGAGTCAACCATTTACCCAACAATCTTTTTTATGACCCTGACAAAAACAGCTTTGGAATACTTTGCGGGTAAATGAGATATCTCCTTTTCCACCAAGATTTTCTACCCTTTCAGAGGCACACCCCCTCATCTAAGCCTCATTTAAATTTTTGCCTGCAATTGCTTTCAAATTGGGCCATTCTAAAATTTTGTTGTTTGTTAACCAGTTAAGAAGGGCTGCTCTGCTTGATTGTGGAGATCAATATGAAAATATCTTCTAAATGACCTTCCTATGGTCTGTAGTGTACTTGAACAACTTGATTAGTTTACCATGTGACAATATCTCCCACAAAGTTGTTTTTCTACATATTGATACTTTCAGACGTTTTCTTTTTGTTAAGAAGAGAATAAAAGCAAGTTCTACGGCATGTGGCGCTAGTAGTTAGTATATCTCCAGTCTCTAGGTTTGCTCCGATAGACACAATTACAAAAATAGCATCGGAGCTAGTCACTGAATAGGGGGTAGTGGTTATTAGTGGTACGAAATTTCCCGAGTACGCATACACACTGCCCAAAAATTGGGATATTTTTCAGTGACAGAGCCCGAAAAGCTCATCATACCTGCATGGAATCGGCACTGATTATTTCCCCATTGAATCTGCGGGCTAGTTCGAGAGAGAGTTTCGTTTTTCCTGTGCCCGTGGCCCCTAGGATAACAACAACAGTATTTCTCATGGAAGTCGCCATATTGCTTTAATTCGCCTAACTTGAGTACACGAGAGATGGTAATAATCAGAGTTGCTTCCCTTACACTATTAATTTGCCGGTTGGAAACGCCCGGCTGAGCTCTGCGTCCGACCCTCACCAAGTAGTAGCTTCAGTCTGTAGGGTTGCTACGATGTTATATAAAAAAATAACATCAGGGCAAGCCTCCGAATCGACGGTTACCAAGCGGGTACAAGCTGGCCAGGGTTCTGTCCCTACTCTGGCAGTAATGAATAAACCATGAAGCATAAATATTTGTAATTTTGATACAGAATCTAATGACTAAATATAGATCGAATTAAAAACCAGCATTTAACACTTTACTAGATGAAAAATCTGAGACTGATTCAAATTGAAAACACATGCAGACGACAAGTCGAATGTGGATCCAATGATGCAAATTGATTTGGAATAGAAGAAAACACAGAGGAAACAAGTTTACTGGTATTTTCTCCTTTACTCACAATGTTTTCAGAACCCTTCTTCCTCGGTGTCGTTAAACACGGAACCACAGTGTTTTCAATTGTTTGATGTTCGACGCCGTATTCAAAATTATTTTGTATATATCGCGTCAGCCAGTGCACCTATCTATCCACGTTCCTGACGTTTCTTTGACCATTACTTAGCACTACAGTCTTTCCAAGCCAATGGCTGCTTTCCCACATTTATAAACATTTTCGAGAGCGTTTTCAAAAGCGGTGTCTGCAAGACGGAAAAACGAAGTCGCATGCAAAGGATTATGGGTTGAGAATTCCCGACTGATCTTTTTATTTAAACATATTTATTTTACATCAATTGATACAACTTACACTAATCTCTCTCGATTCTGCTTCTGGAAACTACACCAGTAGGCTACTCGTGCCGAATGCGTGGGCCAATGAAAAATCCCTAAGTTGACACCCGCTCCCGGGCTCGGGACCTTTTGGTTACGAGGCCGACGCTCTACATCACAACCACGGACACCATACGATCTTTTTATTTGATTGGCGATGGTCCTCACACGTTCAATGATCAACCCGGACACAGCTGATCCCGGCTTTAAAAGTGTTCTTGTGAACGTTGTAGGTTAAGATCAGACTGCACATAACGTGAAGTTTGATCTTAGATCTTTATTTTCCGTTTTTTGTAACAATACAATAATTTAGCGCTCTTGATTGTTTAGAGATGGATTACTGATCCAGAGGTCCTTGGCTCGATCTTCATTCAAGATACTATGCTTTTTCGAGGCAGTGTCGTTACGCATTTCAGTCTTTTAGGATCGTATTGAAAAAGCCAGGTAATTCTTGAGTCTACAAGTTATCTGTCGCCGTGATATGACTCGGGGATCGTATATACAGATGTATAGGCTATATTATCCCTGTATGACTGAAAATGCTGAAAGCGGCGTAATACACCATACAATCAGAAACCATCTTTACTGTTTTTTGTTTCTACGATATTTCCATTAGCCCTTTACCAAACGACAATATTTTAGACTGGTCCAAATTGGAACCATCTGTAGACAAATTAAATGTGGCTCAAATGAATGATTTAGTTTCTGAAAGGTAAGAAAACATGGTGGAAAAAGGAGAAAATGCTGTTTAGCAGCATTTTCTCTTTTTCCAATCATGTTTTTTAAAGTCTAGTTTGCCAGGGTTGTTAAAACTCGGGATTGTGTGGTAAAGTGTTAAGAAGTGTCCACCCTTTAGAAACGATTTTAACGCGCAGTTTATTTGTTCCTCTACATGCTCAGGCCCGCAGTTATGAAGGAAAATTGTACGTAGGCTAATCAAGCACAAGTTTAAACATTGGAAAATTGTTGAATTTGTCTAAAACAGGGTGCAATCAAGTTTCACAATTTCCAGCACATTCATGATATAACTGTTTATGAAGAGGGTATATCCAAGGTTTTTTGTTGTTAACCCTTTACCACACAATGACGACTTTTCACACCCCTGATAGAGAAGGCTTTTGAAAACATTGTGGGAAAAGGAGAAAATGCCGGTAGCCAGCATTTTCTCCTTTTTCCACAATGTTTTCTACCCTATCAAAAATCATTTCATATGATCCACATTGAAACTGTCCTCTGCAAATGCTTTCAATTCGGACAGGTCTAAAATTGGTCGTGTGGTAAAGGATTAAAACTTCACCTGAAATGTTATACGTAATTACTTCTCTGTTCATCATGTTTACAGATCCTGTTTGTGTGGAAATAAGTGGAGTATGAAGATCTATTGTGGTGTGCATAAATTCGAATTCATTTTCTATAAAACCACTATTATATAATTTAAAATTCAAATATTGACTTTCGTTATGAAATACTCGATTCCCTGTAGAGATCGTATAAATTTATCATGTTATGATAAAACCGCACAGCCAGATTATTTAGCCTTAAACCTAGTCCGTTCACTTTGAGACGCCCCTTCCGCATGAATGACATTCCTTCACAATTTGCGGTTTATATGATTGGCTGGTGACTCAGAAAACCTAGCAGCTTTCCCGCCAAAACGTCAGGTCATAACGAGGTCGTCTTTGTTGCGCGGTTCAATTGTGTATTGAAAGGTATGACCTAGAAAAAGAACAAAGAGAACACCAAGACATTTCTTTGTTTCACTTTTTAATATTTTTTCCAAACAACCATACCTATATCCTTTCATATAAAACAAAACATCAGTCTTTAGAAACAGATAACAAACAACCCCTTTACTCCACATCAAACCTACAAGCCAGTCTTGCCAATTACCGGTACTAGACGATTTTGAAAAAATACCAGTAAAATATGGAGAATCGTTGCAAACATTAGCGCGTTAAAACAATGTGGCAAGAGAAGAAATTGCTCGGTACAAAAAACTCCTGACAACACAATGTTTCAAAACGAGGTGTGTTGCACGACACTATACTGCAGGAGCTGGAGTTAGCCTTTTCGAAACAATCTTAAACTTTACAGACCCCGAGAAATAAACCTTTTGAAAACAGGGTGGGGAAAGGAGATTATGCTGTTTGCCCGCACTTTCTCATTTACACAATGTTTTCTACCCTTTCAAAGACAAATCGCACTATTCCAGTAACAATTTGATGTATGCAAATGCTTTCAAGTTAAAAAAGTCTAAAATGATGTTGATCGATTGAGAGTTTAGCCTCTACCAAACAATCTCGAATTTTACCGGACATTTCCAAAATTTTTAATTAACGTCCCTGTGGATTTTTTTTTTTCAGAACTGGGAAAAATGAGAAAAAGCTGATTGCCGTTGCATGTTTTTCCACAATGATTTCAACAGCTTGCAATATAAAGGACACGAAGTTTTATTTCGTACGGACGTAATAAGCAGGTTCAATTCCCCCTCCCCATATTTTGACGATGAAAAGTGGAGCAAAAGGGTTTTACATTCATACAAAAGAAAAAATGTGCCGTGAATTACATATTGGTCAATGCTCTAGCTGAAGCAACAGTAAAAATGTTTAACACCCTTAACCAAACGGTCCTGTTTAACAACACTAAACAAGATACTTAAAAACATGGTGGAATAAAGAGAAAATGCTGGGTTACCAGCATTTTCTCCTTTTCCCACAATGTTTTCTACTTTCCCTAAAACTTATTTCTGTTCATGAGTCACATTTATATGTGGTCGCCTGCAAACGGTTTCACTCTGGACAAGTCCATAATATTGTGGTTTGGTAAAGGGTTAAGACCAACATATTGATGACAATCCAATGCTCTGTAACCCTTACAGCGCTTAATATACCCAACATGCACACACGGTTTTGTGCAGTCTGATCTTGAACTACATTGACCATAAAGGCAACTGTAGTTGTTAAATGTACTACAACACAGCCCAAAGGCCATAATTTATAAGTATGTTATGGGCACCAATTGAAAACGAGAAATTGTGCAGGCCTAGAACAGATTGCACGGCCTTAACTCTGATCTTAGTCTGACAGGGCCCTTGAAGTATAATCCAACCAAAAGATTTACAGGTGATCAAAATTCTGACAAGTTCCGCATGTGCATAACGTGCAAAACTGAACTTTTCAGAGTCCCGGTTTCCTTACTCGTTGAGAGTAAATTATATGGTTTACCTAAAAATTGAACACAAGGAGGCGATTAAATGCCATAATTCATTGCTGACATTGAAATTTTCGAAGATAAGCCAGATTATAGTATGTTTGACCAAACAAATCATTCTTTTTTCTGGTTTGGCAAGAAATAAGGACAGTATCATTCTTCCCCTTACTATAAAAGATGAATCATGGCAAGGTATATTCATTGTATCTAACTTACTATATGTTCTGCCAAGGTTATCATGATTGAACTTACTGTGTATTGAAAAGTCGGCACAAAATTCTCATCCACGACATTTGAAAGTTAGTAAACCTAACAGGACAAATACTTGGGGGGAAAAAAATCAACCCTGCTACTTGCAAGCCATATCTAACAAATTTCACGAACACAAAAAGACTAAAAAAATCTTCAATTCTCGTAACTAGAAAAGCAACTTTTATCCTACAACCTGTACCACGAAGAAACGACAAGTTGTCAAGTCAAATTCTCCAGCAGTGAGGTCTAACTCATTCCAATTACTTATTTGGAAGTCGGTATGCCCAGTATCATCAAAACACAAAAGTGTTTTTAGCCCAAAAACATAAATAAATCTGTTGAAAATGTCAAGCCAAGAAAAAGTCTTTCCTCAATCATTTGCTAATAAAACAACCAATTTCATTTGCAATACAGTAATCCTGGCCTAAATCGGGTACACTGTAAAATTTGTTTTGGCAAACTGAAAATCTGACTGATGTAAAACATAGGCAAAATTTGCCTTTGCCCAAACCATTTCTTGGGTTTTATTAGAAACTAATTTGACTTAGTGACACCAGTGAGTAGAGTCTTTCTACCGATTCAGTCGGACAGAAAAATATTTATTTCACAAGTGTAGCAGTCCAAGAGTTAAAAGCTACACCTTAGAGCGCCCAATAACACCAACATGCTTCTCTTGCCAAAATGTTGCAGCATAGGGGACATTGTCAACTCAAGATGACTGCACAGTTTGTACAGTCTGATCTTGATCTACACTGGTGTCAAAGCCAGCTAAGTTGTGAAAGGGGCTTCAAACCCTTTTCCACGTAATCTTAAGCTTTAATGACCCCAAGAAAAAGGTCTTACAAATAACTGTTCAAAAGGACAAAGCACTAGACTAGAAAGGATTTGCAAAAACAATGAATATGTGGCTCAACTGATGAGATTTGCTTCTGACACAGAAGACGACATTTGATAGTGAAATGGTGACGCCTGAACTGGTGATTACCACCATTTAATTTTCTCCTTTTCCGACAAAGTTTTCGGCAGAAAAGAACATGGGATTGTCTGGTAATGGGTTAACTCTTCACCAAATGACAAAGTTTTAGACTGGTCCAAATTGGAGCATTTGCAGACGGCAAATAAGGTGTTGCACAAATGATGAAATTCACGTCTGGAGAGGTTAAAAAACCTTGTTGGAAAGGTAGAAAATGCTGGTCACCAGCATTTTCTCCTTTTCCAACAGTGTTTTCAAAAGGCTTCTTCATCTGGGTCGTTAAAACTCTGGATTGGGTGGTTAAGGCTTAACTTATACCTCTTGAAAAAATTTGCACCAGACAGCTTTCAACTCTTTACCAAACAACCAAACAACAAATTCTTTGACAGAAACAAATTGAAATTAATTGCAGACAACAAATTAAATGAGACTTTAATGACAGATTTGCTTGTGAAAGGGCATAAAAGATTGTGGGAAAAGGAGAGAATGCTGGTTACCAGCATTTCCTCCTTTTCCCACAATCTGCAGCATTTCCTCCTTTTCCTACAATCTTTTACAAGTCTTCTTCCTCAGGGTCGTTAAAACTAGGAGTTGTGTGATAAAGGGATAAAATATCTCTAAATTGCAGTTATCATGATTCAATGTTTAACATGTAAAAAGACAAGAAAAAAATGGCAAAAGGAGATTTTGCTCATTACAAAGAATTTTTGCTTTTGCCACAATGTTCTTGAGTTGTCTGCTACAAGGCAAAAGGGGATAATCAGCAAATGAAGCAATGTTTTAAGGCACAAGAAAATACCTATGTGATGTAGGCAATAGCTAGGAGAGGATTAATGTTAAGCAAAAAGTAGTCAACAGAAACAGTCATCACATTGAATAAGTAAAACAAACTTGTAAAAATAGCTATGGTATAAATTCAAAAACCTTTCAAAATGCGATATATAATTTGCATTAACTCCTTACCAAACCACGGAATTTTTACTGGACCAAATTGAAAGCATTTACAGACAACAAATTAAATGTAGCTCAAAGGATGATTTCTGTCTTTATTAGGTAAAACATTGTGGAAAAAGAACAAACGCTGGTTACCAGCATTTGCTCCTTTTCCCAATGTTTTAAAATGCTTTCTACCTAAATTAATTTCACAATTATCACTACAGTTATTAATAAGAGTTTTCAGGTACTCTAGAACATGACAAAGTTTTCAGGTTTTTTGGAACGAACTGTTCTGATCATTTTTTACCATGTACGTCATAGAAACCATGTCATCCCTTTATATGTTAGTTTGAGACTTAAATCTATGCAACACTGATTTTCTTAGGCAGTTCACCCTAAACCAGATCACTGGATGCTAAGAACAAATGCCCATTGATCAAGAACTATTTTGAAGTGATAGCTAACCAGTAACTTATGAAATACCGGTAGTAGGTTATGCCCCATAATTTTAAGTGATCTATTAATGTGTGAACACTTAATGGATTTATCTGAACACAGCTGAATTAGCAGTATCTTCTAGTCTTGGAAGCACATATATTGCCATACCATGATAGCAATCAAGATTAATGGGAGTTCGTTCTCACCCATTTGAAATATTTGCACAGCTTTACACTGTTCTTAATCCGTGGCGCAGAATATAGTAAAGCCAATGCTTTGGTGTTATGGTTATCCACAATAAAACCACTACTTCAATAATCCCTCAACTGGGTCAAATGCCTTTTTAACTTCTCCCTTTTGTTCTTTAACAATTCTATTTCACGGTCATATTTCCTCTGATCCTCTATCAACTTGAGAATGTACTCTGATGCTTTCTTCAGTATAAGCACTTTAGCAGCCCTTTCTTGGCCTTCTAGCTCTGGGACAGAGTCTCTGAGACGGAAAAAACTGTTTTTCAAGTCTGTTCTACGTTTCCTTTCCAGTACATTATGTTGAGTCCGTTTCCCTGAATCACAAAAGTCCTCTGAATCACTTGAGCTTCTACTAGAACTACAGCTTCCACTACCACTATGTCCTACACTAGATTTCAGTTTTTGTGCCACCTTTCGTAAATCTGATGGAACACTATTGTCACGTTTTAGTTTCTTTGCACTTTTGGGAGGCGTGTCTTGTGAGCTAAGGAATGCCCTAACACGTTTTAATGAGGTCATTGGTAAACTATAATTATGCACGTCTGTTGGACAGTCTACTTTCTGATGTATAACTGGTGGTGCACTACACTTTTTATGAACAGTTTGAGAACCAGATGTAGCTTTATGTTCAATAGTCAATGTAACTGTTTTCAATCCCTGATGTGCATCTGGTCTCTGTTTCCTTTTCCCGGGAACAGACACCTGGAGCTGTTTCTCTACAGTGACTACGTCAATTTCTTCTTCTGAAATGCATAGTACAAACTTGTGAGTATATAACAGTATATAAAATTATATGCATTTGAACTTCATAAATGATCATTAGCATTTTCTAGTTTAAAAAAAGATGAATTTTACAACTAAATTAATAACTTAGTAATTATTTGTCCTATTAGCGCAAAAAAAAAAAGGGTAAATACAAACAGAAATTTTAAAAAAGAAAAATTGCTGTTGTTAACAACAAGGTGTGTACAAATACTTCTGAGGCCCAAGTTTTATTCACCCCAAGGAAGAAGGCTTTTGAAAACAATGCGAGAGGGAAAATGCTGGAAAACAGCATTTTCTCAGACATGTGCGTACCCTTCTGAAGACAAAACTTATGTTCTGAGGCACATTTACATCTTGTTTGCATGCTTTAAGTTGGACAAGTAGGTCTAGTGACAAGGGTTTAGAACAGTTCAACCTACCAGAGTCAGAGGGTGTTTCTATTCCGAGTCCATTGATCCTGGTCTGGGACATGGAACCTCCAATTTGGGCGACACCAGGAAACACATCCTCCGGCGCCACACAGGCCGTTTTGAACGGGACCGAACAAGAGTCACAGCGATTTCGTCCAACTTTCTTGGAAACGTCTGTAGCATCAGTTTCTGCAGATATATTGCAAGTTGGTGCGGACCACATTATGTCATGAATCAAATTATCTTGAATGTTTAAGTCATTTGGAGGCGACTCCGGAAAAGTCAATTCTTTCATAGTCTGAAAGAAATTTTCATCGTCAAAGAGCATTAGGTCTTCTGTGTCCAAGTCAAAGGGCATATTTTCTGTGTCCATATCGTCGATTCCTTCACGAGCCGGAGAAAGAGGTGGAGTTGTTATGCCTAGGTCAAATTTCTTCCACATATCATCATTGGGTGGGTCGGAGAATAAACTTTGACTGCTGCCGATCGAATGCATTCTATCTGGTTTCTGTTGTTGAAGACTTCTAATGAGCATTTCTGAAAATGAAGGAATTATTCATAAAATATCAGACTCAATTTGTGATAAATAAACATAATTTCGGTTCAAAGTAGAGTCGATGTTTTTTTGTAGATACAAGATAAAACATAATTGCGTCGCAATTTCTTCATACTTGTGTAAGTAAAAAGTTGGCCGACTGCCATAATATATTCATTTGACCTCGACGACGACGATATAGCCCACGTGAAAATAACACGTGAAACCACGCGTAGACTTGACAGCTCAGTATAACGATATTTCTACATCAATGTTCTCCATTATTAAAAGTTAAGTTAACCTTGTTTATTCTACAACTTGGTAAAACTGTGCCTATCAGATCATATGTCGGCAATGTCATTGAATTCAAAAGCGTACTTATACTGTACTTATTGAAAAACTTTTATCACATTCACCGCCGGCAACTCCCAAATCGAAATGCCGGTCAGATGGTCCCGAAAATTCCGCGAAGAAGTGTCACTGATATAAACATGTAAATTTCAACTTGACAGTACGTTACATTGACACTGTAACCAAAAATACATTAAAAACATTACCTCTAAATAGGTATTCCTAAATTTCATTAATTCCTTGTCAGGAAAAAACCTTATTCCACTACGCGACGTACGCTGTCAGGCGACCTGTATCGAAGTGCTCTGATACACAAAATTATTCCGTCTATGTACGTAGGCTATGAATTAATGGTGTATCACTACGCCAGTAAACTAAACCGGCGATTTATTGTCTATTTTCAACTTGTTGCCACATAACTGCAGACAAGAAGAAGAAATAATCAATTCTAAACTTTCTAGTTTTATTTATGAGATTTTAAAATACTTCTAAATAACTAAGATTATGAATTTAGTAAGCATGCATACGACCGTATTACTTTCGCGGAAGATTATGCAAATGAGGGACTTTGGCGGGAAAAAAAGGAGGCGTGGATTAAAATTAGCATATGCCTACTATTGAATTTATTCAGCCATAGTAGTTCTCTGTGGCAAATGTGTTAGACGTAACTAAAACACGATGGTTTCAATTCATTTGATCTACCTGATTGTAGGAAGCAAGACCACTTTATTTTAAACAAACTTTCCTTTGAAAACAATTTCATCAACTCTCGGTTCAAGAAGACTTGGTTTCACGAGATATGCGGCTGTAGATCTAGTCCTGGATTGAAAATGCCCTGAGCATTGTCGTACTTTTCTATACTTCGTATTCATTTACGTTTCTGAGTTAAACATGTCATATAAGATTAATAAACAAAAAAGGTTACCTTCAGTTTAAATTTCGAGGCAAATTCTCATGTCATTTACTCTTCTTTGAGCCAAACTGAAGTACATTGTACTTCCTTTCAGATCTCAGCCCTAAAGTTTAGTGTATTTCACACGGAGGAAAGGGATGTATCTATCTACACTTGTCATGGAGACCTCCTTCAGAGCATCTATATGTCAATTTGGCTAGAATGTAGTCATGACGTCAACATACCCGTTAAACAGTCGACAATAACTATCCTAGGCTAGTCAGCACTTGACGGCATGATGCAGGTAGCAAACAAGTGTTGCACATGAAGAAAACGTTGATTTCTTACATTTTCTTCTTTTAAACACTTTTCCCTCAAAGGTCGTGTCTCGATCTTACAGATCTATATCTAGGTTGTTTTGGTAAAAAGGTTAGGCCTACCTGTAACGAGTTCATTTTGAACTAATGAAGCCAAGTTAAGCTAGTCAAAGAGAACTAGATCTAAGTAGATCTTTCTTTTAACAAATAGACCTCGATCCATATTTATAAATGTAGATCGGTTTTAAATACAGGTGATTTGAAGAATATACCATACCTAGTCTATGTAAATTACAGCCACGCGACAGCTGTTCGTAGTTACGAAAACTATCCAAGTGTAACAAATTTGAAACCAGACTATAATTCAAGGTTTGTTAGTCTACCATTATCACGTGCATTTCGTCCTTTGTGTTCAATCGCAGTCCAGCCTCAAACGCAGGTAGATCTACATGTCCAAAGGTTGGTTAGTGCAGGGATTGTATCATTTTTACGATCCCTGGTTAGTGCTAGCAAGAAAAGCAAGGCATTATTTGAACCAGTCCAAATTAGATCCAGATCTATCTAGTTTACTAAATCTACTAGCCTGGGTTCAAGTCCGGTCATTTTTTCCTCATATATTTGCCATGCTCTGTGAAAAGGGGGCTTGAGGCATCTGCAAAAAATATCGACTCAGGTCAGCCTGCGCAGTCCGCCCGGGCTGACCTGGGTAGAAACTTTTAGCTTTCTGTCAATTTTCTGCATAGCAATGAACCAGTCTACCCCTGGATTCAGCCAGTTGTTATTGGATTTTATGGATCCATAATTATGTCTGACTTGCTTGGTATTATACATCACAGAGATGCATTAAACCGCCTTTTTGCCAGAGCATGGCTCGTGTATTCGGATGTTACTTTGTCAAACGGTAAATATTACGGAACAGATATATACACTTTTGTCACAGATCTGTACAGCCTGTGAAAGGAGTGATTAAAAAATTCACTGCCTGGACCAAGGCTAAGAATGTATTAATGAGGCATTTAACCCATTACCACCCAATCCCTACTTTTAACACCCCTGTAAGAGAAGGCTTTTGAAAACATTGTGGGAAAAGGAGAAAATGCTGGTAACCAGCATTTTCTCCTTTTCCCACAATGTTTTCTACCAGATCCAAAACAAAAAACATCATTTCAGTCACATTTAATTTGTCGTCTGCAAATCCTTTCAGTTTGGACCAGTCTAAAATTTGTCGTTTGGTAAAGAGTTAACTGCAACCCACCTTTTATACATTATATAGGGAGGAATATACAGTATAGAAATGTGCCGAGAATATAATATAGGGTAAAGTGTTCATGGTTGTGCCATTTTATCAGTCCTTCCAAACGGATGCTGTCACATGACCTGGTCTGGAAGGTCATCAAAATGCCATTGAAGATGCCACCTAACTGCTAATAAGCATGTGTTTTATAAGCATAATCAAGACTGGTGACCAATATGTTAGTTATTACACACAACTCCCAAAACATAGTTGCATTTGTGGTCTCATAATCCAGGTTTGAACAGCAGGTTAGCACCAGGTGTGAAAAGTCCTGTGGTGGTCCTGAAATCTGGCAGCATTTGCAAGTTCCAATTGATTTGTTTTGTTTTGGGGAAATTTCTTGGAATAATTTTGTATCAGTATGGTAGATGTGTGTTTATTCAGGAAAAGCATTTTTATGAGTATTAGCTAGAATTAGAGCATGAAGACAATCTGACTCAATTTTACTGACAAGCGTAAAGAGATGTTTGATGACTTAAAAACTTGCAACAGGGTCCTGCATGGTTCAGCAGTAAAGTTTAGGACTTGTAACCTTCTTGAGGCCCGGGTTGGAGCCTCACTGAAAACACTGGGTTTTCAGTGGGAGTGTCTGTTGGCAAGACACTTTAGAGCCCCAGACTTGCACTGGTGAAACCCAGGATACCATGATATGAGTGTATAAGGTGTCACCATGAAATTGCTGAAATAATGTTGAGAGCGGTGTAAAACTCCATTTTAATCAATAAAGAAATTGAAAAACTTGCATAATTTTGTTACATAATGGGGCAAAACGTCCAAACTAGTGTTAGAAGGTCACAAAGAAGCCAGACTTGTGTGCAACAGGGATAAAGCCTCAGCTCATTAAAGTAAGCTTTACAAAGGATTTGGAACAAATTAGTGGTGTAAGGTACTGCCCTCCCAGCATGGGCATACAAGGGAAAATAAGTTAAAAAGGTATATTAGAAAAAGCCAATTTGATTTGGAAGCCATGTTTCCTGCCTGCCAGACTTGCCCCGGTCACAGTAGCGTTTAACTCTTCACCACACAAAAAAAATTTAGACCAACTTGTCCAAGTTTAACATATACCACACAATGCCGACTTTTAACGACCCTGGAAAAGAGGCCTTTTGAAAACATTGTGGGAAAAGGAGAAAATGCTGGTAACCAGCATTTTCTCCTTTTCCCACAATGTTTTCTACCCTATCAAAGAAAAATTGCACCGTTTGAGTCACGTTGAAATTGTCGTCTGCAAATGCTTTCAATTTGGACATGGCTGAAATTTTGTTGTCTGGTAAAGGGTTAAGGCATTTACAGACCACAAAGCTGAAATAATGGTATTTGTCTCTGAAAGAGTAGAAAACATTGTGGGAAAAAGGAGAAAATGCTGGTTACCAGCATTTTCTCCTTTTCCCACAATGTTTTCAAAAAGCTTTTCTCTCAGGGCACTTAAAACTTGTGATTGTGTGGTAAAGGGTTAAGAGCTTTTGACCAGAGAACAAAATTTTAGACTTGTCCAAACTGAAAGTATTTTGCTGACCACAAATTAAATCTGGCTCATATAACTGGATTTGTTCTATATCAAAAAGAAAAAATTATTGGAAAGGAAAAAAACGCTTGTCACAGCACAGCATTTTCTCCTTTTTCCAACAATGTTTTCAGAATTTGTCTGTCAGGGTCGTAAAGTAGGGGATCATTTAGTAAAGGGTTCTTCACCAAGTCCCTGAATGACCTGTTAATCTTGGCTTACAACACACTGATTTGTATGGTAATCCCTCCTTTTTCATCAGTGTTTCATTTCCTTGTAAAATAAATTTGCAGCAAACAACTTTTGAAAACAACTTTGAAAAAATGTGGATGATATATTGTTGGATGCATAAATGTATGTGAAAATATGGCAAAAAGAAAGATTTCTTACTATGCGCAGTTCCCCCATTTCGCCACAATGTTTTTAAAATGTGTTTTGCAGGACCAAAAAAGTCATCTGCAGTTGGTATTATTATTATTAACTCTTTACCACACCACACATGGACTGATCTAACTGAGGTATTCAGACGACATTATGAAATGTGGCTCAAACAATGGAATTTTTCTTTGAAAGGGTAGAAAACATTGTGGGAACAGGAGAAAATACTGGTTACCAGTATTTTCTCCTTTTCCCTCAATGTTTTCAAAGGCCTTTCGCTCCAAGGCCATTCAGACTTGGGATTGTGTGGTAAGGGGTTAAAACTTAAATTGTGCAGCTTTTTTCAGGAGACTTTGAATTGAAAAATGTGGTAAATGTTTGGTTAGAAGTTAAAAAGGCTTTGTCTTCCTCTCTTGTGAATCCATTTAGTGCCTTTTAACAAGTACATGATTGTATAGTTGCTCTTGCAGCCACTGTGGATCAAGAATAGACTGCACAAAACATGCAGTCTGATCTTTGATCTACACTGTCTGCTTTGCTAAGATATTCTTGACAAAAGTGACATTGAAACTGCAATTATTTGTGTGTAATTTCTAGACTGAAAATCTCTGAACATTGGTGTTATTTGGCAATTAGAGGGTTAAGGGCAGGTGGTTTCTAAATACATGTACATAGTATGGTACAACCATAGCTAAGTGATCACAGTATTTATAAGATTTCTGCTGAATACCTTAACTCTTTACCAAACGACAGAATTTTAAACTGGTCCAAATTGAAAGCACTTGCAGACGACAAAATAAATGTAACTCAAAAATTGAAATTTGTTTTCAGCAGGGTAGAAAACATTGTGGGAAAAGGAGAAAATGCTGGTTACCAGCATTTTCTCCTTTTCCCACAATGTTTTCAAAAGGTTTCTTTTTCGGGGTCGTTAAAACCAGGGATTGTTTGGGAAAGGGTTAAATGATACCTCCAAGTCCATAGTAAAATCCCAAAGGTTGCTATATCAAGGTTATTTTGGGGAAGATAAATATCTCCTTGTCGGACAGTGTAGATCAAAGATCAGACTGCACGTTCTGTGGAGTCTGATCTTGATCTACACTGTCCACAAAAGGTCAGTGACTCGCGCTTAGCAGCCTAAGGGTTAAACAAAAAATTCTGGTTAAATACTATGGTAATTGTACGGTGGCACAAAAGTGACATGGAAGATATATTTTATACTACGTGCGCACGCAGTAGCTAATACGTGCACACGTAATAAGTAATACGTGCGCACGTATTAGCTACTGCGTGCGCACGTATTAGTTATTACGTGCGCACGCAATAACTAATACGTGCGCACGTAATAGCTACTGCGTGCGCACGCAGTAGCTAATACGTGCGCACGTATTAGTTATTACGTGCGCACTTAAAAATCCACCAATCAGAATCATGAACGGAAGCCATTGTTTCAAGATGGAAATGGAAGATAGACATTTATTGATCCTTATAAACTGATTGGTCGATTATTACGTGCACACGTAATAGTTATTACGTGCGCACGTATTAGTTAATACGTGCGCACGTATTAGCTACTGCGTGCGCACGTACTAGCTACTGCGTGCGCACGTAATAACTATTACGTGCGCACGTATTAGCTAATATGTGCGCACGCAATAGTATTACGTGCGCACGTATTAGTTATTACGTGCGCACGTATTAGCTACTGCGTGCGCACGTAATACTGCTGCGTGCGCACGTATTACTTATTACGTGCGCACGTATTAGCTACTGCGTGCGCACGTAGTATAAAATATATCTTCCATGTCACTTTTGTGCCACCGTATAATTGTCATGGTGGAGCTTTCTTAGTAAAGGCACTGTACTCATCTTACCTGGTGCTGGTGCACCATAGCTGTTGTAAAGTTGTATTAAAAGCAGCTATATGCGACTGTACCGCTTCTATATTGCAAGCAGTCATCAGAAAGGAAAGTGAACCCTAATATGCCAAAATGCCGAAGGCTACTTTTGTGGACTGAGTAGATATGTACTGTGCTAGGTAAAAAGAACATATCATACTATGTGCTTTTTGGGACTGGCATGTCTTATTTTGGATCTAAAGTGGCCAGTAATTTAGGTGTGGTTCATGAGACTGCAGTCTGATATTGGATCCACATAGCCCAGTATTTTAGTAGCAGATTATGAGACTGCAGTCTGATGTTAGATCTACATTGCCCAATATTTGGGGGGGGCTCACAAGACTGCAGTCTTATCATGGATCTACATTGCCCAGTATAATAGTAGTGGATCATGAGACTGCGGTCTGATGTTGGATCTACATTGCCCAGTATGTTGAGAGGGGCTCACGAGACTGCAGTTTTATCATGGATCTACATTGCCCAGTATGTTAGCCGTGGATCATGAGACTGCAGTCTAATGTTAGATCTACATTGCCTAGTATGTTGAGAGGGGCTCACAAGACTGCAGTCTTATCATGGATCTACATTGCCCAGTATGTTAGTAGTGGATCATGAGACTGCAGTCTGATGTTTGATCTTCATTGCCCAGTATTTGGGAGGGGCACACGAGACTGCAGTCTTATCATGGATCTACATTGCCCAGTATGTTAGTAGTGGATCATGAGACTGCAGACTGATGTTGGATCTACATTGCCCAGTGTGTTGGGAGGGGCTCATGAGACTGCAGTCTTATCATGGATCTACATTGCCCAGTATGTTAGTAGTGGATCATGAGACTGCAGACTGATGTTGGATCTACATTGCCCAGTGTGTTGGGAGGGGCTCACAAGACTGCAGTTTTATCATGGATCTACATTGCCCAGTATGTTAGTAGTGGATCATGAGACTGCAGACTGATGTTGGATCTACATTGCCCAGTGTGTTGGGAGGGGCTCATGAGACTGCAGTCTTATCATGGATCTACATTGCCCAGTATGTCAGGAGTGGCTCATGAAATAGCAGTCTTATCATGGATCTTCATTGCCCAGTATGTTGAGAGGGGCTCATGGGACTGCAGTCTAATCTGAAATATACGTTGCCCAGTACTTTGAGAGGTGCTCATTGGATCATGGACTGTAGTCTGATTTTGCTCAGCATTCTGAAAGGGTATTTTGCAAAAATGGCCATGAAATATTTATTACTTATTCAACAGTCTCAAACTACTTATGTCACTGAAAGGTACAGGTGAAAATCTTTATCAGATGACAAACTTTTAGACTTCTCCAAATTGAAAGTATTTACAGACATCAAATTAAATTTGATGGAAATAATAGGATTTTCCTTTGACAGAGTTAAAACCCATTTTTAGAAAAGGAGAAAATGCTGTTACAAAAGCCTTTAAAGATTTTCTCGGCATCGTAAAACATGGGATTATTCTGTAAACCCCTATCATTACTAGCAACAGTTCTTTACCTATGGTGCAAGCATTAGTTAAATTACATGTATTTATCTCATGGATTTTTTTTTATGTTGCAGCAGATTGCTTCTGAAAAGAATGTGGCAAGAGATGAAATATTTGGGGAGAGTAATTGTCTGCTGTATGTTTTTTTTTAAATAAGTGAATAGTAAAGGGACTTCAGGTGATGTATCAGTGTTAGGGAAGGGAGTCTTTGTGTGTAGTCTGTCACCCATAACATTTATATACAAATGATTGAGTGATTTTTATATCTTGAAAAAAGATTTTTTTTTTTCCATCTTCTTTATGTGGGTATGAAAGAAAAACATTCCGTTATCATGGTGACTATTTAATGTGTTTTTGTTAGGGTCAGGTCAATTCACTCTTGTAGTTTAATCTTTTGAGGGAAATTTTGTTCAAATGATTTCATCACTCTTCAATAACAAAGACTGCATAATTTATGAGCTATGCTCTGTTAAAAGGGGTCGTAATGCATCTGAAAAAAGTATCAACCAATTTCAGCCTGCACAGTCCGCACAAGCTGACCTGGATTAAAACTTTTTAGTTATTTGTAAATCTTATGTATGTTTAATGACAATTCTTGCTCCAGATTCAGTCAGTTGTCAGACTAAATGGATTTTAAGGATCAGTGATAACATTTATCCTGTCACTTGCAAACATTTCGACCCGGTATCTGGGTGCCATATATTTTTTTATGTTATCCAACAGTTGGTTATGTGACCACAGAAGTGCACACCTGCAAACTGAGACTTCTTTTAAAAAAAGCATCTCATTAAGTGAATGAAAGTATTGATGGTGAAAATTGTCTCTGAATATTAAATATTTGTATGTGGTTTCAACATGTAAACACACTTTTTCTGTTTTCTGCTGAGTTCAAACATTAAAACAAGAGAAATACTTGTCTTCTTTATCATAACATTTTCCGCAGGTAAACATCACTTTTATTACATGATAAATATAATATTTGATGTCATTATTGAAGCTGCATATCCAGGAAAAGAATGCTTTACATGTAGTTCTTCATTTTTTTCCTCATCGTGAAAAAAGAGGTCGTTATGTGATATAAAGTCTTTTTATTCACATATGTATTACACTAAATGAGAAACAGGATAAATAGAATAGATGGTTGGTGTCTTGCATTGGGAAAGTTTATTGGACTCAGCTCCAGAATTTTATCCGATTCGCCTTCAGCTCGCCAGAAAAAAATTCCAACATCCTTGCCTGAAAAAGTTAATGTATCTGACTCCTGACCTGGAGGTTGCGGGTTCAATACCCGGTTGCGGCGAACTTTCTTTCTGGTGATTTTTCACCTCTCACCTCTGATGCATGTGAGAAAAGTAGTCAGTAGCTTTGGAAAGAAAGTTGTGTTAGTACTGGTGTGAGAAAGCCAGGAAACATGTGGGTGCGTACTGACCGCGATGATATGACCTAAGCTGTTAAAATGGCGTTAAACTCTAATACAATACAATACAATTGCCTGATAAAATATCCCAATCCTAGACTCCAACCATCTACCGGTATTCTCCTTGTAAGTGATGACTTGCTTGGTTTAATGCATCATACAGATGTATTAAACCCCGTTTTGCCAGAGCAACTTTCATATAGATGAGGGGCTGAACTGAATTAAACCTGAAATGGCTTTTAAAGTCAAGCTGCCTGTGCAGCTAGTGTAGATTAAGGTCAGGGTGTACGAAATGTGCAGTCAAATATTTGATCTTCACTGACTGTTTTCCTGAGACATTTTTGCAACCATGAAAGTGGTGAAAAACCACATTCATTGAGTCAAACAAACAAGTAACTCTTAAGTTTTCATATTTTCTTAACTATAAGAATTTTTGTGTTGCCTATGCAAAATGTTTCTCCGCTATTTGATTAAATCACTAAAAAAAAACAACTGATGCTTGAATAACTCATATATAATGAGTATTGCTTTATAAGTCAATAAATCCTACAGCATTCTTGTATATGTTTTTTCAGCAAACTTCAGTGGCAGTCACTTTAAAAGTGGAATGCTCTATGATGACAATAACATATTTGGAAGACATTTAGGATGTCAAAGGTCAGGCTGCTTTGCATACCCATTCTTGACAAGCAACGTGGTAATTTGCATATTTCATTGAAAGCATTTTCTATTGGTCCTTCAGTGGGGATAATAAATACCCATTGGTATAACATAAAATTCTGAATAAAAACTACTGTAATACTTTACCTTCTGAAACAAATCTGCAAACGAAACTGAAAACATCATTGTTAAAAAGCAGACAATCAACATAAAACTGTAATATAAGTTTAGGGTTTGTTCTCCGTTTAGTGCATGATTATATTGATGAAAACATCATGTTAAACGAGCATTTTCTCCTTTTCCCATACTGTTCCTAAAAGCCATCTCTCTTTGGTTACTTGAAAGGCAGGATTGTGTGGTGAAGGGTTAAATGAACAGACGGCTTAGTGCAGATTTTCTGTAACGTTTCACCGGACAATAAAATATTGGACTCACCTTCATCAAAACACTTGCTGAATGACAAACTGAATTTTTTTCAAGTTATGGGATTTGTCTTTGAAAGGGTAGAAAACACTTTAGGAAAAGGAGAAAATGCTGGGTATCAGTAATTTCTCCTCTTGCCACAATGTGTCAAAAGCCTTTTTGTCGGGATCATTAAAACTGGGGATCGCATGGTAAAGAGTTTAGCCTTTATTACCACTTCATCAGGTTTAATTTCAGTGCATGTTGACAATTTTATCAAATTGTAACAATTGTTGATGTCGAGATGCTAATTTCGCCTTTGTGCAAACTTCGTATCAGTTTCATTGAGTCTTTACAGATATTTAATTATTTAGCATTTTCATTAATTCACCTCTTTTTGTGTTAACTACCTGTAGCATTTTGTCCCAGATTCCGATGTCACTGTGAATGTTAGGAGCTTGTCTGGAGAGAATTAACCCTTTACCAAGGAACAAATTTTTAAACTAGTCCAAAAAAAAAAAAAACCCATTTACAGACTACAAATTAAATGTGGCCAAACTGTTAGAATTTGTCCTAAAAAGGACAGAGAACAACGTGGGAAATGGAGAAAATGCTGGTTTCCAGCATTTTTTCCTTTTCTCACCATTTTCAAAAGCCATCTTTCTCAGGTTTATTAAAACCTAGAGTTGTTAAGTAAAGGGTTAATGATTAATATCTGCATGCCATACAAGGATTGAATTGTAATGGGGTGCGAGTGTACAGGAGATGTTAGTGGGTTGGGTGACAGTAGCCCCATGGGGTACTCTTAAAGTTTGGGTACCCAGTCTCAGTTCACCATTATCTCATTTACTCTTTACCAGACAACCAAATTTTAGACTTGCCCAAATTGAAAGCATTTGTGGATGACAAAGTCCTCTTTGCTCAATCGATATGGTTTGGCTTTGGTGGGTTAGAAAACAGTTGAAAAAGGAGATAATACTGGTTCTCACCATTTTCTCCCTTTTCCACAATGTTTTCAAAAGACTTGTTCTTCAAGGGCATAAAACTCTTGAATGTGCAGTAAAGGTTTATGTGGTTGGAGAGTGAAATACAGACACCTCACCCCTCCACCCACTGCTCCTTCATAATGTATCAGTTTCAAAATGGGGGAAACACTGGTTGACAATGTTCTGTGAAAACAATGAAGTGAAAGATATTTTGGCTGTTGGATTTACTGGCCAGAAGACTATGTTTACAAGTTCAAGTCACCTCCACCCATGGCCAGACAATCGTTATTAATCTGTTATTTTTTTCACTTTTCCAAACAATCTCCGGTTTTAATGACCCTTGAAAAGAAGCCTTTTGAAAACATCGTGGAAAAAGAAGAAAATGCTGGTAACCAGCATTTTCTCCTTTTCCCACTATGTTTTCTACTCTATAAAGGATGAATTCCAGCATTTGAGTCATCTTTAATTTGTTGTCCGCAAATGCTTTCAATTTGGACCAGTCTAGAATTTTGTTGTTTGGTAAAGAGTTAGTATACAGGTGTAGGACTAGTCCAAATTTATGGCCACCAGAAAAGTAAAATTTAATCCAGATGTTAAAAGTGGTAGAAAAAAAAACACTGAAAAAAGTGAAGAAATTTGTCATATCATTTTTTTTTTCATTCTCTGCAATATTTTTAGGCCTCTAATCCTGCATGATATAGCCCTTCACAGGTCTGGTGTCTGGTATTTGAACAAAAGAATACCATTATATAACCTTTTATATCACTCAAAAGATGCCAAGTCAAGGTAGAGTAGCATACTTGTAGAGCCTTGGGCAAGTTTTCTAAAGGATGTGGGTTTGAATCAAAACTGTGTGAAAATTACTACCCCCAGAAGAGAAAGTATTTTCAAAGGATTTAACTTATTCTCACGTTTGACTGAGCAAATTGTTCGGACTTCGTGGCAAAGTAGCAAGTTGCTTGAAAGAGTTTTATGTAGTTTTGCATAAGAATTGTCGAGAATGTATTGGTAGGAGCACTGACCACACTGATAGAAATGAACACATTGTAAAGGGCACAAAAACAGCAAAAAAAATGTCTCTTAAATATCCTTAGGCAAAAGATTAAACTTTGATAATGAACTTTTCCACTTTTGGCGTATAGTTGTCCACACTGAAATTTCCAATATCAAAACATTTCGCCTTTTTTGTAAGATTAAAGAAGGATGGACTGAGATGTTTGTTTAATGATTATTGGAGTACCACAACTTCCAAAAGGGGAGAGATATCTCAAGGAGGGATGGGGGTGGCTTTAGTGTGGTGAAGCCGGTGAAGAGTCAAAGTTCACTGGGCCATTATAGGGGTTTTCTCAAGTGTTGAGGGAAAACAGTTCAAATTTCAGTTGAACTTCATAAATCATGGAGGAAATTAAAAATTGTCTACTCTTCTAGTACCAAATTATGAATCAAATAGCATCTTTGTAAATACTTTTACTGCTGGATGAATAAAAATGTTTATTTAAATTTCGTATGAAATATTCAAAAGTATCATATACTACTATTGTAATTTTAAAGCTCATTTGGTCAGATTTTCTTTGTCAGATTGGATGGTATAGATTTAAGATCAGACTGAACCACCTGTAATGACTGATCTTGATCTATGCTGTCTGCTAGGAGACCTAGGCTTGCTCTCAGCATGACTGTGTCTAGTTTACTAACTGTTGTTAATATATGGCCTGCAACATGCGAAAAGGGGCATTCGGACATTTGCGTAAAGTGTCGTCTCGGATCAGTCCGCGCAGGCTAATCCGAGACGGCACTTTACGACTACATCAGATTTTGTGCTACAGTAGACTTGCGCAAAACAGAAAATTACATAAAAACGGAGTGTCGTTTCAGATTAGCCTGAGCGGACTGCGCAGGCTGATCCGAGACAACATTTTACACAAATGTCCGAATGCCCCTTTTCGCGTGTTGCAGACCATATATGAACCATGCTCTGTGAAAAGGGGGTTTATGCATCTTGAAAAGGTATCAACCCTTGTCAGCATGTGCCATCCAGTCCGCAGGCTAACATTGGACAAAACCTTTTTGCTATTTGTAAATTTTCTGCATGTTCAAGGACCATTCTACCTCATGATGCAGTCAGTTGTTTGACAAAATGGATTTTATGAATCCATAATACTGTGATGACTTGCTTGGTATAATGCATCAAGAAGATGCATTAAACCAACTTTTGACAGAGTACTGCATATTTTTTTTATGCCTCTGCTATTGACAGCTTTTGAAACATTGTGGAAAAAGGAGCAATTGCTTGAAGCTAGCCAACATGTTCCATTTCCCATAATGTTTTCCAAAAGCATTTTCTCGTTTCCCCACAATGTTTCCTAACCTTTCACTGACAAAAATCATCAATTAAACCACATTTGATACGTCGTCTACAAGTGCTTTCAGTTTTGACAAATCTTAAATTATGTTGTTTGGTAAAGAGTTCATAGTTGTTCAACTTAAAATACTAAAGTCCTGAACATTATTAACCCTAAAACTTTTACCACACAATCCTGAGTTTTAACGACCCCGAGGAAGAATCCTTTAGAAAACATTGTGGGAAAAGGAGAAAATGTTGGTAACCAGCATTTTCTCCTTTTCCCACAGTGTTTTCTACCCTCCTAAAAGTCAATTTATATTTTTGAGTCACATTGATTTTGTCATTTGCAAAAGCTTTCAATTTGGGCAAGTCTAAAATTTTCACATTTAGTAAAGGGCCATAGGCCAAAACTGTGGCTTTTATAGCACTTTACATAGATAAAGATCAGACTGTACAGAAGGGGGTCAATCTTTGGATTTACCAACATCGTGGCATGAATATGAGTTGACTTTTTCCCAAACACAGAATGTCCCAAACATAGAGTTTTAGACCTTTTAGATTTGAAAGCATCTGCAAATGACAAATTAAAAAAAAAGATTCAATTGATTAGTTCACTGACAGGGAAGAAAACATTATGGGAATATAAGAAAATGCTGGTTAACAGCATTTTCTCATTTTCCTACAGTGTTTTCGAAAGATTTCTTCCATAGGGTCGATAAAACGTGATTGTTTGCTAAAAGGGTGAAGGTTTCCAGAACACAATCATGTTTCACATTGGTACAAAATAGATTCATACAAACTAGGCTTGCAAGCTAGGATCTTTATCTGAAATCTACCCTTTCACTATTTGTTGATTTATATTATTCGGGATTTAGAATGAACAAATACTGTAAATGTGAAGATTGAAAAATAAAATTAAATACATAAATAAAATCAATAAGTAAGGCATGCATTTTTAAATATTCTCAAAGCTGTTTTGATAGACATTGACAAGTGAGTGTTGAATGGGCTTGAATTTTTCATGTTATTGCAAAACTGAACAAATTCTATTCATCATCATGAAAAGCCTTTGTATTGCATGAGATAAATCATTAATATATTTATTTATTCATTTGAAATTAAGTCATAGAAATAAGCTGTTTATACATGTATTTATAAATGGTTGGACAAAATATTTGTGTTGTGCTCTGTGAAAAGGGGGTTCTAATGCATCTATAAAAAGTATACACCTAGGTCAGCCTGCACAGTTTGCAGGCTGACCTGGGTCAAAAATCCTGCATGTCAAAGGACCAGTTTGCCTCATGATTCAATTGGTTGTTAAACAAAATTAATTTTATGGATCCATATGCATGTGATTACTTGCTTTGTATAATGGATTACAGAAATGCATTAACCCCCATTTTTCCTGAATAAATATTTGATGGCAGGACAAAATATTTACCCTATACCACAGATTCACCACTTTTGGGAACATTGGCAAAAGAAAAAAATTCTCTTAATGAGCAATTTGTCCTTTTGCCACAACATTTTCCATGTACTTGTGTATCAAAGCTGAGTATGTCATGTTGATTATCCATATTGTACAAAGATGTTCCCCAGATTGTCTGTTACAAAAGATTTCAGGAACTGAAGAATATAGTGTATAATTAAACACAAAGTGCACTTCATGTACTATAACCTGAACATGATAGATTTAGCTGGTTACCAGCATTTTTTTCTTCCTTTTCCAAGCATGTTTTGAAAAGGCTTCTTCCTCAGGATCTAGAAAGTTGGGATTGTTCGGTAAAGGATAAACGACCCAGAATACAAAGCTCAGCATACTGAATCCAGTGCCATAAAGTAAAAGTACACTCTCATTTTTTCAAAATTTTGTCCAGAGTTTTAACGATCCTGCGGAAGAAGACTTTGGAAAACATTGTGGGAAAAGGAGAAAATGCTTGTGACCAGTATTTTCTCTTTTTCCTATTTCATTTCTAATTTTCTGCCCTTTCACTCACAAATTCCATCATACGAGCAACATTTAATTTGTTGTCTGCAAATGCTTTGAATTTGGACATGTCTAAAAATTTGTTGTCAGGTAGAGGATTAACCTTTTGCCACATAATCCTGACTTTTAACGACCCTGGGAAAGAAGCCTTTTGAAAACATTATGGGAAACGGAGAAAATGCTGGTAACCAGCATTTTCTCCTTTTCCCACAATGTTTTCTACCCTCCCAGAGCAAATTTCAATTTTTGAGTCATGTTTGTCGTCTGTAAATGCTTTCAATTTGGACCAGTCTAAAATTTTGTCGTTTGGTAAAGAGTTAAGGCTTTACAAAACAATCCTGACTTTTAAAGATCCAAAGGAAGAAACCTGTTGAAAACATACTAGTAGTTGGAAAAGCGGAAAAGGCAATTTTGCCTTTTCCCAAAATGTTTACTACCATATCACAGAACTACTGCTTGCTTTTGCCAATTTTCAAACGCATTGTCTGCAGCTACTTTCAGTTTGGAAGCATCAACAATTTGTCATTCAGAAAATGGTCAACGGTCGACGGGCGTATAAAAAGTATCGACCAAGGTCATCCTATGCAAAGATGTCTGCTGCAAGTTTGTTTCAAGAGGTGATAATCAAATCTTTACCAAACAACAAAATTTTAGACTTGTCCAAAATGAAAGCATTTGCAGCAGACATATTAAATGTGACTCAAAAATCAAAATTTGTGTTGGGAAGGGTAGAAAACATTGTGGGAAAAGGAGAAAATGCTGGTAACCAGCATTTTCTCCTTATCCCACAATGTTTTCATAAGCGTTCTTTCTCAGGGTTGTTAAAAGTCAGGATTGTTTGGTAAAGGGTGAAGATGGAAAGGTTTAGTGTCCACTCTAGTCTATATTCCAACTCAAATAGCCATTGATGTAAATTCAAGTCAGATAAATCCCGCTTTTGTTATCTTTAGACTTGACACTAATGCACTGTAAAATCATGGCACACTGACCAGTGGTCCAGGGGCACAGTGACTGTCCAGTAAGTGGTTAATAAAGTATGGTGTAACCTTACCTGTTAGAACTACTTGTACTGGTCAGTGGTTGGAGTTCACTGATAATTACTGTGAAAATATTGGTATCCATGCACTGTCAGTTAACCCACTTCCAGACAACTACAGAATGTTTGACTTTTCCAAACTGAATGCATTTACAGAGGACACATTAAATGTGGCACAAAGCATGGGATGTCTTTAGAAATTATTATGGGAAGAAGAGAAAATGCCAAAAAATCAACAAATCATATGTGGCTCAAAGGATGGGATGTCTTTTTAAGGTCACAAAATATTTTTGGAAAAGAAGAAAAATGCTAGTTATTAATAACCTTCTTCTTTATTGTTGAAAAAAGGAGAATTGTTAGGTGTCTCCTTTTCGTGGCTGTCCTTGGTTGTAGGTTGCTACAATTTTAAACTACATGATAAACTTATCACAACTCAATGGATATCATGTTCATGTCCTCTGTCAGTGCTTCTTGCCTGTAAAATAAGTCATTAATTAAGAAGGCACACCTTTATCAGTATTTACAGTATAATCAGAGAGTTATACCCACATGTGCTGTGTGCAGTGAAGTCGCACCATTGTTTGACAGCCCTTCAAGCAATTATGAATTGGTGCAAGATTTGTTCTACTGTAATCAGCATAATCTCATAGTTTTAAATGAAAAGGTGGGCATCAGTCAAGTAGTAGTAGTAGGATAAATATGCCCCATCCCCCATGCAACAAGGGATCTTTATATATACGATCCCTGATGCAACAAAATAAGTGGATTGAACTCCGTTAACAAACTAAAAGTCCATTGTTTTGCAGAGTTCAGTCTGAAATGTTGTGGTAACTCTGGATTTGAGAATGTTACTAAAATCTGTTGATATAAGTAAAAAGCATTGCAAATAATAGACTCAACTTACTGTTAAGTCAGAAAATGGATCTGTTTGGGGATTTAAGCAAAATGTGAGACTCAGTTTTTTTTTTGTGAAACCAGGCCCTCGTACCAAATTGATGACAGGTTGTGACTGAGTAACCTGGTCAAAATTAGGAGTGCTTTTCTCATAATCCAAGGTTTTAACTCTATACCACTTGATAAAATTTTAAAGATTCTGGCCATTTCAAAAGCATTTGCAGATAAGAAATTAAATGTGGCTCTTATGATGGGATTTGCCGTGATTGGGTTGAAAAACATTTTGGGAAAGTGGAGAAAATACTGTGCAAAGGAATTTTCACCTTTTCCAGCAATGTTTTCAAAATCAATCAGGGCTGGTAAAACTCAGTATCAATTGGCAAAGAGTTAATCCTATTATTTTCCCACTCCAACAATCATTATGCAGAAGGTGTGTTGATAGACAAACTGGGTGCATTGACCTGACCTTGGTCCAGGGCATTCTTTTTATAGTTGTTATGCAGGTAAAAGTACATAACTGTATTTGTCAAACAAGAACAAGTCATGTAAGTAGAACAACAGAACTGAAATAACCAAGAAAATATTAAATATTTGTTATTCATGCATTCGATGAACAAGCCTGTTTCTGTACAAGTACACTGAGATTTGCCAAGGACAAAGCCTGAAGAAAAACCTTAAGTATATTTACCGGTATAAATGAAAATGTTTTGTTTGAATGGTGTTTCATGCTACTTTCCACAGTATTCTGGGACAGTCATTTCATATCAACAGTTAAAGTTGTTCTTTGGCTTCACCAGTACAATGCTGGAGCTATGCAGTACTTTGCCACCTCCATTGACTGCAGCTGCAGGTTGGGATCAACCTTGGGAAAAATGCCATTTCTTCACAGATTTAAAGATCTGGTTGACAAAGGACCCTTTCCAACAATGTTATCACAGTCAGTATGCTCTTTGTTTTCTGTTAATGGTGTCTCTTGCTGATGACTGTTTTAATAATGTTTTGACCCTTGATGTTGATGTGCCATAGGACACCCTACTGACTCAGAGGAAAAAGGCTCTGGAAAATATTGTTAGGGAAAGGTAACCAACATTTTCTTCTTTTCCCATAATGTTTTTTACCCTTTAAGAGACAAAGATCATCATTTGAGCCTAATTTGATTTGTTGTCTGCAGGTGCTTTCAATTTGGACCAGTCTAAAATTTTGATGCATGTAAAAAGTTGAATTTGTGTTTTCTAGGGTAAAAGACTGGGTCTGCTGAGCCTTGCCATGGTACAGTCCCATAGGACCATCAATACCAGTGAAGATTGAACCCAGAGCTTCTGCAGGAAAAACTTCATAACCTTCATCATGAGCTAGGGAGGGCTTGAGGCTGCTGGAGAACTTGTGTCTGTGAGGTTGAACTAAACTAAGTATGTAAATGCAAATTTTACAGTGATGTGATTTGGAGGCCTAGATCTATGTATCAAAAAAATCAAATGAAATTTTTTAAATGTGTTTTTGTCTGTCTAGGAGTTAGAATGACCTCTGTGGTTTGAATGTTATTTCCACTGGTCATGATATTTTCCAGCAAAATTGAACAGGTTATTTTAATTTGGATGATTTCTTTTTTTCAATTTGTGTTCTCTATTCATGTACGCCTGCAAAAATGGTTGTGTAATTTTCACCCTTTGAGTGGCTTTCACAACTTTTGTTGTCTTTGCAGCCAGTAAAGATCAAAATCAGGCAGCACTCACAGTCTGATCTTTGATCAACACTGTCCACTTTGCTGAGATACTGGATAAAAATAACCTTGCAATGAACTAGGTCTTATTCTAGATTCAAAATGTCTTTAGATTTATTGGGTGCTCTCTGGGGTAAGATCATGGATTAGCCCTTTACCACACAATCCTGAATTTTAACCACCCTAAGAAAGAGGGCTTTTGAAAAAAGTTTGGGAAATGGAGAAAATGCTGGTTACCAGCATTTTCTCCTTTTCCCACATTTTTTTCTACCATATCAGAGGCAAATTGCCTAATTTGAGCTACAATCAATTTAGCATTTGCAAATGGATTTAATAAGGATGAGTCTAAATTTGTTTTGTGTGATAAAGAGTTAATTTGTCAACAGGTTAAAATGGAGGTAGGAAGTGGTTTACATAGCTCAATAGATGGGAGTGGCTGTAGATTTTGTACAGCTTTGGGCTCAATTAGGCCAGCAAAACAGCTCCCACAGGTTGGTGTGTCTATCATGGTGGTAGGACAGGTCTATTTGGTCATTAACTGGTCAAAGTTTCTTTCCTTTTGTAGTAGATGTTTTGGCTATGGTTATGTGGGAAACCACCCAGTGGCTGGGGAAGAATATTATACGAAGTATGGGTGGAAGAAACATGGATAGGTGCATTTACTGCAATGTAACTGGAATCATGTTGAAACTGGCGTTAAATACAATACAATCAATCAACTAATCATCACCAAATAACAAAAATGTCGACTCATCCAAATTTAAAGCATTAGCAGATGACATTATCACATGTTGCATGATAAATGATAAAATTTGTCTTTGATAATGTCAGAGACATTGCGGGAAAAGGAGAAAATGTTGGCTCCCAGCACTTCCTCCTTTTCCCACAATGTTTTCAAAATGTTTCTACCCCAGAATTGTTAAAATGTGAGATTGTTTGGTTGATGATTAATCCTTTACCTAACAGTGCTTTTAGCAACCTACCAGTAAGGAAAAATTTTTTTTTAAGCATTGTGCTTTGTTGGAAAAGCAGAAAATGCTGGTTGTCCTTATTTTACATGGATATTTTTAAGATTGTCTTCTTCACAAACTCTTTTGACCCTTTACCAAACAACAAATTTTCAGATTTGTCCAAATTAACTCATTACCAAACGACAAAATTTTTGGCCTGTCTAAATCGAAAGCATTTGCAGACGACAAAATAAAAGTGACTGAAAATTTGAAATTTGTTTTGTGAAGGGTAGAAAACATTGTGGGAAAAGGAGAAAATGCTGGTTACCAGCATTTTCTCCTTTTCCCACAATGTTTTCTAAAGGCTTCTTTCCCAGGGTCGTCAAAAGTAGGGATTGTGTGGTAATGGGTTAAAAGCATTTGTGGCTCAAATGATAGAGTTGGTCTTTGATAGGTTAGAAAACATAGTGGGAATCGGAGAAAATGCTGATTACCAGCATTTTCTCCTTTTCCCAAAATGTTTTCAAAAGGCTTCTTCCTCTGAGGGTTGTTTAAACTCAAAAAAAAGAAACTGTTGTTTTCCCTGGCAAACTGACATACGGTATCTTGTTTTTAGCAGACAAGGGATTTAAGGTTTGGTTTCCTGTAACAAAGAGGGCGTTAAATCAGTGTCGGAGTTTTAACTCTTTTATCAGAACACAAAATATACAGACTGGTCCAACTTATTAGCAGACGATAAATTCATCGTTGTTACAATGATGAAATATGTCTTTGAAAGGATGGACAATAATTTGGGAAAAGGAGGAAATGCTAGTTACCATAGTGTTCTTCTTTGCCCACAATGTTTTCAAAAAGCTTATTCCTCAGGGTTGTTAAAAACTGGGGAGTTTTTGGTAAACAGTTAAGGAATAAGTCAAGGGCACTTTAAACTTTATAATGAACAAGGTTTTATAACAATACTTTTAAAAGATCATCCCTCATCATGCTCAGCCATTGTTAGAAAAGATTTAAAATAAACAGTAATTTTGAAACTGTTTCCTGTTGCAAAATTCTATACTTGTCCAAATTGAAAGTATTTTGCAGACAATAAAATGAATGTAACTCAAAAATTGAAATTATTTTTGGAAGGGTAGAAAACATTGTGGAAAAAGGAGAAAATGCTGATTGTCATCATTTTTTTTCTTTTCTTACAATGTTTTCAAAACTCCTCTTCTATTGTGTCCTTAAAAATTGGGCTTGTTTGTTAAAGGTTTAATAGTCTTTAATTCTTTCCCAAATAATCCTGAGTTTTCCTTTTTGCACAATGTTTTCTACTGATTCAAAAAAACAAATCTTGTCATTTTAAGCACATTTGATTTGTCTTAGACCAATGCTGCAAGTTAGATTTCCATTCAGTTATCATCAACACTGGTTGCAGATATGGCCCGCATCCCCGGAAAGCTGTTAGTTATATTACCTTGGACAGTGCAAGACACAGGACAAAACTTACGTTAAGCTATACCTGGTTCTTTAATAGCGTGCTTGGTGTATAGCACCCTCACAGGGGACCTAGGTTTAGTGTCTCTTCTGAAAGACTGTAAGTAACTCTTTAGTTGGTCATCGTAGGGACTGAACCCATACCCATAAGTATCCTAAGCTTTGTTTCTTAATATTTATCTCATGCCCTACCACATGAGCTATTCCAGATGACCTCTAGATTTTGAAAGTAACACAAAAACTAATTGGCTAAACCGTTAAATTCTGGTCCAGCCAATCGGAAATTATGTCACTTTGAAAATTAGAAAATCTTTGAAAATTACACTATAAATTTTATTGGGAATGGTTGTTTAATACAGGTCCTGAGCCACAGAGGACTAAGGCTAAATTTTAAATAAAATATTGCCATTGAGATAAATTTCTGGTTTATCAAATCCCTTTTCCAGCTTGAAAATTTTAGACTTGTCCTAATTGAAAGCATTGGCTGACACCAGAATGTAGTAAAGCTCAAATGATTGGATTTGTCTTTTGAAGAGAAGAAAATGAGGTAAAAGGGGAAAATGCTGGTTACCAACATTTTCTTCTTTTCCCACAATGTTTTCAAAAGCATTCTTCCTCAGTATCGTTCAAACTCAAGTTTGTTTGATAAAGGATTGAATTAATGTAATTGAAGTTGTATTTAAAGTCCTCATAGTTGCAAGAAACTACTTTTTTTTTACCTCCCATAGATGCTCCTTGAGTACAGATTTGACGGTACTCCAAAGGCATCTTTGTGAGGATTTGTTCTGTTCGTTTATTTGTTTGCTTTTCAACATGATTTCAGTCATATCATGATGGCAAGTGCAACTATCCATGCAAATCAGGATGCTCCATTTCCAGTATTTTGCACAATACAATATATATCATCTTTTCAGAAACTATGTTCAGTGATGAGAGGGATAAAAAGTTTTGCCTTTGTTAAGCAAGGACTCTGTAGACACCTGAAATATATCTTAAAGCTCCTTTCACAACTATAATTGCCTTTGTGGCCTGAGCGTAGATCAAGATCCAGACTTCAAAAAACGTGTAGTCTGATTGTTGATCTTTACCATCTGTTTTGCTGTAATATTCTTGATAAAAAAAATTATTAGAGTTTTATTTAAAACTGCACATGTTTGTTTGTTTTATTCGGCGCTCTAAGGGTTTTTACCTCTGTGCTATACTGGGTTTGTCTCTTTAGGCAGAAAAAGGGATTGATATAAATACAGTATTAACATAACAGTTCTAATTGTCAAGTAGTTTGACGAAAAGATGTTTACTGTGACTTTGTGCATCTTGATGATAATACGATATCAGACATTTGATCTCAAGGACATTGTGACGGGAACGTCATTGTGCTTGAAAGTGACGTATTAGGGGCTGAGTATGCCACTGTGTCCCAGATAGCTGGCAGAAAAAGATAATTCAAGTGCTGAAGTATATTTTGTATAGAACACAAGTTGTTTAGCCTTTCTCGGAAAAAATCAAGAGGTGGATGAATGGAAATAAGATACTGCAAACTGAGCATTAATTTTGATGTCCCTCTGTGAAGGTTGACTTCAGAAAAAATATCACCATCGTTAAAATAATTTTAAATTTTGTTTGTTTTTCACTCCAAACAATTTTTCAGTAACAAGTACAGCTCACCTATTTCTATGTCTTGTCTGGTTTGTACCAATGTTTGGCTGGGGCTTTGTTGTGCTTGACCTATTAAGCACCTACCAGCCAGGATCAAACCAGAGTTTTGTGAGTTCAAATCAAATGCCTTAACCCTATACCAAAAAAATCCCATATTTTAGGTTATGGTAACCAGCATTTTCTCTTTTCCTCAACAATGTTTTAAAAAAAGATTTTCCCAGGACTGTGTGGCTAAGGGTTAATATTTGTGGCACTAAATAAATGAAATGGACATTCTCAGTCTAGGGATGTATGGTGTTACAGTTCCAAAGCTGTTTTTTTCAGAATATCTAGTGAAACCAAGAGCAGAGTGCATGCTTTGTGCAGTTTGATTTTGATCTACACTGACAGCATAAGTTATAAACCCAGGGTTCAGCACTACAAGGGTATAGTTCTTTACCAAATGACAAATTTAAGACTGGTTCACATTAAAAGCATTTGCAGACAACAGATTATAATATATGGTTCAAATGATAGAATCTTTCTCTGAAAAAATGGAAAACATTTTGGGAAAAGGAGAAAATGCTGGTTACCAGCATTTTCTCCTTTTCCCACAATGTTTTTCAAAGACTTCATCTCTATGTGTCGTTAAAACTCGGGGTTGTTTGGTAAAGGGTCAATTTGTCTGCTACAAGATGGTTTCAGGATGTATTGAGTGAATGATGTATAGAGCTTTCATGGTTCCTTTTCCACAAAACTAGTACAGTACTTATAATGCCTTAACTCTTTACAAGGTGACAAATTTTAGACTGGTTTGAATTGAAAGTGCTTGCGGATGACAAAGGTTGCCGGCATGATGAAACTTTTTCTTGACAAGGTAAAAAAATCTTGTCGGAAAAGAAGCAAATAATGGTTGTACTAGTTTTGTTGTTTGAAAGTGCTACTATTTGCAGACTACAAATTAAATATCACTCACATAATGATGTTTATTTTGAAAAAAATTGAAAACATTGTGGGAAAAGAAGAAAATGCTGACTTGAAGTATTTCCTACTTTTCCCCCCACAATGTTTTCAAAAGCCTTCTGATTCTGGGTCGTTTAAACGCATGCTTGTTTGGTTAAGTATTTCTTCAACTCTTTACCAGACAGTCCCGAGTTTTAACGAAACTGAAGAGCAAAGCATTTGAAATCTTTGTGGTGAAAGGAGAAAATGCTGGTAACCAGCACTTTTTCCTTTTCCTACAATGTTTCTGACCTTCCCAAGTATGCATCTAATCATTTGAGCCAAATTTTACTTGTCGTCCACAAATGCCTTTAATTTGGATTGGTCTTACATTTTGCCTTGTGGAAAAGAGTTAAAAAAGGTTGTTTATGCACAAATTTTTTAATAAATAAAAGTATTAGTGGTCATACCAAACAGGTTGATAAACTCTGGTTGAGTGTACAAAGTAAGCTTTAGATTTAAGTTTTCAAAATGTCTTGTATTTAATAAACAAGTTGTTTACAAGGTAATTAATGCTTAATTAATCTGCAGGACCCAATAGCGGCCAACTGTAAACAGTGGGGGCATTATAATGCATTTAAATTTAAAACATACCATGAAAAAGTATGGAAACTATTGTGAAGCAATTATCTGTTGTTGTACAGTTGGTTCAAGTGTTAGTGGCTGGCAGAAAAAATGAATTTCAAAACCAGGTAAAAAGCAAACAAAAGATAGAGTGACTTGGCCACTCTTCGCCTGGTTTTGATTAAGATGCATTTTTCTGCCAGCAACTAACACTTGGACTTACCATACAATAACAGATTGTCCACTTCACGATAATTTCCATACTTTCTAATGGCATGATTTAAATTCAAATACATTTTAACACCTGCATTGCTTACTTTTGGCTGCCACTGGGTCTTGAACCCTCATGTTGCTAAATAAGACATTCTCTGTCAGTAATAAAGATGAAGATGTTGAATTACATGTATTTAGAACCTATTTCTGCCTAAAACAAATTTGCAGCAAAGCTTTAAAAACAGCTTTGAAAATGGTGATAAGAAACATCAAGAATCAAGAATACTATTATGAAAAAATGTTGCAATAAAATGAATAATTCATTAAGAGTGATGAGAAATTAGATTTACTCATAATTGGGAATTTCTCGGACTGCCACAGTGTTTTCAAAAGATGGTCTTTTGAAGCTGATAATGATTATGTAGCGTTTTCAAACAAGCTGTCACACAGAGGCCATCAGTATGGTCTAGATAAGAAGAAGGAATTAATTGGTAACCAAGGTGATTGGTTTAAAGCTAATACTGATGTTTGCACCAGAAATTCTCAAGTTTCACTTTATCCATTTTCCAATCTGCAATATTTGAACTCTTCCCAAAAGGCAGACGAAGGAAGAAAGAAAAGGAAAATCACAGTAAGGGAACAGAGAGAAGAAAAGCTTGTGCCAACTGGAAAAAATTGCTTATGACTAAGTAATTATATTGTATAACACAGCTTTTCAAAATGTTGACCCACTGGTACTTTGCAAGCTATTGTAGATGTTGTCTGCTGTAAATGCGTCAATACTTATAGTATGAAGGACAGAAATGTGTGCCACTTAACTCTTTACCACACAACAAAATTTAAGGCTTGTCCCAATTGAAAGCATCTGCCAACAACAATTTAAGCGTGGCTCAAATGACGAAATTTGTCTTTGATAGGATAGAAAACATTGTGGGAAAAGGAGAAAATGCTGGTTACCAGCATTTTCTCCTTTTCCCACAATGTTTTCAAAAGGCCTCTTTCTCAGGGTCGTTAAAAGTCTGGATCATGTGATAAGGGTTAACCTTTATCCTGTTAAATAAAAGAAATGAAATTTTCAAGCTGACAGTAAAAACTCAAATATTGCATTTCGAAAGGTATTTTTTGAGGAAAGATACCTCCTTATCGGACAGTGTAGATCCAAGATCAGACTGCACAGAATGTGCAGTCCAGTCTTGATCTACGCTGTCCGCAAAAGGTCAGTGAGTCCTGCTTAGCAGCCTAAGGGTTAACAAAATTTTAAACTTTCCCATACAGAAAGCACTTGCAGACAAGAATTTATATATGGCTCTAATGCATTGTGCTTGCTCTCTAGTTTGTGCTGTGAATCAATTTGTATGAAAAATATTGGAAGAAAGCTCTTAATTTGCATTGCCAGCATTTTCTCCATTTTCCCGAATTTTTTCAAAAGACTTTTTCCTCTTTGGTCGTCTAAATATGGGATTGTTTGGTTTGATAAGGGTCAAGAAAGTTAACACTGTAACAAAAAAGGAATCCAATCAGTGATTTCTATAGTTCAATTTGGTTGCCATGACAAAAGGTTTAGTGTAAGACTGTTTGTTCGAAATAGTGATTTTCAAAGGATAGATAGCATTTTATGTTTCATTTATTTGTATCTAAATAGTCTTGTTGACAAATAATTAATGGCCTGAAAGATATCTCAGATAAGTTTAATGTAGCGGGGAAGAGAAGAAAAACAAAAAGAACTCAGATGAAAGACATCAGCACTTAATTATTGACTGAACTTGAATAGAATGTCCGAAAGGGATGTTTATTCAAATTATTTTCTTTGCATTAACTCTTTACCAGAACACATAATCCTAGACTTGTCCAAATTTAAAGCATAATTTTATGCAGACAACTCCATGGTTGAAATTACAGGTTTTGTCTGTCTAATGGTAGAAAACATTGTGGGAAAAGAGAGAGAAAATGCTCGTAGCCAGAATTTTCTCCTTTTCCAACAAGTTTTCAAATGATAATTTTCTTGAGTCTGTTAAAATAATGGATCGTCTTGTAAAGGATGAAGCTATACAATTAACTTTGTCCACCTTAATGTCAATTTTCTTGTTCAAATTTCAAAAAAGAAAGGGGGGGGGGGGAACGGGATTATTTGTCATGTTCTCATAAACAAGAAGCACAGTTTTAAGAAAAGTAAGAAAAGAAAAAATCTGTAGGCTTTTTTTTATTCCTGCAATGGTTTATTATAAAAAGAAAAAGGTAAACTTGCCTATAATGAATACACTCCATCTGCAGGCTTCAATTTGTATTCTGAGATCTATGATCAAACTTGTCAGATATTTTGCAGCATATTATTACCTTACCAAAGTAGCCATGCATTTACAAAGACTTAGATCTTTCCCTGTTTGCATCTTTTTACATGTAGCTTGACTGTTTTCAAATAAAAAGCTGAAGTATTGTCATAGTCCTGTTGTTTGCGTTGCCAATTGCTGGTCGCCTTTTCGCATAACATTTTTTACTCTACCAAAGACAAATCCTATCATTTGAGCCTTGTTTATTTGTCTTTTGCAAATCTTTTTTAACCCTTTACCACACAATGACGCCTTTTAACGCCCCTGAAGAAGAGGCCTTTTGAAAACATTGTGGGAAAAGGAGAAAATGCTGGTAACCAGCATTTTCTCCTTTTCCCACAAAGTTTTCTACCCTATCAAAGAAAAGTTGCGTCATTTGAGCAACTATGAAATTGTCGTCTGCAAATGCTTTCAATTTGGATAGGTCTTAAATTTTGCCCTGTGGTAAAGAGTTAAGGTAAAGAGTTGATCAAAAAGCTATTGCAGCCAAGCATTTACACCCACATATGGTGCTCCCAAAGTGTTTACATAAGCCTTCATTGTTAGGGTCCTTAAAACAGGATTGTTTGGTAAAGAGTTTATTATGGCAACATGTACAGTAATACTGCTCTAAGTTAGCCTGAAAATAATGGAGCATGTAAAGGAAGGCACATTTACACTATGAAGAATTTAGGGAACATACAGTGAAGGAACTGCAAAACTCAAATATGCACCAAAACTTGTTGAATTTCTTTGTGTGTGTGTTTGGTGGGGGGGCTGAGGATGTTTAAAAATAAAAGAATGAAACTGAATTTGAAATGACATCCAAACAAGTTCATGACATATAAGTATCAACATATTAAAAAACAATAGTGAATGCAAAACTAGACCTAGTAGTAATGAAAATGTCGGTGTTCTTGAATGAACATATAATGTGCTGTGCATGCTCACTGTTTGTGCTCTGAATTGATTTGTATGAAAAATGTTGGAAGAAAGCTGTTAATCTCTATGTAATATGTTAGAATTAACTGAAAAGTTTGATTGGAAGAATGCCACCATAGAAGAAACTAACAGTAAACTGTTGTTGTACTGCGGACAAACATATAAACTGTTTGAACTGTGTTCATTGAAAGAACCCGCTGCCTATGGGTATTTTGTTGGTATACTGTTAAACATTTTTGTTTGTGCATGCAAACAGTGATGTACAAGAATATACTATCACTGGGAAGGAAATAACAGAATATGTCAATCAGACGTTTCGTTTCCAAAATTTCAATTTCTAATTTAATGTTATCCAAAGATTCTTAACAGATCTAAATTCTTCAAAGCCAAACTAATTACTGTCCCTCTCATACTAAAAATCTTCCTCTCAGAATTCCATACATCCCATGATCCTCATCCATCCTACATCCAATCAAAATCATTCTTATACTCATTAATCTTAATTCATTTGTTTCTCTCTCTCTCATTGGTCAATCACTCACTCACTCATTTTCCAGCCTTTTTTTACAAGATCATCAACATCAAAGGAGTATAGCACTTACTTGCAATTTATTACCAACATAGATGACTATAAGGGGTCTAATACAATAGTTCCACTAGATTACTGCAATGACTTTCTGATAAGGTTCTAAATGCTACCAAATGTTGCATATCCATAATTTATGTTCAAGATGAGTTAGATAGCAAACAAAGAGAGATTGATTATAAGTTAGATAGTAAAACTTGAACAAAGATAGATTGATAATTAAATCTCATACTTTAACTAGTATTTATTAATTTAATATATTAACAAACAATGACTGCAATATGCACTGGATGACAATACTTCAATGAATTGAAAACAAACTTAGAGCAATGAACTTACAAACTGAAACCTATGCCAGCGAATGCCATTTGAAATATCTCTGTATGCTGGCAATTTGGGGTCAATTTGTTACAGAGTACAGGCACATTTAGATCCTATCATTTCATGTGCTGTATAATAACCCAGCATTCCTTTTCCCAAATTAGTTTCAGAAGCAGTTTTCCTCACGGCTGTAAAAAGAATATGATAATCTGGTAAAGCATTAACTTGTTTGCAATATCCCAAGGGTCAGTCTCTATGTACAAGATTATAAATGGCAGAACCTCTTTGTTTTTCTAGGGAATAAAAGGTAAACATAGTGGAAATCCCACAAAAGACACCTTTTTTATGCAAATACAAGTATTTGCACATTTTTATGCAAATGTGCTAAACTTTTGATTTATATGTTTACAGAAAGGTTTAAAGTTTAGCGCCTGAGGTCTGGTTTCAGTTTGTTTTACACTGTGTTGAGGAGTTGTGTAGAAATCTGCGAAACTGTGTAACTTGTACTTATTAAATACCTGTAAAATGACATAATTATTAGAAACTTATGTATTCAACTCTTTACCAAACAACAAAATTTTGACTAGTCCAAATTGGAAACTTGCGGGCAACAAAAATGTGATTCAAAAATTGAAATTTATAGACCTATATGAAAATTTAGAAAAATCTGGGGGAAAACGAGAAAATGCTGAATACTAGCATTTTCTCCATTTCCCACATTGTTTTTTAAAGGTTTCTTCCTGAGGGTCATTAAACATTGAGATTGTGTGGTAAAGGGTTTAAAAGGTATGATTGCTTTTTCCCTAGTGGGGTGTAAATTGTTTTTCTGGTCTTTCTCTGAATTTGAGAATCAAATAATCTTACCTGCACAGTTTTTGGTTGCAAAGCTCAACCTAAGCTGCTTTTGTAAACAGTGCACAGAATGTGCTGTCTGATCTTGAATGTACACTTTACAATGAACCACATCAGCCTAGATCTAGTGTATGATATGGGTTGTTATTGCTGAACTGAGACTATCACCTCTTTAGACATATGAGCCATGCTCTGTGAAAAGGGGGCTTAATGTATCCGCGAAATGTACCAACCCAGGTCAGCCTGCGCAGTCCGCGCAGGCTGACCTGGGCCGAAACTTTTCGCTAATGGTCAATTTTCTGTATGTCTAAGGACCACTCTACTTCATGATTCCATTGGTTGTTTTACAAAATAAATTTTATGGATGATAATTATGTGATGGCTTGCTTGGTACACTGCATCACGGAGATGCATTAAGCTCCCTTTTGTCAGAGCATGGCTCATATTAATTTTACAGTAGATAATTGTAAAGGAATACATGTATAATATAATAGAGACATGCTCTGTGGAAAGGTATTTAATAGATCTGCAAAAAAGCATCGACCCATGTCAGCCTGTGCAGTTCAGGTAGTCTGACATGGTTCCAAACTTTTTGCTATAGGTTTATTTTCTACATGTCAAAGGACCACTCTGTCTGATGTATAATTTGGTTTTAAGATATAATGAATCCAAAATGGACCCATGCATGAGACAACTTACTTGCTGTGATGATTAATAGGATGCAATAAACCCCCAGTTCCCAGAGCACCTCTCGACTGATAATTGTTAGAAATGGCAGAGTAACACATTAATTTACAAGCTTGTCCAAATTGAAAGCTTTTGAAGACTAAATATGAAACATGGCAAAGATGATGAGATATGTCAACATTTTGGGGAAAGGGGAAAATGCTGGTTACCAGTAAATGCTGGTTAGCAGCATTTCTTCTTTTACAATAATCTTGTCAAATACTGCCTTCCTCTGGGGATTGTGTTGTACAAAATTTAATGATACAGGGTGTCCAGAAAGTAAGGTAACACCTTTGTTCATTTATAATATGACCTATAATTTCAGTTGAATAGATAAAAATATATCTACATGTTTATAAAATGTGTAAATTTTTTGTGTGATAATTTCACTAAATTTTCATAAGATTTCACATATTTATACAGTTTTCAACTCAAAAGTACCTTTTTATCACTGACGTCATCATAACAATGACGTTTTCAGTATGACGACCTTTTATGCTTTTTTCTAACACACACAATGAAATTCTCCGTTACTTAAGATAATCCATTATCAATATTTCTTATTCAGGTATATTGTTCTTTAACAGCATGTCTGTGCTTCCTGGTTTGGGATCGTAGACCTGTGACTTCAAATAACCCTAAAGGAAAAAGTCGCAAGAATTGAGGTTGGGACTATTCACAGGCAGCGATATTCTGCAATCTTTTACCTTGGATATCGTCTTGATATTGCCTTACCACCAAACGAATTGTAAAAAAAAGCTGTCACATTATTAGAGTGTGCCGTAGCACCATCCTGCATAAACCACGTGTTTTGCAATGTAGAGGACTTCTTGTCAAAGGCTTAAAACAAACCCCTTTTTCAAAAGCAATAGCTCGTGCTGAGAATTAGTCCTGTCATTGAAGAAATATGATCCAATGATACCGTGACCGTGACTTAACAGTGCACACCTTACAGTTAGTTTAACACTGTGCAGAGGTTTGTCTGTGAAGGTCATTGGGCCCAAAAGCACATATTTTGTTTACAAACATTACTGTCAAGAAAATTGGAAGTGAGAGAACGTCATTAATTACTAAAATGACGCTCATGGCAAAAAAAAGTACTTCTGAATTGAAATTTGTATAAAATTGTGCAATGTAATGAAAATTAAATGCAATTATCGCAAAATAAACTTACATATTTTATAAATATGTAGATATATTTTCATTTCTTCATCTTAAATTAAAAGCCATTTTGTAAATGTACAAAAATGTTACCTTACTTTCCGGACACCCTGTATGAGTGAAAACAGAAATTGCTCTGCATTCATGTCAGAATTTTTTTTTGAAATCACATGGCAAAAATGTCATCTGCTGATGGTAATTTGTTAACCTTTTGCTAAACAGTCACATGTTAACCCTTATCCAAATGATAAAATTACAGACTGGTCCAAAATCAAAGCATTTGCAGACAACAAACTAAATGTGTCTTAACCATTACCACACAATCCTGAGTTTTAACAACCTCAATAAAAATACTTCTTGAAAACATTGTGGGAAAAGGAGAAAATGCTGGTAACCAGCATTTTCTCCTTTTCCCACAACATTTTCTACCCTTTCATTAACAAATTACATCATTTCAGTCACATTCCATTTGTCGTCTGCAACTGCTTTCAATTTGGACTAGTCCAGAATTTTGTTGTATGGTAAGGAGTTAAATGACAGCATTTGTCTTTTTAAGGGTAGAAAACATTGTGGGAAAAGGAGAAAATGCATTTTCTTCTTTTCCTACAATGTTTTCAAAAGGCTTTTTCCTCAGGGTCATTAAAAATTGGAATTGTGTGTTAAAGGGTTAAAACTATCCTTAGTAAGAAGGCTGTTAAATACATTGTGGAAAAAGAAGAAAGTGATGGTCCCATTAAGTTTTCTAATCTTTGAAAGGCTAATTTCATGCTTTGAGTAACATTTTGTCTGCTACTGCCTTCAGTTTGGACCAAGTCTACTATTTTGTCATCTGGTTAACTTTCACTGAAGGATAGAATATTAGATAGGTCCAAATTGAATGTCTTTGAAGACAAATTAAAAAATGACTCAAAATCTAAAGTTTGCCTATGGAAGGGTAGAAAAGATTGTGGGGAAAGGAGAAACTGCTTTCCACCCTTTCCTTCTTTTCCAAACATGTTTTTGAAAGGCCTTTGTTCTTAAAACTCAGGGATACCATATTTCTCCTAATAAAAGCTCCTGGGAGCTATGCAAAACATAGATGGGGAGCCTTTATTTTGTATCCAATTTGCAAAGCAAAAAGTCTGTTCAGTTTTTTATTTCTTTGTGTTTTAGTGATTGTTAAGAGGAAATATGAATCAAATTAGAGGAAATATTCATCAAATTCTTCAAATATTATCATTTTAATCAACTTATGTACATAATGTACATTAGGTTATCATGATTTAAGGATTTTTCGGGGTGGGGGGGTACTTTTAGGGAGGGCACTTTTATTAGGAGAAATATGGTATGTGGTAAATCGTTAAAGCAGTTAGAATGTTTATTTCACCAAATTAGCACTCTTAGGATTACGTCTTTATCAGAAGACAAAATTCTAGACAGGCTCAAACTGAAAGCATCAGCAGACGACAAATTAAATATGGCTGAAACGATTGGAATTGTCACTTAACCTTTTACCACACAATCCCAAATTTTAACGACCCTGACTGGAGATGGCTTTTGAAAACATTGTGGGAAAGGAGAAAATTCTGGTAACCAGCATTTTCTTCTTTTCCCACAATGTTTTCTACTGTATCAAAGAAAAATTGCCTCATTTGAGCCACTATGAAATTGTCGTCTGCAACTGCTTTCAATTTGGATAGGTCTAAAGTTTTGCTGTGTGGTAAAGGGTTAAAGGGAAGACACAATGTCGGAAAAGATGAAAGTGCTGGTTACCAGCATTTTCATCTTTTCCCACAATGTTTTCATTAAGACTCTTAGCTCAGGGTCCCTTAAACTTTGGGCTGTGTGATAAAGGGTTAATCTACAAATAAACACAAGTTTTAATAGAGACATTTGTTTGTCTTTTTCACTATCAAATGAATAAATTCTGTCTAGTTAAAATTAGTTTGATCACAAATCATATTGGACAAACATTTTTTGTCCATATTTTAGAAAACAGAAACCGAGAGCTTTGTAGATCCAAGATCAACTGCACAGTCTTTGCAGGCTGATCTTCATCTAGATCTACTACATGTTTAAAAGTTACTCATGTCCCGTATTATGGTCAAAGGGAAAGGTAGGAGTCTCTCAGCTGGACACCTTGCTTCACAGAATTGGAGATTTTATTTGCAATTAATGGTCATAACGCACAAAGAATGGATTAAGCTTAAAAAGGGAGGGATTAGGGGCTTAAGACCTTGTGTTACACAGTTAGGGTAGTTGATGATAAGATAGTGCTAAGCTGTTTATCATTGGAGTCACTTATACCAGCAGTCATTTGAATCACTTGACCATTATTCAAGACATCCTGTGGGTGGTCATTGTTCAGAAGCTAAGACATGATAAGCTGTTATTCATACAAAACAAACACTGACATAACTCACATTAACTCTTTCCCAAATGAAAAAATGTTAGACTTGTTGAAATTGAAAGCAATTGCAGACGGCAAATTAAACATGGCTAAAATGATGGGATTTGTCACAGAGAGGGTATAAAACATTATGGGAAAAGGAGTAAAAGCTCGTTACCAGCATTTTCTCCTTTTTCTACATTGTTTTCAAGTCTTCTCTGTTAGGGTCATTAAAACATAGAATTTTGTGGTAAAGGTTTAACCCTTTACTAGACAACAAAATCATTGACTCATCTAAAATGAAGACAATGGCTGGCAACAAAATGATTGTGGCTTATTTTATGGCCGAATTTTCCTTGAAATAGAAGAAAATGTTGTTGGAAAAGCAGAAAATGCTGGTTACCAGCATTTTCTTCTTTTCCTACAATGTTTTCAATAGTCATCCCTCTAAGTCATTCAAAACACTGGACTGTTTGGTGGAGGGTTAATCCTTGAACAGGTAAATAAATACTGGTAAAAGGGACAGTATCTGTCTAAACTAAAGAACGAGATATCCTTACTTTAAAGCTTGTTTGGTCAGAATATTCTGACAGAGAAGCAGACAGCATAGATCCAAGATCTGACTACTAACTCTGTGCAGTCTGATCTTGATCTACACTGTTTGCACAAGCAATTGAACCCTGCTAGATCTACAATGGTTAATTTGGCTAAAACTTTACTATGTGGCAAAATCTAAGACTTGTCCAAATCGAAAATGTCAGATGACAAAAAAAATGTGTGGTTGAAATGATGAGATTTGTCTTTGAAAGCGTATTTTGTAAAAAATAAGAGAAAATATTGGTTACCAAATCTTCTTTGATTTTCCTAAATCATTTTTAAAAGCTTTCTTCTTCAGGGTTGTTAAAAAAAAAAAGATTATCCGGTGAAGTGTTAACATAGACAGTTCCAGGAAAATAGAATTGCCTACTTTAGTGTGTGTCTTTTCTTTAGAAATAAAACGGAAAAAAATGATTATGGATTATGGATGATTATCATTGGAACATTTATATTTGTATGAGACTTGTCTAGATATCAACCATCAAGAGCAGGATTATAATCCTCTCTTGTCAGAAGCCAAAGTCAGACTAGGTTAGTTCTGTGATAAGAATCATGAATTAACCTAGATTAACTCTTTACCAAATGACAAAATTTTGGACTAGTCCAGATTGAAAGCATTTGCAGACGACAAAATAAATGTGACTCAAAAATTGAAATTTGATTTAGGAAGGGGAGAAAACATTGTGGGAAAAGGAGAAAATGCTGGTTACCAGCATTTTCTCCTTTTCCTACAATGTTTTCAAAAGCTTTCTTTCTTAGGGTTGTTAAAAGTTGGGATTGTGTGGTAAAGAGTTAAAAGGTTTCTTGACCTTAGTTACCCATTGTTATGATAATTTTTGGCATTTATGTGATATAATAACTTTGTTAATACAGCTTTTGTTTGCTAAAAATACATAGGGGAAACATAACTGTGAAAATTTAAGATCTGGTTCTTAATATTGTGAGATTTAACTCCCAACCATACAACAAAATTGTAGATTTGACCAACTGAAGAGCATTAAAAAAATTTTGCAGACAACATTTCAAATGTACCTCAAATACCGGAGTAAACATTAAGGGAAAAGGGAAAATGCTGGTTACCAGCATTTCCTTCTTTCGCCTAATGTTTTCCAAAAACTTCTTATTAAGGATTGTTAAAGCTCGGGATTATGTAATAAAGGTTTTAAAGGGGCTATTTAGCTTTTATGCCTGAATCAAAATTTCATGTAAAAAAATCAGATCTATAAAGATAACTAGATATATTTTTCTTTTCAATCATATAAACTGCTATTAAATTAAGTGAAAAGATGCATGCAATTTGGGAGTTTGAATAACAGAATAGTTGTTTAGCAGTTGGTAACTCTATCTTTTTCTATTTAGATCTACATCAAAATAATAGCAAAAGTTGGGCTGGCAGGTACAGTAACTTTTATTTAGCTCGTGTCATAAAGAGTGAGTGTAAATGTAATGATGGGCATTATCTTATGAAGGAAAGGTTGTATAGACCAACCTCTTATGTTAAGAAATCATTACCATACAATGATAGGTAAATACCAATGAAAAGATAATCTGGGGATTAAAGGATGGTAATAAATCGCTTATCTTACACTTTTATCCGCAGGTTGATTAGGAAACAGTGAGCTTGAATTCAAAGTCCACAGTTTGGCTTGACATAGAAGCTTATTACACATTGAACTCTTAACTAATACAGTGATGAATAAACCCAACAGATATTTTTATCCCCCACTGAAGGCGGAGGAATCTAGTTTTAGTGTTGTCTGTCTGTCCGTGCTTCTGTCCGTCCGTCCTTCCATCCGTCCGTCAGTGTGTCCGTCCGGGAGAATATCTCTAATACCATTGGACGGAATTTCGCGAAACTTTATACATGTGTACAATAACCCATTTCGCCGAGACACTTTTTTTTTTTATTCGATGAAAAATGGCCGACTGGGAGCGATTTTAAGTTACGCGGTCAAGTAAATTTTTCGACGGGGGATATCATTTCAACGAAATTGCTTGTCTGTCTTGAAATAAAGAGTTAAATAATCATAGTATCATGGTTGCATTTTTCCAGAATGTCTCACCAAAGCGTACAGTGTAGATCAAAGATCAGACTCTTTGTTTTATAGTTTGATCTTGACCTTCACTTGGTGTAATAGGCGATTTATAAAAGCCTATAATCTGTCAAGAAAAGCATTAAGTGCTGTTCCACAACTTTTAGATTTATCGTAAGTCAGACTGTACAATTCTGTCCTACGGGGTCTGAATTGTCCACTATTATTTGGTCAATATATTCTGCCCAAAAAAGGCTTGAAAATTAAAGATTAAGCCCTTACCAACACAGAGTTTTAACAACCATGATTGCTTTTGAAAACCTTGTTTGAAAAAGAGAAAATCCTGGTTACCAGCATTTTCTCCTTCCAACAATGTTTTCTAAGACAGAAATCATCATCTGAGTTACTCTTAAATTGTGATCTGCAAATACTCTCAGTTTGGACAAATAAACAATTTTTCATTTAGTAAAGAAATAAACAGACCACTGATTAAAAGATCACAAAGGAAAATCATTCAGAGGATAGGAAAGTGCCCTTTTTGATGGGAAATACTGTGGGAAACTGAGCAAATAGTTTTATTAGCAGAGGCTCCTTTTTCCAAATTGATTTCAAACACTGTGTGCTGCAGGGGTGTTTATAGTAGGATTTATCATAGGTACTGGGTAATTTGTTATGGATTGACAAGCTCTGATTGAGCTGGTTTACATTTTGGATCATTGAACTGTCTCAATATTGACTTTATGGTTTTTCTTGGTGATCAAACATGGTATTAGGATAGGCTATCACATCTCATGTTTACTAAAATCACACTGGGACATTTTTCTACAGGATATAGTTGTTATGCCCCATTTCCTTCATGTAATACTTAATGATCCCTTTGAGCCCAAGAGAGTTTTTGATGCATTTGTAGACAAGATCGGGGCAAGCATTCAACAGCCATTCTTTATTTCATTTTAAGTCTTGTTCTAGATCTAGATAGCAACACAACTTCTGATTGGCTAAACCATTTTCATTTAGCCACCAGAAGTTGTGTATCTTTCAAATTTAGAAAATTCTTGAGAGTAAGACTAGGACTGTTCTTCAGAATGGCTGGAGAATATAGATCCTGACCACACAAAACATGCAATAAATTGTATTTATTTTTGCCACAGTGTTTTCAAATATGGCCCTGTACAAGCTTTTTGCCTTTTCTCTTTTTGCAAATATTTTTGTAAAAGTTGTCCTCTACAAAACAAATAAATAGAAATTCTGGTAGTGTGCTTGTTTTTACAGTCTATATCTAATCGGTAGACTAGATTTAATTGTATTTTACCTGGAAAGTACATCTGCATATTTTACAAGTACTGCTACTTGTACTCCTTACCAAACAATAACATTTTAGATTTTTCCAAATTTAAAGCATTTGAATTGAAGACGACAAAGCAAATGCAGCTCATATAAAGGGACCCGTTTTTGATAGGATAGAATGCTGGTTTCGAGCATTTTCACCTTTTCCCACAATGTGTTCAAAAGTATTTTCCCTTCATGGTCCTTAACTCTTTACCACACAATCCCGACTTTTAACGACCCTGAGGAAGAAGGCTATTGAAAACATTGTGGGAAAAGGAGAAAATGCTGGTAACCAGCATTTTCTCCTTTTCCCACAATGTTTTTTTTCTCTGTGAAAGACAAATTTTAATGGTTTTAGTTACAATTAATTTGTTGTCTGCAAGTGCTTTGAATTTGGACAAGTCTAAAACTTTGTTGTTTGGTAAAGAGTTAAAACACAGGATTCTGGGGTAAAGGTGTAATTTCAAACCGATATCATCAGCTTTAACTCCTTAAACATTAAGCTTTATAGAAGCCAGGACTCCCAGGAAAAGTTGCGGAAATGTCTGTAAATTAGGACATCAGTCTGTCTTAGTGCCCTGTTTATTTGGTGGTCATCAGGTGCATTCTGATAGTGTGTAAATACCTGTAGACTGTATAATCCTTTCTCTAACTACTCTCCAGAGTTCATGATCCTAGGAAAGAAGACTTTTGAAATCATTCTGAAAAAGGAAAGAACTGCTGGTAACCAGCATTTTCTCCTTTTCCCACAATGTTTTCTACCCTATCAGTGACAAATTCCATCAATTGAGACACACATAATTTGTCATCTGCACTGGCTTTAGACAAGTCTAAGTAAGTTCTGTTGTTTTGTAAAGAGTAAATCCTCTACCAAACACTCCCCAGTTTTAATGACCCTGAGGATTGATTGATTGTATGGTGTTTAACGTTTTCAACATTATTTCAGTTATATCATGGCACTTTCTTGGAATTTCTTTTACCAGTATTCCGCACAATATTCTCTGAGAACCACCGGCTGCTTTACCAACTGACATCGCCGAAACAAGGGCCAGCAGTGAGAGAGGAATGAATCCTGTCGCAATGACTATCATCAATCCTCGGAAAGAAATTTGTCAAGCTGGGGACTGAACAAGTAACCCCTTGTTTTCAAGTCTGTATGCTACCGACTGAGCTACCATGGCTTATCAATGACCCTGAGGAAGATAGCTTTCAAAAACATTTTGGGAAAAGAGAAAATGCTGATAACCAACATTTTCTTCTTTTCCTAATAGGCTTTCTTCCCTTCCATAGTATTGTCTGCAGATACCTTCAGGTGGAACGCTATATTTTTCTATCCTTCCAAAGTGAATCCTATGGTATGAGCCATGTAAATTGTCTTGCAGGTTGGACAAAATTATCTCAAGTTGGACAAGTATAAAATTTTGTTGTCTGGTAAAGAATTGAAGAGTGGCTTCTCACAACACAGCATTTGAAAGACATATGAGTAGCGCTCTAGGAAATTGGGGTCTAATGCATCTTTATGATGCATCATACCAAGCAATTATTCACAAAATTACAGATTTATAAAATCCATTTTGTCAATCAACTCACTGAATCATGTGATAGGCTGGTCCTTTTATATGCAGAAAATTGAACAATGTAAAAAAGTTTTGACTCGGGTCAGCCTGCACGAGCTTTGCAGGCTGACATGAGTCAATAATTTTTGCATATGTATTAAACCCCCTTTTCACAAAGTTTTGCTCATATTTTGTAATGTGAATGGTTGCTGAGATATGACAAAAATGCTTCTGAAAGTAGCGAAAAACATAATTCAACAAATTTCTTGTATTTGTTTTGATTTATCTCTTATTTATCTTTCCAATTTACCTGAGGCATCTACATTATGACCTTTTTTTTTTAGTATTTTGGCTTGCTGCCAATTTGATCTTGGGGGAACCTGGTATTGGTGTGTGATCGTCTTTTCCATTAGCCCATTTTGAAAGTACATGATTATTTTGTTTTCAAAGCCAAGGCTATCAAGTCTGCACAACAAAATTTACTAGTCAGGTGCAAATGCATGTCACATGCTGTTTTGTCTAGTCAACTTGGTGGAAGAAGACAGAAAAGGTTTCACATGTATAGTTCTTGAGTTGGGTCAGTTTCAGGTTACTTTTTACAACACTTATAACATGCGAAAACGATAGATACATCATTGTTGCATGCCTCGATTTGATCTGTTCTGCACTTCATTACATGGGCATCTGTATTTGTTAATACATCTGCCATTTGTCGAGTCATTTTTAAAACAGTTGGTTATTCAGTGTTGACCAATTTCATTGCTGACAGCACTTTGATTATTACAGCAGTAAATATTGTAAGAATAGGAGCACTTGCTTATTTTCTTTTCGTACAATTTTTACAAAACCTTTCAAGTTTTGAATGAAAAAAAGAAAACTCATGTAGATCAAGTTATATATTCTGTGATGTAAACAGTTAAACTCATAATGGGACAAAATTTGTGTTTCATTTGGCTGATGGTAGTTGGGGGAAGTACCATATTGATTTTTATTTGTCTGATATATAAGACTGCATTCTGCATTCTGCAGTTGCAGAGTAGTAGATCTAGATCTGTCACCCTGACATGTGCACTCAATCACTTCTATGTAGCCTTGGAAAGTCATGATGGATGATTCTTACCATTTGATAGATAGATATTTACTCTCAATCACAGCCTTTAACTCCTCACTTCACAGCAAAATTTTGGACTGTTTGCAGACCACAAATAAAATGTGGTTGAAATTATGGAACTTTTTTGAAAGGGTAGAAAACATTGTGGGAAAAGGAGAAAATGTTGCTTACCAGCATTTTCTCCTTTTCCTACAATGTTTTCAAAAGCCTTTCTCCCAAAGGTCGTAAAAACTCAGGGTTATGTGTTAAAAAAAAACCTGTGAGGAAAAAGAAAAGAAATCGGCAAATTTACCCTCTTCCCACACTGCTTTCTACCCTTTCAGATCCAAATCGCACCTTTTGAGCTACATTTGTCTGCAATTGCTTCGAATGTAGACAAGTCCAGAAATTTGTTGACTGGCAATGAGTTAAAGGCCCAGTAGAGGCCAAAATATCAAAGCATGTGTCAAAATACATTTAAATTCAAATCCTACCATTTAAAAGTATGGAAAATATTGTGAAGATGACAGTCTGTTATTGTGTGGTCGGGCCGTGTGTTAGTCGCTGGCAGAAAAAAAAAAGAATTTTAAAATCAAGCAAAAAGTAAACAAAAGACACAGCTACCTGGTAGGTTTTAACCTATATTTGAAATCAATTTCTCTCAGCGGCTAAAACTTGGACCGACCCTACAATGACAGATTGTCATCTTCACAATAATTACCATAGTTTTAAATGGTATTATATAAATTTAAATGCATTTAAACACCTGCTTTGTTTACTTTGGTGAGGAACCAGTTCTGAATTAACATTAGTCCTTGTCAAGTCAGACAAACAGCCGAACTTGCTAGACTCTTTTACAAGGTTGTTATGTCAAGGATGTACTACAGATGCATACATTGTAGATTCAAGATCTGCTGTGCTTATTAGTTTTGTGCAGTCTGATCTTGATCAATACTGTCTTAAAATCTGAAAAGCAACTTGTGCCTGTCTTAGCTCCGTAAAGGTCAATCGTCACTCTTCTTTAGAGAACTTTCCTTTCATGATCTTTTTAAATTGGTAGCATGCTTAAAGCAGGGTACGATGGTCTAAGCAGTTAGTATAAGTTAAGATCAACGAGTAAAGAATTTAGTCTGATCTTTACCTGCTCTGTCCACCAAATGTGAAACTAGAATGATAATCCAACAAATAAAGCCTCTGAAAATTGTCAAAAATTGACAAAATCAAAAACACTTTTATTTCGCTTGGCAGTATTGGTGTTAATTTTCTCATTAATCCTTCACCAAATGGTCTTGTTTTTTTTTTTACGTCCCGGAAGCAGCTCTTTGAAAACATAGTAGGAAAAATAAAAAATGCTGGAAATCAGCATTTTCTCCTTTTGGTACAATGTTTTAAATTATTTCAAAGACAAGTCCCATTATTCCATACACTCTATTAAACCTGTTGTCTGCACATAAATGCTTTCAAGAAGTATGGAGTCTAGAAATGTCTCCATGAATAGAGTTAAAAGAAGCACAAGATGGAATCTAGATTAAGCAGAATAAATTGCATTTTAATTCCCATTTGAAATACAAATGAAAATGCTAGCCTATAAAATGCAAATATATTCTGTCCATAAAAGAGGTGATCCACTCATTGTCCGAACATTTTTCGTGGTGGGAAAGTTATTTGAGGTCATAGTTTAAGGACAATAAAGATGGGCTTGTTATTATAAATCTGGACATATTTATTAGTGGTCTGAGTGGTCACTAATCCAGTTCTCCAGCCTGTCTTTATGATCATGTTATCTCTTTCCCTGACAACAACATTTTATACTTGTCTATACTGAAAGAATTTGCGGACAAAAATTTAGATGGAACTGGAAATAAAGGTAAAAAAAAAAACTTTCATTGGTTAAAAATTATAAGCAATAATATAATTGCTGTATTTCTTTTTATCAATTAACACATTTTTTGTGTGTGTCAAGTACCTGTGTCCAATCTTGTACCTACACTGTCTGATGTTTTATATATCCGATCCTTTACCAGCATCGTACAATGCTTTGTGTGTTCAAACTTGTTGCTGCACTGTCTGTTGTTTACATGTGTCCAATTTCTTAACCTGCGCTGTCTGATTTTTTATGTATCAGGTTATGTACCTACGCTGTCTGTTTTATGTGTCCAGTATTCTGCCTTCACTGTCTTATGTGAAAAAGAAAGTTTTTGAAAACATTTTTAAAAAAAGAATATATTTCTTGTTACCAGCGAGTTTGATGTTTTATTCTCACTCTCGAGTATTTTATGTTTTTTTTTTTCCTGAAATCACAACATCTGTTACTTTCTGTGTCCATTTCAATAGTTGAAAGTTCCAGTTTGTTGTATTCACAGGTCAGAGCTGTTGAAAGGTTGCCTCTTTTACTAGATCTACTTATGAGATACATCACAATTGCTGAAAGACAAAGCAATTGTAAAAATGGATATTTAAAAGTAGGAATTCCAAATTTCATGTCTTTAGAAAATGACGAAAATTGGTCATGAAGCATGGAAGCAAGGACCCTATCAGTAAGACAGGGTTAGAAAAGCAGCATCAGAACTTTGAAGTGTTGCAAATGGACAAATTTCTCATCAGTATCACATTGTAATTAAAATTCTATTTGTATTTTACTTACTTCAGTTGTTACGTTGCTTTTGATGCTTTTAGTGCTACAAGTGCACACAAACTGAGTCCAGTAACTTAGTTGATAACATACATGAACCAGGCCATTAAATTAACTAGTTACTGATAAATTTTAGACTGGACCAAACTGAGAGCACTTTCAGACAACAAACAGAATTTAGCTCAAATGATGGTTTCCGTTATTGAAAGAGAAGAAACATTGTTGAAAGAGACAAAGTGGTAGTTACCAGCATAATGTTTTCAAAGACCGTCTACCTCGGCGTTGTTTAAACTCGGGGATAAATGACAATGCTTGCCCATTCTATGGTCAGTTGTGATGAAGAATGCCTTTTTTATCAGAAAAATATGATGAGCAGAGATAACATGCAGGGATAATGAGATTTTAATTAGTGTAGCATAAGTTAGAGGCAATGGCTGTAAAATGATCTTTGTAGAGAAACTAATGGTGCAGAATACATAAATCACCAGTTAAATTACCTTGTTCAGTATTTTTCACTCCATCTAAAAGATACTGGAGATACTTTCATTTCCTTAACACAATGACCACCTACATCGTTTCGCAGCCCAACAGATTTGAAAATATTGTAACGAATATGAAGAAATTACCCGTGGTGGGCACTTTCTCGTATATTTGTTCTATAAATGTTTATTTTGAACTTGAATTCAATATAATTACATCATGTATCATTCATTTAACCATTATCCTGCTAAATAAGTGACGTGAAACTATCAAACCGATAGTAAAAACCCGATTTTTCTTTTTCCAAAGATACTTTTTGGGAAAAGATATCACCTTGTCGGACAGTGTGGATCCAAGATCAGACTGCACATTCTGTGCAGTCTGATCTTGATCTACACTGTCCGGCAAAGGGCCTTGAGTTGCCCTTGAAAGTATAAGGGTTAACATGTAAAAGTTGTCAGCTGCGTTAAAGCCCATGATCCTACGTCCATACAGTCAGGAATAGGTGAACATTGTCTTTTTCAATCTTCTTATGGACAAGTTTTGAAAACATTTTGTGTGTGAGAAAGGAAGCAATGATCTTTAAAGTTCTAGTCATTGCTCCTTTGCAACAGCGTTTTTAATTAAAAAGAAAAAGATTTATCCACACTCAAAATGACTATTGTGTCTTCCTTCTGGTATCCTGTACTAGGTTATGTTTTTGGTATGACGAGAAATACTTTGTGTGATACTAGATCTACATCTAAAGTTTTGTGACACATAATTTGTTCAAAACTAGGTCACTGACCTATTTACACCTTAAAGATGATGGCTTACGGTACGGACTAAAGTAACTAAATACCAATATAAATGACAATTAGGCCCAAGTATATAAAATATGACGATCCAAATTTACATCACACTTTACTTCATATTCAGTGTATGCAGTATTCAATTGCTGCAACAAACGTATGCAAACAGAGACTATAATTATGCAGCATTATCAGTGCATATATAATTTTACCGGAAACTGGGATCGTCCCTGCCTGAAGGTAAAGTTATGAGAGGAAGTAGCAGCAATGTTGGAGAAAGTGCATAGCAGTTTATAAATTCGTTTGCAACAACTTCATATATAGAAGGTGTGGACGTATAGATCTGTCTGTGTAAAGTGGGGCATGATAGACTGGTCACACTTTCGTTTTAGATCTATAACTTTCTCTTTTAAAACCGTAACCTACTTTTGGTCCACTTTTTTTTGTCCACGTAATTATGGTCAAAACTGTCTCTATAGTTTCAATGTCCGTTTGCTAGACCCAAACTTTGATGGAAGAAACAGTTCACCCAATAGCCTATGAGCTAAAAGTCTATCAACATATTTATTTGAAAGATTCAAGAAAGATGCTTTTAAACACATCGTATGCGTAGGAAAACCGGTGGAAACTAACATTCTCCATCTTTTCCAATGATGGTTTCTGTCTTCTTAAGCCTTTACCAAACAATCCCTGGTTTTTACGACCCAGAGGAAGAAGCCTTCTGAAAACATTGTGGGAAAAGGAGAAAATGCTGGTAACCAGCATTTTCTCCTTTTCCCACAATGTTTTCTACTCTGCTAAAGCCAAGTTTCAATTTTTGAGCCACGTTTATTTTGTCGTCTGCAAATTGCTTTCAATTTGGACAAGTTGGAAAAATTTGTCGTTTGGTAAAGGGTTAAACACAAATCCCATTAGAAATTTCTGAGTCACACTTTTTTTTTTTTGTATACGAATACTTTCAATATAGACAAGTCTACAACTAATAAATTTGTTTTTTTGCAACATGTAGATCTAGACCTGTACCAAACGATAAAATTTTAGACTTGTCTTAATTTGAAAGATTTGAAAGCGAAAGAGTTAATGTAGCTCAGGTAATGGTATTCAGTGGACGACAAAATTTTAGACCTGTCCAAATTGAAGTTATTTGCAGGCGACAAATTAATTATGGCTTTGAAAGAGGTGGAAAGCACTGTGGGACAAGAAGAAAATGCTAGTCAGTAGCATTTTCTCGTTTTATGAAAATGTTTTCAAAAGCCTTCTTTCTCCAAGTCTTGAACACGGGCAATGGTTTGTAAGGAGTAAAGTCGACTTTTTACGACATTGTGACTAAAAAGGAAATTGCCACACGTGCGTGTAATCATTAATTTAACCTCCATTTATTTATGAGTTATATGCTCTGTGAAAAGGGGGCTTAATGCATCTGCAGAAAGTATGGACTCGTGTCAAGTGGCGCTGTCCGCGCAGGCTGACATCGATCGAAACTTTTTGCTAGTTATAAATGTTTTGTGGGCTATGTCCAAGGACCATACTACGTCATGATTATGTCACTCATATTAAATAATGCACATTTTACAAGGACGTTTTTAAAGTCGTCTGCTACAAGAGTAATTACTGAAATAATGAAGGTTTATTCAGTCATTGCGACTCGTTTCACAATTAGTAAGGGACGTGAATCATCTATTCATCAATATTTTCAATGTTACCATAACACTCAACAGTTAGTAATCAAAGAATCACTCTGACAAAATACCGATACCCCTGGATACCTGGAAGATTTCGGTAAAGCCGAGTCCGGTAGCTTACTGGGTAACATACAGAACGAGAAGGCCTTTTTCAGGGGTCGGGAGTTCGAATGGAGGCTAGGTCAAGATGTTTTCGATGAAGGTCAGCTAGATCTATATGATTCATTTCTATTTCAGCGCTGAACATTGGAAGATGTGTTTGTTGGGAAGTTGCTAGTGATATGGGAAGAGTTTTGCGCAAAGTAGGGTTGAAAGAAACCCGTGGATAGGTACACCGACGCTGAGATGTAACTGAAATAATGTTGAAAACAACCTAAACAACAAATAGATTCGCCACGCCTGATGGGAAAATAACAACCAGACACTCTTTCTCAATGAATTAGGGAATGTAAAGAAGGTGATGTGAGTTTTTCATTCATAAATATTTACAAAGTTACTATAACGCTCAAAGAGTACATGTAGTATAGTATAACGGCGCTACTGTGGCACTTGAAATAGTTAAAACCAAGTGGTTTTTTCGATAGAAATATTTAAAATGAAACTTTGATAAATCTTTAAAGGATAAATTGCATTCCTAAATAATACACATACAATAACTTTCAAAATTATCATAACCGGTCTGTGTTGTTGTTTTTGGATTTTTGTGTGCATATACATGTACAAGTAACAAAATATCGACGTGTAAGTATAGCTGTCGAGTCACCTTCTCAAACACAGACAACCTATTCCTTCATATATATTCGGACTGATTCCAGGAAGGAAATGTTCGGATGGAAAATTGTAATCAAGCGGCTTTCTCAGTACGAAATCTTGTGTTGGGATGTAGCCTGTTAACCCTTTAGCATACAATCCTTGTTTAAACGATCGGTAGAAGGAAGGCATTTTGAAAAATTGTTGGAAAGGAAGAAAATGCTGGTGGCCAGCATTTTCATCTTTTCCCACAACGTTTTCTATCTTTTCAAAGACGAAGTTTTTTACCATCAACGGACGGACAAAGCGGCGACTGTTTCCACCATTCGTGGAGCACGAAATTGGTCTGGTAAAGAAACAACTGTGATACTAAACAGTATGCTCCATTTAGCTTAAGAAGAATAAGGAAATACTTAAGAAATAAACTGTTCATTCTCATAAGCAAGACATGATGATAAATAGTGATATTGTTCATGATGAACATTTTCTTCTTGTACTAAAACATTTTCAAAGCATAGGATGTGTCAGAGTGAAAGGATTAGTTAGTCAGTCTATAAATCAATTCGTCTGAGCAATTGATTGAGTAATTGCTATTTATTGGGAGGTGTCTACGCTGCTGGTTGTAATATGTTAATTCTTTCCTAGGCAGTAAAACTTTACACTGATCTATATTAAAAGCATTTGTAGACAAGAAATAAAATGTGGGTTAACTGATGGGAGTTGTCTCTGAAAGGCTGAGAAAAACATTGTGGAAAAAGAAAAGAGGAAATGTTGGTCAGTGGCATTTTCTCTTTTCCCCTCAATCTTTCCAGAGTCCCTCTTCTTCGGAGAAATTAAAACATGGGATTGTTTGTAAAGGGTTAATTTCTTTATTGGAAATTCATTTACCCTCGCAGTTTGCCTTTCTTTTCTACAGACTTTACTGTTTGTATACAAATAAACTGATTGTTTGCTTGTTTGTTTGTTTAGTATGTTTCTGAACCCTTGATTTCTGAATAAGTTGAATTACACTGTTTGATAAGTTTTGAGATGGTCTGCCCTAAATTTATATGAGCCATACTCTGTGAAAAGGGGGCTTAATGCATCTGCGAAAAGAATCGGCCCAGGTCAGCCTGCGCAATCCGCGCAGGCTGACCTGGGCCGAAACTTTTCGCTAATGGTAAATTTTCTGTATGTCAAAGGACATATGTACCTCATGATTCAGTTGGTTGTTAGACAAAAGACTTTACGGGCCAATGACCATAGGATGACTTGCTTGGTATCATGCATCACGAAGATGCATTAAGCTCCCTTTTGTCAGAGCATGGCTCAATTATGTATCTGCAAAATGTCGGACATTGTAAATAACAAACCTTTAGATTACAGCCATGCTCTGGGGTGGGGGGGGGGATTTCAGTGCATATTGGCGATGCATTATACCAGGCAAGTCATCATATGATTATGGATCCATAAAATCCGTTTTGTCTTACAACCGACTGAATCAATAGGTAGACTGGTCCTTTGACATGCAAAAGAATGACCAACAGCAAAAATCTTCGACACATGTCAGCCTGCGCGGAATGCGCAGGCTGACCCGAGTCGATACTTTTTGCATATGCCTTAAACCCCGTTTTCAGAAAGCATGACTCGTTTCTCGTTGGCAGGAGCTGAAAAGGTTAACATTTAACTCTTTCCCATGCGGCAGAAGTTTAGACTAGTCGATACTGAGGGCATTTGCAGACAATTAATCTGAAACAATGGAATCTGTCTTTGAAAGGGCAGAAAAGATTGTGGGAAAAGGAGGAAAATGCTTGTAACAAGGATTTTCTCCTTTTCTCACAATGTTTTCTAGAGCCCTTTTCCCCAGGTTAGTTTAAAGTATGGATTGTTTGGTAAATGGTTAATCTTACAAACTGCATTTGGGATATCATGTTTCGTCGCCACAATATATTTTGCTTCTGTGATGCGCCATGCACGTTTTGTTGAAAATGACAGCCTAAACATTACAGTCGTTAATGTTGACCTATTTTATTAACCCTTTACCACACAATGACGCCTTTTAACACCCCTGAAGACGGGGCCTTTTGAAAACATTGTGGGAAAAGGAGAAAATGCTGGTAACCAGCATTTTCTCCTTTTCCCACAAAGTTTTCTACCCTATCAAAGAAAAGTTGCGTCATTTGAGCCACTATGAAATTGTCTTCTGCAAATGCTTTCAACTTGGATAGGTCTTAAATTTTGCCGTGTGGTAAAGGGTTAATGTTGGTCTAATTCTTAATCCTAAGACTGACCATCGTACTGGTGGAGACGTCCTGATTCAGCTTAGCAGTTGCCTTCTCAGTTGTGTAGATCTGGAATTGAGAATGAAATCTAATTAACGACGGTTTGTGATGACGGGCCGAGGGTCCGTATTCATCAACCATTCCTTAGAACATTCTTAGTCTTATTAGAATGTTTGATGAACAATGGCCCTGGACTTATATCAAATGTTACATGACCTGGAGGTTGCGGGTTCGATACCTGGTTACGGCGAATTTTCTTTCCGGCAATTTTTTGCCTGTCACCTCTGGCGCATGTGATAAAAGTAGTCCGTGGCTTTGGAAAGGAAGTTGTGTCAGTACTGGTGTGAGAAAGCCAAGAAACACATGGGTGCCTCAATGACCGCCATGATATGACCTAAGCTGTAAATGGCGTTAAACTCCAATACAAGCAGAAACAGAAATCAAATTCAATTAAGGGGTTATCAGACCTTAAAGAGTAGAAAAAACAGCAAGACACTTAGTTTGCCAAAAAGTTCCGTTCCTGAAAGTAATGCTCGTGTGCCAAAGGCAGTGATAAGTAGATCTATAGATAAAATTGCCATTTGTCCTATAAAGTATGTTTAGAAAAAAAATCTGTGGAAAGACGCTTTGGAAGGGACCATATCCCCAAAACTTTAGATGTCAGCCCTTAGGCTGCTAAGCGCGACACACTGACCTTTTGCGGACAGTGTAGATTAAGATCAGACTGCACAGAACGTGCAGTATGATCCTTAATCTACACTGACCGATAAGGAGATATTTTTTCCCTAAAGCATAAGTTTGAAATAGCAGTATTTGGGGTTTTAATACAGGCTGTAAAACTTCATGTACTTTATTTAGTAGGATAAGTGTTGATAACGTTATACAGACTCGAAACGTATAGAAGGGATTTTCTTCAAGAGGTTAGAGAACCACGTAAGAGTGACCAAGACTGTTTACCGAGTCATCCATGCAACATTACATCCAATTAGCTGTAATCAGACTGATGACGTAATATTGACAGGTAGTCAACAAAGAAAGACTTTTATGTTATCTGCAATGGTTAAGTAATTCAAACAGATTAAGCTTTTCCTTCATGGACGGTTCTTGGTCCATTCAAGGCAGATACTGTAGTTCTATAAACATCCTGACCACTTGAGTGATTGGAAAAAGAAAAAAAAAGGTTGACACATGACCGAGAAAAAAACTACACATTGTTTGTAAAATGTTTTAAAAGCCATGCTCGTTCATCATTTGAAGTGTTTCTGTAAAAGAGAAAGTTAAATTGCCATTTGTACAGAACTTTTAATCCATTCTATTTTCGGAAAATTAATACATGATGACGAATTATTACCTCGTTAGCTTAAAAACCCACTGTTCTTAGGCGTGGTAGCACACCATTGCATTTAAAGATTTATACACTTCATTACAATAAAGGTGACTTATTAACACCAGACTTGGTATATGTTTACAACAAGGGTGTCAACCTTTCACTTTGATGTTTCACACCGAAACAAAAAAAAAAAGGAAAAAGAGCACCGCATGATGGTGGCAACGTTCGGCTGTATTTTTCTTTTTCAGTGAGGATTTACTAACTCGAAAAAGGGGCAAAGTGTCAAAATTATGTCAGGGTCACTTGCCCTTGTTGTATTTTGGTTCCCTTTTTGATAGTTACGACTAGCCCAAGTTGAAGTTATTAGCTGCATAAATTTATAACAGAGACAAAGAAAGACGTAGCGTCTATAACGTACAATATGCAAGTGATATACAAAAAAATGGGACAGAAGAAACATTCCCTTAATGCTTTACAGAACAACTCCATACTCATAATAAGAATAAACCTGCTAAAGATGTAAATTTCCAAACGATATTAAAATGCCAAATACTGCCATATAATCTTATTTTTTTTCAAGGAAAATATTCGTGATAGTATCGGAAAGTGTAGATCAAGATCAGACTGCACGTTCCCATTTCGTCTACAATAAGAATTATGTTATCATCAAAGATATTATCTTTTGAATCCTTTAATTAAGAGCTCCATTGTCAAGATCACAGGAGACCCTTATAAATAGGTTTTATACAGGTTTTTGACACATTTGTTAAAAGTAATTAATTGACTGTGTTCATAGTTAATTCAAGTACATTACATTCCTTCTCTCTTTATCATGTTATACCCACAAGAAAGCAAGTAATAATTGCTATTTAATATCATAATAATGTATAGATCTTTTTCACTTTTTCTTTTGTTATTTAATTAAATTCCAAATGATCTGATGTCTATCTGTTTAGATAAGCATCAATATTTAATTTATTTGATTGATATTTAAAGGTAATGATGATGATAAAGATGATGATGCAATTTGAGATTGATTGTTAAAGTACTTTTGAACAATGAACAAAGACATTTTTTTAAAAGAATTATATATAAAAAAAAATGAAGATCTTCAATACTGAAATTAAAAATTCTGATAGAGAAATATTAAATTTAATTTAAAATTCTAAAAAGACTAAGTTGAAAAAAATTTTTTTTCCATACTCTCCTGATAAAGATAAATTTCTGTTAAATTTACTTTGAATATGTAAATAGAGTAAATTGAAAAAATCAAATAAGTTTTTTCTTACTCAAATGAAAACTTTTGATTAGAAAGTATTAAATTTTGAGTAAAATCCACTAGTATAGGAGTATGATTTTATGTTGAATAAATTATATCAAATTTTGTTTGCAAATTGAAAAAAAATTGTCATTTAGTAAATACAAGTCACAAAAGTAGTAAAAATTGAATTATTGCACTCAGATTTTACCCCAAAATCTTGCCTTATGTGAAGAAATGGGAAAGGGTGTAAAATAAATGCAGCAGAAAAAGTAGCTGAAATGGGAGTAGACGAAATCGGAAGTAGACGAAATGGATGTAAAATTGGGAGTAGAAGAAATGGGAACAACTGCAGAAATAGTTGATGAAATGGGAGCAGACGAAATGGCAAGTAGACGAAATGGGAAGTTACCTTAGCCTCTTAGAGCTGACATAGCCCTCTCGATTCGGAGAACCTAATGATTCGCAACCCTTGGTTACGCCCATGAGCGATATGAGAAAAATATCTAAGTTTTTGTATAACGACGACGTCGGGGTTATGACAATTACCTCGTGTTTTCTTCGAAAACATCGGAGCTGAAAATTAGGAAAAAAGGCCCACTTTTTCCCCATTTTAACTGGCCGATTGTCATTCAAACAGCACCAAGCTATGGATTCCGGAGGTAGGTTGGCCCATGATATCATTGGGAGCCGGTCAAAGTCCCAAATGCCGTCTGCTCTTCTACTAGTACCCGTGCCACAGTAGCTCAGTGGCAACACAAACTGACAGTTATCTAGGCGGCAAAAGTTTGAACCTCGGCTCGTCAGATTTCTCTCTGAGTATTTAATCTTGATGATAGGCAATCCAGTACTTCACGTCACTGTGCTTGTCGTATCGACTTTGTTTTAAAAGCGGGAGAGCAACCAGTCGCTTGAAAGAATGATGTGCGTACACACTGCCTGAAAACAAGCTCCAGGAGCACATGTGTATGTGCACTGGTAGCTTGGACATAATTGAACAAAAAAAAAAAAAAGCCTGCTTAAAACGAAACTCAACTATAACTGAGCCATGCACAGTGAAAAGGGGATTTAATGTACCTGCAAAAAGTATCAACCCATGTCAGCCTGTATGGACAGCTCAGGCTGTCCTGTGTCGAAACTTTTTGCTATTGGTCATTTTTCTGCTTGTCAAAGGACCAGTTTACCTCGTTTGTTTGACAAAATGGATTTTATGGATCCGTAATATTCAGCGTGATGACTTGCTTGGCATCATGCATTACAGGGATGCGTCAAACCCCCTTGCCAGAGCAATGCAATAAATAAATCACGATCTTAGGCCAATAGCTATATCACAGAATGCATGGGAAAATATGTCTAAATTGGCTTCACAGAATGGAACAATTGGTTTCATATCAAGAGAGTAAAAAATGAGGAATTAATCGCATAAACAAGAAATGTTGGTATAATTTTTTAACTGTAAATGGCTACTTTTCCCTCACCAATAGCAAGATTTTCTTCGAAATCAATAGAGTTCAAGCTATTGATAAAGTAAGGAAAATGCAAGTTTCGCGAAAATTGGGCTACAAATTGCATGAACATCTACATGTATCTGGCCAAAATATCCATCTTGCGTGTCTTGTCCAAAACACAAACAACAACAAAAAGCATCAAAACACAAACAAAAACAACTACAACAACAACAACAACAACAACAACAAAAACTGTTTAGCTGTCTGCGTTATTAATTTCCTTATCAAACCTTGAGAATGCAAAATAATTTTCCTATACCGAAAAAAGAGAGAAAAACTTAACCATTGCCATTTGCAGACTGATTTAGTTAACCCGTTACCAAACGATCCCGAGTTTGAACAAACTTGAGAAAGCAGGCTTTTGAAAACATTGTTGGAAAAGGAGAAAGACCTCTATACCACAATTTTCTTCTTTTCCAACAATGTTTTCAAAAGCCTTTTCTTTCAGGGTCGCCAAAAGCCCGGACTGTTTGGGAAAGCATTAGATATTGCTCAAATGATGGTATTAGTTTCAGACAGGATAGAAAACATTTAGGGAAAAAAGGAAAAGATGCCGGTTACCCGCAGTTACTTCCTTTCTCACAATGTGTTAAAAAAGCCTTTCTTTGCAGAAATTAAAGGTCAGGAATTAGCCTGTGTAGTAATGGTTGGTGTCGGGTTAAAAAGGAGAATTCCTTTACGCCTTGGGTTTCGTCCCGGCCTGCCCATTCTTCAGACGGCAGGTCAAGCTCTAACATATTGACCAGTGGTCAAGCAGTTCATAAAAGTTCAAACAGTTAGTTACATGGTATAAGTTAATGGCCAAACATCTGTTCCCTTGTGACAAATACCAATCAAATCAAATCAAAGCACATCTACTTTTATGTCCTAACCCATTTCAATATAGGTCATTACTGTTTTAGCGTCACGTACTATTGAACCATACTCTTTGAATAGCGGGTTTAATGCATCTGCAAAAAGTATCGAGCCATGTCAGCCTGCGCAGTCCGCGCAGGCTGACATGGGTCGAAACTTTTTGCTATTGGTCAAATTCCTGCATGTCAAAGGACTAGTTTACCCCATGATTCAGTCGACTGATTGGTATAATGCATCATGGAGGTGTATATAACACCTTTGGCAGAGCGCCGTTCAATTATTTACTCGACCCTTTTCACTTTTCAAAAAGGTCAGGGAGTCGCGCTTAGCAGCCTAAGGGTTAAAAAGGTCGATAGTCATTTTATTAGCAGGTGATTTTTAGAAGTTAATAACACCATCAAAAAGCCATAAATATCAAATGTTGAACTCGTTACAACAGCAATGATTGAAAGTCAATCCCGTCTATTCCCTTTCTGTCTCTTTCATGATTTTATCTTAACTTCTAGATGGATATGAGAAAATATCCGATTGTGGACAGTGTAGATCAAGATCAGACTTTTGGCAAAACTTTTAGTACGAGCTTAAACTTTATCTGTCTGACATAATGTATGTTCATTTAGCATATTTTGACTTTACTGTGTAAAACTTGGGATCTTTCTAATTTCTTTTTACATAAAAGTATAGTGAAGATGCATTTCTTCAGAGGTAAAGGGTAAAATGTTTTTGATTTTAAACTGGTGTTTACCAAACAACAAAATGTTGGACTTGTCCAAATTGAAAGCATTTGCAGACGACAACTTAAATGTTGCTAGGATGACAATTTCTGTCTGTGATAGGCCAGTAGAAAACATTGTGGGAAAAGGAGAAAACGCTGGTTACCAGCATTTTCTCCTTTTCCCACAATGTTTTCAAAAGCCTTCTCGTTCAGGTTCGTTAAAAGTCGGGATTGTGTGGTACAGGGTGAAACCCCTCGGATGTTATAGCCCACTTTTAGTCAATAAAAGCTATCTTTTTATTAGGTCAACCAAACACCAACTGCTTTCAGCAGCTTTTAGTCTGGATTATGGTATGGCGTTCGCCGTCCGTCGATCATCGTCCGTCGTCAACATTTTTCCTTTCATTTAATCATAACTGACCCATGCTCTGTGAAAAGGAGGTTTAATGCATTTGCAAAAAGTATCGACCCTGGTCGGCCTACGCAGTCTGCGCAGGCTGACCTGGGTCAAAACTTTTTGTTATTGGTCATTTTTCTGCATGTCCAAGGACCATTCCACTTCATGATTCAGTCGGTTATTAGACAAATATGATTATTCTTTGGCGACGGATTATGTATTTAGATGTATTTATCGGTATATTGCTATAGACATTTTGATTCATAGCATAAAAACTAAATAGCCCCTTTCAAGTAGTGAAAATCTCAGTCACTATGACGGATGCCATATAGATTTTCGATCAAGCATGATCAAAGGCAAATAAAAACTTAAATAGAAAGGTTAGGGTAGTCTAACCAACTTAACCCATTACCACACAATCCTGAGTTTCAACGGCCCTATGAAAGAAACTTTTGGAAAACATTGTGGGAAAAAGGAGAAAATGCTGGTAACCAGCATTTTCTCCATTTCCCACAATGTTTTCTTCCCTTCTACCCTTCCAAAGGAAATTACTATATTTGAGTCAGATTTATTTTCAACGTTTGTATGCCAAAGCTTTCAATTTGGGCTGGTCTAAGAAATTTCATTTGATAAAGGGTGAACTCTCTACCAGACGAAGAACTTTTAGGCTTGCCCGTATTGAGAACAAAATGTGGACGACAGTTTAACTCTTTACCAAACGACAAAATGTTAGACTGGTCCAAATTGAAAGCATTTGCAGACAACAAATTAAAAGTGTCTCGATTTATGAAATGTGTCTCTGAAAGGGTAGAAAACCTTGTGGGAAAAGGAGAAAATGTTGGTTACCAGCATTTTCTCCTTTTCCCACAAGGTTTTCAAAAGCTTTCCTTCCCATGGTCGTGAAAACCAGGGCTTGTTTGGTAAAGAGTTAATTGTGACTCAAACGATGGGATTTAACTTTGAGAACGGGATCTAAAACACTGTCAGACAAGGAGAAAATACTGGTTACCAGCATTTTTCTCCTTTTTCCACGATGTTCTCGAAAGCTGTCTCCTTTTTGGCGAACACGTCATGAAAACAAGGGATTGTCTAGTAAAAGGCTAACCCTGAGTCTATATTATAACACATTTTTTTCCCCAGTATATGCATTAAATGGTGTTTTTGACTGACTACAACATACCGGACAATGTAGAGCCAAGATAAGACAGCACGTTTCATTCAATTTAATCTTGATCCACATTGTCTGCCAAAAATACACCTTATATCGCACATAACATTGCAAAGGTTACGATAAAAAATTAATAGTGCGTATATCCTACGTTTGCTCTCGTCTATAATATGATTATAAAGATTATCTCATATACCGTATCCCCGCGCTACGCTAGGGCAATTGGAAGCGTAAAGAACTTGACAACAGGGAAACAGTGATTGCAACAGCTTACCGTTTATCAATGTCTCGACAATAGTCATGTGAGAAAGCAGTTTGTGACTTGGGAAGAAAATAACGCAAAGAACTGGCAAAGGAATCTCCAGAAAAGCATGGATATGTGCTCTGGCCGCATCGATATAACCGAAAGAATGTTGAAAACGGTGTTCAACATCATACAATCAATCAATATAACGTATGCAACTCCGTTTCTTATGAGGCCTTCGGCTTTACCGTATAGCCCTGAATTATCACTTTCCTAAACGACAAAGTTTATAGATTTTTTCAAGTCCAGAACATCTGTAGGCCCAAGACGAAAATTCTGAAAGTGGTACAACTGAATTGATTTTTTTTGACGGGGTGGAAAACATTGTGCGAAAAGTAGAAAATGCTGGTTACCAGTATTTTCTACTTTTCCAACGATGTTTTCTACTCTTTAAATGGCGAATTTCATGTTTAAAGTAACATTTAATTTGTCGTCTCTAAATGCAAATTGTTCTAGATCAGAATCACGTTCTCTCCCAGAAGGGGTTCCTGCATGGCTCAGTGGTAAAGCGTAGGACTCGTAACCTCGGGGCCCCGTGTTCGAACCCTACTTGAAGCATTAGGTTTTTCGTGGGAGGGTCCATGAGCAAGACACTTCAGAGCCTTAACCTATAGTTCTGCTGAAACACAGGACATTTATGAATGCGTGAGCTGCTGCCGTGATACAACTGAAATAATGTTAAAAGTGGCGTAAAACACCATTCGGCTATCCCAGAACGCTGACTGTCTACGTAATGAAGGAACGATGGTATGATTCGGACATGATTTCAACAAAATCTCGTCCAAGATATAAAATTAGATACATATTTTCAACAAGTGCAATTAGAATGATAATTGTCGCGAGAAATCAAGAATTCCATTAAAAATTATGTAGGGTAGACACGTGAACAGATACTGATGACAAAGAAAAAATCAGTACAAATAAAATGAGTATGAAAAAAATGTAAAAATGTATATAAAGTATTAACCCTTACCGAACAATCGCCAATTTTAACGACACTAAAGAAGACGGCATCGGAAAAAAATTATGGGAAAAGGAGAAACTGCTGGTAACCACAATGTTTTCCACCCTACCAGAGAACTCCATTTCATATGTATCAATTTCTAATTTGTTATCTGCGGATGCTTTCAAATTTCGAGGACCCAAAATTCTGTTATTTAGTAAAGGGTTAACCGCTCGCTAACTGCTTTAAAGATTACGACCCCTAACTCATCGGTTTTATATCTTGTAACATCGACGTATCGTAAAAGCTATTCGGCCAATCTCGGCAGCTTCCGTCTTTTAATATGAGATTTAGGGGCCGTAGACTCACTAACTCATCGGTAAATATCGTGTAACATAGACGTTTTCGAAAAGGCTTTTCGGCCAATCTCGGCAGCTTCCGTCTTTTAATATGATAGTTAGGGACCGTAGATCTTAAGAGGCATAAGCGAAAATATGGTCTTTTGCGGAAGACATAGATCAAGATCAGACTGCACAGAACGTGCCGTTTGATGTTTGATCTGTACTGTCCGCCTGTTACGTCAAGCCATTATAGGTATAAAATTATTTAAAAGGTTTCAGCTGTTGTAAGAGGTCGAGCATATAATCATAATACAATGTACTTTGACGTTGAAAGGGTTCAAGTTGTTACTTCGCTTCACTTTTCAACACTGGTTATCTTATTTCGCGATTGCTGTACTAGTACTTTGTATCGAACGTCAGGGGCTCAATCGGGTAGGCCCTACTTCTTCGCATCAAGCTGGTAGCTTAGGGTTGGGTTGTAAGTTCGAACCCTTTGTTGACCAAACTTATTGCCGAAGGATCGATGCCAGCTAATTGTTGCGACAGCATTTATTTCTTTCTCACCGAAATTAAAATTTTGTAAACTCTGTTACATTCATGCGAAAAAAAGCAGCCATGTCTTGAAAAGAATATTATTAGTTGTACGGTCAGGTGGCAGGGGACTTGGAAACTTGTTCACGGCTGTGGTGAATCATGTCGCCCCGAGCCGAAGGCGAGGTGGCGACATTAATCATTCGTCACAGCCGTGAATATGTTTCCAAGTCCCCTGCCACCTGACCGTACAACGAATTTATTATACTGCAAAGTTTTACCATTCCAACATATGTTAAGCTAAATTTCCCTGTTTTATGGTCTTAAAAATTGAGTACGCTGACGGAAGACAATTTCCCTTCTGAGTGCCCCAATTCAATGAAAACTGACGTCACTGGGAACTGACGTCACTAAAACTTTGGTAAAACGTGCAGTTTGGTGCACAATCATGATCATTTCACCGCGACATACATTCGTCGTATTTTTATTTAAACATGGATTTAAACATCTTCAAGGTAAGAAACTATACATTTTTATGATTGTTGGCAAAAAAAACGACCGTTAGTTGCCTCAAACGACCGTTAGGTTATCCTTTTAACGTTATGCACAATGTATGAGTTTCGACACTTCACAATTTGCTTACCTATCGACCCTGCCAATTTGGATGTTGTGTTGAAAGTGTAGTCATGTCTACGGGGCTCCCGAAAGGGAAACTGCTTTTACGTGGGTTTTGCCAGTGTACATGATATATATGTTCGGGGCATATTATCCAATCAGATCACGAGAAATTTCTTCGCAGTATAATAATGTTTGATGTGCTGTTAACTGTTTGCTGTGCTGGTTAACTGTTTACCAGAAATTTAAATTTATATTATATTGAAAGTTTTGCAGACAAAAGATTGAATGTGGTGAGATTTCAAAAGTGTAGAAAACGTTGAGGGAAAAGGAGAAAACACTGGTTTATAAAAAGCCCCTTTCCTGAGGGCCATATAAACACGGGATTGTTTGGTAAACAATGCCGCGAGAGGATGGATCTGTGATTTGACATGGCTAAAATATTTTTGAAAACTGTAAAGCACTGAACAAGCAAGGCTGCACCTATATATAATACAAGTACTTCTTTTTAATCTGGATCCTCGCCATTGACTTTGAGAATATGGCCAACTAAATTTGATCAGCATCTATATGCGCCACCTGTTTGATTCGTGCCCTAGTCTTCTAGAGAATAAGTCGGATGTACCAACCTCTCGAATTCTTCGATATGCACCAATGATATTAATGGTATCCAATAATATGTTCATTTTATTTTTAAAACTCTGGCGAAACATGACAACCAATCATAAGCGTTGATAATTTGAATTCAAAATTTTGAAATGGTTTACAGTGTGTACATATAAGAAAGCAAACATTATTGGCTGACTTCTAACACATCGACAGTTGAACACCCCTAAACGACTTCTGTCGTCTTGCAGCAGACAACTTTTGAAAATATTGTGGCAAAAGGAAACATTGCTCGTAACAAACAATTTTACCTATTACCATGATGATTTTGCAAACTTCAAAGTATTAAGCCTTGTCATCTTCTCAGTTAAGGATTTATTGTCTACTGCGACTTTTTTTTTTTTTCGGGGGGGGGGGGGGGTTTAGAAAGTAATGCGCTTACCCCTCTCCAGACGGCAAAACTTTCTATTGTCCAAATCAAAGCAACTGCAGACGACAAAAGAAATATCGCCAAGAACGGGTAGAAAACACTCTGAGAAATGGAGAAAACTTTGGTTTTCTCCTTTTCCCAGAATATTTCAAAAGTTTCATTCCTCAGAGTGGTTATACATGTGGCTTAAGGGAATCGAGAAAGGATTCGAGAAAAAAACTGAATTGATTTGATCTTATATAAATGCTTATCGACGCCACGGTCCAATATCGAGCGATCTACCAGATGACAAATTTTTAAATGTTGTCATGGATTTGTTCATGAAAGGAAAACAAAATTCGTTGTAAGTGCAACGACAGAACACTCTACACTAGAATTTTCCCCCTTTTCCATGATGTTTTCAATATCTATCTGTCACGGGCTAATTAAACTGGAGATTTAAATGTTAAGGGGTTAAAAAAAAACCAAAATATTGCAATGCTTTAAGAGCTATCTGCACATGTATTCATCGAACTCTCAGGGGGACGTCATAATTATAGATCTTGAACATGGAAATAAAATTCACAAAACATGGTGAGGAATAAAGAAATTGATCTGTATGAGCATTTTCTAAATTTTCCTGTTCTCATATCAGTTATCAGTTATCTTAGATGGGGGGGGGGGGGGTTTGGAGAACTAAATTTAAAAAAAAAAAAAGGTCACCCTTCTCAAAGAAAATGAAAATTTACACATGTCCATAATGAAAGCATTTGCAGACGACAAATTTAGTTTTCCTCGAAAGAGATTCATCTTTGTTACGGTAGAAGATACGAAAAGGAGAATATGCTCGTAACCTGCATTTTTTTGTTCCTTTTCCCTTTCTTTTTCGAAAGCCTACTTCTATCAAGCTATAAAACACGAAATCATTTCGAACAGGGTTACATAGTGGATTGAGGTCATACAGTGTCTCGGGTGAGAGTGGCGCTTCCGGTTTTCGATCGAATCAGTACAAATATTTTGCTACCCCTTCAACAAATGAGCCATGCTCTGGCAAAAGGGGGCTTAATGCATCACCGTGATACATGATACCAGCCCAAGTCATCACATAATTATGGATCCATAATAGTCACTTTTTGAACAACTAATTTGATCATGAGGTAGACTGGTCCTTGGACATACACAAAATGACCAATAGCGAAAAGTTTTGGCCCAGGTCAGCCTGCGCGGACTGCGCAGGCTGACCTGGGTCGATACTTTTCGCAAATGCATTAAGCCCCTTTTCACAGAGCACGACTCAAATATTTTTGAATGGTTTATTTTGAATACTAGATAACACAGACTTGACTCTTTACCTTTTTTATTTCGTAACGCAAACTCTTTAAAAGACGACACAATTTTGAAATTGTCCATTGTAAGCATTTGTGGACCAGCATACCACAGTCTGAATATGAATCAATTGTTGACAGGTTTAAAACTTAGTGGGAAAGTAGAGATAAATAATGCCAGTTACCAGCACTTTGTCTTTTTCTCATAATGCTTTCAAAGGCCCTGTTTTTAGGTGTCGTTTATGACTGGTTTGTTTTGTAAAGGATAGAGAGAGGGAGCTGCTTTCAGATGTAGCAATACGTGTTGTTCGCGGTGGCAGAACCTGTACTTCCGGTTGAACAACCTAACAATAGAGACCGTTTTTTACGACCCAGAGGAAAAATCGTTTTCCCACAATGTCTGCAACCATTTTAAGAACTAATTCAGTGGTTTGAACCACCTTTAAATTGGTCCTCCGCTAATGCTTTGAACTTGCACGCAGAGGTTTTTAATTTGTTTTCGTCTGGTAAAGAGTTATACCCAGATAAAAACGATGTCTAGATGTGAAGATGAAAAAGGTGTATAACAATGGTAAATTTTAAAAGGAAAAATATAAAAATCGTAAAATGTAGTATTATAATTTCAAATACAGTTGTCGATTGTGGAGCAGCCATGAAAATGTGCATACAGTTCATCTTTATTTGAAGTTTATGCACAACCTTTCTGAATGACAAGGGATCGTCTATTTTGGGGAGGTGGTGGGGTGCTAAACAATAACTAGTAATCCACCTTCAAAGATATTTTCATATTCTGTCTTCAAACCGAGTCTTAAAACATGTATTATATGATTAAGGGTAAAATTGACCGTGAATGATGGTGGTGGGTGTATTTGAACAAAGAAAGAAATGATCGCTTCCTCCTCTTAAGACATTCTTTCCAAACAGTCCATCTCCTAATATTGACTCTATTTTGACGTTATCGGTATTCATAAAAGCTAATTTGCCTGTAATTATACTGTCAAAAAATAAAAAGAACTGATATTGTTAATGCTTCAGGGCCACCTGTAACTTCCGGTCTCACAGCGTAGGGATACTGTACACTGTCCGATACAACAAAAAGTTCCAAATGACATTCTCGTACTTGGTTGTAGCTCTTTTAGCGCAAGAAAATGTAGACCACTTTTGACGGCTAAGAAGACAATCCAATGAAACTTAGAAAGATATGTTCGTACAGAGACGACTTTTTAACAAAGGAACAGTATGGATCAAAGATTAGAGAGTGCGTCGTGTACAGTCTGTAGCTCGACTTCTGCTGTCCACAAAAGCCCCTGTTTTCGCCTATGGGGCTGAAAAGGTTATATAATGTTGACTGACGGAGTATTAACCCACGAAGAACTAGAACCAACTTAGGTTGTATTTGCGGACAATGTAGATCAATATCAGATTGCACAAAACGTGCAGTCTGATCTTGAATCTACACTGTCCGCTACTATGTCACATATTCTGACCAAAACAACTTTGAAATAACAATATATCGTATGTTTTTCCTAACTGAAAGGTCCATTTCATTAATTCAGTTCACTTAAGGTTAACCCCTGAGCTGCAAAATAACTAAGATGTTACTTTCAAGTCAGTAGTAAAACCCAAGGATTGCTACTTTAAAGTTTTTTTATGGGGGGAGGGGGAAATATCTGCTTATCGGACAGTGTAGATCCAAGATCAGACTGCACGTTTCGTGCAGTCTGATCTTGATCTACGCTGTCCGCAAAAGGTCCTTGAGTCGCGCTAGGCAGCCTCAGGGTAAAGCGTTCACTACTGTCCTTGAAAGTGACTCAAAGTTTAAGAAATCGGTCTTGTGTACCTGAGTCGCGGTTAGTAGGGTAAATAGTTCGCCAAAACCAATCCCTAAAATTCAGATTTGAATCTATGCTCGAATAGGCATTATCAAGGGGCTTTTAAATTTAACGTGGTTGCTTTAAGTAGGAAACGGCGGAATACTAGTATTAGGTGTTGCACAGGGTTATTGTTTTAAAGATGTTTTACCTCGCTTTCAACATTACTTAGTCAAACCAAAGCGACAGCTTAACTATTCATGTATGACCTGGGTTTAAACAGTGCTAGATAGGGGCGTTGGAATGTCCTTGCCCAAGGACACCCCAACGAATAACCAAGCGCTTCGACTGAGGATCGGACCCGGGGCTCCAGGGCTGAACCCCACACTTTCACCACTGAGTCACGCAGGACCCCTTGCACAGGGCGAATGTTCGAAGCCAGAAAGGGATAGGAGAAGGGGGGAACAGGACAAAACTTTATTGTCTATAAAACTTTACCAGGAGACCAAATATTGGACTTATCCAAATCCAAAACATTTGCAGACGACAAGTTAAATGTGGCTATGATGGGGGTTTGTCTATGAAAGAGTAGGAGACATTGTGGGAAAAGGAGACAATGCTGGCTTGCAACATCTTTTTCCACAACGTTTTCAAAGGTCTTCTCAATTACGGTCGTTAAAACTCGGGGTTTTGTGGTAAAGGGTTAAACTTGATAGTTTTTCGCCATACATAAAGATATGAGCCATTCTCCGTAAAAAGGTGGTTTGATGCATCTGCAAAAAGTATCAAACCATGTCACCCTGCACAGTCCGGGCAGGGTGACCTGGGTCGACACTTTTGGCTTTTGGCGCGCACTGTTTCTGCACGTCCAAGGACCATTGTACCTCATGAGTCAGTCGGTTGTTAGACAAAGCGGATTTTATGGATCTATAATTATGTGATGACTTTCAGGATATAATGCACCGAGGAGATGTATAAAACTCGCTTTTGCCAGAGCTCAACTAACAGTACAGTAACAACCCACTCCCTGTAATTTTGACAAAAATTATCATCAAAAGAGTTCTTTTTTAAAGCCTTTTAAGTTAAAATCTTGATATTAGCTTATTTAATCGGGGACTTGTCTATTTTTTATCAGTAAATTTATATCGCATGGGATTGACTCTTGTGACAGATACAATGTACTCGTATATCAGTTTATTCATATTATATGTTTAGCTCACCTTGGCTCCTAAGTTTATAATACAAGTATAATCTGTCAGAAAGAGGGCCTTTGAAAACAATGTAGGAAAAAAGAGAAAATACTGGTTATCAGCATTTTCTCCTTTTCCCCCACAATGTGTTCAACCTATAAAATCAGAAAAATCACCATTTGGACAAAATTTAATTTCTCGTCCGTAGATGCTTTGGATTTGGACACGTCTGCATCAGACGGTAGTATTTTTCCTTTGAAAGGATATAAAAAAAATGTTGGAAAAGGAGTGTTGCTGTTCACCAGCATTTTCCAATTTTTCCACAATGTTTTCAAAGGGCTTCTCCCCCGGTCGTAAGAGCATTGTCTGGTAAAGAATTAAATACCTATAATTTGAGATTTCAAAGTTATTTTATCGGAAAAACCTGGTCGTATCGGAATGTGTAGATTAAAGAACAGACTGCGTGTTTTGGGTAGTCTGATCTCGATCTACACTATCTGTACGTTGAGTCTTGCCAAATAGCATAAAGGTTAAAAAAAGTCCTTTCTTCTTCTAGGAAACGAGGAGTGGATCTTTCGAAATCTTTATTTGCTATTCAAACAAGTATTTCAATGATATCACATGACCTAACAGGCCAGCCAATCCCAGTATGTGTGCATAAATCAACAAGATCATTATCATGTAATTTAATCACGTCCCCCAGGCCTACCTCCAAAAACTTGTCACCACAGTAGTAAATTTTGACACATTCTTTGCAGGTTTCATTAACTCTACCCTACACTTAGATTGAGTAATATCAAATAAGATAGCCACTTAACCTTGTGCCAAACAATACCGCGTTTAACTCTTTACCAAACAATCCCTGGGTGTAACAACCCTAAGGAAGAAGACATCGGAAAACTTTGCGGAAAAAGAAGAAAATGCTGGTAACCAGCGTTTTCTCATTTTTCCACAATGTTTCCTACCCTTCTACACAGAAATATCAATTCTTGTGTCATATATGATATGTCGTCTGCAAATGCTTTCAATTTGGTCAAGTGCAAAATTTTGTCATCTAGTACAGGTTTAACGACTGAGGGAGAAAACATTTTCTTCTTATCTAACATTTTTTTCTACCCTTTCAACAGCAAATCCCATCATTTGATCCACATTTTGTCGTCTTGAAATGCCTTCAGTATTGAAAGGTTTAAAATTTTGTAATCTGGAACAGAGTAAAAAGAAGAAAACTTCATTAATCATTATCTCCCGCTAGATGGCATTCTACAAATACACATCTATCTAATATGGGCATTATGGGTACAGAACCGGACTACTTTTCAAAACAACAACCGTTACTTTCAATTTCAAAATGAAATAAAAGTTTACTCAATAAAACGCTACCTGGTGCGATTCATTCAGCTGTGATCGGCTAGCATGTGACCTATGCATAGACCATTTATTAAAACTACCCCTACATGCTTGGGTAATAGACTAATAGCTTCGCTGTAAGCCCTACTTTTCCCGAATATTCGGGGGATGGGTATTGCGTCATAGCAGACAGGTCGAATCTTCGAAGAATATGACATGCGCAGACAACGCTTCATTGATAGCATGAATAGTGTACTTGCAAGGCCAGAAGCAAAAGCATTTTAAGTCGTGCCCAATTGTCATGGAGTTAAAACCTTGTTGTCCGCATATTTGGACCATTGGATAATGCTGAACGACTAATTTAATCAGATGCCACATGTTCTTGGAAGAAAAGAATGAGTAAAAACTAAAAGACTGATGATACTTAGAAGGAAATTATACAGAGTGAACTTCCGCGTGAGCTCTTATTAATATATATGAGCCATGCTCTGTGAAAAAGGGGGTTAGTGAATCTGCAAAAAGTATCGACCCATGTCACCCTGCGTAGTCCGCGCAGGCTGACATAGGTCGAAACTTTTTGCCATTTGTAAATTTTCCTCATGCCAAAAGACCATTCTACTTCTCAGATCTAGATGATTGTTAGACTAAACGGAGTTTATGGATCCTTGACTTTCATGGTATAATGCACCTATGAGATGCATTAAGACGCCTTCTGTCAGATTATGGCCCATATAAACATGACCTCTCTCTACGGCTGAAAATACAATACGCTGAAATTTCGAAAGATTTCTCTGTTAAAGGCTTGACTGAACAAGCAGACAGACGGTATCAGAGTGCGCAGTTTGATCTTGATCTATACAGTCTGCAAAGCGGCACTATTTTCGGCAAATGCACTGAAAGTAGTGCACGGGATTGTGTGTTAAAGGTTTAACTGTTTCTCCTTGCGTGTCATCTTTTATTTGAAAACAGTCGTATGTTGCATCGTCTGGCACCAGCTTGTGCTTCCTGGAACATAAAAAGTGGGAAAAAACGTCGTCTGCTAGACAATGGTGCTATACATTATTGATCAATAGAAAAGCTACTTAAGATTCTGTTAGTTTTGCCTGCAGACGTCATTTTTTCCATTTTCTGGTTGTTGCGATATCACTGCGCATAAATTACTGGATGCATGCAACAATCCCTGAATCCCTTCGTGCTACAAACAGTCCGTCGAAAATTCATAGCTTTTGAAGGAATTGGAAACACAAAGATATAACACATAATGCTGAACTTTTTATACCTCCTGTAGAGTACAAAAATTTTCGTTTTCTTCTAATTTTTGTCTAAGTCTTATGTCGTTTCGGCTGCACAGACAAAAAGAAATCCTATTTTCGGATAAAGGGGGCCAGCCAAAAGATACTTGTAAGCGTATAAACGCACATTCAATCAATTCCCGGAAAGCTAGTTTCTCAATTCTGTCCTTGCTGGCTTTAAATGTCTGTTAGTTTTATCCTTTCACCCTTTACTCGCAAGAACACAAAACTTTGCCCTAAAACTTAATCAAAACCACTATAAAATAGTGTTTCAAATGGAAAAGGTTAGTGCCCGCAACGTAAGAATCCTTTTCGCAATTGTTATGATGTTGTAAAAGCTATGTAAATTGATGATATATAGTTTCTCTTAGAATCTGTTTATCAGATTAAGTGATTTCCTGCCAATGACGCATCTTGTCGTCAAGGCAATAAAGGTGTAAGAAAGCATCGTGGCAAAAAAGAGAATACATGTATGTTCAAAACGAGCAATTTCTCGTTTTTGTCACTGTGTTTTCTTCAGTCTATATTTTTCCTCGGAAAATATCGGTGTATAAAACCCATACAGCCAGTAAAATAATTACAATGGATAAATGGACTCGGCACGATGTCTGTCTGTGTCTGGCTTGGGACGTTCGACCCTGTACTATTCGGCCCCAATTTTTTACGACCCCGACAAGGAAGGCAGTCAAAAACATCGAAGGAAATTAAGAAAATGCTGGTAACCATCATTTCCTCCATTTCCTACAATATTTCCTAATTTAGAGAAATCTGATATCGAGCAGCATGTGAAATATCATCTCAAAAATCTTCACAAGTTTTTTAGCGTTTTCGTATTCTGGTGCTGTTTAGAGTAAATCCTCTTTAAAACGACCTTCCTTCTGTCAGAAAATCCGCTTTGTCGTTATTTTAATTTATTAACCCTTATCCTGCTAAATAAATTAGATGAAACTTTCAAGCCGATAGTAAAAACCCGATTGATTATATTTCGAACTTATTTTTTTGGAGAAAAATATCTCCTTATCAGACAGTGTAGATCAAAGATCAGACTGCACGTTCTGTGCAGTCTGATCTTGATCTACACTGTCCACAAGAGGTCAGTGAGTAGCGCTTAGCAGTCTAAGGGTTAACTCTTTACCAAAACAATCCCTTCTTTTCAAGACCGATAAAGATAAAAGGCTTTTTAAAACAGTGTGGGTACAGGATAACCGTTTGTTAACAGCATGTCTCATTTTCCAGTAATGCTTTCTTCCATTCAAATACAAATTTTACCATTTCAGCTAAAGTCTGACTTGTCTGGAAATGCTGCCAATACGGGCAAGTCCAACATTTTATCTTGTATTAGCTCTTAACCTGCTAAGTTAAATAAATAAAATGAAATCTTAAACCCGATAGAAAAAAACCCAATGTTGCTATTTTAAAGTCAATTTCTGGAGGGGTGGGGATATCTCCTTATAGGACAGTGTAGATCAAAGATCAGACTGCACGTTCTGTGCAGTCTGATCTGCATCTAAACTGTCAGCAAAAGGTCCTTGAGCCTCGCCTAGCAGCCTAGAGAAAAGTCTTCATCAAACGACAAATGTTTTTGACTGGACCAATTTGAAAGCATTTGCAGACGACAAATCAAATGTAGCTCAAATTATTATTTATGTCTTTGAGAAAGTAAAAAAAGTGGGAAATGGAGAAAATGCTGGTTACCAGCATTTTCTCCTTTTCCCACAGTGATTTCAAAAGCCCTCTGTTAGAACCATTTTTGTAATAAAACGGATATTTGAAATAAAATTTTCAACTTCGCCATATTCCTTTAGCATATTCAAAAGTGGTTCTAACAAGCCCTCTCTTTCAGGGTATTTAAAACTCGGGATTGTTTGGTAACGGGATAAGCTAAGTCATGCTGTCTTGACTTCGATATCGAATTTTAGGTAGAGAGTTGAAAATAAGGTCACATTGTCATAATTTGGAACGGAAAACCCAGAAAAATTGACTCTGTCTTCCCCAAAAATATCTCTTTCTGCGACAATGTTTTAAGCCGGGCCCAGGTAACTTAGTTGTGGCATGCAAGACTATAGCAAGCAAGCAGTTGTCAGTCCGAAATCTCGGTCTCATTTCGGGTATTGATGGATGTCATTGTGACAGAATTTATTTTTCTCTTACTTTTGAACGGTACCTGGACTAACATGTTTATGAGGGAAAGCATCAGTGGCTCGACATTACAATGATAAAGATATTGCAATTTTCAGCGGTCTGATGCAAGACGCCATAAATAGAGTTTCCAGAAGAAAATAGTTTTATTCCTCGCACAGCCGACCACGTGGAAAACACCACAACAACGGTATATCACGCGACATAATTTTAACACTGCCAAATGACAACATTGTTGACAATATAATACTAAACTGAGAGCGTTTGTAGGCGACAAATTAAATGTGGCTCAAATGATGGTTCCTGTCTTTGATAGGGTAGAAAACATTGTGGAAAAAGGAGAAAATGCTGGTTACCAGCATTTTCTCCTTTTCCTACAATGATTTCAGAAGCGTTCTTTTTCAGGATTGAAACACGGGATTACGTAGTCAAGCGTTAAAGCCTGTACTTGCCAGACAGTCTGCTGCGTCATTCGTTATTACCAAATTAGAAAATAGTACTTACATTGTCTGGCGAATAACTCACAATGTAGTTAAGTGTTTCTTGCAGCCATCACATTCCACGGAATTAATCTGATAAGTGCATTGAGTAATAATTAGAATTCATGTGACCATCATACTTTTATTTCTTCCGTTTTTAGCGTGGCTCCCGATTGGACGAGACAAGTAATTCTAGCCAATCAGTATTCTGTGAGAATTTGATCAGATTTCAAAACGACATCAATGGGGCTGTTAATAGCATCAAACGACAAAAGCTTATACATGTATTGAATTCCTGTTGTTGTCATTCTTGCCTGAGCAAGATTTCGCATCAAAGCTGCATAGAGTTAAAGTGGTGTCGGGTGAGCGTGTCTCTCTCTGTCTCTCTGTCTCTGTCTCTGTCTGTCTGTCTGTCTGTCTCTCTCTCTCTCGCTCTCTGTCTCTGTCTCTCTCTGTCTGTCTCTCTTTCTGTCTCTCTGTCTCTGTCTCCCTGTCTGTCTTTGTCTCTGTCTCTCTCTCTGTTTTCGGTTGTTTTTTTGTTTTCTTTGCACAGTAAGGGTTGATATGAGGGGTAAGAATGGTTTGCTATTACTCGTTCAACTAATTCTATGAAATATTAATCTTGGTGCTTGTTATGGCGTAAAAACACGAAATAGATATCCTCACACAAAGTACTTTGCTCATTTTTTATAGTTTAACCCTTTACAAAACACCTCCGTTTTTAAAACGACTTTCGGAATTGACGTTTTTTGAAAAGATTGTGGGAAAAGGAGAAAATGCTGGTTACCAGCATTTTCTCATTCTCCAACAATCTTATCTGTACTTTCAATTGCAAGTAATAAGTAGTGGTAGAAGTTTAATGCGACTCGATATTCTTTTTACTACCAGTCCAGAGTTCGTCAATGTCTTTCACAGCTTTATTTGCTTTCACAACTAGTGTAGATCAAGATCAGTCCAAACAAAAAACGTGCTGTCTGATCTTAGGGATACAATATCCGCTTTTCCCAACCGTTTAAATGTATTTTTTCTTCTAGTTTGCTTTTAAAGATTTTTAATTCTTAATCAAACGACAAAATTTTAGAGTTTTCCAAATTGAAAGCACTTGCATGCAGACAACAAAATTGATGTGACTGACAGAGTGAAAAAAAAAATTTTTTTTTTTGAAGGGTAGAAAACATTGGAGAAAGGAGAAAATACTGATTACTAGCATTTTCTACTTTTCTCACGGTGTTTTCAAAAGTCCTCTTCTTTCAGATCCCGGGATTGTATGGTACAGGGTTCAATTCGCTTGTATCGAGTGCTAAGAGAAAATCGTTGTGCAATATGAATGAAACATTCCAATATATCATGATCATGTTTTACTGTCATATTTTACCGGTTTTATCATAATAGGTAATGATTTATTCATTGACACTGATATTTAATACGTTGCGTTATGCAGGCATTACTTTTCATATCCTCTCGAAGCTAACGACTTTTGTAAACATCATGGCAGAATGATAAAATGCACGTGACGAGCAATAACTCTTTTTGCAACATATCTTTTTACTTGTGGTAATAGTAGGGTAACATAATTCATATCCATACTCCAAAAAGAATTCTTTTTAAAGTCGTCTCCTGCAGATTTGTTGCAGGACGTTATGAGATGGTGGTCCCTTCGTAGGTGTCGCACCACTGCGAAATTCTCCCGGGTTAGTCAAAAGTAGTCCCGTTTGAAAATTTGTCAACAAGCACTTCTAGTGCACTATTTTATCAGAGAAAATGGAGGGCATTCTAAATATGTTTCTGGTTTTAATTTGATTGTTTCTGTGAAAAACGAGTTCAAGCTTGTTATTTCTTGGGGAGCTATTATGTGCCTTTGCCCTCATTAAGGAACATGGTTTACGACCCTGAAGGGCCTATTCACTATGACTTTTCAAGGGTAGTGGTGGAATAGCGAAAATCGCAATCGATTGAGGTGCATTTTGCAAAGCTTCGTGTGTAGGCCACTGGACATATATTTGATTAAAACTAACAGCAAAGTTGTGGGTTTGCCAATAAAAGTACAGCAGAGGGTCAAAAGGTGGCGAATTTCACTCTATTTTTAATGTAGCAAAAAACCAGTGGTGCGACACCCCTAGATGTTTCCGTAGCGGATATGGTTCTAAAAGGAGGCTCATAATATGAACAAATATCCCCCCATGTTAGTTGTTGTTGTTGTTGCCTTTATTTAAAAAAAAACATAGATGGATGGGGCTTACATCCAAGGTTTCGATTCGAAGAGTTGGCCGAGGTGTTCCGACTGTGACTGTTACAAACAGTTAGGACAATTTTGAGCGGTGAAAAGGGAATGACTGAATATTACTTTCGTCAATCATCGGAAAGACGTTAGGCCGACCCGGAACACAAACTCGCAACCCTCGGTCTACTAGTACTCCGTGTTAGCACTGAGTTAGTGGAGATTTAACGGTACGTAACTGGAGTTTATTCACAGACAACGTTTGCCTCGAATCAGTTTTAGCTAGCCTGCTAAAGCTTCGAATCAAACGGAACGGAACTAAAAAATACACTGAAAAAAAAAATAGTTATGAAGAAATCAATCATAAATTTAAAAAAAATCCCGTTCGACAGATAAGCAACTCTGTTTTCTAATTTAAAGAGATTCTAGATTTTCGTATTTTGTTTCCCATCTTTGTCTTCCATTGTCTGTCGATGTGTCATCCTTTCTTATTGTTTCAAGATTTGTCAAGATGACTCTGATTTTACGGATAACGCTTAAACACGTTTTATACTTAAACAAGTTTCGGCAATAAAGAAATAGGTTTTAGGCCTTTACCATGCTGTTTAACCGACTCCGAGCAAAAAGACGTTTCAAAACATTCTGGAAAAAGCAGAAAATCCTGCAAACTAGAATTGTCTCCTTTACCCACAATGTTTTCTACCATTTCAAACGCCAATGCACCCATAGAGAAAACTTAACTTTTTGTCTGCAAATGGTTTCAGTTTTGATCTGTCTAAAATTTTGCCGCTTGGTAAAGGGCTAAGCCAGCGTCCCTTTTGTACTTCTTGGGCTTCATCAGTATAAAAGCTACCGAAGGAAATAATTACGAATGTCGACGATAAAACTTACATGTATCTTTGAAGACATGATCGACAAAGCATTTGGACACGTGGAGAAATTGCCCCAGACGAGCAAGTTTCTCAATTTGTCACAGTATTGTCGAATTTCTGTCCGGAAGAGGAGTCGAAAAAGCTTTCATGGCCGAAGTACATGGTAAACATACAAGATTATTTTACGATTTTATCGGTGTGAGTTCTTCAACTATCTTTATTATAATCGTCGTTAATGTTCTTAATGATAATCAAACGGTATTAAATATTAAGGCATGAACTTGTTAACGACCTGTGAAGGCATTTCCTATCAAGTCCATTCAAAGTCATGGACATCACAATTAATACGCCCCTGTTCATTGAGCAAGACAGAGCGATGTGAATTAATCCCCAATCACCGTATAAAATATAAAAGATCATCATTGAAGCCCCAAATAAAGCCACACCAAAGATACCCATCGTTCACATATACGCGAATCACATGATATCAGATTTGGCCTCTGATACCCCAGCTAAAAGACTCGAGCCAATGACTCTGTGATTGTTAACTAGTCTAAGCTCTTTGACACTTTTTAATCCGTGTCGAGATAGGCGAACATTATCTGCCTGTATCTTTTGATCTGTTATACAAGAAAAATAATCCATACCATACAACTTAGTCATGTCTAAAAAAGTCTAGACGAAATTTAGCAATATCCGAAATTAGAGATATGTCATCCTACAAGAAGAATTCGTTACTTACCCATGGGCTGCTAAACGCGACATTTCTAGTTCATCTGTGGACAGTGTAGATCACGATTAGACTACACAGAACGTGATCTTGGATCCATCGTCCACCGATTAGGTTAATAGGGTGAAAATGGCAGCAATGCTTTGGTTTTTACTACTGGATGGAAAACCAGTCTTTCCTATATTTATCCAGTAGTCTTACTCTTTAAGCGCCATGGGCGAAATCAGGGGCTTTTGCGGACAGCATAGATCAAGATCAGGCTGCGCAGAACGTGCAGCCTGATCTTTGATCTATACCATCCGATCGTTTAGACAAGCCTATATGCTAAAATATTTGAGCCGTACTCTGTGAAAAGGGCACTTAATGCATCTGCGAAAAGTATCAACCCAGGTCAGCCTGCGCAGTCCTCGCAGGCTAACCTGGGCCGAAACTTTTCGCTATTGGTCAGTTTTCTGTATGTCTAAGGACAAGTCTACCTCATGATTAAGTCAGTTATTAAAAAAAAATGGCTATAACGGATCTGTGATAATGCGATACTTTGATTGGTATCATGCATCACGGAGATACATTAAGCCCCCTTTTGCCAGAGCATGCTTCATTTCTAAGTTTCGGGGGATTGTTCTAAGCCTTCCAAAGAGGTCGAGTTTACATATTTGGCGTCGATAGAGTTAAGCGTTAACGCCTTACCGTACAATGTCGAGTTTAACGATCCTGAGGAAGAGGCTTTTTTGCAACATTGTGCGAAAGCCAAAACATTGGCCCACCATGTTTTCTGCCCTGTCAAAGCACTTCAGTTCGTTTGTACCACTTTCAGTTTTGTCGTCTGCAGATGCTTTTGATTTGAAAGAGTCTAAAATATAGAGTCGATTAGTGAAGAGTTAAGGTGAATAGGGAGGGGAAATAGAGAAACGGTGAAATGTTTCCAACATCTTCAATAAACTATACTAGCAAATACCTGCAAAAAATTTGCATGTGAAGCAAAGTGTAGACGAAATATTTAGATAGTAGGTTGCACAACGATTTCCACATGTAAATGAAGCGTTGCAGCAGATCATTTTGAAAACATTACAGCGAAATAAGAAATAGATCGTCATGGAGCTATAGTACTCGTCGTGATGTTTCACAAGCACTGATGAATCAAAACTTAATTAGTGTTTATAATATCTCTGTCAAGAATGTTTCCAAACATGTGTACTGCAAATTTTGAGTCAGGAGATAACTAGACAATGAAGGAAACGTTATCCCAATAAACCGTCAGGTTATGATCTGTCCGCACCATCTTATGACCAAAGCTCACGCTCAGATATAGCCCCTTTACTAAACGACTAAGTTTTGGACTCGTCCAAATGTAAAGTCTTTCACAAAAGCATGTTATAAGTGCCTCAAAAGGTCAAGATTGTATAGAAAAAATTGTGGAAAAAGGAGAAAATACTGGTTACCAGCATTTTCTCCTTTTCTCACATTGTTTTTCAGAAGATCACTTCTTCATGGTCGTTAAATTTCGAGATTGTGTGGTAGTTTAAACAAATTTATTTTACATCGATTGAGAAGCAAGACTGTGCAACTTATACTAATCTATCTCGATTCTGATTCCTGGAAATTACAGCAGTACTCCCGCCGAATGCATGGACCAATGAACAGTCTTATAGTTGACACCGGCTCCCGGGTATCGAACCCCGGACCTTTTGATTACGAGGCAAATGCTCTACCTCACATCCACGGACACCATATTGTGTGGTAAAGGGTTAAGGATAAAATTACAAATCAAAACAATCGATGAAGATGATAAAAAAATCCGTCCTGTATCAAATGTCATCCCTATCACAAAGATCAAACCAAAACGGGTCAGAACCGAACTCAAAAACGCCATTACACGGGTAACTAACAGTATATAAGATACATACAGTGTCGAGTTACGATTATCTTTTACAATGGTTTAACCCTTTACCAAACAATCTCATATTTTAACGACATTGGGGTAAAAGGCTTTTGAAAAAAAAAAAAAAAAAACATTGTGGGAAAAGGAGAAAATGCTGGTTACCAGCATTTTCTCCTTTTCCCGCAATGTTTTCTACCCTATAACAGACAAAGTTCATATTTTAAGTATCATTTGGTTGGTCGTCTGCAAATGCTTTCAATTTGTACCAGTCTATAATGTTATCGTTTGGTAAAGAGTTAACCCTTCAACACATATTTATAATTCTTATGTTCAAAGCTTTTTTTTTTTTCGTTTTGCAGCAAAACAGTGGTGAAGATACTGTCAAAAAAGATGACAACATGGTTGAAATGAGCTTTTTCTCTGTTTGCCGTAAAATTTATTCTTGTATACTAAGTTTTGTATCATGATGAATAAAAATGAAAAATAAAGGTTAATCCAGGTTAAATATCCCTGATTTAACGAAGATGTTTATAACGTTATCTATGTTTCAGGTCTGGATCAGACTGTAAAGAACATACAGTTTGACCTTCCACAATCACTGTTTGACACCCTGTGAACCATTCTTTCTTTTTTTGTTTGGTGATGGGGGAGCACCCTAAAGAATTATCATAATTATCAATGCCTTTTCTGTCATCCATAGATGTTTTCTTTCGTAGATGCTTAACCAAATATAAAGCAAATAAGGATAAGAAACAGAATTTTGTCAACTAAAATGGCGATCAAATATGCCACTATTGGAATAAAAACGAATGCTCGTCCCCATGAGTAGTGGCTTCATGAATACTATTCCATCGATTTTTTTCCCAAATACGTGGTAAACAGTTCAACGGACTGAAGGGCTTTTTTTTTTTTACAAATGAAGGTACACCGCGGAGAAGGTTTCTTTCAAAAACACCTACCAATTAAATGTGTTACAGTTTTATGGTTGCTTGGATAATCTGGTCATTATTGTCTTATCTGTGTCGACCATCCAGGTGCATTCCAATAATCCTATGCATGTTCAAGGGCCATTTTATGTTCTCTTGCCACATCTTGCATTCTCCTACATAATGGGTGTGGGAATTCTTTGTTTACAGTCTTTTCATATTTTAGCGATTTTCTGTTTTCTTTTGCTTTTTTCCCTAGTTTTGGTTTTCAATTAAAACTGCATTCTTTGAGAACTGACGAATTGTGTTTTGACTCCTTTTTCTTTTTGACATTTATCTGCTTGTGTTACAATTCAAGTCGTGCTCTGGCAAAAGGGAAATGAATGCATCTCCGTGATGTATTATATCAAGCCAGTCATCATATAATTATGGATTCATTAAAATTCATTTTGTCTAACTTTCGACTGAATCATGAGAAGGGCTGGTCGTCTGAAACGCAGAAAACTTACAAAAAGCAAAAGGTTTCAACCAAAGTCAGTCTGCACTGACTCTGCAGGCTGACCTGGGTCGATACTTTTTGCAGATGCATTAAACCCTTTTTCACAGAGCATGGTTCATTTGTATGTTATAAAGAAAAAAATATGATAATGAAATGAATGACATTGACTTAAGCCGGTGTGTACTGTTTGCTTTTTGATTTTCGGATCTATATGAGCAGGAAAAAAATACCGCTTTCAACAGTATTTCAGTGTGCCAGGTGTGAGCTCTACAATGTCTTGCCTGAGGACTCTCCAACATGACAACGGAGATCGGACCAGGATTGTACTTATTACATTGATATACCCGAATTAATTGATAGTAATTTGTGATTGGTCTAAAAGGTGAACATGTTTATTCTGCGGGCCCGTACAGGCCTATCTACGGGAAAATTTATGAGCCTAATGCATGTATACAAGCTCATCGGCACCCTTGGGCGCTTTTGTGTCATATCATAATTTTCAGCTGCAACTCCTCCTTTTCCAACGATGATTTGGACTAACGTTTAATCTTGAAAATATATCCCATTGAAAATTATACCTCTAAAGAATTTGAAAAACATTAAGGCAAGTACTGGCAAAGTTTTTCTCATTTATTATCTTTATATTGAACTAGAAAAGAGGTTAAATATTCATAACCCAGTACATGTACATTTAAATAAATTACGCCGTCTATCTTTTTTTAACCCTTTACCACACAATGACGACTTTTGACGCCCCTGAAAGAGAAGGCTTTTGAAAACATTGTGGGAAAAGGAGAAAATGCTGGTTACCAGCATTTTCTCCTTTTCCCACAATGTTTTCTACCCTATCAAAGAAAAATCATTTCATATGAGCCACGTTAAAACTGTCATCTACAAATGCTTTCAATTTGGACAGGTCTAAAATTTTGTCGTGTGGTAAAGGGTTAAAGGTATCTATTGTTTTTTTTTTGTTCTGAAATCTTTCTAGGATGAAGCGTCTTTGATGCCTCCTTAGCCCATTACATTTTTACAGATCACAGTTGTTGGCTGCCAAATCTCTGAAAGGAGGAAATTAATAAGTGAAGCAGACTAATTGACCTAAAGAACTGGAAATTCGACCCCGCGTCTCTTTTCTTTATCCTGAGTTTACTTTGAATGTATTGTGTGTCATATTCTTTGTATTATTTACTGTCTTTGCAAAAAGAACCGTAACACCGCTCGTATTGTTCCGGAAAGAGTAAGTTTAACCACTAATTGTTACTTTTAACGCCATTTTTCCACTTGAAGAAATAAAAAGTAACAAAATGAGCTGAAAATTGAATATAGATGTACTGAGAGATGGAAAAGCAATGAATGGGTTTCTATGTTTATGATTTTCTATAGTCTTTCACACTAGATGGTTTTAAATGTGGACACTGATAATTTGAAATCTTTGGCTTGTCAGGCAATATTGGACATCTATAATTAACCTACGAGGTACGAAAGGGTATCACTTTGTGTTGTCGGACAGCGTAGATTCAAGATCAGACTGGACACGACACATACAGTCTAATCTCGATCTGAAGAAGTTGGAATTTTCTGTGGGATTTTCTGAAAAGAGATCGAATAGGGTTCTTTCTAATGAGTTTAGAATACGCATACAATAACAGCTAAACCATTGGGCTACTTAGCCTAACGCACTTCGCGTTTGAAATAGTCACGGTAGATCAAGATCATAAATGATCAAATACGCCCTCAATATGCCGCCTAATCTTGGATTTACAATGCCTTATTCTGTGAGATTCTTACCTTGTAAAGACCGTTGAAATCGAATTACTGAGTATTTACTTTCGACTGGAAGTTTTATTTATCCAGTTGTGTAACGGTTAAGTCTCATAGCATATTGCACAAGTGAAGTTGCTGGTGAGGATGGTCAGTACCTAGATCAGACAACGAAGAAGGTTCTGTCTGATCTTGTATAGAGCTATACCTTCCGTTCTGAACAATTACATATTCTGATAATAAATAGCCTTGAAATGCCTGTATTCTAGCTATTTTGTACGTGCTGGTTGATATCTGTTTCATTTGAAATAAACTAAGGTCTCTAAAGTTAGAAGTTTTGCCTGAGATGAACTCCTTCAGTGCTATGGCGATAACAGGGACTTTTGCGGATAGCAAAGATCAAGGTCAGACTGAAAAACGTGGTCTGACCTTAGATCTATATTGTCCGCTGGTTAAGTCAGGCCTATAACATAAAACAGTTTTCAAGTGCCATTGGACTGTATTTTCAGCCGACGAAAGAGGACGAGTTTATATGAACTATATTCTCGTAAAATGGGGCTTAATGCCGTGATCTATGGTACCAAGCAAGCAGTCAGATACTTATGGATCCATAACAGCCACTTTTTTTTAGCAACCGACTTAATTATGAGGTAGACTGGTCCTTGAACATACAGAAAATTGACCAGTAGCGAAAAGTTTCGGCCCAGGCCAGCCTGCGCGGACTGCGCAGGCTGACCTGGGTCGAAACTTTTCGCAGATGCATTAAACATCCTTTTCACAAAGCATGGCTCATATATTTTTGACGCTGAAGGAGTTAACAAAAATCCGAGTAATTTTGTTTTTATTTCTTTAAAATACCAACGTGAACTAAAAAGAATGTCAGTTTAAACAGTTCTCAACGCCGAGAATGGATTAATTTCTTCCGTACTAACTTTATCAAAACGTGGGAAAGCAGCAGTAACTACACGTTTGATACGGCTTGATCTTGATCCACACTCTCCGTAAAAAAACCCAGCTAACTCCTGGCGCTAAATTGGTAATAGTCAAGATGAAAGCAATGAAGATAGTCATTGCACTTTGATTTGTAACGACTGCTCTTTATTGTGATATAAAGATCAAGACCAAATCAAGATGAAAATTGTTTTACACTTCATTACTTTTGTAAGAATTTCAATTTCAGATCCATAAAAACATCCCTTGGTCTGAAGAGCCCTATTATTTCAGGTAGACGGGACATAAGAGAGGGCAAAGGGCAAAAGAAGCCCACATACAATGAAAAAACTCCTACCTGACTCCCTATACCTTTACCAAGCAATCCCGAGTTTTCACGGCCTGAGGAAAAAGGCTTTTGAAAACATTGTCGGAAAAAGAGAAAATGCTGGTAACCAGCATTTTCTCTTTTCCCTACAATGTTTTCTACCCTTCCAAAGATATATTTGTTTTCATGAGTCACATTTAATTTATCGTCTTTAAATGCTTTCAACTTGGATAAGACTAGTACTGTTTGGTTTGTTAAAGAGTAATCTCTAGTGCTTTTATTGCTCATCCCTATTTGTGTCTGGGTCAGAGATCATGGGTGTTATAGAAAATTAGATCAGGGCAAGATAGTGCCCCCCCCCATCCACTTACCGTGTACTCACACAGTTCCGAGTTTTACGGATCCTGGTTGACAAGACTTTTGAATGAAAACATTGTGAGAAAAGGAGAAAATGCTACCAGCATTTTCTCCTTTTCCCACAATGTTTAAAAAAAATCTTACCTCAGGGTCGTTAAAACGCGACATTGATTGGCATAGGGTTAAACACATCTTTCCTGTGGTTTACCGGTACAAGGATTGGGCCCGTGACTGCAGTTCCCTGGCTAGGTACACACCACATGATCAGCTCCGGAATCGAACCCAGGTTTTCCAGTTATAAACCCCGCAATCTAACAGTTAAACACACATGGGCTCTGAAAGTTCTTGTCCAACATATTTTTGCAAAAGACAGTTTTTCTTGTAGAATTATCGCAAGTGCGGCCGAGACGATAAAACAACAGCAACAACAACAACAGAAGCAGCAGCAACAACAACAACAGCAGAACGTGCAGTTTGATCTTGGATCTATACTGTCCGATAGGAATATATTTTTCCCACAAAAAAAAACCTTTTAAAATAAAAACATAAAAATTATGGGTATTTACTATCGGCTTGAAAGTTTTATTTAATTTATTTAGCAGGTAAAGGGTTAATAGTAACGAACAGTTTTCTCCAGATTCATCACTCTTTTCCGACGTTGACGAAAAAAGAATGCGTGTGAAAGAGCTTACATGAAATGTTGGAAACAGTGTATAACAAAGGGGTTTGAACCTTTCAGTGACAAAGACGAAAACAGAGGTGGTCTTTGTGGACGGCATAGATCAAGATCAGACTGCACGAAATGTGCAGTCTGATCTTGGATCTATACCGTCCGCTTGTTTAATCAAGCCTTCAGGGTGAAAAAAGAATGAGCTTTAGTTGATTGTTTAGTTGACAGCTCTCAACAGGTCGAGTCTACATATCTGGCGCTGAAGGGGGCATAAACTCTACCAAACGACAAAATTTTAGACCCGACCAAACTAAGAGAAAATGCAGACGCCAATTCAGTGTGTCTCAAAATATTATTTCTTTCAATGAAATGATAGAAAACACTATTGCGAGGAAGGATTTTCTCCACATTCCACAATGTTTTCAGATGTCATCTTCTTCAAGATCGAAAAACGCAAGGTTGTATTGTAAAGGTTTAACCTTTATGCTGCTAAGCGCGACTCACTGACCTTTTGCGGACAGTGTAGATCAAGATCAGACTGCACAGAACGTGCAGTCTGATCTTGAATCTACACTGTCCGATAAGGAGATATTATACCCTAAAAAATAACTTTGAAATAGCAACATTTGGGTTTTTTACTATCGAATTGAAAACTTCATTTTAGTTATTTAGGAGGATAAAGGTTGAATGAGTTAATAGCTATGAGTAATATCTATATCCATGAGTTAACAGTTATACCGAAAAGGCCCCTTGACATTTTTTCGGAAAATACCTTGTACTTAGCTGTGCGCTTCTTTGAAATTATTTTCGACGTCCTTATTCGTTTCGGTGAAAAATAACCTCGGCTAACAAAGGTATACGTGTAAAATTATACCGCCAAAAAACAAGTCGCTTGTACGAACCTACACCTTACCCTTTCAGCGCTATTGGCGAAACGGATGGGGGGGGGGACGTTTGAAGTCGGCATAGATTAAGATCTGACTGCACAGAAAGTACAGTCTGATCTTTGTCAAGCCTATTCATTTATAAGATAGTTTTCTTTCTGAGTTTCGATGGATTGTATTTTAGCAGTCGTTAAAAGTCGAGAGAACATAATAATGAGGCTTGCTTTGTGAAAAGGAGAGTTAATGTATCTGCAAAAAGTATCGATTCAGATCAACCACGCAGACTGACCTGGGTCGAAAACTTTGCTTTTGGACAATGCATGTCAATGGACCAGTCTACCTTATGATTCAGTAGGTTGTTATTCAAAATGGATTTTATGGAACCATAATTGTGTGATGACTTGCTTGGTATAATGCACTACAGAGATGCATGAACCCCCTTTTGCCAGAGTGTGGTTCATAAATATATATGGCGGTGAAAGAATTAATGTAAGTTTCAAGTTCCTTTCTGAATTCGTTTTTTCACATGAGATCTGTTATGAGTTGGTGCACGACATTTCGTCGAAAGGGCGTCTTGTCGAAACACATGTATGTTTTAAAATACCAATTGCTCAATTCCTAGATTTACATCACGAAAAGCTCTGTCTGGGAGCAAGATTTGAGCCACAATTCGTCTGGGTTCGGGTAAGGGTCAGGGCTAGGGATCGTTTTCGACGAACGGACTTTTAGACGAAATGTTACGGATCCGTTATGAATAACGATGCTTCAATCGATTCATTCACCAATCGGATAGTTTTACGCCACTTTCAATATTAAATTGGCCATAACGAGGCGAAAACTGAGATATTTAGGTATTTCCTAGGATTTAGCAGGACTAGGCTTCGTCCCTGAAGTACCTTGCCCGGGGACACTCCCACGCAACCTTTGTCGCCGCAGATGAATATCAAAATGGAAATGAACACCTCAGACGAAACTCCCAAACTGTTCAGCAGCTAGCTTCGATGTCTGCAAGAATATTTCATGAAATAACAAATAGTATGCCGGTATTTTCCAGCAGCCTAGTCTTTATCTACATAGTCTGCAAAACTAGTAAACTCTTCCTGAGACTATATAGGGACTGATAAACATTACTCGTGTTTGTTGGCGTGGCAATACACGTCTATTTCGCACGTGTAAACATGTAAATCGTAATTATTTTCCCCGCTCCCATTCGTGTTTTATTGATGAGTTTTGACGAAATGCATGCAGAGATACGATAGCTTCGTCATTCACATGCATGCATGTCTATATCGTGCCTCTCAAGTTGTTACACGTGTATCTAACGATCGCCCTTTCTCTATACCAAACATTAGCGTGTTTTAACCCTTATCCCGCTAAATAAATGAAACGAAACTTTCCAGCCGAAAGTATAAACCGGAATATTGTTAGTTCTTTTTTTCTGGGTGACAAAAAAAAAAAATCTTCTTATCGCAAAGTGTAGATACAAGATCAGCCTGCACGTTCAGTGCAGTCTGATCTTGATCTACACTGTCCGCAAAAGTTCAGTGAGTCACGCCTGGGAACCTAAGGGTTAAAGACAGTGAAGAATAACGCTTTTGATAACATTATGGGAAAAGGAGAAAATGCTTATAACCAACATTTTTCTCCTTTTCCCACAATGTATTGACTCTCTCACAGACAAATTCCTACATGTAAACGACACTGAAGTTGTCGTCTGCACATGGTTTCGATTTTGACAAGCTTAAAATCTTATCGTCATGTACGGGGTTATTCCCTTTTTGCTCGAAATAAAAGAAAGGGCCATTGTTGGTGAGTGTAGAAGCCCCATTATTAAAACTTCAAGGCTCTTATTGTATACCTATCTAACAAGATATGGGAAAGTATTGATCAAGGTCAGACAGCAACCTTTAAGAATAAAGTGATCTTGATCTACAGAGCCCACAAACATAACAATGGTATGAGTGGTAGTTATGCTCAATAGGACTTGTTTGCAAGCTGACGAATGATTGGTTGGTTGGTTGCATTGGGGTTTAACGCCACTTTAACAGCTAAGGTCATATCATGGCGGTCGGTGACGCACATGTGTTTCCTGGCTTTCTCACACCAGTACTAACACAACTTTCTTTCCAAAGCCACCGACTACTTTTCTCACATGCTTCAGCAGAGGTGAGATGCGAAAATACGCCGGAAAGAAAGTTCGCCTCAACCGGGTATCGAACTCGCAACCACCAGGTCATGAGTCCGACACGCTTACCACTGAGCCACCCGGGCGGGCCTGACGAATGAAGAAGAACGTTATGTGATCTTGACTGTGTCAAGAAACACTGTGGCAGATAGAATTCTTCTTGTAAAGCGTTTTCTGTCTTTGTCTCGCTGTTTTGATATATCAAGGTTTTCAACGGCTACATTTGATTTATTTGCACTTAGAGTATAGTACGTAATAACTAAGCCTACTGAATGCCTAAAGGCCATTGAGTACAGGCTAATGTCCTTGTCCATTGGAATATAGCCTGATATTTGTTTATTTTAAATGTAAACTTTTCTCGTGATTCACGATTATGATATGGTTTAGTCGATTTAAGTTAATCACAAATACCATCTTGCACGTTCGAGCGTGCACGAGTGTGGGTGTGCGTAGGAACTCGGCATCATGATTTTATTACTTGAATTCCTTTCGATACATAAACGTGTACATACCACCTTCAACATATTTCTGTTATTAAAAAAAAATCCCTATTTTCTTCATCACAGTCAGCCCTTTGCCACACAGTCCCGACTTTTAACGGCCCCGAGAAAGAAGGATTTTGAAAACATTTTGGAAAAATGAGAAACTGCTGGTAGCTAGTATTTTTTTTCCGTACACAATGTATTCTGCTGTATCAAAGACAGAAATTGTCATTTGAGATACCTTTAATATGTCATCTGTAAAGGGGTTCAATCTGGTTGAGTACAAACTTTTGTCTTTTGGTAAAGAGTTAATCGACGTTTTAAACGTTCATACGTACATATGACGCTTGTAAAGGCCATCTTACCGCGGATGTTTTGCTCGGCTTTTTTGGAAGGAGTCGTCACGGTATTGTCATTGCCATGTCGTCGCCTGCGTCATAATGGTATGACAACTGACACTTTCTGTGACAGATGATGTAACAAGTCCTTCAAGGCCTTATCAATTTAACTTTCTTGCCGCCTGCCGCTCAAACTAATAAATCCAAACCTTAAACGCACAGCAGCGGCCAGAAGTAAACAAATGGGGTGTTAAAATCTGCTTATATCATCCTTTGCTGTATAAGATTGAATTATTTACAAACATTTTAGACTTGTCAAAATTGAAAGCGTTTGCAGACGACAAATTAAGTGTTTAGAAATTCAAAATAATGGAATTAATCTCTGAAAGGGTAGGAAACATTGTTGGAAAGGGAGAAAATGCTGGTTTACAGCATTTTCTCTTTTTCCCATAATGTTTTCAAAAACCTTCGTCCCTTGGGGTCGTTAAACTCGGTTTCGTCTGTTAAAGGTTTAACACAAAGATGTGAATCAATGCACCTTGTACACCTTGATAGGTTGAAATATGTCAGTTTCACACATCAAGTAAACGCTTTGAACACGGTTACAGATCTATACCCTTCTTATCCCACCATGCTGTTTGGTTTCACGCTATTTTCATTGTGTACCAAACGAAAACATTTTTTGGACCAGTCCAAATTGAAAGCTTTCACAGACGACAAATTAAATGTGGTGCAATGATACAGTTTTCGGTTGAAATAGTTGAAAACATTGTGGAAAAAGGAGAAAATCCTGATAACAAGCATTTTCTTCTTTTCCACAATATTTTCAAAAGCCATTTTCAGAAGAGTCGTTGAAACTCGGGATTGTGTTGCAAAGGTTTAAACAGTATTTCCGTTTGAACATCCATTCCTGGAGTTCCGTTTATCAGTTCTACGACAAGCACGCAATTTTAACTGCTGGCTGCTTTCCAACACAAACAACATGGCAAAGATGATAAACGGCAAAGGAGGAATGAATGTTGTCGCAATTGTTCAAGCGTCTTTTTTTTAAAACTCTTTATCAGACAAACCACAACCGAAAATACAGGTAAAATCTGAAAGAGTGTTTCACTGCTTAAGTTGTCTTTGCGGTAGTGCATATCAAGATCAGAATGCAAAAATCGAGCATTCTCATATTTGACTTCACTGTCTGCTTTGCTTAGACAATCCGTACACAAACAACCTTGAAATTGGAATTATGTAGCTCTTATTTCCAGACTATAAATATCTGTTTGGTTTGTTTTGCACTCTTCAAGGTAAACCTTTTCTGCACCATTGATAAAGAAACTACTTGCGGACGACAACGATTACCGTGATAAAAACGTGCATTTTGACCTTAGGTTTACAACCATTATAGAGTTGTATTGCATGTGTATGCATTTTCGGCGAAGCTGAATAAGCTGGTTTTTGAACTTCCCGGTATTGACAAACTGAATGAATTACCACTAATAATTATAGATCTATATTTGCGATTGGAAACAAGTGTTGACATATTTATTCTTAGTGCCCCTGCAAGCCTGTTTGTGGACAACTACCTTTTTTAACCCTAAAACAGCTAAATAAGTGCAATTAAACGTTCAAACCGATTGTAAAAAGCCAAATTTTGCTTTTTGAAAGGTATCTTTTTGGAAAGACATTCTCCTTATCGGAAAGAGTAGATCAAAGATCAGACTGCACGTTCTGTGCAGTCTGATCTTGATCTGCACTTTCCGCAAAAGGTGCTTTAAGTCGCGCTTAGCAGCTTACGGGTTAAAAGGATGTTTCATGTTTCCATTTCCCATAATGTTTTCTACTCTTTCCGAAACAAATCTGATCATTTGCGTTAGACTCAATTTGTTGCCTGGAAAAGGTTTGGATTTGGACAGGATTGAAGGTTTTGCAGATTGGTAATGAGTTAATGAAAGAGCCAAAATCCTAACGAAATGATGATCATTGAAAACGAGATTTCTAAGACTTTGAACAGAGGCTTTTTCTTGGATTTTTTTTCCTCAGAAAAAAGGACAGAAAAAAGTGAAATCAACCTTTTTGAAAGAAGGAAGAAAAAGATTACAGGTAAAACAGGTCGAAGCCATGACTCGCGTCAGACAAAAAAAAAACACCGTGCTCAATTTTACATCGTCATTTTGCTTTAAGATAAATTGCACGACAGTTTTTTTTTTTGCACACTAAATTTTTGCTCCTTGACAAAATAGAAAATAAAAGGTTTACCTTAATTTCAGGCGTGCTATTGAGATTGAATATCAAGATGAGTCTGAATAAAACATACTCTTACAGTCTGATCTTAGATTTACATTGTGTTGTACTCTGTTATGCACCGTGGTCAAAACAGTTGTAACGCTTTACGAAACAATTCCGAGTTTAATTACTTTGAAGAAGAATGCTTTCGAAAACTGGTAGCCAGCACTTTCTCCTTTTCCCATAACGTTTTCTATCCTTTCCGAAACAAATTTAATCTTTTGGAACAAATGGCTGCAATTTTTTTCAATTTGGACCAATCAGTTTTTGACGTTAAAATTGTGCTCTTCGTTGATTTTAACTGATTGAAAGTATCCAATTCATGTATCGGTACTGTACAGTATTTGAGTAAAAGTAGGCGCATTTCGAAAAAAACAGCTGCAAACTTGTGGGTTTTTGTTTTTTGAAGTGACGCTTGTTTTTTTCAAACATTTCTCTTTTGAATACATGATTCACGACAATCGATGTAATTGTGCAATATGAGCAGATAATTTATACGTTTTTCCCAATGTTTCAGAACTGTACCGTAACTCTGTCGCCGATGAAAGAAAGCGAGGGGTTAATGTATCTCTGTTATATATTATACCAAGCAAGTCGTCACATAATTATGGATCCATGAAAACCGTTTTGTTGAATAACCGACTGGATCATGAGGTAGAATGATCCTTTGACGTGCAAAAAAATTACAAATGGCAAAAAGTTTCACTCAGATCAGTCTGCGAAGTCTGACAGGAGCAAATACTTTTTTTGAAGAAGATTTACACCCCTTGTCACAGAGCAGGACTCAACTGACTTTATATCTGACTAAAAAAAAACTTTTTCATTGATGTTAAAGTTTGAAACCAAAGAGCGGACGGTGTAGGTCAAAGATCATATTGCAGATTCTGTGCAGTCTGATCTTGATCTACGAGGTCCGCAAAAGGTACTACATGTATTCGTGTCGTCAGTGGCACTGCAAGTGTTTAAAAATGAGGCGCGTTTTAAATTTCCCTCGTCTAATAGTTTAGTAACATCGTCTAATATTATTTGCATTATGAGTAAAAGGGTTAAATAAGGGACAAAGGGAATTAGTCCACATTGCTTGTCGTAACTTGCGTTTTTTTTTTGACAACGATAAGTTCTATCTCGCTTATCAGCTCATATCGGATCAAAACGAGGCAGACTGATATTTTCACATGACGTTCGTTAGCTCCGACCAATCCCAGATTAACTCATTTTACCTCCTGAAACAAAAACTGCACCCTTATAAAATACAGCTAATTAAAAAAAAAAGATTAAGGTAATCATATGAAAACATTGCGGTAAAAGGAGAAATTGCTGGTAACGAGCAATTTATGCCTTGTCTACAATAGTTTCAAATGAAAGATGAAAACAGGACGTCTACGAGAACAAGAGATTACAAAACTGTGTCAAGCGTCTTGATCCTCTCACTGTCAAGCGGACAGCGTAGCATATATGGCTTGCAACACGCGAAAAGGGGCATTCGAACATTTGCGTAAAGTGTCGTCTCGGATCAGCCTGCGCAGTCCGCGCAGGCTAATCCGAGACGGCACTTTACGACTACATTAGATTTTGTCCTACAGTAGACTTGCACAAAACAGAAAATTACATAAAAACGGAAAGTTTCGTTTCGGATTAGTCTGCGCGGACTGCGCAGGCTGATCCGAGACGACACTTTACGCAAATGTCCGAATGCCCCTTTTCGCGTGTTGCCCCAGGCCGGTATTATATTTTTTCCAACCAATGAAGAGGGTGGAAGAGGTGCTGGAATATTAACCCTTATCCTGCTAGATCAGTTGAATGAAACTTTCAAGCTGTCAGAAAAAATGCAAATTATGCTATGTCAAAACTTATTTCTTTGGAGATAAATATCTCCTTACCGGACAGTGTAGATCCAAGATCAGACTGCACGTTCTGTGCAGTCTGATCTTGATCTACACTGTCCGTAAAACGTCTATGAGTCGTGCTTAGCAGAAGGTTAATATTCAAATTCTTTTGTGATTCAATATGAAGAGAAATAACGACAAATAGCCTCACAAGCAATTGCCTATTTTTCCTCATCGTTTTGCATATTTTTGAAAAAGTGAAATTTATAGTTAGATAAATTTTAGAGGTTAGTCCAAATCATTGTCGGAAAAGGAGTAGTTACTGCTTGAATTGACATGCCTAAAAATACATGTAGACATACGTACATTAAGACTTATAGGGTAACGCTTAAAAAGTAGCACTAGCAAGGCTTACATATTGTTGTCATTAATTTGTCTGCAAATAGGCCTGTAGGGCCCCGAAGAATAAATATATTCACATTTTTGACCAATCGCAAATAACTTGATTCATCGATGCTGGTACTCAACAAAAGTCGTGTTTCTCGACGCTCGAGTAGTAGTTATACACAATTCGCGAGGTAAGCATAAAAAAAACCTGACCAATAAGATGACAGAGTACAATCACGAGGGATGAAATTCATACAAAATTTGATTGGCCTTCTGAGTCATGTGAATTTTATGTATAAATATGGTAACTTGAGGATTCTATAGCTGTATAATTTAAAGCTGACGGTTTAATGGTAAAGATTTTAATGATATAACATTCTCGCAGAAATATGAATGTTACTATTTCTTAACAAGCCTCGACTCTTTTCCAAACGACGAAGTATTAGTCTTGTTCACATCGAAAGCATTTGTAGGCGACAAATCAAATGGCATTAATATGATGTTTTTTGATCGTGAAATGATAGAAAACACTGTTTGAAAAAGAGAATATGCTTGTTACCAGCATTTTGTTCTTTTCTTACAATGTTTTAAAAACCGTCTTTCTCAGGATCATCAAACACGGGATCGTTTGGTCAAGGGTTAACAAGTACAACGGCTTCCCTTTACCTACCTTTATTGGAGTAATCGACGAAAACAACATGATCAGTTTTTAGGATGTGACCATTCATTTCAGATCTCTAGCCAACGAATACAATTAACGGAGTTTCAGAGAGAGTAGATAAGAAGATCAGACTGGAGTACCACCTGACCCTAATCTCAAAGCACAGGGTAGGTAATGTTGGTATACGCAAGACATGAAAATAGAAAAATGCAGTTTTCCTAAACAGGAAGTTATATTCTTTCTTCCACGAAACCGCGTGTCAATGAAATCTACGCCATTTTTCTTTAAACTTTTTAGCGGTATACATGTATAGGCGAAAACATGCTTTTTTTTTCAGACCGCCATAAAACTCGCAGTCTGATCTTGCATATATATCGTCATTTTTTTCTATTAAAGCTTGTACAATTTAGATATAAACTCTTCAAGTTTCAGTGGATTTTATTTTCAGCCGTCAAAAGAGGTCGAGTTTATAGAATATATTTGGCGCTGAAAGTTTTATCTTAGTTTTAAAGCAAAGACCATTTGCACCACCATTTATCTAAAAGATGAGCGCTATCTTGGTACAAAGGTTCCATCTTAGTTTGACTTAAGGTGATCCCTATTCTCTGTGATAACTATGTTCATAGGTTAACGTTTAATCACAGAAAATCGAGTTTTAACGACCCTGCAAAAGAAGTATTTTGACAATTTTATACTTGTCCATCGCTGAAAACAGTAGCAAGACGACTTATGAAATGAAGCTCAAGTGATGGGGTTTGAAGGTCAGCAAATCTCCACAGGAAAAGGAGAAAATACTAATAACCACCTTTTTGTCATTTTGTCACATATTTTCAAAAGCCTTCTTGCAAGTGATAAAGAAAAAATGGGTTTGTTTGGTAAACAGGTTTAACCCGCTTTTTTTTGCGGATTACCCGTTTAATAAATCAGGCCACAGTCCTGCTACCGGCATTTGTGCGAGTGCACTAGCTCTCCATATACAGAGAGATATCTCTGGTTTTCTAACTTATGAACTATGTTTTACAAGGCCATATCTACAACTTTACATTGCGTATAAAACACGTTGAAAGACCAGAGCATTGCAAGACATTCTCCTTTTTTTTCCCGAAATTCAAAGACATAAGAACACATTTGTTCAAAGAATGACGAGCTTGTCTGTTTTTTTTTTCATTTGTTTTTGAGCCGATATTTTCGGAAGCGGCAGACCAACACATTTTATCGTCAGAGCCATTGGCCCTGAATATGAAGTTTCCTACCCGTGATATATGCATTCCAACTAAGCAGTCGGGGGGTTAGAAATAGACACGGAAGAAAATATACAAGAAATCATAAATGACACTGCGTTCATTCAAGTTGATTCAAGTCGGATCTCGCGTTTGTAGATAACATACCCCCATCTTGTTCAACCCATTCACCATGCATTGACAATGTGTTACGCTTTTACTGCAGTTAGCTTTCCATCATTATAGAATAGAGAAATTTGCTTGAACATGCAATCACTCCTTTGTCACAATGTTAACAATATTTACTAAAGTGACATTTCCTATTCCTCTAAAAAGATTCTCCTCTGTGTTACGTTTACTGGCTACTGCCAAGTCTAAAAATAGCCTGTATGGTAATGGGTTAACTCATTACCTGATGGGGTGAATTTTCAATCTACTCACCGGAATGAAATACAAATGTACATCAACTGATCGCAATACATGTATTTTAAATTATAGTTATTATTACTCCAAAAAGAAATCATCGCGGAAATCTAGGACAGCGTAATCTTATTTTATAAAGATCGCTTGCTAAACTGACTGACTTGCATTGCAAGACACCAAGAAATGCGATAGATTTACATCAATACAGGTTTAAACGGGGTCGCACAATGATTTACAAGGACTCTTGTGCATTTCAGCACATTTTAAGATGTTTAAAGTATTTTACATATGTCTATGCATGTTATTGTAAACTTTTCTTGGTTCACAACGTTTGAAATTTTACTCTTTACCAAGTGAGAAAAATTTAGACTTGTTTAAATCGATAGTATTTGCAGACCACAAATTTACTAAGGCTAACATGATTAGAAATTTTCTTTGAAATGGTAGAAAAAATCTTCGGAAAAGGAGAAAATGCTGGTAAGCAGCATTTTCTCCTTTTCCCACAATGTTTTCATGAGCCATTTTCCTCATTGTTGTTAAAGCACGGGTTTGTTCGGAAAAGGTTTAACTATTTCAACACCTAATATACATGTATAAACTAGACCTTTTCAACCGTTGAAAATGCAATCCATTTTCTCTCTGTCTGTCTATTCTCTGTCTGTGTGTGTCTCTCTGCTAGTAACCTTACGAGTTAGTGATACCAAAACTGAACGTCAAACAAGTATTTTCTCACCGAGTCCACATAAAGGAGCGCCACGTAAACTGTTTCACCCATTTCAACAAAACAGGCTGTTTCGACACGCACCGAAAGAAAAAAAATATAGTTACACAAGATACGTAAGTTAATGAAACAGTTCTTTGTCGGCTTGAATAAAAGATTGGAGCAAATAAAATGGCAACAAAAGTGATTGTTCACCTAATGCAACTGCAAACGCGTAAAAATGCAATGGTGACTCAAGTTCCTGTTTGTGTTACAAGGGTTATCTTTTACGGGATTGGCTCATCGAGGAAATAAAGGCTTTACGACTCCACGTACGAAGCTGATATCGTAATCTTGCTCAATAGTTTGTACGTCAACGTAGTAGTTGTGTCTAAATATGGGAATCGACATGATTCTCCCTTTGAGCGCCTTTACAACCTCGGAGTGCCTTTGCGGACAGTGAGGATTAAAGATCAGAATGCACAGAACGTGGAGTCTAGTTTTTAATCTACACTTTACGTTGGTATAGATGATATTATTGTTAAATCAGCATTCGAATTACAGGTACAGATTCTTCTTAGCGATACAGGGTAGTACTTATGTTTATCTGTGGATGTAAGGGTTAACTCTTTCAATGCCAAATAAATAAACTCGACCTCTTTCGAGGTCTCTTAATACAATCCATTGAAACTCACAAAGATTTTAAATGTATAGGCTTGACTACACAAGCGGACGGTATAGATCAAAGATCAGACTGCACGTTCTGTGCAGTCTGATCTTGATCTATGCCCTCCGCAAAAGTCACAGTTTTCGCCCATGGCGCCGAAAGGGTTAGGGCAGGTGTGCAGTTTCTCACAAGGTTCTCTCTTCCTTCTGTCCTCTTTTTGCCAGGCTTTGGTGTACTATCAGCCAGGTACTTTATCGGAAATGTGCGGCGCATTACAGTCGACAACTTTGATTGAAACACGGCGCAGAAAAGTAGATCTCTGCTGCAGCCATTAGTGTATATCCTGACACAAACTGGTTGCTGCAAAAAACTTTGTGAAAGAATCCTTATAATACAATATAGGCATTCGACATTACAGACAGTTTAATACATAAATACAATCAGTCATGTAAATGGGTTGTGGAAAAGGAGAAACTGTATTTTGTTGTGGTCTGCCGCAAAACGCAAAATGTCCACTGCATGGGGAAAAAGTTGACTCATATCTGCCCTTCGCCCGTTGACGTCATCAAGGTTTTGGTCTGTATGCACCAACCAGTCTCAAGAACGTCTAAATGTCTAGGTGTTAAAGTAACACAACTTCTGATTGGCTAAACCAAATGGTTAGCCAATCAAAAAATGTGTTACTTTCTAAATGTAGGATTAGAGTTAAAATAAAATTAAGAATGGTTGGTGAATACGGACCATTGTCTGCCTTTTTTCCTAAAGCACTAATCACAGAGTAAAGATATTTCCTTTCACGAAAATGTCACTTCTAGATCTCTGATAAAGAATAGTATATATCCGTAACACGATTGGTTGAATTTTTGATCCAGAATGGAGCTGTAGTTGGTGAAAATGTCTTTGGATAAAGTATGTGTTCGAAGCTTTAGTGCTGGAAGCTTGAATACGTTCATTGTTGCCGCAATATAACTGAAATAATGGCGCTTCGTCAAGGGTGTCGCTTTTTTTTTAAACTTAAACTGTCTTGTTTGACCAACTCTGCCTCAATGTTTGTGTGTGTGTGTGTGGCGGGGGGTTTAGGTCATGTCGTAGATTTTCTTTCAGTCTGTTTAACCCTGCACCACACAGTCCCGAGGTTTATCGACCCTGAGCAGGACAGCTTATGAAAACATTTTGAGAAAAGGAGAAAATGCTGGTCACCAATATTTTCTCGAACCCTGTCACTGAAATCAGCTCATTTGTACCAATTCTGAATTTGTCGTTTGCAGATGTTTTGGATTCAGAAAAGTCTCTAAAATTTGTTATATTGGAAAAGGGTTGAAAATAGAAAGGTTATGAATTTTAATTCCTAGTTGAGCAACATGTCCGAGCCAAGCAATATCGGACGGTGTAAATTCAATATCAGACTGTATGTTCCATGCGCGCATACCTTGAGCTACACTGTCCGTAAAACCACACTAAGTCGTTGTCAGCACTAAGGTTAATCTCCGTGGGCGGTTTATGTAAGCCGTATACATGCATGCATGCACATATCTTTTTAAAGTCCTCATTACTTAAGTTTTATGTTAATGTACCAACATTAACATGCATAATTCATTTACAGATAAACGTCTGTGGGCTAGTTCAAATGTCAGACGAAAAATTACTTAATTGTATGAACACATTACGATCTGCAGACGACTTTTCTGAACTGCAGCAGACAACAATTGAAAAAAAAAAAAGTTACGAAAGGAGTAATTCCTCGTAAAGAACAATCTCCAATTTCAACAATGATTTGACATGTACATGTATTTAGATATGAAACATTAATTTCGGGTAGTTATCCATATTTCACAACGGTGTGTTCAAAGTCATCTGCTGCAAATTTGGTGTACAGGAAGTAATGTCTTTCATTGTGCATCTCATAGAGCTCTTATTGTGATTGCCGATCGAATACCACCCGCATGTATCGCGCAGTCTGATCTTGGATCTACCCTGTCCGATAGATAATGATTGTACAGTATTTCTCGGTCTGGTACGCTTCCTGTATATCCCAGTTTAACTGTAAACAACCCGGGACCATGTTTGAACGACCCTGAGAAAGAACACTTTTGAAAACACTGTGGGAAAAGGAGAAAATGCTGGTAACCAGCATTTTCTTCTTTTCCCACAATGTTTTCAACCAATTCAAGGAATTCATCAACGTTTGAGTAACATTCATTTTATCGTCTGTAAATGCTTTGAATTCGGACAAGTCTAGAAATGTGTCATTTGGTAAAGAGTTAATTCATGTGAGGGTATAATGAGTTCGTCTGTTACGACATTTAACACGCTTGCAGTCTACTGCTTTGGAAACATTGCGGGGAAAAAGAGTAAATTACTTGTAGAAAGCATTCTTTCTTTCTACTCCAACAGCATTTTTCATATTGTTGAAAAAGAAAAAAAAAAGTGATTACCTTTCCTGTTTGCATGAAGTATGATCGTATTTTGTAGACAAAAAGAAAGGCTCGTAATGTAATGGATTAAGCATACATGATACATGCACGTGCGTATGCATTACAGTTAATTATTTAGAACGATCTGCATTATCAATAAATGGAGCAGTCAAACTGCCTTCAGTGCAGGAAAGTGATAATTAATTATTGATTGTAGCTACAAAGTGTAGCGTGATGAAACATATTAACGAGTAGCCATCGTTCGATTGTACAACCAAGTGGTATAACCTTTTGGGTACCAAATAACGTTACAAGGAAATGATTTCTAGTATTTTCTCCTATTTTTACATTGTTTTCAAAAGGCTTCTTCCTCAAGGTCGTTTGTTTGTTTGTTTGTATGATGTAGCCATGCTTTCCTGGAGTATCTTTTACAAGTACTTCGAACAATATTCTTCTCAAACCATTTGCTGCTTTCCCACATAGCCATCGTCGAAACAATGATAAGCAGGCAGAGGAGAGGAATTTATCCTGTCGCAATTAGTATCATCAATTCCAGGAGAGAAATTGGCTGAGCTTTGGATTCGAACCTGCGACCCCTGATCTCAAATCCTGTACGCTACCGAATGCTCTACTTGGCTCGGCTCAAGGTCGTTTAAATACGGGATTGTTTGGTAAAGGATTAACCTATTTCCACACATCCCCGAGCTTTAACCACACTGAGATAGAAGCCATTTGAAATCATTATGGGAAAAAGAGAAAATGCTAGTGACCAGCATTTTCTCCTTTTCCCACAACCCTTTCTTCATTTTCAAGATCAAATGCTATCATTTTGGCGGCATTCTATTTGTCGTCAGCAAATGCTTTCCATTTGGACAACTCGAAAATTGTGTCGTCTTGTACAAAGTTATAAGGTCAGACAGGCAACTATAATAGTGCAGTACAAACGAAACGGAAATTTCCCCAATTCTAAGAACTTTGTTTGACCAGAATTTCTCAACGCATCAGACCATGCAGATTCAAAGATAAGACTGCGTGTTCTCTGCAATCCGATCTTGATCTATACTATCTATAATACGCCAAAAAGCGATCCTCAGTGTCCTTAACTTTTTACCAAACGAAAAAAAAAAAAGACTTGTCCAAACTGAAACATTTGCAGACGACACATCCAATCAGGCTCATATCAAGATATTTGTCTGTGATGGAATAGAAAACATTACGGGAAAAGGAGAAAATGCTGGTTACCAGCATTTTCTCCTTTTCCCACAATGTTTTCAAAAGTCTTTTTCATCAGGATCATTAAAACTTGGGATTGTGTGGTAAAGAGTTAAAAATAAAGGAAATAAGTCAAGGGCGACACTTGTAAGCTAAAGGAAATGGTAATAGCCAGAGACAACAGCTGATTCTGACTGTGGTTTAGAGTGAGGAGGTCAACAGCCGGAATAAGTTAATCCCTCCGCCGTCTTGTCGATGAATGCAACATAAATAACATTTGCAGATGATTCAGGTCATGGTTAAACTGCGTAGAACGTGCAGTACGATCTTCGAACTACGCAGTTCACTATATGTTAGATTTGAATTTCGGTCAAAAACATTAAGAGTCGCAGACAACAGCTTATCGTTGCAATAGTTTATTGTAAGGAGGTTACCTTTATCTTTTCCCAAACGAACAATTTATGAACTTCTGGGTAGAAAACATTGTTGGAAAAGTAAGAAAATGCTGGTTATTAGCTTAATAGCGGAGACAGTCAACATCAGATTTATGAATGAGAAGTCTAATCCTGGGTCTGCACTGTTCGCTACTTATTTTTCTAGTCATGAAGAATAAGTTTAATGCAAGCTTGAAGTTTCTAATGCATTGTACCACGCAAGTCGTCGCATAGACCATTTTCGTCTTAAAAAAAAAAACTGAATTATGAGATAGAATGGTCCTTGGACACGCAGAAAATTTACTATTAACAAAAAGTTTCGACCTAGGTCAGCCTTCGCAGATAATGCAGGCTGACATGGGTCGCTACTTTTCTCAGATGCATTAAACCACCTTTTCTCATAAAATGGCCCATAATTATCTCTTTTGATTCAGAGTGAAAATGCTTACTACAGGAAAATGGTGAATGTAAGTGGCTTGAAGTACCTGTACAATTTCGGTAACAACTGAACCTTGAAATGAAACTCATTCGTTGAATATTTGCTTTTTCATTTCAATATGCACATTTGATCATTATCTCACTACTCTCGCTGTAACTGTCAACTGTCAACGTGCCAAGGTCAGTATCAGGATCAGACAGCACAGACCTTGCAGTACTTTGTAAGATGTTTTTGCCAAAACGATATCTTAAAATGTTATAACTAGGTTTTCCCTCAAGTTCTTTGATTTAATTTGCTCAGATAGGGTGACGGTATGAGCTTAGAACTGAAAGTTTTGCGTTTTTACACTGACAGTCTACGGTGGCACAAAAGTGACATGGAAGATATATTTTATACTACGTGCGCACGCAGTAGCTAATACGTGCGCACGTATTAGTTATTACTTGCGCACGCAGTAGCTAATACGTGCGCACGTAATAAGTAATACGTGCGCACGCAGTAGTATTACGTGCGCACGTATTAGTTATTACGTGCGCACGTAATAATCCACCAATCAGAATCATGAACAGAAGCCATTGTTTCAAGATGGAAGTGGAAGATAGACATTTATTGATCCTTATAAACTGATTGGTCGATTATTACGTGCACACGTAATAGTTATTACGTGCGCACGTATTAGCTACTGCGTGCGCACGTACTAGCTACTGCGTGCGCACGTAATAACTATTACGTGCGCACGTATTAGCTAATACGTGCGCACGCAATAGTATTACGTGCGCACGTATTAGTTATTACGTGCGCACGTATTAGCTACTGCGTGCGCACGTAATACTACTGCGTGCGCACGTATTACTTATTACGTGCGCACGTATTAGCTACTGCGTGCGCACGTAGTATAAAATATATCTTCCATGTCACTTTTGTGCCACCGTAACAGTCAGATTAACTGTCCGGTTAATTAACTTGACATAGGGTAAAATTCATGTAAAATCATAGTGACAAAAGAAAAAAAAATGCCCGTCATGAGCAGTTTCTCCTTTTGCCACTATGCTTTCGGAAGTGTTATGTCACAAATTTACACGGATAAAATCATCTGCAGGGGGCAAAGAGCTGAACGACCTTTGATGACATAAATCGCATATTTTATGGCGCTGGCGCTGTCAGGCCAGTTGGTGGTCCGTTGTTTACATCAAAGGCCAACCAGTATCATAGTATTGAACAAAAGCTTCGCTAATGATCGCGAATAGATCAACTCACTTATTTAACCACTGATTAGATTAGAATAACGAAATAAATGAGCTATATCGCCGATACCAGTCCCGTCAGCTGACATGAAATCGACAGGAAATACTAGTAAATAGAAAAGGAAACTGACATGCTCGTCATCAGTATCAGGGGCAATCTGGCAAAGGGGAGTTTAACGCATCTCTGTGGGTATTATATCAAGCAAATCATCTCAAAATTGTGGCTCAATAAATTCCATTCTTTCTAACACATGACTGAATCACAGGTAAGACTGGTCTTTTGCCACGCACAAAAATGACCAATAGCAAAAAGTTACGACCCATCTTGAAAAATATTTCACACTTTATTTTCACCTTGATGAGACAATGTGCAGAGTTGAGGTTTCAGACGCCAAGGCTTGAAGTTCAAGCTCACAGCAGGGAGTATAAGGTCATATGCTCTTGATAGCTTCCGTCGGGATTATTTATTCCCAGATTCGCGGAGCTGTTGTTACTAAAATCTAAGTTTGGTCAAATGTTCACCTCAGTGTGACAGTATGCAGGTCTCATGGCTCAACCATGCAGACTCAAGGTCAAGGTCTTATTTGAGGGTCATGTGCTTGAGCCTTTTATTTCGTGACTGCTCCGTATCTCCTTTAACCCGATAAGGGAGTTTAAAAAACTGGTTAAGTGCTTGGCTCAGTAGAACGACGGGCAGAACCCATAATTGTCATCTACCTTGAGTCAAATGTTTGGGATTAAATCTATATGGCCTTCAGGTATACCCGTCTGTCTGTCCATCTTAACCCCCAACCTGTTATATAAGTCAACTGAAATCTTCAAGCCGATAGTAAAAATCCAATATGATGCTATTTCAAAATTATATCTGGAGGAAAAATGTCTTCTTTTCGGACAGTGTAAAGCCAAGATCAGACTGCACTGAACGTGCAGTCTGATCTTGATCTACACTGTCCGCAAAGGTCCCTGAGTCGCGCTTAGCAGCCAAAGGGTTAAACCATATTTTGTGGCTTCATGAGCCCAATCAGAGATTTACGTTGGTCAAATATTCACTTCTGTACGGATAAAACAGCCCTCATGTATTTAGTTTGGTTTTAACATAATTTATTTTACATCGTTTGAGAAACAAGTTCTTGCAAATTATACTAATCTCTCTCGATTCTGCTGCCTTGGAACTACACCAGTACTCGTGCAGAAAGTGTGGGCAAATGAACGGTTCTTCATGTCTGTATGATACTACGTGTTTAATGTTGAGTTGGGATTATTTAATGATCTTAAAATAAAGTTTTACCATATTTTGTATTATTTTCTGATTGTCAGAAACACTTTTTATTGTTGATCCGAGAATCGACATGCCACGCTTAATTGCTGTTATCGCTTCTTCCTGTTAGAGGTTGTATTCACCAAGTATTCTACAGGTTCATTTTTTTCCAAATCTTAATTCGAAGACAAGCTGTTTGATTGGCTGGGACGCTAATCTGTATCAGCCTTTAGGATGGGTTTCCACGGACTATAGAATAGGAACAATATTTGAAGCATGCTCTGGGAAATTAGGTTTTAATTCATCTCCGTGATGTATTATACCACGCAAGTCATCAAATAATCAAATCATTCATCTATTTATATAATTATAAAATCCTGTTTGTCTAACGACCGGCTGTATCCAGAGGTAGATTATCCCTTTAACATGCAGAAAATTTACAAAACGCAAAAGACTTCGACACATGTCAGCCAGCCTTCGCAGGCTGACATGAGTCGATATTTTTGCAGATGCATGAAGCCCCCTTCTCACAGAACATGGCTAATTTAGAATGATTTGTGCATACTAGACAGAGTTTCTGTTTTTCGCCGTTTTTGTCCCGTCTAACCCCACGAGATTTCTTGTTTTCGAGCCAAAGAACTTAAGACTTACTGACGATCTGCTGAGTGTCTCGTAAATAGAATTACAATGATTTAGATATTTAATTGTCGTAGGAATCACGTCCCTTTTTCAACGAAACAGACATAGATCTATGATTTCTATGAAATAACATCTAGTTCCCGATCTATGACTTAACTGCGTTCTGTGCAGTCTGATCTTTATCTCCACGGTCCACGGAAATACATGAAACGTTACCCTTAGCATACTTACAGTTAACTATGAGGTCTATGATACCTTATCTTGCTGAAAAATCTTTGTAAAAAAAAAGTGAGCGAATGACGTGAATCACGTGACTTGCACTAATTCTTGTGACGCCTCTGCGTTAACCGATATTGTTACGCAATATACAGGAAATGAATTCATTGTATTGATCCAGCCATTTACAACAAAAGAACGCCAATCTTACCGCTAGTTTTCTGCAACCGATATCCTGAAACTGACTGTATCTCTCGTTTTGCTTTTACACTTTTCATGATTCCCGAGTTTTAGCGAGCCTGAGAAAGATAGCTTTTGAAAACTTTGCAGGAAACAGAGAGAGAATGCTGGTGACCAGCATTCTCTCCATTTCCCACAATGTTTTCTATCCTCTTATGGCCATCTTACATTAGTCGAGCTATATTTAATTTGTCGTCTACAACTACTGTGAACTTGGTGCAAGTCAAAAATGTTATTGTATGGTGAAGAGTTAAACCTTCAGGACGCAAAACGCATTTTTCAGCGTAAGCTACTGTTTAGATCTAGATGTTCTACGTTTTTTTTCCTTTATCTTAGACGTTTTGAGAGAATAAAAATAAAGCCTTGAAATCTTAAAATAGACTTGATTTTTTTTTTACATATGATCCACTTTATTTATACACACAAAGTTAAAACAAAATTTCCTACTTAATTAATTTTCTATACTTCAGCCTTTTCTGTTTCTTTTTTAATCTTAAAATAGATAGAAACCAGAGAGAGAGAGAGAGAGAGAGAGAGAGAGAGAGAGAGAGAGAGAGAGAGAGACAGACAGACAGAGAGGGGAGGTAGGTCCCTGTTTTTTTTTCCATTTTTTCAATGTCTCTTAGACATGATTTCAGCTATACCAGACGCGGCTTAAAGTGCCTTGAACATGGCCCGAGATCGAACCAGAAATGTCTAAATGCACTGTAACCCTTTCATTTACCCGCCACCACAAAATCCAGAGACGTGCAAAATAGTTAGGAAAAAGAGGGAACTACTGGGGAGGTTAGAGCTACTTTCTATATCTATTTATATACTGAACCACAAAAGAGTATCAATTCATATTCCAGTTCCTCTAACGCCTGTTACCTTTTCGAAGGATATTCTTGTTTGTTCTAAAAACATGGTTTTAATTATATCTTTTGTCTTTCTTTCCTCATATGATACTCTGAAATGTGAATTGATGTTGAAAGTCAGTGAGGTTCCCTTTGTTCGTGTACTTGTCGACTCGGATTGAAAAGCTGTGAGCCATGCTTTGTGAAAAGGGGGCTTAATGCATCTGCAAAAGGTATCGACTCAGGTCAGCCTGCGCAGTCAGCGCAGGCTAACCTGGGTCGAAACTTTTTGTTTTTCGTCAATTTCCTGTGTGTCCAAGGATCAGCCTACCTCAGGGTTCAGTCGGTTGTTAGAAAAAGTGGAATTTATGGATCAAGAATTATGTGATGACTTGCATATGCTTGTTGTAATGTGCTTCGAAGATGCATTGAGTCCCCTTTTGCCAGAGTATGGCTTATATCTCTTAAACGCATTAACGTCATTTTTTTCCCTTTTCACAAATTGTTTACAAGTATCCTGTGTATTGTGACTGCTGGTATGTCCATCACTAAGAGAGTGGACTTGAATCAGCCTGCGCATCCATGCAATTTGTTATGTAAAGTTTTCTGCTTATCGGTCGATTTAAAGGCCCTATAGCTGCCAACAGTAAACAGTGGGGTGGCAAAATGCATTTAAACTCAAATCATGCCATTTCTAAGTATAGAAACTACTATGAAGATGACAAACTGTTTACTGTACGGTCGGGCCAAGTAAAAGTCGCTGGCAGAAAATTAATTTTCACATCAAGTAAAAAATCAACAAATAGATAGACCGACCTGGCAATTTTTAACCTAGTTTTAGATTTCATTTTTAGACTAACACATGGACCGGCCGAACAATAAAATATTGTCATCTTCATAATAATTTACATACTTTTACATGGTATGATTAAAATTTGAATGCATTTTAACATCCACATTGTTTTTACTTTTGGCAAGTGTAGGGCCTCTAAGTTGATTTTACTGTGTTAATCAAAACCAGACTGCTGCTATCTGAAATTTGAATTGTAGTTGTTTTTGCAGCAAGTATAGATCAAGATCAGACTGCACAAAACTTGTGGTCTGATCTTGAATCTACAATTTCCGCTATGCAGATTCATTATGACAAATTGCTATGTTGAAATTGTAGTTATATTAGTTTTTTTCCCCGGCTGAAAAATTGTCTATATGGCGCTTGTAAGTGTAAGCCCCCCCCCCCCCCCCCCCCCCCCCCCCAGTTTCACACACAAAAAAATGAAGTCTCTTATTTTGCTCACGTCCGGTGACGAACTCATTTTCCAGCTAAAGTTGAGTTCGTTATTTGAGATACTAAGATTAACGGACTTTATAGTGAAATCCTAAGTCAACGGAACTTTTCAGACTCATCTCAGCCAGATAATGGAGCTAACTCTGTTTCTGTTAACTGAGTTAAGTCTGTTTATTTTGCTGAGTTGAGTCTGAGAAGTGGTGTCAACTAAAGACTTGAGAATGTTACTTAAGTCTGTTAATGAAGGTAAAATGCGTCACAAATAACAAACTTAACTTAAGTCAGAAATTGAGCCCGTTGAGCTAAATAAGAGACTTTAAAGTTTTTTCGTGAAACCGGGCCCAGCAAACACGTGAAACCAATTACACCTTTCCCCCATCTCTACTTCTTTTGACTCATAAGGACGTTTTCACTTTTAGATATCATAAGAAGATGAGAATTTTCTCATTGTTAGGTAACTTATTTTTTTTTTTGTTTCAGTGTTTACCTTACCAAAATGTGTTTAAGCCAAGTCTTTGCGCATTCAGTCTCCTCTAATTTTCCACGTAATGATTTGGATAACGATGTTTAGCTTAATAACTTAGCTTAGAATACCTAGGTCCTATTTTAACAGGAAAGATCAAGATTAGAATGCACAGAAAGCTTTGTTTGACGCTAGATCTAGACTGACCAATATTTAGAAAGATTTTCTGATCTACACGAAGTAAAAAACGCAAAATCTCGGTCTTGTAAGTTGTTGGACAATGTCAATTTTGGTTACAAGGAACTGTAAGGGTCGATAAGAGACTGTTTACGAGGACAAATGTTGTAATTAGTCTCATCAGACATGAAAGAAAATTCATTACAGTCTGAGTGTACAAACTGTCGTAATATTGATGTAACCCTTTTCGGGCCATCCCCAATAACAGACGATATAGCGGATGGCACAGATTCAGATCAGACAGCACAGAACGTCCAGTCAGATCACAGATCTGTACCGTCCCTTGAGTAAGTCAAGCCTCTAAGATAATACTCTTTTAGAGTGAGAGTGGATAGAATTTTCAGCCGTCGGAAGAAGGTAAGTTTATATTTATGGCGCTTGACGCTTAAAACACATCGTCGTCTACAGACGACTCTTTTCGTCTAGCATGATTTTTTGCATAAACAGTCTGGTTGAAGGATTTGTTTGTTTGTTTGTTTGTTTGTATTGGCATTTAACGCCATTTTAACAGCTGAGGTCATATCATGGCGGTCAGTGACGCGTCCATGTGGTTTCCTGGCTTTCTCACACCAGTACTGACACAACTTCCTTTCCAAAGCCACTGGCTACTTTTCTCACATGCATCAGAGGTGAGAGGCGAAAAATCGCCGGAAAAAAAGTTCGCTGCAATCGGGTATTGAACCCGCAACCTCCAGGTTACGAGTCAGATACGCTAACCACTGAGCTACCCGGCCGGGCATCTGGTCGAAGGAGAAATCGCTCACATTTACTTATGTACCGTGGGCTATTTGGTTGACAAAATGTCCTTCTCAATAAGTTATGAAGCATTTCATAGGTCCCGTAATGGTACTTCGCGGAGCGTTTGGCCAATGAATTGACACTTTACAAATCACTGGAATGAAATGTTTTCCTCATCTAAATTTTATAATTTTTTGGATACAAAATCCTTATTGTGTTGTAATAGCCAGGCTCAAATCAAAACTGTTTTGGCCATGCTTTGTGAAAAGGGAATTTAATGCATCTGCGAAGAGTATCGACCCAGGTCAGCCTGCGCAATCCGCGCAGGCTGGCCTGGGCCGAAACCTTTCGCTATTGGTACATTTTCTGTATGTCTAAGGACTAGTCTACCTCATGATAAAGTCGGTTATTAAAACAAGACAATATTATGGATCCATGATTATGTCATGGTTTGCTTCGTACCATGGATTACGGAGATGCATTAAGCCACTTTTTGCCAGAACATGACTCATTTTAATTGAAACACTAGATCTAATTTTTTGATAGTCTTTCTTCAGCTAATGAACTCGTACTGACGAAAACAGACATCAATAAATCTCCCAGACTAGCACTGGAATTTGAACGGCGAGACAAGTTTGGGGACCGAGGACGATGCCCGCAATGTAAAACAAAAAGGAGCCATTTCTCCCGAGTTCAAACAAGTATGCATAGATTAACTAGTGTACAAAACAACAAAACTGTATATTCAGCAAACGAACCGCCTTGAATGATCTTCTATAGATAATGCTGATGAGCATCAAAGCATATAACCGCTGGATGTCAAAACGTTCAAAATGTAAAGACGTAATTATATATCTCTCATTTTTTCAAAAAATGAATACGACCTATAATTATTCTTTTTGCGGTATGGTAAGTTCACAATGTGGAGGATGTAGATCAAGATCAGATTGCACGGAATGTGTATATCTTTTATCTATACTATTTGATAGTTCGTGAGAAGTTTTGCCCGAAATAGCTTTGAAACTGCAATATCTGTTTTTTTTTTAATGACTGAAAATGTTAATTCTATTTTATAAAATAGTGTAAAGGTGTTAGTGTTTAAGTTCAATGGCTGTTAAAAGAGTACACTCTTTTATACTTGTTCATACAATACAAAACGGAACGGCAGAAAATGTTCACATCGTTCCTGTGTTTTCTAAAGTATTTGATTAATTGCTGATAAACACAACTTTTGCATTTTTTATCGACCTACAATTAGGTGCAATTCGCATATTTAAAAGCCACATAGTTTTGTGAACAGAGGTTTATGGTATTTCTAAAAAAGTTGTTGATTCATCAACACAGTTGTCACTTGAGATCACTTGCAGTACTGCCAGATAGCCGCCGTCCTTCTTGTCAAATAAGTTTATATGTATTCTCATGCTCAAATATTTTGTATCGGTTGATTACATTTGCTTAACCCTTTACCAAACAATTTCGTGTTTTAGCGACTCTTGAGTACAGGGCTTTAGAAAACATTATGGGAAAAGGAGAAAATGCTGATAGCCAGCATTTTCTCTTTTTTCCACAAGGTTTTCTACCCCTTTAACTACTAATCCGATCCTTTAAGCCACACTTAATGTGTCGTCTGTAAATGTTTTCAATTCGAAAAAGTCTCAAATTTTGGCGTTTGGTAAAGAGTTAACCCTTTGCTGAACAAGTCTGAGTTTTGATGACCTCGTGAAAGAAGGCCTTTGAAAATATTGTGAGAAAAAAAAAACATACTCGTAACGGTTTTTCTATCCTTTCGACCCTTTCAATAACAAATCCCATCCCAGCCACAGCTGATTTGACCCCTGCAACAGCCTTCGATCTTGACAAGTCTAAAGTTTTGTCGTTTTGTAAAGAGTGAGAGGAATGTAAGAGTGTGGACTTCAATAACATCATCGCCAATTAAATTAAGATTTAAACATAGTTTATTCTACAGAAGTACAATATAATATACATAAACAATACAATACAATACAATACAATACAATACAATACAATACAATTAGCAAATATAATCCTGCATAAATGGATTGGAACGGAAGCAAAGCTTATAGAGTCACCAGTTAGCCAAAGTACGGGAACTGCAGAAGATTCACATGTAATTTAAAGCATGGCCCCGTCTGACGTGCCGCCCCGGGACAACGTTTCAAGGTATGCGACGCAACGACAAGGAATCTTTTGTTATTTTTGTGTAATATCTTGTTTTTTTTTTGCAATATCTTGTTTAATTTCCTTCTTTACTTCATTTATTTCCCGCGTTACTCCATTAATGGGGTCGATGTCAGTGACGTAACTTCCTGAAACTAACGCGACTTTCAATTCATGACAGGTGTTATCAGTTACAGAGCTGTGCACAGTGCATTTTATTATGTTTACTTTTGCAAAAAAATGTTATGAAATGTATGGATTTATAATGTTTATTTGCACAAACCACCTGAGCTTGTTGCTTGCGGCAATATATAACACTTTTTTTTTTACTTGCTGATCCATGGCAAGGAAGTTTGGTGTCAATACTTTGAATTACTTTAACCAAGTTTATGTTTTAGATACATGTTACAATTTTAGAAAAGGTTAAAAAAAAAGAAACCCTGTAGTCTTGTTCAAAAACCTTTGCACATGTCCGTTAAAGGTCATGCCTTTAGAGAGCTCTGTCTATGCTTTTTAACAACATAATTCACGCGCTCATATAGCGCGGCATTTCAATGCTAATCATGCACATCGGGGCATCCATCCACAGTCATTGGCCATAAATATCAAAATCCGAAACCCAATTGATTTACGTGAGCAATTCTATGCTAACGTTTTTATTCATTGTGGAATCAAACGATGAAGCTATCATTGTGAAACTTATGTGAAAATGAAGTAAAATGAATTTGACATTCAAATATATATTTTTAGACATGATACAAAAATGCCCACAGAATTTCCTTGCATCATGGTAACTACACATGTACGTTCAAACCTTAACGTAAAACCGTACATGTACGTGGGGTGATCAGAAAGAACGCGGACCACCCGATTATTTCAAAAACTACTTTACTTAAGATAACAAAAATTTGCACAGATGAACATTAATTACCTGGTTACTTACCCAAGCGTTTAAATGACGTCATAGGCAAATAAGAAAAGAGTGACGTCATTTCAATGACATCACATACTGCGTTAGCGGTTCACAATGTCGGATGACGTTTTATTTGAGCAGAGAGTAATTATAAAGTTTTACGTTAAACTCGGAAAGTCTTCATCGGAAATTAAGGCCGATTTAGACAAAGTTTATGGGGACTCAGCACTTAAGAAAACCAGTATTTGTAAATGGATTGGACGATTTAGAGAAGGACGCGAAACCGTTGAAAATGACCCTAAATCTGGCCGTCCATCAACATCAGTAACGGACAAAACTATCGCGGATGTGCAGCAGCATGTAAAGCAAGATCGTCGAGTTACTGTCAGGGAAATAGCTGACACATTTAGCATTTCCTATGGAAGTGCACAGGAGATTTTAACTGACAAACTTGGAATGTCGCGTGTTTGTGCAAGGTGGGTGCCTCGGCTACTGACGCCCGAGCAAATGGGGGTTAGGGTCGAAATTTGTTCTGAAATTTTAGAACGCATTAGGAAAGAAGGATCAAACTTTACTGATCGTATTGTGACATGCGATGAAACATGGGTACACTTTTACGAGCCCGAATCTAAACAACAAAGCAGTGTATGGAAACATCCAACATCGCCGTCCCCTGTTAAAGCCAAACTTTCTAAGTCTGTTGGTAAAGTTATGTGCATCATGTTTTTCTCTTCTCAACGTTTTCTTCTAAATCATGTTGTACCTATACATACTACAGTCAATGCTGAGTATTATGCCAGCATTATTCGAATGAATTTAATACAGGCCATCCGAAAAAAACAGCTGGAACTTCTATGGAGAGGCGTCATTTTACATCAAGATAATGCTCCCGCTCACAAAGCCAAACTTGTACAGGAAGTTTTGAAAAAACTAAACATAGAAACATTAGACCATCCTGCCTATAGTCCAGACCTGGCCCCATGTGACTTTTGGCTATTTCCTGTTTTGAAAGATTCTCTACGTGGCACGCGCTACGAGAGCAGAGAGGAGCTAACCCATGCCATGACCGGGTCGTTGAGGGTGATGTCACGTGACGGGCTCGCGCACGTGTTTCGCGCATGGGAATCAAGAATGAATAAGTGCATAGAACACAAACGAGGTTACTTTGAAAAACAGTAAACATTCCAAGTTGATTTTTATAACAATATTCCGATAAAGGCACTGGTCCGCGTTCTTTCTGATCACCCCTCGTACATGTATAATTTCTTCCAAACGTAAGTTTGTGTCATAGAGCAAGCCACATTTGAAAACACCGTGATAGTAGGTGAAATGGCTCGTTACGAGCAATCGTTCTCCTTTTGCCAAAATGAATACACTTGTACTCAGATATGCTATCTGCATTGTCTGCCAGCTTGTCCGTCTGAAATGTATAAAGACTTTATCACCGGACGTGCATACTTCATTAATTACAACAAGATATACTGCTGCAATAAAAAAAAAAAACAAACCTCTAAAATACCCATCCCTTTTCCATACAACCACTTGCCATTACCACCATGAGAAAGAAGGCTTACGAACACAATCCGTGTGACCTGCAAAACCGTTGAACAAATTCATATCATAATAAGACAAACATAACCCAATCAAAGCGCTGTTGGCACCTATGCATTAATGATCATTCCAATCGGGTTAGAATAGACTTAACACATGGCCACGGGCACACCAATATCCGTGTCATGCAGCATTCCACTGTTGAAAAAGTTGTGGTCAAGAGAGGAAAACTGCTCGTTACGTTTAAATGTACTCATTTTGACACAATTGTTTTCTAGCCTATTGACTTGTTCCTCCGCAATTCTTGTAGATCACCCATCTTATGTAATAGACCACTGACTTAGCTTTGTTGCTGGCGGCAACGAGTTAACCTTGACCCGTTAATGAGGATCACGTTGTTATCGTAATCTAATGACATAAAAGTCATTAAATTTCAATAAAGAGGCTTTTAGGGCGGTCGAAATTAGTCTATACCTTATGTTGGCATTGCTTTGAACCTAGTGACTTGTCGTGAATGCAATATCTATTATGTGTAGAGGTTTTAACTCTTTACCAGATGATAAAAATTTAGGCTAGTCTAAATTCAAAGCATTTGCAGACGACATTTTAAATGTGATAAAAATGATGATGTTTGTCTTTAAAAGGATAAAAGCATCGTGTGAAAAGAAGAAATTGCTTGTTACAAGCAGTTTCTCCTTTACCCACAGTTTTCAAAAGTCTGCTTCCCGAAGGTCGTTAAAACTCGGGATTGTGTGGTGAAGGTTGAAGAGAGTTCGACTTTAACGCATTTTATTGCAACTGTTCTTGTTGGTACTAATATTGTATCATATCGATCGGAATACTCACATCAGTGGAGTACAATTTCTTCATTTCCCTCAATACTCCCATATGTAATGGTGTGTCGAACCTTATAACATGTTGTTGTAAGCTTTGACCCTTTCCTAACAATGCTGACTTTGACTGACCCTATAGAAGAGGGCTTTTGGAAACATTGTGGGATAACGAGAAAATTCAGGTAACTACGATGTTTTCTTCACGGTCAAAGGCAAATGCTATCGTTTCAGTCACATTTCATTTGTCCTCTGCCAATGCTTTCAAAATCGGCAAGTTCAAGAAATCTTTGTTGTACAGCATCAAGGTGGCCGCGAATTGTAAAACTTACTTAGCCCAGGGTGCGTATACACTAACCATTTTTAAGAATATTCTTTGTCCTATTCTCCAAAATTTTCAAAATTTGAAAGTAACACAACTTCTGATTGGCTAAACCATTTGGTTTAGCCAATCAGAAGTTGTGTTACTTCAGATTCTAGAAAATTCTGGAGAATAAGACTGCGAACATTTTGAAGAATGGTTGTTGAATGCCGACCCTGATGAAAATTGCCATCAGCGAAGGTGGTGAATCACGTCTTTTTATAGATATTTACAATACCATTGTTTTGAATTGAAGAGTTACATCGTGTGGCAAGACATTTCAGAGCCCCAGCCTAGTACTGGTGAAACCCAGAAAATAAACGAATATATGAGCTGTGACTGAAATAATGTTGAAAGAAGAGTAAATCAATCAATCAATCAATTAATCAATCAGTCAGTCAATACTTTTTTTTCAATTTGTTTTTCATAGATGAATTAAATCATGTGATCGCTTGGTTTCCTTCGTGATGCGTTATACAAAACAAGTCATCCGATTATTATGGATTCAAAAAATCTTTTTTGTCTAAGAGCCGTTGCTGAATTCTGAGGTCGAATGGTTCCTGGCCAGGCAGAAAATTTCTAGAAGCAAAAGTAGCTACCCAGGTCAGTCTGCTGACTTGATACTTTGAATACGTATTAAACCCCCTTTTCACAGAGCATGGTTCATGTACGTGTAATTCTGTACCATTGGACCGATTGGTTCACTCGAATTGGATTGACTAATATTATTTTGCAAGGATAGTTAAACATGCGCCGATCAGGAATACCGTACACCTTGACTAGATCAAGGTACTTTTTACCTGACATTGTTTGAACCTTTGTTTAAATATTTTGACCCTAAAACAAAAATGATGAAAAGCTGTCACGCAGAAACGCATAGGCAAAATTCCCAAGCAAATTCAAGTTTAGTGTCGTCACTGCTGTAGCGACACTACAATAACAGTGCGTGGGTAATTGTGCTTGCAGACAAGATATAACTGAACTAAACGATTGTTGGAAAGGACATTACCCCATTCGCTCATTCAAATAATCAGCTGCAGACAACTGTAAAAAAAAATGTCCGTGTAAAAAAGTGAAATAATGAATGAATACAGGTTAAATACATGAATAAATGTAACCACAAGCAGTTCATCCTTTTCCCTCACTTTTTCAAACGTTGTCTTTTGCAGACTGTCGGAGCCGCTTTAGGGGCATCCATGGACATGACACTCTTGAGGGTGCTCCAGTCTAGCACTTATGAAAACCCCTCAAGACATGCATGAAGAATTGGGCTGTCGACGCCATAAGATTTAAATATAGTTGAAGGTGGTCGCGGTAAAAACTCATTTAAACAAGGCTAAACACATCACGCCATGACCATACAATTACATGCAACATGTGAAAACATCTGTCTTCATTGCTGAGTCATTCAACCTTAAAGACTGAATTGAATGAATAGTGTTTTACGCCGCGTCCAACATTATTTCATTCATACCAGGGCGACAGTTCACATATTCATTCATCAGAAGTAGGCTAGGGCTCTGTCTTGCCCAAGAAGACTTCAACGAAAAACTTTGAGCGTCAAGTGAGGCTAAAAGCCCGGGCCTCCAGGTTGTGAGTTCTACACTTACCACTGAACCACGCTGCATCCCTCTTTAAGACTGGAATACAGAATTAAATAGACTCTTGCAATTGAAAAGCTCTCCGTGCAGTCTGATCTTTTTCTACACTTCCTTCAATAACACTTTCATTCGCACTGATGTCTTTAACCTATTTCTTTTCTAAGTTTGCAAAGTTCTACAACACAATGACCATACAATAACAGACAACATGTGAACACATCTGTGACCAAGACTGACTCATCTTAAAACCTTTTCAGCGCCTTCGGCGAAAAACGGGGGCTTTTGCGGACGATATAGATCCAAGATCAGACTGCACATAACGTGCAGTCTGATCATGGATCTATACCGTCCGTTGCTTTTTCACGGGTCTCTTCAATAAATGATTTGTCCGAGTTTCAGAGAATTGTATTTTCAGCCGTTGAAAGAGGTCGAGTATGTTTATTTGGCCCTGAAAGAGTTACCTTTTACTCTGATAGGTAAATGTTGATTGATTGATTGTATAGTGTTTAATGCCGTTTTCAACATTATTTCAGTTATATCGCGGCGACCAGTGCACCTATTCATGCTTTCCTGGAGTTTCTTTTTTACCAGTACTCTGCACAATATTCTTTCCAAGCCATTGGACGCTTTCCCACATAACCATCCTCGAAACAATGATCAGCGGTGAGAGAGGAATGATTCCTGTCGCAATGACTATCATCAGTCCTCGGAAAGAAATTGGCCGAACGGTGGATCTAACCAGTGACCCCCTGTTCTTGAGTCCTGTATGCTACCGACCGCGATATACCGGACTCGGCGATAAGTAAATGTAAAGACCTTTAGTTTTAAAATGACATACTTTTTGTAAAACCTGAGAAGTGACTGGCAAAAAAATAACGTCGTTATATCTCGGAAAGTTAGGTTTCAGGATAAGACAGTAAGTTTTTTCCTGAGCTTGATTTACGCCGTCTGTATAATCTGTAGGTGTTGTAGTTAAGGGTGAAAGATATGTAAACCTGTATAAATCTCCTGCATGGTAATGAACTCTCCATTGTGTTTCATTCAGCTTTTAGTCGCCGAGCCCTGTAGCGCAGTCGGTAACGTACACGGCTGAGACCAGGAGGTCGATGGTATGAATCCATAGTTCGGTCGATTTCTTTCCAAGGATCATTTCGATAGTCATTTCGACAGGATTTAATTCTCTCTCACCGTCGGTGATTGTTTCGACGATTGTTATAGGGGAAAGCAGCCAGTGGCCTGGGAAGAATATTGTGCAAAGTGATGCTAAAAGAAACTCCAGGAAAGCATTGCTAGTTGCAGTGCCCGCTGCGATATAAATGAGAGAATGTTGAGAACGGCATTGAACACCATACAAACAAACAATCAGCTCCTAGTCTATTTGAATTTCTCGTGTCCGCCGTTTCATGCGGTCAAGATAAAACATGTTTAATGTCAATCATAGCTGGTTGGCTGTGGGGGCATACCAGTTTAACGTTCCCTGTCTGTCTGGTCTATCTGTCTGTCTGTCTGTCCGTCCATCTGCAGACAGAGTGGTCTCTACCTGGGACGGCTTTTGGTGAAAGACATTCGTAGTATGTACTTGGTACATGTTCAAGGAATTGTGGTCATTAGAGCAACGGTCAAGGTTGCTATGCAAGGTTATCAAACACTTTTCGTGTCAAATATATATGATACGTGCTCTGTGAAAAGGGGGCTTAATGCATTTGCGAAAAGTATCGATCCAGGTCAGCCTGCGCAGTCCGCGCAAGCTGACCTGGGCCGAAACTTTTCGATATTGGTCAATTTTCTGTAAGTCAAAGGACCAGTCTACCTCATGACCAAATTAGTTGTTCAAAAAGTGACTATTGTGGATCCATAATTATGTGATGACTTGGGCTGGTATCATGTATCACGGTGATGCATTAAGTCCCCTTTTGCCAGAGCATGGCTCAATTATACTTGACCTCTTTCGACGGCTGAACGAACAATCTACTGACACCATGGAAGTGGGCGGTATAGATGCAAGTTTTGTGCTATCTGATCGTGATCTATGCCCACTACAAAGCACCTGTTTTCGCTTATGGTGCTGAAAGGGTTAGCTGTGGCGTTTACCTGAATTACCGAGATCAGACTGCACTGTCTGGTGCTGTCTGGTGTTCATCTTTGCGGTCCGAAAAAGCCACATTTTTCGACTGTAAAGCGCTGAAAGGGTTAATTATGGTGTTTATCTAAACCAGCAGTGTTCAAACCCAGCACTAAACTTTTGTCCCAAGGCCCCGCTGTCATAGTAGCACTGGTTATAGAAGTATTCACTTATAACCAAGCAAATTAGACCGAAACGATGTATACCACCCAAAACTTGCAAAGGATCACTTTTCATAGATGTTGATGTTTGTGAGATTGTGAATCGTTACTAAATCAAATGATTGATAATGTTCTATGTGCTCATCATTATACATTTTTTAATCTACGGATTTAGAATAGGATTATCAACTTCTCATTTGATATTACACAATAAAAGTGATATAGCCTGTAAAAAAGTGAACCCTTGCAAGTTTTGAGTAGTATAATTCATTATCGCGTACAAATCGAGCTCCCAAAATCGTAACTCTGTAAATTTCCAACTGGGACGTCGAACAAACAACATGCGATTGATTACAAATCAAGACAAAACAAAAACCGAATGAAAGCAAACAGACCGACGTGCCAACCTGCCAAAATATATCACTTGACAACTTCAGAATGTTGATTTCTCCGTGTTAATATCTTTTAACTCTGAGGCCGCTTAGCGCTTTTCCGGACAATATGGATCAAGATCAGACTACACGCTACCTGCAGTCTGATCTTGGATCTCCTGATGAAATGCTAATTCCCAGCATTTTTCTTGTTTTCCAACAATACTTTCAAAAGTCTTTTTCTTTGGTGGGGGGGGGGCGTTAACAATTGGGAATGTTTGGTAAAGATTAAGGGGTAAGTGTATATGATCGTCGAAACGAGATCTCCCCCCTCCCCCCACGTGTTTGTGGGGTACATGTGTGCACATGCATGCATTTAAATATTACATGCTAGATGTAACCTTTTATACCCACTCGTCACAAATCGACCAATTCCGTAACTACATCTAACCTCGTCCGTATCAAGAGGGTTTCAATTTTGAGATAGTGTCGGTCACTTTTAACACATAGGCTGCTAAGCGCGACTCACTGACCTTTTGCGGACAGCGTAGATCAAGATCAGACTGCACAGAACGTGCAGTCTGATCTTTGATCTACACTGTCCGATAAGGTCATATTTCCCCCCCACAAAATACCTTTGAAATTGTACAATTTGGGAGTTTACTATGGACATAAAAGTTTCATTTCCTTATTCAGCAGGATAAGGCTTAATAATATCTTTAAAATGGCGGCGCTCATGAAAATACATGTAGATAAACAACGACAACAACTACCGTAGAGAAGTTTCTCAGATCTATCGATCTGTGGGTAAAAACTGCCAGCGGAATTGATAAACCACGTAAAAAATGAATTTACAAAGTGTTTATCAAGAGAAATGTATTTAAAAAGAATAACAATATTCTAAATGCATCAAGCAAATGCACTGGACCCGGTTTTTACAGAGCATTACTCATTTCAGACATGGTCTGGCAAAAGGGGGCTTAATGCATCTCCGTGATCCATGATACCAAGCAAATCATCATATAATCATGGATCCATAAAATCAATTTTGTTTACCAACTGACTAAATCATGCGGTAGACAGGTCCTTGGACATGCAGACAATTTGATTATAAACGAAAAGTTTCAGCCTATGTCAGCCTGCGCAGACTGCGCGGGCTGACCTGTGTCGATACTTTTCGCAGATGCATTAAGCCCCCTTTTCACAGAGCATGACTCATTTAGATAGTGCTATACGGGTTTAACCGCCAGATGAATTTAAAGAAAATTTCTAGGCAATAGTAAAATTTCAATATTGCGATCTCAAAATTCTTTCAATTGGTAAAATCTCACGGTATCAGACAGTATAGTTCTAAGATCAGACTGCACGTTCTGTTTAGTCTGATCTTCATCTACTCCGTCCGCAATGATACATTTTAACTTTTGTCTGTATACGAAAAAGATCATTCTGCCTCACGTTTATAATTTCTTTGTTTAGGTTTCTACATTACTGTATGTTTGAACCCGTCAGCTGCTCCCAGCGACTTTTTTATCCGTTTTGCAGTAGATCATAGAAAAACGAGAAATAGCTCGTCACTTCTGATGATGATAATGATGTAGTTACAGTATTATGATGATGGTGATGATGATTATCATAATAAAATGATTTATTTAATTTATTTGACTCATGCCCTGTTAAAAGAGTTTTAAGTTTTTGCAGGTGCAAAAAGTATCGACCCATGTCAGCCTGCACAGTACGCGCAGGCTGACCTGGGTCGAAACTTTTTGCTATTAGTAAATTTTCTGCATGTTCAAGGACCGTACTAGGTACTTCATTATGTATCCATTTTTTATGTGACGACTTGCTTAGTATCATGCATCACGGAGATGCAAAAAACGTCTCTTTCCCAGCGTACGGCTCATTTTCATCGGTCATTCAAAAGCATTCAACAGATCAACATGATCAGGTTGAATTTCAGAATATGCTGTCTCACATCAAAGGTTTTTTTAGGTCACAAAACCGCTAATTGCGGTTAATGACAAAAATAAAACGTTGTATATTTCAAACTACATGCATATCTACAAAAGAAAGACTGACCTTTGCGGTCGTCGCTTTCTGTATGACATTTGTTTTATGACTGGTATCGTTTCCGTGAATGTTTTGACTTCAAACTATTCTTACTTTAATTAAGATTTCTGTTTGTCGCCCGTTAGAGATATCTTTTTTATTTTACTTTTCTTAATTCCGAAGATATCTTTCATATCACATTGTGGCAGATGAAAAAAAAAAAACTGTCCACAGATTTATAGTCTATTCTAGAATCTATTGAACAGTAGGAGCAAGAAAATGCCGTGTCATCATCACAGGCGACCGACAGAGTAACTCTTTCAGCGATAAATATTTAAATTCGACCTCTTTCGAAGGTAGAAAATAAAACCTACGAAAAACAAGAATGGTTTTTTTTTTAATCATACAGGCTTGACAGACCACTCCGACGATATAGACGCAAGATCAGACTGCACATTCTGTGCTATCTGATCTTGATCTGTGCTGTCCTCAAAAGCCTCTGTTTTTGCATATGGAGATGATTAACGCCGTTAATGTCAGGACGTGAAATCATGTAAATTTGAAACTACATACTTTTTTTCGTTGAAGCATCTAAAAAATTGTTAAAGACCTTTGCGGTCGCGCTTTGCTGTGTGACATCTATACGTATCAAAATCTGAAAACGCCTAATTATGATTCTTATTATTGTTATTTTTTTCTTCGGCTGTATGGGTTGAGAACAAGCTTGAAACCGAGTTATTTTGACACAGTAGCCTTGGCCGTGGTGGTGATAATTATTAATCATTTCTTATTTTGGTCTACCTTCACGGCCTGAACATCATTTTTCCAACCAACCCTGCATGTTTTTGGTTTCTCAATGATATTTCAGGCTTAGTTCTCAAATGCGTAGCTTGGTGTCAAAGCCTATATACAGATCACACCACACGATCAAACAAAAAGAGAACATTTGACTTTTGTGCAGCAACGGACAACCCAGCAAGCTATAGCTTTTTTTTCTTACATTACTCTTTTCTTCTGTCGATGATTGCGGTAAAAATGATTGCAGTGCTTTTCAGAGCCCATTGGTCTTTTTGGTCTTTTCGTTTCTTTAGTAAGCTGAACTTTTAAGTGTCTATGTATGTGATATATACTTATATTTCTAGCATAAATGATTGGGTTCAGTTAACTACAAAGCCGCAAACGCTGACAGTTGTAGGACTTATCCAACAGACCCCTAAAAAGCAATGTTAATGTTTTATTAGGAACATTTGCTACACGTATAGAAAAAAATATGATTATGGCACATGAAAGTATCAAATGAAAGGGCTTAAGGCAATTATTAACATTTAAATGCTATTTTTTATGCAGCCTTTTTCTCAGAATTTCTCATTCATTACTTCCTGGAACAAACTGACAGCACACAACTTTATACACATCAGTGTAACATATGGCTAATCCACATGAAGTATCATGCCAAATGCATGAGTACGTTTGAAAATATTGTGCAGAAAAAAGGAATTTTCTTTCTGCCACAATATTCTTAAGAACTATGATGTAATGTCCTCAGAAAACAACGTGTTAAAGACAGACGTAACTAAAAATTAAACCTACCTCTGTTACTACTAAAACCGACTGAAGTGTCTTGATGGCGTAGATTTTTTTTTTTTATAACTCAGTTGTGTTCTGAGAAAAAGGGGTTTGATGCATTCGTGAAAAAGTATCGACCCATGTCAGCCTACGCAATCCGCGTAGACTGACATGGGTCGAAACTATTTGCTATTTGTAAATCTGCTGCATATCCAATGACCATTCTACTACATGATTCAGTAGATCGTCAGACAAAATGGATTTTATGAGTACATCATTATGTGATTAATTGCTTGGTATAATGCATCACGGAAGTGCATTAAACCTCCTTTTACCAATGCATTGTTCAAGTATGGGATAGAAAACGAGTGCTGTGGTATATGGGAAATATACACGAGCGTTAGCGAGTGTATATTTCCCATATACCACGGCACGAGATTTTCTATCTCACTTAGACCACGTGACTATTCGTGCTTTTCATGTACACGTTTATATAAAATGAAAAGCTTGTTCCAAAATGGATTCGTCGTGATTGTTGAAATGAGTTAAAGCACCCGATACAAAAGAGGCAAATATAAGGTACAGTTTACATCAAAATGCTAAATTATTCATTATGATATTTAATCAAGGTAAATCTCATTGTGGAGTATTAAGATCGAACTAGCAGTTGTCTGCAATATTTTGAAAACGTTATGCTTCGATTGATGATGGATGTCAAAGAAAAAAGGGACGTTCATGTGTTTTAAACTTACTCTTTGTCTCTTAGAATTTGACAGAACCATTTTAGTTCATGTTTTATTACGAAAAACATAGAATGTTGGAGCGAAATATCGCCTATAAATTCGTTTTTTTTTTTTGTAATTATTCATGAAGTTCGACCAATTTTGTTAGCAATGTCGAGTCTGCTCATGAATTTTTTTTTTAAAACTTTTGTAAAGCCATGGAACTCAATCCTTAGGCTGCTAAGCGCAACTCAAGGACCTTTTGCGGATAACGTAGATTCAGATTAGACTGTACAGAACATGCACAGTCTGATCTTCGATCTCAACAGTCTGATGAGATTTTCCCCAAAAACTATCTTTGAAATAGCAAATTTTGGGTTTTTACTCTCAGCTTGACAGTTTCTTCTTATTTAACAGGTTAAAAGTTAAACATTACAAAAAACACCCTACACTTGCGTAGGTGCACTGACCGCCGTGATAAGACCTTAGCTGATAATCATCAAGTGGCGTGAAATTCCAATACGAACAAACTAAAGAACGCAGTCGAATTTGTTGTTATTTCTTAGCTAAAATTAAGATTAACCCTTCTCAGATTAAAGAGAATAAAATGTTGTACAGGCAATTCCATGTTTTGGAAAGCCGAAATGCGAACATTAGAGGGTTTTTTTTTACCTTACTGGAGCCTTATTTTTTCTGCTGTCAAAACCACAATCTACTCAAGAGGTTGCTTGATAGATGAGAGCAATACTATTTTAAGTGTCTGTACGTTGTAAAGGCACATAAAATAGTAATGCACTTACCAATCGAAATGCTGTATCGGTTTACTAAATAATATTTCAAAATTGTTTTACCGTGAGGGGTACATTTTGCCTCACCTCGATATTGCAAACAAAAGTTGTCGGAATTCACGTGCGGGATATACTAGCATTGTATATCAAGATATACAACTGCTGGAGTTGTATCTTCGATATATACTTTGGAAATACTGATCGCTGATTGGTCATCTCGCTACATACGTGGTCTAATTATATTTAGACCACGCATGTAGCGATGTGACCAATCAACTCACAATATTAAGAAGGATTTCTATGGTGGCATATTTCTGCCGCGAGGTACGAGATAGCTATTGCGATAATTTAAGAGAACCATCGTGATAAAACAAAGTTTCCTGGAAATATTATCTAGATAATAAAAATTTTCACGATAAAAATATCGCGATAATTCTAACTGTTATCATGATAATTTTTGCTTTCGTGCCCATAACTGACATTCATGGTATCTATAACTAGATACGGTTTCGGAACATCTTCGTCTACAACCTTATAAATTCTGCTTTTCCCTAGATGTTCGTAGGAGGGATTTCGAGTCGTCTTTTTGATTTTACAGACTTCTGTTCATTTCCAGTCTTGTCAAAATTTACCAATTAAGCTACAATTGTTAATAATTCGAATTTTTACTTACTGCAATCTTGTGAGGTCAAAAACTACCGAGTTCATCCAAATGATAAAATTTTCTATTTATAGATATCGAGAAACAGATAAAACTTTCACGATAATTTTATCTCGAATGTCAGCTTCGTCACGATTGAGAAATAATTTTGCGTTTAAATATTAAGTTTATCGTGATATTTTTTTTCAGGAAACTTTTCACTATCTCGATAAGATTTCCAGGAAACTTTAATTTATCGCGATAGTTTTCAGAAATTATCATGATAGCTATCTCGTATCTCGTGGCAGAAATATGCCACCATAGTTTTCTATATACTAATACGACTTTTGCGGTCGTGTAGAATACATTGGCAACGACAACTGAAATGAGTTCGCAAAAGTTACTTTGGTCGTTTGAAGCTCCCGTCAACTTATTAATGATTTTCATGGTTCAAGAAATTCTAGCAAAGCCATACACGAATGGGAAAAAAAAATACGTTTTGAAAGAAGCTGACTTCCGACTGATCTGAGCTACTGTGTCGACCTTTGAGAGTAATCCCCATCCCCCTCATCCTTTTATGTATGTATTTTAACCCTTTATCAAACATTCTCGTGTTTTAACCTTTAAACAATCATTCTCGTGGATTTCAGGGAAGATAAACTTCCGAAAACATTGTGAGAAGGGGAGAAATTGTTTTGCAACGACAATGGTCTGTCTCTACCCTTTAAAAGACAAATTCCTTCCAGATTTTACTTGTCTGTAAACGTTTTCGATGTAAACAATTATAAAATTTGTTATCTAGTACAGAGTCAAACCAAACGACTTCACTGTCTTACAATAGACCGCTTTAGAAAAAAAAAAAAAGTGTGGAAAAGAAGCAATTGCTTGTACAAGCAGTTGTTCCTTTTCCAACTCTGTTTTCAGTGTCATAAAAAATGACTTCCCTTTCGTTCAAGGGTTTCTGTGTTTGTGATAATTGTACCATTTAACCCCTTTACCACACAATTAAAAGTTTAACGGCCCTGATTAAGAAGGCTTTTAAAACATTGTGGGAATCGGACAAAATGCTGGTTACAAGTATTTTCTCTTCCCCCCCCCGATATTTTATATACTTTCAATGAGAAACCCTATCAATGAAACACATAATATGTCGTCTACAAATACTTTAAAATTGGCCCAGTCTAAAATTTATTTATTTGTTAAAGATTTTGATGGTATATGATTTAAAATAGCATGAATGGTAATCTTTCTCCTGAAATTTATATGTCCCTTGTGAAGAAGATAGGCTGTGATTAGACTGAAATTCCGAACAGTCTGATCTATTTCTAAAAGTTTTCCACAAATAATAAATTTTTGAAAGTTTTACCATATCAATTAAAATGAAAAAAAAAGTGGACTATTCTAAACAGCACTAGGCTCTGTTCATTTTTTCAATTTTACAAAAATAAATGAAACATCTGTGGCTTCATCTTGAGGAAAAAAGCATCATCTCAAACGGAGAAATTTCATAATTAACAATATTTCCTTTCAAAATACTGTATATCTTTTCACTATTTTCATTTATGAAAATATATATACTTTATATGAAAGAGCGCGAAAGAAGCTGAGTATGAAGTATTTCAGGGAAAAGGACAATTCGTGCTCAGAAATGAGCCCCCAACTATTAAAACAACACGATTATGGATGGAGGCGGGGCTACCGGTCATTAAGGGTTGCATATATTAATAATCTAAAGACATTATGTGTCATTTGTATGCTTTTAAGCCTTTGCCACACAATCCCGAATTTCAACAACCACAGGAAAGAGACCTTTTGAAAACATTGTGGGAAAAGGGAGAAAATGCTGGTTACCAGCATTTTCTCCTTTTCCCGCAATGTTTTCTACCCTACACAGGACGAATTTCAATCTTTGAGTCAGTTATTTTGTCGTCAACAAATGCTTTCAATTTGGACAAGTCTAGAATTTTGTCGTATGGTAAAGAGTTAATATGTATCTATTAACCCGTAAAGTCATGTACACGCATTTATGTTGAATCAGCTACTAGATCTACGATGCTTTGTGAAAAATTATACTTAACTGAGAAATTGCCAGAAACGAACAATTTCTCATTTTGAAAATTTGTTTTTTTCTAGGTATTCAAAATGTATGTCAACTAAATCCTGGATTAACTAATTTTTTGACCTCCTATAGACCGAAAGGAAGACTATCTGATGAGAAGAAAAGTACCTTTCTTTGGCGGTATGAATACTGTTGTGGGAGAAAGGAGCTGAAAAGTGCCTGGCCAGTGCTACTTGGTTGTGTGACTGACATTTTCTTCGCTGCTACATGCAACTGTATGCAGCGATAGCTCACGTTGTATATATCCGAACTGCTTTCGTGAACTACGCAAGAGAAAATGATTTTGTCAAAATCACACGGTGCATTTCCAAGAAAATAAAACCTTTGCCAAAAAACAAAAAGCTGAGCTCTTTCAAATTAAAAGCATTTGAAGACGACAATTCATATTTACATAGGATGATTGCTGTCTATGAAAGGAAAGAAAACAGTGTGGTGAAAAGGTGAAAAATGCCGGTTATCAGCATTTTCTCCTTTTGCCACAATGCTTTCGAAAGGCCTCTTTGTGAGGGTCGTTAAAACTCGGCATAATTTGGTTGGGTAACTTTTATCAATCCAAGAAAAAAATGAAGTTCTTTTGGCTCCAGAGCACAGATCAAGGTAAGACTTCACAATACCTGCAATCTTACGGATGCTTACTTATCATACTTCACTCAGTAAACCAAAGGCATATAAATCAATTGAATTCAATTTTGCAAAGGGTAAATACTTATAAACCTTTTAGATAAAATATCCGGGGAAAAAGAGAAGTTGCTCTCTAGTTTGTTTTCAAAGGGCAGGCCAGATATAGATGCAGTTTCACATCTGCATTATAGGCCGAGTAAGTTTTAAGTACTATCTGATGAAAAAGGCCTAGATGCATGCCATCCGTTGTGTCAAGACTTTACTGAAGACATACCGTATCGTAGTGTCATCTGCAATATAGGCTGAGTAAGTTTTAAAGGTGGTCCTTCAGATTTTGGGACGAAAATTTTACAAAAATACAAAAAAATCATCCTTATACTCCCAAAGCCTTATAATTTTCATTCATAAAACCCCAGTAGTCGAAAACCATCCGACAACAAGAGAAGTTAGAGATTTACTACGGCCCAGGTCGACACCGACGGGAGACACGGTCTATTTTTACAAGAGCAACTCGCTCATTTACATACAGGAAATACACAGACGAAGCTTCAAACATAGCGTCCGAAGAAGACATTATGGAAAATAATTACATGTTTGTTATGTTATGAAATTTAAGCGTCATTAGTCACGTGCCAGTCACTTGACATTCCCACAATGCTTTTTTGATTTCTGGCGCGAAATCTAAAAATACCTTAAGAAGCTACGTAGCCTTTTAAGGGAACACCATAAAAAAGAAATTGTTTTTGTAATTTTATGATTCTTAATTATTGATGATTTGTATTGTTTTTTCATATAAATTTCAGTGATATATATATTTTTTAATTTGGTGAGATGTGAAAAATCTAAATCCCCACCTTTAAGTACTATCTGATGAAAAAGGCCTAGATGCATGCCATCCGTTGTGTCAAGACTACCGAAGACATACCGTATCGTAGTGTCACGTGAGGTCACAGCTGTGCGCCAACAACCTGGGATGGGCCCGTCTTTGTCAAATCGACATTTAAATGAAAATCGATTGAACAGTGTCGGTCCCAGATTGTCTATTGTGTTAGAATACCTCACCAAGGTCAAATAGGTGCAGCCTAATCTGGAGATTTGATACATTGTGTATCAATTTTCAAACAAATTGATCAAAATAACGCATTTAGGTCGCCTTTCGCAAATTTAGCTCCTTTGCGAACAGTAGAGATCCAAGATCAGGGTACGCACGACGTGCATTGTTATCTTGATCACAGTGTCCGACAAATAATGTCTAGAACATGCTTGAATTGGCACCGACTGGGTCTGTTTACAGACCAAAAAATTTTTTTGTTATTCGGCAGTAAGGACTGCTAAATATTTAAAATGAAAATGTCAAGCCAATAATAGAAACCCAAGTATGCGATTTCCGAGTTCTTTGCACCCCAAAATCTCGCCGTATCGGACAGCTCGGATCTAGAATCAGACTGCATGTTCTGTTAAGTTTGATCTGATCTACACCGTCCACAAAAGCGCCTTGACTTCCCCTTAGCAGCATCATGGTTAAACCAAAAACACTTCACATTTGACGTTCTCTGTTCGGTGATGAACATATTCATAGACAATTCTATCATTTTTTGAGGTTGAGCCCACAGTTCTAATTTTGGTTGATTTATTGAATGGTGTTTTTGCCGCTTTCACATTGTTTTATTCATAGACAACAGGTCACTTAAATTAATAGGTGTCTTGAGTTTCAACAGTATAAGGCAAGGTTTCTGAAGTGTCTTACCCAAGGAAACTCCCACGATAAACCCAGCGTCTCGACCAATGAGACCAAAGGCCTCCAGATCAGAAATCTTCAGACACCTTACCAATGAGCCATAAAGGACCCCACTTCTTATTTTGGATGAAGAATTATCACATCATACATGGCAATAGAGTACTTCCCCATAAACGGTCGCTGTTGGGTTAGTGGTCTCATTCCCAGGTTGCTTGAGCAACAAATTAACGACAAACAAGTACCCATGAGTTACATAGTTAGGTGTTAGTTTGTTGACAAAAACGACCACAGGTCTTCACGTACAGCTGCTGCGTCACATCCATGCATACGAAGAGGTAACAGGTGGCCTCACGAGAGCTTTTAAGGACACAAAAGTAATATTCTGACAAATACTCACTCCAAAACACAATACCGCAATTCTGAGTTTCAATTTTGAACGATCTTGTAATCCATTTATGTACAATTCAATTCAAATTCAATTCAAAATACTTTATTAAGCTCAAATCTTAGTACAACAAGATATATGAGCATTTCCAACATTTCATATTAATTTGATGTGACGACGAGGGGTTTCTTTTCAATAGTAGAGGAAGTCTGAATAAGCAAACAATATAGAGTTTTTTCAAGAGGTACCATAATTATAAAGCATTTTAAATATTTACTCCGCATCCCAAACGATATAAGGAGATGGACTAAAGATACAAAATGCTTTTGAGAAAATACGATTCGCTCTACCCTTGACAGGTTTGCTAAGCATTATTGGGAAAAGGAGCAATTGCTTTTTGTAAGCAACTGCTTTTTTTTCAGCTATGTTTTCTGTACTGTTGAGAAAATATATCTTAAATGAATTCTGTCATTGTGTCTAGTCGGTCTAAACTTGCATTTATAGTATTGGGTTAAACTCTATAATTGCAAAATCAAATGTTCTCGCTCGGTCAGTAAGAAATATCTACGTATTGTTATTTCAGGACTGTTATAAGCCGGAATACCGCAAGGAGTGACAGACAGTGCAGATCCAAGAATATCAGACTGCACGTTCTGTCCATTCAGATCATCTTTATTCTACATTGTCCGTAAAACAACAAAACCTCTGCTTGACAGTATGAATTTGTTGGCAACTCAAGGGCTTCAGTAAAAAAAAGTCCCAGCAGGCATAGCATGTGATTACAGAAAATAGATGTATTAGGCGCCGAATGAGGTCTTTAACCGCAGACGGATTATGCTAATGAACTTCACGATTCTGCAGCTAAACGACAAAAAAGCAAGTTAAATACGTTTATAGGATTGGCTGGGTTTTAGGTCAACAAGTCCTACCTATAGAAAATTTGACAATAGACGCCACTTGGTGCCTCTTGGGCAAATTTCGTTACCTGCATCCCTTATTTTTTTTTAACCCAGCATTACCCATTTTCCAACTTACCTGAGATATAATCAAAACAAAATACTTCCCAGTATTCATGAGTACTTGACAGAAATATGGCATTAGTATACAAGTTTTCTCTGATATTTGTCAAGTGACCTACCATTAGACTTGATCCATTTTCAATCTCGCCCGAAATATCTTGAATACATTCTGACCAATTTTCACTTGTACTAGACAGAACATGTGGCCTCTAGAGTGTACACACGGTTTTTCGACAACTTGTCTCAGTGACCTACTTCCTGATCGGACGTAATCCTCTTTCGTTCCCATCTGGGATATCATCAAGACAAACATCCTTACCAAACTCATGAATACTAGTCAGAAAATGATGGACATAGGTGGTGCACAAGGTTTTTTTGAGATTTACCCTAACAATCTACTTTTATGACCCGATTTTCAATCTCTCTCTCTCTCGAAAAAAAAAGTTCTGTTGAAATTTAGTTTTCTCACCGTGTTAGTTGATTTGAAAACTACTTGAAAATCGGTAGTTAGAGAAAACTTGTACAACCACGGCCTTACAGTCAATTGCAAACATCAAATAATTCAGTTCCTTAATTTTATTGATATCAGGTTAGCGAGTTAGGACCCTCATGATTGTCTTATTTCACTCTTTAAAACACAAAAGAGTGAAAACTGCAGATGGTGTTATTGTACGAGGGTTGTTCGATATGTAATGTGTATTGTACGATATCTCAAAAGCATTCGACTCAAATAGTGAAATGAACATTACATCCCTTCAAAGTATTCTCCGCAGTTTGAAATACATAATTTCAATCTCTGAATCCATTTCTAAAATGCGTCACGGTACGCTGATTTAGGTAGACCTCTGAGGCACTGACTGATGGCTGAGCCAAGGGCTTGTCGGGACTTGTAACGACGACCAGATAAGAACTTTTTAAGTTTTGTAAAAAGGAAAAAGTCGCATGGGGCTAGATCTGGAGAGTATGGTGGGTGTGGCAAGACGGTAACCTTCTCCAACTTCAAAAATTGCTTCACAAGCTCAGATGTATGTGATGGAGCATTATCATGAAGTAGACGAACATGCCTAAATCCTGACACAGGGCGTCGTTTAAGATAATATTTCTTGACCTTTTTTAGTATAACATCTCGGTAATACCGACCTGTAACACTTTTGCCCTTCGGCACCGGAATTTGTACGGCTATACCATCACATGAGAAGAATATGCAATAAAGAACCTTCTTTGTGCTTATGCTTCTTTTGGCAACTACAGGCCTTCTACCGTGTTTAGTTAGCCATAATTTTTTTATTTTGTTTCCTATTTTTCTTACTGGTTCGAAATAGTGAACCCATGTTTCGTCACCAGTAACAATGTTTGCAAATTGTCTTTGATTGAATTTGGGAAACATTTTGAGCAATTGCTTAGCGGTTTGTATTCGTACCCGTTTTTTGGTCATCTGTCAGTATCCATCTTGCAGAAATCTTTCGTACTTTCAAAATACGCTTCAAAATGAAATGCACCCGCGATAGCGATATGCCAACAGCGTTGGCAATATCACGAGTCGTGTATCTGCCATCACTTTCAATTATTTCCCTGACTTTTGAGACATTTGCCTTGCCTGTTACAGTCACAGGTCGGCCAGATTTTGCTGCATCTTTGACGGATTCTGTGCCAGTCAGAAATTTCTTTCTCCACCTACAAACTGTCTCATAAGATACCTTATCAGACCCATAAACTTCCCTCAATTCAGTAAAAATCTGCATTTCCGAATGACCGAGTTTTGTGCGAACTTTTATATAAGCTCTAATTTCTTTAATATTCTTAATCCGTTTTCCAACCATTTTTACAACAGTGGTCAACGACTAGCTCTATTGAAATGACTATAAGTTTAAAACTATGTGGGGCTGAAGGCTATTCAAGAGCGTTTCAAGCGTATCATCATCCACGAAATCGTCCAAAGCGTTATCGCGCTGTGGTACAATACACATTACATATCGAACAGCCCTCGTATAATCATAGTGCAGTGAAAATTGTTCTTTAGTAACAGCTGGTGATATAGTTCACTGTCGTAATTGCACCTTGATTAATCATTGTAAATATATCTGAAGTAAAAAACAGCATTCCCAATCAAAACCCTTGGTGCGTCCCAACATTCTTTTCGTATTGTGTCTTTTCTTTTAGTATTCAGTGCCGGTGGTTAATGCCTAGTTATTTGTTTGCTTTCCACACTCTCTCTCAAAAGAAAATTTATTTTTAGATTTAAAAAAGGAAAAGGGTTTCTAACATTTAATGGGTGTAAGAGTCAGATCTGTATCTAGATAGAAAATGTTTATAATCGGTCCGTAATACGAATCAAAAGGATAGTCTATATGCGTGCGTTAAGTGTTAAACGCGATTTTGTACAGCATCTCAGTGACAAGAGGGGACTGCTACAACTACCCAGTCCTTCTTAGAATGTTTTGTTGACAATATCCTTTCCAAGTCATAGGCATCTGTCAAATTAACAGCCGAAAAATTGTTATATAGCTGTAAGCGTGGGGAGAATCTTGTCGCAATGTCTTTCACAAACCTTCGGGAAAAATATCCGTGCTCTAATTCGAACTCGCAAACCGTTGATGGCGAACTCTGTGCCTAAACACACTCTTGAAGACTATTTTTGAGTCTCGCGGCAACCCAATTTTCGGAAAGTATACAGTATCTTGTTGTAACACACACAAATATGTATTGTATATGGTGGCATATTTCTGCCGCGAGATACGAGATAGCTATCATGATAATTTTACAAAACTATCGCGATAAATTAAAGTTTCCTGGAAATTTTATCGAGATAGTGAGAAGTTTCCTGAAAAGAATATCACGATAAACTTAATATTTTAACGCAAAATTTCTCAATCGTGCACGAAGCTGACATGCAAGATAAAATTATCGTGATAGTTCTACCTGTTTCTCGATATCTACAGTATAAATAGAAAATTTATCATTTGGATGAACTCGGTAGTTTTTGACTTCACAAGATTGCAGTAAGTAAAAGTTCGAATGATTAATAATTGTAGCTTAATTGGTAAATTTTGACAAGACTCGAAATGAACAGAAACCTGTAAAATCACAAAGACGACTCGAAATGCCTCCTACGAACACTTTAAAACCATTCAGGGAAAAGAATTCATAAGGTTGTAGACGAAGATGTTCCGAAACCGTATCTAATTATAGATACCGTGAATGTCAGTTGTGGGCACTAAAGCAAAAAAAAATCATGATAACAGGTAGAATTATCGCGATATTTTTATCGTGAAAATTTTTATCATCTAGATAATATTTCCAGGAAACTTTGTTTTATCACGATAGTTTTCTAAAATTATCATGATAGCTATCTCGTATCTCGCGGCAGAAATATGCCACCATAATTGTATGTATTTTATAAGAAAACATTATGATGCTACTTACATAGGATTTTCCTGCACGCAATACTATTTTGTATGCACGTTATCTGTGCAGATAAGTAAGCGGACGGTAGTTACTAAAGGGGCACTAAAGCAGATTTTTGACCTTTTGTTAAGGGGGTTGGGGGTTGGGGAGGGGGTTTTTATTTTGTTTTAATCCTCAGGCTGCTAAGCGCAACTCACCGAACTTTTGCGGACATAATATATCAAGATCAGACTGCATACCTTTGACATAGCAAAATTTGGGTTTTTACCATCGGCTCAAAATTTTCATTCCACTTATCTAGCAGGATAAGGGTTAAAGAGAAATCATATGAATGTGACTGTTTACTTGGGAAAATGCTGAAAGAAAGCCTCCGTTGGCATTTGAACCCTCGACTGTCAAGCCATAGTCTATGACTCTACTCACTGAGCTATCAGGCCAACCGTTATTCTTAGGTATGAAAAAAAAAAACACCTTGTTATACAATTTTTAACGGTTACTAGTATACTGCCAACTAACAGAATGGGAAATTTTACTGTAAAAATAGTGAAGAAAAAAAAGACTTCGTTATTTCTGGTGTTTCCTACATATATTTATTTCTCTGTTTGAAATTTAAAGCCAACTTAGCACGCGAACGAAAAGTAGCTGTCTTTTTTAGGATTTTCTTGAAAAAAATCTTGCGAAACAAAATCTAGTTTAATAGCCCTTTTATATGGCCTGCAACAAGCGAAAAGGGGCATTCGGACATTTGCGTAAAGTGTCGTCTCGGATCAGCCTGCGCAATCCGCGCAGGCTGATCCGAGACGGCACTTTACGACTACATTAGATTTTGTTCTTCAGTAGACTTGTGCAAAATAGAAAATTACATAAAAACGGAAACTGTCGTTTCGGATTAGCCCGCTCGGACTGCGCAGGCTGATCCGAAACGACACTTTACGCAAATGTCTGAATGCCCCTTTTTGCGTGTTGCAAGCCAAATTATGTGGACAACAAATGTGTATGAAAAAGGGTAGAAACAAATTGGAATGTTGCGGCTCAACATTTTGATAAAAACCTGAATATCTCATTTTTAGATTTAATTTGGGATAAGTATTGAAGTGCCGGTGATGACTAGGCCTCGATTTGATGTCAGAGCCCGACGATCAACGAGCTGTGTTCCTGAAAACTAAGCCACTGGGGCTCGACGATAAACAAGGCATCGTCCTCGTGACTGACTTTACTCTTTACCCGACAACAAAATGTGGCCCTAGTGCAGATTGAATGCGTTTGTTGACAAGAAATTATAAACTGAAATTTGTCTTTGAAAGGGCAGAAAACATTATGTGGAAATCAGAAAATGCTGGTTACCAGCATTTTCTCGTTTCTTCAAAAGCTGTCTTCTTCAAGGCCGTTAAAACTCGGGATGGTGTAGTCATGGGTCAATATTGAACGAGACACCTTTATAACAGAGGCGGGGTGTTGTTACATATTTGCGGCTTTAGCGTACTTTGATCTTCTGCTATTCACAGACATTTGTCTGCTTCTTTTCAAAAGCGATTAATGCATTATTTCTGCACCACGAAAAAAGAAACGTTGTATTTTTTGACAGTCGACAGCCTTGCAAAACTACTTGAGACAACCAATCGGTTCTTTCTCTCTCTTCCCCCCCCCCCCCCATGTTTTGTTGAAAGAAGATCAGTACTGTTTGTCCTATGAATAAATAAATGAGCCAAGCTCTGGCAATAGGGGGCTTAATGCATGTCCGTGATGCAGTATACCAAGTAAGTCATTACATAATTACGCGTCCATTGTGTCAAACAACCGACTGAATCACGAGGTAGAATGGTCCCTGGACATGCAGAAAATCGGAAGATAACGAAAAGTTTCGGCCCATGTCAGCCTGCGCAGACTGCGCAGGCTGACATGGATCGATACGTTTCGCAAATGCATTAAGCCCCCTTTTCACAGAGCATGGGTCAAATAAAAACAAAACAAAACAAAAAAGAACATGTTCGTATCCTTGAAAACAGAATGTACAATATTGGGTTGGGCATGCAAAGAAAAGAAAATCATAGCAATATGGACTGACTGGAAGGACGGTGCACACAGTCATAGAAGCCAAGATGTCGCTAAAAACACGACCGTCTCAAATCTACTGTAAACTAAAACCAAAGGTGTAACAGCTGGATGCATATTTACATTGATTTTTCCATTAACTCATCGCTTCATGCATACGACTCATACATGTACTAGCATATTGAAAAGACAACGACTTTTGAAAATACTGTGACACAAGGCGAGATTGCTCGTAACGAGCAATTTCTCCTTGTGTCACAATATTTTCATCGGTACACCTTTGTTTTTTTGGCTATGAGTGTTCCACAAGGATGTTCCTAAAAGCACCTGTTGTTTCAGGAGGCAATAAATAAACAGACAACAACTCCGTTTTTACGTCGCTTCATTAGACAGATTGTAAAACCATTGTGTTGAATAGAAGAACAGCTTACTTTTTATGAGCCATGGCTCCTATTACCTTGTTATTTTGCATATCCCATTTGAAAGACAATTTCTTCCCTTTATATTCTTCTCTCGTTTGAGCCCAGTGTTGTAACTGATACGTTTATTTACCAGGTAAAAAGTAACCAACAGAAAGAGCGACTGGGCAACTTTTTTTCTTGGTTTCAATATTCATTTTTTCTGCCAGCGACTAACACTTGGACCGACCGTACAATAACAAATTGTCATTCACAGTAATTTGCATACTTTTAAATGGTATGATTTAACGTTAGATACATTTTAACACCCACATGATCTACTTTAGGTTGGTACTGGGCTTTCAAAGCTTTGCCAGACAACAAATTTTTAGACTTTTCCAAATTGAAAGGATTTTGATGACGGCAACTCAAATGTTACTGAAATGATGTATTTTTCTGTAAAAACATAAAAAACAATGTGGAAAAAGCATTTTCCCCCTTCTCTAACAATGTTTCTGGAAGGACTATGCTCCTTTTTTCCACATTTTCTAACCTTTTAAAAACGAAACCCAACCTTTTGAGTCATGTTTTATTTGTCGTCTGCAAATGCTTTATAACTGGACGAATCCAAAATTATTTTATCTTGTATCGAGTGTTAAAGGTAAAGAAGGTAGACAACGGATGACAGCTTGACTCGTGTCCTGGAGACGAACCTTTTGCATCTTTCCTTCAAACATTGTGGCAAAGACTTAATATTTTGCGACAATGTTCTCCACATTTATTTATATAAAGAGCACACATTCGTGTATATTATCCATATTTTTCAAGCATATTTTCGAAGTCGTTTGCCGCAATGTTTTCAAGAGTTGACCCTTATCCTGCCGGTGGCGACCATAGATGGGTTTTGCGGAGAGTGTAAAGCAAGATCAGCCTGCACATACGTGCAGTCTGATCTTGCTCTACACTCTCCGTTGCATTATTAGTAGTTTCGGTCTAATAAATCCTATTCAGTGCCAAAAAACTTAAAGGAACCTGTTGTACAGTCGTCAATAAATTAAATTTGGCAGGATAATGGTTGATATACTGAGCGACCCAGACAATGAAAACCGCAAAACCGCAACATTTAAAAAAATATATGAGCCATGCTCTGGTAAAAGGGGGCTTAATGCATCTCCGTGATACATAATGCCAGAGAAGCCATCATATAATTAAGGATCCATAATGGCCACTTTTTTAAACAATAGACTTAATCACGAGGTAGACTGGTCCTTGGTCATACGGAAAATTGGCCGATAGCGAAAAGTTTCGGCCCAGGTCAGCCTGCGCGGACTGCGCAGGCTGACCTGGGTCGATACTTTTCGCAGATGCATTAAGCCCCCTTTTCACAGAGCACGGCTCATATTATATTTTCAGGTTTACTCTTATGTCAGTGAAGCAATCCCAAATACCAATTTCTTTTATCTAATTCTACAAAATATTATAGTTTATCATGTAAGAAAACCTGCGATCGCTTGGGTAAACTTTTTTAATAGGTAGTCTGGAACTCGTTCCAGAGATGAAAATCTGCTCTTACAGATTGTGCATCTCATAGACTTGGCTAAACAAGCAGACAGTAGAGACACAAAATCAGACTGCACGTTATGTACTGTCTGATCTTGATCTATGCCGTCCTCAAAAACGCTGTAGCGACGAAAGTCTTCCTAATCGTTTTGGTATTAATCGGGCATGCACCTTGCAGCTGCTGGCTGTTTTTACCTACAGCCACGAGTAAATCAGTACTGGTTTGTTTATTGTTTAACGTCATTTTTAACTTTATTTCAGTTATGTGAAAGTGGCCAGTGCACTTATCCATGTTTTCCTAGAGTTTCTCTCTTTCAACGCACATGCTGTTTTCTCACATAAACATCGTCGACAAGAGGTTTACCATCGAAAAGAGTATGAAACCTGTAACTACGACAGATCAAAGTACTTTGGAAGTAAATATGCGCGACAGAGGTGTCTCGTAATTTAGATACTGGCTGACCCTGCCAAAAATGTGACACTATACAATAAACAAATAGTACAATTACTGTGTGGAAAAACACAAGTAAATCAGTGTGGGAAATATGTCACACTGCTTTTACCCATCATGATACTGATGCGCATTTTCACTAATGCTGTGCTGTATACATGAAAACATGGATAGAAAGGAATAAATGCTTGTTTAAAGCCACTTATGCTTTCCCCTCAATGTTGTCCACATTCTATAAAGACATTCTCCTTTCCTTCAAATGTTTCTTGTGTCACATACATGTTAGTAGTATGTCTAAGAATAACAAACAAAACAATGGCTGTCTGTTACGGAAAGCGTCCATAAGGCGGCGTAATTCGGTCTTCGGCTGTACTGCTCTTGGCTGACAACACACGAGACGGAAGTATTGTGTTCAAGGGTCCAAAGTATCGATCTGAAATGACAAAAAGCATTTAAATGCAAAAAAAAAGTCCAAGTTTCCAGTATTTATCAAGAATCAAATTCAACTTTTAAAAAAAACTAAGAAATATGCTGACTGTTTCCGATACATGTCATAGTCCGAAAAAGACGATAAGATAGACCTTCTTGTCTATATTGCAAGTTCCCAAAATGCAAGAGCAGAAGACTAGCCCAAAATTACTAGACTCAAAACACCATACAGTCTGCAGATGTTATCAAAATTAACACGTTACTAGGCCGTTTCTTCGCAATCTTTTCTCTTCTTACCAAAACCAACATTCTGCCGCAAAAACAATGACTGACTCCTCAAACTCACAGTTTCGCATTTTTGGTCCAAAACTAGGAATAGAAAGAGAGAGAGGTCGTGTTCTCAAAACTCAAAGACAAACTATATGCTTCTATTCAACAATTGTACATCAATAGTGGGTGTAATAACCACTCTTTACATCAAAGTTGCATTTAAAACCTACCTTCCACCATTATTTTTTTATTTTTATCATAGTCAATTCGATACAAAAGCTTGGAACACTGTGTAGACTAGCCATAATGAAGAAACGTAGAAAAAGGAACGGCAATAAATATCCGATCTTGTTGCAATAAAAAATGGTTGTTACATACTTGTTGCTGGCAGGCCGCGTATTTTGTGATAGTTTCTGGAACTTTCGGAATGTCTCGGGACGCTCCTTCATCTGTCGTTTGCACACTTCCTGTCAGTCGGATAGGAAATTGTCTTGTTTCTTCTGTAGCAGACCATAGAAATCTTTCTTCTCTATGAACCATGGCTATTTCATTAATGCATTGGCTCGTGAAGCCGATTTTCAGCAGACAAACTTTAAAAACAACCTCTTAAAATATGAATAATCAATATATACAATAGTTTAGTACAAGAATACATTTGAAAGCAATAGGGTAAAATGAGAAATTGGTTGTTATGAGCAATTTTTTGTTTTGTCACAATGTTTTACCCTTACCTACTGCTAAACGAAAACGGTCGTCTACGGGGAGGGGGCGGGGGTTCTAACGAAAAAGTGTGTCAGCCATTTACTGTGTTGCATTTGTCGGTATTGTTTAGTAAGAACTGACAGACATTTTCGAAGTGTATTGCCTAACAGAGCAGCAGCGGGAAAGAGTTGAAAACGGCAAATTAAACAAGAGGCAGAAAAAGGCAGATTGCGCGAGATAAAGAGCCAGAATCAATGGCTTATTAATGATGTGAAGGAAGAGGAGAGAGAGAGAGAGAGAGAGAGAGCGAGAGACGGGTAGTTTGCATAAGGAACTCAAGCATTTTTCATCGTTGGGAAAAACTCAAGCATTTTTCATCATTGGGAAACCGGTCCTATTTTATCTTTAGATGACATGGACCATCTGTACGAGAGACATATCAGCGTATCACCGATTGATGTCACTTCCTGTGTTTCTGCTTTATTTTGCAGTAGACGTCGCGCTCGTCTGGTAGACATCTGGAACTGTAAAAAGATGATTTTTGTATCTTTACTCGTTCCCTTGTGAGCGAATGTACTTAACTTTTTATTAAAAGAAAAAACTTTAGACTTGTCCAATTTCAAAGCTTTGCCTGACGAGAAACTAAATGTAACTCATTAACTTGGAAATTTCTATAAAGTAGATAGAGAAGTAAAGGAGAGAAATGAGAAAATAATGGTAACCCGCATTTTTTCTTTTCCCACAATGGTATAAAAACCTTACCTCCCAAGGGTCGCTTAAAAACTTGTTCTTGGTTGTTTCGTAAAGAGTTAAGGCTTGACGATCTGGATATGTTTCCGGGACAGAAAATTGTCCTAGGAAAAAAAGTTAATGCCTGAGGGACAGAAGACTGCACTAGAAAAATGAATTTTGCTTAAACAACGTGTAGGCGTATGAAGTTTTGCAATATTTTAGGGGATACAAGATTTTATGAAAGACGTGTACATATGAAAAACAGTGTAAGTAGTGGGATGGGTCAGTAGATTCTGTTGCTCCCTAAATGTACGCCTTTGTAATGTTGAAATCATTTTTGGAAAAGTAGCAAAAACATTTGATAAGCAACTGTAATTACATTTTTTCTTCGAGAAAGCCATCTATCATGGCCGCTGTAAGAAATTGTATTTGCGTGACATTTGGTATTATACATACTCAACGTCCAAGACCTGCAGGGCCCACAATCACCAAATAGTTTCGAAGGTACCAGAAGTTGTTACTGGCTAAACGACATAGCCCAGCCAATCAGGATTGCGCTTTTTTCCACACTTAAAAATATTGAGAATTAGAATTAGACTGAATGGTAACTTCAGTCACAGAATATACCAGTGCTCTAGAATTTGATATGGGGATGAACCAAGTTCATTGCAGGTAGTAGAAATTCGCTGCAAACTTTTTTGCAAACATGAATTGAGCGGCGTCCTGGCAAAGGGAGTTTAATGCATCTCCCTGATATATTTTACCAAGCAAGTCATCATTACTTTTAAATATGGTTCCATAAAGTCCACTTTGTCTTACATCCAAATGAATCATGAGGTAACAGTGGTCCTTTGACAAGTAGAAAATTGGTCAGTAGCAAAAAGATTTGACCCAGGTCAGCCTACTCGGACTGCAAATGGCTGACATAGATTGGTACATTTTGCAGATGCTTTAAACCCACTTTTAAAAGAGGTTGGCTCAATTATATGGCTTGCAACACGCGAAAAGGGGCATTCGGACATTTGCGTAAAGTGTCGTCTCGGATGAGCCTGCGCAGCCCGCACAGGCTCATCCGAGACGGCACTTTACGACTACATAAGATTTTGTGGTACAGTAGACTTTCTCAAAACAGAAAATTACATAAAAAACGGAAAGTGTCGTTTTGGATTAGCCTGCGCGGACTGCGCAGGCTTATCCGAGACGACACTTTACGCGAATGTCCGAATGCCCCTTTTCGCGTGTTGCAAGCCACATACGCTAATACAAGTGAAAACATAGACGCAGAGGGAGAAGTTACTCGTTGTGAACAAGTTCCTGTTTTGCCAAAATGTTTCAATATAAATCTGCTGCGTGACGAAAAACTTTGTCTGTTGGGGGAATCGCGGTATTTGTATTATCCTTTTGACGGTGCATCAATTTTCAGAGGACAAAAGTTTGCTAGAAAGGAAATCACTGTTTTTATATAGTTAGCGTCCATTAACCCTTATCCTGCTTACTACGTTAAATGAAACTTTCAAGATGATAGTAAAACCCGAATCATGCTATTTAAATTTATTTTTCGAGAAAAATATCACCTTTTCGGACAGTGTTGATCCAAGATCAGACTGCACGTTCCGTGCAGTCTGAGGAACGTGCAGTCTGATCTTGATCTACTCTGTCCGTAAAAGATCAGTGAGTCGTGGTTAGCAGCCTACGAGTTAGAAATCCAGCCCCGCCCCCCTCACTTATAAATTTGCGATTGCTTAGACTATCATATATAAGCGAACAGTTTAAACGTCCCACAATGTTTTCAAAGTATGCCAACTGCAGGCGTGCTAAATGGCGTTTTCGAGCCATGATTCGTAAAACAAACTTCCTTTCAAACTGGTTGTCTCCCAAACTGAATGCAAGTTTTTATTATCGTTTTATCATATTTTCAGGATATATAGCATCTGTGTGGCTTCCGTAATTGTATATAGTGTGAAAGATAAACTTTGTGTGCTATATGTACTTAACCCTTAGGCAGCAAAGCGAGACTCGAGGACCTTTTGCAGACAGTGTAGATCAAGATCAGTCTGCACAGAACGTGCAGTCTGATCTTGGTTCTACACTGTCCGTCAAGGATATGTCATTTCCTCCAAAAATACCTTTGAAATAGCAAAATTTAGGTTTTTACTATCGGTTTTGAAAGTTTCATTTCACTTATTTAGCATAAGTAAAAAAAACAACTCGGGTTCAATTTCGGTCGAACACACCAGATGTAGTATATCTGTCAACGTAGCTCTAATATCTGTCCGTTGTAGGGAAAGATTGCTTGGTTTTGTCCGTTTGGTGTTTAACATCGTTTCAACTGCAGTTCAGTTATTTCACGATGACCAGTGCATCTATTCACGCATTCAAGGTTTCATAATGACCTGCACAAACCCTTATTATCATTAATAAATTGTTGCTTTGCCTAAACTGTTAACACAATTAAAAATTTACCAGCCACTTAACACTTAAATCTTGGTCTAAAATCTTAGACAAGTTCGTTTCATTGGCTGAGGCGTTCTGCCGTACTTTGAATGTTAGAATAGATTTTAAAGAATGCTAAATACAACCTCTAACATTCCAAGCGAATTGTTTGATTACTCTTACCGACCCATTTGCTGAATTCCCAAATAAACAAGCGACGCTCTTGCTTTAGAGCGTTTTATGCATCTCTGTGATCCATTATACGATGCAAGTCATCACATAAGTATTATAAATATGTGTGAATAGAATCAAGTTTGTCTAACAACCAACTGAACCATGAGGTAAAAGTGGTCCTTTGACGTGCAGAAAACGGACAAATGGCCAACTATTTCTATCCACGCATAGAAGTTACAAATAGCAAATAGAATCGACCCAGGTCAGCCTGCGAGGACTGCGCAGGCTGACCTAGGTCGATTCTTTTTGCAGATGTATTAACCTTCCTTCTTTTTCACAGAGTATGGCATAAGTCGAAACTATGTTTAGTGTTAAGAGAACAACGTTTCCTTTGGCAAAGGATACTATCACAACCTCGGAACGAATTCAGCCAACCAAGAATTCGAACATTCGCACCTCTTATTGTAATACCCTGTTTTACCATTCCAGCACCAAATATATAATCGAATCATGCTCTGGCAAAAGGGGGCTTGATGCATCTGGGTGATGCATTATGCAAAGCAAGTCATCACGTAACGATGGATCCATAAATTCCATTTTGTCCTACAACTGATTGAGCCATGAGGTAGAATGGTCCTTGGACCTGCAGAAAATGACCCTTAGCAAAAAGATACTTTTTGCAGATGCACTAAGCCCCCTTTTCACAGAGCATGGCGCATAGATACCTTAACCCGATCTATTTCGACGGCTGAGAATACAACCCACTGAGACTGAAAGATATTGTAAGCTCGAGTAACCTAGCGAACAAAAAGATCCAGACTGCCCTCTCTATACAGTCTGATCTTGATCTATGCTGTCTGCAAAATCCTCTGTTTTCACCTTTGGCAGTGTAACAACACAGCTGCAAGGCTTGTAATGTAAGATCACCCACACGAGGTTTTGGTTAACAGAATACCTCTCAAAATATAGTACAGTGTTAATCCAAAACCTAAGCAAGCTGATCATGGTCAAGATCATGATATCTGATCTTCATCTACACTAACTGTAAGGACAACCAACCGTAAAGTTGCTTTCGCCACTGTCAAGTTCGATGTTCTTTATCCAATTAGCTAATAGTGTTGGGCTTTAAATGCTCAGTTTAGTGGTAACTGTAAAAACAATACACAAGACAGATTCTAGAGCAGAAAAAATCACCGGTTGCATTGCTCAAGAAAATTTGGCGTGTCATCAAAATAGCTCTGTAAGATTGCACAAATTCCTTTCCATGAACGTACGTAAAGGTGAAGGACGTACGCGGTTCTCTGTTCTGGAGGTGTGTCGATTCCAAACGAAGGTTGGAGAGTTGCCTATAGAATGTCTGTAATCGCTCTTGAAGCCAGTGCAGATTGAAATCGGTGTCCACATTCACCAGCTATTCTTGATTTCATTCTTAGTCTTATTCTAGATGTAGAAAGTAAAACAGCTTCTGATTGGCTAAACCATTCGCAATTATTTACGTTTGTTTTTATCCCGAGGCTAAATAGTCCTTTGATTTATCTGCGGATTTGATGCATTTTTTTTTTCTTACATAAAAACATCGGAAGTGCGGCAATAGGTCCTAGAGATGGAACAGAGGGTGGAGAGTGACAAAAATAGGTGGAAAAGAGAAGTCCTTACCGACGAAAGGCAGAGAGACAGAGAGAGAGAGAGAGAGAGAGAGAGAGAGACAGACAGACAGACAGACAGAGAGACAGGCAGTTAGACAGACAGATAGAGACAGAGAGATGAGCTTTCATCTTTATATGCGGACAAGGTTTTCGACTCTTACCCTAAAGGGTTGACAGGATATTACCCAAATCCACCTGGAGGAGATTTCTCAGAGGGTTCATGCTCGCCGATCTGGGCCTATCAGCTTCAAGACTAATTACCTTCAAACGTCTAAACACAGAATAGGTGTCAAAAATAGTCTTCGTCACACTTCCTTTGAACCCTTTTCTTGAAATGGAGGCATTCGTAGCTTCTCATCGAATTTATATAGAAATATGTGTTCTAATTTTGTTCGTTTGCCGAAATCCTCTACAAACATGGTTTTTACGCTTGGTGTATGACGCAGAGTAAGATGAGTTATGCCTAGGGGAAGTGAAAAAGCCTAGTCTAGACGTTTTCGCATCGTCTACTGATCTACAAAAGTTGGACAAAACACAAATATGATTTTTATTTCGACTTTAAAAAACCGTTCTACTTTCAGAGACAAAAAGATGTTTATTGAAACACAGAGTTTTCCATGTTTTGTAAATAGGGACACAGTGTAGTGCAAAGTTCTGTCTCTCAGGGTTCCAACCTTTTACTAAAACAAGTTTTAACGACCCTAACAAAGAAGCTTTTCGAAAATATTGCTGGAAAAGGAGAAAATGCTGATAGCCAGCAGAAAACTTCAGTCCGATTTTACCAACTTTGAATTTGTTGTTTGCAGATACTTTTGATTCTGAAGAGTTTAGAATTTGTCGTTCGGAAGAGGGTTGATCATTCAAAGACTGAATTTGTGAAATGGGCCGTTTAACCAGGGGAAAACAGCAAGCTATCTCGATTTCAAAGTTTTTTCTTTGACCAGTAAAATATTATATTACAAGGTAGCGGACAGTGTATATTGAAGATCGGACTTGCTTATTAAGTTATCGAAGACGTCTGTGGCAATTTTGCTACCGGAGTTGAAGAGTCAAGCGTTTAATCCCTAGATCAATGAATTAATGAAATGAACCTTCTTCAATAGGACAAAAACATCTCAAAATTGTCATTTCAAGATTGTTTTGGCCAGATATGTAACGAAGTAGCGGACAGTGTAGATTCAAGATCAGACTGCACGTTCTATGCACACTGATCTTCATCTACTCTTTCCACAAAAAAAAAAAAAAAAAAAAAACTTTAGACAGTTCCAGCTCTTTATGGGTTCAACCAAATAATCACGTGTTTATACGAATCTTGGGTGTAGGTCTTGTAATAATGTTATAGAAAAAGGAGAAAATGCTGGTTTTTAAGTTTATACCCATTTCCCACGATTCCTTCTACCATTTCAAAGAGAAACCAAATAATTTAAGCCACATTTCTTAGTTTGTACAATAGTTAAACCCGTACTCATTTTCATTGCAGTTATGTCTCGGCGGCCAGCACACCTTTCAATACTTTCTAGGAGTCTCTTTTTGTAGTACTTAGCACAATATTCTTTCCAAGCCACCGGTTGTTTACCTGCATTACCATCGTCATAACAAAGATCAGTGCTGAGAAAGAAATGAATCCTGTCGCAATGACTACCATCAATCCTCGGAAAGTAAATTGGCCGAGCTAAAGATTCGAACCAGAGACCCCCTGTCTTGTACGGGCCTGGTGGTGTCTGCTATTGCTTGCAATATAGAATAGTGTAAAATTTTGTCGTGAACTCTTTACGAGACAATCCCTACTTTGAAAAACCTTGAGGAGGAAGGCTTCAGAAACGATTGTGGGAAATGTAGAAAATGCTGATAACCAACAGTTCTCCCTTTTCTGCAATATTTTCTTTTCCTTTAACCCGTTACCAAACAATCCCTGGTTTTAACGACCATGAGGAAGAAGCCTTCTGAAAACACTGTGGGAAAAGGAGAAAATGCTGGTAACCAGCATTTTCTCCTTTTCCAACAATGTTTTCAACTCTTCCAAAGTGAAGTTTCAATTTTGGAATCACATTTATTTTGTCGTCTGCAAATGCTTTCAATTTGGAGAAGTCTAAAATTTTGTCGTTTGGTAAAGAGTTAAAGAAAATCCAACCATTTGCGCCACGCCGAAGTTGTCGTCTGCTAATGCTTTGGATTTGGTAAAAATGAAGAATATGGTCGTTTGGTTAAGAACTGCTTGAGAAATATACAAGGTAAGCGCACTATCGGTCAGTGTTGCGATTTTACCCTGTGAGATGTTGTTTCCCTGGTTAAATGCTGTGTTCTTTCACCGGATTCTAGGACAGATCAACATATATGTGATATCCAGATTGATCTGACCTGACAATGAATTCAATCACCTAATTACCCCACAAACTAAATGGTAACCTTCATTTTTCACCTTTTCCCAAAATGTTTTCTATCCATTTAACGACAAGTTCCGTCGTTTGAGGCACATTTAATTTGACGTATGAAAATGCTTTCAAATTTGGATAAGTCTAAAATATTTTCGTTTACTATAGAGCTAAATGTACAATCTCAATCTGGGAAACAGACCAAAGGATTGCATTTTTTTTGGGTCTGTGTGTCGTAATATTTCATACAATAGCGGATAATGTATACCCAAGATCAGACTGCATATTCTATGCAGTCTGATCTTGATCTGCACTGTCTGCAATAGGCAGACCAATCTACCTAGTTTACGAAATCAAGTTGTGTTTAGAACCGTAAGAGTTAAAGAATGATGATTTCTTGGCTCTATGGACAGTACCTGTGCGCGTACCCATAATTCCCACTAAACCTCCTGGAATTTACTGCAGACGACTGAGAAAAAACTACTTTTAAAATACAGGCAATCGAAATAATGTATATTCTCCATTTCCAACAATATTTTCTGCCCCTCTTATAAAAAGTTCACCATTTGGACCACATTTATTTTATTCTCTGTAAATACTTTCGATTTTGGCAAGTATAAAATATTGTCGTATGTCATTGAGTAAATCTGTAAAATATGTAGCTTGAAGACCCACAATCTAACACACGTAAATAATTAGGAGGTCAAAATGCTGGCAAAATCTTCTCATACTATTTAACCCTTTACCACACAATCTCGAGAAGAAAGATTACTTTAGAAAACATTGTTGGAAAAGGAGAAAATGCTGGTAACCAGCATTTTCTCCTTTTCCCACAACGTTTTCTTCTCTATTAAAGACAGATATCTTCGCCTGAGCTATGTTTATTTTGTCGTCTGCGCATACTTTCCGTTTGGTCGTGTCTAAACCTTTGTCGAGTGGTAAAGAGTTAAAAGTATGGATTTTGTAATGAGTCTGATAATGTTGTACAGGGGAATCTGTCAAAGTTATTGTTGATGGCAGAAAAACGTATCGTAAAACTAGAAGAAAAGTTGGCAACTGTTTTTTAGTTTTAAGATACATTTTTCTGCTAGCGACATGAACATTGAACAAAGTGTACTGTAACACACACTATTAAAATCAAAATAATATCCATACTTTTAAATCTATGAATTACATTTATCTGCATTTTTGCTCCCGCACTGGTTTCTTGTGGCCGTTTTTGTACCTATAATTACACTGTTATGAAATAATCTTCTGTGGCTGGGTCAGACCTACCTATCAATTTAGCACATACCGCTTTTTATTATCTTACATAATGGAATAGAACATACTGGTAGATGGAAAAAGAAGTATATAATTAGTGATGATAGCTTGTGATCAAAGTGTGTAATGATGCCTTTGTACTTCTGACCTCAATCCTCTCCCTCTGATTTATTAGAACCGACATTTTTTTTTTCCCATTTGCAGCGGCCATGTTCACTTTTGTCCTAGAAATCGGCGAAAATATTAGGAAACCTTTTAACTGATTGATTGATTGATTGATTGATTGATGGTTGGTGGATGGATGGATGGATAGATGGATGGTTGGTTGGTTGGTTGGTTGGTTGGTTGATTGATTGATTGATTGATTGATTGATTGATTGCACGTTCTATGCAGTCTTATCTTAATCTACGCTGTCTGCAAGAGGTCCGCTGCCTAAGTAGTCGATTCAGTTCAGTCAGAATAAAGTATTCTTAATCCCTAGGCTGCTAAGCGCGACTCACTAACCTGGATCTACACAGTCCAATAAGAAGACATATTTCCTCCAAAAATACCTTTCAAACAGCAATATTTGTTTTTTTTTCTATCCGCTTGAAAGTTGCATTTCTTTTATTTAACAGGACAAGGATGAAATTAATGCATCTATAATGTTGGCATGGAGACCGCATCCTACTATTGTTGTAAATATAAACCTAATTATCAGCTTTGGCTTTGCACAAATATCTTGCATGGCCGATAGTGTGGAATTGGATCAGATGTCACATTTTTCAGTGTCTGATCTTGGTCTTACTGTGTTTGCCATTATCCACTTCAGTAGAAAAATGGCCTTAATGGACTAACCTGTTTAGGCCTAGTCAACAAAAGTTTCTCAAGAATCTGATGAGTCTATTATTATGGCAGGAATCAGCGTTTTTTTGCTACGAACCCAGCCAAGCAAACTTCTCTATGCCTACAACAAAAATACTGCTTGAGTTGGGGTCTGTAATGCCTTGCGTACGAACTTTTCAGCTCAACCACAGCAGGTAATGAAGTTTGCAAAACTAGAACCTCAACCACCGATTAATGGATCTCGTGCCCGTTACCGATCTCGTGTGCGAACGACCCGATACAGTAGGCCTCTTAAAACATTGTGGTAAAAGGAGAAAATGCTGGTTTCCAGCATTTTCTCATTTGCCCATAATGTTTTCTACACTTGGAAAACAAATCCTATCATTTGAGCTTTATTCAGTTTGTTGGGCTGCAAATGTTTTCAGTTTGGACAAGTCTAGCATTTTTGTCATTTGGTAAATAGTTAACTCCTTACAACCACAAAACAAAATTTTAGACTCGTCCAAATTGAAAAGTTTTTCAGACGAAAAATTAAATGTAGCCCATCTGATAAAATTTACCTTAAGAAGGATATAAAACATTGTGAGAAAGGGAGAAAATGTTGCTTACCAGCATTTTCTACTTTTCTCACAATGTTTTCAAGTGAAGTGTTTGGTAAAGTGTTATTTGTAGGATACTAGCTATAATACTAGTATTTCATTGTTTTTACAAAAACTAAATTGATGCAAAACAAGTCGGTTTTTTTTTTTTTCTACAACGCATCAAACTTTAAACAAAAAAAAAAACTTAAAATATGACATAATCAATTTATTACTCCATCTTTATCTTTTCTGGACGCAAGCTGTGTTTCCATGAAGAGGAAGAAGATGTCGGGATCGTTTGTTTTACATGATTAATTCCCGTCTGGAAGATATCAACGTTAGAAATCAACATCAATACAAGGGAATAAATGACAAAATATGCAAATGACCAATACTTTCTGCATGATATATTAAACGACTAGTTATTCTGACATCATAAATCGGGAAATATTCCAGATAGTCTGTTGGCCGGTGAGCCGATATATAACTTAATCCGGGTCTGCCTGTTTATAGAACTGATAAAAAATCTAAAACTAAATAAAAAAAAAAAAGTTACCGAATAAAACATTTGTACAGCAGTGGTAGGACCTAACATTACAATGGCACAGACCTGTCATTTGATCCTTCCATAAAATCCCTTATCCTTGTATGCCACTTCACAGCCCTAGTCCTCTACAAGACTATGATGCATTATAACTCTTAACCTGCTAAAAAAGTGAAACGAAACTTTCAAACCGATAGTAAGAACCCAAATTTTGAGATTTCATGGATACTCTTATTAAAAATATATCCTTATCGGACAGTGTAGATCAAGACTAGAATGCACGTTCTGTGCAGTCTGGCCTTGATCTACGCAGTCCGCAAAAGGTTTTTGAGTCGAGCTTAGCAACCTAAGGGTTAACAAATTACAAGTCTAAAACCACAGTCACATAAGACCAAATTCCCAATGTAAAACCGGTCCAACGCAGAACGAACTTGTACGGCGTAGTATGAATGCAGTAGAAACTGATTAGGATTTAATGCAATCTTTAAGGTCTTGACTGAGGTGGATGAACTTTAAACATGTTCAAAAACAAAACTTAGCGAGGACGTTATCGAATCAGTACGTAGTAGGACTCAATATGGACGTGGGAATAACTGCAATGACGTAGTGCCAACAGGACATGAACCTAATATGGTCTTCATTGAGTACAAACCTAACATGGACAGGAAGGATTGCACTGTTATTTCAAGGAAACCTGAAAATTGTTGTTTCAAGGAAATTTGAAAAAAAAAACACGACTGAGAAAACAGAGATCGTGAACTTTATTCGTAAGATCACAAGGAACACAGTCAGAATGTGGTAAACGCTCAGTACCTCGTGAGTGTTTGGTGCTAGTGAAAGGTCTTGGAAAGAAAGTAATAAACACGCGAAGGACGTATTGCGTGCTTGATCAAGAGTGCGAAATATCTTAGCAATGACATCGTAGCAAGGGCGTAGTAAAGATGTTGAACCGACTTGAAAACTGTGCTTTTTGCTGTATTTCACCCTATTCTCCCTGCATTTGTCAAGTTTTAAGAACGCAATAGGGTCTTTGTGAAATTTGTGTGGGTGTGACGGGAACATAAGGAAGATTGCTTCACATAACATTGTAGGAATGGGAAAAAAATCAGAATTTTACTTTTCAAAACAAATTTTTCAACTCTTTCAGACCGTAGGTCTATCATTTGAACTGCATTTGATTTATCGTCTACAATTTGCCGTCAGTTTGAGACAATTTTGTCGTCTGGTAAAGTGTTAACAGGAATAGTGCAACAGTAATCATGATAAATCACAGCAAATAGCTACTTTTTTGTAGTCATGTTTCTTTCAGAAAACACTGACAATAAAATTATTACAATTACATTTTAGTTTTAGAAATGCTGAAAATCTTTTTTTAACCGAACTCATATTTTTTAAGACCGAAGGACGCGTAGAGCTGTCGACGACGCGTAGCGTTGTCGTCGTAAGTAAAAAAAAAAAATAATAATGATAAAAAAAAAAAAACCCACACATTTTAATACAAGTCCATTTTAGTGCAGTATACCTTTTGAAATACCCTAGATAAACAGAAAAAGAAAATGATAAATTTGTTATTCTGAAATAATTTCACAAACAAAGAAAAAACCTGTGACTGTCAGTGATAATTTATAGCGAGTACAACGCGGTGCAGATGAAAAACAGGATACCAGACGAACCCCTCGTTTTCTTTGAATTTCAGCACGTGTAAGCAAACGACAAATATAAAATGTAAAAGCAGGTAATGCACGAAAGAAAACCTTTTTACCCCTTTTATTTCAAATTCTTTTTTTGAAATAGATATTCTCTTATGAAAATTGTCGTTTTTAAAACGACAAAAAACGTAAATAAAAATAGAGTAAAAGATAGATAAATCTAACCAACGGAAAAGATCTACGTCAATTTTTTTTCAAAAGAAGGGAAGATAGTGACATATGTTTATGCGTTTCACATAAATATTCTGCACACGTTTATATGATACAGAACGAGATGATGCATTTTGGCATCCATGCGTTGTATGCGTATGTTTTATAGTTTTTGTGATATCATTAATATCTGGCGGTCTGGCAAAAGAGGGTTAAATGCATCTCCGTCGTGCATTATACCACGCAATTTATCACATTATTCTGGATTACTGAAATCCATTTTCTTCCAATAACAAGGATAGAATAGTCTTTGGAAATGCAGAATAATGACCAAAAGCAAAAGTTTCGACACAGGTCAGTCTGCGCGAATTGCGCAGGCTGGCCTGAGTTGATAGTTTTTGCATATGCATTAAACCCCCTTATCACAAAGCATGGCTCTTTAATTTTGTCTACCAAATGTATTTCACAAGGTGATGTTATACCTTGCACACCGACGCAAACGAAACCCAAAAATAACGTAACGACGAACAGTCTACAACGTGTAATAAATTTTCTTCACTATTAGACCATAAAGTATGCTTTTTAATGTGGATCAGATTAAACTTTACAGAACGTGAAGTATTATCTTGGATCACGGATTTTCGATATTTTGTGAGATTTTGTGACAAAAAAAGGTATGTTTATGCAACGAAATACTCTTACGAGCAGACAGCGAAATTAGACTTTGCAAAACATGCAGTCTGAATTTGTACTTAAACTGTCTGCAGTAAATTTATTCTGAAAAAAAAAAAAATCTTTAAATTTGCAATATGTTTTTTTTTCTTTCCTTTAAACTCTGGAAGACGGCTAATTTGGCACTCAAAAGGTAATTTTTTCCCACGACTGAAATATCCATTTGATTTGTTAAGCACCTTAGATTTGAAGGTCAACAGGTACTAAGGCACACACAAGCACTACGTCATGCGAAAACGCAAACAGTGAACTACCAATGGCAGCTTGCATAACTCTTATGGAAGACGCACATTAAGATCAAACTAATCAGAACGTGCAGTCTTATCTTGCAGTCTGATCTAGGTCCACTGTGTTTAATAGGTAAAAACCGTGGTAAAAATCAAAGCACTGAAGTCATTGAGAGTGTCATTGGCTCAAAAGACTGCTGTAACATAAACGAAAAGAGGTTGACAGTTACCTGTATACAAAGCATTCCAACTTCTAGTAAAACACACAAGTGTCCAATCTTCAATCGTAACCATAAAATTAAAGGTTCATGGCTCATGCATTAGGCAAATTTCTGTTCTCGCTATCATTCACGAAACTGTTGTAGTTTTATCGTCTTTAAGTTGAATTTCTTCTACTTTGCGTCACTTGCAGTGAGGCCTTGGTACAGGAATAAGATTGTTTGATAACAGGTTACTTTTAAGACTGAGTCATGCTTTAACCCTTTGGCTGCTAAGCGCCACTCACTGACGTTTTGCGGACTTTGTAGATCCAAGATCAGACTGCACAGAACGTGCAGTCTGATCTTGGATCTACAATGTCCGATAAGGAGATATTATTCACCAAGACATGACTTTGAAATGGCAATATTTTGGTGTTTATTATCGAATTGAAAATTTCATGTTAGTTATTTAGCAGGATAAGGGTTAAGAAAAAGGTTGTTTAATTTATCTGGAAAAAGCATCGACCCTTGTCAGCCTGCGAAGTCAGCGCTGGTGACACGATTCGAAGCTTTTTACGTTTTGTAAATTTTCTGCATATCAAAGGACTATTCCAACCCATAATTTAGTCGGTTCTTCTAAATGCTGTGAACAAGTATTTATCAATTAGGCCGAGCATTTAAACGAAAAAATAAGTGTACAGTTTGCAAAATCATCCCTTTTTGAAAATAATAATAATAACAATAATAATAATAATAATATAGACATTTGAGCCATGTTCTGTAAAAAAGGGTTTTTTATGCATCTGCAAAGAGTATCAACCCATGTCAGCCTGTGCAGCCAGCGCAGGCTGACACGGATCAAAACTTTTGGCTATTTGTAACTTTTCTTCGTGACCAAGCACCATTCTACCTCATGATTCAGTCGGTTGTCAGACAAACTGGATTTTATGGATCCATAATTATGTGAAGATTTACTCGGTATAATGGATCAGGGAGGTGCATGAAACCGCCTTTTTGCCAGAGCACCGCTAAGAAAACAGCAAGGTTACGATAACGAAAAAAAAAACCACAAAGCTTAGTTTTGGTAGCATGTTTGCGGCAAACTTCCAAGAGGTTGTGATAAGATAATTTTGATTACCACAGTCGAAGGACAAAAGCCATGTCCTGCGAATTAGTGAACAGGGCCAGTTGAAAACCGCTCTACAAGGTGATCTTAGTCAAAGTCTAAATTTAGAAAGTAACAGAATTTCTCATGGCCAACAACATTTTGCTTAGCCTATTAGAAATTGTGTTCTTTCAAAACTTTGAAAAATTCTTGAGAATTAGCACAATCGGCTGGTGCACAGTTTACAGTGGTTATATAGCGAATGCGGCTAAATGGAGGTTGATATAAATACATGTATCTGGAAAAACCGTGTACTCTGTGCTCCTTTACCCCGCCCCATTGTCTTAACACTCTACATTATCATCTTGGCAATCTGCAAGTATAATCAAAGCGCTAACGCTCTGAAGGCAGCGCATTTCTTTTCTGGTTCCGAATACATGCTACTAATTGATGTGTTCTATGATTTTTTCCTCGTAAACTAATATAAATCAAAACGGAAAGTTCTCCTTGAGATTTTGGTACGAGTTCAGAAGGGTCCGAGTTCTCAAGCAACGAGGAATGTTATGGTATAAATGTGCCAGATGGTGGAGAGGTGTTAAACCCGGCACAGTTTTTGTTTTATTTAAGCTGAAATCTTTTGTTATCTTAAATTAAACAGACAACTGAAACATGATGTTTTAATTTTTTTCAGAGAAGATACAGTATCAAATTGAACTGCTTTGTTTGAATATCATTGGCAGAACTATTCTGTTAGTGTACGAACCTGGTTTTGTTTACACGCGTATCCTGGCAAAACCTGCCGGAAGCAAAAATCTGACCTAGATAAAGATAGTAGGCTTCAAAAAAGTGCACAGTGGATTGGAAGAATGAATAAATGAATGAATGAATGAATGAATCACCCACTCAGTCACTCACTCACTCAATCAATCAATCACTCAATCAGTCAAACAATCAATTACTTAGGTAATTAACATGATAATGACTAGACATTATGACAGGGGACAGAGACAGCCATTAAGATTCATGAATGAAACATGCACTTGAATTTAAAATGTCAATTACACATCATACGAATAGTCATAAATATCAAACTGACATCTTAAATTCACATCAAACAATGTTTAAAGCGTAACAGATAAATCTGTGAAGCGTTACATATCTGGCCAATAAAGATGTACATAATAAGTTGTATAGAAAATAACCGTCGTCATTGATTTCTTTTTGTTTCCTCTGAATTCTAAGAAGCAATAGAATCAACTATTATTTAGGCTGCACAAATGTGTAGTTTGATATCTGTCAGTTCTGTTCGTAAAAGATATTATAAAAACATTTTTTCATTGCGTATTACTCATAGATTGTAATCTTGGTCAGCATTCTATTTTTCCCTACACGAATAGGCAGGATTTAGTAGATATGTTTTTTTTTTGGTGTACATCCACTCGTGAAAATATTACCTACCATGTAATGTTCACGAAATGAAATAAGTTCCGATTTTTCACCGAAAAGACCACAACAAATATTCTATTTATTTCATGCTTTTAAACCTCTTTTTTGTTCGGACTTCAATAAAAATACAGTATTGTCTTTTAATCAATTTTAGTGAAAATAAAGTTTAGTGAATTATTTGAAAAAGACAAAAATCCATTTTCACATTAATGTTGTTTTATCTTTACTCTTCCGATTGCCAAATATATCCTTCCATTGTCATTGGTGTCCGCCATTTACTTACATTCGAAGTGACACAACAAATCAACAAAACTCATAAACCTGAATTTAATAGGAGTATTAAACAATTTGAAAAGATGGATTTTTTTGGATTACTCGATTTAATCACTGTTTGACATAATTCTGATGCGTTTGAAAGGGCAAAGTTATAACAATCGTGCAAGCATAATCCACTATTATTTCCCAATAAACTACCGAAAAGCATGAAATAAGATCATAATCTATCGTTTCACAAAGGAATCATGAAGTCCAATTACAGTCTTTGCAAAAAGTCGTGCAGTCATCATCATCATCATCATCATCGTCGTCGTCGTCATCATCAAAAGGCATTATTAAAACAGGAATACACTGTATATTCTGCTAGCAGATCTTGGATTTACACTGTTCAAGACTGTGAACAGTGAAGTCTTACCTCGGATCTACGCTGTCTTAGACTGTGAGTTTTTTCCGGCTTAATGTAATAAGCAAGCCGGCTTTTTCTATACTGCTAAGCTATGTCATTACCTGTCATGGTACAAGTACAATTATCATTTGAAATTTATGATGTGGCAATGAACCCACACATAAAAAGGATTAAATAATGTGATGACTTGCTTGGTTTTATGCATCACGGAGATGCATTAAACCCCCTTCTGTCAGAGCATGGCTCATACTGCATTGCGTTGTTTTGGACTTTAATGGACTTTACTCTATGCATACACAGTTCTCGAAGCATCAGTTGGTTTTGATGTCATGCGTAACGTTCAGTGACATGTGTATCATGTAATAATGTCAATCTGGCATGTTGGATCGTAGATCGTACAACCCTTTCTATAAATCTTATATTTCGAACATGTCGAGATATAAAAAATGATATTCTCATATTTCATTTTACTATTTACCCAATGAAGACATATGACATACTTTTTATATATCTATTTTACCCTTTCACGTTACATATACGCATTTTTTTTTTATCAGCACATCCTTAGAGCGCGATCTGACACCATGGCACATTCTAAATGCTGTGAACCAGTACCAATCAATTCATTAACTCTTCCGGCGCCATAGGCGAAAACAGTAACGTTTGCGGACAGCATAGATCAAAGATCAGACTGCACAGAACGTGCAGTCTGATCTTTGATCTATGCCGTCCGCTTGTGTAGTCAAGCCTATAGAATCAAAATCTTTGTAAGTTTCAATTGATTGTATTTAGAGGCGTCGAAAGAGGTCAAGTTTATTTGTTTGGCACTGAAAGAGTTAAAACAAGGCCGCTTAATTATCTCTCATGGAAAATGATTAAAACAAAACATTTGAGCCATGCTCATGGATCCAATTCAAGTAGGAATTATGA